>OX243905.1:12634800-13952200 GCA_945859665.1 Anorthoa munda | reverse complement strand
GAACAATCGACCAATCACATGGCGAGATGAAAGATACGATGTGCATTTCCGTCTATGTGATTAATTGATTGTTCATACTCTTTGCCCTTTGCCTTATTATTTTTTTTATTTTTATTTGAAATCATCCAATGCCTCCCCCCATTCTGGGTGAAGCGGACGGGCGTGTCAGACTTTTACTGACTAAAGCACACCTGTGTTCCTTCAGTTGCTTGTGCCAGGGCCACGGTAACTCTCTTTCAAATTTATCCGCGACCCAGAAAAGGGCGTCGCCAAGGGGGGGCAGGGGGGGGCAGCTGCCCCCCCCCCCCCCTAGGGATTCTAAAAAAGTTGCCAAATTTTAAGCAACCACAGTCCTAAGTCTTTGACTTGACTTGCTTGATTGATCATTCCCGTACGTCGCGAATGAATATATATAAACCAAACCCAACAGATCGAACCGTTGTTGATATCCTAAAATAGGCAAAAACCTTCTTTCCCGACACGGAAAAGCGTTGAAAATTTTGATCGCTCTTCCGTACACAACGTGTACGGTAGAGTTGCGTAGCTTTACACGTTGGACTCTGAATAGTGCTCGGCAAACTTCTGGGCCGCCCTGAAGTTGGCTTTCCGATGCGCAAGGCACGGATCGGTACTGTTTTTGTATGATTTACTACTGCGCAGACATTGCAGCCAACTTTGGGACGGCCAAGAATTTTGGCGAGAACTATACCGATATTATTACAATCGCTGTAGATGTAAGGCTCGTACTACAAGTGAAAAGCTTCATGTGCTCTCGACTTTACCTACAATTCATACTTTTCTCATTCTCCATATCAACTTGCCCCCCCCTGGCCCATCGGCTGGCGACGCCCTTGGACCCAGACAGGCATAGGCTCTAGTGGGCCCCGTCACTTTTGCTAACATATCTTTGAGGCGCACGTGGAAAACTACGCGCTGTAAACTCGGGCCAGGTCCTTATCGGACGGCGGGCTACCACATTACTTGCCGTCCGCAAGTCCGCGCCTACGGTGGCCAGGAATCGGCTTGCGACTCCCGACGCTCGGGCGTCTCCTGTAGTGGCTAGGCACGTGAGGGCGTCTCCTTTGCGTATCCCTCACGCGTTCCGCCTCCTCCTTTGAGAGCATTACTGCTTCGCAGAAGTAGGAGACAGGTTCCCATGTCCTCTCACTTCATACCATGGCCTGGACTATGCCTCCCCTTTGCCTTGCCGAATTCATTACGCAATAAGGCTGCTGGATATATCAAACAAAGAATAAAAAGTACTTGATTTTATATGTCCGTAAATGGCGGATCGACTTACTTTTGATTTTCTGTTATGAAAAGCAGCGATCATGATTACTTGTGGTATTAGTAGATGTAAGTAGACCGAAAGATTGATTACAGATAACAGCACCAGCGATAGCATCTGGATGGAAATCTTGAAAATTTCGTGGATTTCGGTGCCTCTGATCTAACAGTAATTACCTATATTTTTGTTGTTTAATTTGTTCCTACTAATAACTTGACGACGACGTGACATGACGTTGACGTGAGTGGAAAAGCCGGGAGCCCTACCCCATACACAGATTTTACTGAAGATGTTCTTCAGGCACGTAGGACCTGCTTATAACCGGCGTGCGTGTATGACCTCATGTATGAATGTAAACTAAGCAAAAGGGGTTTAAGGATCGTAGCAGGAGGCATTGTGTAGTTCGTGCGTGAGTTTATGTATAAAATAACTTAACGCTTAGACAAGTATTACATTATGAGGCAGAGAAGGCTTGTCATTATAAACAAAATGCCTATTCAGTGCAAATGATATTTACTTAAAATCAAGCCAACCGACTTATCTAAGCCCTTACTCCTGCTATGGTAACTTGTCGAACACCTCCCAGCATAGACAATGACCGGCTAGCAGAAACATGAATTCAAAATCTGCGGTCGTATTAAATAAGGAATTCACAATTTTTGTGAAGAGTTTATCTGTGGATTGAGCAAAGACCACGCAGCAAAGTCCGCAGATATTAATTCAAAGTACATACTAACGCTATGCCACACATTTTGGTAAGGAGAATTATTAACGTCTGCGGGGCGACCACGGCCTACAGGCTTGAGTCACACATTTTTATCATAGTTTGGGAGCAAAAACCGTGATAAAATGCGTGACTCAAGCCTATCACAGAGGCCGTGCTCGCCCGGCCGGGGGCTATGCTTGAGAGTCGAATATTTATTGCTAAAGTAGGTGGTTTTTTTTTTTGTATTCTTTTTATTTTTAAAGTAACTGTCATAAAAGGTGAATATGATTTATAGTTGAAAAATTACTTATAAATCCAGCCAACCATTCCAAATAGTTATTACTTTTGAAAAGACTTTATGTAAATTAGACATTAAGCTCATCGGCCTGCTAAGTATATTGCCAATGTTTCCCTACTTATTCAACAATACTATTATTGATTTGGTCCAATCTTCTGATGTATATTTTGTTATTATTATTGGTTAAATAATTGAAATTTCTAGGCCTTAATCTATGATTTGACCGCAATCCTAGGCAGAAAGGCATTAATTAGGGCCTAATAATGAAATAAACTCAACAAAAACAAAACTGACAATAAACAGGTTATTTATGTAACAAGCTGCAGTTTACATAATAGTGTCTTGAGCAAGAGGAATGTAGTTTTTCATATTGAATTATTGTTCAGTGGTGTGCACGCACAGCGCACAGTGCGAGACCGGCAGGCGAGGTCTGATTGGCAACATGCACTAATTGTCAAGACACCCTGTGACGTCAACCATCGCGAAATTCCGTGCATAGCACTGCAGCTATAATCGATTAAGCACGATAACTATATCAATCAGTATTGTGCCTGATAAGAACAGTTGTTCACTGATCGACTTGTGAAAACACACTTTGTCAGTGCTGCGGGCATTGTTTACTCGAGCAGACGTGAACACGGAACACTCTTCAATAAACCTTTTTTTTAATTTAACTGTTGTGTTTAATATTCAGTACTGAAATGTGCGCGAAAATTTATATGGTCTAAGCAGCTATTCTGACAATTTTTTAGCGTGATTTATAGAAATAGTGCAGTTTTTCAATGGGCAATTGTAAATCAAAGAAAACTCTCGAAAAGAAAGAGCCTGGAAAGTTTTTTGAAAGAGAGAAATGGAAGGAGCAGAAACGAGAAGAATTACGGAAGAAGAAGCTGGACCCCACAAACAGGAGAGCTGGCAAGCAGATGGCGCCGGTGATGCCGGTGGCTGTGGCGGAGCCCCCGGCCGGCGCTCCCGCCCCGCTGTGCTTGCAACAGCACGCCCGCAACTACGATGAGGAGGCGCTGGACCGCATGCGCTATCAGCTTCAGAACGACTCTGACGCATTCTTATTGAATAACATTCTACTCTCTGTGCAGTTCTTTGAGAATTATGAACGGTAAGCGTTATATCCAATGTTCATTTTATTTTAATCGACATATTTGTTTTCCATTGTCCAATTTAATCGCATTCATAGAAATCAAAATCAGTGACACGAAGTGATAAATAATATTCATATTAAACGTGTCCTTACATACAATCTAAATCTCTTGTTACAATTCGTATGATAATCGACTTGAGTCCACAGATTGATTTAGGTTTTAGATAACTAGTAGGTACCTGCATAATTTTCATTGCTTTTGGTACAAATTGATTGAATTACATTAATTGATTAAAAGACGTAGGACAGCGGTCAATGTTATTTAAATATAGGAATAGTTCTTCTCTAAAAAGAAAGAAAGCAGGTCTAATGTTTTTATTGTATGTTACTAATGTATTTGACAAATATCTCGCCTGTCATTTCTACAAAACAAATTCAGTTGTAATATTAGGTTTATAGACTCGGTTTCGACCCCTAACAAGTGAAGAGACACGTAGGTAGATATTCTTGAGTATTGTTTAAAAGTAGACTATAGAGAAGGATATTTCAAACTCGTCTCTATTTATTCATGACTTCACTGAGACAGAACATTTTGTATGGATATGCTAGCACGGGGTCTCATTGCTAAGAAAGAAAATTTGGTTCAAATAAATCTCACTAGATGGCGCCATATGCACCTCGATCTGTTATTGAATGTGTGTAAAATTAACATTTTCTGGAATTGAACACAAAAATTGTATGTTCTTGTTTAATGAACTCTCCTAAGTACAAAATTATGGAATATTGGGCTCTTAATTCACATTTCAAAGATTATTAGACGGATCATTTAAAATTGATGCCAATAGATGGCGCAGTTTTAAATTTCTGAGGCATTCCACTCGATTGTTAAAGTTTGCATTTTAACACATTTTGGTGCAAAAAACACTGTAAAAACGTGCAAATAAATACTAGAAAACAAACCTTCACTGTATTTAAAGAAAAAAATATTCACGAACCTATTTAGTAAACCCTTTTACTTGCAAGTCGCTGCTAACACCATCTATCTATCACCGTGAAACAGAACCGAATGCGTTCGATGCACAAAAAATTGCCAGAATAAGCAGTCGAAAAACACTAGTTACGTCGGCACGGTTTCTTTGTATGGGATGAGGTATCTGTATGCTAGTATTATATTATCTGTGGTTTGGACCACCAACTAGAATAATTAAAAGAAAACTTCAAACGGTCGATTATTCCTGCGGGTAATATAGGTATCAGTATACCTATAAAAAGAGTTGTCGCATTATGCCAATTTGCAGGCGCAAGTACCTACTAGCAAATTGCAAGATAGTACTGGATAAAAAAGAAACCAAACACGATGTTGATGGAGTCGTAAACCTACTTACGTTTATATTTAGTTTGACGTTTCTGTTACGTCAACTAAAACGCAAATAGAAAATTTCATGATTATACTAATCCTTTTTTTTTGGGTTAATGTGTCCTTTGTCCATTTATCTGGTTTATTAAGCTAATAATTATGAATATTAGTCAAATTGGTGTCATGCGTGTCCTTATCAATTGTAGAGACACAAGGAAAGTCCCTCGCTTTGACTGTCATTCAGATAACGGCTTTTGCTTCTATTATTTATAAATTATACTAATCTTCAAGGTCAAAAAATATTTTTTACTTCCTACTTAGTTATATTATTTAAATAATGAAAATAATACTATTTATTTTTTTGTTAATTGCGCCAAGTAGGTAAGATAGTGTAGGTAAGCACACTTTCAAGTAATGCCTATATAAGCTCATTTTACCTCTAAGCTCTAATCCACTAATAAATGTTTGTTTTAATTAGATACTGCATTCGGTATACAGATACTTCAAAGTGTTACTTTTGCTATTACGGCATTAAAACTATCATACCGACAGATATGATTATCGGAAAGAGTTTGGTTTCAAATGATAAAGTTTGATATTTACATATTTATTAAGTTATCACGTCATGTTAGCGGTGATTTAGTTTATAACTCATTTGTTATCATCTGCTTAGTGTTAATCGTATTTTTTTAATATGTAGTTAGGTATTAAAAAAGGTGAATGCAAGAAGTAATCAGTGTCGATATTTAAATAAAATCAATTTCTTGTTTGATTTCAGGGAAGTACATCAAATAAAAAATAATCCAATAAGTGAACGTGAGCATTTTATTAACGAGGCAATGGTGCGACAAAACAAACATGTATTTTTTGCGGATCGATTGCAAGAGTGCGTTCACGAACACATCAGCTACCAGAGGACCAAGGGTCAAAAGGAGCCTCTGTCAGCTCCGAGGCTGTTTGTTATCTATGACAATGTGGAAGCTAGTGAACCAGGAGATACCTCAGACTACAGCGCAGTTCTCGATGCACCGTTCTACAAATTGCGCATAGAGGACTGTAAAAACCTAGGTAAATATATATATAAAATCTTAAATCATATTTTAGATTTGTTAAATCATTTCAAGAAGATATTTATCTAGAACACATTATAATCACAGTTTGTATTTTCAGGTTATGTAAAACTTAAGCAAATGGAAGTTTTAGAGAGTACTCTTCAAAAGGAAAGCGAAATGATTACTATGAATGAAGCTGATTCAGATGATAGCATATACACCGAATCTGAAAAAGAATCAAATGATTCAGATGAATTTCCATATAATGCCAGCAAGGGCAAAGATCTTTTAGAACAAATTAAAAGCAAATTGCACAACACTGAACCATACTTGGCCTCCAACGACAAAATGATTTCCGAGACAAATGGGGTCGTTGGCAGAAGATTCAGTGGACCAATAAAACAATTTAGTTTACAAGTAACAAAAAGTAATATTTCAAACATGAACAGACTTAACATCAACGCTTTACTTCCCGAAGAACAGGATGAGCCTGAAATTAACAATAATTTTATAGAGGAAAGAAAAGGATTACATAACGGAAATGATATGGCTCCGAGAAAATCAATATTAAAATATTCCAGAAAGATAAGTAATTCAACAAAAGATCTTAACAAATATCCAAAAACTAACATGCGCGCAGCTCATTCAGAAGGCAACCTAGCCGAAGATACTGAGACCTCTGGTTACAAGTCGAACTCTAGTGAAGCTGAATCTGATTATGGTTATTCTACTATAACTAAGGCAGCTACACCAAAAAAAATTGGACTCAGTTTGCATTCTGACTACTCGCTCACATCAGGAGCGTTGCCAGACGAGACGTGGACTGCAGTGAATGTTAAAGCCTTGGATGAATGGACCGATGACGAAGACGATGAAGTCCCAGACAGTGCTTCCAAGTCTGCACAGTCACCTAACCTATATGAGAGATGCTATTACCTTAACTCTTTGAGATTTATGAATAACTTTGTGGATAACTTTATAATCAATTTAGGGTCTGGATTAGGTTTGACTACCGAAGAAGTTAATTCTGCTTTAACTCAAGGCGCCAGTATTTATTGCGATTCAATTAAAAGTGGTTCCAAAATCGGTTATGAAATATTCCCAGCTCTTGTCGCTGCTTGGCCCAACGCAGCTAACCAGTGGATCATTAGAGAAAGGAAAATAATTCAAAATCCTAGAACTAATTTCACTTATCAATGGCCAAAGAAAGAAATGGTTAACAAAGCTGTTGGTTTCGGATGCCTGTTAGTGCCTATAGGATTTAGAGACAAAAGAGGCCAAAATCCAGATCAGGATATACAGTGGAAAATCATATTTCCAGCAGCAGAACGTTACCTGGAAAGTTGTTTGGCACACTCTCATATACGTTGTTATTTGTTCACTTTAGCGTTGCATAAAGCTTTTCTGGAAAATGAAACAGCCAAAATCGGTCTAGATGTTAGTCACATTAAAAACCATCTATTTTGGCAATGTGAAGATAATTTCGCTAAATGGCCAGAAGATCGGCTTGGTGAATCTTTGATGATGTTCTTGAAAAGTTTTTACTCGAGTTGTGCGAAGAGAAGAATGCCCAATTATTTTGTAGCAGACTGTAATGAAGTTAATAACATACCGCAACCACTGTTAAACCTACAACAAAAGAAAATTGCGGAAATCCTAGAGGCTCCTGTAATGCATGTCCTGAATGCACTCAAAAAGATAAAATATACTAAGAAAGATTTTTATCCGGCATTCAACTGCCAAAGGCTTTATGATATATTGACTTGTAAAAATCCTTTACGCCTAATCAATCCATATTTACCTCCGGTTGTGTCCAGCTATAAAGACAGTTCTGACAGTGAAGACGATACTCCAACAAACTTCAGGGATAAGGACAAAGATCGAGACAAAAACTACAAATGGACAAAACAACAATACAAACTACAACAAGAAAGGCGAAATGCTCAAGTTCAAGCAAAAAGGCAAAGGACTGAGAAACAGGAACGAGAACCTAACAAAAACGTAAGTTCTTCCAATAAAAAATAGTATTTTTTCTGTCTTGTCCCACTCCTTGGCAAGGCCTCCCCCTTCCTTCATCTATAAATAATATATATAATATAAATTAATTATTAATAACGTTTTAATGTTACGTTACTAAACTATATATTTTTGCTTACAGATTATGATACCAAAAAGGATGGAAACGGAGCGTCGACGACTAGTTCTTGAATTCTTTATTCCTCATTTCATCGCTATGGCGCGATCTAGCGAAAGATTCGAAGCAATAAGACAAGCGCTCATATACCTGGAACAGGCTCAGAGACTCTGCATATTGCTGTTGGAAGAGCCAGGAGGAGATATGACAGCCAATGAATATTTAGATGTGGTTCGTGAGAAATTGACTGACTGTCAGAGAAAGTTAGCGAATCAAGGTGGTTTAAAGTTACCTACAAGAAGAGAAAGCAAACTTGAACGAACTCAAAAAAAACCGTTGCGCAAGCAGCGTCCAAAGTTCGAGGAAGTAACAGATTCGCCGACGGAAAATCCTGGTATCACAGCATTTACTTTTGTTGATGTACATGCTGAAAACTCTTCAAGCCACGAGCATATGAGATTTAATGAATTTGTCAGTGGAGAGGAATCAAAATTGTAAACGACTTTAATTAAGAAAAGTTTAATTATGTACATATTAGGTAGTTTTGTAAATAAGATTTGTGCAGGATATCATCTCTTATCTGGTTCTCGGAATTAGTTATACTTAATTTCTTCACATGTATGGAATCTCGCGCGTGTTTGTTGACTTTATTGTAGACGCTTGCAATATTATTTATAGCAATATATATTAATTATTTTTTTCTGAAAACTATATTTTAAAATGTTTACAAAGTATTGTAAAGTATAAGAAATATAAACTATCTGATTTATTATTTATAAAAATCTTTTATTTTATATTTTGATCCAGCACAATGGATAGTAGAGCCCTCCGCTTGTCTTCGGCTTGCCTGAAATAAGCGGCGCGCGGGTCCGAGTCGAAATCCGAGCGCGCGTCATCAGCTGAGGAGAGAGAGACCACCAACAATCCTCAAGTCTGCAATACGAGTAGATGCATTTGAGTTTTGGTATATAATATGGTAATAAAAACCTGAATTTTAAGTTTAATGTAATGATAACAGCACGCTTTGAGAAATAGAGTTGATTTTTTACGATAGGAATGTTACGATTTGAAATTAAAATAAATAAATAATTATAGTTTGACAAGCTGCACGCTGTGAATGCGATATGCACAGGACCGATCAGTGTGGCGACGCTTGGGGTAGGCTATGTCCAGCAGTGGACGTCTTTCAGCTAAAATGATGATGTTGATGAGCTGCACACTAAAGAATAAAATATGGAATTTGCATTTTATCGAAATTATCAAATATAGCTGACTCCCACGGCTTCGCTCCCGTCAACTACCTACCAACCACCTACCTACCTACCTACCTAACAACTTACTCACCTGCTCTATCTATCAACCTACTTGACCTACTCTATCCTACATACTTACCTACCCAACAAAATAAAAAAAATCAAAATCATTTTTTTTTATTTTACTTAGGCCTACATGGGCACTAATAAAACGTCGACAAAAGGCGCACGGTTCGGGTTTGTCGTTTCCTATGGAGAAGAACCGGCAAGAAACTCCATGGTTACTCTTTTAAAAATATGGTTTGTTTTTACAATATTTCCATGTTACAGCATTACTTAGATATGCCTACTCCTACTACCTACCTACCAATTTGTTAAACTATTCGAATAAGAATAATAATACTACAATGCGAATGAAACCAACCTTTGTTTCTACTGGCGATCTAATTAAATTTTAGAACACAAAAGCTGCTATTCTAACTTAACTTTGATAGTTAGATAAATTGTCGTGCAAGTTTTTTTGTAAGTAATAATGAGCACTTTGATCCTTTAGTATATATTTTTTATGTATCATTAATAGTTTTCTCAGCGCACGCCAAATAATGAATTTTAAACGCAAAATTTTGCTACTTTGGGTTAGATTAATAGAATTTTCATAAGAATCTCTATTTTTTTAATAAATTATAGCCTACATCACTTACAAATAACGTGGCCTTTCTATTGGTAAAAGAATTTTAGAAATCGGTTCAGTAGATCCAGAGATTAGTCCCTACAACCTTTATAATATGAATATAGATAATTATAATTTTACGGTTAAGAACTACGGTTAGGGCTTAGGATGACGAAGTACATCTGAATAGCTTGCTAGTACATAATTCATCTACCCTAATTCCGAATCATACTCCAGATGCTCATGCTCTAATCAAACTCAAAATTGCCAATCAACTGTCAACCATTCTCAACTCTTGATTTTGGCATATATTTCTTCAGCTTGATAATTATGTGTACTCAATAAAGTTTGAGCCCAGACTAGGGCATGTAATATCGGAAGTTTTTCAATTCCGATATTGATTTCCGATATTAGATCTCAATATCGGAGTTCCGATACTAATATCGGAATTGGGCACTTTCGTTAAATATCGCATTATTTTTTGTTAATTTCTCATATTCGGTATATGGCTGGATTGAGTACAATAAAAAACGTTCATGCCGCGACATAGTAGGCTTTTCTATTGTCTCTCGCTCTAATCACTAGTAACTGTGTAATCGGGCGTTTATTTAACTAAACTGCACATTTGTTTCCAAGAAGTAATATAAGTAATGTCTCTCTGAAAAAGGATAACGCAAAAAAAAAAACAGAAAATAAATGTTTGTCGATCAATCTAAAAGTAGTCCCGATAGGTGTAGTGAGTAATACTGATTTATGATCCAGTATAAGTATCAGTCACTGTGGCCTCCTGGGGCCTATGTTCAGCAGTGGCTGTATTTTGGCTGAAATGATAATGATGATGAAGAGACAATGAAGTCAAGTAGTGGAGGTTGATTTCTCCAACATATTAATGATCGTATAGACTAATTTGTTGTATTCAATACAAGCAGAAGCTAGAAAACTATTAAGCTTTAATTTATTTAGGTTTCCAAGCAAGTAAAAAATTATATATTTGAAATAAATTTTAACACGGATAGGTACTCGTTCCGAAACAGCTCTCAAAAGTATGCAAAAGTATCTTAGTATTCATCATCATCATCATCGTCATTTCAGCCGAAAGATGTCCACTGCTGAACATAAGCCTACCCCAAATGTCGTCACATTGGCCGATGCCGTGCGTCTCATATTCTGCGGATACCCGTAACTTAAGGATTAATCAATGAAAATATCATTGTTACGACGGGTTCTATGAATCTGTGTATTTACTTGTACTCTTAAAGCTAACATTTTTAGCAATCTCGGTACTGTAAATCTGGAATTCATCAAGGTACATGTTATTTTTTCATGAAGTGAAGTTTAAGTAATAAGCGCCCGATTAGTAAACAGACTATCTGACCACTGCTAATCACCGTAGGCTTAACCGCGCTTTCTCGCTCGACGATTCACAAGGACCTAAAATAAGGTGTTTTTCTGATTCCGAGATTCCGATATTCATGCCCTAGCCCAGACGCCCCAGAAGTTACTTCAGTAACTAAAGAAAGAATTCATTCTTTCTACACAAAATGTGTGGTTGGTATTGAATGAAAATTAATGTCCAAGTTAGCAAGTACGAGTACGTTCCAAGTACATGCTAACACAACTCAATTCCACTGATTTTGTGTTAAAAGAGTTCGGTAACGTTTGGGGCGTCTAGGAACTTGGGTTTGAGGACGTTAATGTCAAAAAATAAAGCCAACCAATCACAACTATCCATTTTGAGTTGAGCATGAGTCAATACTGCTTCACTGTTCACCCGTCACCCTTTTCGTAAACGAGGCAAACGCCTGCCACTTTTAGCCTTGCTATAATTTGCACTTTCGCCAATTTAATATCGCCGCACAAGCTCCGAAAACGAAATGCGGCGAAAACAAAGATCATATCGGCTCATATTAGGTATAATCTCCGCATTCCCAAAACTGTTCGAATCAAAATTACACAGGCTTATTAGTTTCCAGATACAACAATTTATTTGCGATTCCCAACATGGCTTTCGATTTAACCACTCCGTTAATACGAACCTTCTAACGCCTAAGGGCATACAGGTACATGTTCTATATTTTGATTTTAAAAAAGCATTTGACCGAGTAGATAACAAGTTACTTACGAGATCGTCAGCAGTATGTTCAACACGGTTGCTTTGTGTCCGCACCATATCATACTCAATCTGGAGTAAGGCAGGGTTCCATATTGGGACCCTTGCTATTTATCATTATGGTCAATGACCTTGAGAAGGTCCCCAAACATGCCAAATGTTTACTTTACGCTGATGATCTTAAGTTAATATTTGGCTTGGAAAAAGTAGCAGACTCAACTACTCTGCAGGATGACATTGACGCAGTCTATCAGTGGAGCATGGATAATAAGTTACTCTTCAATATTGCTAAATGCAGCGTTATGACCTTCAGTCACACGCGTAATCCCTGGCATCAAGAGTACTGTTTAGGTTGTGATCTGATAGCCCGCGTTATTTCTGTAAAGGATCTCGGAGTTCTGTTCGACACGAAGCTCACCTTTCATGAGCATATGAGGGCGCTTGCTGCTGAGTCATATCGAAGACTGGGATTTGTCCTTCGAAATATGCGCGAGTTTACCAATCCACATGCCATTAAACATGTATACATGGCCTTAGTCAGAAGTAAACTCGAATCAGCAGTCATAAATTTCTAAAATAAATATCCACACATAGTTAAAAAAAACATTGATTTTATATTGTTTGACCGAGTACCTACCTATGTCAATTCTTACCGGTTTGAATGACCTACTTATTTTACAAGATACATTGTATCTATCACAGCTACAAATATCTACCAGTATTATCTATTACTATCAACTAAATTCAAGCCTAGGTAAATAATCATCTGGGCACGCCACAATTGCGGCGGTAAGGCCCCTGTTTGAGGAGTGGCTTGAGAGGCGTCACGGCGTCCTCACCTTCCGCCTGACGCAGGTCCTCACCGGACATGACTGTTTCGGGAGGTTCCTGTTCCGGATAAGGCGGGAGGAAACACCCAGGAGTCACCATTGTGTGAACCGGCCGGAGGACACGGTGGAGCATACGACGGAGATCTGCCCCGCTTGGGCGGAGCACCGCCGTGTCCTCATGATGGCGACCTCTCGCGTCCGGCTCTGGTGCAGGCCATGGTACGGAGCGAGAGGGCATGGGAAGCTATCTCCTCCTTCTGCGAAACAGTAATGTTCGCAAAGGAGGAGGCGGAACGCGTGACGGAGAGGCAAAGGAGACGCCCTCACGCCCCTAGCCACCGCAGGAGACGCCCCGGGCGTCGGGAGTCGCAAGCCGATTCCCGGCCACCGTAGGCGCGGGCTTGCGGACGGAAAGTAATGGGTAGCTCGCCGTCCGATCAGGACAAAGCCCGAGTATACGGCGCGTAGTGTTCCACGCGCGCCTCAAAGTGATGTCAGCAAAAGGGACGGGGTCCGGTAGGGCCGATACCTGTCTAGGTCGCGGATAAATTTTAAAGAGAGTTACCGCGGCCCTGGCACAAGCAACTGAAAGAACACGGGTAGGTTTTAGTCAGTAAAAGTCTGACACGCCCTCCAATACTTACTTTCTACAATGACTTCCTCCGCTTCACCCAGAGCGGGAGAAGTCATTGGATGATTACCCACCCAAAAAAAAAAGAAAAGGTAAATAATCATATTTTTTGCAACTCATTAAGATTGTTTCGCTGAACATTCCAGGAACGGTGACGTCATTTGCGACGGCCGGGGCCTGCAATATAGTCAAGCTTCATCCACGGAGTACCCACTCTCGGGTTCAGCACCGGTAATCCCAGACTACAGGTGACACAGGAAGAGGGACGTAAGATAAATATTGTATTAATAGTTCATCATTGTATTCTTGCATACTTTTACCGTATAGTTTTTATTACTTAAAATACACATTTCTTTTGTTTACTTTGTTCATTATTACAATGGGCAAGTATTACAAGATCTCATTGTTAAGCATAGTTCAATAAAGGGCCAAATTACTAGTTTAGGAATTATTTAACGTGTCTGTTGCCTAATGATTCTGTAACACGCATTGAATTAGCTAAAACTTAGTAAATTTGAGCCACTGTCCGATCGGTTCGATGACTTGAATTCTAATTGAGAATAATAAACTCAAATTGAGATATTAAATTCGAGTAATTTATCAGTCGAGATTGATGAAAGGGATGATATTGAACAATTGTTCATAACAAACATTGCGAATGCTCAAACTTTCATTCAAGATCATCTGTCTAATAACCGCCACGACGAATCTGGCAACATGCTCAATTCTACCCATTTTTCAGCACACGAAGGGTTCCGTACCATTATCGCAAAACACTGCATAAAAATCACGTTTGTTGTATGGGAGCCCCCCTTTAATATACTGTTTTTAGTATTTGTTGTTATAGCGGCAACAGAAATACATCATCTGTGAAAATTTCAACTGTCTAGCTATCACGGTTCATGAGATACAGCCTGGAAACAGACGGACAGACAGACAGACAGACAGACAGACAGACAGACGGATCGCGAAGTCTTAGTAATAGGGTCCCGTTTTTACCCTTTGGGTACGGAACCCTAAAAACGAGTGAATGTATTTGTTCAAAATAAAATTATTTGCATTGTTGAACTACTAATCTATCCCTGTATGGCCGTTTTTCAATTTTCCTTCTTCTTATGGTACTTATTTGCGCCCAAAGATGCGTTAAAATTAGTGTTGAAATATGGAACTTTCGAAGCTCATAACTTTCAAGTAAATATTTTTTTTTAATATTTTGCTTCCATACAGGGCTAGATAATGATGAGACAAATTGATATCATTTTTTATTTTGAACGTACATCGTCAAACAGTGGAGTAAAATCCAGACTACGTTTGTATGGAAGAATTTTCGACTAGTGTACCCTTAAGGTCCGAGCATATTACACGAAACTGCTACCTCAGACCTTGTCGGGAATGTAATGTCGGAGGATACATATTCGCGAGCTGGCGGACCAAAACCAGATGTATCCTCCGACTGCACTGCATGATTTTCTTCTCGTTTACGTCTTTTTAGTTTGCTTTCTAAGCAGCCGGGTTTTTTGATTTTAATAATTAACTTTTTTTATTTACAACTTTTTAGTTATTTTTTTTTTGGAATTAGGTACATTTAAACATATAAGTGTTATATATTTTTGAAATTGCCTCTTAAAATCCTTTATTATACCCCACACGATGGGTTTGGAAGAAAAAAAAAAAATTTATTCCCCAGAAAATGGCGCCCAAAATCCGCCATTTTTGTTTTTTCCAATTTTAATGTAGCAGCAGTGACACTCGCAGGATTAAGACGAATCGATTGACGTAAAAATCATCAAAATCGGCCAACGCGTTTGATCTCTAGAACGCCACATAGGAACAAACATACATACATACATATATACATACATACATAGACTGATAAACACATTACCCTCCTTCGGCAGTCGGGTAAAAAATGTTGACTTTGCCGGCAAAAGAATTGAGATCAAATTGGATGCAAAGTTCTGTAGATAATCCTGAAATTTATTTATAAGAACTTGCAACATTCAAAAATAAATTGAAAATACAATTACTTGCTTTTTCTGCTACAACTATGTTTGCTATTACTAAAAATATAACTACTTAAATTTGAATAGTTGAATTATTTAAAAAAGCAGATAACTTAGAATAAATTTCCGTAGAGCTGACTATATCCTTGTTAATAGAGATATTGAGGAAATTGACTGGGACATGGAATTAGACAGCGAGTCAGCCGAAAAAAATGTAGAAGTTTTCTATGACCATCTGTACGGGATTATCAAAAATCGAGTACCTCTTTCCAAACCAAAAAGTTCTAATTATCCTGTATGGTTTTCCAAAGCTCTCATACATATTTTAAACTCTAAAAAGAAAGCCTGGAATAAATGGAAAAGGTATCAAAACTTATCCGATTATGAAATTTTCTCCTTGTACAGAGCCCGCTTTCAATCAGAGTGCAATAAATGCTTTCGTACTTATATTGAAAGTGTTGAGGAAGTTATTCCCAAAAATGTCAAACACTTCTGGGCATACATTGCTAACCGCAAAGGCAAATCTGGGATTCCTTCCCGTATGCACTATAAAGATGACACGGCTAATGACCCCATTGAAACATGTAATTTATTTTCAAACTTTTTTCAGTCAGTTTATGAACCATCTAGCCTAAAACCCGATTGGTGTCCAGTTCCAGATCAATCCAGTGACAGTGATTCATCTCTTTGTAGCTTGCACTTTAGCCTTTCATTAATTTGTAAACAATTAAAAATTCTAGATATAAACAAAGGGCCAGGACCTGATGGGATACCTCCTTGTTTTTTGAAATGGTCAGCAAACACATTATGCAAACCATTATTTAAGATATTTAACCAATGTATTAGCAATGGTATATTTCCTACAGTCTGGAAAAAGGCCAATATAGTTCCGGTATATAAGGGTGGTTCTAGGCAAAATATAGAGAATTATAGACCTATCTCCCTTCTTTGTACATTGGCTAAGGTATTTGAAAAGATTGTTCATCACGAGTTGTATCCGTTTGTTCAACGTTATATAGTACCGCAGCAGCATGGCTTTGTTAGACAAAAATCTACTGTGACCAACTTGATGATTTTTACTAACCACCTATTTAATAATATGGACAACAGGGTCCAAACTGATGCCATTTACACTGATTTTAAAAAAGCCTTCGACCGAGTTGATCATAAATTACTTTTAGATAAAATTTCGTTTAATGGCATCAGGGGCAATCTGCTGCGCTGGTTTCAGTCTTATGTCAGTAATCGTAGTCAAACTGTAGTTAGTAACGGGTACCATTCTAACGCATTTTTGGCAACATCTGGAGTTCCGCAGGGATCAATTTTGGGTCCTTTGTTGTTCATTATTTACATCAATGATATTGGTAGTTGCTTTAAAAATAGTAATTTTTTATTATATGCGGATGACCTCAAAATTTTTAAGAAAATAATATCGATCAATGATTGTTACCTTCTTCAAGACGACTTAAATAGATTGTCTAATTACTGTACCAAAAATAACCTAAAATTAAGCATTTCTAAATGTAAATACATACATTTTACTAAAAACAAAAAGATATTTGATTACAATTATTGTCTCTGTGATGAACTCTTACTTAAAGATACTCAAATTTGTGACCTGGGTATACTATTGGATAGCAAACTTCACCTAAATCTACACATTGATAAGATAATAGCTAAAGCTTACCAAATGTACAATTTAGTCATTAGGTCATCATCCGACTTCAAGCGCCCAGTCACATACCTTTATCTTTTCAATTCTTTGATACGACCACAAATAGAGTATGCGTGTATGATATGGGACCCTTACTACGCGAAATATGACCAAGCATTGGAAAGAATCCAGCGCAAGTTTCTGAAAACATTGCAGTATAAATGTCATTTGGGACGGCTGCCATATGAGGAATCACTGCATAAGTTTAAATTACTTACACTACACTCAAGGCGTCTGTTACTACAGGCCATGATGCTCCGTGGACTTATACACAACAAATTCGATTGCGCTGAACTTGTGAATAGTATATTTTATGTTGTACCTAGAACTGTAATACGCCGAGAGGCGCGCGCTTACCCGCTCTTTGCTACGACCACCAATCGTACAAATGCGGGAGAACGGGCGCCTCTCCATAGATTAGTCAAAACATACAACAAACATTTTGTAACAATAGACATATTTGTTTTATCTCAAACTGTATTTAGGAAAGAATTAGTTAAAATATTGAAAACCTAATAAATTTAGTATGTACTTTATATTAGCCCAATTTAACTTGTATCATGCTGTACGCAATTATAATAATACTAGTAATATGTGGAAACGTTGTGGATTGTACGTTTACTTATTTTGTTGTATACTTAGATGTAAGACTTAATGTACAATTGTTTGTTTTCCCAAATAAAATAAAATAAAAAAATAAAATAAATTGAAATCAAGACTTAATGTGTCGTGCGTCTTTAATCGTTGTTTTTTTTAATAATTTGCTCAAAAATCAAATTTTCTAAAAATAGAATTGCCTTTGTCCGTGTCATGTTAAAGTAAAATAAATAAACAAATATTGTAGATGCTTGCAATATTATTTATAGCGGGAACAAATAATGTACGCCAGTTTTTTACTGTCAACTTTATATTAAAATGTTTACATTGTATTGTAAAGTATGTATAAGAATTTATATAAACAATCTGATTTATTATTAATAAAAATCTTTTATTTTATAGGAATGGTCACTGTTATTGAATGACTCTGTGCGAGTCGGTAGTAGGTGCTATACTACATTTAAAATAACATTAGAAATATCAACAATCCCTTTTTTATAGCATTTTTAACCAATTTTGACATCTATTGCGTTGGTGACATGACAAATGGCAACTGTAGTAAACAGTAGGCGTTGGTGTCATCATCAGGTTTATATTTTTATGCCATCATAATGTTTAAGGTGTAAAAAGGGATTTAGCATAATCACAACAAACCTTTAACTAGAGCTAACCTTGGTATGAAATAAAATTTAGAAGTTTACTTAAGTATAACCTTGGCATGAAATAAAAATTTAAAGTTTACTTAGGTAAAACATTTTTGATTAGGACCAAGTTCATAAGTAAATAATACTTTAATATTTTGCAATCTGGAATGTGCAATCGACTCGTGGAGCTTCATATCAAATGAAGTAGGTACTTCTTAGTTTCCAAATGTGTAATCTTTCTTTGATACAGTTAAGTTACATCTAATGACGGCAAACTGAAGTGCTCTTCTAATTTTTGATATTTTCCATTGATTTCAATATTTTGATTGCATATCAAGCGGAAATTCATTCCAACTGTCGATTCAATAGGTCAATTAATAGCGGTAAATAACTGATTAAGGAAGGTAAAATGAGTCGGAAGTAGCACCGTGGATCTACGTGAGTGGGTTGACACCCGCCACCATGGAGAGTAGAGCCATCCGCACATACATGCCGTACTCGGCTTGCCTAAAATAGGCGGCGCGCGGGTCCGAGTCGAAGTCTGCTGAAACCTCGTCCACGCGAGGGAGTGGGTGCATCACTATCATGCGCCTGCGAGCGCGCGTCATCAGCTGAGGAGTCACCACCAACAGCCCCCGAGTCTGCAATACGAGTAGATGCATTTGAGTTTTGGTATACATTGTGGTAATAAAAACCTGAATTTTAAGTTTAAGTGATTATTCATTAAAATTAATATAAATAAGTAACTATAGTTACCTTTTCATATTCCTCTTGATTTTGGAACCTTTCACGCTGAATCCGGGTCATATACAAAACATGAGTGTCCTCTAGTACATCTTCCAACCTCTCATATACTCTTTGAGGTATACCTTTTGAGGCAACGTAATCTGTAATATGCTTCGGCATGCCAAGTCCTCGAGGGCTGACATATTGCAATTGCACTTGATAGAGAGTTAGCAGCCGTGCAAGAGAATGAACAGTTCGCCCATTCTTCAGGTCTCCTACCATAGTGATGGTTAATCCGTTCACTGTGCCAATTTCTTCACGAATTGTGAAGACGTCGAGCAGGGCTTGGGTGGGGTGCTCTCCGATGCCATCTCCAGCATTGATGATTGGTTTGCGACAGTGACGAGCGGCACGCTGAAGAATAAAACTCTGAATTAGCATTTTATCGAACTTATCTAATACTACCGGACGCCTCACGGTTTCACCCGCATAGTTCCGATTCCCGTGGGAATACAGGGATAAAAAATAGCCTATGTCACCGGGAGATAGACTAGCTTCCCAATGGTGAAAGAATTTTTAAATCGGTTCAGTAGTTTCGGAGCCTATTCGGTACAAACAAAAAAAAAATCCTCTTTATAATATTACTAGCTGTTGCCCGCGGCTTCGCTCCCGTGGACCACCCCACAGGACCCGTTTTCGGGATAAAAAAATAGCCTATGTCACTCAGGAATAATGTAGCTTTCTATTGGTGAAAGAATTTTTCAAATCGGTCCAGTAGTTTCGGAGCCTATTCGGTACAAACAAACAAACAAAAAAATCTTTCCTCTTTATAATATTAGTATAGATAAATATAGATTAAGTAAGTATATATGCCATGAAAGTAGGTTAGGTCTTTGGTGTGGGATGCAACTTGCGTCGACTTGCACCATCCCATCTTCCTGGCACGGTGGGCTGCGCTGGGGCGGCTGCTGCAGGTGCAAAAAACCTCAAACGGCGCAAATACAACAACTTAATTGGTAATTATATGTTTGAGCCGTTTGGGGTTGAAATACTAGGGCCATGGGGTCCAAGTGCACACCTATTATTTCGGGATATCGCCAAGCGGTTAGTCGACTCTTCACGTGACCAGAGGGCTGGCCTTTTTTTTGGCCAAAGAATCAGCATTGCCGCCAGCCTTCTGGGCACTTTTCCTGTTGACAGCGATGTGAACGAATTTTTTGACGCCCCGTAATTGTACATATTAGTATTTCTTATTTTAGTTCTAATATTAGTTTATAAATAATGTACATATGTAAATAAATCACCACATCGCCTCAGTATATATATAATTTTACGGTTAGAAACTAATGATTATAATGTATAACTTACCGCAACAGCGCCGGGCTCAGGATGTCGAAGTACCACTACGTCTGAATAGCTTGCCATTACCGAAACACTGTCTTCCAATGTTTCACCTTTCTTTGCTGATGAACTAGTCGCATCGGTATGGATTACAGAACCACCAAGCCTTTGCATTGCTGCTGCGAAACTGCAACTAGTTCGAGTACTGACTTCATAAAATATCGATGACATAACTTTGCCTCGCAAAATATCATCTAGATATCGACCCTTGTTAACACTGATTTTCATGAACTGCGCTAGGTTGAAAACATCATTTAGTGTATCTTTACTGAAAGAGTCCACAGTAAGTATACTTTTGCCAAACAGGTCACTACGTTGACGTTGGGAAACTGTGATTGCAGGTGGATTATAATTAGACGTACTGTCACATCTTTGCCTAGTCACCTGAGGTAACGGTGATAAACACCTTGCAGCTGCAATTTCACTGAAATGGACATTATGCTTAGATTGTGCCTCAGGTCTGTTATCGAATTGTTCAAAATCAATATCACTAACTCGATTCAACTCAGTAGATGTATGTATATCGAGTGCAGAATTTGGCCGACTAACTTCTTTCTCCATTTTTTCAATAGTAAGGAACGTTTGTTTCTTGGGTGTAGGCCAGTCTCGTACATTTTGGCCAAAGCCTGGAGGAACTAGAACTTGCCCCTCAACATACGCAATTTCACCTCGCAATGTAACCCTATGAACCGCTCCACAAACATGCATGCCTGCAAACGGCGTCCATTTTGATTTTGAAAATTCCATAGCTTGCGGGATCGTCCATTCGTAGTCCATGTCCACCTCTACGTATGTATTTGGTTGTTCCGGCAAATTAAAAATTTTGCGAGGGTTACGATGGAATTTATTTATCAGGTCCTCCAAAGTTAAGCGACCTTCATGTACTGCATTAAGAAGTAATGGCAAAATTGTTTCCAATCCAGGAAAACCAGGAGGTGGCTTCTCCGAATTCTTTTCCTGAACAGAGTGGGGAGCGTGGTCCGTTGCGAAGACATCGATGATGTCTATATTTTTCCAAAGTTCAGCTTGGTCTTCTGGGCTACACAATACTGGCCGCACTTCAGCCCTTCCTTGTCCAATATCATCAATATCTGATGTGCTTAAAAACAAATGATGAGGGCACACTTCACATGTTACTTTCAGACCTCTTTCTTTAGCTGATTTTATTATGAGAATTTCCTCTTTCCTGGCTACGTGACAAATGTGGATAGGTCTGTCGAGTAAGGTGGCCATCAAAATGACAGCTCCAGTTTTTTCCCGCTCCGCATGAGCACACACAGGCATTTTCTTAGGCCAGTTCTGGAGATGTTTTTGCCAGACGGTCATATCGTCTAATGTAAGAGTACTGAATGTTTGGTTTAGATACATTTTTAACGCTGCCGCCTGAGGAGCCATTTCGCCAACAGTTTCAAAGTTGCTTGATGACGCACCCATAAACAGTGCATAATCACATCGAGCACTTACGCGTGCTAAAGCAGAAGCATAATCATAAGAAGCGCGATCAACTACTGGAGGGTTAGTGTTTGGCATGGCGCATATCATTGTGATACCTCCAGCGAGAGCAGCCGCAGTGCAAGTCGCAAAATCTTCTTTGTAGGTTGCGCCGGGTTCACGTACATGCACGTGTACGTCAATGAAACCTGGCAACTTTATGATGTTGCGCGACGTCATGCAGTCCGTGTGAGTTTTCATTAAAGGAACTCCACCGCAAAGATGCATAGCCTGTAAAATATACAAGTGTTTTAACCGACTTTCCAAAAAGAAGGAGGTTCTTATTTATTACCATTTACAAGAAATTGATATAGATATATCTATAATATATAGATAACATAACACACCTGAACTAAAAGCTTGGCGCACTTCACATCAGTAACTAAAGGCACAGCGTAATCCACAGCTAGTCGGCGAGTGCGATATCCATGAGTAGTGAATGAGGAAACCCGTCGAGCACCACCTCGCATTGGTAAATTTATTACTAAATCTAATTCACGTCTCGCCATAAAGTCAGCTAAGTGCATCAGTTCGCCATCCGATCTCACATCCTCTGGATCTCCAATATGATCAAATGTCCATTGAACACTTTCAACCTGTAATACAAAAAGGAAACAATCAATACAGGTTGTGTACGAGACAGATAAAAACTATGATAACAATAAATTGCCTTACTTCCACTCCATGCTCAGTGTAGAAGTCTCCTGTGCCCATACTAGCGTACAACTTGTATCCCATTTTATGCAGAATTCTAACACTCGGAAGTAATTCCATTTTGTGCTGTAATATATAATAAAATATGAGAAAGATTGCATTTAGTAAACAACAAATAATTATAGAATTTTATACAATTTGTTATTTACCTTAAACGTTCCCACAGATAGCAAAATAGCTTTCTTAGGTATTCTAAACCCTGTGCTCATTAACGACTTCAGGTAGGCTTCATAACGATTATCGCCGAAACATGCTACTTCACCGGTAGATGCCATTTCAACTCCTAAAGTTACATCTGCACCAGCTAATCTAGAGAATGAAAATTGTGGTACTTTCACACCCACTTTTCCGCAGCCCATCATTACATTAACAGGTTCCACTGGAATACCCAATATAATCTTCGTGGCCATCGCAACAAAATCATGGTCTAGTGTCTTAGAAACAAACGGAAAGGATCTTGAAACTCTGACGTTGCATTCAATGACTTTGAGTTCGTTATCTTTTGCAATAAGTTGCATGTTGAAGGGTCCAGTTACATCAAGCGTCTCAGCTATAATACTGGCAATGTCTTTTATTTTTACCAAAGTTTCATCATTAATATCCTGGGGTGGAGTAACTAATGTTGCATCGCCGGAATGGACTCCTGCATTTTCAACGTGTTCAGATACCGCCATACAGAAAATAACACCATCAGCAGCAACAACGTCTACATCTATCTCTTTTGCATCCATTATGAATTTAGATATCACTACCGGATAATCTTTGCTCACTAAACTAGCCGATTTCAAATAAGCTTCCAATTCTTGGTTTGAATTTGCAACATTCATAGCAGCGCCACTCAGAACATATGACGGGCGTACCAAACATGGAAATCCTACTTCTTCACAAAAACTTGTTGCTGATTCTAAATCGGTAAGTTCCTTCCATTTCGGTTGCATTATACCTTTCCGGTCTAACATCCTTGAAAACTTAAATCTGTTCTCAGCATTATCAATCATATCAGGAGACGTACCTAAAATAGTTGCTTGTTGTCTATGTAAATCCATAGCAATATTGTTTGGTAATTGTCCCCCCATGGATAATATTATTCCATCTGGATGTTCAATGTTGTAAATATCCATCACGACTTCAAAAGAAATTTCTTCAAAGTACAACCTATCGCTCATGTCATAGTCAGTACTGACTGTTTCGGGGTTATAATTAATCATGATTGTCTTTTTGCCTTGATTCCTAAGTTCCCTTAGACATCCGACCGCACACCAATCGAATTCAACAGAACTTCCAATGCGATAGACACCTGACCCCAAAACCACAGTAAAACCACCAGGAAAGTCCAGATCATGCGTGGTACCGTTATAAGTTAAATACAAATAATTTGTAGTAGCTGGCCACTCTGCTGCAACTGTGTCAATTTGTTTAACAAATGGAATAATTTTATATTCTTCTCTTAACTTTCTAACAGCGACTTCAGTACTTTTTATCGCAGCTGCTATTTGTTTATCAGAAAATCCAATCTTCTTCGCCTTCTTTAAGACATCGAAAGGAATTGAACCATGATGATCGGCCTCCAAGATTTGATAGTAATCTATAATATTTTTGAACTTCTCGAGGAACCAATGATCAATTTTGGTTAATTCGTATAATTTATCCACAGTATAACCTTTCCTTAGAGCAGCAGCCAAGACAAACATTCGCTTGTCAGTCGGTTCTCTCAAATCATCTTCGTTAACTTTTTTAATGTTTGGATCAAACCCATTAACATTTTCATCTACCATTCTTAACGCCTTTTGGAAAGCTTCTTCAAAGTTTCTGCCTATTGACATAACTTCTCCAACACTTTTCATAGAACTGCCAATTTTTGTGCTTACTCTATTAAACTTGGCCAAATCCCATCTTGGTATTTTGACAACGCAATAATCGAGACTTGGCTCGAAGCAAGCAGTCGTCACTCCGGTCACGGAGTTCTTAATTACAGGTAATGATATACCCAGTGCTAATTTAGCAGCTACATAAGCCAATGGATAACCAGTTGCTTTACTTGCCA
Source organism: Anorthoa munda (assembly GCA_945859665.1). NCBI lineage: Eukaryota > Metazoa > Arthropoda > Insecta > Lepidoptera > Noctuidae > Anorthoa > Anorthoa munda. The sequence continues at coordinate 13,927,438 of OX243905.1, read as the reverse complement.
AAGCTGAACTTCGAGATAACCTGGCATTTACTTCTATGATATAAAATTCTTCAGAATTTGGGTTCAATGCGTACTGAATATTACATTCGCCTACAATTCCGAAGTGTTGAATAACTTTGATGGCAGTGTTTCTCAACATGTAATATTCTCTGTTTGAGAGAGTTTGACTTGGTGCTACTACAATGGATTCTCCGGTGTGTATTCCTAAAGGATCTACATTCTCCATATTGCACACAGTGATACAATTATTAAATGCGTCTCTAACCACTTCGTATTCTACTTCTTTCCATCCTTTAAGAGACTTGTCTATTATAAGTTGATCGGAATGTGATAGTCCATGATGTGCGAGTGTTCGAAGTTCGTCTTCATTATTAGCGAAACCGGAACCTAAACCACCCAAAGAAAATGCAGATCGAGCCATCACTGGATACCCAATTTGCTGTGCAGCTACCAGTGCTTCTTCTATCGTGGTTACAGCTGCACTTGGGGCAACTTTTTCACCAATCGCATTAATTTTTTCTGCAAATATTTTTCGATCTTCAGTATCAACTATTGACTGAATAGGAGTTCCTAAAACGGCGACATTGTATTTTTCTAGAATCTTAGATTTTTCTAACTCTACCCCACAATTTAGGGCTGTCTGACCACCAAATGTGAGAAGTACTCCAGTGGGTCGTTCCGCTTTGATAACCTGTTCTACATATTCCAGTGTGATAGGAAGGAAATATACTTTGTCAGCTAGGCCTTTTGACGTCTGTACAGTTGCGATGTTAGGATTGATCAATACCGTTTGTATCTTCTCTTCTTGTAAAGCTTTAACAGCTTGCGACCCTGAATAGTCGAACTCGCCAGCTTGTCCGATTGATAAACCGCCAGATCCAAGAATAAGGACTTTTTTTGGTCTTTCATGTAATGTCGGTATAAACTTTAGTTTTTCTGTAATGATGCCGTCTATACTACACGCCTTCTTGTTTTTGTAAGATTTCACCGCATCGACAAATACATCAAAAAGACATTCTAAATCCGCAGGTCCAGCAGTGTGTTCTGGATGGAACTGAACACTGAAGAAAGGCAAAGTTTTATGAATTATACCCTCATTTGTTTGGTCGTTTTCATTGGTGAATAAAACCTTCCAACCTTCCGGCAGTGAATCCGCATCGACAGCAAATCCGTGATTTTGTGATGTCATAAAACATCGGCCAGTGCCATTATGTGTGCAAGGTAAGTTGTGTCCACGATTACCGTAACTGAAATAAAAAATAAAAAAATTAGGTAATTACGATGATTACGACTTGCGACCAAATTTGTTCGCACCTCAATAATGCTATAAGCCATCGAGAATCGAAGCGACGGTCATTTAATTTTAAGAAATGAACCCGAAGTGAAAGTAATTGGTGACCCCTGGAATATAAGGTATTAGTTATTTACCTTGTTTTGTAAGTTTTACAGCCAGCGGCAGTGGATAGTAACTGGTGTCCCAAACAGATACCAAATACCGGTTTTATGTTTGTCTTGTCTTCTATGATTGAGCGCATATTGTCCACCACCTTTTTGCACTTGACTGGGTCACCTGGCCCGTTACTGACGAACAGGCCATCGTACTGGCTGGGGTCCAGCTTGTGGTCCCATGGCACTAGCACAACCTTAGCGTTTCTTTTTATCAAACACCTGATTTGATTGTACTTTAAACCACAGTCTACAGCCATTATTGTTACTTCTCCATTAGGGTTGTAAATTTTGGGTTCCTGAAATGATACATGGTAACTTATTTTATTATATATTATTATTATATTATATATTTAATTATTGCCTAGTATTATATTGTATTAGTTTTCAATTCTTGATATTTTTTCGTCTTTTTAGGGTTAAATTACACTTCGTGATAATTATGTTGATAATACATCAAATAGATTCTAAATTAAAAATCATGAAGGAAAATTCTAATTTGTATGTAATGTAGGTATTTGTAAAATGTTATATAATGTTTTATAAAACAAACATTAGTTAAATAAAACATTATATAACATTTTACAAATACCTACTTTGCTAAAATCCACACAATAACTATGGTAACTAATAAATGCATGCATGGCTGTATTGGAGAACAGAGATTTAGGTAAATTCTCTTCTAACTACCAATCATAAAGATGGAACTCTCATTCTCATTGCAATTTACACTTCGTAAAACACAAGTTCATGTCATTCTCATTTCTTATGTATTTTTTTAGTATTTCGATAAAAATATTAAAAACAACTTACCTTAATTGATACTTCAGCAACAAGATTCCTATCATTTGGGTCTGACAGAGCTTTAAGTGGTCCAAAAGGCGGGACTCCTTGAATTATACGTCCTAGAGTGACACCAGCTCTAAGACGGAAAGTCAGGGCTCTGGTATCAACATCACAGAGTCCTGGAACTCCGCGGGATGCCAACCAGGATCCGAGGGAGCGTTTAGCACGCCAGTGGCACGCGCGAGTGCTCACCTCGCCCACTATCAAGCCAGCGGCCCATATGCGGTTTGATTCAAACCACCTAAAATATAGCAAAAAGACTAGTCAGAAGTCAGGCTTCGTTATTTTTATTTCAAGCAAGAATTGTCATCCAAACCAAACGTGTATGCAAAATTTTCAACTTAATCAGTTGGTGATAACCGTTTTAAAAATAAGTTGCAAGATTTATCCCACACATAATAAGACAAGTTAAGTAAATGGTTATAAAAAGTCAAGCTGTCTTACTATACTCTTTGGATATTTGAGATGGTACAAGCAAAGACAAATTCCCTGATTCTTAACACAAACAAACGGGACACACTTGAAAACTAATTGACTCTGTAGTACTGTACCTAATATACTATAGGATCGGAGGCTTGTACTATTATTTATTCTATTGCAAAGGCAAGTATTAAATGAAAGATTCGAAGAAATAAAAGCATTAAGTCGGTCTAACAATATTAGTGGCAGGCTCTTCTTACTTAGGTATTCCATGTTCGCCTTTTTCGTCTTCGTCGGGGACGCCATAGTTGCCGATCAGCGGGTATGTGAGCACCAACAACTGCGCGTGATACGACGGGTCGGTAAGTGACTCCGGGTACCCGACCATACCCGTCTGAAATACTGTAGAACAACACTATTAATAGACAGTTTCTGAAAATTGTTAAAACGAATTTCCAAGGGACATAGGGAAATTGGATTATAAAGTTACTTTTAAAATCGCAATTAAGCGCCTCCCTGTTCCTTTTTACTCGACTACGGCGAAGCAAAAGGGAGGGTTATATTTTTGACCGGTATGTGTGTGTGTTCATCTGTTCCCTCATAACTTCCAAACACCTAATCATAATTTGACGAATGAGGTGTCGTTGGAAGCGTCTTGTTTTTCGCTGGTTATAGGTTATGTGACGTCAGATTAAATTGAATATTGCGCCCTCTAGGGCCACGAAGTAAGGAACAAAAAAAAACACCCCACCCAAACATGTGTGGTTATCATTGAACAGGGATTTTAATTGTTTTTCAAAAATTACAACCGACTTCTAAATAAAAACTCGAAAATAAGTTTAATTTTGGAAGTCGGTGTGCCTGTTTTCGTTTCGTCGTTTTTTGACACCGACTTTCAAAATTGAAGTTATTTTTCGCTTTGTAGTGTTTTTATTTGGAAGTCGATTGTATTATTTTGTAAAAAAGGTTTTTTGTTTTTCACTTTATAGTTGTGGCACATAATGGACCAGTTCTATAGGCTAGGTACCTATAACACCCAAAGTGAAAAAAAAAAAGCGGGTGGTGGAGCCCTGGGTTAACACTATGGGGGCCCTCTGGTACCTTTATTTCATTTTAATTTTTTTTTCAATTCGAAAAGAAATGGGTAAAATATGGAGTTTTCTGCACTAGTTGCCAATTTCATGAATTGATCATTATGAAGGAATAAAAGAGAAATCGAAGCCAGACCTTGGAGAGACAAGCCTTTTTTTTGACCATTCGTACAATTATAATGGTAACTTTATTAACCTCTGCAGAAAAGCAATAAGTGAATGTAGGGTTATTCTAGTATTATATTATCTGTGGTAGGGTGCAGTAATGCAATAGCGAGCGAAGCGAGCGCCGAAATTTCAGTAATTTATTAACCTTGGGTTATATTTTTTTAGCTTTTAGGAATGCTCATGCATACTGCGCTACCACGGGGAGATAGCGCAGTTATGTGGGACTCCAACCCACTAAAACTCCACTCCGGTGTCCTCCTGTGCCGCTTATGGCGGAACACTGGGACGCGTTAGCAGTTAGCAATCACCGAGAACTCGCATTTTGAGCTACGTCGGCAATTTGCGTTTTGGAGGATTCGAGACTTTTAATTGCTGAAGCCGTATACATTTATTGGACCCAGTTATACCAAAACGAACTACTTATCTTTCATAAGGGATTTATTTCATCTTTCATTTCATCCATTTGAGCGATATTTCTAAACTAATTTGAATGTTGTTTTTTTTATAGCTGATTAATTTTAAGTTTATCTAAATTTTTAACCATCGAGGTCAACGATAATATTGAATATATTTGAAAACACTATTGAGGCTTAGTTCATTTTACCATATCAAGAACATACTAATATACTAACCAACTTCTCCATCCACCGGAACTTGAGCCCCAAAGCTTCGTCCTGTGAAGACCGATCCATCGGCTAACACCAGGCTGCAGGGTGGCCCCACTTCACAACTTAAATCATCCGCCATCTAAATAAAGAAAGGATTGATTTACTCATTTAATTACCACATGTCTGTATTCTTCGAAAGAGTATGCAGAGGTAGGTATTGTATAACAACATACCGACGTTTCACTAGTCATTCTTATATCCCACGAAGTATCAGTTTTCCCGACCAACCTGGGAGTTGAACAGCTATCGACGTTTGCGACCACTCGACTAACGACACAGTCGTGTTCTATTTACTAATATGGAGAGCTGATTACAGAGTTAGTTTAAATAACCGAATTCTAATGTATTTTTATTTGAGTGTGGAACGGATGACATGTAATAATATGGAAATAACTACGTCGTATTTATTACACCTACTTCATTGGAGTATGCGGTAGTCAAAATTAATAGTGGATGTCGAACTCATTTTACAAGCTCCTATGGTTACACTAGTCGACGGCACGAACTATTTTGTGCGCGGGGTTAAAATGAATGCTATATCAACCGACAACACGTGCGGAAGAGATGGATGCTGTGATGAGCAGTAAGAAGCTAGTTCGCGTACGAATACACACTTTTGCAAATTTGTAGCGAAATGGATGATGATTTAGGTCGAAACCGAGCGCGCGATATTCTATAAACAGACCTTTGGGAGTCTGGATATAATGAAAAAACGACTAAACGTATCTGTTCAATATAAAATTATAAGTATGCATTGTTGAACTACTAATCTATCCCTGTATGGTAACTGTTTTGTAATTTTCCGTCTTCTTATGGTATTTATTTGCGCCCAAAAATGCGACAAAATTTGTGTCGAAATGTGACACTTTCGACGCTCATAACTTCCAAATTTATATTTTTACTTTTTTGTTTCCATACAGGGCTAGATAATGATCAGATAAATTGATATATTTTTTTTTTTTGAACGTACATCGGCAAACAGTGAAGTAATCCCCAGATTACGTCTGTATGGAAGAATGATCAACTAGTGTAACCTTAACGACAGCAACTGATATTAGACACTTATATTAAACACAATGAGTGGAATATGACCTTCCTACATAGATCCAGACAAAACAAATGTTTACAAATTAAAGAGATGGGTCCTACTTGTGTTTCAATTCATTCAATCATATTCAAATTAAAGCCCTAAATATACTTATTTATTCTAGGTCACATTTAAAAGCTTTCGTTGTATTGTAACGGTGATAAACAACTATATTCGTGTGATACGTACAAAAACAGCTGAACTTTAGTTGCTATACGATCGAGATTTTAAATGTTCTATCCAACTACTAGGTATTATAAACGTGAAAGTTTGTGAGGATGAATGGATGGATGTTACTCTTTCAGGAAAAAACTACTAAACGGATTTTGATGAAACTTTACAGAAATTTAGCTCAAACATTAGAATAATATGTAGGCTATAATTTATAAAGATATTGGGAGAAGTATATACTAATACAACGCGGGGGCAGCTAGTATTCCATAATCTTATTCTTGAATTCACTACCTAACCTCTGAAATCTAAAACACCATTTTTTAGCAAGTAATCGCATACATAAAACTGTTAAAATAATTTCATTATTGAATGATAGGATATAGGTAGTTCTAAGGACCAATTAATTGCTTCAATGAGTTGATTGAATGTGTACTCACCAATCTTTTACGACAACCGTTTATAGAAAACAGTTTTAAACATTGCATACATAGCTAATAGGTAAACATAGTAACAACCGAGGACATCAATTAAAAACCATTTCAAGGTAATTAGAAGTGAAAAAGTTATGAAATAAAATAAAACATTGTGCACGATAATGCCCTAAAGAAACCATTGATAAATAAACTAATTTACTTATAAATAAAACTAAACAAATACAACAAACTTTTAAAAGAAATTAAAACAAACTTATTATTTCTAGCATCATGAATTACGGAATCAATAGCTCAAGATGAAAGAAAAAATGAATTAGTATTGGTGGCTTCAGACGGGTAACATTGAGGTTCAAAGTTATAGCTATTAAACTACGCATCGGTCAATAAACCGTAGTTTTACTCACTTTTTGTAGGTTCGCCGAGCCGGCCACGTGGTTTATTGTGAAGGCGGAGAGGAACGGTCCGGCGCTGTCGCAGTCTACACAACGACAGGCCTGAGGCAAGGCTCGCTTCACCCATTACATACTCCTTATCGTACTCCGTCACACACACTCACAATGAATTCTACCTGCAACTGACTCTTTCACGCTTCATCAACTTCTCTATATCCGTCTCTTTCATGACACTTGTTAGGAGTTTATAGTGTGAATTGTTCTGTTTGTGTTCTTTTTGCTTCCATAATAGAGTCAGATTTTAGACTAGGTCCGAAAACGCAACCACTTGTAGCGTTTATGTGTCTTTTGTTGTTTGGTTCCTGTCATTGTCCTGATTGTTACCTGCTCCCGCTAAATCGAGTTAACGGGAAATTTCAAATAGTTGTTTTTGCGTCCTACATGAGTTATGCGCATATTAAAAATCGCCATAATGGCCTGAAGTTGGTTTTAGTTCCTACTTCCTACCGTTACTGTTACCGTAGGTAACGCGCTCAAGTTCATTAATATGAACAAATGAGGAATATGGGGTGTGTGTATTGCATACACTCTGAATATGTATTATAGTTAATTAATCTGATTTACTTTCAACCGTCTCGGTTATATCTACTTATTTTTAATCGTCTTCGTTTTCTTATGCTCTGTACATACTGAGGTAGGCAGTGTGTATGTTTTTGGCACCTATATCTAATGACGTGTTCCCATAACAACGCGGGAAAATATATATTTTAAATTCTGAGTATCATTCCTCCTAACTTCGATGGAAAAGATTAACTAGGTCAAACCCTGGTCAGCAAATTTTCCATGGATAATTTGAACTTGGAATCGGCTAATAAGTGCCTAACAATAAGGCCATGGAGATTTCCAGGGGGGGGGGCAGCAGCCCCCCCTGGAAATCTCGCAGAACATGTACGAACTCTCCTAATTACTAATCAAAGTGTAAACGGAGCCTTATGCTCTAACTTTTAAATAAACCGCGCAGTAGACACTGGCAAAATGCACGGTCAAGGCCGTTTTAAACTATGATGGGGCCCTTGGGCACACAAGAATGTGGGGCCCTTGGGCACATAAGAATATGGAGCCCTTTTGGAAAGTAAAGAAAGCAAATGATACTAACATTTTTCTATCAAATATATAATATAATATGTCATTAATGATATTAGTATGCCGTTGGTTTTTTGGTTACGATTACGATAGTGGTTTGACTTGATTTTGCCTTAATCTGGTTAAATACAATCGTCATAATTTTGTATTACACAAAAAAAGTTTTATTTTTGATCCGGGTGCTCAATGTTACTGTGCCCGACAAAAATGTTTTGAGAATAAATGTGAGATAAATTGTCGGTCCTTCGGGGCCCCCTGAGGATGGGGGCCCTGGGCACGGGCCCTGTGTGCCCTTATGGTAAAGACGGCATTGTGCACGGTGCAATTGCCGATAAACATATTACCCTCCTTCGGCAGTCGGGTATTCGGTAATCTTCGGTAGGGAGTTGCGAGCTGTGGTTGCGAGCGACTAGCATTTATTTGAAATAAATTATTTCATTTGACATGTTATTGTTTTGAAGGAGCTAAAACTAAATCTAAATAAAAATTAATAGATGATTAAAAAATATTCATTCAGTTTCTATATTAAAGTATAGAAATCATTCTGCTGAGCAATAATAAAGATAGTTATGGACATTCGAAAATTCGAAAAGGATCATTTGCGCCTGTTTGCCCTACACACTACACTACATATACCTAATGTTTCATGTAGGTGTGTTTGTGTAGTGTGTATGAAAAAATAGCCGCGGACGATCCGACCTAAAAAATCTGAATTGCTCCCCCCTAGGCCAGAAGCTGGGTACGCCCATGAATAAGGCTAGCGAATATTAATAAACAGCGAATGATAAAATAAATAACTGAGAGTAAAGAATGTATGTGATATTATGACCAGCTTGCGCCATCCTGTTATCTTACTAACTAGGAGTTATAAGTGAACCCAGTGTTATTGATATACATTATTTGTATGACATATTTTAATTTAACCTCGCTTTAGCAACTAAATCTGAGTTAAGTTTTACACACAAGTAGGCTTTAAAAATGTTCCCGTCTTTCATATATTCGACCATTCGTTCTCGTGCATCATCTAGTTGGATAGAAATATAATTATCTTTGTATAGGAAAGTATTTTTGGATCTTGTGCTTTAATATCATTACAAAGTCTCGAAGCAGTAACATCAAACAATCGCCTGGTTAGCGGGGCATTAAAAAAATATATATCGTGTTTTTATAAATTTATTAAATGTATGAAATTTATTGCTAGGTAACACACATCGCATAGGTACATTCAATTGCGAGTATTAGGTTGACGTGGGTTGATATCGCCACCAGTTGATATTCCCAGTTCGATTGAGTACAGGATAGTCGATCAAGTCCATGGAGACAACGTGGGGAGGTTTATCAAGTTCCAGGATCTGAATATGGTTCTTCTCTGGTGCTGGCTTCAGCCATAGCCCGGGCAAGTACAGCGTTATCTGGGGACCAGCGCTTGGCCAGTACCTGCCAAGGTTGTGCCCGTTCACCCATACGTAGCCCTGTAACATAAAAACACAGTAAGTATAATTTCTAACACACTGCGATTGTCTATTATTTTTAGATCATCGTTCTCATGTATATGAATTTATTAATTTATGTACTTATGTAAATATTGTCAAAAGCCTATATTTTTAAAAGAGTAAGTATGGAGTTTCTTGTGCATTCTTCTCCATAACAAGCTACTTTTCCGAATGCACAGTAGAATCATTTTTTATTACATGTAAATTTTGGATGTTTTAACGTAAAAAAGTGCAGCATAATGGCCTAGTTGAAATAAATACATTTGGCTTTGACTTTGAGATAAAATTATGCTAAAACGAACCAAACCGCATCAAATTTTCTCCCGTTTTCCGAAAGTGTTTTAATGACTTTATGAATTATACGAAGCATATATTAATAGTATTAGGTATACCATATTAGTAATTTTAGATTATTTTGACGCATAAACTGAATGATTGAGATAGTGTTAGGAACAATGTTGATTGGTTCGTTTCGGCATTACACGTTCAACTGCGACGAATATAGCATGGACTTTTCAAGGTTCTTTTTTAGGCCCGTATCTGTTTTGGAGTTATATACTACAAAATAATACACTTACAGCAAAATTCTAACTATATCTCCTTTGGGTTAGGAGATACGGATGTAAATAAGATGATGTAGGTACCCATTTTATAACCCTTGTTTTTTACCCTAAATTAGTCATTTCCTAAGTATTGCGTTATTTATTGTATACTTTATTGTACACACTTATACAGTACATTAATTACAGGACAAAAATTTATAAAGGTAAGTGTTCAATGCGTGGACTTATCGCACAGAGCAATATCTTACAGACAACCTTTAGATGAACTGAACGAGAGGAGATAGACAAAGGGCTGTCAGTGTACAAAAACCAAATCAAATCATTGGATACGGTTACGTTGAAGTAAGAGATAGGCAACCAACTGGGCTTCTGATTATATTGCCCATCTAAAGTTGAATTTGATGTTTTTCGTACCTTGCCCCATCCAGTAGTGTCGAGGAATGTGTCCAAGGGCTCCCCACCAGCTGGTAATATGAAGTCACCCTCATAGAAGGTGGGGCGCTGCGCGTTGCTCTGACTCCTTGCCGCTGAGGTATCAAACGTCTCCAGCGGAAACCCAGTTATCTTCCATTTTCCATCTAATATCTTACTGTTGAACTCCACTTCACTTAGTATACCCTGAAATAGTAACAAAAAGTCGTAAAAACGTTCAGTGAATTTAGTCAGGTAGGTATCTAGTACCTTTTTAAACCTTTTCGTGTCTCCGGTTTTTGGAAGAAATTGCGACACGTCTCAAATTAAACGCGAGTCAAGTGAAGCAATTAGCTGTTGGAAATTCATTCAACAAATCGCACACGTGTTAGACAATTTTGTTACATTCATAAATTGCAATAATTTTCGTTCCAGAAACCAGCAACATTAATTGTGTTATTTACGTTATCCAGACGATTTTTTCAAACATATTATGAAGATTGCTTAAATCCATTGGGATTAAGAATGTCCCTCAAAACCCTTTGGATTTTGATAGAAAAATACGTGTTATTAGAGTTATCGTTAATAATATAAACACATTACAATTGACAAGCTTTTTTTATAAATATATTTATTTCTGTAAACCCTCTTGGTTTTTTATATGGCCTGCGCTGGCCATAGGATATGGCCTGTAGGTAACTAACAGACTTGGAGAGTCTATTGCCTGAACAGTCAAAGGCCCGAGAGGGCGAGCCTCACTAGAGGGATTGCGGTGGCGTTGTCCGAATAAACTCGTAAGGATTTCCATATGTAAAAAAACAAAAAAGGATGCCTTTAGTGTGGGTAAATACCTAAATGTTTTGCTAATCGTTTTTATAGCAAAATACTTTTGTTCCTTGTTGTTGTAGAACTACGATAATCACACAGAACATACTAGCTGTTCCCCGCGGCTTCGCTCCAGTGGACCACCCCACAGGACCCGTACTCGGGATTAAAAATAGCCTATGTCACTCAGGATTAATGTAGCTTTCTAATGGTAAAAGAATTTTTAAATCGGTCCAGTAGTTTCGGAGCCTATTCGATAAAAACAAACAAACAAAAAAATATTTCCTCTTTATATTATTATTATTATAGTATAGATAATTATAATTAATACAAGAAGACGATTAGAGTTATAATAGGTAAGATAACAGAAATATATTTGGAAGTGTAGTGAACTATAATTGTGTCGATAACAATCACATTAGCGTGTCGTCTGTCTTGGTCAATGTCTGACTCAAGGATAAGTGGGTCTAGATAAGTTGACCGATATAAATAAGTATGTATTTCGATAAAAATGCTTTTGTTCGGCAGAGTATGACTACTTTTTGCTAGCGTTTCGCCCGCGTCATTGTCGAAGATTATCCCATAAAAACGTGTTACTGGAATAAAAAGTATCGTATGCCTTAATCCAGAACCTACTTGTGTAAGTTCAAAGAGTAGAGTACAGATTGTTTCCCTTGCATTCATTGCTTCATATGTTCATAAATCCGTCTACTCGGCAGCATAAAACACGCAATGAATATTGTTTAGTTACTAAAATAAAAGGGAAGGTGTGTGCTTTGTGCTGTCAAAACAAATACGCAATTAGGGTGCAGATCATGGATTACGCATCAATGAAGTTGCATCTAAATTCGTTTAGCCATTGATGCAAGATTTTCAAACTTATAGACTTTTTACATTGTTCCCACGTCGGTTTTTTTTTTTAGAAATAACACGTACAATCTTTCTTAGAATTAAGGGTTGTAATATGGCGATAGATATTACAGAAAAACAAAACTCGGAGAAACAAATGATTATCTTTTTTTTAAATGATTACATGCTTTCAACACAAAGTTTATTTGAACATAGAATTCCAAGTCTAACCATAATAATGACAGTTCAAGTGCCTCGTTTCCTAGAACACCAATTTTATATGTAACAACCTAATGTATCAGAAAGGATATTTAGAATGTATTTTCTCAAATGGTTCAAGACCCCAGAGCCCCCAGACGTTAGTTACCTCTTCCTGCAAAAAAAATGTGGGTTGGAATAGTGTTTTTATGTACTATACCTGCTAACTTGGGTCGACGGCCAATTTACAGGTACTAAGGGTACACAAAAACATTACCCACTTTTTTAAAGTCTGAGGGCTGATTTGATTTACAGAATATTGTTAAAATGATTAATAATTCAATAATATTTAACCCCTAATTAGTAAACAAAGGCTTACTAGCTTTTCTCCGTGATTCGCTCCCGTGGCCGACCCCTCAGGACCCATTTTTGGATAAAAAATAATGTAAGCTCTCTAATGGTGAAAGAATTTTCAAAATCGGGTCAGTAGTTTTTGAGTTTATCCATTACTAACAAACTAACAAACAATCAAATCTTTCCTCTTAATAATATTAATGTAGATAGTATAAATGTAGATATGGGGCTTAATTATGTTACATATTACAGCATATATTTTTTTGGAATCCCGGAGAGAGTTTTGCACCCTCCCAAATCCTGGCAGACTTTCATTTGCCATCGACCCGAGATAGGGGATATATATATGCGTACGTTTAAAGTCTAAAGTACATAATAACACTACTATATCCTATACATGTTGTGCAGCAAGGGGAAATAAACGCCTGGGAGCTCTGAGATCATTCTCTAAAAGTTATTATAATCGTTATGCCACGATAAAATTTTAATTGCTTTTGACTTTTGCGTAAGTGTAAAGGTATTTATTTTCGTGGGCAATCGTGGCTGTACATCTACAAATTGACTACTCGGTTTTTATGTATATACTTTTCTGGTTAATGATATTTAATTTTCATAAATAAATTTACATTTCACTTATATAAAAAGAATAATGAATAAAAAACTAGGGTATCTTTTGCTATTAATATTTAAGTTTATAAATTTGGTTTCTTACTTATCACTTATCAGCTACCTACTTACTAGGTACGTTTTAATCATCTGCTTTGGATAACGTGTAGTTGTTTAAATTCATAAATACCAAGTACCATTAAACTGAAATTATAGAATTACAATTACAAAAGTCGGAACTCTTTGGAGTGGATCAGCTTAAATTAAATATTAAGCTACTATTGTGCTTATAAAACCTATTTCAATCTGCCTAGCCTTTTCCCAACTATATTGGGGTCGGCTTCCAGTCTTACCGGATTCAGCTGAGTACCAGTGTTTTACATGGAGCGAGCGACTGCCTATCTGACCTCCACAACCCAGTAACTGGGTAACACGGCACCCCTTGGCAAGACTGGTGTCAGATCTCAAGCTTCTGACTACCCGTAACGACTGTCAAATATCTTCAAATGACAGCCGGGACTAACGGCTTAACGTGCTTTCCGAGGCATGGAGGAAACTCGTTATGTTGAAATGGTCACCCATCCACGGACCGACCTCGTCAAGCGTTGCTTAACCTTGATGATCGACCAGTGCGGCTGTTATTATTTAGCCACGAGCTCCTCCGAAATTTTGAATATTAAATTACTTCCCGTTAAACCATCACATGAACGGGTAATTAGGTCGTGGGTAAGTGTCCAACCACATTGATAGTTAACCGCGGTATGAATATAGTGGTTTTCATAGACTACGGAAAACTTGACAACCACTGATAAGAAAAATAGCAATTAGAAATGGGAATCTAATTCAATATTTGTGGGTTGGTAGACCAATTTTTAGACAGCTACAGAAGAAAATAAAAAATTAATGAATTAATAGAATACTAAAAAAATATATATATATATAGTAAGTCAGGAATGAACTAAAATCTATACTAATATTATAAAGAGGAAAGATTTTTTTTTGTTTATACCGAATAGGCTCCGAAACTACTGGACCGATTTAAAAAAATATTTCACCAATAGAAAGCTACATAATTCCTGCGTGAGATAGGCTATTATTTTATCCCGAAAACGGGTCCTGTGGGGTGGTCCACGGGAGCGAAGCCGCGGAGAACAGCTAGTAAATTATATAGGTAAGTACTATTACTTTCCAAGAACTTAATAATTCTTTTTCCACACGCTTACTCGAAAACTAGCTAATGCAGCTACCCCACCACTTTCAAGCATGTTGTGCAGTGTTTTACCCGCTCTACATCAATTTATTTACTTTCATCAACTAATTAATATTCATTTGTGGTCTAAATGCGCTTATGTAGACTGCTTGGCAGCTTGCCTCTCCTTAAAAAATTTAGCACGGCGCACGAGAAAAAAATCTGAGCCTTAAATACATTTCTCACAATAATTTGTCTACTAAATATTATGTTTATGAAATTCAATTTATTTTTTCGAGTAGGATTGCCTTTATTAAATAATATATATATATATATAACAAACCTTTATACCATAGAAATATTATATCTATGCTTTATACAAATACAAAGGGGAGAGGCAAAAGGGCTAATTACGCATCAAAAATTCGTCCACATCGATGTCAATGGGAAACCTGCCCTGAACGCTGACAGCATTGCCACGTTGAATGGCATTGCTGATTCTCTGGTCGTAGAAAAGGCCAGCCCTCTGGTCACGTGAAGAGTCGGCGAGCTTTGCGCTAATTTCTCGAAAAACTCGATGCGCACTCGGACCCCATGACCCCATTCGAGTAGGTAAGTGTTTTGAAAAAGTCGTTTGATATACGTGGACATTTATCATTGCACTCTTCCGCCTCGGCTGCTATGACGTAATTTGCCCACTTGTATCCCTACGAATACTATTCCTGAATCTTCTTAAGTTTTCAATATAATTACCTTGTAATCGTGGATATGACTGCCAAAATTAATACGGCCTTGGGACTCCACCAACAATGACAAAACTGAACCATTCTTAGCAGACAGAGGCAGGCTGTAGATCTTGTGTATTCTGCTTATGCGACCTTTTAATTCCTGAAAAATAAAATTAACCTTCAATGCGATTGTTTTCATAAATATTTATCGGACCTATATGTGTATGTATGTTCACAGTAGGATTGCTCAAACAAGTACATAGGATGCATTAAAGTCAGCGACGTACTAGTTTAAAAAGCTCGTAGACGCTGCCTACGGCTGGTCTACGCGGCGTAGGAGCTGCTACGAGGGTGCGTAGGTTTTCGTAGACGCACCGCTTAGACGTTAACGATGACGTCAAGCAACTTTATGTATCCAAAACCTAATTTCCAGTATTATTTATTTGTACATATTTTATTGTATTGTATATCTGCCTAGCCTTTTCCCAACTATATTGGGGTTGGCTTCCAGTCTTACCGGATTCAGCTGGATACCAGTGTTTTACATGGAGCGACTGCCTATCTGACCTCCACAACTGGGTAACACGATACCCCTTGGCAAGACTGGTGTCAAATCTCAGACTTCTGACTACCCGTAACGACTGTCAAAGATCTTAAAATGACAGCCGGGACCAACAGCTTAACGTGCTTTCCGAGGCACGGAGGAATCTCGGTATGTTGAAATGGTCATCCATCCACGGACCGACCTCGTCAAGCGTTGCTTAACCTTGAAGATCGACCCGTGCGGCTGTTATTATTAAGCCACGAGCTCCTCATTATTATTATTTATTTTATTCGAGATATTTTATTGTATTGTAAAAAAGGGTCTTTCAACAAGGACGGGTCGATGTTAAAATTGAATAAAACAAGATGTGTGTGAGATATTAACGAAATTTATTTTTTATTTAAAAGGCCCATTTATGCCAATTATGGATGGAATATGACATCGACTATATCGAATACGACCCGTCCTTGTTGAAAGACCCTTTATTTGTAAATAATACCAGCTCGCAGTGGGGTGGTAAGACCCGAGTTAGCGGTGGTTCAAAAACCAGATTGGGGAACCTCCTAACATCGTGAGCCATATTAACTTTAAAACTTTCGCGTTTCATAATTGAATAACAACACCAACACCAGTCTACCCGGGACTCCGGTCGTTGCAACACGGCTGAAACGTCGGGTGAAATAGGTGAATAAATCGCGTTAAATTCCCGTGATATATTGTTTTTCAATCGTGAGCCGTGTCCAATTATTATGAGTTTCAGAAATACTTACGCCATCGACATATACGAAAATCATGTCTCGTGGTTTCCTTATGGTTAGCAAATCATCAGCTTCGGGGAGTGTGGTCTCATATAAGACAAGTCCAGCTCGTTGGCGCAGATGTTCAAATGTAGGCAGAGTGGGTCCCGTGTAGTCTTCGTATTTCTTGCCTAACTTCGCTCGACCCTCGGGACTCAGCAGGTTCACCGTTGGAGATACAGACACAGACCCGTAGTTACCTTTGGGACTGACGGTGGGCACTGGAATGCTTTCGTCTACCAGGTGGTACTGAAAGTTGCATATTATACATATATAATTATCATTTAAATTGCATTCTTTTAGTATGAGATTTCGATTAGAGTCCCGTTTTCGTTTAGGATCGGCGGTCGTGTCCTAAAAGACAAAAATAAGACCCTCCATGACTGGCTACGACCGCTTCTCAATAAAATTGATTATAAAATGAATTTAAACACCGAAATCGGGACCCTATTACTTGGCAGAACAAATTTTTAGAGTCTTATCTGTCGTAAACATAATTAAGTACTATATATTTATCATTGTTCCAACCATTAACAAAAGGTATTGTTTTACAATGTTATCCTTAATAGCGATAAATTCGATAAATAGTCTAATGTGTGCCTGCCATACTTACTCACTGATGTTTGAAGTCAATATAAGTAGGAATTCGCATTTATCGTGACAGTTGCTTTGGGATTTTAGTAGATCGATGTGAGTACTTGCTGTAGTTATTTTTTTTATATCTTTTGTAAATATGGCTAAACATAAAATTTTTATAAAGTTTATAATAAAATCAAATATTTTAAATAATAATAAATCAAAATATGCAAAACCAAAAAATTAATTAAAAACATAAATTATATAAAAAAATGACCTTGTATACCTAATTTTTTAAGCTTCGTTAAAAGTGCTGTCTCAATGGGTAACCGATTTTTTAAGCTTCGTTAAAAGTGCTGTCTCAATGGGTAACCGACTAATCCCACAGATATGAGAAAGTAACTTTCTTATATCTTATAGATCTAATATCTGGCTAAGACACATTCTTCCTTTTTTTGTTATCGATTTTAACAGCAGACGAGTAGGTACAGGAAATGATTTTGTAGACTGGTACAGCGGATCATTCATTTAAATATTTGCAGACAGACGGCTTACTTTTTGTTAAACCAAATGTGTACCAGTCAGATAGATTTGATTTTTAGGGCTCCGTACCTAAAGGGTAAAAACGGGACCCTATTACTGGCCGTCTGTCTGTCTGTCACCAGGCTGTATCTCATGAACCGTGATAGCTAGACAGTTGAAATTTTCACAGATGATGTATTTATTTTGCCGCTATAACAACAAATACTAAAAACAGAATAAAATAAATATTTAAGTGGGGCTCCCATACAACAAACGTGATATTTTTGCCGTTTTGTGCGATAAAGTTACGGAACCCTACGTACGCGAGTCTGACTCACACTTGGCCGGTTTTTTATTAGTTAGAAGCTGTTCATAAAACCAATTTTCAAAATCATACTAGCTATACAAAATATGAAAGCCAACCTTCCCCATTGCATCGGGTCAATTTAGGCCGATATTATTATCATCCGTCTATTGCCCCGGGCCTATATAGTTAATGTAAGAATGAAATAGCCAAGTCCGAGGCCTATGGGGTTCTCAAAGGCGGCTTAATTAACTCTGACACCAGAGGTGGCCACATCCTCACACGAAAAAGAAAGAAGAAGTCTTTTCCCAACTAGGGGTCGGCTTAAAATCTAACTGGATGGAACTGAATACCAGTATTTAACAAAAAGCAATTGATCTGACTGGCTTCTGATAACAGCTGGGACGGAACGGCTACGCCTACGTGACGGGACGAGGCACGGAGGGTCTCGTTCGGTGGTCATGCCTGCGCGGAGTGATCCGTTCGTTTATCCACTACTATTAAATATAATCCATACAAAATAATCGTGAGATAGATACCTGCTTCAATTTGTCTCTAATGAGGTAATATTTGGGAGTGGGGTCCCCGGCCTCCGACAGCGGTGAATCGTAGTCATATGAAGTGATGTCTGGCTGGTACGTTCCCAGGTAGTTGGCACCTGTAAAAATAAAGATGTTTCAAACCTTGAAGGTTAGGCCGCATGCTTTCACCCTAGCTTTCTATCACGGGGTCTCAGCGCTAAGAAATCAAACGTGGTTCAAATAAATCCCACCAAATGGCGCGATATGCCGTGCAATTGTTATTGAATGGGTGTAAAATTAAAATTTTCTGGCATTGAACTTGAAAATTGTATGTTCTTGTTTAATCAATTCTCCTCAGCACAACATTATGGAATATTGAGCTCTTAATTCACATTTCAAAAATTATTTGAACGGATCATTTAAAATTGATGCCAATAGATGGAGCGGTTTCAAATTTCGGAGGTTTTCTCAATTTTCATCCCACTCGATTGTTTAAATTTGCATTGTAACACATTTTGGTGCCAAAAAAAATGTAAAGACGTGCAAAAAAAACTATAAAACAAACCTTCACTGTATTTAAAAAAAATAACACGGACCGAGTAAACCCTTTTACTTGCAAGTCGCTGCTAACACCATCTAATCTGTCGCCGTGGAACGGAACCGAACGCGATTCATGGACAAAAAATAATCGGTTTAATTAGACGAAAAACGCTAGTTACGTTGGCACTGTTTCTTTGTATGGAATGAGACATCTGTATGCTAGTATTATATTATCTGTGCTTTCTATCGATGACTCGCGTTCCAAATGATTTTTCTCCGGTTTTACGAGCATATAGAAAGTTTTGTCATCTGGCTGTTCTGGTGAACATAAGTTATTATATATTACAGCCACACAACAACCGTTGGGAGCTAGGTTTGCCCATCTGTTGCTACTAGCAATAGATAAGAACATAATGTAACATATGGACGGACATAGGCGGCTGTACTACAATAAGTGCATCTCTGTCTGGCCCTTCGCGGCTTACAAGCGTGGTGTTATGTGTAGCCAACACAACTCATACTGGTTACTCTATGTAGATGGATTAAATTTTCTTAAACTAAATCACAATCCAGGTTTGAAAATAAACAACCTGTATCAGTCGATAGCGCAAATAACTCTGATTTGCAGCAGCGATTGCCTCCATATGGTAGGCGAGTTTTCTTCCATACAAACGCAATCTGGCGATTACTCCACTGTTTGACGATGTACGTTCAATATTATTTCGATTTGTCTCATCATTATCTAGCCCTATATGGAAAAAAAAGTAAACAAAAAAAAATTTGAAAGTTATGAACGTCGAAAGTTCCATATTTCAACACATATTTTAACGCATCTTTGGGCGGAAATAAATACCATAAGAAGAAGGAAAATTGCAATACAGCGAAAATACAGGAATAGATTAGTAGTTCAACAATGCAAATAATTTTATTTTGAAAATATACATTCAGTCGTTTTTTCATGATATCCATACTCCCAAAGGTCTGTTTATAAAATTTCGCGCGCTCATGGTATGTTATGTGGCTATGGTTTTCGTCGTAAATCATCATCTATTTCACTACAAATTTGCAAAAGTGCTAATTCGTACGCGAACTTTATTCTTACTGCTCATCACAGCATCTCATCTTATCATCTTTCGCACGCGTTGTCGGATAAGATAGCATGCATTTTAACTCCACGCACAAAATAGTTCGTGCCGTCGACTAGGGCAACCTTAAGCTTCATAGTCCTCGATTGTGAATAAATAAGTAGCTTGATAAAACTTACCTGCAGTATATTCAAAATTACTGCCCCCAAAGAACATGTAAAAATTGACGTTTGCGCCGTAGTCTAGGATCTGGCCGAGTGTGTTGACCACTGAGTCGGCGTTAGTGGTGGCGAAGCTCTCGCCCCAGTGGGTTAGCCAACCGGTGTAGAACTCCGAGTTCATCAGAGGACCCTCCGGCATGTACTGACGCAGCTCCTCGAACGATTTATTCACATCTGAGGATAAAAACGTGCAGAATATTGAGAAAGAAAAAGACAAAAGATACCTATTTTTCTGCAGCGACACGTTATCCCTCTGAAACTCTGGCAGACGTATCCAAGGTTTTGGACTGGAGATTTGGTGACACTCATGTTACACTACACTCGAAAATCAATTATACAAACGTTGCAACGTAATATGTACTCATAAATATCAACTTACATGCTGATGAGATAATAGGAATCTAAAAAAAAAAATCCTGTTTCATTAACTTGAAATGGGTAGACAGTTATAACGATATGAAATTGGAAACGGCAATATCCGAAGTTATTATAGATTAGTAAGTTATATATAGATTTCTTGACTTCAAGTATTATTTGAAAGTTCCATGAATATTAACTTATTTTTTAATAATCTCAGGACCCGTGACGAGTGCACAAATAAACAGACAAACCGAAAGAAGAACTTTTTAAAGGCGTGCGAGGGGCAGAATCCCTCGCATCAACTCGCAGAGGCTTTGATAGGTATGTATCAGGAAAGGTGACTCCAACCCACGATTATCTCTGTATGCACTGCGCATGTGCACCCAAGGGCAATCCCCGATTGGTGCAGGACTATTGCAAAATATGAAGAAAAATGTATTGGGCTATGGGTTTGGTAGGGTTAGTGGATCGTTCGCCTTAAATTATAGGAGGAGGTGTAGTTCAACAGTGGTCAGGCAGGGGCCTACTGGCGCCTACCACTGTTGGACTACACGGCTACAAAATGGCAGGAGGTGACTGACACACTCAATTAATGGGCCTCCAAAAAGGGTCACTTGCACTTTAGTGACGAAGCGCCAAGGGGGCAACATATCCGGAGGAGCTTGAGGAGTGGAGAGGTTTACCACGGCTATCAGGACAATCCCGGAAGTACGGTCATGATCATGTCAGGGTTAACTTCCTTCCTCCGAGCACGTTTGCTCTTGTTGCGAATTTCCACTCAAGCCAGCCAATTAAGGCAAGAGAGAGGTGGAAATTCTGTTCCCCGTTTACACTCCGACTGGCCAATAAAGGTAAGCCGGACATGAAGGACAAGACTTCTCCCTTGAGGTCAGGTCCCTGGGGTCGCAACTTCCCACCGGGTCACCACAAAGCTGTTCCGCGGATTTATTATTATTATTATTTACTTAATATTATTATTATTTTTTACATGACTACTTTGATAATCTGGGGACCCTGGGGTGCCGGTCTTTTGAAAGGCGTGCGAGGGGGCGAAGCCAACTCGCAGAGGCCTTGTTAGGCATGTACTCGTATCAGGAAAAGTAACACCAACCCACGACTATCCCTATATGCACTACGCAAGTGCACCCAAGGGCAATGCCCGGTTGGCGCAGGACTATTGCAAAATATGGAGAAAAAATGTATTGGGCAATGGGTCTGGTAGGTTTAGTGGATCGGTTGCCTAAAACTATAGGAGGATTACTGGCACCTGTCTATCACTGTTGAACTACACGGCTATAATATGGCAGGGGGTGACTAGCACACTTAATTAATGGGCCCCCATAAAGGGTCGCTAGCACTATAAGTGACGTAGCGCCAAGGGAGCCACATATCCGGAGGTGCTTGAGGAGTAGAGAGGTATACCACGGCTATCAGGCCAATCCCGGCAGGACGGTCAAGATCCCTACCAGCATCTTACTGGGTTAACTTCCTTCCTCCGAGCACGTTTGCTCTTGCGAATCTCCACTCAAGCCAGCCAATTAAGGCAAGAAAAAGGTTGGAGCCCTGGTCCCCATCAGTTTTCACTCCGACCAGCCAATAAAGGCAAGCCAAAGATGGGGAACAAGGCTTCTCCCTGGCGATCAGGTCCGTGGGGTCGCCACTGCCCACCAGCTCGCCACAAAGCTGCCCTGCGGATTGTATCTCTCTTAGTCTGGCCTCTCACCCTAGGCATGTTACAGCAAAGCAGAATCTACCGGCACAAACCTACAGATCATTGAAGCACGCAAGCCCCACCACGACGTCAACGTAGATATACTGCTGTGGGGTATTATTATTATCTATACTTTACACCACAAAAGTATATGCACAGGACAAATATTTTTTAAAGCAAGTGTACAATGGCCGGTATTATCACACAGGGCAATCTATTACAGACAACTTTTGGATGGACTGAACGAGATGAGATGAATTTAGGATTGTCAGTGTAGGTACAACACATCTTAAATAATAATACTTGGACATAATAACATAAAATACATACACTGAATAAATATATACTAATAAATATCAAATATATCACAGAGAATGGAGAAGACTATGTATAGTGAAAGGAAATGCTCCTTCACCATTTTTTATAAATGTTGGTAAAGATTGAGCACGCCTCACTTCAATAGATAATGCATTCCACAAACGAGATGCTTGAACTGTGAAAGTACTCACTGACATTATAAAACATGACATACCGAAACAAAAACATATTTTTTTAATGAGATTGATGTTTTTAGGGTTCTGTACCCAAAGGGTAAAAACGGGACCCTATTACTGACACTCCGCGGTCCGTCTGTCTGTCTGTCTGTCTGTCACCAGGCTGTATCTCATGAACCATGATAGCTAGGCAATTGAAATTTTCACAGATCATGTATTTCTGTGGCCGCTATAACAACAAATACTAAAAACAGAATAAATGTTTAAGTGGGGCTCCTATACAACAAACGTGATTTTTTGGCCGTTATTTGCGATAATGGTACGGAACCCTTCCCTCCCACGGAGCCCTCTTTACCTCAAGGATCGTTTTCAGTTTATCTGCGATTCCCACACGAAATCTCTTAGGTCATCAGAAAACTTGCGACTTAAAATGCCTGTGCATTCCACTACGTTCTTGGATAAATCATTTACTGTCCAGGCTGCTCGTTTGTGGAATGCATTGCCTGACTCAATTAAACGTGCTCAGTCGTTGCCTGTCTTTAAAAAAACTTATAAGGGAACATTACCTGTCTCTGTGATCCTGTACTTGTTTAAGCTGTATTGTTTACTTGTTTGTATAATTAGATTATTTTGTATGTATGTATTTATGTATCTATTTTAGTAGTTTGTTTTTTGTACCTAATTGTATTTAGTAATGCTTGTATGTTTTCAAATTTGCACCAAGTGCAACGCCATGTCGTGTCCAGGCTATCTCTATCCATTCAAGGCTGCCTGGAAGAGATCGCAGAGCGCGATAAGGCCGCCTGTTGTATGTTTGTTTTAATTTTTATGTTTTTTTTGTATTGTTTTATCTTGGTGTACAATAAAGTATATATAAATAAATATAAATAAATAACCCTTCGTGCGCGAGTCCGACTCGCACTTCGCCAGTTTTTTGATTGTACCATGTTATGAAACGGCCATCTCCAAAGTTATTTACAGCTGTAAACAATTAAGTAAGTTTACTCACCAGAATAAGCATTAAAGTCTATGGTAGTGAGAGTGTCAGGCACTGCTCCATTTCTGACAAAGTAGAGTGAGTTCCCATCAGTGGTGTAGAGGATGGCGTTAGATCCGACGTGTTTGTGGATCATGTCGCGGACCTGCACTCGGTAGTCCAAGTCGTTGCCGTAGCTTCCGTACTCGTTTTCTACCTAGAAGAAATAAGTTATTCTGCTTCATCTACTCTTCATTCTGGTCTGAGTGTAACCTACAATTTTATTGTTTTACTCGTTCTAATTCCTCATTGGGGCAACTGATTAAAAATCAAGATAACTTGGCGTCAAATATAAACAAAAGAGGTCAAAGTTCAAAGCTTTCTCGGTACGGACGTTTGTACCTAAGAGAGAGGTTAACTTTTGTTCATTGAACTGTTAATAATACGTTGAAACAGTACAATTATTTATATTTGGAGTAAATATTTTACCTGAACCAAAATTATTGGACCTCCATTTCCATATAGTAGCGGAGACGCTTGTTCGAAGAATTTGTTTAACCATATCTCGGACTCTGCCATATAATCTGCGAAATGTTGATAAAAAGCATTACAATATAAAAAAGCGAGAGAAAGTGAGAACAAGATGTGAATTAAAACTTTCACACGTAATTCGTTAATTGATTGATTAACTAACCTTTATCAGTTGTTCGTAACTTAATGTGTGGATATTTGCCGAGCAACCAGTACGGGAAACCACCCTGTATAACAAGAATAAGTACTTTAATCATTTTCATAAGAGCGGATTTAATTTACATGCTTGTATTAGACATCGATGAACGTTTTATTGCTATCCTTAATTTGTATTGGCTATAAAAACTTAATGCAAATGAGACGTTAAAGAAAAAGGCCAGTAGGAGCAAGAAAGTAGCTGTCAATGTCTAATATTTAAAGTCTGGCGAAATAGTAGCCAATGCACATTTGATACGATTAGATTGCCGTCTGACCCCGCAACCTGGCTACTTTGAATACAAGTAGGTTAATAACTGAATCAGTTACTTAAACCGAATCAATAAATTCACCGTGATTTAGACGTGTTAATATGAGATAGATACATGATAACTCGGGAACTAGAAAAACACTGCGACGTTCGTATAAATATTAGGTCATTACATATGAAATTGGCGTTTTGTAAAGAAGGAACATAAAGTCGTTTTTTTTTAATATAATATATTTATTTAATAAATTTTCCATTGCTATCTATGCTATAATAACTTTAGTTTGCCTGTATTTAATTATTTGTATTTAATAGTTGGTTTTTAAAATTTACGGACATTAAAATTTTATGTAATTTTAGTTTTATGAAATTTTATAATTGAACATTTAAATTTTTAAATTTCTGACATTTTAATTTTTAAATTACTGACATTTTAATTTTTAAATTTCTGACATTATAATTTTTAAATTACTGCCATTTTAATTTTTAAATTACTGACATTTTAATTTTTTAATTTCTGACATTTTAATTTTATGTCATTCTAGTTTTAAAAATTTAATTTAATTATTTGACAATTTAATTCTGTAACATTTTTACTTTTTGACAACTTTAATTGTAATTTAAATATTGTGTCTTTCTTATTTATTTGGATCCCTGTAGATAATTATTATAAATTCATTAAATTGTTTTTGTCATTTACTAACATTAATTATAAGGTTGTGTACTAACAAAGAATGGACTCCAAAATTGTCTGAATTTGAATAAAATTTAATTTAATTTAATTTATGCACTTTTGCCATCTCATAGGTTCATTGATCCCTTTACTAAAAAAACCATTCGGACAGGAATCAATAATATCTTTGAAGGCGCTTTGGACTTCCCTATCGGAGTTGAATTTTTTCCCTTGCAAGAAGATAACCAAATTTCGAAAAAAATGGTAATTTGTTGGAGCAAGGTCCGGGGAGTAGGGTGGATGTCTTAGACATTCCAATTGAAGCTCCTCTAATTTGGTAGCAGTCTGTTGTGCAGTGTGTCGTCTAGCGTTGTCCTGAAGCAACAGTGGCCTAGAGCGATTGACCAGCCTCGGCTGTTTAGCAGCTAGCTTTTCGATCATGGTTTTCAGTTGCTGACAATAGACAACGACACCAGCACTGTTATAGTCCACCAAACGCTCACAAGTAATTTTTTTTGAGTCAATTTTCGCTTGGGGCAGGATTTGGTTGGTTCGCCAGGGTTCAGCCATTGCGATGAGCGTTTCCGATTGTTGTACAGGATCCACTTTTCATCACAGGTAATGTTTCAATTTAAAATCCCTTCATTAGTGCCGGTTGAGTAATGTAACGCAGCAGTCGACGCGCGTTTGTCGGTTTGCTGCACTCAATTCATGAGGTACCCACCTTTCAAGCTTTTTCACCTTCCCAATTTGCTTCAAGTGGATTAAAACAGTTTTATCAATAACACCGCAGCCTGCAGCTAACTCGGACGTGGTTTGCGATGGATCCGCTTCCACAATAGCCTTCAATTCTTCATTATCAACTTTGGTCTCCGGCCGTCCACGGGTCTTGTTCTGCAGGTCGAAATTTCCAGAACGAAAACGTTGGAACCAAAAACGCACTGTGGTTTTCTTTTGCGACACCGTCGCCATACACATCATTAATCCTTCGAGCCGTTTCTGCAGCACTGGTGCCACGATAGAACTCGTACTCGTAAATAACACGATATTTCAAGTTTTCCATTTTGTAAACTGACTGGCGCAAAGAAAAAACCAAAAGATGAAAATACAAATGAATTACGGTTTTCCAAACACAAAAGCATGAGTAAATAGCTGTATAAATTTAAAATTGGAATTACAAACCAAAGAGGAGATATTTAAGATCAAAGTGGCCAGTACGACAAAACGCCAATTTCATAGGTAAGGACCTAATATATGCATGGCAAGACCTTGCTTAAGTTGCAGTCGAAAATTGAAATCGATAACACAGAGAAACGTAAATATACGGACAATCGATAACACGTTTGGATGTCAAAAGGTTTGAATTTAGAATGATATGGTCATAATATGGTCAGCGAGCTTTTTTAAAAAACCGGCCAAGTGTGAGTCGGACTCGCGTACGAAGGGTTCCGTACCCATTATTATAAAAAACGGCAAAAATATCACGTTTGTTGTATGGGAGCCCCACTTAAATATTTATTTTATTCTGTTTTTAGTATTTGATGTTATAGCGGCAACAGAAATACATCATCTGTGAATGAATTTCAATTGTCTAGCTATCACGGTTTATGAGATACAGCCTGGTGACAGACGGACAATGGAGTAATAGGGTTCCATTTTTAGCCTTTGGGTAAGGAACCCTAAAAAGGCTGTAAATATTGGATGACACATACAAAAATTGTAAAAGATTTTTGATCACTAACCAGGTCCCTTTCACCGCAAATATAGGGGCCCACTCTCAGCAGTACATACAGGCCTTCTTCTGCAGCTGTGCGGATGAATTTGACGATGTCTCGGTCGCCTTCGAACGAATACTGACGTTCTTCTGGCTCGTGGTAACTCCATTCCACATAGCTAATGAAATCAAAATAAAAAATCGTTAAGACAGATAATCAGCTTTTCTGAACGTCAGAAATGTAAGTACACATAAAAGAGCCACACATATGGACCCTTCACTTCTTTCTAGTTTAGGAAGAAGTGACGCTAGTTGCTCCACTTCTCCTCAGCAACACGTTTTCTGGGATCAACTTTATTTAGCTAGGATTTGTAGATAAATTATATATTGTTTAGATGGTAGATACCTACCTACTGAGACATATAATCTCATCAATTTAGTTTCATATCAATTAATAAGCTTTAGGCTGGCATTTTCTTAACACAAGTCTGAAAAATACAATATCTTACGTGGCAACGGAGTTGAGTCCAGCAGCTTTCATCTTCTTCAGACGGTCTCGCCAGTAGGGGGCAGGTAGTCTAAAGTAGTGAAGCGAGCCGGACACGATACGCAGCGGCTTGCCATCGACCATGAATTGGTTACCAACTATACTAATGTTCCGGCTTGCTTGTTGCTCCGTTGAATTCTGTGGTAAAAAGAAACAAACAAACCTATAATATTTTTTAAAATCAGTCGGTCGGTTTTTATTTTTCATATATGCGGTTGATGCATAAATATTATTATAAGGAATACCAAACAAAAAAACACAAACCACACAATATTAATATAAGGAATACCAAACAAAAAACACAAACCACACAATATTATTATAAGGAATACCAAACAAAAAAACACAAACCACACAATAACTAAGTAAGAAAAATAAGTAAGCCCGGAATAGTTCGATAAGCCATTTTTTCTGGTAGGAAGCTAATTTAAATTAAATTGTAAGTGTACTAGTCCGTAAATATCTATACTTAGTTTTATAAAGACAGAGGGACAGAGCGAATTTTGTGAGTTTGTGTTATATGTGTCGGTATAAATCTCTTTCATAATTTAAAAGGCACATTATTCCAGATTTCCAGATACCCGGGCAAGGCCGGGGCGTGCCGCTATCGTATTATTATTTTATTATGTATGGTTTAGTTAGTGTAATAGGTGTACCTACCTGCCTATTAATATTCATTTGTTCTAAATAAAACATACCCAGTTACTTCAAATAATTGTTGTAATTATGTGGATCTAAATATTGTAAACGAATTGAAATTTAAAACTTGAAGACTACATTAGAAAATTGGTAACATTACAAGTAATTATTTATTTTCATTTCACAAATATCAGTGCAGCCCTGGCTCTTGTACTAGGAAGTCCTGTATCACAAGAGACAAGACCTCTCAATATACAGAGGATGTTGTATAAAATACAGTTATTGCATGCACACATTATCAGTTATACTAAAATTAAAAGAAAATAAATCTATACTATATATAGAGTTTGTTTGTTTGTTTGAACGCGCTAATCTCAGGAACTACTGGTTGGAATTGAAATTTTTTTTTTGTGTTGGATAGTCCATTTATCGGGGAAGGTTATAGGCTATATAACATCACGCTACGACCATAGGAGCGGAGCATAAATGAAAAATGTTGCAAAAACGGGCAAATTTATTACTTTTTGAGAGGTTCCATCGCGTGTGCTGCGTAAACGGTTTAAGTTACGCAAATATCATTTATGATGGAATTTCTCCTCTTTAAAATTTCTAAAAAAATGTCCTTGATACCATAATTATGTCTATCTTTTAAGATTGACTGACTATAACCTTTTTTTATGGTTATCAAATTTGTTCATTTGCGAAGGAGTTTTATCAACATCTAAACTAATATTATAAAGCTGAAGAGTTTGTTTGTTTGTAGGGTAGGTAGGGCAGGTAGGGCAGGTTGGGCAGGTAGGGCAGGTAGGGCAGGTAGGGCAGGTAAAACAGGTAGGGCAGGTAGTAAATTACATGATAAATGCTATGATAACTTTATGGCATGGAAAATGCAAAAAAAAAGGTATTTAGTAGGTTCAATCCCAATCTATGAGTGTAGATAAAGTAGTGTATGAAACTGCACAGAACTAGGTATTAAAACATTCGTGTGATACACACTCATGTTTAATAGCCCTTATTATGTAACAGTTTCATAAACTACTATTACCTAAATTAATTATTATTGTTTTATACCTAATGCATGTTCATAGTATGCATTACCTTGATAATCAATACCAAGTTTAACGCCATGTGGCGAGATTACGTGATTCTCGTTAGTCATTACACTGTTACATATATTCAGCACAAAAGTAGATCAAATTACCGTAGCCTAGTTAAATAAATAATATGAAAAGTTGATGCTACCAATTTTTACTCAAAAGAACATTCGATATCTTTCAAAAGTCAAAAATATTTTAAAGCATTTCTAATAAATTTTCTTTAAAATTCCACCCTGTGTTCTATTTCACCTCTTGCTAAAGAGCTTATAACACTACACGGTATTCAGGGCCCTAAACACTAATTTAGGGTAGTGTAATAAATGTTAGGGAGTTAGGGTTCTCAAAATATCGACCTTATTGACTCGGAATGGTTGGAGTGACACGGTATTCAGGGCCCTGAATAAGCCCTTAAGTCTGGAACCGTATATTATAGAAACAGCCCATGGTCCAAACATTCACTTACCATTAAACGATATTACGATGTTGGTATCTTGCTTAAATAATAAAAGCTAAGTAGTTATTATAACGAGCATATAATAATACATATATTATTCAAACCCTTTGAAAATCTGATGTTCTCTCTATGATATTGAGAAAGTAAGAGATTACTTTAAGTATGTAAGGATTCTAAGGATCGTAGCAGGTGGCGTTCTGTAGTTTCTGCCTAGCCCCATGGGAAAATAGCGTGAGTTTATGTATCAAGTATGTAAAAAGGAGGTAGGTACAAAACTACTTTGACAAATACACCTTCATTTCGTCAGAAACCACAGAGTACTTTTTTATAGGTCAGAAATACGTCCTTATGGAAGTTGGTGGTACGAGTATGACTCTTTTAAATTCTCGTTTAATAGTCACTATGATCAGTGGGTCAATTAGTGCAACCTTGAAGTAATGACCTCTCTCTGACTCCTTAGGCTAATATGGCAACGAGTGTAATCATTATCCCTTTATTATCGACGCGGTATTTTATTTTGACGCCTACTGGGATACCTAGAAGCCTGTTCTGCGGTATCCTATGCATATAAGTATGCATACGGCATGACTTGTTAACAGCACGGCTGTAGCTTGCATACATAATTTAAATGTGGCACAGTCGAATGTTTAGAATACTGTTTCCCTATAAACTGATCTTCTTTAATTGGGAAATTAGTGAGTTAAATTCTTTTATGCTACTCGAATGATGTTGCACGCTAATGAGAGTAATCACCCCGTGCCTGTATCACAAGTTATACCTTGTGCGGGGCTGTGTTTTGCTCTGCCCTCCAATATTGTAACAAGTCTAGTATGTACGAGTATGTGTAAATATATATTGTACACCAGAAAATAATACAGAACAAAAAGGAAAATAAAAACTAAAAAACGTACAACCAACGGCATTATTGCATTTGGCGATCTCATCCAGGACACCTGTAATAGACAGTGATCTGTGATCTATGATGTTTAAGATATGTTCTAAAAATGTTGTTGAATAAATTCATAATGCATATAAATTTTTAGCTTGCTTCATATAGCAGGAAATAAAAAGTTAAAGTTAAAGGAAAATTTTAACAAAAAAATAAACACAACGAACGTCCTGATCGCATACTGCGATCTCTTCCACCAGGAGACCTAGAATGAACAGTGATGTTTAAGACGATAATGTAGGTACTTAAAATATTGTAGTTGAATAAAATAATGCAGTTTTGTATTTTACTTATAGTAGACATTAAGTAATAATTGTTAGTTACCTTTGAAATTGGCTCTGAAAGTCTCTCATGCCGCTTATGTTCTACTTGAATGACATTAGGATCGTGCACGTAGGAAGCGTCTGCCGTCGTCAGGGGCCCGCTTACCACGGTCCATAATGACACAGCCACGAATACGCCCCATTGCATTTTCATTTTGTTATCTGAAAAAAATACAATTTAGATAAGTAATACACATACATTACATCATACAAGAAGGTGCGATAGTGGTCAAGCGTGAGACTATCTATAATAAAAAAACAAAAAAATAAAATAAAATCATACATAATGTGTATTGAAGTAATAAGCAGAGTGATATAATAATAATAATAATATATTTATTTCGGACAACAAAATGATCCATAATAATAAAAATAACATAATTAATGGGTGTTAGTAACAATATAAAAACTTATAACCCACGTTAGTACTTATATACTAGGATGTTAGTAACAATGTGGCTTATGGTAACAAATTTTGCAAGCGAAGACACTCGCAATACAATAATAAAGATATCGAATTTGATCATTCGTCTCAGACAGGGTTATGTTGCTGATAAACCTGATTGGTATTAATAGATTAGAGCAACTTAAAATATTGTTGGCCCAGTGGTAGCGGTCGCAACTTACAAGTTGTAGGTCGTGAGTTCGAACCCAGGCAGGCGCTTTACTTTGTGTAAATTGTTTTTCACCTCAACACCTCAAACAAGCAGGTTTTGCTGTTTAAAGACAGTGAGCAAAATTCGATTTTGCTGCGAGCGTGAGACAAAGTAACTTTTTTTTTTTTATATGCCGAGATTAGTGCTGGGTCTACTCACAACATTCGAAAGATTTGAACTTTACTTTGTTCTGTCACTTTCACTTCGATACGAAAAAAGCGAGAGATAGAAAAAAGTCGATTCAAAGTTCGATTTTCAAATTCCATATATAATAGGCCCAAAAAAGAAACCAACAATAAAACGTTCGGATACACATCATAATTATACTTTTTCTTAATAATCGAATAATATTTTTTATAATCAAATATAGAGAATATTAATTTTTCAAATTCCATATATAATAGGCCCAAAAAAGAAACCAACAATAAAACGTTCGGATACATATCATAATTATACTTTTTCTTAATAATCGAATTATATTTTTTTATAATCAAATATAGAGACGTTGAAAAAAAATACGAAGTTTATAATGTATCTACATAATAATTTATAGTTATAACAATCTTAATTGTGACGGAATAATTTAGAAATAGTTCGGAAATTGCACCCCGCAGGTGCAATTTCCGAACGCATCTTTAAATAATAGCGGGATTTAACTTTTTGTTGTTTTCTTCTTCTGTTACGCTAGCTACAAAGTTCGATACCTACACGTTGGATATTAATAAAATAATAATAAATAAATATGGGTGAATCCAGTGATGAAGTCTGCTATTTAACACCGGAAAAATTGAAGCAGTGTGTAAAAAAAGCAAAATTAAGTTTCCTGCCTGTAAAGTCGCGAAAAATATCTAAAAGATTATGATATTTTAAAGCAATGGAGACTTAAAAAGGGTGCAAACTCTTTTTCGGAGACTGTACTGTTATTGTACTTCATAGAATTATCACAAACGAGACAACCATCTACAATGTGGAGTATTAACTCAACAGTGGCGGCCTTAGGGGGTGGCGAACAGGGCAATTGCCCAGGGCCTCGCTCTAGCAGGGGCCTCGCGCTACAACCCAAACGGCTCACAGTTTTATTCTTAGCAAACCATAAAATAAAGTTGGTCGATTAGGAGTTGAGTATTAATAAGGGTCGAGTATTAATAATAACACTAATATTATAAAGGTGAAAGTTTGTGAGTGTGTTTTTACGTTTGTTACTTCTTCACGCTAAACGGCTGGACGGATCTGGAAGGAATTTGGCACAGATATGGATTTCAGTCTGGAATAGTATATAGGATACAAGGAATATGTTCCCTTGGGCTAATTTTCGACATTCCCGCGGGCGAAGCCGCTGGCAGAAGCCAGTTAATAATAAAAACGATTAGTGCCAAGTTTTCCATTTCTCGTATATCTCATAAATTGTAAAAAGGACAAGGGCCTCGCAGTTACCTGCCGCCCGCCCGGAGCCTCGCAGTGGCAAAGGCCGCCCCTGTAACTCAATGTTGAAAGCCACAATAAAGACAAAAGAACACATTTTACCTTTAGGTAATATGTTCTCGCTGCTGAGGTGAAAAGTTGTATGTGTTACACGAGACCAAAGTTATTTGGATCTCCTGTCTTTGAATCCCTCGCAGCAAAAACCAACTTTGCTCTCTTGTTGCACAAATAACTATGATCACCACTGTTCTCAAAAAGGTGAAAGAAAGCATCGTGAGGATCCAAAATTCGAAGACATGAGACATCCACCAACCCGCACTGGCTCCGCGTGGTGGATACGGTTTAATCCCTCTCACAAAAAAGAGAAAGAGGAAAGAGGACTGTGTCCCAACGATGGGAACAATAAAAAGGCTGATGTTAATGATGATGAGAACATTGTTGACAAGCAGATTTGAATGACAAGTCTTGTGGAAAAGATAAGAAAATCAATTGACTTGACATACGAGCGTAGGTATGTGGTATGTCCGGTATGTCATAGATCACAGATAAACTTATAAATGACATAGATTTGGCAATGATTGAGTCATTACCGCCAGTGGTATAAAAGGTTAGACTACCAAAAAAAAATAGGTGGTACCTACCTTAGGAGGTTCTCGTTTTAAAGTTCGATTTAGGAACAAAGGTAAAGAAGAAGAAAAAAACCGGCCAAGTGCGAGTCGGACTCGCGTACCGAAGGTTCTGAATAAACAGCTACAGGAAACCCAGATCTACATAGTTATTGCAACTTGCAGGTTATGTGTAACAGTGCGTTTAGTACCAAGACTTTGTGACATTAATTTGTATATGCTGGTTTACTGGCTATCTATTAAGACGACGACTAACGCGACCTTGAGGGAACAAAACGCGCACTTGTTTTACACCCACTCTAAATTTTCTTAGATCAAATTATAAAGAAAATGGTCTAATGTAACATTCGTATAACATAGTGTAATTAATTTGTAATGTCTAAAACGGACAAAATCCCGACATTCGCACCAAAACCGCTGGGCGTATTTTAATGATATCGACACCATCTCAAAGACAATTTAATTATCTACATTTTGATCTGAGGCTTTTTTATAAAGTCATAGAATAATTATATTGGGTCACGCGGGTATAAAACGAGTGCGCGTTTTGTTCCCTCGAGGTCGTTGCCGTTAGTTGTCGCCTTAAGCATGCCATTATCATCGGCTTTAAATAGAGACAAGCAGAGAGTATCTGGGATGTGAAGTTTAAAATAGCAATCACGGGCTACGTATTTAATTATGCAGATTAACATTTGGTTATAAATAGGGGTATAGTATGACGATGGTCAAGCCACTCAATAAATATTTCGACTTGATTTATAGTAGGCATTCGAAAAGGTCCCAGATTCCTTTTTATAACAGACTTTCCAAAAAGGAGGAGGTTCTATGTTCGACTTTACGTTTGTTTTTTTTGTTGTGTTCCTAAAAAAAACACAAATGACGCTTTGAAAGAGTTTATTCCCAAATTGGCCTCATTTAAATTTGATGAAGATCTGGTGAAGAACTTCGGAGATATACAATTTTTTCAATAAATGACAGCAAATCTCTCGCGATTGCTGCAATAGCACGTCTGTTTAATGTTTATACACTTTCATAACATAACATCACGCCTGTATGCTCTAAAGGCGTACGCTGATGTGTACAGTTCACCTTAGTACACTCTCATTTCACATGTTATGTTCAAGTTTCATGATATATGGGTAATCTATTCACAGAACTTGCCTATTAGGTACATACCACAACAAAAAAAGTGAAAAATAAAACCGACATTTACAAAAAAATACAACCGACTTCCAAAAAAAAAACACTACAAAGTGAAAAATAACTTCTTTTACGGAAGCTTAGCTTAGCTTTTCCTTAGCCCCACTTAAATATTTAATTTAATTCTGTTTTTGTAGCTGCATTTTTTGTTATAGCGGCAACAGAAATACATCATCTGTAAAAATTTCAACTGTCTAGCTATCACGGTTCATGAGATACAGCCTGGTGACAGACAGACAGACGGCCAGTAATAGGGTCCCGTTTTTACCCTTTAGGTACGGAGCCCTAAAAATCAAATCTATCTGACTGGTACACATTTGGTTAAACAAAAAGTAAGCCGTCTGTCTGCATATATTTAAATGAATGATCCGCTGTACCAGTCTACAAAATCATTTCCTGTACCTACTCGTCTGCTGTTAAAATCGATAACAAAAAAAGGAAGAATGTGTCTTAGCCAGATATTAGATCTATAAGATATAAGAAAGTTACTTTCTCATATCTGTGGGATTAGTCGGTTACCCATTGAGACAGCACTTTTAACGAAGCTTAAAAAATTAGGTATACAAGGTCATTTTTTATATAATTTATGTTTTTAATAAATTTTTTGGTTTTGCATATTTTGATTTATTATTATTTAAAATATTTGATTTTATTATAAACTTTATAAAATTTAAATGTTTAGCCATATTTACAAAAGATATAAAAAAATAACTACAGCAAGTACTCACATCGATCTACTAAAATCCCAAAGCAACTGTCACGATAAATGCGAATTCCTACTTATATTGACTTTACACATCAGTAAGTATGGCAGGCACACATTAGACTATTTATCGAATTTATCGCTATTAAGGATAACATTGTAAAACAATACCTTTTGTTAATGGTTGGAACAATGATAAATATATAGTACTTAATTATGTTTACGACAGATAAGACTCTAAAAATTTATTCTGCCACAAAAAGGAGCAGAGAAGTTCCAGTGAAGCAAGAGCAGCCTAATGTACCTATTATTGTTTAACGTTGAGGTCTCGCAAATCAGGATAGCGAACAGGAGTCAGGGAAAACGAATTGTTACCGATAATTAATAAATATAACCCCATGCTGTTATAATTTTAATGAACAGGAAATAATAACTTCAAAATATGAGCTCGATGTCTAACAAACGGAACAAAACGAAACATTTAGGTTGCCAGACGCAGCTGTTTATTATAATTACTCAAAATTATAATATCTATAAGCAGGCAAGTACTTACTTAGTTGCTTGCCTCGGAATTACTAATTTTATAGTTTGGTCTTAGACATTGTTATGTCCAGTATTTTTTTTTGGATTTTAAATACTTCTCTGTAATTATATGCATTAATATGTTAATATTAAATAACATCAGTTGTTCAAAATTTTTAAACACTTATTTATTTTAATTTTATTGTTATCGTTCTTCTCGACTTATATTGTGTTATTAACCAAAAACTTTATACAATGCATTTTATTTTTGTCACCTTGTAAAATGACTTTGCATAGAATAAAAATATGCGGTACTTAATACTTACATAAGTACCTATATTTTGTTTGTAAGTCCTTCTAAGTAGTCAGTAGATTATGTTATTGTTATTTTACTTGATTGAAGATTGGCGATGGAAATTTTAAATCTCGTAAGGGACATATAATGCTCTTTTGGAGTTTCAACGCTCGTCTCAATACCGACAATAGAAAATCCAACAATGCAATGTAAGCCCCTTACTACATTTAAAAATGTCACCTTCGTCAGCAAATTTCAAAACATTGCCGTTAACCCACAACCTAAGTAATTAAATCATTGTGAAAAATGAGCATGTGGCACTTTGAGGTAAGTACCTAATTCTTAATTCACTAAAAGATCTTACAAGATATCACTTAAATAAATTAAAGTAATTTATCAAACGAATTATTTTGTTTTAAAGTCAACACAAAGTTTGAATTATGAGATGATGACACGACCTTTGGCATTCTAACCCATTGGAAAAAAAAAAACATTAGCTGCAAGAATCCACTTTTGAAATATTATACAATACGAAAGAATTATAGAATTTCGCTACTGCGAATCACGTGTATATGTTTACCACGGAACAAAAAAAGACAGATGTTTACACACATTTATACGTGATGTGCAGGGTGAGCAGTGAGCATAGTGGAACAAAGTGAGTGCAAGAGTGAGCAAAACAAAGTCGGCAAAGGTGCAATATCAGTCAGACATACATCTATTCGCGGATCACCCATCAACGTAGTCGGCATGCAGCTTAGATGTAGATACTTGTACCTGAGTGCTTGTGGGGCTCGTGTGGCGGCAATGACCCTCGTTGGCTTAACACAGACCTGGCAGTGAACTGTCTTGACCCCGAGAAACGAGTCGCAATCGCTCGCCAGTGGTTCAGTTACTAGGTAGGTTATTAGAGCGCGCAAGTACCTTTGGATAGCGTGTTGTATACACACTGGATTCACAGCTCGCACTGCACGACCGCTCGCCTCGGCAGTCGGCACTCCCTCTGTCTGACACTCGCCGATTTTGAGTTTGAACCTGTGACCGCACGGGCACATTGTTTGGAATACAGATTAGACATGATTTGTTAAACAATTTTTCGTGTCTACTACTATCACTTATAATAAATACAATAACAAGCAATTTGTTGTTATTGGCTTGAATTCGAATGAAATAATGTGATAAGACAAGGTTAATAACAGTACATATTTTTAACCCTCGACGGAAAAAGTGGGGTTTTATAAGTTTGACGTGTGTTGCTGTGTGTCTGTGTATCTTTGTATCTGTGTGTCTGTCTGTGGCATCATAGCTCCTAAACGGATGAACCGATTTTCATTTTAGTTTTTTTTGTTTAAACGGTGACTTTGTCGAGAGTGTTCTTAGCTTTGTCTGAATAAAATCGGTTCAGCCGTTCAAAAGTTATTCGCATTTTACTCTTTGAATCTGGTTCTTTTTTCGCAAGATATTGTGTTATTATTACTTGTTGCGATAGATTGTCGATTTAAACGTGTCTATTACTTGGTATATTATATGTATTTAGAAAGCATGAAATAAAAACTTAATTACAAATTTAAAAAAAACCCCGACACAAAAACCTCTAAAAAGCAAAAAATAAACCTCGTACTCGCGTCGGGGAACCGCTAAGTAAATAAAATAAACTGCTGTAAGAGTTGGCGGTTCCCCGATGCGAGTACGAGGTTTATTTTTTGCTTGTGTCGGGGGTTTTTAAATTTGCAATTTATTTTTTTCTTTTAATGTGTTAATTAACAATTAAAACATAACTTTAACAGTTAACAATTAAAACCATTATATGCTGTGCATGTCAGTGTCTATCGCAGTCCCATGTCGTCGCTCATCATATAGATATACCTACTTACATAAATATACGCCAAAAAAACGAGATCGTCTGGCTGAGAGGTTGCCCAAATGCTTTATAGTGTAAGACTAAGGTCATATCACTATTATAATGACGACTCGTCTCAGTCAACTTAAATTCAATGACTTTGATGATAATTAGAGGTTGCTGGTAAAACGAGTTTCATAATTGTCGTTCTTAATTCGAAGTTCGTAAAAGTTACAATACGTAACCGCGGATTAAGTCCCACCATGTTCTATTTCTTCTTAGTAAACAACTTATATGTACTTAAGTTTAAGATTTATATTTTATGACAGTGAAACTTAGAGGCTGAGTAAAAGGTGATTTATTACAGTAAAAGTTGTCGCAAGACATCAAATGAGCTTCGTCTACGATCAACAACTTAGCGTTATATTCATAATATCCACTGGATTCAGTCACAGAATCAAGTTTGTAATTAAATTCTTACAACGCCTTTGACAACTATCTATACATAATTTATTACCGGTATTACCAATGCTATTGACTTTATTGTGCCAACAATACACATTAATGCAGGTGTCGTTGATCTAAAGCTAACTAAGTGTGGGAACACTACAAAATTAACACACAATCCGGAGACAGTTGATTGTAAAACATTATAATGTGATGAAATGGGAAATGTTGTCAGCTATTGGCGATAGACATGTACCATATCTTAGCAATGTGAAGTAGAACAAACATCTTCTGTGATACAAATGTTATCAGCAAAAATAATATTGCGTTTATACAATTAGTAGGTACCGTAAAAACCCGAGCAACCAAGTAGGTAGGTAGTTTCCGGTACCATATAAAAAAAAAACAACTCAGGCCGATATCCCGTCTCCGCCTTTGATACCGGGAACTATAGGCAGGCCATTGTTATCTTATCAATAAACTCAGCTGTATCCCTAAAGTCGGCATTTGTGCTTTTGTAGAATGATAAGCCAGTTCAAAGAAATACTTTTCTGTTTTATTTTAGACTTAGCCTTCATCTCGTGACTTATGTAAGTTGCGTTTGTAATTTAAGGAATTTCTGTTCGTTGATTGACGTTCAGTTATCACATATTCACTCTGTTTCACTGTTCAGGGCATATTTATGTGTGATGTTTTGATATTTACCCCCATTGGAATGCTAGTATATTATTTATCTAACCAACGTAATTTTAACAATATTTGTCAGTTTCCAGAGTTTCAATCCCGCTTTTAACATAAAAATCTCTGTAGTTCGTTCTTCATAGATCGGTGGGTAAAACTGACACCGAAACAGGTAATTTATATTATTCGCATCAGTCCTAATATCATCATTCTGATTTCAAACAGACCAAATTTTACTCATCTTAAGTACTATGTCCCGACTCCCGACATCGGTTCATATTTATAGATACGCGCCATTTCCTTTACTTACTCAGTTGTATCGTAGCATGCAAATTTGACATCCGTGGTCCAGCTAGCTATTGGGATTGTATTCTACACTTACATAAAGGTACCTACCACTATCTTTTAATAATATTCGTAGCTTTTTTAGAACATCGTTTATGATACGGAAAAGGTACCTCTGCATTGAGATTTACCAAGCCAAGGGTATACTCAGGGCAATTATCAGTAGCCATTATGAACAATTAATGGAGAACTTCTCGTGTATTCCACGGTATTGTTTGATACCATGTTTAGATTTCTTATTAATTACCTTTATCAGTCAGCTCAGCCTCTATTCGTGGAAGTATTGTACCTACTTGTAAATTCCAAGCGTTAATTAAAAATTAACTACTAGTTGTAATAATTATCGCCAAACGTGTCGTCCCTATACCTATTATACCAATTCTTCGTGCTGATGAAAGGAAGGAACAATTTGAAACTGTAGAGCCATCCAGCGATTTGTGAAGAAGATTCACGAGACAGAGATGACATTAATTTCAATAAATCTTTTATAATTGATTTACCTAGATTGCCAAATGGATAAAAAGTTATTGAATTTAAAATAATACAAAAATTAATCGTGGTCTTCTTCGTAAAATAATTATCAGTTAAGATTGTTTCAAGCTGGCACGAATGCAAGACTGAAAATGATTTGCGAGAACACCAGACGGGATCATTAAAGGTAAGTGCAATTTAATTTAAAGATATTCGATCGTCGTGAACTCGTGATAAATCTATGCCGCTTGAATAAAAATGTTGATCATTAGTGATCGAATTATGTGATTTAGTAGGTACCTACGAGTTTTTACTCCAGTCTGCATTTCAGGTTATTTTAGTGATATCGAAAATGATCGTATTTTGGTTGAGAATGAAAACTATTTAACACTGGCAAAATTAGCGGAACAAGAAAAAAATATCAGGAAACCTTTTTTTTACCGTAACGGGATGGTTTTTATTTTGTTTAATAATAAAACCAATTATCCCTAATTAATAAAACAATTGAACGTCAACTTACATGCAACTTTTTTAACTTTATTCGATCTTACATCGATTTGAGAGAATTTCGCTTATTGCCACTTTATGGTTATGTTTTAAAACTTAGATAAATTTTCATTGACATGCTTACGAGTTATTTGTTTTATTTTTACCTTTGGAATTTTTTCAAAGTTAAGGACGTCATTGTGCCCAACTTAATCCAAACTGAGTGGACCAGGGCACTTGAGATGAGGAAAAATGATCAAACCTACAGATAATGTGCGTAATTCATCATTTACCTGTTTCAACCATTTATTGCACTTTCCAATGATTCAGATAGACTAATGTTTTTGTGAGCAGATCATAACAGTGTAGAAAACCCTTACTTCTATCAGGAATAATTGTTTCATTCAGTTTCGCATTCGCAAAAACGTGCGTTTAAAAGCCGTTCAAGCCAGAATGGTTAGTTCATGCCCGCCAAAAGTCCATAAATTGAGGCACACCTCCTTAAAAACAGTATGACTTTTGCTAGAAAACAGCGACTTTGGTCCACGGACTAATGGAGTAAAATATTGTTTTGTGATGAGTGTGGAAGTCATTTAAATTGAATTGATGGACGGCAATAAATGTGTTATCATGAACAAGAATGACAAAATCTGATTTATTTTAAACTACTGTGGTATATGGTATAGGAATAATATTGGATTCAGGTAGGATATGTTTGGGAGCTCGTACGGACTTGGTGGTGATCGATGCAGGACATCTTATTTCCTATCACTGTAGAAGTGTTATTTAAGAATAAAATATGGTACCATTTACTCCTTTATCATTGGTCACTTGGTTTTGATTAAAGATAATGCTCGGCCGCATACCACTTTTTCAACTTCAGTCCAACAAAAAAAATACAATATCGCAGTTTTGGAATATGCGGTGAGATCACCAGATAGGCATCATACAGAACACGTTTAAGACCTGC
Source organism: Anorthoa munda (assembly GCA_945859665.1). Taxonomy (NCBI): domain Eukaryota; kingdom Metazoa; phylum Arthropoda; class Insecta; order Lepidoptera; family Noctuidae; genus Anorthoa; species Anorthoa munda. The sequence goes on along the minus strand of OX243905.1, from coordinate 13,885,648 downwards.
TAAAACAAAGGTGTAGATATTATGAATTTTATTCATAATATAATTCCTAATCTATATATATTTATTCCTAAAATAATATAATACCTATCAATGTGGGTACTGCGAAGCGCCGTTGTATAGGAATGATTGAGACTACCTCACGAGACAACGGATAAAATTATACTCAACATGTCTAGGCGAGAGAAATCTTTATTAAAAGAACGTAGATAAAACACTCGATATCATGTGATATTATTTTTATTGTAAATTGTTCTTTTAATTATTTTTTACAACTTTCAATATTAAGGTTACACTAGTCGAGCTTTCGGTGCTTGAGCTTTCGGTGAAGGAAAACATCGTGAGGAAACCATAGCACGGTGGTAGGGTACTTTGTAGTACCCACCTGGCTGGCAACCACCCTCAAGTTGAAAATCTGTCGCCAAGCACCATCCGGTGTGTTCCGACAGCAGCACTTGAGAGCCAGTTCCCTTCTAGGCTTTGTGTGCTTACCACCATCGGCCACATCATCACTGACCACGGTGAGATTGTGGTCAAACACAGGCCTATAAATAGTAAAAAAAAAAAAAAAAAAAGAACTACTAATCTATCCCTGTATGGAGCCCGTTTTGCAATTTTCCGTTTTCTTTTGTTACTTATTTGCGCCCAAAAATGCGTTTCAAATATATATATTTTTTTACTTTTTTGTTTTCATACAGGGCTAGATAATGATGAGACAAATTGATATAATTTTTTATTTTAATCGTACATTGTCAAACGGTGGAGTAATCGCCAGACTACGTTTGTATGGAAGAATGATCGACTAGTGTAACCTTAAACTTAAAAATCAACAATGTGCAGTTTTCACATAAAAATAATGATACTCACACTGTACTAAATGCGATGAGATTTTTATTTTAAAATTTTTAAGTAAGGAAACTTGTCTATCTAATACACGTGTTTTAGCAAATAAATATATCTTTATCTTTGTCTCAATTAAAGTTTTAAAAATTAAAACGTATTTAAAAAATACTACTTTTTTATTTGTCCCGCTAATTTTGCCGGTGTGTGTAGTTATTTTCTAGGTTAGTTTGAGTGTGACTACTACATTAGTAATTTATTTTATCAGTTTTTTTTTCAGAAAAGGTAAATTTATCATTTAATTTAGAGCCACAGCTGCACAAAGTGGAATAGCACACTAAAAGGTCAAGTTTTACGTCTGGTTGGAATTACCAAATTCAAAGTGTGCTTTTAAACTGAATGTTTAACCAAAATTATTTGCATTGTTCCGAATACATTCTATATCAGCACTAAGTAAAAGCTGCCTCCCCTATTGTAGACGTGTATTGTTTCAATTTTGTTGGTAGGTACCGCTGTGACGGAAACAGCGTGATGAAACCTGGGATAAAATAGTAGTCTGTAATCGTCAATACGCAGAGACCGTAGTGCTATTCCAACTTTTTTTAACGCGTTGACTGCCATGACGGACACCATGTGTCCGCCAGAACACTTTCCCCCGGAGCCGCATCAATAAATCGCGAATCGGCCAAACATCTTTGAGGTGTTTTGTTGCAAATAATTCAAAAATAATAGGCAACTATCTATTCATAATTTATGACCGGTATTACCGATGCTATTGACTTTATGGTGCCAACAATACATATTACTGCAGGTGTCAATGATCTAAAGCGATCTAAGTGTGGGAACACTACAAAATTAACACGCAATCCGGAGACAGTTGATTGTAAAACATTATAATGTGATGAAATTAGAAATGTTGTCAGCTATTGCTGATAGACATGTACCAGTACTACTAGTAAGTAAGCAATGAGAAGTAGAACAAACATCTTTTGTGTTCCAAATGTCATTAGCAAAAAGAATATTATTACTTTTTGACAATAGTAGGTACTGTAAAAACCCGATCAACCAAAATAGATACAGGGTTTTCGGTTCGATTTAAAAGAATCCTCAGGTCGTTATCCCGTCTCCGCCGTTGATAGTGAGAACTCAGGGAAGGCCAAGTATTATCTAATCAATAAACTCAGCTGTATCCCAAAGTCAGCTTTTTTGTAAGCTGTTAAAAAAACTTGCTCATAAAGTGGCTCTAATTTCACCGCAATTGGGCACATAATGAACTTTTTTATTGCTATTATTCACAAGTGAGTTATAGAATATTTTATTAAATTTAATTGGCTGAGTTGCTTTGTTCTTAAAATAGTTTCGATACAAAAAAGATCGTGCTCAATAGTACAAATAAATTAATGTATCTATTGTTTGCTCAATTCATGCAACTTCGTATTTAAATAGATACAACTTCAACTTCTATATATCTTTATTAAACACGTACGTACGTGTTTAATAAATTAAACTTTCACTCAAATATAACTTTTGTTTTCTCTGTAATAAAGAAAACTTGAAATTCCCCATTTTGTACGAGGCTAAAACCCTATCCGCGAAAAGCCAAAAATAAAGAAACCTCATTCTTTTAGTCTATGGCCGATCGCCATTGTTAGATGCGCGCGCATAGGAAAACTGATTACTTTTTCCCCACCATTGCGAAAAATTTTCAGAACTCGTTTTCACTGCTGAAATCACAGTTATTTTTTAATTAAAATGTCTACAAATATTAATTATGAATAAAATGATTTATATTGTACACCGCCCGATATAAGATGTGTGAAGCCCTTAACGTTATGGAAAGTTTACTACCTGAAAACTTCAAGGAAAATATCTATTATCTACTAAATAAAATGATTTTTTAGTATTATTTTCTTCACAACTGTGTTGAAAAACGTCGTATGATACACGTATGTATTGATGTTTACCGTCCTCGGGTCTCAATGGCGCCTCAGCGGTAATCACCAACATTACACATTTGTATCATAATGTACTATTATAATTGATTTACCTAGATTTCCAACTGGATAAAAAGTTATCGAAATTAAAATAATTTTTCGAAACTCAACTATCAGCTAAGATTTCTTCAGGCTGGCACGAGTCCACTACCGAATATGGTAGCAAAAACACCATACTGGGTTACAGGTAATTTAAAGAAATTCGGTCATCGTGATAAATGCACTTGAATAAAAAAGCTTGATCATTAGTAATCGATTTTAGTAGGCACCTATGACTTTTTACTCCAGCCTGCTTTTGTAGGTTATTTTAGTTTTATCGATAATGATCGTATTTTCTAGGTTTAAAATTATTTATATCTATTTTCTAGGCTAGTTTGAATTTCACTTAGTAGTGACACTCAAACTTAGCTAAAAAATAGCAATAAATAATTAATAAATTAATACTGACTAACTTAGTAATTAATTTTATCGGTTTTTAGAAAACGTAAATTAATTATTTGTAGCTATTTTCTAGGTTAACCACAACTAGACAAAGTGAATAGCATACTTAAAGGTAATTTTTTACTTGTGGTTTGAATTACCAAATTAAAATTATTATTAAGTAAAAGTAGAAGTATTCTTTAAAATTAATGTTTAACCAAAATTATTTGCATTTTTCCGAATGCAAACTGTATCAACACTATGTAAAAGGTGCCCCCCATGTTGTAGACGAAGCAAGATGCAAGTGCAATGTGACCTTTGTATTGTTTAAAATTTTGTTGGTAGGTACGCAAACAGCGTGATGAAACCTGGGCTAAAATAGTAGGTAGAACTAGTAGTCTGTAATCGTCAACACGCAGAGACCATAGGGCTATTTTTTTTTACCTCTTTTTACCCGACTGCAAGGAAAGGGTTATGTTTTTCGCGCGTATCTTGTTTTATATTCTATAGACTTGCGCTGGACCACTATCTGTGACCTGATGATAAGCGATGATGTGGTCAACGGTAAAACACACTTGCCTAGAAATAATCCAGTCAATCTTGACTTAAAGACCCCTAGATTGTTTTCCATCATCGGCCTACAAGACGTACGGTCATGCGCCATCGGTACATGGTGGACATCCCTCCCATACGCACAAAGCGTTTTGCTAATACTTTCATTGTACGCACAGCTAAGGAGTGGAACTCCCTTCCGGGGTCTTTGTTCCCAGATAGCTACAACCTTGGGGTCTTTAAGTCAAGAGTGAATAGGTTTCTTCTAGGTAAGCGTGCTTCACCGTAGACCGCATCATCGCTTAACATCAGGCGAGATAGTGGTCAAACGCGAGCCTATAGATTATAAAAAAACAAAAAAAAAAAATGTGCCTTTCGGGAATCTGTTTCCCGACAGGTACGGCAGGAAATTCCACTCCTTACTTTTTACTGCAATGGGATATTTTACTAAGATATCTAATTATTAAATACTGACCTAAATAACGCAGGTATAATGAATAATAAATATAAGATAAGGCAAATAACGCATAAGGAAAACAGGATTAATAAAATATAATATAGAATCCAACTAAGACAATTTTTATTTATTTTTAACGTAGTCGGAAGAACATTGACTGAAGCATATCCATTTTTTACCATCTTAGATTTTAGTAATAGATACATAATTATTATAAGATTCTTATTTTAGCTATCCTTCATTCATGGCCATGATTTTAAATAAACTCAGTTTCTCCGTCTAAATCTATTATAATAAAAACCTAACAAAAATGCTTTCATAATAAATTTTAGGATTCTACTTTTACGTACTTTCAACAAAAAAATATAAATGATTGTAATAATATACATGCTAATAAACAATAATTAACATAAAAATTGGAGCGTGCATTATAAAGTCACCTCTGAAGCTAGACATGAATTTATTATTAAGTACTTTTTTGTTTGTTTAAGAGGTCGTGTTAATGGTGAGGTACATACTGTAGTAGGCTAAAGTAGATACCCATTTAATTATTAATATTTATCAACGCGCATGTGGTACAAATAGAACAGTTACTCTAACAGACATATATATCTGGGTTAGATTAGAAAAACCTTACACTTGAGGAGATTTTTTTAAACTAGTCAGTAATGAGTACAAGTGCAAGAAAAAACCAAAGAAAGAAATTAACTAACGAATGATTTCGAAAAAAGAGAAAGTTAAAATGCCTTTCGACGCCAAAATTCAAAATGATGAACAGCTTTCAAAATGATTCAGCAAGAAAAGTGACTCTTTTTTCATCACTATACATATGTCGAAAGTATTGAAAGTATTTGCAAGTCTTTTGATAGACATAAAAAATATACATATGTATATATAAATAAAATCAAAGTGTTTGTTGGTCTATTTCTTAATATTTGATCGAAGTTTCTATATATTGAAGGAATTTTACCAAAAATAAAATGTTATTAGTTTTATGTATCCAGAGTGATCTCTAAGTTCTACGAAATAGAAGTTATGAATATATGTTGGTAATAAATTATGAAGAAAATTATTATACTAACTACAAACTACACCACAACCCTCCGAATGTTTTAATTCCTACTAGCTACTGACCGGTCGTTTGAGTATCTGTATGTGAGAAAATAGCTGTTATAAAAGAGGTCAAGTTATGCTTTTTATAACTGTAGGCACGTCAAGGTGTCAAGATGTGAGAAAATCGCCGGTGATAAACAGACACAGGAACTATTCGTATGTGTTGTGTTCCTTTTTGTTTGGTACCGAACAAAAACAAACCGACAAAGTGCGAGTCGGACTCGCAAACCATGGGTTCCGTATAAGCTAGCATTACGTGAAGTAATGTTATCTAAAACATTGCTCTAACGAAAACGACAGAATAATTTTATGATGTAGGTACAGTTTTTAGATTTTTTCCTTTGCTTGTCGATATTGCTGCTGGCCAAATTTCATGATTCTTTAGTTTTTGATTCCCTTGCGGTTCCTAAAATATGCGACAGAAACGGTTGTGTCTTTTGATTGCGTTGATTTAGAAGTTTCATTTTTTCACAGGTCCTACTCTAGGGATTGCAAACTTGAGTATATCCTATTAATTTCAACTTAATATCTTCACGCGTTTCCAGGAAAAAGATCCTGACAGACTAAATATAAAATTTAGCTTTTTTTATGATGTTGGTACAAATTTACTGTTTTCACATTTTCCTTTATTTGTGCTATAAGACATTGCTTCTTGCCAAATATGGAACACCTCCTTGTCTGCCCTTCATGCCCGACCACCTTACGGGATTTATACATAGCAAATGTCAGAGATATCCTAGTATCTCCACCTCGACGACCTCCTCCTCCTCGACTCTATCTACCTCGACGTGAACAAGGCTAGCGGCCCTGACGGAATACCAGCAATTGTTCTTAGAACCTGTGCGCCTGAACTGTCTCCGATCTTGACACGCCTATTCCGCCTTTCGTATGAGGCTGGAAAAGTGCCGAATGCACTGGAAGCAGGCTAACGTACAGCCCGTGCCCAAGAAGGGCAGTCGAGCTGACCCGGCTAACTACAGACCCATATCTGTAACCTCCATACTCTGTAAGAGTATGGAACGTGTACTCAATTCTAAGCTCCTGGCATACCTAGAAGCAAACGATATCCTAAGTGACCGCCTATACGGCTTCCGCCGAAATCGGTCTACTGGGGATCTTCTAGCGTATGCTATTCACATCTGGAGTGAGGCCATCGAGAGGCACGGGGAAGTGCTTGCCGTCTCCCTCGACATCTCGAAGGTTTTTGATAGGGTCTGGCACGAAAGCCTTATTCGTAAGCTTCCTTCATTCGGTTTGCCCGGTGGTCTGTGTGATTGGATTGCTGATTTCCTGAGAGACCGGTCCATTCGAGTGGTTATCGATGGCTGCTCGTCGGACCACTTGGATATTAATGCCGGGGTCCCACAGGGGTCAGTACTTTCAGCAACTTTATTCTTGCTGCACATTAACGATCTGCTAAAACCCGGCTGATTTGATTTGAGAGATTCTTGTCCAACGCTCGTGCTACCGGGCCTCAGATCCAGTCTCTCCGGGAGGTCATGGTGCAGCGCTTGAACCTGTCCTTGCAGGCAGTCTCCGGATGGGGCGATGCCAATCTGGTCAGGTTTAATGCTGCTAAAACCCAGGCGTGTCTTTTTTCCGCTAAAAAGAGCAAATTTCACCCGGCTCCAACTTTCCGAGATGTGACCGTGCCAAAAACTGACTATCTTGAGCTTCTTGGCGTTACGTTGACATCGACTCTCAATTGTGGCCCATACATTGAAGCAAAGGCTCAGCTGGCTGCCAAAAAGCTGGGGATCCTTGCAAAGGTGAGAAGTTACTTCACGGCAGAACAGCTGCTCAGCTTGTATCAAGCGCAAGTTCGATCATGCATGGAGTACTGTTCTCATCTCTGGGACGGATCTGCCAAATACCAGCTTGATGCACTAGAGTCGATCGAAAAACGGGCCAAGAGGCTCATCGGTGATGAGGCACTGGTTAAGTCAAAGCTCCAGAGCCTTGAACATCGTCGCCGAGTTGCCAGCTTTTCGATTTTTTATCGATTACATTTCGGGGAGTGTGCGATGGAATTGCATGATCTAATTCCGCCCAGCCCGTTTCATCATCGGACTACCAGACGTACGGCGATGCGCCATCGGTACACGGTGGACATCCCACCCATACGCACTAAACGTTTTGAGAATACTTTTATTATGCGTACAGCTAAGGAGTGGAACTCCCTGCCGGAGTCTGTGTTTCCCGATAGCTACAATCTAGGGGTCTTTAAGTCAAGAGTGAGTAGGTTACCTCTAGGCAAGCGCGATCCATCGTCGACCACATCATCGCTTACCATCAGGTGAGATGGTGGTCAAGCGCGAGCCTAAACCAAAAAAAAAAAATAAAGTCTATATCCTATCATACTGGTCGGACAAAATCTGAATGATTGAGATTATAGTTTGAGTTAATCGACACGTAAGAAGATGAAAAAGTAAAATTTTATGATTCTAGGCCAACGGGAACTACCCTTTAGGTTTTGATTCTCTTGTAATTCCTTAAATATGCGACATAAACACAGCTGTTTTGATTGCATTGATATTGGATTGCACTGATGTAGAAGTTTCATATTTTCACAGCTGCAAGAGATTGCAGACCTGATTATTTCAACTTGATACCTGCCCGCATACCTGACATAAAGGTCTTGACACACGGATATACAGACAATGAAGTGATCCTATAAGGGTTCCTTTTTATCCTTATGAGGAACGGTACCCTAAAAACTGAGTATTTATGACTTTTTGTACCGACTAATTTGAAAAAATAACCACTTCCGCCAGCCGGTTTTATAAGTAGGTATACCTAATAGTAACAAGTAGATAAGTTTTTTCTTAATTAACACAGCGGTGGTTTTTAAATATGAAATTGAAGAAGATTTATACTGAGTAATATTCAGAATAAGGCGACGAATTTTTTTGTTTGAGAATGTCAAATAAATTTGCCAACACAATCTCCACTTCTTTCTATTTTGTTGTTTGCCTGTTCTATACCACTTCTAGACAAAGACCTACCTCCACTCCATACCTACACTTTTCACGAACTACAAAATATAAATTAATATCTACAGACCTACATCTTTTTCTAAGCCATGTTACATGTTGTTGTTTCGCATGATATCTAAATATCAAGGAAAACACCACGCCGAATCCAAAAAAAACCGGCCAAGTGCGAGTCGGACTCGCACACGAAGGGTTCCGTACCATTATCGCCAAAAACCGCAAAAGAATCACATTTGTTGTATGGGAGCCCACCTTAAATTTTATTTTATTCTGTTTTTAGTATTTGTTGTTATAGCGGCTACAGAAATACATCATCTGTGAAAATTTCAACTGTCTAGCTATCACGGTTCATGAGATACAGCCTGGTGACAGACGGACAGACAGACAGACAGACGGACAGATAGACAGACAGACGGATCGCGGAGATTATTTACGTGTGGTTCATAAGTTAGTACGACGCTAAAATGTTGATCCTTTGTTTTAATTCATAATTACTTTTGATGCAGAAACTATTTCTCTATTATGATACACATTCATTTTATAATAAGTTAAACAAATTCATAATAATAAATGTTGCATTGCAATTTTTTTTTTTTCTTTTACATAAAATATAGATGATGTAGCAGGGGTTGCCCTGCCTACCCTGCGTACCCTGCCTATCCTGACTACCCTGCCTACCCTGCCTACCCTGCCTACCCTGCCTACCCTGCCAACCCTGCCTACACTGCCCACCCTGCCTACCCTGCCTACCCTGCTACCCTGCCTACCCTGCCTACCCTGCTACCCTGCTACCCTGCCTACCCTGCTACCCTGCCTACCCTACCTACCCTACCCTACCTACCATACCCTACCTACCTAACTAATCATTTTTGTGTATCATCAATAGTTTTCAAAGAATAATTTTATAGGCAACATTTGGTACTTTGGGTTACATTATTTATTTTCAAAATATTTTATAGCCTCTCATTATATACACTCAGGAATAATGTAGCTTTCTACTGGTGAAAAAAAATTCAAAATTGGTTCAGTAGATCCAGAGATTACCACCTACAACGTCACAAACTCATAAACTTTACCTCTTTATATTATAATATTAGTATAGATAATTGAATTCATGATTTGCAGCACCTTATCATTCTGTTTCACCATTATTTACAGAAGTGAGCGTTACTTCATTTAAAAGAATAAAAAAAAAGTTACATATTCGCGAGCTGGCTGACCAAAACCAGATGTATCCTCCGACGGCACAGCATGAATTTCTTCTTGTTTACGTCTTTTTAGTTTGCTTTTTAAGCAGGCGGGTTTTTTGATTATTTTAATTAACTTTTTTTATTTATAACTTTTTAGTTATTTTTTTTTTAATTAGGTACACTTAAACATATAAGTGCTATATATTTTTGAAATCACTTCTTAAAACCCGTTATTTTGATACCCCACACGATAGGTTTGGAAGGAAAAAAAAAATCCCCCACCATAATGGAGCCCAAAATTTCGCCATTTTTTTCTTTTCCAATTTTAATGTAGCCAGTGACACTCGCAGGGTTAAGACGAATCGATTGAAATCGAAATTAATAATCATTAAAATCGGGCTACGCGTTTGGTCTCTAGAACGCCACATAGGAACAAACATACTTACATATATACATACATACATACATACATATAAACATACATAGACTGATAAACACATTACCCTCCTTCGGCAGTCGGGTAAAAAGGAAGGTGTGGTAAATTAAGGTGACTGGAATAACCCAGGGAAAAAAAAAGTTTATTCAATAAATCAAAAAACCCGACTGCTTAAGAAACGAACTAAAAAAGTTAATTAAAAACATCAAAAAACCCGACTGCTTGAAAAGTGAACTAAAAAGACGTAAACAAGGAGAAAATCATGCTGTGCATTCGGAGGATACGTATTCGCGAGCTGGCTGCCCAAAACCAAACGTATCCTCCGACTGCACAGCATGATTTTCTCCTTGTTTATGTCTTTTTAGTTCACTTTTCAAGCAGTCGGGTTTTTTGATGTTTTTAATTAACTTTTTTTATTTATAACTTTTTAGTAAATTTTTTTCGAATTTGGTACATTTAGACATATAAGTGTTATATATTTTTGAAATCACCTCTAAAAAACCTTCATTTTGATACCCCACGTGATAGGATTGGAAGAAAAAAAAAATTTGGCTCCCCACAATATGGCGCCCAAGAACCGCCATTTTTCTACTTGCCACATAAACCCACAGTGTCCGACCTAAATAGTTTCGACGTAGATGCTATTCGTAACAAAATTAACGAATCATCATCGTTAGAAAATAAGTTCCTACGTTGAGAACTTTGTTAGTGGAATTAAGAGAAAACATTGGATTTAATGGATGCCGGGAAACTCATCGTCACTTATTATTGTCCAATAGCTATGAATTCAAGAAAAAAGAATGAGCGTTCATTAATATATACGATATATCTGCCTGGAGATATCGGTTTTTAAGAACCATGGCGTTGAAACTTAGAGATGGAAAGTAGAATAGAACAGAATAGAATAGAAAACATTTATTTTGCATTAGAAAAATAATGCCAACATTCAGAAAGCTCAGAAATTCTGCTGATAGGGAAACGTTACTGTGCGTTTACTTCGCCCTTGCCCAAAGTTTGCTGCAGTACTGCATTGTTGTTTGGGGCGGAATCGGCAAGTCTGTCTTACTTCCCTTAGAGCGTGCACAGAGAGCTGTTTTGAAGGTCATGCTTGGTCGACCCCGAAGGTACAGCACTGATCTTCTTTATACCGAATGTTCAGTACTGGCTGTGAGACGGCTTTTTATACTGTGTACCATACTCCGTAAACACAAAAGCATAGAGTATAAACCGATGCAAAAACGCGATAAATCTAGGGTTTGCGAATCGACATCCCATAGAACAACCCTTGCAATGCACCAGTATTATGTTATAAGTAACCAATTATATAACAAAGCGAACTGAATCCACAACATCTTTCCTCTAACTGTCAGCAAATGCAAGAATGTCATACGTGATTGGCTCCTACAATTGGACTATTCAGAAACGGAGGAAATAGTAAATAATAAATATTCATGATTGCATTCACACACTCACCAACACATCACACTACACAACACACCACACAAACACACAGGTACTTGCATGACCGATTTTTGTATATTTTCATTAAAAAAAAAAGATATAGAGATACAAATTATAATTATTATTTCCTTTTTGTCTAAAACAACAATAGTATAATATTTAAGTACACTGGGAGGAAGGCGTTGTCGACTGTGACACAGTTTATACTAGTACAGTCGTCAACGTAATCTCTTAAGCATGATCAGTATTACATACTCACTTTATTGCCAGTGGTCAACTTAGATTAAGAGAAAATTGTTAATTTGAATGTTACAAATAAATTATTTATTATTATTATTATTCGACACAGACACAACACAACAACAATAAACACAAAGTATTATAACAGAGAAGAATAGTAAAAAAAGTACAAACAGGGTTTCAGAATCATTGTGCCGGGCGTGCCCACACCGAAAGGGTCACCAACTCAGCATTTGCTGGGTGTCAGACACCCAGCGCTGATTTTCAGTTGGCACCCCGCTAGTGACACACGGACGTGGGTAAATAAAATAGATACTTAAAATAATATTAAAAGAAAGAAAAAGAAAAAGAAGAAGAAGAAGAAAGAAGAAGAATTATTATTATTTGAAAGTCAATAATTTATTTACATGAGACCTATGTTCATAAAAACTACAAGCCCAAGAAGTCTTGGCAAAGTCCATCTACAAGTGGTGCGTGCGTACATAATGTGCATGGCCGGATCGCAGAAAGGCCCTGTGCCAAACTCATTGTTAGTCCTTAGCACTAAATCGAAAATACAACCGACTTCCAAATAAAACACTACAAAGTGAAAAATATCTTCAATTTTGTAAGTCTGTTTTAAAAAAAAACGAAGAAACCAAAACAGGAACACCGACTTCCAAAATTAAAGTAATTTTTCACTTTGTAGTGTTTTATTTGGAAGTCGGTTGTATTTTTTTGTAAAAAAGTTTTTTAGTTTTATTACACCATCACTAAAATATAATCCAGCATGAAATATTAACATTATTATATGTAGGTATACAATAATAAGAAGTTTTTAATAACGAATGATTAGTAAAATTTGGCTAGGGTAGGTACTATGACTGAGCTGTTAACAAGGCGATAACAATATTATTTATCATTAACCCTACTGGGTTCATGATAAATAATATTGTGCGCATCGGAAATACCGAAAGCAATATTTCTGTGTACTTCAGAGTGAGATTATTTAATTATTACTATTTTTTATAGTTATTATAACGATAAAAGTCCTATAATATTAATTAACTTCGAAACATAGCACATAGCTTCTGCCCGCGGCTTGACCCGCGTGAAGTGTTTCATTATCGCGAGGGAACATACCGGGATAAAAAAGTATTGCTATTCCATATTGTAATCTATCTCTGTGCCAAATATCATCCAGATCTGTTTAACCGTTCTAGCGTTTTTGAGTAAAAAGCATCCATCCAAACTTTCGCTATTATATTATTAGTATATGAAGTAGGATATAGAAAGGTACTTACATAATGTTGTAAATTCTGTTTGTATTATACATTCAAATAACAATTAAACATTACGCAACAGTGGACTCTTTCGCATACTATCTCTTACAGATAAAGATAATGTATTTGTAAAAACATATATTACTATACAATATACATGCAAGATGTTCACTATCATTAATAAAAACGTTTTTACAAAAAAAAATACAACCGACTTCCAAATAAAAAACCTAGAAAGTGAAAAATAACTTCAATTTCAATTTTACCGATGGCGCATCGCCGTACGTCTGGTAGTCCGATGATGAAACGGGGTTACTATGCTGTTATTTTTAAATTTGCAGCGCTTTTTCAGTCTCTACCTTTGCTTGACAGGCTCTAGGAATATAGGCTTTAGGCTTTATTCTTAAAGTAAAATTGATTAAAAAAAAATCACTTAATAAATCTGCCACTTTATTTCTAGTATCTGATAACGGACTTTTTCTTTTTTTTACATCTTTTTAGTAAAAACGGCGACAGACATAATTATGTTACTAAAAATACGAGTAGGGACCAACTAATTCAACCAGGTTTCAGGCTGGCTAAAGTAGCATCATCTTTTATGGGGTACTGTATAAAATGTTACAATAAAATTCCTCCCCACAATATTTAAATTTTTAAATTTAGTTGTAGAATACAACTAAATGAGACTAAATTAAAAAAAATGTATAAAACGCACACTATGCAGGCAAGCATATTATAAGTTGGGGGATTACATCGCTGATAAAAATGCTTGGCTCAATGCTGGTCCTGCTCCGCAGCCACTAGGGCGCAAGAACAATTAGTGATGGGCAGAAAAGTATCGAAGTATTGTTGGACCTGCTGAAGACTGTATGAAAATTTTTGTATTGTATAAACTCAATTTCTTTTAGTATTATATAATTGCACAGTACATGTGTGAGTACTATGTTCCGACTGTAGATAAATCTACCATTCATTGTACCTATGTGTCGTTCGTTGTCTTCTGTGTGCCCTGGCAGTTGAGTGTGTCATGCTCTCTCTAATTTCTCTCTGATGGTGACACATGTGTTGGATCAGGTGTGTAGGTTCCCTTCATGATGGTTGAGCTGAGTGGTGCCGATCCATTCGTCATGTTTGTGAACGGTCGCCATCAGTTGGGATTGGTCATAACTTAACTGTCTCGACCTATTAAAGTGCTTTTGTTTTTTTAATTATTTGTAACTCTGGACGCTTTTACGTACACGTCTTTTTACATCGTTCTCACATATATGTATTTTTTTCAACAAGAATGATGTAACCAAAAACTTATAATTAAAACTGATCGAAAAGAGTGTCCGGGGAGTTTCTTGCAAATTCTTCTCCATTGAGACCTACAGACGCTTGCGAATTTGCAACTAGAGTCATCTTTTTATTAATTTTTTGTTTGACAATTCAAAAGTACTTCTAAAGTTTACTTGAAATAAATACCTTGATTTTGATTTCGACTTTCAGACAATTTTACATATCTTGTGAGACGGGCACCTTTCCATCAAAAATAAAAATGCAAACATTTTAAGGTTTGATAATGCAAATATTTTGTTGCTTTCACTTATTTATTGTATATTTTACGCAAATAAAATCATATCAAATTCTACGATATGTAGAACTATTTTAAACATATCCCACATTGGCTATCCACAGGCCTAGCTAACCAAGCCAAGCTCAAGTCTTCGAGAGCAAAGCCAAGCCTTGATTTTATTAAATTTTATTAAAGTTGATAGACTCGTAAAAAGTTTTAATAATCAATTAGAGACAGAAAAAATCTTTTGAAGGATTATATTTTATGAATAATTATTATACAATAATGTTTTAAGTATAAAATTATCGTATTTCATATCGTAATTCATAAACAAAAATTTATTAAAATAAATCACGAAATAAATGTTGATGACTGTTAGTCTGGATGTTACTGTTGAGTTGTTGACTTGGTAGGGTTCGCTGGCGGGAGAACTTAAGAGGCATTGTAGGCACAAAAGAAAGCCTTTTTGGATGATAATCTAAGAGAAATAAACAAGAGGTAATCACTTCAAAAAGCGTAGCAGCAGCGGATACGCTGGTCACACTGCTGATTCGGAATGCTTAACCAGCTAGCTCAGCATTTCGCAGACTGGCATGAATGTATTGACAGGGACAACGCGACGGGCCTCGGCGGCTAGGACGGAACGAATGTGGTCGTTTTTGTGTGCTATTTGTATCGGGACCGGGAGGGTTCGTATTTATTTACGAACCCATTGATCGTCCTTGTAGACCAGGCTATCTAGTTCCATAGCTATGCTTTCGAACCTCGAGAAGAGGACTCTGCATGACGCGGGGGTGAGTGCGCCTGCATTCCGGATCTCTGCATCCAGAGCTCGGGACTGAGTGGTCACCTAGATTGAGTAGATACGCGCTGATTATGTTTTCAGCTACTCATCCGTCATCAGACCACGCTGGAAACCAGCACTAGTGTGTTCAACGATGCGGTGAACTTGTTGGACGCAAGGGTGTTCGGTACGAAAGCCGAATTGTTCTTGAGGGATAAGGCTCTTTCGTTCGGCAAAGTATTTAAGCCGCTTATGAATAAGCCGTTCATAGACCTTACCGAGGGGACAGAGCAGACTGAAGGGGCAATAACTGGTAGACTTCGATTTGGGTTTACCCGGTTAGAAGATATTTTCGCTTAATGCAGTGTTGAATATATGGCTGTCATTAGCATTATGATTTTGGCAGGAAGGAGTTTTAACACCTTATTGGTGATGCCATCTAAGCCTGGGGCTTTGCGAGGGTAAAGCCTTTTGATGATCTCCTCGACTTCGTCTGTGGAGACGGGAGGTAGCGGTTCATCTGGGTATTCAACGGGAGGGAGGGAAGGAGGCCCTACGTTCGACTGTAGCGTCCACCATATATAGGTGGGCTTGGCCTACTGGTTGGGAGCTGGATGAGCATTGAAGTTCGAGGCTGGCAGCCAGACATTCGGCTTTTTTAGTATCTTCTAATGCTACACTCATAACAGGGCGAATGAGAGGGGGTATGGCTAAGTCTTCAGTGGAGCGTAATTTCCTCTGAAGGTGTCAGAAAGCATGGTGGGTGGGTTCCAGTTCAATCAGCATCTTATTCCAGATTCCAGTCGCAAAACGCTGCTCAGCAGTACGATCCCTCACAGCAAGCTATAAGTTCATGTGAGCTTTGTTTGTGACAAGGGGAAGTTACTGTAGGCACGGGCAGCTGCTTTCTTCAGCATCCGTACATCGTCCGGGAGTTTCCCCTGCTGGACGTCCAGCACTGGAACCTCCTTCGAACATTCGTTCAGGACAGATTGTACGTGAGCTGTAAGCGAGTCGATAGCCGCTGTCGTGTCAGCGGCCGACTCTAAGAGATTGGAGATTGAGTTTTAATGGGCTAACTTCGTGGATTTCAGTTCCTCACTTACTTTCCTCCATTCGGTGACCGTTAGAATTATGGGAGGCTGTCCTAGATCTGGGAGACCTGAGTGACTGCCTAGGTACATTATCACCGGACGGTGGTCGGAGTCGAGTTCGTTTAACGTTTCTATGGAATGCAACGGAAGGTTTACATTCTTAAGCAACGCTATATCGAGAATATCCGGGTTATGCGTAGTTATACCTGGTAAATGGGTAGGGCTCATCGAAGCAATGACGTCGTAATGGAGAGACGAGCTTAGGTCCATTATAGGGCATGCATTTCGAAATTTCATAGTTTCGAAATTTCGAACCATATTTGCATGTTTATTAATTTCAAAATTGACCCTAAATTTTGAAACTTTATTTAATATAAATATTATATCATTTATATATTTATTTATTGTATATAATTATGAAATTTATTATTGAAACCAAAAGGGGATCATCTGAAAATGAGTCTTAATACAAATTTAAAGCCAGTTAGACCATTGTGCCACCGTGTGACCGTGTATTACATTACAATAAAGAAGAAAGGCTAATCATGGTGTCAAATAATAACTATATAAAGAATAGTGAAAGAAGCTCGGCCATAAATAATAATCCACACTTTATAAGAATGGTGGCCAGCGAGGCGACTTTGTCAAAGTCGCCTCGCTGGCCAGGTTTGCAATCGTTTGCAATCGTTTGCTGGGAATTCCCATTTTTTTTGCTTAGGGGAAATCCTTCAAAAGGTGCCTGAACTTGTGGGAAAAAATCTAAGAGTGTGGTATTTTTGTCTCACTAAAACCAAACCGTTAAACATAATGAGCACTTCTTAAAATACCACATCCCTGGGAAGACTGTAAAGGAGTCTCCCCTGAGCCTCGCTATGCACGGCAGCACGTGATCACTGTGCCATTGACTTTCCTGAGATCACTCGGTGGACGGACAGAGTCCCCACTCTGAGCGCTCTGTGCGTTGAAGGCCCTCTTCTTCTGACCCACGTCACTCGCTTTGCGCGATTGCATCGACCCATGCCAGGTACGCTTCATGTTTAAGCGCGTCGGCGCGATAACATTCGGCGCCAAACCATGGTCAATGCTGGACATTGTTATGTCAGAGAACAGAATGTAGTACTCCATTCCCTGACGCAAAATATCCGTCAAGACGTCCGCGCACGGCGAAGGATTAGCCGAAGAAGAGCAAGTAGGATGCCATCCTGCTGATCTGTACCGCCAAACCCGCCGGTTGCCTCTTGGGCTGGGATCGGGCGGGAAGTAGACGGACACAGACTTACGTACACCCGCGCGTTGTTTAAATTGTGCTCCAGGGTAAACCCTGGGTAAGATAAGTACAACATGTCTGACGGACTTGCAAACTGCGTCTCCGTAAGGAAAAACAGCGCTGGTTTCTCAGCATCCAGGTGGTAGTGGACTGCAGAGGGATTTGAATGCAGACCTCTAATGTTGTTGAGATGCACTTTGTGGTGAAAGGGGTGCAGCCGCTGTTGAACTCCAGTATTTCTTTTCCTTGCCATTTTGTATACGAGTGAAGGGCGGAGAGGAGAAGGATGTGAGACGAGGTTCCACGCTGCTAACCTACAGACACGCACTGAAAGGACACCATTATTGGGGCACTAGTCCAGAGATTGCGGGGATGCCCAAGCCCCCCCAGAATGTCCATCAGGCCCTCCCCATCTAGTCACCAACCAGCACGATGGTACATTACGGGATTTTTCGACAGTTGGCGGGCCAGCCATTCATGTGTGGCTGGCACACTACTTGGGCCCCAACTACCTGCGGTCGGCCAGCGGCGCACCGTGCCTCAGATCCCGCTACCCTCCGCGACCAGTCTCCCGATACGTCTATAACAGCGCGCGTCAGGCCAATTAGCCTGCAGTGGAACAGCTATCTCGATCCAACTTCTCTATTGGCTACACCGAGTGTTGTACTGGACCACGGATAGGCTTGGCGGTACGTCTTTGCCCGGTGGGTGGTCGCAAGCCATCGGCCGAAGCCTACCACCAGTTATAGTATCACCTGATATGCACAACCCGGGGACCACGTGTAGAATCAAAGTAAATATTATACACTCCTACGGACGTGGATGACTCGGCCACCTGCTGACCCCTGACCAACCACAACACTGCAATTCGTACGGGTATCTGACCCTACGACCTTTGGCCAATCCGGGCGCACCTACATTTTAGCGCAAAACCCATGCAGTATTGTATGGGGAACTTTCTCTGGCTCTTTTCTGCAGTAAAACATCCCTTACAATATTATACTTATGACTATTACATGTTAAAAAACTTATTCTATCTAATTACAATAAAATTGCAACGATAAACCTTAATTAAAACACAAAAAAAGCGAAAACGGCTCTCACTTCGGTAACGTTACGTCGCAGGCTTAAGTAACCGCCATGCTACAAGTGGCGCCTCTGGTGGCATAAATTGTAACGCAAGTTGCGTGCATTATCCTTAAAATGTAAGATTTTACCTAATTCCATGAAGTTACAATGCTAATATATACATTCAAAGATTCTACTTCCAATTCTTCAATAAGATACACAATTCCTATAATGATCTAATCAACATTCTTACTGTAACAGAGATTGCACGATCTTCGTACAAACCACAGGGTTTTGCACAAGATTTCGTGCAAAACCATCCTTATTCTGTGCACTCGGTCCGGCAACGCGATTGGTCAGTGCCGGGTCGCATCCTACGCTACCTGAACCCTACTGAGTTTACCTCAGAGCACAATTTAAACATACACTTAGATAAACTATTCTTGATTCTATATTCTACCTATGCCTTGCTGAATACAATAATACATTATCCTAGCCTATACTTAGATGTCTAATTGAACATTATACAATTTAAAGATAAGAACGCAGACACTTAAATGACATCTACACTTAACTTATTCTTTATTTTATAGTATCTACACTTAATCATTGTCAACCTCTTATGCTAATCGTGTCTCGTCGCTAACAATAAATCTGCCACACAGATCTGCCACTTTATTTCTAGCACACACCTGTGTATCTGTAACCTATGTTTACAAATAAATAATCTGAACCTGAATCTGATAATGGTTACGGATTCATTTCCACTTCCAGACAATTTTACTTAATTTTGCTAGACGGTCATCGATCTTGCCATAATAATTCAAATGTAAACATTTGTAGGTTATTTTATAGCATCTTTTTGCGCAAATAAAATCATTTCAAAGTCTACGGGAAGTAGAATTGTTTTAATACATATCCCACAGAAAAAGCTTGGCTTCTATCAATTAAATTTTCCAAATGTTGATATACTCGTAATTTTACATTTCAGATTTCAACAGAAATTACATCAATTTTTCAGACCAAACTTAGCAAGTTTTTAAAGAACTTAGTAATTTATTAAGACCGACGGTGTTACGGCGGTGACTAAAAACTGTATTACTTTCAAACTCCAAGCATAGCTCTCTACATTGCCCTTTGGGTGACTTCAAGCCTTCGGCCAAGCTCGTAGCCAAATATTAGGGCGTCTCCGTTTAGATTGCCATTAGCACGGTAAAAGTAACGTTTATACTTTTCCTTGAATAGTCTACCTACCCCAAACAGATGGAATCATCATCATCATCATAACAGCCGAAAGACGTCCACTGCTGGACATAGGCCTCCCCCAAGCATCGCCACATTGACAGTTCCCGTGCGTCTCGCAACCAGCGGATCCCCGCAACCATCACCAGGTCACGTATCTGATCAGATGGAATATGGTCCTTCTAATTTTATTACAACTTCAACACTCCTAAAGAAATACAGTTTAATTATTAGTATTCACTTTGATTAACGGTGGACAAAGACATCAAAAAGTAAAACTGGCCGTAACCTGGTACACTCACTTCGCATAGCGTTTCAATTAATCCCACAGACCACGTTCATCTCTTCGCATTCTTTCGCTTTCCCGCAATTTCATTTGTCACTATGTGGCATTATGCTGTCCTCGAAGTAATTATAATTTATATCGAGGCAATTTTCTTCGAATCAAGTAGGTAGTTAATCGATATCTCATCATTTTCATATTAACATATATATATAACATAATATGACTATAAAGTTTATAGGTAAAGAAAGCAAAATGAGAAAATTTATACGGAAAATATAAAACAGTGCTTATCTCTGGGTGCGAGGTTCAGAACAACGGGCGCCGAGTTAGTGAGTTCTACATAATTGGCTCTGGTGTCCATTTATGGTAAGCCACATGCTTTTATTGCGTCAATAAAATTCAGTTTTGGATTAACTAAGACAAAAGATCTGGAATACTTGTAAAAATTGGTCCTTAGCGACTTAATAAATAAAATTAATTTTATTTAATAGAGACGGGTAAACGAGAGTTTGGCCTGACCTTTGGCCTGCACTGGCATATTACAGGTTTTTAAAACTCAGGAATAATATATCCATCAGCCTTATTCGTCGCAGCAGCCGTATGTTTCACAGGAAGACAAAAAAGGATAACTCATAACTGAATAAGTAGTATATTTTAGAATGTGTGCTGTTTCATTCAATTTTGGCAAGTACTTTTATCCATACTTCCATACTAATAAAAAAAAGTAATTTAAAAATAACAAAAAATTAATGAATTCATATTATAAATGAGAAAGTAACTCTGTCTATTACCTTTTCACGCTTAAACCGCTGAACAGATATAGACGCAAGTTGGTATAGAGATAGTTTGAGACCCTGGAAAGGACATATGATAGCTTTTTTGTGTAGAGATAGGGTGGAAATATGGGTAGATGTTTGTATAGTGAACAAATAATTTCTCAAGTAAGGCGGCCCACAATATTATTGCGCGATACAAAAAAAGGCTATTCGAAGTACTAATGCTAAAATAAAATATAACCGACTGCCA
This sequence comes from Anorthoa munda, assembly GCA_945859665.1. Lineage (NCBI taxonomy): Eukaryota > Metazoa > Arthropoda > Insecta > Lepidoptera > Noctuidae > Anorthoa > Anorthoa munda. The sequence continues at coordinate 13,864,371 of OX243905.1, read as the reverse complement.
AATAGTCTGTATGTCTGTGGTTTTGTTTCTTCCTTTTTTCGACACCGACTTCCGTTATTGAAGTAATATTTTTTTTTTTCAGTGTTTTTGGAAGCCGGTTGAATATTAAAAAAAAAGTTAATTCGAAAAATCATAAACCCAACTGCTTAAAAAGCGAACTAAAAAGATGTAAACAAGAGTAAAATCATACTGTGCAGGCGGCGGATACATATTCGCTTTAATAAACTTTTTGAATCGTTACATTTTTTGTATATTTTTACATGGTTCATAAACTTATATTTACTACCTGTTTTACACAACTAACAACGTTATATAAGTAAGAATAAGAATAATTAAGAACAATTTATTAAAAAAGTAACTCGTAAACTTGTAAAGCCTACTTGTGATAGTTTTCCTTTTAATTTCGTTATAATATATTACTGCCGTGAATTTTTTCACATATGAATCGGGAAATGGTTTTCACAGGCCCGTAATATTTTTGAATGGTTTATCCATGCATCGATACCCCACACCATGGGATAGACGAGAAAAACTTTACGTGTACATATGAGATAACCTAAAATTTTACTTTTATGATTTTAATTTACCACTTAGCGTAATTAAAATGTATATCCATGCCAAATTATAGATTTCAAATACTTACCCCGAGTTTCACACAGTTAATGTGACAATTGACAATTTGCACGCATTATCTGCAGTGATTGGCCGTTGAAAATTCATTCAACCAATCACAGCAGATAACGCGTGCTTGACAATTTGTCACATTAATTCTGCGATAATTTTAAGGTGGGTAACTCGGGGTTAGAGTCTCTGAGCTAAGCTGCGGACGGACAGACGGGCATGGTGAAACTATTAGGGTTTCTAGTTGACTTCGGAACCCTAAAAACTAAAGACTCTGAGTGCGGTTATTGTAATCAAATTCAAACTCAAAATCATTTATTTCAATTAAACTACTACTTTTGAATTGTCAAGTACATTCGCAAGCGTCAGTAGTCTCAATGGAGAAGAACAGGCAACAAACTCTAATCAACTTGATTGATTGTTTGTACCGAAGCTAATAAATAAATTAATTATTATTAATTTTTATGCACACGTTAAAAATACAAATACACAAGGCTTGTGTACGATACTGATGACATGAAATAATCATTCAATTCAGTCATCATCATCATTATAAATCATAAAGTTCCAAAAATCCCTAAGAACTGATTTCCAAAACATGTTTTCAACATACTCGTAGCAATCGTTTTAGAGCTGCAGCCTAATTGCGTAAGTGAATTTAGCAAGGCAAAGAGTTTGGCCGCCATCAATCGACCAATCACATCTTCTCGCATGTGATTGGTCGATTGATGGCGTCAAATCGCTTTGCCTTGCCGAATTCACTTAGGTACTCAGTTAGGCTGCCGGTGTTTACCTACCAAGTTTTTTTATTATCTAAATGGTCGTTTAAAAACGCGTTATTATTAAACTCTCGAAACAAATGATTGACACACCTCTCAAAGTATTAAGATACTGATCATACCTTCGTAATTTCGGTTAAGTGGAAAACCCGATTCATATAAGGAGAGTTCCACTTGAAGTAAAACATCTGCTTTCTTTCTTACAATAATAATACATAACGTCTGCATGCATCATAATGCATCATCTTTCTCACAATAATTGCCGATGCACCTTTCATTTTGGAAAAATTAGGTCGAGAAAGATCGTCTTCCGCTTCATTGTCTTGTCCTAATGAAAAACCGATACTTAACTTAGATATGTATCTACCACCTACCGCAAACTATGCACGTCTTTGTTACAATAATTAGCTTGAGTTTCCCATTTTGTAGGAATAGCTAAACGGCAATAAAATAGACATTACTTTTAGGTGCTTCGCAATTACCTTCAGATATTCAAATCAATAGGTTCTATGGAGTATTATAGCAGATAAAATATTATTACAGCAGGTAAAATTTTCAACATCCTCCACTTTAGAAAGCTCATACATAATCATTTAAAAGGAAAGCTTGACGGATAGTAATAATAATAGTTCAAATAGTACAATGGAATTATGGTACAAATCCGAGTGAAATATGATTGCTATGGAGTGTACACCCCTAACCTGCGCACGCGTCACGGCGGCGGTGCGATGCGGCGACGCTCAACGAACCGTGCATCTTGAACTACATTTCACGCGTTGTCTATTCATATGTGATGATAAACGATGGAAATTAAATCATATGCTTTAATACCAAACAATACAATTTGATGTTGACTTTGTTCGCCAATTTGTTACGCCCGCTGCGTTTGTAACTTTCATTAGACGAACTAGAAATCTGATTGATTTCGCTTGTCTGTCTCTGTATGCTGTCTATCGTTTGATCATTACTTTTTACGATTAAATGTAAGGGGTTAATTGCTTAATTTTGTGCTTAATTCAGGACATACACTAGAATATAATAAAAAAACAACGTTATTTTTTTTTTAATTTTAGCCGGCACAGCTAATAAATTATTTTCTTCTATTCAAGACTGAGATTGAAAATAATTATGTTTTTTTTCTATCGGTAACTTGGACAGCTATTTAGTATCTACTGTGGAAGAAATATTATTTTTTAAGTTTATCTTAGAAAGTTCTAAAAAAAGGTAATTATGAAGATTGGTTGGTCAATACAAAAGATGTACAGAAGAAGCGGGCACCGGGTAAGTAGATAACTGAAGCGGGTACGGGCGTGTTGACCTAGTGGTCGCGGGCGCGTTGAAAGCGACATCGCCGCATAATAACAGTGGCAGGGAAGGTGGTCCGGCTGACTGCGGCGCGGCGGCCAGGACGTACAGTGCGCGCGCAGCTCGCCATGCGCACACGCTCGACACATGGCGCGTCGCCTGGCGCTGCTGACGCTGCTGGCGTGCGCGGCGGCCGTCCGCTTCCCGCCCACACGCTCCGCAGACATCTCCGATTCAGAATCCCTAGATCCTTTTTCCGTGTGGGACGAATACGAAGACTCGTACGAAGCTACCCCTGCGCCACGGACGCGCACCACCACTACAAGTGCTAAAGTGATACTCAAGGGGAAAACCCCAAAAGTGAACGTGACTATGAAAAACGCTAAAGTTGAAGAAAAACAAGTAATTAAGACCACTAATATTAATATAGAAAGTCATACTAATTTTATAGCTAAACCATCACAAGGGAAGCCTAATGCCGTGACAGGACTTCCAGTCCTTCAGATAGGAGACCAATACGTGTTGATGGAATCGCCTGACGCGGAGCAAGTGGCTCGGCCTAGCACCAGGCGGCCGACCACTCGGCGGCCGTCTACGAGCCGGCGGCCCGGCAAGCAGCCCAGCAAGCGGCCCAGCACGCGTCGCCCACCGTCCACCACGCGGCGCCCCACGACCCGGCCCATGCGACGCACCACTAAAACTCCCAAGTCAGCATATAACAAGAAGAAAACTACGTGTCCTCCCAAAAATTCTGGGTGGTTGTCATCATTTTTCGAAGAAAACAATTTAAAGAGAGTCCCGGCGAGGCCAGCAAACTCAGGTTGGTTTGTAGGTAGGTCTACTTTTATTTAATTATAAAATTTCTAAGTAGAGTTACTCACAAATTAATCTTAAATAAGAAATCATTTCACAAAAAATATTCTGGCACGATCTCCAACAACCGTTGTGGTAGGTCAGACATCTATGGTAAGTTTCGGTTCACAAAATACGAGATGTGATTGAAAGTGCCCATACGAGTGTGCATAATTGCTCTTTGAATTCCTACCGGATGTTACCACAAGCAAACTTCCTCGTAATGATACCTAATGATAGTCAAAGCGTTAACCATGACCATAAGCAGATGAAAAGGAGTTTCTCTAAAAATGTTGAACTTCAGCCGAAATCATCATTATGAAATCGCAGGCGAGACGAACCGAATCATTGTGGACTCACAAAAACAGAAAAATGCGGTTTAATATTTTACTTGTGCTTTCTAATGCGCTATTTCACGCTTTAAAACGCATAACTAACGTGAATATGCCAAAATTTTAAATACTGATTTAAAAGATTTAATTACAGCATTAACAGACTAAATCTACGAGAGCTAGTACTACGTTATTGCGAAAAAAATACAGTAAGAAGATTATTGTGTAGGTATAAATTTCACAACAAATTTGCAAAATAAAAAGGTTGAAACGTCAGTTTAAAAAACATAATTTAGATACATAAACCGCTTAAATTACCGCTTGATAGTATTTTACATTATAGCGCCATAAGGCTTTCCCTAGTGCATAGTTTACGTTATTATATGCAACTTTCTTTCATAGCACTCAACTTAAAAATAATGAATCACACTAACCGATACAAGCTGATGCTGTGGCTCCACCGACTTATTTTGTTTGTAAATTATGTATAGTGCGCGACACGTAAGTTGACCCAAAATGTATATAAACCGAAATTAATCTTTTCTTTATGACCTAACCGTTGACAATTTGTATATTGTAAACGGTTAGGTCGTAGAAAAGGAGTTTAACTTCATTAAAATGATAATACATTTTGGTTTAACTTACGTGTCGCGCACTATAGCTTGTTGTTTCACACACATTCGCTGCCGTAATTACTACAACAATTAAAAATCCATTGAGTTTCGTGCGAGGCGAGTTCTTGGAAGGTATCCTTTTCTCAATATCCGGGGCCAATAGCGAAGCCTGGTGGCTGTTTAATTTTAAAATCTTAGAAAATGTAATTGCTCGGACTACACAAAGCTCGTTATTTCAAGCTAGGAAGGTAATTTTGCAAAAGCAACCAATATAGTCACCCTGGTCTCGTTTATACAGAACCCTATGTTTTAGTATGTTCCAAGCCGGGATAATAGTCTAGGCTAGTTACTTGCATGATATCTTAGGTTCGAAAATTAGGGGATATAAATAAGGTGTCTTTGTCCTTTATAATAATTGACGATCCTCGGCTTTAACGTGCCTGCGTGATGAGGAGTAGTAAAATTTACCTAGAAGAGTGTACACTATGTCAAGTTAAGAACACAGTATTATTGTACTGGCTAGTGAATACAAAAATGTAGGATGGATTTCGTAGATCAATATCCCTAATATAATTTGGGGAAACTCTCCACGTGGTCGCCGTAGGCAATTTTTTAGATGCATCATTAGGTCAATATGACTATAACTGAGTTCGCTGTAGATTTTCAAATACATATATCTACTCTGTCTTAAAAGTTTATCCTCGGACAGTAAGGTTTACAAGTTAAGTTCGTGACAACCGGCACCTAACTACCTAATAGGCACACTTAGAAACGAGATCTGATAATTGTTGACGGAGTAAGTTCGCAGTAATCGCCGGAATAGCACCCCTTAACAAAACTTCGTAAGTTAGTTCATTTTTATTGAGTAAGTTTAAGTCCATATTTAAAAATTGGGTAATATTTTAAAGTTGTTAAAAATTACGTTAAGTAACGTTAGGGTGTAAGTAAGAAACGATAAAAGTCAGAATATTAAAAAGATAATACACATAAGTCGTATGTACCGTTGTAGCAAGTGTGTAACTACCCTAATGCAACAAGTCCGTAATAAAAATTAAAAATTTCTTTTAAGTAAAAACTTTTTAAGAAAAGCGGCCAGCAGATATCAGGAATCAACAAACAAGAATAAAATATGTCAAATGTCAATTCAAATTGTTTACAATTTGATGTCGGTGTGACGATAAACAACAAAAATAAATTATGGTAATGTTATGGCATGTAAAATCCCTCAAATAAATTGTTGTTGAATTAATAGTTAATTACAACACAATAATAAAATCAACATAAAGGTACAAGTAGGTAAATCAAATTGGTGATTACGAGAGTGGGTTTAAGTTAGGTTCTTAAATTAAGTAATTCTATTTGTATATAGCTAATAGCTAAATAAAAGTATGCATTAAGTTTGTTTAAAACCTTCTGAAGAAGAGATATATGTTCCTCAAAAGTATTAGAAACGATTACAATATCGTCGAGATAACAAACGACCTCACCTCGATCGATCCGGTATCGGTTGGTTGACCAGTTAGGTTACTATTTACCTACAACGCTCAGCAAATAAGGAAAGAAGCTAAGCAGCAAGTTTATTTTCTTACAATTATGAAGCTTTGAAAATTGCTCCCCGAAACAATACTCGTCCATTTAGATATGGACAATATGATTTCCAAAGCACAATTTCGATTTCGTTCGAGTCCTACACTGTAATTTGTTGCAAAAATTTATAGCTTTACACGTGTATACTTTATCATGGCCGGTTCCTTCTTCAGATCCGTCAAGTCTGAACTGAAATCCATACTATTTGTGACACCTACAGCCTCATGGTCGATGGCCGAAACCGGATCTACCTATTAGAAGCAAATCATTCTAACAAGTCATATTGTTTCATAATTTGCACGCATCCGGTCAGACCTGAATTGGATCAGACTTGCTTGATCGGTCAGACTAATCGGATTAGAGTTAATGAGCCGATATGGGAAAAATCTGATTTCTAAACGTTGACTTTTATGCTATGTGCATGAGGTTTAATGTGCGTTTTCTGTTCCACTAAATGGATTAGAAGGTTACATGAACAAGTTCCATAAAGTGCAACTGATATAGAACAAGAGGCTAATCTAGTAAGACATCTTAGGCTATATACTGATACCGTTGCTAACGTGGTTCCCTGTACTTTGTTTGCTAACAAAAGAAGCTTTTAATTTAAAGCTGTCAGACTTCACAAAAGAAAAATTGGTTTTTTATAGTCATAATTATATTTCTTTTTTGTGAAAAACATTACAACAAACAATAAGTCCACCTAAAAACTAATAAACACCTAGAAATTTTCATATATTTTTGATATTGTAAGAGTTACCAGTCGGGGCAAAATAATTGCTATTTTTTTTATCTTATGGGAGGAATATTTCATCGCACAGTAAGCATCTTGTGTAAGTAGTTTAGTTTTTGAGTGGACGAAAACCGGCTTTTGACTAAAAACAATAATGAACGTAAGAACTTTTTACGTGTTCCCAAAATACTCGTGAAATCTAATAACAAAAAATGTTGCCACAAGCAGTCTCAAATTATTTTTATAACCAATTTGTATGCCCTTAGCTAATTTTTTTTTCAACTAGTTGTTTTCTTGTTGTATATAGGTAATGCTCATTTGAAAACGAAAACGATACTTAAATAACAAATACTAAAAAATACAACCTATTTTGAGGGCTCTCTTTAGAAAGAATTGGTTAAAAAGTTAACACGATGATGAACCTTGTAGAAAGCTACGGAACTCTCTTATATGCACATGGCTTGGCTCAAGAAAAACATCCAGCAGATTAAATATGACACAAGCACTATCTCTGGGAATAAAACCCAATATGCAACCACTTAACGCTAGGCATTTAAATGGCAGATTTATGTCAACAGAATCTACCATCTCAAAAAATTGGGGGAAGTCGTAAAAAAATCTAAAAATTATAAAAATTCTGCTTTCTTCTTAATTATTGCTCATTCCTAATAATACATTTTGTATCCAATTGTAAAATATAACTTTATACAGCAATTATCATAAAATGTTAGCATCGTAATAACGCAGGTTAGGGGTCATTCAGCCGCCAATGGAACTGGGATCAGGGCCGAGTTGCCCTATTAATTAAAATATATATATATACTATGGATAACTGGGCCCACATATCTTACAAATATTTGTACAGCTGTCCCTTACAGTTAATAATCATAATTATTTTATTAAGTAACATTTTAAGTGACGGGTTTAAGTAGACGATAAATCAAAATGGTTTAATTAAGCCCTTTCACTTTTCTTTAATAAGTTGAGTAACATCTGTTTTCTCAGCGGTGAGTACCTAAATTCTACCGGTTATACATACACAAGAAGGCTAAGTGAAATTCTTTTGATTAACGAAAACGATTCGATTATCATCCAGTCCAAAATGTACGAGATTGACCTGCTGCTGAAAAGTTGCGTGATCAATCCCGAATGTTTTGCACTTTTGACAATCGATAGGTCGTCTTAAGCCCACGATCAAGGCATACAAATTGTACAGTAAATCTTCTCAGTTACAAGACTCAGCGGTACTCACATCACATACATATAAAATTGCTTGAGATTAAAGTTTCTCGTGATCCCGTCGAACAAAGGCGGATAGGATACAATCGAAAAACTACATGATCTGCAATAGTTGTAGAATATCAATCTATTCAGTTTGCACAAATGAACGTTTACTTTCACGGAAACGGGCGCATTCAGAGGAAGCAGGTGTTTAAAGGTATTGCGTCACAAGCGCAATCGGAATGCGTCCAAAAATTTTCTTTAACATGTTCGCCTACCCGAAAAACGAAGACCTTCAATTGTTTGATACGAGTATAAATATCTATGACACATTGTAAAACCTGCTCAAAGAGATGTTTTTTTATTGTTTCGTTAATTAAACATTACCAAACCGCACTGGGCCCGCGTGTTGGATTATGTCCCATTCCCTCTTCACAGCGAGGAGGCCTGTGTCCCAACAGTGGGAACGTTAAAAGGCTGATGATGATGAATTAAAAATGACTTGACAGCAAAATAAAAACCGTTTTTATTTGTAATGGACCTCAAGATTTAATCTGTGTAGGTGCATATGCTGACAAACCTTAGGCAAGTCAGGTAAGGTAGGAAGGATCAGGTGTACAAAATTTATTTTATGCCAGCTGTTTTTGACCGAATATATTTTTTACAGAAAAGTTTTAAAATTTATATCAATATATAAACGGTACACCCAGAAAGAGATGGCGTGACTAATTGGACGCCTAGCTAAGGGATTTCAATTGGTCAGATATAGACATAATAACTCATAATAATAATCTTCTTCATCTTCTTTTCGTGTGAGGATGTGGCCACCTCTGGTGTCAGAGTTAATTAAGCCGCCTCTGGGAACCCCACAGGTCTCTGACTTGGCTATTTCAAACTTACATTAACTATTAAGATCCAGGTTTCCTAACGATGTTTTCCTTCGCCGTTGCCCGTGATGTCCAAGATAAACTTAAAGTACATATGAATTTGATAAGGGCATATTGGTACTTGCTTGGAATTGAACCCACCACCTCAAGCAGGATAGAGAGAGAGAGGGTGGATAGGTCTTAGCCACTGGGCCACCTCGACATAACAGAAATGATCAGCTATCACGATCAGCCCCCTAGCCCGTGCAGTCTGTCCGTTGCCAAACTGGAAATCTCCAGGGCCGAACGGGCTGCACAACTTCTGGATCAAGTGGCTACAAAGGTCGCACGCTCGTTTGGCATCTCAGTACCAGGGCAGCCGTAGATTCTGGTTCGCAACCCAAGTTCCTTACAACAGGATTTACATACATGCTCCACAAATCTGGTAGCACCGCGTCACCCGAAAATTATAGACCCATCACATGTTTACCGACGGTATATAAGGTTCTTACATCCATTTTGAGAGCTAAAATTAGTAAATACATTGACAATAATTCCATCATGTCGGTCTCTCAGAATGGATGTAGGAATGGGGGACCCATTAGTATGTAGAATGGAGGACCCTTAGTATCGCATGGGGGACCCATGCGGTACTAAGGAGCTCCTCCTTATTGATATGGCCATTATCCAACAGGTTCGGCGTTCCTGAAAGGATCTGTCGACATGTTGGATAGATTATAAGAAGGCCTATGACTCGGTGCCTCATACATTGCACATGAGAGGGTGCTAGAATTGTAATTTAATAGATACAACTCTACGCACCTCCCTGATGTCGTGTATGGGGCAATGGAGCACGAGCAATCTTTCTTTATCCAGGATGTCGAAATATCCAGAGGAATAGCGAACCTGTAATGATCGAACGAGGTATATTATCCAGGGCGATAGTTTGAGTCCACTTTGGTTTCGCCTAGCCTTGAATCCCCTAAGCACGCTGCTAGATAATTCAGAGCTAGGCTATCGGTTGAAGAAAGGTGGTCAGGTTATATCTTAACTCCTTTACATGGATGATCTGAAGCTCTATGCCCCCAGCAATCTTCAGTTGATGGAGCTACTGAAGGTAGCCGAAACTTTTAGTAGCGCCATCAGGATGGAGTTTGGTTTAGACAAATGTGCGGTCATACATGTAAAGCGAGGGGAGATTATGGAATCGGTGGGCATCAACTAGCGGATTCCATAAACCTGAGATCCCCCTCTCTTTAGGTTTCCAATGCTACTGACATGAAACAATCGTTGAAGGAACGCTTCTTTGGCCGCCTGAAGAAGGTATTCAATAGCCTGCTTTCGGGCGGCAACAAGGTACGCGCCTTCAACGGTTGGGTCATGTATTGATGTACTCTTTCGGCATACTCAAATGGACTCAAACGGAACTTGACAACCTGGATAGGCGGGTCCGTACACTGCTGACAGCATATCGAATGCATCACCCACAATCGTTGGTTATGAGATTGTATATCACACGGAAGGGTGGAGGCCGAGGCTGTTTAAATGCTAAGAACCTCCACAACCGCGAGATATGCAATCTCAGAGAATATTACCTACACGCCGATGTGGGTATGCATCGAGATGTAGTAGCAGTGGACAAGGGACTCACCCTGCTCTCCTTAGCGAATGAGAACTGGCGCAAGCATGTACTGCTTGACAGCATGTAGCGATTGCAGGTAGGTATGACAGTATGGCACTTCACGGACGCTTTGTCCGGGGAATATATGGGTCCGATGTAGACCAATCAGCGTCCGTAGCGTGGCTGCGTTTCCGTGACCTCTTTGGGGAATCCGCAGGTTTTGTCTGTGCAATTATGGATGAAGTTATCATGACGAATAACAGATGAAGACGGAAGAAGGACGGCACGGTTGACATCCGTCGGGCATGTCACCTTCCGGGTGAATCTATACGCCACATTATCTCTAGTTGCTCTCGTCTAGCTAACGAAGAGTACTTGCATAGGCACAACCATGTAGCCAGGATTATCCATCCGCAACTTGCTCTGAAATACACTCTTGTGGGATCGGAGGTGCCGTACTATAGGTATATGCCCGACCCAGTTCTTGAGAATGGCAATATCACTTTGCACTAGGATCGGTCCATCATAACTGACAGGACTATTATAGTGACTGATATAGTGGTGGGCGATGCAAGGGAGGCGTGCAATGATTGTTGACATAACCGTCCCTCATGACGGGAACCTCGTGAAAGCCGAGAAAAATAAGCAAATCAAGTATCTAGACTTGGCTCGCGAGGTTTTCGACATGTGAGATGTGGACTCAGCGATCATTGTACCGATAGTTGTGTCAGCTAATGACTTCATAGCCACGAGCCTCGACCAACACCTTAGGAGGCTCTCGTTAGGCGGCTGGATCAAGGGCTTGATTCAGAAAGAAGTACTTCTGGACACGGCTCGTATTGTTCGGAGGTTCCTTTCTCTGGAGCCCTGACCGCTGGTAGCTTGGACCCTGTTCCCGATACCGGTGGGCCTCTATTTTTAATGTTTTTTTTTAAATATATTTTAAATTATTCTATTCTATTCTTGCCTTAATTGGCTTCCTTGAGTGGAGATTCGCAAGAGCAAATGTGCTCGGTAGAAGGAAGTTTAATCCAGTAAGATGCTGGTAGGTATCTTTACCGTACTTCCGGGATTGTCCCAGTAGCCATGGTATACCTTTCCTCTCCTCAAGCACTGCCGGCTAATTTTCCCCCATGACACTACGTTACTCAAGTACTAGTGACCCTTTATGGGGGCACATTAATGAAATGTGCAAGTCATCCCCTGCCAATTTATAGCCGTATAGATCAACAGTGGTCAGGCAGGGGCCAATAGTCCTTTTATAGTTTTAGGTAATCGATCTACGAAACTGACCAAGAACCAAGCCCTCAGCCCAATGTGTTTTGTCTCCATATTCTGCATTAGTCCTGTACTAGCCGGGGATGGTCCTTGCGTAGTTCATACAGGGGTAATCGCCGGTTGGTATCACATTTCATGCTACATGTCTAACAAGGCCTCTGCGAGTTGGTTGCGACCCCTGGTAGTCTTTCAAAGGTCTGGGACCCTGAAGTCCCGAGAATCTCAATTAAATATAAAATAAAAATCTGACCATGTTCCCGATACTAGTGGTAGCCCACCGGTATCATTTAATTAATTTTTAAATGTATTTATCATGTAATATTTAAAATGCAAAAATATATTTAGGTATAGATAATAAATAAATTGAATAATAATCAATATATATTATTATATTAAAATGTATATCTTTATACAAAAGGAAAATGGTATTCGTTGGTAAGCACATCGCTTGAGAACGGCTGATCCCATATGACCAATTTGTGTTTTAAAATGTTCGATACTGTCCAAATAAGGCAAATTTTTAGGGGCAAAATTTTAAAAGATTCCAGATGTTAATTATAATTCTATAAAATAAAGGGGGCATTTTTTATGTGATTTTTGTACATAAGGAATCAGATATTTTGACAGTACAACGTCTCTCGGATACCTATTAAAAAATTTCACACAATTCTTCCAAAAATAATCAAACTTTCTTACCTTAATTTTAACAAAACACTTATAAAACAATATGAAAACATTAAAATATCAATCTTGTAAATCTGAGTGTGGTTTGACACTACATTTTTATATTGTGCGAGCCAGATAGGCCAGAATGTTGGTGGGAACTGAAGACCTACCCTTATTTAAATAATCTTGACATTGTACGATTGCTCACATTCTATAATCAAATTTTCTATAGAGAATTTGAATAAAGAACCCCCTTGAGTGTCCATCGCGCCAATTTGCCATAAAACAATGGAATTTCTTTTGTGTCTGCTAATTGACACTTGAATGGGGAGCCATTCAAGTGTCAATTAGCCTCAAATTATGGCCCATTGTAAAAAAAAATGTCCAATATTATTTTTTTCATAAAGGTACTGAATAGAACCATATGAAATAGCTACAAATAAAAAGCACCTCAATACTTCCGGGAAAAAGGTTTCATAATTATATCGTACATACTTCCCTCGTTAACATCACATTTTGAGATTTCTCTCAGGGGTCCTCGAGTAATTAGGTTGATGCCAGAGGTCAGACGAGAGGTCTTTGTACAGTAAGTTCTGATACCTGCTCAACTTTATTTGCATCTTATTACAGTGGTCTCACTAGATGAGTAGCACATTTGTAGTTTAGCACCAGTTTTAATAAATGATAATGAATGGTACGGTTAAAGGATGGGGTTGAAAGAAGCGGATTTTATTTAGGTGAAAAAGCATAATAACGAACCGAACGAATGTTATCAAATATAAAGATTTCATTATTGAGTCATCGTAAGACCAGTCATCGATGTCAGTAATGACAGAGCGGTCCAGGTGGCTACATACTTGTCAGACAACATTTGAGAATAGTTGAGTCAAAATTTGAGTTTATCGACACGAAAAGAAGAAGAGATTTCTTTATTTAATTTTTTCCTCTATTGATCGAAGAATTCCTCTCCATATTCATTCGCTTGCTTATGCTTTATGTTTGGGCAACAACGGGTTTCCCTGCTACTTTGCCCATCAACTTCAGTTGCAGTAAGTCATACCTACCAGCCTTCCCGAAAAACGTGTCTGAGATAGGAAAAAAAAAATTGTTTGACGGTCTGCATGAGCTTGCTGTCCTGGCCCATTACCTCATCATTTGTGACTACAAGATTCTAACACATAACACAACGTTTCTTAAAACTAGTTTTTGTATTGGTAGTAAATTAATGCATTCGCAATCTGATTTGCATGCATAACATATCATAATATGAATAATACCTGTTCTATACTATACTCGTATTTTTGTTCATTAGGTACAGCTACTACTGAAGTTCTTGTAATATCTTCTTCTTCTTCTTCCTGCCCCTTTCCCAATTTAATTGGGGTCGGGCCTCCTTATGCGTCTACGCCAGGATGGTCTATCCTGGGTTGTCGATGGCGGCAAATTATTCTCCCTAAGGTCTCTCTCGACAGTGGTCCACCAAGAGGCTGGTGGTCTGCCCCTTGTTCGTTGCTTGGTGTTGATTTTGAGCATTGTCTTGACGGAGTAGCTATCTTCACGTCTCATAATGTGCCCATACCATCTAAGTCTGCTCTCTCTGATCTTGTCGGCGAAGTTCTTGTAATATGTAGGTACATATTTAGGTAGGCAGTAATTTCAGTTATTATTGACGTGTATATAAAAATCGAAAGGTAGATATCGTTAAATATTTGTATAATATATGTAATTGTTTCTTTTTAATTATTTGTGAGTACACCTATTTGGTGCACTACGGAAAAAATGGCATTGTTAGTGTTTGCATGTACAAATTAAGATTACATTATAGATACGTACTTATCAATTGTATGTACGTATCTTCAAATGTTTTACAGCACAATGTCTAAGATTATCAGTAGATCTTTCGTTGATACACTTACGTTCTTAACGTATCAAATCGAAGTCATAATCGGGAAAGTTGTTAATGATTACAAAGTCGTTCAGGAGACGTAACATTATGTTTTCTCATGTCAATAACACCACTCTACTATACAAATGGCCTTTCATTTAGACGCTCTTTTACTATTTGTTACTATCGTCTTGCTGATCGTTATGTAAATCGTCTATCTATCTTTTAGTAAAATTAAAATGCGTCATTTTAAAATCTCTCTTCGACAGACTTCTCTCAAAGCTATTATGATATATTATGTTCCAATTCTCAGTGATGACGAACGTGAGAATAATCGTAACGAAGACGGAGTAATTAACATAATGGGTATCAGTCATGCAGCAATCAGTGAGTGACTAGGAAAATGCTCGGGGAAATTGTCGCAAGCCGCGAGCGCGAGGCACAGCGCACGACCCACGAAGCGTCTTATGCACCCGTCCTCCAGCTCTCGCTCGCTACTCTTGCCCCACTAAGATAAAAAAGTTTCTCCTTAAATGTAGTAACTACTGGATTGTATTGAGCAGTTCCACGCAACAAACTGGAAATAATTATGCACGCCACCATTGCTTGAGGGACCGCATTTTATGTTTCAACTTCTGGAACAGTATGTGTTTTCTTAAGATGCACACACGAGAATTTTTCTTTATCGAGTCTCTGATGTGTTCTTTTTTGATATTTTCTACCAGGTTTTTTTTTTCAAACAACGCTTTAATTTCTTTTACAGGCATATTCTCTTCAATATACAGTTGGTTTATGGAATCCAAGTCATCATGGTTTGACGGCAGCTGGTTTTCTGAGGATATTTTGCCTAGGAAGCCGACCACCACGACTACCCATCGGCCACTGACGACGGCACCAAGCAGTTGGTTCCAAACGCTATTGGATACTGAAGAGAGCGATGGCGCCTACATCTCCAATGACATTACTATAAGTAAGTATAACAGTTGCTTAATTAACGTCGTCGTTTATTTAATTAAGATATAAGAGGCCGTTAACGAAGTGTATTGTAGTTATTCAAAGAATATATAGCTTCAAGACGGGGATTTTAAAATTAAAAAGGCGGTAGGTAAAATGTAAAAGACTATGTAGGTTTTATGAGCTAGGTAATAAAACAACG
Organism: Anorthoa munda; assembly: GCA_945859665.1. NCBI lineage: Eukaryota > Metazoa > Arthropoda > Insecta > Lepidoptera > Noctuidae > Anorthoa > Anorthoa munda. Next base: position 13,848,858 of record OX243905.1, on the reverse strand, counting down.
CTGGCGCTCAACAGTAAACACTTTCTCGTCATAATTTATCGTCGCCTCGTCATTATTGGAAGACTAAAACAAAGTAATGGCACTACTGAACATTTTAATTGAGTAGCATACCCACCTACGCTTTTCATGAAAATCTGCTGGCCAGTTCCTACTCTAAAAAGTTAAAGGTAGGTCAAAAGAAGACGAGCCACACTCCATCTCAAAATTTATTCATTTTTACGTTGCTGACGTCAGATAGTTTTCATTAATTATATTTATTTAGACTTAACTGCCGTTAATGACGTTCTGGTCTGGTAAACAGTTCTATTTTTTTTTGGTTCATGACCAGAAACTTCGAGCATTTATTAGATAAAATAATAGTAAGGGCACTGTTTTTAAATATTTGTCTGTAATTTTTGGTTTTAGACTATTATGCATAAGTTTATTATTAGGATAGGTTAGGGCACGTGCACAGAAATATTGCGTCAGATTTTTGTCTAGATTCACTACCAAAATACCTGATTGCTAAGTTCACATTAGTGATAGCAATTCTACTTAATTAAATTAGCAGGGCACAAAAAAAAAACACCCTGTCTGCATCATACCCTGGGTCACATTGCCGACCTCAGCAGTGTTGGCCCCAGACAATAACACCGTTTTCAACTTTCTACAGCCAATGTTTTTACTATTACAACTTTCTCACAATTTTTGTATGAATACGGCTGACTTGCAAAAAAATGTTCTAATTGGCGTTTCATATCGCACTCTAGAAAAATCTTCGAAGAAGGCTTTGAAGAAGACCTACAAAGGTTTCCAGCTGATACGGACGTATCCTGACGTCCAGTGGAAGGTGCACGAGATGCTGGAATTGCAGGAAGATGCTCAGGGCTCAGGGCTCACGTGGTGGACCTCACCCTCACTCAATGGATCCACTGACTTGCTTGTACCTCCTGATCTTCTCCCAGACGTCAAAGACCATCTGAAATCAAATAAAATAGACTATGATATAGTTATTTGGGATTTGCAGGTACGGTAGTTTTTCATAGCCTTTTGTATCTGTAAGTACCATAGTGAATTCGAATTATGTTCTATTTTATTTATTTTATAGAAAGCGATAACCTACGAGAATCCTCGGCTGTCGAAGAAACAGAGACTTGAGTTGGAGCAGATACGTGGTCATCCGATGACTTGGCGAAGATATCATCGATATGCAGATATCCTTCGGTATTTAGAGTATCTGCAACACTCGCATTCTGACTTAGTAGATCTCATACCACTGGGTCGATCATCGGAAGGATTACCACTTGTTGCAGTTAAGGTAAATCTAAATCTGCATCTGTAACTGCGTTTTCACAACCGTATCTTTAAAGGTGCTAATGTATCTCGTTATTACCAGATTTCACTATCAAATAATGAGACAGCGATGAAAGGAAAAGAGAAGAAAAAGTGGAAACTGCGGTCGCGCATGAAGCCTGCCGTGTGGCTGGACGGAGGATCGCATGCGCGCGAGTGGATCGCGCCGGCCGTCGCCACGTGGATGATACATGCACTCGTCGAGGGAGAGAAAGACCAAGGTTATATCATAGTTTATAACACAAATAACATAATACATAAACAAAAAGAAAGGCATTTCTCCAAAATTGCTCTCCTAATTACATAACCATCTAATAAATTATACAAACTGTTACAATCAATAACACATCCGAGTGCAACTTTCTTTATCGCAGCCAATTGATATTTACGTTAGTAAACTTGTTTGTTGTATTAATAGGTGCGGAATACGAAGTGCTCAAGCAAGCCGACTTCTACATCATGCCGGTGTTGAACCCCGACGGCTACGAGCACTCGCACACGCACGACCGGCTTTGGAGGAAAACACGTTCACGACTCCCCGACCATTCCGACGATTACTACGTAGGATGGTAAGTCATTTGATTGATCCGCTTTTTACCCGACTGCCGAAGGAGGGTAATGTGTTTATCAGTCTATGTATGTATGTATGTATATATGTATGTATGTATGTATGTATGTATGTATGTATGTATGTTTGTTCCTATGTGGCGTTCTAGAGGCCAAACGCGTTGGCCGATTTTGATGATTCTTACGTCAATCGATTCGTCTTAATCCTGCGAGTGTCACTGGCTACATTAAAATTGTAAAAAAACAAAAATTGCGGATTTTGGGCGCCATTTTGTGGGGCGAAAAAATTTTTTTTCTTCCAAACCCTTCGTGTGGGGTATCAAAATAAAGGATTTTAAGAGGCGATTTCAAAAATATATAACACTTATATGTTTAAATGTACCTAATTCTAAAAAAAAATAACTAAAAAGTTGTAAATATAAAAAGTTAATTTAAAAAATCAAAAAACCCGACTGCTTAGAAAGCAAACTAAAAAGAAGTAAACAAGAATAAAATCATGTTGTGCAGTCGGAGGATACATCTGGTTTTGGTCCGCCAGCTCCCGAACATGGATCCTCCGACTGCACAGCATGATTTTATTCTTGTTTACGTCTTTTTAGTTTGCTTTCTAAGCAGTCGGGTTTTTTGATTTTTTAAATTAACTTTTTTTATTGCGGGAAAACTTTGATTCACAACAACAACTCAAATGCTCTCATAGCTATGCACGATATAGGTACATATTTTATGCGCAACGGCCAAACGCCCCATGATTTTGATCTGGTGAGCGGTGACCTAAGGCGAATATAAATCTGGGTAAGATTTTTTGTAATTCAGTAATTGGGTTGTCCAAAAAGTTGACCACTAGGTAATTTTTTGCAGGCGGTTTAGTAATAAAAAGTAACATACAAAAAAGTTGACAGTAAACCTCTTTTGAAAGCGTCCATTGGCAACGGTGACCACTTACGATTACCATTAGCTGGCAGATCTCACTGATGGTCTACTTTTTTATTAAAAGAAAATTTGTATCTAATGAAATCATTAGTACCTGCTTTGAAAGGTATTAATTTAAACATATTTTTTACCTTTGTAGAAAGTTAGTCTGTCTGTGGTTTGAAATATTATGTTGTACATTGCTCAATGCGAGGGACATCCTGTTCGAGTAGCTGTTTGTACAACGTTACTGGCAAAAAATAGTACATTACTGCAGCGGCCAGCAAAATAGGCATTGATGGACGAACGTGTAAATGTGGGCCGAGGCGAAGCCGAGGCACACATACGTAAGTCCATCAATGCCTAGTTGTGGCCAAGGCTTGTATAGTACTTTTCTCAAATAATGCGCGGAAATTAAAACTAAGTAGTACCTAGAACTCATTTTGTCAAAATCAATGACGAACAACAATAATTGTTCCCGCGTTACAGTGTTCCTTTGTTTTTTTTTCAATAAACAGCGTTCTATTTGCAAGCCAGTTCGAAATTTAAATAAAACCTTCGATAAGTTACCTCCTTGGTTGCCATGTTTCGGAGTAAAACATCGTTCCATTTTTAAACTACACGTCAGATATGAGTTTACTATGGAATTTATTTGGCCGCTAGACACGACAGATATGGATTTTCATACAACTTTTGCCGGCCGCTGCGCGCATTTATTTGACCAGTACAGCAATTTCGATTTATCTCGAAGAAGGTTGTCAAAATAATGATCACATTTCCAAGCATGTTTGAGAAAAAACTTGTTGTATTCCTCGCATATGGTGTGATATGACCGCAGATGTTTAAATCAGCTTGTAGTGAAAGCTTTGTTTAAAACAAAAGTCACGGACTCTCTTAAACCACTCCATGCCTGATAAGGATATACGACTTATAGACGATAAAGTGACCCTTAGTTACCCGATGTCTTTCCGAAACCGAAAAGCAAAAACGAGAAATGTTTTTTTCTCATTTGTCCGATGTACCGAATTGCAAAAGTCGAATACAGTTCATTTTAGATACATTTTTTTTGCGTCTTTTGAAAAAAACGTGCCCAAGTTTTTACAATGGGTGCCTGCCTACCTATAAGTGCACCATCATGAAAAGGTTTAAAGACTCTTAAGGTATGAATTATATATGTGCATTACTTATGTTTTGTTTTACAATATAACTTAGCGTACTCGAATACAAAACACTTTCTACTACCATTACGGCCTATCAAAGTAATATTAATCACGAGGGCTATAAGTTCGTGCAGGCGGAATGATCTAATGACGATTTAATATTTACTAAACAATGACGACATGGAAGCAATTTTACGTTATGGTTTACAGATCAGAGTAAAACATATTAAATGGTACACTCACATAATAATGCAAAGGCTTTCTCGTAACCGTGAGTGTGAACCTAGGTACTCTACGGATTTTTTTGTCATCAGTAATTTTTCCTGCTAGGTTGAAAGTGACTTCCTGAGTTTTTATGGGGTCAAACCGTTGAGAAATTCAAACTTTTTACAGGCCTTCAAACTTCTCGGTTTTACTGCCATTGAATATTTTCATAAGAACTTCGTATCGGAGGGTTGAATAGATGGGTCAACCTTGGTTATGAATTAAAACAATTTATTGCATGTCTAATAGCTAATAAATGCTCAATAACAATTTGTACTAGATAATTATATTTAGTCATTTTCTATATAGTCACATCATTTAAAAATGCCCAATGATTTAGCACCATATATATGCACCATGAAATTATGTTATTTACTAAGTCGACTTATTCTCACAAAGGTTTCCATGGAACTGGGGCCAGACCGAGTGCGTGGGAGTGGATGCGGACCGCAACTGGGACTACCACTGGAGCGAGAAGGACTCTTCTCTGGACCCTTGTTCCGACAACTACGCCGGACCACACCCCTTCAGCGAGCCAGAGACAAGAGCTGTTTCCGAGTTCTTGTCTGAGCATCGAGGACAAATCAAGGTATATTCTCTTAAATTTCTTAGTAAATCAGTTTTATTATTTGTGACAAGTTCTTAGAAAGATAAGCAAGAACAAATGACTGTTTAACCCCAGACACGCCAGACGTCAAAACCCTAACAATGAAAACATGATTGAGATAAGTTAACACATACCTACATACTTACAACATTGTGTAGATCTAACCATGCTTAATTACCTCTTCATCATCATCCTCATAAGCTTTTTTAATGTTCCCACTGCTGGGACACAGGCCTCCTCTCTGTGAGAGGGAATGGGCCGTAATCCACCACGCGGGCCTAATGCGGGTTAACTTAATTACATATGAATATATAAACATTTCCTTAAATTTCTAATACTTAGAAATTAAAGTAATTGTAACAAGCTTTAATAGAGCTAAAATTAGAGCTTAATTGCCGATGAAAATCCACTAATAACATTTGACACACGTAGCTAGTTTATTGATCAATTTTACAAAGCGTGAGTTATGTACTTATGTTCTAAAGGTTATCTTTACTAAGGTCTCTTAGTTTGATTTCAAAGAAGCGCCATAAAATTTCAAATGTGTAAATCTCGGTAATCTGCCAATATGAACCGTGGTTCAAGTGACCAATCTTGTTTTCTATCTCCGTGTTTTTATCGCGTGACGGATGCACACACGATATAAGTCATTATAGGTACTTATTACCCATTTACAGTGTTCATGTAAATGGGTAATTAGTACCTATAATTGCCGGGTATAATGGGTTCGTAGTATTCGTTTTCACTTTAGATCTTACTTCACATCTCATCACATCATCAGCCTATTAATGTTCCCACTGCTGGGATACAGGCCTCCTCTCTGTGAGAGGGAATGGGCCATAATCCACCCCGCGGGCTCAGTGCGGGTTGGTGGATGTCACATGACATCGAATTTTTTATTCTAAGACATGCCGGTTTCCTCACGATGTTTTCCTTCACCGTCTTTGAGAGCAGTGGTGATGAAATAATTTACACAAAGTAATGCGCCTGCCTGGGCTCGAACCCACGACCTACAACTTGTAAGTCGCGGCCGATACCACTGGGCCACCACTGCTCTCTACTTATACATATACATCTTACTTATCAGTTTACAAACTCGTATCACGACATAATAATATCTATGCTATCTTTTGACAATAAAGCAATAAGCATGTTATGCCTGAGTAACACCTAGGATTCTAGGAACCTTTGGTTGTCTTTTTACAAGCTTTTATTCGGGTCAATTCTTGCAACTGAATTTTAAAGCAGTTATCCTCCACCGATTTAGATGAAACTTTGCATACACGTTTAGATTGGATGGCCATGCATGGTTAGCTAAGTGACGTCATTCTAAATCCAATATGGCGGACGACCCAAGATGGCAGACTAGTTATTTTTTGTGCACTGCCATGATATGGGTATCAAATGAAAGGGTTTGCTGAGAAGAATACGAAAAAATAAAAATAAATCGGCTAAGTGCGAGTCGGACTCGCGCACGAAGGGTTCCGCAAAAAACGGCAAAAAGAACACGTTTTTTTACGCTTAAATATTTATTTTATTCTGTTTTTAGTATTTGTGTTTATATCGGCAACAGAAGTACATCATCTGTGAAAATTTCAACTGTCTAGCTATCACGATTCATGAGATACAGCCTGGTGACAGACAGACAGTCAGACGGACCGCGGAGTCTTAGTAATAGGGTCCCGATTTTACCCTTTCGGTACAGAACCCTAAAAAGCTTGTTTTATAAAAAGATATTTTAGTGAATAATTTATTTAGTCTTATTTTTTGACTAGGTACGGTATTTATACAGGTACCTAAATAGTAAATCGTCATTCATAAAAAATTATGACTACAGCACTGATTGTCACAAACTGTAGTCACTGAATAGAAATCAGAAATGGTTTCCACCGCCTTTAAGTGTAGCAATTTATCATTCGTTCAAAACCGTAAAGGTAGACCGCAAGTCTATCGCGGGGAATTATGACAGAATACGGTATTTGCCCACATCGTTACTTTCAAAAGATTTTCTACTACACTTTCAAAACGAACACATCAAATGTCATGATATCAAGTGCTGATATATTCATGATAGTGTGAAGTTGTAAAATGTGGTCTGTAGCTCGACCTAATAAAAAACGTAGTAAGAATGTCTAGAACAAATGTTAAATGTGTTATTATATCAATGTGCACTCAGAACTGCGTGTTGGCTGACATCTTTGTAACTAATCTCATTTAGTTTCAATCTCTACGTTTGCTAATGTTTAGGGTTCCGTACCCAAAGGGTAAAAACGGGACCCTATTACCTATTATTAAGACTCCGCGGTCCGTCTGTCTGTCCGTCTGTCACTAGGCTGTATATCATTAACCGTGCTAATAGCTAGAAAGTTGAAATTTTCACAGATGATTTATTTCTGTTGCCGCTATAACAAAAAATACAAAAAAGGAATAAAATAAATATTTGAGTGGGGCTCCCATAAAACAAACGTGATTTTATTGCCGTTTTTTGAGATAATGGTACGGAATCCTTCGTGCGCGAGTCCGACTCGCACTTGGCCGGTTTTCCTTCTTATGTCAAGGCTTGTTGGTTTTAGATTCTTGTATCTTAGTTATTAAGATTATCCAACTACATTGATCAAGCTCGTGGTAATGTCGGACTATTGTAGGGAAAATAGTTAAATATGCTGTATCTTTGTGTTGACATACGGTCAGAAATAGCAGTAAGTACCGTGTTTTCTTTTAGTAGACGTATCGACAACGATTATGTAGTTGTAGGTGTAACAAATAACGGTTTGGGCAGTCTCAAAAAATCCACCATTCGTATTTTTTCAGCAAAACCAAAATCTCTAAATCACACTTATTGATTTTAAAGTTTAAAATTAGATTTAAACGAAGTGGAACTCCGTTGATCAATTTATTTAGACCTTATTCATTATATCGATCTTATTATTGTACCTAAATGCTGGGTCTGATATGTCTCAAAAATATTAAAATTATTAAAACGTCCCTACATAAAAACTTTTTCACAAAAAATAAACCGACTTTTTAAGCAAAACACAAAAAAAGCAACAATTATTTTTTTGTGAAAACGTTATAATTTTTCGGTTTTAATTTTGTCCACGTCAGGTTTTGGTACACTATCAATAAGAAGTGAGCAAGTTCTATAGTAAGGTACCGAAATGATTGACAACAAAATATCCCTAATAACTCAATTTACACATTCGTGCTGTTTGTCGTTAAGGAGTTCGGTTATATGTTCCATATCTTGTCGACTGCCGTTCTGTTCTGAACCGTTTTGATGAAACTTGTACTATTCCCTAAGTTGAGAGATACCTAATCAAATAAAAAAAATGTTCACGATCCGATTACTAGTTTCGGAAAAATGCTTGGATAAACATACCTACATACACTTGTAAAATTTGGCGCACGTGTTGTAAGCCCAAACAGAGTAACATTTGTGAATATTGTGCAAATCCAACAATATTACTTATATATGTCGCAGGGATATGATGAAAACAGGGAATTGATCAAATCTCTAAGCAAAATTGGTTCAGTGAAATGACAAAAATAACTTTTCTGTAGTAATTTAAAGGTTTATTTTGTACGTTGAATTAGTATTTGTGTGGCAGAGCCGACGGAGCCCCGCTGCGCGGGGCTCCTATTTCTGTATGCAGGGTCTAAAGTAACCTAACACGAAGGAGATGACGGGAGCTGAGTTCGCTCGCTTTGCTCGCTCACTTCAGCTCCCGTCATCCCCTTCGAACCTAACCTGTCCGTGTCGGGGTGCCCTAAGCTCCCGAGCTCGCTACGCTCGCTCTTAGAGAGATTTGATCAATTCCCTGTTTTCATCATATCCCTGCGATATATACATACTTGTCGAATTGATTAATTACCTCCTTTTTTTAGGGTCCGTACCCAAAGGGTAAAAACGGGACCCTATTACTAAGACTCCGCGATCCGTCTGTCTGTCCGTCTGTCACCAGGCTGTATCTCCTGAACCGTGCTAGCTAGACAGTTGAAATTTTCACAGATGATGTATTTCTATTGCCGCTATAACAACAAATAAAAAACAGAATAAAATAAATATTTAAGTGGGGCTCCCATACAACAAACGTGATTTTTTGCCGTTTTTTGCGATAATGTTACGGAATCCTTCGTGTGCGAGTCCGAATCGCACTTGGCGGGTTTTTTAAAAGTCGGTAATAAATATAAACGAACTTTGCAGACTGATGGGAACGGTAAAACAACTAGTGGTTAGTGTCGTGCACAAACTAATGAATGTCGTTTCGATTAAACAATAATTAGTATAATTTTCTGTAATAAACCTGCAAAGTTTAATTGTCATAATGGCTTTACTTCACAGCTGTACCTGTCGCTGCACGCGTATTCACAGGCGTGGTTGGTGCCCAGTTCACATGCGCACGACACGTTTGCAGACGACGGCGTTCTCACCGAGATGGGCAAGTTGGCCACCGTCGCACTTGCCGACTTATATGGAACCAAATATCAAGTAAGAATCTCATCATAGAAAGTTGATCGGATAATTATCCCTCCTCCACTTTGTAGATTTATCATTTTTTCTACCCAGCCACAGATAATATAATACTAGCATAATCCAGCCCTGACTATTAATTACAACACTATTTTAAGTCAACTCTGTATTGCCAATTAAGTTTAATAGTAGTTTATAAGCCACGCTAGGACTAATAAAAATATAAATAAGCATCTCCTGTGTACCTATTTTTCTGTTCCTTCTTCTTGTCCATGTGTGTGTTAGTAAATTGTTAAATAAATATTAGGTCTAGGTACCAATTAAAGGAGGTTTTACCTAACTGATCTAAAAATAACTTATCTTGTTATCTAAATGTCAAAATTTTGACTTTCAGGTTGGCACAGCAGCTGAAATTCGACAGCCTGCTTCCGGAATGTCCCATGATTGGGCGAAAGCACGGGCTGGTATCAAATTCTCCTATCACGTGGACCTTAGGGATTCATTTGGTCCATACGGCTTCTTGCTGCCAGGTTCTCAAATTGTGTCCACTGCCCGAGAAACCTGGCAAGCTGTCAAAGCAATAGTAGATAACTTATCACCTGGATAAACCAAAATTGAAAAATTATTTATAAGTAAATTGAAATTATATACGCCTCGCCAGTTGCTCAATTAGATGTTAGTTTAGTTATTAGAATTTAAACAAGCCTTATTTTTCAATTTTATAATTTATTATGTATTGCCATAATTTATTTATTGACAAACATTGCTAATAAATATAATAAAATCGTTACACTGATCTTAGATCTTGAACTATAATTATGACTTTCCAATACCCACTATTTTTGAAGCTATTTTTATTAGCTACAAAAGGACCTTAAATCTCGATACGAATATCAAACACAAATGACTGTTCCACAAATATTCTACTCAGCGTAGTGTTCATCGTTATGGTATTTTATGAAGTCCTTGATCATGTGAACGATTACGCTCTGAGAGATGATACTTAGAGATAGAAAACGCTATGCATTTATTTAGCAAATAGATCTGTCGCTGACATTAACAAAATAATACGTAGTTATTTATGAAAATTCGTGATGCACTAAATGTAGACAAATAGAACAAAGTTTGTACAAATGACTTATGGTATTAGCTGATGTATAACGTTGGTGTGTGTGTCTGGGTAAGAAGAAAAATCAAATAAATGGAGATTTGAATAGTTTTTTATTTCATTTGTGGGCCGAAACGCTTTTGACGGTTTTTACGTTTCCGATGTTTCCTTGCTTACGGTGCTAAATGTTTGTATAATATGTACCTACCTATGCCTATTAAGTAGGTATATCTACGCGGAGTAAAATCGGTGACGTAAAATCCATCAGTGCGTTACAGTCCTGACTCCTAATTGATCTACCTATTCCTTTACAGCAACGCACTTAAGGCACACCACATCAGTTGATCAAGCATCAAGCTGATGGTCAGCCTATTAATGTTCCCACTGCTGGAACACAGGCCTGCTCTCTGTGAGAGGCAGTGACGGATTAACCCTTAATCAAATTAAGCAATTGCCTAGGGCATCACGTCTGGGGGGGCACCAGAAGAAGCACAAAAAAAGAGGATAGATATACAAAGAAACAGCAGACAAATTCTCATTCTTGAATAAAATATCCGATGCCAATCCCAGCATTACCAGCCTGACGCGCGCTGTTAGGGATGTATTGGGAGACTAGTCGCCGTGGGTAGCGGGATCCGAGGCACGGTGCGCCGCTGGCCGACCGCAGGTAGTTGGGGGCCCAAGTAGTGTGTCAGCCACACACGAAAGACTGCCCCGCCAACTAATCCCACCGCACTGTTCCCAAACCACTGCAACTCCTGAAAGCCAGAATCAACAGTGGCGACCACCAGAAAAGCGCCGGGGCAATGAAGCTCGACGTAGTCCCGGAGAATGAATTTAACTGTCTTGGATCCCGCAACGAAATTAATCAGAAAAGAATAACGGAGGAGTAGGAAAAAAATATATAAATCCCCGCCAACTGCCGAAAAATCCCGGAATGCACCATCGTGCTGGTTGGCGACCAGGCGGGAGGGCCCAATGGACATTCCGGGGGGGCTCGGGCTTCCCCGCAGTCTCCAGACTAGTGCCCCAATGATGGCATCCTTTCAGTGCGTGTCTGTAGGTTCGCAGCGTGGAACCTCGTCTCACTTCCTTCTCCTCTACTCCATTCACTCTTTTAAAATATGAAAAGGAAAAAGAATACTACAGTTAAACAGCGGCTGCACCCCCTCCCTCACAAAGTGCACCACACCAATATAAGAGGTCTGCACTCAAATATCATTGCATTCCACTATCACCTGGAGGCTGAGAAACCAGCGCTCTTTTTCCTTATGGACACGCAGATATCCGTCAGACGTCTCGTACTTGTCTTACCCAGGGTTCACCCTGGAGCACAATTTTAGACCACGGGCGGGCGTATGTATGTACGCCCGTGACGACCTTTGCTATCGGCGTCTCCGTAACCTTGAGGACTGCAGATTCACAACGCTCTGGGTTCTGGTGGACACAGGTCTGGATAAAATTATCTACGCCTGTGTGTACCGTTCGCACAGCGGAGATCAGGAGACAACCAGGCTCGCAAAGTATCTCAGTGAAGCGGCTGATGCGGCACAGCAGCGGTACCCTTCCGCCCAATTTGTGTTACTGGGGGACTTTAATGCCCACCACCAGGAGTGGCTCTTCCCATACCAGTGCACTGATAATGCTGGACGGGAAATGCGTAAGCTTTCAGCGCTAAACCTCACCCAGCTGGTCCAGGGGGTAACGAGGGTACCGGATGTTGATTTGCACACAGCGAATTGCTTGGACCTTCTGCTGACAACAGATCCAGACAGATACTCTGTGTCGATAGCTTTACCTTTGGGTAGTTCCGACCACTGTCTGGTGAAGTCTGTGTCCGTCTATTCCCCGCCCGATCCCAGCCCAAGAGGCACCCGGCGGGTTTGGCGGTACTAGTCAGCAGATTGGGATGGTATGCGATCTTTCTTCGCATGCTATCCTTGGCAGCCTACTTGCTTTTCTTTGACTGATCCATCGTCGTGCGCGGATGCCGTGACGGATGTGTTGCGAATCTTGCTGCGCATTAACGATCTGCTAAAACCACCTTTGGATATGCAGACGACAGCACTATTGCTGAGAGATACTTATCCAACGCTCGTGCTACCGGGCCTCAGATCCAGTCTCTCCGGGAGGCCATGGTGGAGCGCTTGAACCTGTCCTTGCAGGCAGTCGCCGAATGGGGTGATGCCAATCTGGTCAGGTTTAATGCTGCTAAAACCCAGGTGTGTCTTTTTTCCGCTAAAAAGAGCCAATTTGAGATGTTGCCAAAAAGTTGGGGATCCTTGCAAAGGTGAGAATGTACTTCACGCCAGAACAGCTGCTCAGCTTGTATCAAGCGCAAGTTCGATCATGCATGGAGTACTCCTTCTGTTCTCATCTTTGGGACGGATCTGCCAAATATCAGCTTGATGCACTAGAGTCGATCGAAAAGCGGGCCAAGAGGCTTATCGGCGATGAGGCACTGGTTAAGTCAAAGCTCCAGAGCCTTGAACATCGTCGCCGAGTTGCCAGCTTGTCGGTTTTTTATCCGTTACATTTCGGGGAGTGTGCGATGGAATTGCATGATCTAATTCCGCCCAGCCCGTTTCATCATCGGACTACCAGACGTACGGCGATGCGCCATCGGTACATGGTGGACATCCCACCCATACGCACTAAACGTTTTGAGAATACTTATTATGCGTACAGCTAAAGAGTGGAATTCCCTGCCAGAGTCTGTGTTGCCCGATAGCTACAATAGGGGTCTTTTAGTCAAGAGTGAATAGATTACTTCTAGGCAAGCGTGCTACATCGTCGACCACATCATCGCTTACCATCAGGTGAGATAGTGGTCAAGCGCAAGCCTATAATAGATAAAAAAAATGCTTTGGTTTTTATTTTTGTCGTACATACTCCACTTCTAAGGTACGTTACATCTCATCATCTTATTTTACAAAAAACTAATGTTTTTAGGCAGTAAAGGTTTAAAGACCTATTCTAGTTGACATACGGATAGGGGGGCCCACAAGCGTGGATTGCTTAGGGCATCAAGTAGTCTTAATCCGTCACTGGTGAGAGGGGAGGGGATCCACCACGCGGGCCCAGTGCGGGTTTGTGGATGTCACATGTCTTCGAATTTTTGGTTCTATAACATGCCGATTTCCTCACGATGTTTTCCTTCACCGTTTTTTGAGAGCCATGGTGATGAAATAATTTACACAAAGTAAAGCGTCTGCCTGGATTCGAACACACGACCTACAACTTGTAAGTCGCGATACCACTGGGCCACCACTGCTCTCTCTGCTCTTAAGGCACACCATGGCCACATAAAGCTATTAGTGTCACCTCATTTTTTTAAAACTCTGTGTTATGTATGTGGAAGGATATTAAAGTCTCAAAGCCAACGTATGTGCTTATGGCAGCTAAACTATAGTCAGTTTGGCCGCATAAACCTATACGTTATCGTAATACGTATCCTTGAACGGGCGTCATGTTATGATTATATAGTTATAGCGATAACATTACGCCCCTATTATATGAAAGGGTAGGTCCGCAGAAGTTCGCCAGTTACGTTAAGCTTGAAGCAGAACATTTAGGGTGATATAGCGTGAGAACTTATGAAACCATAGAGGCATGCACGAACAAGATCACAGATGTTGTGAATTTTGCTAGAGTTAAAGGTAGAATAAATAAAAAGAACGTTGGAAGGCTACGGAGGAGAGCTTTGCCCAGCAGTAAGTGTAAACAGTTAAAGAAAAAAAATTGCTGGAGTGCTAAATTCTGCGTAAAAGCGTGAAATGGAACGGGAATTATTGCTGTCAAACGTCAATGTCAATAGTTTGACATTGACAATTGTAACAGTGACATTGGTTTTTTTTAGCGGCCCTGTAGCAAAAATAAACAACTTATTTTCAAATACAAATAATTATAAATAATGTCTCGGCAAACAGAAACAGCACTGGAAACTAATGAGATAGATTCCGCAAAGTTTGAAGAGACTGTAAGCTCGATATTATGTGGCCTAGGTGCTCAAAAATATATCGATGTATTCAAGTAAGATATCTTTCTAAATCAAAGTTACAGTAGTCTGATGTAAGTAGGTACATCATCTTAATTTTGTAATGACTTTCATTCGTTACACACAGAAAACAAAATATTGACCAGTATGGATTATCAGAATTATCTGACGAGGATCTCATGAGACTGGGTATTGTTGAGCCTGAAATAAGATCACAAATCATTGAACATGCCAAATTGATTCCTGCTTATGATGAGACTGCTGTCTGCACGTACGTATCTGTTTCAACAGGTTCAGTATTTACCTATTATATTTTGGTGGGTGTTTTGTAGGTTTGATTGGTATTTAATATTTTCTGAATGTCTGGTCACAACACAAGTGTAATTCATCAATTTGTGGGATAAAGACCTAAAGACCTTTGTGAGGCAAATGACAACGCTGCGCTGTTGGCGTAGCTGAATACTGGTCAAACTACATTTTGGAATCATCGATATAACGAAGAAGATGTGTGGGTTGTGGAGTTAAATTTCTGCTGAAAGCAATTCATAAACAATAAAAAAAAATTAGGCTGTTTGCTGGCAAACTCCAATCTATTCAAGTTTAATGTTGGTTTTTTGATAAAATTATTTTGTTTTTCAATTACAACTGTTGTAATTATAACTGTAATCACTTGTCAGAAGCAGTATAAATAATACACATTTCATTCATGAATGCGGACTACATATAAATAATACATTTATATAGGTTTCAAGTAAAAAAGAATATTTTTTAAATCTTCCCTGCAGATCAAATCTTGGACCAATGGAGATAGTTGAAGTTTTTGAGGAGTGTGCATTAATTCTTCATAGAATACATTTAAGCATGGTAGCCAGCAATGTAGTTCTGACCAAAACAAAGAGAGTGTCTGATTGTTTGCTTTTCAAAGACAAGTATGTATCTAACATAGCACTCTCAACTTTGAAAGAAATGGTTACCATATTGAACTCAATGGACCATGCAGTACACACACAATTAAAGGTAAAGATGCATTGCAATTACATTGAATCAAAAATTCACATAATAATTCTGATAAAACAAAGTTTTACTGTTTCATAATTTTCAGATGAAGACAAACAAAAGACGCAGTACAAAAAAGAAAATTATAGTTGGCACAATTGGTAGTGCTGTGATTGTTATGTTGGCAGTATTATTCACTCGGTCCCTGAAACAACTCAATTAGTATTGTATTAAACACTTAGGCTGGAAATCCATTGGTTACCGAAGGGGTTGGCTTAGCACCTAGAGCCTTATCATTGCATTTGCCGCCAAAACAACTATCTCTTAGCCTTAATTTAACTGTGTGTTATCTGTATCCATTTTTGTATTATGATTAACATATTTAGAACATACCATTGAAGTCTAATATAGACTGTTTTGTTAAATAAAAAAATCTTCAAAATACTTTTTATCTCTTTTATTTAAACTTGCTATTTACAAAAAAAATTGCCTTGGTAGGATTGATCTCGATTCGTTAACGTGTTTAACAAACAAAAACGCATTTGCTCCGCCAGTCCTGACGCACAGTCCCCACGGTAAAAAAACCCCGGCTGCAAATTCGTAACTTACACGGTCATTCGGCCGATCAAGTGCACACAAAGGAGTTTATAGGGTCAGCGCAAACCGGAAACAGCATAACTACCAAAAATAAAATATTTGCCAGTTTGTACAGTAAATAAATCCAGATAAAGTGACCCAATTGTTTTGACCTCTCCCAATTAAAAAGTGTAAGGTAAATGATGGTTCAGCAGGCAGGCAGGGCGGGCGTGACGTCACGCGCGGGGACAGACGGGCGCTCCGGAAGCGTTCGGGAGCGCGCACGCCGGCCGGTAGCGGAGTCCCGCGCTCCCTGGACCGGTGATATCGTTATTGCGGCCGAGCGCGCCAATTGAAACGCGTGTCCGTTGCGCCCAATCGGGACGTGCCCTCTTCGACGACGTGAATTTTTGGACTACGAATTTAGTAATGTGTATTAAAACAATTATTAAATTTGTGTAAAAATGAATTGTTTCATATATTTAACGGTGATTGTTTCATTACTGAATTGTTTATGTGCGCAAGAAAATTATGAAAAAGGTAAGGATCTCTACTTGTTTACTTAAAAATCTTCACAAACAATATTATTTTTGAGCATATATTACCTACAGTGATATTGAGAACTTATAACATCAAAGTTTTTTGTTACAAAATTGTGTTTCCATAATACCTAACTTTTAAATCATTAGTGGTGTGAAAAACACTCATCGCCATCATCACGTAATCAATCAAATAAATGGGATAATTTCGAAGCTACTTTAAGAAAAATCTGACTTCAGAAATGCTTAGTTTTCTAAAATATTTAAATATCGGCAAGTTAATCAAACCTAGCTGTGTATATCGGTTCTTTTCTTCTTGTAACTGTATCTTTACTGCTTTGTTATTCGAATGATTATTATTTTCCTAAAATACCTCTACATAAATAAAATACAATATGTATAAAGAAATCGAAAAGTGATAGCAGCCGCGCTGCTTAGCCCTTTGCGGTTACCTATCTCAAAACTATTTTTGTTGACTCATTTGGCTGGCTGCAAGCTGGTGGCACAACTTTATGGGTTATTGGACGACTCGCCCGAATTTAACTCGCCCGAATCGGGCGAATTGTCCACTATTAAAAATATTCATTTTTCTGTGTCGATTCACCCGAAGTTATTTTATCGGTGGGCGAATCGACCACTCCAATATTATTTAGTGGACGACTCGCCCGAATTTTATTTTAGAGAACAAACAATATAAAAGTACAGTCGTGCTCACCTGCTATCTTTTATTGTTTTTTCGCCTGTTTATCATATCTAACGTTCAAATCTCAACGTACTCTCGTACTTTTTTTACCGCTCATGATTCTTTTGATTCATTGGCGACAAAACACTAAGAGAGACAGCAATACTAGCTACAAAAAAATAAAGAGAAAGCTCTATACAATATCAGGTCATTTCGGTACCGGTAAAGACTAACTGAAGTACCAGGAGATTATAATCATGAGGAAGCTAGGCTGGAATCATGAGCGGTAAAAAGAGTACCGGGCGATTTTCGATTCTGAAGCCCTAGTACTCCGTTAGTCTCTACCACTAATGATTCTAGCTCTGCAAATACTTCTTCATGATTCTGGCCTCCTGGTAGTTTGAATTGCTTTCCTAGTTTCTAGTACAATATCTATTAACTTCGATTAATTCTTCATATTATTACCGAGACGGGTGCGCACGACTGTACTTTTATATTGTTTGTTCTCTAAAATAAAATTCGGGCGAGTCGTCCACTAAATAATATTGGAGTGGTCGATTCGCCCACCGATAAAATAACTTCGGGCGAATCGACACAGAAAAATGAATATTTTTAATAGTGGACAATTCGCCCGATTCGGGCGAGTTAAATTCGGGCGAGTCGTCCAATAACCCAACTTTATGCCTAGATTAAACTGTAGGTAAGCAATTTATTATAAAAAGTGCGAGTACGACTTGCACACTGAGGGTTCCGTACAAACTTGTATGTAGATAGCTCGTCCGTTATGAGAATGGAGTCTCAAAGATTTTTGGCCTTTTATTCTGAGTATGGTTTGCTATAAATACATACGTTTTTAGAAATAAATGTTATATAACAAAGATCAAAATTACCTATTCATTTAATTATAGGTAGGATGGTTATGGGGCGATTTGATCCTACGGAAGACTTGGTTCATAAAAATAATAAAGCTACAAAGCATCTCAAATTAATTTAAAATATTATTTCCAAGTCAACTAAACCCTAAATATTAACTGGTGATTTTTAGTGATTCTATAATTTTTATGTACCAAGTCTCCCGTAGAACCAAGTCACCCCAGTCACCCATATTGGAAAAATATCAAAAAAATCTTAGTAGATATCTAATAACTTCGTATCACTATACTATACTGCTACTTACATTGCTTTAAGAAAAAGCTAAGACGGACTGATGGACAAACTTAAGAAATTGCTGTTCCGCACTGCATTCGACCCGAATCCGAGAAATTTCGGCCTTATGCAGCCGAGGTAGATACTTTGTAGAGGGTACCTAGTACCACTAGAAGCGAAGTCCGACATTTCCAATTCGGATAGAACTCGGGACTCATTTAGATTTCGATCGGAAGCAGATACCTATGTGTGCTGTGTGGTATTGCTTGTAAATATATCTTTGCAGACTGACAGACTGTCAACATTTTCCCTATGGGTTCCTTGTTTCCTTTTGAGGTAGGGTCGGTAGGGAACCCTAAAAAATATCGATGAAGTTACGTATGCTTCTCTCTGTACGTGGGTTTCGGCTTTTTGAGCAAGTTCCTCATTTGTTTTGGTGTTTCGTTGGTGACTAGTGGACGGCGTGGTGGGCCAGAGCGTGGAGCTGCCGTGCAACGTCACCGCGGAGAAAGACGACGACAAGCTCAATATATTAGCTTGGTACAAAAACGGTTCATCTACCGCATTCTACAGGTAATTACCGGTTTTTTTTAACAAGCCTCTAATATCCCTTTGCAGGTTAAAGATCTTCTGCGATTAGATGTTTATTTCATAAAAATCTGATAAAGCTGGGCTATATGTCTGTGAAACGTGTAGTTTGATTTTCCAGATATAAAGATCGACCATTATGGAAATTACCGTATCCTTTTTATTTGCTGCTACTTTTTTTAAGGATCCTACCTAATTAAGTGACTAAGCGGACTGAGGTTTCATAATTCCTTCAGCATCGCTTTAGTCATTGAGTCAGATCATCGCTTAGTCATGCTTCTTCATTACTCTGTCCCCTTTCACACTTATCCGGCCGATGATGAACAGCACTTCTTATCTAAGTGGTGTGAATAGGCTTGGTCCCGAAGGATCAATAAATACATATGTTATGAACAACAAGGTCTACCTATATCCAAAGACTCACAAATGGTTGGACGCACGGTTGGCGCAGTGGTTGAGCGATTGACTGCTGCGCTGCGTGTCGCGGGTTCGATTCCCGTACGAAACAAATATTTGTATAACCTACAGATAGTTGTTCCGGCTCTGGGTGTTGTGTATGTGAGTTTATATGTTTGTAAACGCACCCACGATACAGGAAGAAATTCTGTGGGGCAAGGTATATAAAAAAAAACTGTTGTGTTTTGAACATTTGACCGTTTACGTGGTTTGCATCAGCAGTCGCGACCTCCGCAATGGCGACCAGGGCACTACATCATCGGGAGGAGGTCGCTACCGACTGGTAACGGGCGACACCGAGGGAGAAGACAAGCTACAGATCGTCACCGTGCGACCCTCGGACGCTGGCACCTACACCTGCCTCGCTGACTTCGCTGCCAGCCCGGCGCATAAAACTTATGTTCAACTTGCTGTTATCGGTAAGTCTTAGCTTCTTTAACCACTTTTTTATTCCTGCTCTTTCGTCTTCTAGCAAAGCGACCTGCAGCCTAATTGCGCAAGTGAATTCGGCAAGGCAAAGAGTTTGACCGCCATCAATCGAGCAATCACATAGATGGCAATCCACATCTCGCATGTGATTTGTCGATTTCTATGATTGGAATTGTGCATTATAACAAAAAAAAGGTGAAGGACATATGATTTGAAAGAGTACCGTAGCAATTTCAGAAATTAACGTAACACACGGTTTTAAGTAGGTATGAATGTCTATGCGGTGATCTCCGTGGCATGTGACTGCAAATTGTTCATGCACTTAGCTGACTGTACGATCAATGTGAGTGAGTTATGTGACATAACTCATGTCAGATGTGTGATGTGAGTCAGAGTGCATCATTATCTGACGAAACTATCTGACATTGTGCAGTTCTTTCTGCAAAATTTATTTACCTAGAAGTAGATAAATGAAAGAAATTATCATAGATACATACTTATCTACATAATTATATACCATCAAAACCCCGCCATTTTCCCAGGGGGTAGGCAGAAACTACAGATCATAACCTGATATGATCCTGAACCATTAACATGCCAGATATTTATAAGAATACTATAAACTGTAATTGTGCATTTAACATCCACACATAAATTCACACGTATTTCCATGGGGTGGGCAGAAGCTACAGAACGCCCTGCTACATACCTACTCCTTTTGCTTCGTTTAGGTCACGTTTAGGTTCATAGATCTGGCTACAATAAATAATTCCGACAGGAGTTCCATTTAAACAAGTCAACATCAAGCTTAAGCCATTCTAGACGAGAGAAAAATATTTTTTCGTTTTACATGAACGGAACGAGCCGAACTGAAATTTACCTATCGCGCAGAATAGCCGCGGCGCTGCTCAGTTAATTGGTCCGCGCGGCTAATGAGGAAGCTGACAGCGCCGGAACTGCTCGCTCCATTTATTAAACAATTGCGCTACGTAAACATTTCATCATTAATAGCATAATAATTAGCTAGGTTAGTGACATTATGCTATTTTAGGACATACACGCATCACGATTGTTGAATAACTTTTGAATAACTTACTAATTAATATGTACCTACCTAGGTCATTTGTAGATCTGCAGATTTTTAGACCCCAAAAATATGACACCACTTCTACCAAGGGGTAATGTGTGACCCAGTTACTGGGCTCTGGAGGTCAGATACGCAGTCAGAGGTCACTGATAGTTAACTGCATCCAACATCCGGTTAGACCAAAGTCGACACCAACAGAATTGGGAAAAAGCTAAGCAGAATGAATCTACACTAATCTATACTAATATTATAAAGAGGAAAGATTTGTTTGTTATGGATAAACTCAAAAACGACATAACAGATTTTGAAAATTCTTTCACTAGTAGAAAGCTACATTATTCCTGAATGACATAGGCAATGTTTTTATCCTGGCTTAGACAGGACCCGTTTTCTTTTCTGAACATACAAACAAATCTTTCCTCTTTATAATATGATATATATCTATAGGTATATAATTATTATAAGTGTAGATATAAGTCGTTTCCTCGCGAAGTTTTCCTTCGCCGTTGTCAGCGATCCAAGATAAACTTAGAAAATACATATGAAATTTAAAAAGTCACATTGGTACTTGCCCGGATTTGAACCTATGACCTCAAGAACGAGAGGCGATGTTTTTAGCCACTGGACCAGCACGATCTTAGCTTAGGCAGTCTTTTAATTGTTTTAATTAACGGTTTATCATATGGTTGGATACAAAATGGTCTGATATTCCTATAGATACTTATTAGGTTTTCTTTTTAAAGCCTTGAAGAGATTAGACCAAAGACCCTTTCTAAACGAGGTTTTTATTCTTTTGACGTTAAAAAAAACTGTGACGAAGAAAAGAGTTTGCAGTTAACCTACTTTTAAATTGTATGTAGAACCGCCTCGTCATCTATGGGTGGTGCACGAGAATGGCACTCAAGTTGCGAAGGCCAGCGCTGGCTCCAACACCAGCCAGAACGTGGGACCTTACTACGTGGGGGACACCGTGCATCTCGCCTGCGTGGCTTATGGAGGTAAGTAAACCTACAGATTTAAATAGTACCTACGAAACATTGATGGGTACAATATTTAATGGCAATAAAACAACTGTATACAAACCATTAGAAAAGGCAATCCCCACCTCTAATAATTTAAATAACGCGCTATTAGGTACCACTAATAGTTAAGGGCAGTATTTATTAGTTAAAATATTAATATTGAAGGCACACGGTACAATATTGACTCGTCAAACGCACTGAAAGCTTTCAAAATACCTTAGTATGTTACGACCAATTTCGCTTCTTTGAGAAGTATTAGGATTAACTTTTTCTGTGCCAAGACTGCCAAGAAAGAGAACGATCGAGAGGGTCTACTATTTTCTATAACGCAGGGCTTGACCGCAGTCGATGATACCTTTGCGCGTGATGCATAAATGAACGTGGAACTATTGACTGATCTCCGTCTGCTCGAGCTCTCAATGTGTAGTAACATCAGTCAATTTAGCGATTATGTAATCAACTCACCGGTCTTAATGGAGCACGAGATGTGGTGTCGCAGTAATTGCATGAAAACCGCAACGTAGAAGGAAAATTTGTTCCTCCTTCAACACAGGTACAGATAGCTGCATAAATTGAGTACCCATAAGAAAATTTGTCAGTGACAGAGGTGGACATCGGATTGAGATCGGTAGCTTTAGAATACCAATTGCAAAATTGTTAGGTTTCTACTTTTCAGAACTGTATCTAAGCCTGCATCATTCCGCTGCTGGACCAAGGCTGATACTTACGTAATTTTCCGATTTGTATGTAGGCTATACCATATTTCTTAAAGCTATTTTAGATGTTGCAGTACTGCAATAAAACACTAAATAATGCTGCTTAAACCCTTTACGGCCAATCCTGCAGCAGCATTCTATTTTTAAGTTCCCTAGCATTTCTGTAGCCTTAATATTCCTCAATTTGCTAGGTAAACCACTGGCTTTACT
The DNA here is from genome assembly GCA_945859665.1 of Anorthoa munda. Taxonomy (NCBI): domain Eukaryota; kingdom Metazoa; phylum Arthropoda; class Insecta; order Lepidoptera; family Noctuidae; genus Anorthoa; species Anorthoa munda. Next base: position 13,825,996 of record OX243905.1, on the reverse strand, counting down.
ACAGTGGTGGACAGAGCAACGTCTTCTGAAGAACACCCTGACTCCGCTATCAGAACACCGCGTGCGAAGCGACCTCATATACGGACCCCTACAGCGCGAGGACCACGGCCGAGTCTTCACTTGTTTCGCAAAAAATAACGAGAAAACCGCACCGTTGTCTATTGACATCACCATAGAAATGTATTGTAAGTATTTTAAACCTTATTTATTGCCTTTACATATTCTTGTCCTTTTGTCTAAATAATGGCCTAATGTACTTTGACTTTGTAAAAGATACTGTTCTAAAGTTTATCTTTCTCATAAAAACTATCCGAATGTTTCCCACGGAGAACATTTACTTGCTCGTTGGCAACTCTCATAAATCATGGATAGTTTAATCCACCAGATTTGCCTACTTAATTTCAAAGCAGAGGAATTACCAGCAGGTCAATTCTAGCAGGAAAGGTATGCAAACTGTCAAGCGATTTTGTATTTTATATGCTTCAACTATTAACTGTCTGTCTGTTACCTTGACCTGCCCTACACATCGCTCTAATTCCCCTACTCAATTATATGTCCCTGTTTCATCTCGATAATTCAAACAACACATTATGAATCAAAGTGCCGCCCGACTTGGTGTCCCTTCGGAGCGAGGGTCCGGAGTCGGACGGCGCGGTGGGGCGAGTGCACGCGGGCGAAGCCCTGACGCTACAGTGCCGCGTGCTCGGCGCGCGCCCCCTCCCGCCCATCGTGTGGCGGCTCGCCGACAATCAGCTGCTCAACTTGGAGCAGAAAATTACTGTGAGTGACAGCACTTGATGCATTTATTTATCTGACACTGCATGATTGTGAGTGATGTTTTGAACGGTCATTGTTTTTATTCATGAAACAGTTGATCAGCCTAAAAGATAATGTAATGTGTGATCTTGTCCAATTGATCAGAGGCACGACTCAAACTTTCGGAATCCATGTCCGATACCGTTGTCTATAAAATAGAAAATGTAGGTACCTAGTGCATTTATCTATAACCTGCTTTCAAGAATAGGTAGGCGTTCAAAGGAGCAGTGGTGGCCCATTGGTATCGGCCGCGAATTACAAGTTGTAGGTCGTGGGTTCGAACCCAGGCAGGCACTTTACTTTGTGTAAATTATTTCATCAACACTGCTCTCAAAACGGTGAAGGAAAACATCGTGAGGAAACCGACATTACCTAGAACCAAAAAGGGCCCGCGTGGTGGATTACGGCCCATTCCCTCTCACAAAGAGGAGGCCTGTGTCCCAGCAGTGGGAACATTAATAGGCTGATGATGAGGCGTTCGATTATTAATCGCAGTCTATGTACCTAAATCTAATTTATGAAAACTTTCCGTAATCAAACTCATTGTTGACTTGAATGTTTTAACGTGGACTGCTGCAATAATCTCATTCCCGCAGACCTCGCTCAATAACAAATGAGTCGGTAACAAATTCATTTCGTACCGGTGACGTTAATCGAGCTAATTGGCTTTAATAATTTTGTAACCCATACAGATGGAGCCATCCCAGCGGCTCGTGGCAAGCGAGATCCAGCTGACAATAGACCGGAAGTACGATGAGTCGACTATTACGTGCTGTGCGCCAGCGAATCGGCGCAACTCGGAGCAGTTCGTGTGCGCGCAACCGCTACCCCTCACCGTGCTATGTGAGTAATGACTACGAGGAAAACGGTAGCGTTAACATTATGGAAAGTTTCTGCGAAAGCTGAGATCGTGACAAAAAGTATGCAATAGGAACACGAACTAGTTAGACAGCTTTTTGTAACGACAACAGGTGCTTATCTACGTTATGATTGCAGGTTTTAACGGATATCGTGTCCGGCTTTAGTTTTGTTACTACAGGTTTGAAGAAAATAGGCTAACTCGCTCACTTCCACTTTAGGGCTACTTTCAGAAAAATGCGTAGTTAAACTTAATTGTGTGGTAATTTCAGATGCACCTATACTGGAAATCGTCGTGGCTGATGCAAATGTAGAGAATAATACTGTGGCAGTAGTAAAAGGTTCCAATTTGTCACTAGCTTGCAGCTATCAAGCTAATCCTGCTGTTTATGAGCTACTCTTCTTTCATAAGGTAATTCAATACATATAACAAGATAATATAAATGAAAAAGTAACTCTGTCTATCTGTCTGCCTTTTACGTTTTCACGCTTAAACCGCTGAGCTGATTTAGGTGGGTAGGTATATGGAGATAATTTGCGACCCTGGGAAAATAGAATAGTATTAACCCCCGACGGAAAAAGTGGGGTGTTACAAGTTTGACGTGTGTACCTGTGTATGTGTCTGTCTGTTGCATCATAGTTCCTAAACGGATGAATCGATTTCACTTTTAAATTTTTTTGAGAGCTATGTTTGATAAAAATCGGTTCAGCCGTTTAAAAGTTGTGAACGTTTTACTGTTTGAATCGGGGTGTTTTCGCAAGATATCGTGTTATAATTCTATGTTCAATAGATTGTCGATCGAAGCGCGTCTACTACTAGATAAATTATATGTAATATGCAATAAAAATATGTCGGAGGATTTTTAAATTTTACTTGTTATCCCTGAAATCTAAATAAGGGGGCAGAATTTTGTATGGTGAACAACTGACCGGGGAAGTACTAATGCTAAAATAATTAATCTATTTAATTAACTTGGAATTTTTCAAAAACATGTTCCTTTTTTTTATTTAATTTTTAGGAAGACATGGTAGGAAATACTGAAAAAGATGGTAAAGACACGATTCAGCAGTTTTTGGAACTGAAGAATGTTACGGAAGACGACGGGGGCGAATACGCATGTGTCGCCAACAATAATGAGGGATCTACGTACAGCGAACCTATCAACGTCGATGTCACTTGTATGTTTCTGGCAAATATCATTTTTATTCTGAGGCCTTAGTGCGAGTTTTTACGCACGCTCAATCGCGTAAACGTAAACATCAATTTGTATTCAAACTGGATAAGCGCCGTTTGGTGACGGTAAGGAGAAACCTCTTTTTTTGTACATATTTTGACTTAAGAGATCGTTTACGTTAACGCGATTGAGCGTGAATAAAAACTCGCACTAAGGCCTCTGATGTTTTATGGTGGCACTTCACATCGCTATTCGATGTTCGCGTTTTTTTTCGTCTTTGTTCGCTATATTCGTGTTGAATTCCGAATAACACGAATACACCGACTACAAATCGTTCATGAACAGCAAATATGCCGAACATTTTTGCTATAGTTTACGATGTACGTGTTAACTGCAGCAGCGGCTTATTATTTGGCGAGCGATGTGGGGCCGGTAAACGAACATATTCGTCATATTCGCAATCCTTTGATATGTTGCAAAAAACCGACAGCCGGGCGGATAAGGGTGTTCGGGTATTTGGCGTATACGTCTTGTTCGTGAGAATAGGCGAATAGAGACGAATAGAGCTACTTCACATCGTCCTATATGGGCGAATAAGACAAATACGCGAACACGAATAGCGATGTGAAGTGCCACCTTTATATTTTTGTACATACAATATAGGTCTTAAGGAGACTAACAAGCTTTAGGTCGTGAGTTCAAACCCAGGCAGGTGCTTTAATTTGTGTAAATTATTTCAACACCACTGCTCTCAAAACATCGTGAGGCAAAAGAGACAATGTCCTAGGACCTAAAATTCGAAGATATCTGACGTCCACCAACCCGCACTGGGCCCGCGTGGTGGATGACGGCCCATTCTCTCTCACAGAGAGGAGGCCTGTGTCCCAGCAGTGGGCACATTAAAGGGCTGATGATATGGGTTTGACATTGGGATGCCGATATTTTAAGTTACTCATACCTACATCAAAGCATGCTTTCGCTAGATATAACGAACGTTGTTTTATACTTAGGTAAAACTTCTCTCGTCTCGAACCCATAAGAGGCTCAAGTATTTTAAAAAGAATGTGGAGTTAAAGAATTATGATTAATCCAATATGAATTCCAGATCCCGCATTCTGCGAAGATGAAGCCTTAGTGGAATACGGCGTAGGCGAGAACGAAGCGATAAACTTGACGTGTAACGTTAAAGCTAACCCTGCGCCTTCGTCGTACCGCTGGGTGTTAGTCAACGAGGCCGTTAACTTGACCACTCTAAAGAACCACTCGCGCGAAACGGTTGACACTGAGGAGAATACCTTGCTGTATGAACGACCGAATGGGACTGCGTATAGTAAGTTAAAAGTTTTGAAGTGTGGTACCTATTTATTGCATTTTTTATTTGTATTTGGCCATGTCTCCGCAGTAACTTTCAGCAAACAAGACGCTTCTAACGACACCTCATTTGACAAATTATGACAAGTAGTTTAGAAGTTATGAGGGAACAGATGAACATACATACATACACACATACCGGTCAAAAACATAACCCTCCCTTTTGTTTCGCCGTAGTCGGGTAACAAAGACTCCGGCAGGGCATTCCACTCCTTATCAGCTGTACGCACAATGTGTATTCGCAATGGGTGTGCAAACATGTGGGTGTTGGGTGGGATGTCAACCATGTACCAATGGTGCATTGCCTTACGACTTGTGGTCCGATGATGGAAAGGGCTAGGCAGAATCATATTGTGCGGTTCTATCGCACACTCCCTGAAATGTAACCGATAAAAAACCGACAAGCCGGCAACTCGGCGTCGATTTTCAAGGCTCTGGAGCTTTGATTCGACCAGTGCATCGTTGCCGATAAGGCCAAAGTCATAGAAATGATATTCTCGACGATGAATAACCCTCGTTCTTAAAAGTCTCGATGAATGAATGACGAACCAGAAATAGAACCGCGGCAGTTCTTTAGCCACGATTTTCTCAAAGTATATTCTATATGGCTACTCGTTTTTCAGGCTCAATATTCTGTTGGGGTCAAAATGAAGTACCTTCAAAAGGGTTGACCCACACTCCGTGTATCTTTCTTGTGACCGACGAAACTATCCCTCGTCCTCCTACTAACTGTGAAGCTAAGAAGAACACTTTGGACGATATCGTTGTCACCTGCGAGAAGGGACATAACGGGGGACTGCCACAGGTGAGAATTTAAATGTCCCTTTTGTTGGTACTGGAAATAAAGCAACTTATTGAAACACGGGTTGAAAATTACTTTTATCTACACTCACAACGTAATGTTCCAAATACGAATTCAAAAAATATTGTATAAACACGTACTTTATATTCGTGGATAGCTAAAATAAAAAAAAACCATTACAGTTCAACATTTTCCTTCGATTTTCAAACAACTGCATCATAAAATAACTTTTTAATTTTTATAGCACACTTTTACTTTTTAATTTTCTGGCGCGTATGGGCTGTAGTAAAGAAGTTTCATTGTCTTTGGGTGCGCGCGCTGCGCAATGAGAATCTAAATTGCCCGCCATACCAAATATTTTTCCCTTTTCACTTTTGTTTTATTTCAACTGTATGAGTGAAGATAAAGTAGTGTATGCAACGGCATATAATTAGGTATTAAAACACTCGCGTAATATTATTATCAAATTCGGCTTCGCCTCATTTGATAAACCTACGCTCGTGTTTTAATAACCCCTATTATATGGCCATTGCATAAACTACTATAACAAGATACCATAATTGTCCTGGATAATCTTAAATTGAAGAGAAATTAGGTGATTGAGTATTTATTTATTAATCACAAAATGCTTTTTTTATTTATTTTTTATTCTCGACGAATATACCTGAACCTTCGTGTAATTTCTTACCAACATTTTTCCATCGTTTCAGAAATTCAAATTCTTCGTACAAGCAGAAGATACTGAAGAACAACTAGTATCAATAATAAGCCTTGAACCGACATTTATGACACAAGAGCCGGACCACGAAAAGTACAAATTCGTTATTATCGCTTTCAACGCTAAAGGAGACAGCCAAGTTGTAGAAATTGATAAAGACAGCATAGTGAGTGAAGAAATTGGTGAGTAACGTGATATCAACTGCGTGTGCTTATAAAAGTTGATCATGTGGTTTTCTGCAATCAATAGGCACTTCCACTCGTCTATATGAATGAATAATAAAAACTAACAAACTAGCTTTTTCCCGTGGCTTCGGTAATAATGTAGCTTTCTAACAGTGAAAGAATGTTCGTAATCGGATCAGAATCACAAGAGGTATCCTACAAATAATTTCACTTTTAAAATATAAGTTAGGGAGATAAAAAGCTCGTTTCTTGTCCAGCTCCGGAGGTAACCACAAGCAGTGTGAAGAACATAACAAGCCTAGCGCTAGCGCTGTGCGGCGGCGTGGCGCTGGTGGCGCTAGCAGCGTGCGGGCTCGTGCTGTGCACGTACGAGCGCACCTCGCGACACGACCTGCCGCGCGACCTCGCCGACCCGCCGCTCTGCGCGTATAACACTGAAGGTAAGAACATAACAAGCCTAGCGCTAGCGCTGTGCGGCGGCGTGGCGCTGGTGGCGCTAGCAGCGTGCGGGCTCGTGCTGTGCACGTACGAGCGCACCTCGCGACACGACCTGCCGCGCGACCTCGCCGACCCGCCGCTCTGCGCGTATAACACTGAAGGTAAGAACATAACAAGCCTAGCGCTAGCGCTGTGCGGCGGCGTGGCGCTGGTGGCGCTAGCAGCGTGCGGGCTCGTGCTGTGCACGTACGAGCGCACCTCGCGACACGACCTGCCGCGCGACCTCGCCGACCCGCCGCTCTGCGCGTATAACACTGAAGGTAAGAACAACCTAGCAAATACTGGACTAACATTCTAGTTGTCAAAAGGATATGGAATCTCTTGACAAATAAACTAATGTGTTGTTAAAACTCAGATCAAGGGATTTAATATTTCTGTCAACAATTCACAACTTAATGATAAGGTTTGTCAGCAGGTTCACTAAACAAACTCGATCGACCTATCGGAAAATGGGGCTGGATTAAATTTTTACAAACTTTTAAACTAAGTTGCACACTCAAGGTAAAAATATTCTTGTAATTTCCAGAATCAAACTGCGAAACCTATCACGACAGCGATGAAGGCAGCGAGTGCAACGTTCGACGAACCGATTCATTCCGGCGAGCAGTATCGCGACGTCCCTCGAAGAACTTCGATGTTCGACGAACGAGTTCGTTCCACTCAGCGCGCTATATGCACGACATGGCCGAACAGGACAGTGTGAAGTGCGACATCCCGCGCCACACGACCTGCAGGGTGCACTCCTTGCAGAACATTAGTAGGAAGAGGGATATGGAAGCACTGTGCGATCATCTAGTTTTGCATCTACCACCAGAGACGAATTACAATGTTCCAAGACCGGTCAGTAAACGCTTTTTCGATAACTGATTTTCAAAGTACAATCGACAACAATGACCTTTCATTTTGCAATTTCAGATGAACACGTTCTATACGATGCCTAGAAAAATGCGACACAAACTCGCAAAAGAACTGAGCGATGAGACTTCCGAAATAACACAAACTTCAGATGGATTCTCGCTGCCGCCTCCTCCGGACGAGTTCGGCACGTATCGCGCGGGAACTAGGATCAAAGATATGCCGATCAAGTCAACACCTACTTATACTACTGTTATAAGAAAAAACTCGACAGGGAGGGATCCCACTAAACAGCAATATAATAGCGCTATATCTCCAATGAATACAGTGGGTGTACCCACTATCAGCGGAGGACAGCACAGCGGAGTGTACTCTTACCCCGACGACGATCATCAGCATCACCCAGGCCATCAGGTAAATACTAACCCCTTCGATGAAGACTCCTCATAGTCACGTCATTATTCATTTATCATTAATATCAAACTTTTGTTAATTTAAAGGACACGCTGAGTACTACTGGCGGTTTCCAAACTTATTTCACCCCTAGGGAATCTGGATTGTAAATACTAAATAGACTAATTTTAATTTACGATCAATTTAAATATTAGATCTCATTAAGCATTTCATGTTCTAAGAGGTAAATAAATCACAGTCAGTATTGTTCTTAAATCATCATCGTTTATTTACAAAAATAGAAACCATTTTCATAGTGCCTTTTGATGCATAATCACTTATATTTTTATAATTATGCACATGATTCAACATATTTGTACATTTGACATAATTTTATGAGGAGAATGTTTGTATGTCACTGCCTTTTTAAATATCATGTTAACAGAAAATAGTTTAAAATATTAGCAAATTATATTATTAATAATAATTACTGTATGACTTTTTGTATGTTTAGTAATTTATGAAAATATTATATAAAATAAAAAAATTATGTCAGTCAATTTGTATTTTGATTTTTGTTAAGAAACCCAATATCATCTAAGCACAACTCAATTTTAACAGTTACAAAATATATTATACATTTTTCTGATTCATGCATAATCAAATACATAAAGATTACAAAGGTTAACTAATATGAAGCAAGTTAAGCAAGTATGTTTTGCCTTTCTGTTTCGTATGTAAAGTGCACATGTATAAACCTAAATAATACCTTATTCTACAAGTTATAAATAGTTTCAATCCATACGGTCCAGATGCGCCTGCGCCACGGATAGCCGATCGATAAGACGTTGAGTGTTTGGCCGAGACTGGAAAGAGACAAATAACCGAAATTGAATATAAAGTACTGAAACAGCAAACATGGAAATGTCACATTATCTGACTGAAATAGACACGTCAATATCGTTTTTGAACTCGAAAATTATTTCAACATACAACAACTAGAACTGTTACTTAGAATAAGGGCTACAACACATACACACGATGCGATAACGACGTCGCGTCATAGAAATGTACGAAGTGCATCGTGCAAAAAATTATTAAATACTTTGCGTTTTTTATCATGCACGTCGTAAATTTACTTAGCTACGCATTATCGCTTGCAACCTGAATGAAGTCTCTCTTCCATTTCCACCACAAAAAAACCTTATCGGCGAATATACCTGCAGCGCCGACAAGGCGGCCTCGTGCAGATCTTTGCAGCGCGCGAGCGCACGGCGGCGCAGCGCGGCGGGTAGCGGCGCCAGCTCGGCGCGCGCGCTCTCCAGCAGGATGGCCGCCGCGCGGCACACGTGGCTCTCGTCGCCACAGCCCAGCCATACGCGCTCGTTGACGCTCACCAATCTATGGAAAAATTACAGTCAATTAATTGAACAACTGATCTGCACCTAAATACCAATATTATAAAACATCATAACATTTTGCCGAAGTCTTTTTTTTCGTTCCTTCCCCGTGGTCCCTTCCGTAGTCCCTGGAAGGTACCACCGGTATTTTTTTTACCCGTGGTATCGCCGAGAAATACAGTGCTGCCGAATTAAAATGGTAGTCCCTCGCGTAGTCCTGTATATTGACGATAGGCTCAGCCCCGTACCATGACGTGTCAAAACTATCATGATTCGACTGTGAAGAAGGGACAGATGTAAACAATTCATATACATCTGTCCCTTACGCACACTCATGGCCATCTCCCTGAACACTATCTCACCTGATGGTAAGCGATGATGTGGTCCGATTATAGAAAGGGCCAGGTGAAATCAAATTGTGCAGCTCCATCGCTTACTACCCGAAATGTAACCGATAAAAAACCGACAGGCTGGCTATTCGACGTCGATGTTCAAGGCTTGACTCGATCAGTGTATCGTTGGCGACTAATCTCTTGGCCCGTCTTATCTGTCAATCGACTCAAGTGCATAAAGCTGGTATTTGGCAGATCCGTCCCAGAGGTGAGAGCAGTACTCCACGCATGACCTAACTTGCGCTTTATAAAAATTGAGCAGCTGTTCAGGCGTGAAGTACCGTCTCACCCTTACAAGGATCCTCAATTTTTTGCAGCCAGCTGAGCTTTTGCCATAATGAATGGACCGAAAATTTAAGTTCATATCAACATAACACCAAGAAGCTCAAGATGGGCCATTATCGGCACGGTTACACCTCGGAAAGATGGAGCCGGGTGGAATTGGCTCTTTTTAGCGGAAATAAAACACGCCTGGGTCTTAGCAGCATTGAAACAGACTAGATTGGCATCACCCCATTCGGAGACTACCATCAAGGACAGAAAAATCTCAATTCAGAAACCGAGTGCTAGTATAACTATTTGTTAGATACGAAACTTGAGTATGTTAAAAGTAGTTTATGGACCGTATAATAGGAATACGTACTTGATATAGATGTCCAACACTTGTTCCAGTGAAACTCCGATATTTAAAATTGTTCTAAATACCATCCCTCGGTCTGCTTGAAGTTTACAGCTCATGATTTCTAGTTGACGCACGATGAAATCTGATATAGAAAATTATATTCAAACTAGTATAATAATAAAATCAAAGAGTTTGTATCTTAAGTAAGACATTCTTTGATTATTTTTACCAACTTCATCTACTTCATTTCCGATTGAAACTGATACTTACATAATGGGAAGCAGTGTCCTGTATTAACGTATTCCCTGCCGAGGGTCGTCAGCTTGCTAAGCACGGAAGCCAGCCTCTCGTCAGGGGTTGGAAGGCCTCTGGCGACGGCCTCTGCTTCGGCCAAGATGTTGCTCCAGATGTTCTCGACCAACAGCGCGTCGTTGTGTCCCGAACACTGCACGATCGCGAGCTTGCACTCCCATAGATTGTAGCGGTCTGCGTATTCTTCGTAAAGCTGGAAATAAAATACCATGTGTTATCAATTTTATAGAAGTGAATGACACAAAAAGACATGAAAATACATACTTTGTGAGGAAACATATATTTTTAGGGTACAAACGGAGGGTATTTTTAGGCCCTATTGCTGTCGCTCACGTGTCTATCTGTCCGTAGTCTGTCACATAAGTTTTACAGCGAAACGGTTAGAGCTTCAGTCTTCAAATTTTCAGAGTATAAGCATCTTGTTGACCCAAAGCCAATTGTGAACAATTTTTTTTTTTTTATATCCACTTCGAGTGGGGTATCGTTTTTTTAGAGCTCGTTTGGTAGATAAATACTGCAAATTTTATTTAAAAATTTTGGAAAACAAAGGAATGAGAAGCCGTTGACCTACGAACTTAAAAGAACAATGGCGAAATTTTAGCTGACTTAAATTTGAGCGTCTGAAAGTGAGTTATATACGAAAGACATTCCATTAATTGTCTATGTTTTTAAAAGTATAATTAGGCCTGGTCCAAAATAGATTAAAAAAAACCTAATAAATAAAAAGTTACTTGTTTTTTAGTTCATATCTTTAGCTTAGTGTTGCCATTATATATTTTATCTGCTGAGTGACAAGTAGTAACTATATTAAGTAATAATATCATTATTGTATTTATTGCAGTAAATGAGTTAACAATACAGTTTATGTCTAAGTGTAGATGTTCCTTGCAGGTAGGTAATAATATTGTAGTGTAGAAGAAATAAATGAATTACTTTCAATTAATGATTGGCAAAAAACTAGTACCCAAGTCTAAAAAAAATATAGCTTGGTTGTTGACGACAACCTTTTGATACGAGTCAAAGTCACTTAGTTTAAATAAATATACTCTTTCCAAAGAGTATATATACTACACATTTCATGCTAAAATAACTAGGTAAGGGAAATACTAATGCGATATTCCCCTTTTACTTCCACGAAATTGAATAATATATACCCACAGAACAAAAAAAACGCCTTCTACAATAGAAGTCGCAAGTAGGCGGGGTCCGCGTACCCCGGGATTTGCACTACTCCGCATATGTCTGCTGCCCCGCCCACACAAAATTAAAAGTTGATTTTATAATGTTAAATTTAAGGTCTATTTTCTTTTAAATTCAAACATATTGTTCTCGAAGATTCCAACTATGCACATGTCACAGTCAGCTACTCAATTAGAGATTGCCGTTATCGATAATGAGTTATCGGTATTTTAAACCTACAATGTTCTCTGTGTTCTATGATATACCTTTCTGAAAAAATTTAAACCAGTGTGCGGTTTTTTTTGGTGATTCAGTATTAGTAATCAAATACATGTCATTTCCATGTTCAAACCCTTTTTTTTCGAATTCTGCCTTAACCAAGTTTAAAATGAATAAAGCATGGATATGGGTAATCTATTGGTAGCATTCTAATCAAAAAAAGGTTAATCGATAATTAATATTTTAATTAATTATTGTTTAATTAATATTTTAATGTAACGATAAAGTGGCAACCTCCAAATGTCAGTTTAGTGTACGAAATTAAAAATCAGAATATAGTTTAATATCTATCGCGTAAACGCCACAGGGTGTATTTTTCTATCAATTGATTTGTTTTTTCTTCAAAAATGATTTTCAAAAACGGATTAGTAGTCTAACATGACAATTCTTAATTATATTTTCTATAAATTGTAAGTATTAGAATAAATTTATATAAACACTATTTTGAATTCTTTATTTTTAAATATGACTTACAAGTACAGTGGTTGCTACTTTAGAAAACGGAACCGCTCTTGAGTTTCTGGTAAGGAAAGGCTCGCGCTTCTTAAACTGGGCGGCGCGCGAGATGGGCTGCAGACGTCGCCGCAGACGGCGCAGCTGCGGGCGCCGGTGCCGTCATTAATGACATCATACGTCGAGCTCTTGTCACCGCCGGGGTGTTTGTTTTAGAACCCAATGGCTTGGCACGCGACGGTGGGAAGAGACCGGATGGGATGGCCATAATGCCTTGGCAGTTGGGTAGGCCTTTGGTGTGGGATGCAAAATGTGTCGATACCCTTGCGCCATCGCTTAGCACGGCGGGCTGTGCTGGGGCAGCTGCTGCTGGTGCAGAAAACCTCAAACGGCGCAAATATTACCACCTTATTGGCAGTTATATGTATGACCCGTTTGGGGTTGAGACATTAGGTCCATGGGGTCCGAGTGCTCATCGAGTGCTTCGAGACATAAGTAAACGGTTAGTTGACTGTTCGCGTGACCAGAGGGCTGGCCTTTTCTTCAGCCAGAGAATCAGCATTGCCATTCAACGTAGCAATGCTGCCAGCGTTCTGGGCACGTTTCCCATTGACATCGATGTGGGCGAATTTTTTGATGCACTATGAGCCTTTTTCCCTCTCCCCTTTGTATGTAAGTTTGTTTTGTTATTAGTCATAAGATTAGAAATATTCAGTTGTATATAAACACTTGATTTCAAGCATAATAATATTTATCAAATCTAGCTGTTGATTTTGTTTTGTTTCAAAATAAAACGGATTTTCGATAAATAAGTCAACGACGGTGGTCCATCTCTAGAGGAAAACGAATTGTAATGACCTCATTAAGCAAATATAAATCTTATTGCTAACGAAATACAGCTTTAAATTGAATGCATTTAGTATAGTGACATCTAGCGGCGGGTAGCGTAACTTGGTTATTAAATTATTCCATGTGCGATTTTAACGGAAAATGTAATAAATACTTAAAAAGAGTAGTCAATTAACAACTCTATGATCATTAAAATGTGGTTTATTTTCAAATAAGCGACGACTGACATATTTCCTACTTTCAAACTACCAATCACATCAAATATTTCTTAGTGTTACGAAATACAATTAACCTGTATATGTATGAGTTTGGGTACGCTGCTTCCGATACTAATGAAGCGATATACGATTTCTACTGTCTTCTCTGTTCTGTGATATTACCTATTAAACACATTATTAAAAGTTACCCAGACATAACCTACAAAAGTTTATGACTGAATATCTATTATTCTCTACATTCTCGAACAAAAATTCTTGCACAAACTAATTCAGAACATCACCCTGAGTTAAACCAGATATTTTTCATTTAAAGACTTTCGAATTTAATCTGAGCTAAAACAATGTATGGGCACCTGCCATTGTTCTTTAGTGATAATGGGCTCTTAATTCACATTACAAAGATTATTCGAACTTATAATTTAAAAAAGATTCCAATAGATGGCGCGGTTTTAAATTTCTGAGGCATGCTACTCAATTTTTTAAATTTGTTTTGTAAAACATTTTGGTACAATGACACTGTAAAAACATGCAAAAAATACTACAAAACAAATCGTCGTGTATTAAAAGAAAACCGGCCAAGTGCGAGTCGGACTCGCACACGAAGGGTTCCGTACCATTATCGCAAAACACTGCAAAAAAATCACGTTTGTTGTATGGGAGCCCCCCTTAATTTATTTTATTTTAATTTAATAATTATTATTTTTTGAAGAGAATATACAACTAAACATTCTGTGAATATTTCAAGCGTCTACCTATTGCCGTTATTAATATCGAGCAAAAAACGCCAAAAATATCACTTTTATTGTATGGGAGCCCTCCTTAAATATTAATTTTATACTGTTTTTAGTATTTGTTGTTATAGCGGCAATAGGAATACATCATCTGTGAAAATTTCAACTGTCTAACTATCACGGTTCATGAGATACAGCCTGGTGACAGACAGACAGACAGACAGACAGACAGACAGACGGACAGCGAAGTCTCAGTAATAGGGTCCCGTTTTTACCCTTTGGGTACGGAACCCTAAAAAAGGTAGTCACGAACTGACAAACCTTTTATTTGCAAGTCACTGCTAACACCGTATATAGCCGCGGAACTGAACCGAACGCGATCAAAGTACTTATAAAAATAATCAGACGAAAAACGCTAGTTACGTCGGCACGGTTTCTTTGTATTTGTGATTTTGAGGTATCTGTATGCTAGTATTATATTATTTGTGATTTTACTTACAAATACCGCTAATATTGATAAATCAGATCTTTCTTTGGTACGGAAACCTAAATGTGCGAAGTCCGACAAGCAATTGGCCGGTTTTTATTTCATTTTCAGACCCTGAGTTGTAGACGCAGGACAAGATATTAAGATCAAGATATTTTTCTCAAACATGCTTGGAAATTTGAGCATTATTTTGACAACCTTCTTCGGCCGGCAAAAGTTGTATGAAAATCCATATCTGTCGTGTTTAGCGGCCAAATAAATTACATAGTAAATTCACATATGTCGTGTAATTTAAAAATGGAACGATGTTTTACTCCGATACTTGGCAACCAAGGAGGTAACTTATCAAAGGTTTTATTTAAATTTCGAACTGGCTTGCAAATAAAAAACTGTTTATTGAAAAAAAAAACAAATGAATAATTTGACGCGGCAAAAATTCGTCATTGATTTTGAAAGTAATTGTATTTGACAAAATGAGTTCTAGGTATTATTTGGTTTTAATATCCGCGCATTATTTGAGAAAAGTACTATTTCTCAAACATGCTTGGAAATGTGATCATTATTTTGACAACCTTCTTCGAGATAAATCGAAATTGCTGTACTGGTCAAATACATGCGCGCAGCGGCCGGCAAAAGTTGTATGAAAATCCATATCTGTCGTGTCTAGCGGCCAAATAAATGCTATAGTAAACTCATATCTGTCGTGTGGTTTAAATATGGAACGATGTTTTACTCCGAAACATGGCAACCAAGGAGGTAACTTATCAAAGGTTTTATTTAAATTTCGAACTGGCTTGCAAATAGAACGCTGTTTATTGAAAAAAAAACAAAGGAACACTTTAACGCGGGAACAATTATTGTTGTTCGTCATTGATTTTGACAAAATGAGTTCTAGGTACAACTTGTGACACAGTGAACGACTAATTACTTGACTACGATTCTCAAAGTTTTCAACACCTACACAAAATGTTTAAATGCAAGAGTTGCAAAGCTGAGAGTAGGGACGGCGCTAAATGCGTGGGATGCCTGGGACAGTTTGACTTTCCCTGCGCTGGCATAACCGAAGGAGGATGGAGGAAATTGGGGGATCGCAAGAACACATGGAGGTGCAGTCATTGCAAATCCTCGGCAGCATCCAGCCCTCGCCCCATAACTGCAGTAGCAGCTACGCCCGTAACAGCTGACATGGAATCCATTATGTCAGAACTGAAGGCCCTCTCAGCCCAGATGGAAAACTTACCTGCTTTAATGGAGAACGTGAAAGCTATCCAATCGGAACTGGCGGAGCTCAAGTCGATTAGATCGGAGTATTCGAGTCTAAGAACAGATGTCGAGTTTATGAACCATTCTGTGGAGGCATTAACCAGCAAAGTGTCGGGATTGGAGAGTGAGGTGGAGTGCCTTAAGAAGACTAAGGAGGAGATGGCGGCGTTGCATGATCGATGTTCCAAGATTGAAGATCTACATCGTGAAAATGAGCAGAGATCGAGAATGAACAACTTAGAAATTAAGGGTGTTCCAACAACCAATTCAGAAAATCTATACGAAATTGTTAGCAAGATAGGTGAAATCATTGGATGCAGTATTCCTAAAGAGCAGATAAACTTCATAGCGAGAGTACCGATGCGAAACAATGAACAGAGTAAAAATATTATTTGCTCAGTACATAACAGATACCTCAAAAATGATTTCGTGGCTGCAGCAAAAAAACTTAAATCATCAATAACTGCAAGCAAGTTGGGTCTGCAGTCCGACAGTGTCATCTACGTCAATGATCATCTAACTTTTGAGAACAAAATGCTGTTGAACAAAACGAAAAAACTTGCTAAAGAACGAGGTTTTTTATACACTTGGGTAGTTGGTTGCAAAATCCTTATAAAGAAAAATACTACTTCTCCAACCCATCACATAAAAACGGATCTCGACTTAAAAAAGTTTTTAAACTAAAAATTTATTGTCAATTTTATAATATGTTTTGCTTGTATACTCGCACGCATTTCGCTAATAGGTTGAGAAACACTGGTGCCATTTTTTTGTGCGCATTTCGTTACCGCTGTCCTTTTGTTCTCTTATCGCTCGATGTTGACCAAAGCTATTTCTCTATTGTATCCTATTTGCATGAAGCTAAGGTTGAGATCGGCTTGATCTCGCTCATTTTTTCAATGTATCATAATTTATTGTTTTGCTTTAAACTGAATGTACCTCACATAACAATTTCTATTGTAGCACTAGTAAATAATCTTTCTGTTTGCAATGCCACCTATTAGTATATTTTACCAAAATGTTCGGGGATTGCGTACAAAAACATCAATGTTTTATCGTAATGTGTGTGTTAATTTCTACGATATCATTTGCTTAACTGAGACCTGGCTTATTGAGGGTATTAAGGACGGTGAACTGTTTGACGACCGTTACATAGTGTGGAGGCGCGATAGAAATTATTCTAGCACGAAACAAACTTTAGGGGGTGGTGTGCTTATTGCAGTGCGACGCGAGCTTATCAGTGATCTCCGCAGTGAGTGGTTTTCGTCTGCCGAAGACTTGTGGATTACCCTCACCCTTCATAGGAAGAGACCGCAAGTATCGTATAAAATGCATATCTGTGTAGTGTACATCTGCAATCAAAATCTTGGCTACTCCCAAGCAGGTCAGTTATCTAATTTTTCTAATAACCTAACGGATATTGTCCAGAAGCATCCTGCTGATAAATTTTTAGTTCTTGGCGACTTTAACCTTCCCAATATAAACTGGGCACCAGATGATGATGGTCAGTCTGTTTGCCCCAGTAACATCCAGGGTCATGTTCAAGTCAATTTGTTTGATAATTTTACCGTCTGCAATATCTCGCAATACAATTCACACGTAAATGTCAACAATAAAATACTTGATCTAGTTTTATCTAATAGCGAGGTTTTAGTGGCAAGTTGTGCTGATCCCCTGGTGCCGGAAGATCCACATCATAGGGCTCTTTGTGTGTCTGCTGACTTTGTGGAACTTCATACTCTTCCTGTGCGACCTCGTATAAAATATTTATATCGGTCAGCCGATTATACGGCTATTAATCTTCGGCTGAGCCAGATCGACTGGTTCAACGAGGTGAGTACTAGGACGCTCGAGGATGCTGTAGCATTTTTCTATGACACTCTCAATGAACTACGTGACTCTTTTGTACCTATTAAGACGGTCGTTCCAAGCAGCAGATACCCTCCCTGGTTCAGGCAACCTCTGATAAAAATTTTAAAGGAAAAAGCGAAGTACCACGCAAAATTTAAGAAATACGGAAACCTGTCTGATCATGAGTCTTTTGTTTTGCTCCGACAGCGTGCCAAGGAGGTTGAAAATGAAATGTTTAGTTGCTATATTACAAAAATTGAGGAAGACATATTTAAGACCCCCAAAGCGTTTTGGTCGTACGTTAAATCTAAAAATCAAATAAATGCTTATCCCTCCTTACTTAAATATAGAAATAGCACTTCAAGTGTAGGAGAGGATATCTGCAACATGTTTGGCGACTATTTCTATTCTAATTTTCTCGGTTCTGCATGTGGTATCAATGGTGACGGCGATCTTTCGGCTGATCACGCGCAGGCTTCAGACTTGCATGTGAGCGATATTGTTTCGGACATGCATTCGGTCGAAGTTAATGAATTAGAAGTATTCAATTTACTAAAAGGTATTGACTTAACAAAATCTGCAGGACCAGACAATATTTCGCCTGTTTTTATACTAAACTGTGCAAAAAGTCTGACTCCTCCTCTTACACTTCTGTTTAGGCGCTCCCTGAATCTGGGTGAGGTGCCTGCAATTTGGAAGTCGGCTTTAATTACTCCGATCCACAAGAAAGGGCCTCGAGACCTCGTGGAGAACTACAGACCCATATCAAAACTATGCATTTTCGCTAAAATCCTGGAAAAAATTATCTACAAGCAGCTTTACTCTAGTCTTAAACTTAGCATCAGTGACCGCCAACATGGTTTCCTGCGAGGTCGGTCTACAACCACTAATCTCATTTTGTGTAGTGACTACTTGACTGAATGTATGGCTAATCGCACACAAGTGGATGTAATATACACTGATTACAGTAAGTGTTTTGATCGCTTGGATCATGCTATTCTTCTGCGCAAGCTGTTGGCTATAGGTATCAGTGGAAATCTCTTCAGGTGGTTCTCATCTTATGTGGCGAACAGATGTCAAACTGTTGTTCTTAATGGATACACATCCAGAACTATGATTATCCCCTCAGGAATTCCACAGGGATCGCTATTGGGACCTTTGTTGTTCAACATCTTCATCAATGACGTCTCTTCATGTTTCTCAAACGCAACAGTTCTTTTGTTTGCGGACGATATGAAGATTCTTAGTGATATCAGAACTTATGAAGATGCTGAGCATCTCCAACGTGATCTGGACAGATTCCAAGAGTACTGTGTGGCCAACCGCTTGGATCTAAATGTTTCAAAATGTTATACATGTACCTTCACTCGTAAACTTAAACCTATTCTTTACGATTACAAACTGGCCGACACTTCATTAGCCAGAGTTAATACGATTAGAGATTTGGGCGTCACTTTTGACTCGAAACTTCTTTTTGACACACACATCGATAATATTATTAAAAAAGCTTCTAAGGCACTAGGTTTCATCTTGAGGATATCAGCCGATTTTAAAAAAATAAAAACCCTCAAAATTCTATATTGTGCTTTTGTGCGCAGTCATCTCGAGTACTGCTCTCCAGTATGGAATCCGATCTACAATACTTACGTCAATCGCATCGAAGGTATACAAAGGAAGTTCTTGAGGTACATTCAGTATAGATCCAAAACCTATTTACCTAATTATTACAGCCGCTGCAGGAAGTTTCACATTCTTCCACTAATTGAGCGGAGAAGAATTGCCGACATAGCACTCCTGTTCAGTTTGGCTAATGGTTCAACTGACTGTTCTGAACTGACGAGCAAAATTGGGCTGCGTGTTCCATCCTTCACTTTAAGGAATCATCAACCTCTGTATGTTCCCCCTGCGCGGTGCACTTATCGACAAAACTCTTACATAATAAGAGCTAGCAGGGCATACAACTCGATGTGTCAGAGTATTGATGACCTTGATTTATTCTCCACCAGTGTTCCCAAACTAAAAAAAAAATTATGTAAAAACTTCTTTGAAGATCACTGACACTTGTTCTGTTTCATCTTTCATTATCTACGAGTACTTATTTCTTACGAACTCTTGCTTGTCTACTGTTTCTTGTGCTACCCTAATATTGTCTGTGAAAACTTTTAATTGGCCTTCCTTCACTAACTGTCTACTATCTGTATCCTAGCTGTAAGTTTTCTTAAGTAATAAAATAAAATAAATAAATAAAATAAACTTACGTTTTAATTTCCGCGCATTATTTGAGAAAAGTACTATACACGCCTTGGCCACAACTAGGCATTGATGGACTTACGTATGTGTGCCTCGGCTTCGCCTCGGCCCACATTTGCACGTTCGTCCATCAATGCCTATTTTGCTGGTCGCTGCAGTAATGTACTATACAAGCCTTAGCCGCAACTAGGCATTGATAGGCCTCGGCTTCGCCTCGGCCCACATTTACACATTCGTCCATCAATGCCTCTTTTGCTGGCCACTGCAGTAATGTACTATTAATGGCCTGTTTCATCATCTCCGGCTAAGTATCGGCCAACTATTAGACCGTGATCTTTGAGAAAATCACCATACAATCATTTGCTGGAAAGGTCAACGTTCAGTAGATGTGTGGACGTTAGTTGATTCGAGGTGTATACCTGCGTGATCTCCAGTAGCTCATCGTCCAGTCGCTGCATGTGCAGGGGATGCGGCTGCAGCTGGTGCGGCAGGGCAGCCGCGGCCGCTCGCACGGCCGCCTGCACGCGCGCCACCTCGGCCGCCTCCTCCAGGCGCCGCAGCAGCTCGCCGCCGCCCGCGCCGCCTGCGCCCGCGCCGCGCACGCACACCACGCCCGCGGACAGCCACGACATGCGCTGTGCGAGGGTTGCGCCTGACCTGTAGCATTATACATTCTAAATAACAGGATTCTGGAAACTCCGACAGCGACCGACCAAAACACACGTAAACCAGTGCCAAATTTCCCACATGTAATTTCTGTCTCATAGTGAATTCGATGTAGTTTTAAAATCGTGTTGACAAGCAAATCAAAAGGACATAATATATGAGGACCTCTAAACACGTGTAACCTTCCAAATTCTCAATCCTTTCCTATATTAGTTTGTACTCACCCAGGTCTTGTAGCAAGCCCTTCCAGAACATTGGCAGCAGCAAGATGATCTCCGCTCTTCTCGAGCACCTTCCACAGCAGATCCAGTAAGTGTAGCGCTGCGGACGGCGCGGCTGAGCGTGCGGCCGCGTGCAAGTAAGTGCGCAGGGACGTCGGCGGCGCCGTGCCCAGGGATAGCAGCTCTGGGGGATAACACGAACTTGTTATTAGTATAGGAATGACCCCTTAACTTTTGGAAATTTCAATTACAAAGTGTCAATGTGTTAGTCACTTTGTAAAATAAGGGATTGAATGGAATGACTAAACCCACTTAAAAGTATTTCGTAATGAGGACTACACATTACCTGATCCAAGATGTTTGGACACCAGCCACTCGTACACTGCGACGTGCAAAAGTTCGTCATCTCGGGAGAGACACTCCCACACCAATTTCCTGCCCTGCAAATCAAACATAGAGATAAATACCTATATTTCGGAAACAGTAAACTGATTTTCAAAGGTACAAATTATCGCCCTAATTACTCTATTATTTGGAATATATGACAATGTAACTGACAAAATGTTGGTGCACTCTTTCGTAGATAAAAAGCGTAACTTTATGTGAAAAATCTTTATTTTTTCTGTCTTACCTGGTAGTTAGCATCTGCAGGTGTCATAGTAAGGATGTTATCGTTGTTTGGCTGAGAACGCAGAGGTGAGGGTTCACTGCTCGACGCCTCTGCACTGCGCTCGTACAAGCGCTCTAGCGCAGAGCACACCTCACGGTAGATCTCCATTCTAAACAATCATACAAATCAATCAATAACACTAATTGAAAATTGATAGAAATATGTCCAGTACTATTTTCTGGCCAAGATCAAGGTACAATGTTTACTAAAAAAGCACTGACAGCTCAATTAGCTGATAGCAGGGGTGAAAAGCATTTTTATTTTTGCTCTTATCTAATCTTCTGTACTTATGAACTGGGCTATTTTATGGTGTCAAACCATCTTTCATCTGTTCTAACTCGTTTAAATCGATGTACAACAAACGCAACATTATATATCGAATTCATTTTATTGAGTAATGTATATGATGAGTAATGTATGGTTAATGCGCTTCAAAATTTCTAGTTGTTGTCAAAAAACGACCATTTGTGTGCCATCCAGGATTTTTAGTCTGAAATCCGTTAGGGTTAACAGTGATAGAAAGTTAAATATTCTCTGGTGATACCTTTGTTTTTGATTACTTATTGAAGATTTGTAAATTTTATTGTATAGATTTTTTATATAAATGAAAATTATGACCATTTGATGGGATTTATAGGTAAAATCATAATAATTTTATAAGAACACTAGCTGTTCCCCGCGGCTTCGCTCCCGTGGGCCACCCCACAGGGCCAGTTTTTGGGATTAAAAATAGCCTATGTTACTCAGGAATAACGTAGCTTTCTAATGGTGAAAGATTTTTTTAAATCGGTCCAGTAGTTTCGGAGCCTATTCGGTACAAACAAACAAACAAACAAACAAAAAAATCTTTCCTCTTTATAATATTAGTATAGATAACAAATTCTACAAGCTGATTTCCTTCAAATATAGCACATATTATATAGAGATTATTTTTCTCGATGTCTACTTTGAATATTGATCACAATATAAATACAAGAAGTCATCACCATCATCAGCCTATTAATGTTCCCACTGCTGGGACACAGGCCTCCTCTCTGTGAGAGGGAATGGGCCGTAATCCACCACGCGGGCCCAGTGCGAGTTGGTGGATGCCACCTGTCTTCGAATTTTTGGTTCTAGGATATGCCGGTTTCCTTACGATGTTTTCCTTCACCGTTTTGAGAACAGTGGTGATGAAATAATTTACACAAAGTAAAGCGCCTGCCTGGGCTCGGACCCACGACCTACAACTTTTAAGTCGCGGCCGATACCACTGGGCCACCACTGCTCTCGAGAAGTGCTTGTATCAAATAATGTGAAGAACCTGAATCAAATTTGAATTATTAAGTTGTTATGCAAAAAGTAGATAAACTTTACCTCCTATAGTAAATAAAATGTCCTTCTCTATCCTGGGACGGCTGATCACTCTTGTAGTAATGCACTGCTTTGTCCTGCGGGTCCACTTTAGACGCGCACGCCACACACAGTTCCACAACCCCAGAGTAAAACCCAGCTGACACCAATTTTGAACAGACTAGCGGCAGATTCACGTTTGGAGCTACATCCTAGAAAATAACATATATTATCTATATATCAAAGATATCCATCAGTTTGTATTGAAATAAGCGTTCCAGTGTGGTGTAAAATACTCACTTTACATAGTTTAAGTGCATGCTGCAGCATTTCTTCTCTTTCAGTTGGATTCTTTTGCTGTTTTGCAAATATTAATAATTCGTTGGCCTGAAATATAAATAAAAATGACGTAAATATAAATAGTTCTTCTGTCTATCAAGTTTTATCTTATATCATGAACTAATCAATTATTTCATTGTTACCTTAGAACAAGTAGCGTCTTCTTGCCTATAAAGTGTGGGACATAGCTGTCTCAATTTCTGAGAGATGCCATCCACTGACGCGTTATCTCTTAAATATCCGGCGACTAGAGATCCAAGGAGTAAGCATGCTACTTCCTGTCCACCTACTAATAATTCCCTGGAAAATAATTATAATTGATTTAATTATTGTAGATGTCATGAATAAATAAGTTTCATCATATTTTCTGGAATTGCTTATAAAAGACCAAAGATTTCATACCTATAACTAGCGGCCTGCAATGCATTCTGCTGTTCAGGCGGAAGACTAGCAGCAATTACGTGGAACTGATGCTCACAGAGCACCTTCCATAAACTTAACATTTCTATCGCCATCGCTGGGAACAAAATACAAGTTTATAAATCTTCCCCTTCCTTCAAGAATTCAAGATTCATCATAATATCGAGGGTATGTATGACACTTTTTGAAAAAATTACCGATTATATATCAGTTTAAAGTACACAATCTAGTTGTGGTCTCATTGCATTGTAAAGAATTGTTTTAAATTAATAACTGTAATTCAGTTATTATCTACCAATATAACAGATAAACTTACTAATAAATAATTTAAGAGCGTGCAGGGATGTGTGCTCGTCGGAATGTGGAGGCGCCAGTGTGCGTTGCATGAACGAAGCCACGCGCTGCAACTTTTGAACTATGTACGCGCAGTCTTCGCCCGTAACTTTGCTACTCATCTGTGAATAAATATAAATGAAAATTAATAAATATAGTACAATTCAAAGAGACATACAATAAACATCCTTTTGTAGCTTATTTAAGAGTTACAAATTCACTTACGAATTCTTTGTTATCGGGAGACTGCGACATCGAAACACATTTCAAACCCCATATGGGAGCCAAAATCCTTCCTACATAGATATAAAGACCATTATGTTTAGCGCTATATTCAATGGGCATCGGGAAGTTAGGGTCTCTCTGTTGTTGGGTCATATTCCCCACAAAGGAAGACTGGTTGAACCCTGGACTCAACAAGTTCTGATGGAATGGTGACTGAGGCATCATGGACTGGTTTGGTGATCCGGGGTAGGATTGGTTCATAGGGCCGGGTTGGTATGACTGGTTCAGTTTTCCTGGCTGCATTTGGCCTTGTGGTCCCCTCATTGACATTGGAGTAGACATTTGACGTGGCGAGAATTTTGGCGAATCTGCAATAAACAGTTAGATGTAAGTCCATGTCATCTAGCTTTAGATATTTCACTTCATGATAAATTACTTTATTTTTCATCATATATAATTTTTTTCTTGTTGGTTTCTTCTTTTACTTACTTATTGCAGAAGGCAGCTGTGAAGGCTGTTGGAACATAGGCGTTGGAGCTAACTGGCTGCCGTAGAGGAAAAAGGCACGGGTCGCCCATTCGCTGATAGAGAGGTCGCCACTAGTAATGTCTTCACAGGCTAAGAACAAGGCACACGCACATGCCTGCTCTACGCTGTACAACTGTGAAAAATTACCAGGATTAGAAAGAGTTTTGACTTAATTTTTGTCCAGCAGTGGAGTGATTAATGATATGAATAATAATGAAAATCATGGTTAACTGAACAAACAAGTGAGAAATAAGTTGCGAAGTTTTCAGAAACACACTACACACACACACTACATTCACACTACATTCGGACACTACATTCTGCCAGCGGCTTCGCGCGTGTGATAGTCGGCAATTATCCCACGGGAAAATACTACCGGGATAAAAAATAGCCATGTGCTATTCCAGACTATAGTCTATCTCTGTGCCAAATTTCATCCAGATCTGTTCAGCCATTCTGGCGTGATTAAGTAACAATCATACATCCATCCAAACCTTTGAATAAAGACAAAGTCTTTTTTTTATTTCAACTAGGCCATTAAGGTCATGTATCATATAAGATCGAAAAACATTTGACCGATTTTCATTTCACCTAAAACTTTTCAACTATTATCGTTTCGTTTTTTAGGGTTCCGTACCCAAAGGGTAAAAACGGGACCCTATTAGTAAGACTCCGCGATCCGTCTGTCTGTCTGTCCGTCAGTCACCAGGCTGTATCTCATGAACCGTGATAGCTAGACAGCTGAAATTTTCACAGACGATGTATTTCTGTTGCCGCTATAACAACAAATACTAAAAACAGAATAAAATGAATATTTTAGTGGGGCTCCCATACAACAAACATGATTTTTTTGCCGTTTTTTGCGATAATGGTACGGAACCCTTAGTGCGCGAGTTCGACTTGCACTTGCCGGTTTTTTTTTACTTCATCGAAGTCACGTCTGCCACTGTCTCAGTTGACCTATTATCAATTCGTTTTTTTTTCGTTACTCCGACGTTTCACATCACATCATCAGCCTATTAATGTTCCCACTGCTGGGATACAGGCCTCCTCTCTGTGAGAGGGAATGGGCCGTTACCCACCACGCGGGCCCAGTGCGGGTTGGTGGATGTCACATGTCTTCGAATTGTTGGTTCTAGGACATGCCGGTTTCCTCACGATGTTTTCCTTCACCGTTTTGAGAGCAGTGGTGATGAAATTATTTACACAAAGTAAAGCGCCTGCCTGGGCTCGAACCCACGACCTACAAATTGTAAGTCGCGGCCGATACCACTGGGCCACCACTGCTCGTCACGTCTCCGACGTTTCACTTGGTCGAAAAACTTTTTACCGAAGTTACACTAAGCCGAAATAACATTTGTTCGAAATATTTATTTTAAACTCATATCAAAATACTAAGTGAGAGAGAAACAGTGGATGAATACAAATGTTTAAAACAGCGACTTGAAAAATAAAATTGTCGAGGGCCCGCCCCTATTTCTGTCAGCAGGGTCTAAAGTAACCTAACACGAAGGAGATGGCGGGAGCGAGTTCGCTCGCTTTGCCTGCTCACTTCATCTCCCGTCATCCCCTTCGAACCTAACCTTTCCGTGTCGGGGTGCCCTAAACATAACATATTGACTTTTTATGGCACTATTTCAATTTTAAATTGAAAATTCTACCAATTTACCGACTATATATTTGTGACTAGGCTTCGGCCAAAAGCAAAAAGTTATTTTGTAAATCGGCGAAATGTAGTTCGGTAAAATAATACCAGTGGCAATTGATACTTCGATGATCTGAAATTATGTCAAATACTGCATATAGCAAAAAAGACAACGATCAATAGTTTTCCGTAAAGTGCAATTCGAACAATTTTTTTTTATTTATCGATAGGCTCGCGTTTGACCACTATCTCTAAGATTCGGCAAAGTGATCGGTTCCCCTAGATGAAATAAAAAAAAAAAAAGATTTTTTGAATGTCAAAAATACAAATTTTAATAATAATTGGTTCTACCGTCCATTCGGAAATGTAGCTTGTTATGGAGAAGAATGGAGACGAAACTCCATACTTACTCTTTTAAAAAGTGTTTTAGAACATTTACATACTTACATAAATTAATATACGTGAGGACGATGCACCCAGCACTACTATACTACATCCCTCTTACAAATAAACGCGGTATAAAGTTAAACCAAGTATAAACCTATGAAAATGTATGGTTATTTCTTAGTTATACCTGGTATAACTTTATTCCGCGTTTAGTTGTAAGAGGGCATAGGTATAAAGTATTACAAGCTCTAACAGGTAAATTCCTTCATTTGATAAATAGGATTTAATATTACTAAGATAGGAGGAAGTATGATTTGAGACATACTTTGCTGATGAAATCATAGATACCTGAAAGAAGTCCTTGACGGGGTGTGCGTCAGGTCCGCGGCAGTCACGCAACAACGCTCTCAGTAGGTCAGGAGCAGCGCCCGCTTCAACGACGCACGCACCCGCGCCGGTCACCACCGCCCAGCGAGATACGCTCCACACCTCTGATACACAACACAACACTAATGAACTACTACAAAATTATACCCTGAGCATGACATTCCTTAGTATAGTTCTCGCCAAACTTCTTGGCCGCCATGAAGTTGGCTACAATGACTGCACAGTAGTAAACTCAAACAAAAAAAGCACCGTTTCGTGCCTCGCGCATTCGGTAAACCAACTTCAGGGCGGCCCAGAAGTTTGGCGAGGGCTATAGTTACGAGGAGTCCATACAACTTGATTCTTATCGGCTTCCCTTAAGAATATAGCCTCTTGAATTTTATCATCTAACGAACATTGAGCGCTTGCCACTGGTGTGAACTTAGTTGTTTGTTGGGCATAATCTAAGACAGTACCATACTGATTAGAATAAATAATACACAAGCACTATATTTTTACTACATTGTCAGTGTCAAAACCTAACTTTTTATTCTAACAGACAGACAATGAAGAGAACATACCTTTCTTGGTCAGCATAGCTTGAGACAGATGCTTTGAATGATAATGTGGCAGTGCCGTGAGCGCCCACGCCGGTCCATCGAGCGCCAGCAGTGTGTGCGACTCACTGAAGGTGGCCGCGGATGCTAACACGCGGGATAGGCACCAAAGAGTCTCGGCCTCGCCGCCACCGCCCGCCGAACACACCATTACCAGTGAACCTTGAAGATTTTAATATTGTTAATGAGTTGATTGTTTTTAATGAGGATGTATTATCAGTTGCAACTCTGCATATCATTTCGGAAAATACTGGTATAATTTTATTCATAATGTTATTGTGACAATCACATCTAAGCACTACATTACGTTTACCTACATAAATCACAAATCATGGCAATAAAATGATCAAAAGCTCTCATGAATTATAGATCTGAATTGACTTAAATAGATATATAAAAAATATAAAAAGATCTAACTAACAATTCTACAGCAATTTGTTTATTTATACGACATTTAGGAAATTATTCTCACCATTCTCATAAACGGCACTATGAACTTGTTTCGGCTTCAGTACTGATGAATTAGGTGTGAACCCAGGGGGTAATCTTACATGTAGCAACGTTAGGTATTGTGGTCTTTGGGGTCCGCCTTGGCTCGCACTAAGAACATAAAATAATTTTAAGCATTACAAAAATAAAAACATTATTAACATTTGTGGATGAATTATTTACTTACTCTGAACTTCCAGTACTAAAATACAAACGAGCTCCCGTCTGTGTTACAGCTACTAAATTAAGGTGATCAGACTCTGATTCATCTACTGCTGATATTGCTACAACAGGTTTAAAGTTGTTGGGTTCCAATGTTCTAAAAAATAAAGTATAAAATTAAATTACTGAAATATTGAGTACTAATCCAATGTAATCAAATTAGTAATCCCCTAGATATCCAAATATTTAGGTTTTAACAATGAGTTATACAATAAAATAGTGTTATTGTAATTATTGAAATGTGGGTTTGTCAATAAATATGAGTACTTTTCATGTAACTTACTTCACAATATCAAAAGCTGATGAAACAATTTTCCCCTGTGTTAGCCTCACAACCCGACTCAGTCCTTCGCCATCGGCGCCTAAATCAAATACTTCTATGCAACCCTTTTCACTCAAAGTATACAGAATATGTCTAGAATTGTCTACTTCAATCTTAACTATAGGGTCCTCGTCATACAAGGCCGCACTGAGGAACGTTGGTACTAGGAATGATAATGTACTGGTAGAGTGATTCACTTTCTTGCAGTGTTTTCCGAACCATCCTAATTGAGCCTGAAAGAAGAATACAATTTTGTAAAACATCTTACATGTGGATAACAAGGATCTGAGCAGCATTTTAAAAATACATTACATGACTGTAATAACTTTTCAGGAAATATACTGATTCATGATTTTGCCTGTGTTTGTAAACTGTAGATAAACACAATTTATCTTCAACTATAATGAGATTGTTCAGTAATTTACCTGATATGTGATTTCATAGAGACACCCATCCTTGCCACCCATGAAGATCCTTCCGTTAGACGTAGACTTTACACACATCATAGATATACCATCAGTAGGCAACACAAATACTGGCTCAGGGACTAGATGTATCTCTTGAAGTTCACCTGACCCATCGTTTTTACTAGAAGAAAATGTTACCCCTGAAACAGTAATATATATTATATATATTAGAATCATACATTCATTAGCATCTCTAGCCAACAGAATCTAACTGTACGGTATCTACTCAAAGAATAATTCATCTCACAATAGTAATTTATGTGTCTCGTCTATTCACATTGCAAACAAATTAATTGATTGATTGATATACAGTGAGTTGCATTTATTGTGTATTGGCATTATTAACACTTTGACAGCCGAAGATTTTAAAACGCGGATTCCATGGTTCGCCGGCGATTTTCGCCGATATTGCAACATTTATAAAATGAGAACTATCAATGATAAATCTATAATTATTTTTTTATTTATACTATTGACTTGTTTATTTCTAGGATAAAAATAAAAAACAGACGTAAATTAGTTTTTTTTTATTTAAAAATGTAGAATAAAAAAGAGGTTTTATGGAAAAAAAAAAAAGTCGAACATGGACTTGTACGTGCACTCGCAATAGCGGCGCGGGAACACTGGCGCAGCGCGACACTCGATAGCTTGTTCCGCTCACACCAAGCGCCCCACCACGGTTATTCTTACATGTGTGCGTAGCTAAAGCACTACACTATTATATCAATGCACGCCAAACACGGACTTTTAAAACAAACACTAAGAAAGTCAGTCACGTACTGAGAACGTGATCAGCGTCACAATACAATCAACCTGGGACGTACTCTCCACGTGATCGGCTGTGAAAGTGTTAAAAGAATGTGTATGATGATATATTTTTTGGCACAAAACTAAAGATGAAACCTTTCAATTTTAAACAGATCTAAGTTAAATAATATGTATTATGTCAATCAATTCTTACCTAAGACTACTATTTCAACTGTGGTTGTAAGGACTAATAAATATTTAACAAAATTCTGGAAGACTCCAGACTTGGGTTTCACTAAGCCCACACTGACTATAGTCTCGCCAAGGCCATCAAAATATGCTACATCACTGCCATGCTCAAAGGCCCATACATATATATTACTGTCTATTGCAAGCCACACTCTGCTGATTTCTGGAAATACTCCCATAAGACAGTGGCACTGCATATCTGATTATGTTTATTAAGAAAATATTATGTAATCTATTTTCTATGTTAAGGATTTGGTTGCCACACTTAGTCCTTCAGATGGACCATTGTGCGTGTTATACAATTGGTTAACTTCAATACATGTTTACATGAGCACTGATTGTAATATAGCCTTTCTTCTCTTAAGATTCTTTACGGAGTGCAATAATTTATAATTATATAATTTTTTATTTATTCATTTATTTTTGTTTATTTATAATTTAATGTCTTTTTTTTTTGAATATTCATTTGTATATATGTTATTATATTTATGTCAACATTGAAAAAAAAAAACTTTATTTATATGTCATTAAGACTGGTTAAATTTATTCTACTTTGTTGATAAATGTGGCGAAAAGCTTATTATCATAATTGATTGAATGTTGTGAAAAGGATACGGGCAAAATGTTCCATAATTTCAGGTGGCAGTGGAACTTTATTTAATATCTTCAATTGCGACAAGCTGGGGTGATTCACTAACGCGGCGAGGTTCCTGTAGTCTCCTGCGTTCAGTCCACTGCATGTTGGACTTCTTTGAGAGGCTATTCCAGTTATCTAGAAAGAAACAATAACAAACACATGACACTTCTAAAGTTTGTAGGCATAGCTACGCACACATTTATAATTTGGTACAGTTAAGGATCTTCGAGGAGGTATAAAATGATTCAACAAACCTCTAAAAACGAAGGGCGCGAATTATCAGCACTAATATACCGGTCTAGTGTACAACCAGCCAATTCCAAAGATTCAAGTTGCATTTTGGTGCCGTCTGCCGGACGTGTTGTGTCAATATTATTATTTATTACACTTGGCATCTAAAAACAGCATTATAAAACAATACACGATTATAACAAAGTTTGGACTAGTTTTCTAAGATTTTTATTTCACTTTTTAGGTTAGATTATCTGTCTGTCAAAAGTGACACTGTAATACCTTTTAAAATTTTCTCGGAAAGCCACTCAAATAATTGAGTAATGTTATAATAACAAATAATAAACTGAATTTAAAAACCCCATAGGCAAAAACAATATGCGATAAAAACCACAAGCATCACAATAACAAATAAAAGACTCATTCAAAGAAGCGCGACGGTTAGACGGCAATCAATGCTACCAACTGAAAAATAAGAATACTACACAGACTACACTATTGTAAAAGGCTTAGATAAAGTAGGTATAGATTAAGCCTTAAAATGACCTTGATTGATAGAGCGAGATGGCTAATTGGCAGCTCCATGTAAATGATAAGGACAAAAGATTATTTTTTGTCTTTGTCACCGTGGCCGGTTTCTGTCGTTTGTCAAACTCTAATACAATGGCAGGTTTGACAAACAAACTCGGTTTTGTTTGATTTTCTATGATTTCGTGGTATTATGTGTTAATGGAGACAAGGAATTTGGGTTGTTTATAGATAATAAGTGTCAGTGCGATGGTGGGTTGTAGTGTTCTTGTTCTTGTTGTAACACCAGAACTAACTATTGCTGTCTCATGTGCGGCCACGCCAGTGCTTAATCTATACCTACTTTATCTAAGGTAAAAGGGATTTAGGTGGCAACATATTATTAACACCCGACCCGACGCCACGCCACCCGACGTGTCGACACCCGACGCGTACCGTGCACATATGCAACACCCCACGTGATACTATAACACGCTTCGCTAGTATCATAGCCAGTATTGCCAGGTCTCGTTTTTGTTTTATCCCAAGTCTGATCTCAATTTACCCTAGATTTTAAGTAAAATGAAAAAAATCTAATTTTTTTTAAATAAGCTTTCCCTCCCCGTACCTCTATATTTGATACATTTCATGCAAGATCATACATAAGACGAAACATTACAATCTATAATATAATTACAGACCAGTTTTAAATATTTGAAACCATTAAAAAATTACCCTCACCGAGTTTGTACCCTAAAAACGAACGTGCTGATGAAATTTAACTCTAAATTGGGGTAAATTACTCTAAGTTGGCACCACTGATCATGAAAAACACAAAGAAACACACTGTGTGCGAAGCGTCGGGTGGCGTGTGTTCCCCCTCTCCCGGCAACACGCTGATCCAAACCGACTGGGTGTTGTCGCGTGTGATTTCTTGTCGACACATGGCGTGTTGACTATGTGTTTCTGACCATACTAAATGTATGGGATGGATTAGTACTTCAACGCGTCAGAGGGCGTCGGGTGGCGTGGCGTCGGGTCGGGTGTTAATAATATGTTTCCACCTTCAGTCGAGAGCTTAGATAAAGTACCTATAGATTAAGCCTTAAAATGACCTTGATTGATAGAGCGAGATGGCTAATTGGCAGCTCCATGTAAATAATAAGGACAAAAGATTATTTTTTGTCTTTGTCACCGTGGCTGGTTTCTGTTGTTGGTCAAACTCTAATACAATGGCAGGTTTGACAAACAAACTCGGTTTTGTTTGATTTTCTATGATTTCGTGGTATTTTGTGTTTGTTAATTGAGACAAGGAATTTGGGTTATTTATAGATAATAAGTGTCAGTGCGATGGTGGGTTGTAGTGTTCTTGTTCTTTTTGTAACACCAGGACTAACTATTGCTATCTCATGTGCGGCCACGCCAGTGCTTAATCTATAGGTACTTTATCTAAGGTCGAGAGCATGATCAGTGGTGCCAAGTTAGGGTAATTTACCCTAATTTAGAGTAAAGTTTCATCAGCACGATCATTTTTAGGGTACAAACTCGGTGAGGGTAATTTTTATGTTTATGCTTTAATAGAAATGATTCTTATAGTAAAACTGGTCTGTAATCTTAATATATATAAATCTCGTGTCACAATGTTTGTCCTCAATGGACTCCTAAACCACTTAACCGATTATAATAAAATTCGCACACCATATGCAGTTCGATCCAACTTGAGAGATAGGGTAGGGTAGGGTAGGGTGGGGTAGGGTAGGGTAGGTAGGGTAGGTAGGGTAGGTAGGGTAGGTAGGGTAGGTAGGGTAGGTAGGGTAGGTAGGGTAGGGTAGGGTAGGTAGGGTAGGTAGGGTAGGGTAGGGTAGGGTAGGGTAGGTAGGGTAGGTAGGGTAGGTAGGGTAGGTAGGGTAGGTAGGGTAGGTAGGGTAGGTAGGGTAGGGTAGGGTAGGGTAGGGTAGGGTAGGTAGGGTAGGTAGGGTAGGGTAGGGTAGGGTATGGTAGGGTAGGGTAGGGTAGGGTAGGTAGGGTAGGGTAAGTAGTTAGGGTAGGGTAGGTAGGGTAGGTAGGGTAGGGTAGGTAGGGTAGGGTAGGGTAGGTAGGGTAGGGTAGGGTAGGTAGTTAGGGTAGGTTAGGTAGGGTAGATGAATGTTTGGTGTTTTTATGGCAAAACAAAGTTTGCCGGGTCAGCTAGTTATATTATAGATTGTAATGTTTGGTCTTATGTATGATCTTGCATGAAATGTATCAAATATAGATAGTACGGAGAGGGAAAGCATATTTAAAAAAAAGAGTTTTTTTTTCTTTTAACTTAAAATCTAGGGTAAATTGAGATTAGACTTGGGATAAAACAAAAACGAGACCTGGCAATACTGGCTATGATACTAGCGAAGCGTGAAAGCGTGTTGTAGCATCACGTGGGGTGTTGCATATGTGCACGGTACGCGTCGGGTGTCGCACTGTGGATCGAAAAACGGCTCTAGAAGACATAGGAACTTAAATTTAAAAGTGTCGGTTTTTTTGCTTGAAATGGGTTCTAATAGCCAATATCATGCTTATATATTTCATAGGATGCAATCTGGTAGGCTAAAGGGCAAGTTTCTTTTTTTTGCTAAAAATATGTATGGAGCTGATATAAAAAATGGATAAATCTCCGGAACCGCAAGACTAACCGTAATATCCTTGCACCCGGTTATAGAACTATTTATTTATGATTTTATGACATACTTCGTATAACGAGATTGAGTGCGTTTTTTTTTAAAAAACCTCAACTTTTTTTACCTAATATATAGCTATAGATAGAAATAGACGTGTTATGTGATGTGTCTATCTAACTTAAAAAAAATATTTAAAATAATTAATATTTTGATGTTTATTAACCGACTTCAAAAACGGAGCAGGTTCTTAATTCGTTTGAATTTTTGTGTATATTTATTCAGACATATCTTCGCCAATTACTAACCGATCTTGATGATTCGGTTTTTGTTTGAAAGAGTATGGTCCCTGATTGGTTCGTTGTGAAATTTCGTAAAGATATGTTGAATAACTTCGGAGATATTCACTGAAACTCTTCTATAAATGACGGTAAAGCACCATAGATTGCTGCAATCGCATGTTTGTATATTGTTTACACCATTTCATAACATAACATCGCACCGGTAGACTCTGAAGGGGTACGCAGATGTGTACAGTTCACCCTTCTACACTCTCATTTCATCAATTATGTTCAAGTTCCCTGTTATAGGGGTTATCTATTTGGGCATAGTATTTTTGTTTATTAACCGATCTAAATGATTCGTTTTTTGTTTGCCCCATATACGTTACATAACGTTCGTGATCGTTATACGAAGTATGTCAAAAAATCATAAATAAATAGTTCTATAACCGGGTGCAAGGATATTACGGTTAGTCTGCGGTTCCGGAGATTTATCCATTTTTTATATCAGCTCCATACATTTTTTTTAGAAAAAAAAATAAAACTTGCCCTTTTGCCTACCAGATTTCATCCTATGAAATATATAAGCATGATATTGGCTATTAGAACCCATTTCAAGCAAAAAACCGACACTTTTAAATTTAAGTTCCTATGTCTTCTAGAGCCGTTTTTCGATCCACTGTGTGTCGACACGTCGGGTGGCGTGGCGTCGGGTCGGGTGTTAATAATACGTTTCCACCTTTAGTACTTCAACGCGTCAGAAGGCGTCGGATGGTGTGGCGTCGGGTCGGGTGTTAATAATATGTTTCCACCTTAAATGCGTTTGGAAACATTTTCTTGAGCTATACTTGATGACACCCCACCACAGTACATCGTGCATCAGTTCGTTTCTCCAGCAGTCAAAGACAAAGATATTTTATTTCAACTAGGCCACGAAGCGGCACTTTTGAACGTTACATCAAAATGATTCTACCGTGCATTCGGAAAGTAGCTTGTTATGGAGAAGAATGCACAAGAAACTCCATGTTAAATATATAAAAAAAAAATGCAGTATACAGGAACATAGGTACATACATTATTAAATTCATACATGTGAGGACAATGCACCCAGAATAGCACTACCCACTATACCACCTACAGACATAAAGTATTGGAAGTACTCACACATGTTCTGTGCGGTTATATAATAGATACTAGAAAAACATTAACATCCGAAGCAGTCAAGTTATGACCAATCCCAACGGACGGCGTCCGTTCACGAACATGACGCATGAATTGGCACCACCCAGCTCAACCATCATGAAGGGAACCGGATGATCCAACACACGGACCACCATCAGAGAGACATTTGAGAGAGCATGACACACTCAACGGCCAGGGCACACACAAGTCAACGAACGACGCATAGGTACAGTCTTCTTCTTTTTGTGTGAGGTGTGGCCACCTCTGGTGTCAGAGTTAATTAAGCCGCCTCTAGGAACCTCTCAGGCCTCTGACTTGGCTATTTCAGACTTACATTAACTATATATAAGACACAGACACAGAGACAGTAAATGGTAGATTTACAGTTGGGTACATAGTACCTACTCACAAACGTGCTGTGCAGTTATACAATACTAGGGAAATTGAGTTTATACAATACAAATATATTCATACAGTCTTCAGCAGGTCCAACAATACCTCAAAACAGTAATGTTCTGCATATCACTTGTTACTGCGCCCTAGTGGATGTGGATTGTGGAGCAGGACTAGCATAGAGCCAAGCATTTTTATCAGTCATGTTATCCCCCAACTTATAATATGCCAGCCTACATAGTGTGCGTTTTATACAGGTTTTAAACTTCGTCTCATTCAGTTCAAGAATGTGGGGAGGAATTTTATTGTAACATTTTGTACAGTACCCCATGAAAGATGAGGCTACTTTAGCCAGTCTGAAACCAGGTTGAACTAATTGGTCCCTATTTCTAGTAACGTAATTATGTCTGTCGCCGTTTTTACTAAAAAGATGTAAATTCTTTCTCACGTACATGATGTTTTCATAAATATATTGACAAGGAACCGTCACGATGTTAATGTCCTTAAACAGTTCCCTTAGAGAATCACGCCGGCGAAGATTATATATTACTGATGGCTCGTTTTTGCAGAATACAAATTGACTCAATGTCTGCAGCCCTTCCCCATAGTAGGATACCGTAAGACATTATACTATGAAAATAACTAAAATAGACTAGTCTTGCGGTATCCACATCGGTTAACCGACGAATCTTTCCAACAGCATACACTGCCGAACTCAGCCGCCCTGCAAGGGATACCAAATGAGGACCCCATTGCAACCCTGGATCCCGCGTGATCCCCAGGAAAACCGTTTTATCGACGAATTCTAGCTTCTCCTTGTTTAATATAATGTCAGAATCAGTACTTTTGACATTCGGCAAGGAAATTTTACGCACTTGGTTTTTTTACCATTTAAAACTAAATTATTGGCAGTGAACCAATCCTGAACCTGCCGTAGCGCGTTATTTACGTCGTCAACCCGACAAGTACGTCTATTTATTTTAAAAATTAAAGATGTGTCATCAGCAAATAACACCATGTTTAGTTTGTCTTCCAATAAACGGGGTAAATCGTTTATGTATATTAAAAATAACAAAGGACCTAAAATTGAGCCCTGGGGTACCCCCATTTTTACGTTTAACCACGACGAATTCACACCGTTTATTTAAACTAATTGCTGTCTATCATTCAAATAAGATTTAACCAAACTTAACGCTGATTGACCTAGCCCGTAATGCTCAAGTTTCAGAAGTAATGTTTCATGATTAACGCAACCAAACGCCTTCGACAGGTCGCAGAAGATACCTATGGCATGTTGCGATTCTTCCCACGCATTAAAGATGTGTTTCAATAGGGTGACACCAGCGTCAGTTGTACAACGTCCACTGGTGAAACCATACTGTTTATCATACAAGATGTTATTCGTATTAAAATGAATGAGCATTTGATTTAGCATTATCTTCTCAAATACCTTGCTGAAAACCGGCAACACGGATACTGGTCTATAATTATTTGTGTCTTTACTGTCCCCAGATTTAAAAAGTGGTATAACTTTACTATATTTCATTAGATCCGGAAAGACTCCTTGATCCACACACAAATTGAAAATCAAAGCCAAGTATGGCGCTATAGTCTGAATAATGGAGGTACAAGCTTTGATGGACATTCCCCACAGATCTTCAGTCGGTTTGATCTTGATTTGCTTAAAAGCTTTTATTACTGTTATGGGATTTATGTGTGAAAAGTTAAATACATTCGGGCAGGCTGAAACGTTCGCGTTTAATAATCCAAAAGCAATCGAGGGCGAAGAATTTAAGGTTTCAGTCGTTTTAATTGGGAT
Organism: Anorthoa munda; assembly: GCA_945859665.1. Classification (NCBI taxonomy): domain Eukaryota; kingdom Metazoa; phylum Arthropoda; class Insecta; order Lepidoptera; family Noctuidae; genus Anorthoa; species Anorthoa munda. Next base: position 13,788,093 of record OX243905.1, on the reverse strand, counting down.
GTTGGTAAAGAAATTTACAAATTCTTGCGCAACTTTTTTGTTATCTCTAATAAGTCCGTGTGTGGTCTCAAGCGTGTAATCAGTATTATTTCTTTTATTCCTATTCGTTTCATTATTTATAATTTTCCAAACCGTCTTGATTTTATTTTCTGCTAATTTAACCTTATTGCTAATGTACAAGGCCTTAGCTGCCTTGCATGTATTTAAAAAAAATCTTGAGTAAGTAGCAACATACTTATTAAAAGTTCCAGTGTTCATACAAGGCTTAAGGCCATATAGCTCGTAAAGTCTTTCCCTACTTTTTTAGGGTTCCGAAGTCAACAAGGAACCCTTATAGTTTCGCTCTGTCCGTCTGTCCGTCCGCAGCCTAGCTCAGAGAATCTAAGTACTAGAAAGCTATAATTTGGCATGTATATACATATTAATAATTCCGACAAAGTGGTAACATAAAATCATGAAAAATAATTTTTTTTCGGGTACCTCCCATAGACGTAAAATGAGGATGTATTTTTTTTTTCTCATCTATCCCATGGTGTGGGGTATCATTAGATAGGCCATTCAAAAATATTATGGGTTTGTTAAAACCATTTTTCGATTCAGAGATTCGTTTGCGTAAAATTAAGCTTTAAGTTGCAAATTTATGTTAGAGTCAAGTGTCCCCCCCCCCCTGCCAGCAAAATGGTTGCTCTAGGCTATGTGAAAAAAATCACGGCAGTAGTAAATATAACGAAATTAAAAGGAAAATTATCACGGATAACAAGGCTTTACAAGTTTACGAGTAATAGTCGACCAACTTATAAAATGTACTTGGAACAGTAAAAATTTTGTACAAATGCCATTGAAAAATTACTTAAATAAAGTTGATAGCTGTGTAAAACAGAGTAAATATAATGCTTACGAACCATGTAAAAATATACAAAAATGAAATCATAACAGGCTTTACAAGTTTACGAGTAATAGTCGACCAACTTATAAAATGCACTTGGCACAGTAAAGTTTTTGTACAAATGCCATTGTAAAATTACTTAAATAACTTTGTTAAATGTGTAAAACAGAAAGTAAATATATGCTTATGAACCATGTAAAAATATACAAAAATAAAATCATAACATCCTTAATAATAATGATTTCTAAATTAATAATGTTTAAGCTCGAATAACGCATTGGATTGGTCGGAGTATGCTCGGAGTCGTTGGCAGTCTTCCATACGGCGCATGCGCGCGGTGGAGTCTATTTTGTGTTAGTGCAGAAGTATTTTCGACGTTTTGTAATTAAAACGTAAAAGTAAAGTCAAATTAGATTCGATTTCCAAGAAAATTACTTAGCGTAAAACTTCCCAGAATGAAATAGTGAATACCGCAGATTAGAGAATTCACCTCTAATCTGCGGTATTAGAGGAGATTGGAGGTGAATACATACGATTTTTTTCTAATTCCGAAAGAGAAATAAACAAGGAGCGTGCACGCAAGGATCCAGGAACGAACTATTCCATTCCCCGTGGCTCTAACGCGCGCTCGTATCGGCCCCTTTCGCAATTCGCATCCGCCGCGGTGGTACTCAAATAGATAATATTTTACTAACTTCATTTGCGAAGTTGGATTTTATAACTCCTTCTTCAGTTACCAGTTAGTCCTTATTTAGTTTAAGTCAAGAGTGAATAGATTACATCTAGGCAAGCGTGCTTCACCGTAGACGACATCATCGCTTACCATCAGGCGAGATAGTGGTCAAACGATATAAGCAATAGATTAAAAAATTCTATGCGGGCCCATTTTTAGACTTTGTGAGCCGCTGAAACCGTTCTAATGTTCATGTAACAACAACAAAATCCTCTTTTTAGTCCGCATTATTTTGCAACTTCGGAACCCTATTACTGCGCGTGGCCCGACACGCACTTGGCCGGTTTTTTTAAGTCCTGTTGTCGCCCAGTCACTGAATAAAAACTTAGTGCATATAGTTTTAGTTTTCTTCTTAAAAGTGTTATTGAACTCTTTTTGAACCACTGAGAAAACTTCATCATACAAAATATAACCATCATTCACTGTGAGGTCCTGATCGCTTAACTTACAGATTAAAGTGCTGTTAAATTTATTTAATTTACCGGCTGTTATTGGTCTGGATTGAATCTGCACTTGTTTTATTCGCATAATGTACTCTAATGTCACCAGTAGCCCACTATGATCCGAAGGCAGATAATTTATAATGGCCTTTTCCAAGTAGTTGCAACAACAAAAAACATTATCAATACATGTAGCAGAACTAAGTTTATCACTATAGTGACTCACAAGAAAGTGCAGATGCTTATTAAGCATGTGAATGTGATTATTTTGTCTATTTGACAATTTATCCAAGTAAGGGAAGGCACACAAAATAATTTTATTGCAATTTAACTTTAACATCTCTTTTACACACACTTCGATGTCATCTTTTTTTACTTTTATACTATTACCTACAAATACAGTAATATTGGTATCTGGTTTATATATATTCTTTGTCACAGATTCCATTATTTGCTTGTACGATGACCCGGACATGCAATAATTAAAAGTGGAATGACTCTGATTGCCATTTATTATTTTACCTAAACCTTTTCCAATACCATCTGAAAACATAACCCAATGAAAACCTTCATTACTATGACTAAATGCAAAGCCAGCACTTTCAGGCCGGTCTACTTGAGGCAAATCCTGTGCTATGTACATTAGATCTGTCTTGTACGAAGACACTGTCTTGAGACACCCTCTCAGCTTGGACCGGGTCCTCCGTAGCATCAGGCTGGACTGCAATTAGATTTGAGACTGTCTGGCAGTTACACTGACACATCAATAACTCATTTGCAGCCAAAATGTGTTCTTTAATTTCTAATTTTCTCAGTCTCCTTTCTCATTTTAATGCAAAATTATTATCAATGTGATATACATTGATTATCATACTCATATCAAGTTTTTTTGTTTGGTATTACTTTTCGAAATAATCCGTTACGCTGGTGGCCAAGATATACTAGGCATTCTGTACATTTTTTAAATTAAACTATTTAGAAGCTTATTAGGAATTTAAGACCTCAAAGTAAGCAAGATTATATTCTTATGCCTATTCATTTGATTTTTTATCACCCTGGATGACTGGTGGGACAGTTGCCTTGGCAAAGGCAAATGCCTCCCCCATTGTAACGCTAGGTGTGTAACGAGGTAGCTACACCTTACCATTACCAGCTGCGATCGTCAGTCAGAACCCATCATCATTCAACCGTCCGAGCACAGCATCCAGCGTGTACAGGTATCGGCGCAGTTTGCTGACCTTGAATGCACAGAAGTCGATTTTTCGTCTGTTTGCCGGGCGGAGTGAGGTGCAACGGTGAAGCTGTACACATGCGCAAATCACCCCACCACTTTCGCCGAGCGCTCTAAAATCGTGCCGGTACCTTTATTTTTTTGTAGTTACATGGTTTACGGGAAATAAACACTTGACTATAATTTTTAATTTTATTTATTAATTATTTAAATAGAGTTCGCAATAATCATTGTTTAACAAAAGCTCTCCTTTAGGTCCTCCTATCAGCTCGCCATCTGAGTAGACGAGTTCTCCTCTTACGTACGTCTGCCTAACTTTCCCCGTCAACACTCTGTTCATGTAGGGACTTATCTGTAAATAAGGAAAAGTAGGTAATAATTAGCTAAATAAATAAGTACCCATCTAACAATATCGGCTTTAACAGCAGTAGTTTTTATTCAGGTGTTATTAATTTCAACAATGATCAATGTAGGAATAAAAAAAAATAGATCTAATAATCTTAGATATAGGTCATCGGAGGATCTTAGATTACAAAATATAAAACTCAAAATTAAAATGTAAAACAAGAAATTCATGAATATTATATCTGTCTGTCTACTTAATTAGGAATTGTTACCTAAGAGAGTTGAAAGATTGGTATTTCAATACAAGAAATACATGTCTTTGTAGAAGATTGACCTCGATCATAATACCACAAGAAATATTTGAATAGTCTGTTATGAAAATGTTGCCTTTGTATTACAATAGCTTTAGTTACCTTGTTTTTGTATCTAATGATTTCGGGCGTGACGACGAATGAGGCGTTTGGATCGAAGAAAATGAGGTCAGCATCAAGTCCGGGTCGGATAGAACCCTTCTTCTCTTGCAGGCCGCACAGGCGAGCCGGACCCGCTGACAAATAGTGAGTCAGGGTACTCAATGTAAAACCGCGGGCTTTCGCTTCCGTCCAAAATAATGAGAGATCTGAAAATAGGCAGTAAAAGATATTTCATTTCAAAATATAGTTTCAAAGAACAAAAAAATCTTAGTACTTGTCATACCAAACTGGACAGAAGATATTCCTCCCCACGCTGTCATAAAGTTTGGTCCTTTGAGCTCCGCAACGCTGGGAGAGTGGTCGGATGTAACCAAATCCAATCTTTCATCTCGAATATACTCCCATAACTTTTGCTGTAAATAAAACTTTATATTATCAGTAGGTTCTTCCTTTAAACCCTAAGGCAAGAATCATAGGATATAAAAGAGTCATAGGGGAATGCAGGTAGGTAAGTAATTTTGGGAAAAAATTGCTGTCTACCCCGCAAACAAGTTCTACCGGAATAGGTGGAACATGCAATTCCGTAAGATAGAAAAGATCAGTGGCAAGGTGGCTTTCGTCATTTGGCGATTAATAAATCAGGGTATAATACTCACAATGGATCTTTGTGTCTCTGAATTGGTTGCAAAACCCTGCGCAGTAGCTATTTTTGTGTCAATGTTGGAGGTGAAGATAGCATTGTATAACTGTCTCTTTCACTCGCTTACGTTTGTCGCATCGTCTTATCTCGCTTACTCTATGCAGTATACTTGATGACAAACTGTTTCTTGCGCAATGGTTGGCAGAGCCAACTTTAGAGACACAATGATCAGTTGTGACTATTATTATGTACCTTGTTCGTAATGTTCCTAATGGGCGGCGCGCATTTATACTCGGAGTGGCCCGGAGGGATCTGTTCCGAACTGAGTGTTAGGTAGTGGTTACATGTCTCCGCAGTAACGCCTCCCCGCCAGCCCTGGTATCCACTCTTAATTCTCTCCTCTCTGGCTGCCTCCAGTATAGGTACCACGCCCTCCGCTGATACATGGACCACGTGGACGTGAACACTGTAAAAAAAAATCGGGAAGAACTGGAATTGCCGAATAATCACCAGACATGGCTCTGTCTGGTGATTATTCGGCAATTCCAGTCAAGGTAAAATTCCAGTAGGCCAGCTATGTCTATCGAAAGACTGGCGAAATTGGAGTTACATTGGAGCAGATTTTTTTTTAAACTTTCCTATTTTAATTTGTGATGAAAGGTGATAAATGAGGCCTATAAGGGACCGATTGCCGGAGATGACGCCCTGCTGTTCACTCTTGCTTGGAGGGGTGTAGGGAATACAGACGCTGGCAGACAGTTCCACACTTTACTTGTGTGAATCCTCGAATGGAGATAGCGTATCGCAAAACGTCGAATTAACGTAGAGTGGGACTTGCCTCAGCTGGGCGAATCGATGACCTTAAAAAGGCAGCTGGCACATAGTGAACGAGGTAGCGGTAAGGGAGGAGGTGTTATTGTAATGAAATTCTCTCTCTTCTCTTCTCTTTTTAAAAAAACGTTGCCCCACACTAGGAATTTCTTCCTGTATCGTGGGTGGGTGAAATTTGGGGGAGACCTATGTTTATATCCAGCAGTGGGAAGCCAGGCTGTGTTTATTGAAAAATAAAAATCCTCTCTTCAAGTAACTTTCGGTGTCAAGGGACTCGATCCACCAGAACAAGATAGTCTGGTGTGGTACACTGATGGATCCAAAATGGAATCAGGTACAGGAGCGGCATATACGCAAAAGGTTACAAATGTAGCAAAAGCTTAGGGAAGATGGCAACTGAATTCCAAGCAGAAACGTATGCCATAATAACCTGTGCTCAAGAGAATATAGATAGAGGAACCAGAGATAAATCCATATTATATTCTTAGTGACAGTCAGGCTGCAATCAAAGCCATGGCATCCTACAAAGTGGACTTCGGACTTATTCTGGATGCTATCCAGACACTAAACAGGCTTGGGAAGCATAACAGGGTAAGACTGATGTGGGTCCATGGGCACAAAGGAATCCATGGTAACGAAGTGGCAGATGAACTGGCAAGAGAGGGCTCACCAAATGATTTTGTGGGTCCAGAACCGTGTGTAGGCATTTCGACATGTCCCGTAAAATCCACATTTAGGGGGTTTGCAGATCACAGATAACGAACACATTGGCTCCAAGAAATTCCTATAACAGGCACTACGTTCAAAGCCCGGGAATGCATTTGGAATATGAGCAGGGGGCAAATCCGCTACCTGCTTGGGGCCTTTACAGGGCACTTTGGAACCAACGACATGATCATGAAGATGGGTCTAACCGCGACACCCGCCACGTGCAGGTTATGTGGGGAACATACGGAACGCATGGAGCACCTACTGTGCACATGCGACGCACTGGCTGATGGTAAGCTAATGAGTCTCCTAGGGGTTGGATATCCAAAACCAGAAGACTATAGGCTCATATCTCCTAGTCTCGTTGAAAGAAAAGAGAAAAGAGTTTTCAACGAGATTGGGGAGGAGTAGGTTATCTAGGAGACCACAATAGATCCCAATGGGTCGAAGTATCCGAGTTATTTCTCGGCCCCTCCACAAGACAAGATAAGATGATAACATTCGGTCACCATCCGGGTATCAAATGTAGATTTAGCATTATATTATGGGTTGGCCCAGACATAGTTTATGTGAACCTACTCGTATTAACCTACTAGATTATTTTTTCACCTATCGTATTTTGCTGTTATTTTATAGCGTGTATCGTCTATCTGCTTATGCACAGTTTAGGTAACGGTTAATTTATTCTTGTGCTTTTAAATTACAATTTAATATCTCGAGATAGTCGCCAACAGTTTTTAAAAAAAAAAACTTGCCCCGATTCTTGTTCTTTATGATATTTGTTATACCTGTGTGAGAAGACTAGAATTTTACATAATTTTATAATAATGAAAAGAAAATTTCTTACTCAGTTTTGTGTAATTGTGACGCAATCAATGAGGCAGCTTCGAGCTCCATTATTTCGGGACGGGAAGCAAGGTACGTGTCATAGAGAACTGGATCTGAAATGGTAATAGGAATTAATAAGTTAATAATAAAATATAAAACGGTATTTCCGAGAACTGTGATATAATAAAAAGCTTTGGTAAACCTGGAACCGGTCAATTTATTTACGTAGGTATCTACATTTTTAGAATCTTCGGAGATTTTTACAGTTATTAAGCTATACTTAATTCGTTTCTTTTTTAATGCAATGAAAAGTTTTATTTATAATTTAAATAATATGTACAACTTAATATTTCTAATCTTATGACTGATATCAAAACAAACTTACATACAAAGGGGAGAGGGAAAAGGGCTCATAGCGCATCAAAAAATTCGTCCACATCGATGTCAATGGGAATCGTGTCCAGAACGCTGGCAGCATTGCCACGTTGAATGGCAATGCTGATTCTCTGGCTGAAGAAAAGGCCAGCCCTCTGGTCACGCGAACAGTCGACTAACCGTTTACTTATGTCTCGAAACACTCGATGAGCACTCGGGCCCCATGGAACTAATGTCTCAACCCCAAACGGCTCAAACATATAACTGCCAATAAGGTTGTTATATTTGCGCCGTTTGAGGTTTTCTGCACCAGCAGCAGCTGCCGCAGCACATCCCGCCGAGCTAAGAAGATGTGATGGTGCAAGGGTATCGACACATGTTGCATCCCACACCAAAGGCCTACCCAACTTCCAAGGCATTATGGTCATCCCATCCGGTCTCTTCCCATCGTCGCGTGCGAAGCCATTGGGTTCTAAAACAGCTGGCACCCCGGCGGTGACAAGAGCTCGACGTATGATGTCATTAATGCTGGTGTGCCGTGCTATCCGACCAGCGCTCCTACTGCAGGATAGGCCATGGTGTCCGAGGCGGTCGACTGCTTCACCACATTGACAGCGATGTGGAGCTCCGCTGGGAGTATCTAGTCGCAGACATGTAGCGATGCCGATCCGGAAAGTAGTGTCACTCAACATTGTACCTATGTTGGGTGACGGTAATGCCTGTAGCTAGAGGCCCGACTCCCACTCACCCACAGTCAGTAGGCGAGCACGCTCAGCAGTATTGGTGGACGTATTCATGAGTTTATGCCGTACCAATCTGCAGAGCGGCTCATCCCACTGTCTTTGGGAAGATGGGTTTTCGGGCAACGCCGTATTCGGGCAAGCCACTTTCCAGGCGCACACTGCGTCGGTCGAGCACGGCACTTCACAGTTAACCAGCGACTGGGATAAAATTTTTGTGGTTAACGTTTCAGTGCTGTGGACCGAAATTAATTAATTTAATGCAATTGATATCGCAAAAGTGTAGGTATTGTTTGTAATATTTTATCTAAATACCTACCTGGGCATGAAGGGCCGGCGCATTCTGGGCTCTCTTCCCCAATTTGTACTTCAGCGTGGAACTGAAAACGTTTTATTTTTAACACACCAATTTCCCTTAATTAACACCCAACTTAATACAAATATCAGAGGCAAAACTTACAGCTAAAACGGTTCCACTGCCGTTGAGATAAACCAAGGCTTTCTCCAAATCTGCTGGTGTAACATAGGGGAACTCAGATACGCCGCTGTTGATCAAGAAACATTTGAAACCCACCACACCCGCTTTTACCATTTCTTGTAACTCTTCCTGAAAAGAAGGAAAAATACAGACGAGGAAATAATAAAATGCAGTAACTATAATTAATAAATTACAGTATCTCCGTCTCTGTAGACACGAATGGCCTCGCACTCGGACGAGGTTTTTCAAGGAAAATAATTTATTATTCATTGAAACTACCGGTTACGGTTTCAACTACCTACTTATTTTAAATACTACATGCACGGTCTCCTAACTTCCCAAGTCCTTGTCCATATATACATACATACATAAACTCATGCTTTTTTTCCATGGGGGTGGGCAGAAACTACGGAACACCACCTGCTACGATCCTTACATACTTCTTTTACTTCAATATGAACTTATCATACATCTAGTGAACGTTTACAACCTTACACGCACGCCGGTTATGAGTACTGCTCACCTGGCCTTTCTGAAGATCATCACCACTAAGGTCAATGTACGTCTTTCTAGGGCGTCCCCTCCTTAGTCGCCTTTCATACATCCTCTCAACATGACCAAACCATCTTAGCATACTCTTCTCAATTTTTAGTCGCTACATCGTCTTTGTCCATTCCTTCTTTATTCATTGAAAGAATATATTATGACACTTATTGGTCTCACGGGTTATAGTAGTCATAATATTTTATTGGTGAGAGAGTCTTGCAAGTATTAGGTACATCTATTATGATATTGTTATCAATTATCATATAACAAATTAAAAGTGCGCTGAACGCCTGTTGCAGCGGATAACTAAAACGTATTATCTATTCTGTTCTGTAACGTTCTGTGCTATTGTATGTCTATTTGTTTATGAATGCTAAAGCTATATAATCTATTTATACTTTTACCTCATTTCCAGGGACAACGCCACCCCAGAAACCAACATCGACAAATATTTCTTCCTTTGCAAGGTTGGCTTTAACTTTCAAGTTTTCAAGAGACGTCGTTGGCGGAATGGAATTCCTGTAATTTATAATAACATATTTAAATATATACCTAATATTTTTGTTGTTTTGTTAAAAAATATAGAAATTATAGGTAAAACAGACAAGCATGCTTCCCGCTTATTAATATGCTTAATTGGAAATCTTGAAGAAACTGCAGAACACTGGGTATATAGGTGTACATATTTTTCATACATTCTACTTCAATCACACAACCAATAACTCGTTTGTACTACTAGTCACTGATGAAAGGGAGATCTTCTCTCTTATAAATGGCTTAAAATGTTCCAGTGCTGTCGGACTTGATAAAATATCTAATAGCTTACTTAAAGATATTAAGGATTTCATTGTCCCACCCCTAGCGCATTTATTCAATCGTTGCCTTTGTCGAGGTGTCTTCCCAGACATACTTAAAAAAGCTATCATTATCCTTATCCACAAGGCTGGTGACAGACACCGTGCCTGTAATTATAGGCCAATTGCTATACTACCTGCTATTTTGAAGAATCTGGAAATAATAATTAATAGTAGACTTGTTAAGTATTTCGAAAGCAACAATTTGCTTTCCTCTTGTCAATTTGGTTTCCGTTCTGGAAGGTCAACAGAGGATGCAGTGCATAAGCTTACTGACAAATTATTAGGAGACTTGATTATGGGAACAAAGCACTTGCCATCTTCCTTGACCTTGCCAAAGCGTTTGATACGGTGTTTGTCCCGCGCATAGATATTTCTATGGTCCCGCGTCTTCTAGCTTGGAATAAGAGGGTTGCAGCTGAAACTATTTCAGGACTATCTAAGTGGTCGTAGTCAGTGTCTGAGGGTGGATTCCCACATTAGCACTGATCTGCCTGTCTATTTTGGTGTCCCACAAGGCTTTGTGCTGGGACCTACTCTTTTCTTAGTGTACCTCACATACCTCTGTGAACCGAAGCTCGAGCAGGGTACCATTATTTCCTATGCTGACGACACAGCCTTGCTATTTTCTGCTAATAATTGGTAAGACATATTCACGTTGGCACAGAATGGTTTGAACAGGGTGTCAGACTGGCTGAAACAAAATGTTCTCATCCTGAACTCAGGCAAAACTATGTACATGCCCTTTTATACACGAACTCCTTTTAAACCCGCCATTGAACTTACCCTTAAATCACACTCTATTCATCCCCACCCAACAAATGCTACTACAGGTAATTGCCCTTGTCTGACCAGGAAATCGGAGGTTAAATATTTGGGCGTCATACTGGACTCATCCCTGAACTTCAGTGCACATCTATCATTACTTTAATCCAGACTGAGAAAACTCATCTATGTTTTTAAGAATTTACGGTATGTATTTTAATTTAAAAAAAGGTTTACAGGGCACTCTGTCAATCGCTTCTAACTAACTGCATTTCATGTTAGGGCGGAGCTGCCAAAACCACTCTGCTTCCACTTGAAATAGCACAACGGGCAAATCTAAAAGTTAGCTCCTTCCGACCCATTGATTACCCACACATCTTTTATACCATTCATGGAACCTACCGACCGTAAGCCAACTCAACATCATAACTAATCTTAAAGCAACACTCCCTTACCCTTCTTGACAGGAATATTCTTAATAAGCGTCGTAAAATGCTGTAGTTCCCCAGTCCTTTCAATTTAAACATTCATTTACAAATAGGCTTTTCTGCTTTAGTGGTCCTTTTCTATATAATAAATTAAATACTAGCCTTAATATCTATACCTTAAGTAAACGTGAATGCAAAACCAAATTGCTGAACTTCCTAATTACTTGTGATTATGAAATTACAGAAAAACTTCTTAAAACATTAAGATAAAGTTAATCTATTAAACACCACAAACAAAAGCACACAACACTCACTCAAACACATTCAACACAAGCACACCACACACAACTCACTCTGTTGTAAAATGTTATTTTGCTTAAAAGTTATATAATATTATGTAAACGTGACCACTGTTAAATTGTTCATATTGTCGGGCAAGTGAACTGCGTCCTGAAATACAGGCTCGGCCTAGCTCAGGCGCAGTTGCTCATTTTTATTTTTGACATATATGTAATAGCTTTAATAATTTAATCTTAATGTTCAAAATTGTACAATTTTATGGATAAATAAATATAATTTAATTTAATACGTAAATAAAAACTGCACCTGTGTTCAAGGCAGAGACGTGCACCTAATAGTAATTTTTTTTTTTTTTTTTTTAAACGTTGCCCCACACTAGGAATTTCTTCCTGTATCGTGGGTGCGTTTACAAACATATAAACCCCCCCCCTTGGCTTACCCAGCCAAGCCATCATAGATTATCCTAGCACTCAACCATAGTAAAAATATACATTTTTACTGTGACTCTACTAAACAAAGTAACAACTTAAAGCGATGAAGATTGCAAATAAGCGACGGCTGATAAAACGTCACTTTGACTCCAAGTCCATACTGATACTAGAGAAGAAAAATCAAAGTGACATACAAAGGCATATCAATGATGGTGGTCATCCCTCCGGCCGCAGCTGCCTCGGTGGCCGTCACATATCCCTCCCAAGAGCTCCTGCCGGGCTCGTTCACATGCACATGAGAATCTACTCCTCCTGCCATCAAGGCCCACCATCCGCCATCTATTAACTTAAGAACACAAAACAGAGTTGAAAGATTTTTTTACCTTTCAACACAACACATAACATCAACTTTCAGTTCGTCTTATCTACCGCTAAACAATGTTCTGAAGGATTCTACCGCTAATATGTATTACAATAGGACCAAAATAAATGTACTAAGCGTGACCGCCACACCAATAATCTCTGTAGGCCATTATGATGGTGGTAATGGCTCATTCACAATGGTCGTCTGACGACTTTGGCGAATTCAGCGTGCAAAGGTCCGTGCCCTTCGATGCCGAACTTTGTCGACTTCGGCAGCGAACTGAACGTCTAACAAGTTGGCGTTAGCACTGGGTTCGTCTTATCTACCGCTAAACAATGTTCTAAAGGATTCTACCGCTAATATGTATTACAATAGGACCAAAATAAATGTACTAAGCGTGACCGCCACACCAATAATCTCTGTAGGCCATTATGATGGTGGTAATGGCTCATTCACAATGGTCGTCTGACGACTTTGGCGAATTCAGCGTGCAAAGGTCCGTGCCCTTCGATGCCGAACTTTGTCGACTTCGGCAGCGAACTGAACGTCTAACAAGTTGGCGTTAGCACTGGGTTCGTCTTATCTACCGCTAAACAATGTTCTGAAGGATTCTTCCGTTAATATGTATTACAATAGGACCAAAATAAATGTACTAAGCGTGACCGCCACACCAATAATCTCTGTAGGCCATTACGCTGGTGGTAATAGCTCATTCAAATGGTCGTCTGATGACTTCGGCGACTTCAGCGTGCAAAGGTCCGTGCCCTTCGATGCCGAACTTGGTCGACTTCGGCAGCGAACTAAACGTCTGACAACTTGGTGTGAGCACTGGAATTGTGCGTCCTGTGGACCTAGTGTAAGTGAACCATAAGAGTAAGTATATAGGTACCTACTTAAAGATTCACGATATTCAATAATTTTTTTTACAATCGAAGGCCTTGTTCCATTTATTGGGGTTTCCAGGCGATAAGCCAGTTTTAAATAACTGATACCAAATCACAATGATAGTAAAGAGTATTTTTAAGTATTAAAAAGTAAAGTATTTTTTTTATATTGTCCCACAATAGGAACTTCGTCTATATCGTGGGTGCGTTTATAAACTTTTAAATACACACAGACAGATAGACCCGGAACATCTAACTGCAGGCCATACAAATTTTTGTTCCGTGCGGGAATCGAACTCGCGACGCGTAGCGCAGCAGCTAAACGCTCAGCCACTGCGCCAACGTGGCGTCAAAATATATGAAGCAATGGATTAGGAATTTTCAATAAAAAGGACTGCTATTGGTACTTTCATTAACAATAATGGAGCATAAATAAAAATCTGCTTTACAAGGGATCGCATTAGATCGCGCTATGATTTTGATACAACGGATCGCATAGAAAGCATCAGGGCAAAACTGATCTATATACTTATAGTACGAGGAGGGATCAAAAAGTAGTGAGAATGAGATAGAATATAATGACTATTGATAACTTAATAATTTATTTTTCTACATAGTTTCCGAGTCTCTCTACACACCGAGTCCAGCGCTTTTCCAAGGCTTCAATCCCTTTCAGAAAAAAAGTTTTGTCTTAGTCCTGCAAAAAGCTCTCCACGGCATCCATCACCTCGTTATCGTCTTCGTACCTGTTTCCCCTTAAGTATTTTTTTCAATTTGGGGAACAGATAAAAATCGCTAGCCGCCAGATCTGGTGAATAAGGGGGGTGGTCAACCAATTCAAAGCCAGCTTGCTGAATGGCAACCATCGCAACTGCCGACCAGTGCGCGGGTGCGTTGTCGTGATGAAACAGCACGCCCCTTCGAAGTTTCCCCCTCCTTTACTCTTTGATGGCATTCCTCAACTTGGGAATTAAAGCTGCATAATATTGGCCTGTAATAGTGGTTCCACGCTCCAGATAATCAATCAACAATATCCATTCTGAGTCCCAAAATATTGAGGCCATAACCTTGCCAGCCGATGCCACGACACGAAACTTCTTCGGGGTCGGTGATGATGGCCGTTTCCATTGCGAAGATTGCTGTTTTGTCTCGGGATCAAAATGATGGACCCATGTTTCGTCCATTGTTACGAAACGAGACAAAAAGTTTTCAGAATCTTCTTGACACTTGTCCAACAATATCTTCGAAATGTCAAGTCGATTTTGTTTCTGACTGTCGGTTAACATTCTCGGCGCCCATCTTGCGGAGACTTTTCTCATATTCAATATGGATTGAATACTTCCATATGAAATGCCCGTTTCTTGAATGAAGTATCGGATGGTAACTCTTCGATCGCTCAATACAATTTTCTCGACTCGCAACATTTTCTTGGGTGACTGACGTCGATGGACGGCCGCAACGATGTTCGTCTTCCGTGCTCGTTCTCCTACTCGAAATTGAGAAGCCCACCTTGCGACAGTGGAATACGCCGGACCAGACTCTCCTAATGTTGCCTCCAAATCGCAATGAATCTCTTGCATTGTTAACTTTTTTAAACAGAGGTTTTTAATAACGGCTTTCACCATTTTCGAGAACACGTTCCGACACGAAGTAAACAAATGACTACATTCAGAAAAAAACAAAAGAGAATCGAAGATTTTTTTCTTTATTTATATTACAAATATGTATCTCAGCTATGCCTGCCAGTATTTTTTTTTCTTACCAAGGAGTATGTCGTTCCCACTACTTTTTGATCCCTCCTAGTATATAGAGGAAAGATTTGTATTTTTGTATGTAACGAATAAACTTAAAAACTACTGGACCGATTTCAAAAATTCTTTCACCGTTGGGAAGCTACACTATCCCCGGGTGACATAAGCTACTTTTTATCCCTGTATTCCCACGGAAACGGGACCTACGCGGGTGAAACCGCGAGGCGTCCGCTAGTGTTTAATAAAGATAAACAAAAATTTTACCATGATGCTTTGTAAAGAAGACGGGACGGAAAAAATATTTATTTGGAACAGATTTTAATCGCCCTTTGGTCCGATTCCAATCTGTATTGACTGCATTGATATAAAAGATAGCAACTATAGCTACTACTGACATAAAAATACGGTGAATAGTTTTATATGCTTACATTTTTTACTACCTAACCACTTAGGTCTATGTGCACTATTAAGTCATTAAAAAACTGTTAAATAGGTTACTGTATAATTTTATTAGCTTTGCTTATCCTTATGATTTTAATGGTAAATCGAGGAAAAAATAAATTGCACTTACTTGCCAGTCCTTGCTTTTTTCAGAGCCGAGTAATAAATCAACGAACTCTTTCTTCAGAACAGCCTCAATGACTCCGTTCTCGTCAACCAGAACTCCACCTTCAAAGTCCTCGGTTTCGGTAACCACATGACGACTTAAAAACAATTTCTTTTGTAAAGGTTTTGTTGACTGCCCGATAATATGACAGGTAACTGCCGCTACAAATACAATGGATTACATTATCAACGAGTAAGTAGCACAAAAACCGTGCGATTTATGACTGAACACTTACACAATAATATCGTCGATAATAAAATGTGAGGCAGCAACATAGTGGTCAATACCGAGCAACTGCTTCGTAAAAACTGAATAACAATTAAGACGAGAGCAGTTTTACTTATTGCTGTTCTTTACATCAATGACAAAAGCAATTATCTGTTCAAGTAATATCCGCGACCGTGTAAAACCGAATTTGTTGGTAATGGAACACGTTTTTCAACAAATAAGTAGATAATGTTGTCTACAGAGCGTTGAATGCGTTCTGTGAATATTAATAATACTGTCGGTCGATTGAAAAGTAAGACAGCTTATCATCAGATCCTATTGTTTGAGATGCTGATAGTCGCTACCATATCTTATTAAACAGATGAATATGTCAACCTGGTTCCAATATCAAATATTGCCTGTGATTGCACTAGATTCGAATCGTGTTTATGGCATATTATTTAGGTCGACATTGTTTATCATGATAGGATTGATAACTCATATCTCTATGTTATTTTATTATCGAGCTGTTTGCAGGCTCGGGCTTGCAAATTGCTAAGGCAAACAGGTTTTTTTTTAAATGTTTATAGGGTTTCGTACCCAAAGGGTAAAAATGGGACCCTATTGTATATAGTCTGTCTGTCTGTCCGTCTGTCACCAGGCTGTATTTCATGAACCGTGATAACTAGACAGTTGAAATGTTCACAGATAATGTAATTCTGTTGCCGCTATTACAACAAATACTAAAAACAGAATGAAATAAATATTTAAGTGGGGCTCCCATACCGTGAATTTTTGTCGTTTTTTGCGATAATGATACGGGACCCTTAGTGCGCGAGTCCGACTCGCACTTGGCCGATTTTTTTATTTTTCACTTTATAGTTATGGGACATATCTATAATGCTCACAGTTATGCCAGAATAGATTACCCAAATAACATGAAACTTGAACACAACCGGTGCAATTAGAGTGTACCAGGGTGAACTGTACAAATCTGCGTACCCCTTTAGAGCGTAACGGCGTGATGTTATGCGATGAAATAGCGTAAACAATAAACAGACAGGCAATTGAGTAATCTCCAGGGATTTTCCGTTGTTTATTGAGAGTTCTGTTGTATATCTCCGAAGTTCTTCATCAGATCTTCCCCAAATTTGACCACAATTGGACCAAAATGGGACCACATGAGAAGCACCAGCTTTCAAATAAAAAATAATCATCATAATCGGTTCACCTAGTAAAAAAAGGCCGAGGTATTAACATAAAAGAAGTCGGTAAAAAAATCAGTCGAATTGAGAACGTCCTTCTTTTTCAAGTCGGTTAAAAAATATTGTAATCTCAGTTTCTCAGGCAGATGAGCAAACAAGGCCGATTTGCATTTTTTATAATTTCTGCTTGCTAAATTGGATGGAAATCGTTAACCTACATCTTTACAACTCACTCAGACATGAACTTGGAACTTATTCAAATATTTGACGATGATTGGCGTTCTTGCTTCGGCATTTTTATACCGGTTTCATCAATTTATTAGTAATATGTAGGTATATGATATTGTGTTGTTACCTATCTACAAAAGTAGAAAGATGTCTGTGTGTACAGGTAATAACTCTAAACTTATATTTTTAAGCCACATTAATCATATCCCTATAAATTATTAGTCAACAAGGAACGCTTAAGGTCTCAGCACACATATGGGATCGGAAAGGGATCGTCACCGTATCGCCTCGAGCCGTTCGGAATGGTTTGTATTAAACTCCCTACTGCAACGCACACTAATCGGAATAATAACGTAATCGCCTCGCCTCGGAACAGGCTCCGAACTTGAATTCCCGCGCTTACGGCTCATCGTCCCCGCGCTTACGTTTCTCCGTCCCCGCGCTTACGTCTCTCCGTACCCGAGCTCACATCTCTTCGTCCACCCTTTCCCCTTTCCCCTCCCGCGACTTGCCTGCTAAAGACGCCGCCATTCGCAAGGAGTATTTCATTCGTGTTGCGCGTATGTTTTATTTAAAATTTTAAGTTCGATTCAAACACAAAATAACGATGCAAAGGGAGAAACTTATTGAAGAAGTGAGAAAATATCCATATTTATATGACTTAAGTGATGCTAAATACAGCAATACTATAAAAAAGGACGAGGCTTGGAAACAAATAAGTATTACTTTAAAGCAATCTGGTAAGTACCTACTCCTATTTAATTATTTATTTAATGTTTTTCGCGTATGTAGGTATGTATGGGAAATAAAACAGTTGTGATTAATATAATTATAATGAAAAATTTAACTGGAATATCCATTAAGAATTAACATTAATATTTAAAGCTAAAAGCTACTGCCATGGAACTCGTCCGGTAGAAGTTTGAAAATATGTTTTGAACTTTTCACGTACATTAAAAGCGGTAGCCATATGGGCACCACTAATACTTGGTAATTGACTTAACAATCGGTCTTCGCCGAATTCAACTGTAATTTCCTGTTCTGTTCTGTTCGGTTCCTGTAAATTCATCTCAATGTTATATGTCCTCATCATATTGTGTAAAATGCAAGTTGTTAATACCACTTTATCTACAAACTTTGGATGCAATTTAATATTTTTGTTGTAAATCGCAAATTTTTGATATAAAATTCCAAAAGCGTTTTCAACAACCCTTCTAGCTCGTGATAAGCGGTAATTATATTGCCGTTCAGGATCTGATAGTCTCCGTGTATTTGAGCGAGGATATGGTCTTAATAAATATGTCTTCAATGGAAATGCCTCGTCTCCCACAAATACATGTGGCATTGCATGATTAGTTCCTGGTAATGGTTTGTCACATGGAATATTGAATGTGTTTCTTTCAAGTGCCTTTCCAAATGTAGATGATGAATAGATTCCGCCATCGCTGTTTTTTCCATAGGCTCCTACATCAACCGCTATGAATCTGTATTCAGGATCAACTATAGCTAACAAAACAATAGAAAATGTTTTTTTATAGTTAAAAAACAACGATCCACTATTGGGAGGTGCAATTATATTTACATGTTTGCCGTCAATGGCGCCTATGCAATTCGAAAAGTTCCATTTATTTTTAAATCCTTCTTCGATTCCTTGCCATGTGGCTGTAGTTGGTTGAGGTATATGAATTGGCATTAATTTATTTATTATTGCATTGCACACATCTATTACTATCAAACGAATAGTTGATTCTCCTAAACGGAAGCTCGATGATAAATTAGTAAATGTAGATCCAGTTATGAAGTACCTGCAACAATAAATGTATATTTAATATACGTTTTATAATACGTGTATATGTTTATGTGAATGTGTGTGTACGTACTCCTTTTCACACATACATGTGTAACTACATGCGCTTGATATAGTTAACCATGATTTATTTTATTTCAGAATCTGAGTGCAAGAAAACTTGGTTAAATCTTAGAGTCTCACCGACGAGCTATGAAGAAGCGTAAAACTAAAAGTGGTCAGGCAGCCCCGACGACGAAAAAGTGGACCTTTGAAGATGAAATGAGTTTTTTAGTACCTCATTACAAAGAAAGAAATACGATCTCTTCGGTTGATGATGATGACGGTTCAGATGTTAGCAGTTTCTTGGGTAATGATGATTCACAGAACTCAATAAACATAATTCAGTCTCCAGAAAACTTACAAGCGGAAACTACTCCACTTTCACCGCGTCCTGAGTCTTCTGCATCTTCAGTTGCATCCAAAATTTCAAAAAAAAAAAATCTTAATATTGAAAAAAATTCAGCGTCACAAACTTTAATGAAATATTTATTAAATCACAACGAAACCAAAAAAGAAGATGAGATAGATACATTTTTTAAGAGCATTGCGGCAACGGTTAAAAAAATTTCAGAATATAACCAAGCTGTTATGAAAAGTAAAATATATAACGCAGTTTCGGAAATGGAGTTAAAAGAAATCGCAGAGAAACAAAGCTATTATAGTTATCGCAACCCTTACATTCCCCAAAGAGAAGATGACATGCCTCGAGGTTATACCACTCTAAATAACATTAGCCACGAGATACAATCAACATCTGGCGCTTCAAACATTCATGATTTTAATATTTCAAACTTAGAAGAAAATGGCGCGTCAAATGCTGACGATCTTGATACTTCAAACAATCTTTAATTTATACAATGATTGTATTTTTGTTAAGGCGCTATTTTTGTTTAATTGCCATAATTTTTGGATTTAATAATATAGTTTTGTATAATAAAAAAATATGTGATTTATGGGTATTTTTTTTTTACCTAAACTACAAAAAAGTTGCATTTACTAAAATACCTTACGCAATCACACAAAATATATACACACATACACCAGACATAAAACGTACATCCCCTGTGCACACCTGATCGCAAATGAGGGTTGCGTTCCAAAAGAAATATTTTTTATCGACAGAGGATAAAAATTAATCTATCTTGTAGTTTCGGAACCGAGTATTTTTTTTGTACACTTAAAAAAGAGAACAATAGAGATAATACAAACATTAAAATTATAGTACAAATATTTATGTAGACCAGATTAAAAATTCCAAAAACAAATGCAATTTCTCACCTTAACGTTACAGCTAGTTTTTCTTCGGGCGATATTGTTTCTCTGAATGTTGTATTCTTCTTCCTTATACATTCATCTATAGACTGCAATATGTTATAAAAGAGATATTTCGGCATATGAAAATAAATATAAAATTTCTCTTCATCATCCATCAAATGTTTTTTTATAGTCCGAAATTCCCCTTCAGTACTCCTTGCTTTATACATACTGTGTACCCAATATCTTTTTCTTTTTTTCTTGCTATTTTCTTTTTATTTTCCTCTTCATTAAGTGCTATGGCTATGATAGCCAACTCACGTATTGTAAACCAAGACATAACCGTGCGCTACACTTAACGTTTGGATTCAAACTGATCTGGTGCCAACCAGGTCAGCCAGGGGGCGGCGAGGCGTAAGCGCGGTGTCGCCTAGCCGTAGCCGAGTTGACGTACAGGCGCTGCTGATACGCTTTCGTTACGTGCATACGGTAGGTTGACGCCTGGTTGACAGCGAGGCGAAAGGCGTTACGGTTACGATCCCTTTCCGATCCCATATGTGTGCTGAGACCCTTATAGTTTCGCCGTGTCCGTCTGTCTATCCATCCGCAGTTTAGCTCTGAGACTCTTTGTACTAGAAAGATATTATTTGGCATGGATATACATATTACTTACGCCGACAAAGAGGTAAAATAAAAAAAAATAAAAAAAAAAATTTTTCTTTCCTATACGTACGTACACGTAAAGTGGGGATGTTTTTTTTGGAACGCAGTTCCTTATTGCACGTTATAGTTCTGATTTGTTTGAGGACTGAGGGGCTAGACCGAAAAAAGTGTAACAATGAAAGAAACCGGCCAAGTGCGTGTCGGACTACGCACATTTAGGGTTCCGTACCAATTTATTAATATATTGGTATTTGTCACAGACAGATAAAAGGTATTTGTTAGTAAAATTTACGTAAATAAACATTATCACAAAATTTTAAGTTCATATGTCAATGGGAAGTTAAAAAATTCTTCGGAACAAAATATGTGACAGACGACGGACAGACGGACAGACAGACGGACACGTGAGTAACAGCAAAAGGGCTCCGTTCGGGTACGGAACCCTAAAAACGATACCTTTTGCAGTGATTTTGAGGCACTTCTCGATCACCTAGGAAACTAAAACTTTTTTTAATCGATCCAGCTTGCCGTCGATTTTGAGAATAATATCATGCAAAAATATTTATAATTTTAACGTTTAAATACCCTTTTTTGCGTGATAAGTTATGCGAGGCACAGCGTGCTGCATGCATGATAGTACAAGCGAAGATCCGAAAAAAAAGGTAGACGCTGAGGAGAGAGCCGGAGGCGCACGAAGTAAACCGAAGACGTACGAGCGCGCACTGACTAGACACAAACAGTACCTACGCTAGCAGCCGCTATTGTGTGTTTACGAAACTGAACGACTGTAAATTTATTTGATGAAACACTGTTCCAACCGGTTGCCCATAAAACACCTCTCTCTTTTTTCTCGTCTATCCCTGAACATCTGACATCTGAAATGCTATGCTGATATTTTTTAAATTTGCCGCGCTTTTTCAGTCTCTACTTTCGTTTGCCAGACTCTAACAGACCCCCCATACAACATACTAAAAATCCAGAACTACATCAAGTTTTGAGATTTTCATGTTAATTTCTACTGGGCTAAAAGGGTCACGAAAGTCATTTGATACCTAAGTATTATGAAATGGTGGCTATCTGTATCACAGTATAGGGTTATTCATTTACTTTGCACTACCCTTGTTACTTTAAGTCTATAACTTTGTGAAATGTTACAAGATTTATGATTATAATGGTGATGATAGAATTAGATGTTTATTGTTATAAATTTTACTTTCTCGTATCTACTTATATACTTTAAAAGAGCTTTTGTGGAGTTCCTTGCCCTTCTTCTCCACGTGAACTAGTTTAATGAACGGACGGTAAGCTTTTTGAATTGAATTGTCATACCGAGTCTTCTCTCTATCTGCTTTTCTTCTTAAAACCCTTCCTTTACATATCACATGCAAAAGAACTTTCATACACAGTAAATAACCAATCACCATTTTGACATTCAATATTTACTTTTTTTTTTTTTAGGCTCGCGTTTGACCACTATCTCGCTTGATGTTAAGTGATGATGTGGTCGACGGTGAAGCACCCTTACCTGGAAGTAACCAATTCACTCTTGACTTAAAGATCCCTAGATTGTAGCTATCAGGAAATAAAAAAGTTAATTAAAAAAATCAAAATACCCGACTGCTTAAAAAGCGAACTAAAAAGACGTAAACAAGAAGAAAATCATGCTGTGCAGTCGGAGGATACATATTCGCGAGCTGGCTGACCAAAACCTGATGTATCCTCCGACTGCACAGCATGATTTTCTTCTTGTTTACGTCTTTTTAGTTCGCTTTTTAAGCAGTCGGGTATTTTGATTTTTTTAATTAACTTTTTTATTTATAACTTTTTAGTTAACACTTTTTCGAATTAGGTACATTTAAATATATAAGTGTTATATATTTTTGAAATCGCCTCTAAAAACCCTTTATTTTGATACCGCACACGATGGGTTTGGAAGAAAAAATAAAATTGGCCCCCCACAATATGGCGCCCAAAAGCCGCCATTTTTCTATTTTCCAATTTTAATGTAGCCTATGACACTCGCAAGGTTAAGACGAATCGATTGACGTATGAATCATCAAAATCGGTCAACGCGTTTGGTCTCTGGAACGCCACATAGGAACAAACATACATACATACATACATACATACATACATACATACATACATACATACATACATACATACATAGACTGATAAACACATTACCCTCCTTCGGCAGTCGGGTAACAAGGACTCCGGCAGGGCATTTCACTCCTTAGCTGTACGTACGATGAAAATATTTGCAAAACGCTTTGTGTATATATATATCCACCATGTACTGATGGCGAATTGTCGTATGTCTTGTAGCCCCATTATGGCAAGGGCTAGGCGGAATCAAATTGTGCCGTCTCATCACACACTCTCCGAAATGTAACCGATAGAAAACAGACAGGCTGGCAACTCGTCGTCGATGTTCAAGGCTCTGGAGCTTTGATTCGACCAGCGCATCGTTGCCGATCAGCCTCTTGGCCTGTCAGTCAATCGACTCAAGTGCATCAAGTTGGTATTTGGCAGATCCGTCCCAGAGGTGAGAGCAATACTCCATGCATGACCGAATTTGCACTTTATACAAGTTGAGCAGCTGTTCAGGCGTGAAGTACTGTATCCTTTGCAAGGATCCCCAACTTTTTTGCAGCTAACTGAGGCTTTTTTTCAATGAACGGACCAAAATTGGGGTCGATGTCAACGTAATACCAAAAAAGTCGAGATGGTCCGTTATCAGCACGGCTACACCACGGAAAGATGAAGCTGGGTGGAATTAGCTCTTTTTACCCGACTGCCGAAGGAGGGTAATGTGTTTATCAGTCTATTTAGCGATAAAATTACACGCCTGGGTCCTAGCAGCATTGAAACTGACTAGATTGGCGTTGCCCTATTCGGCGACTCCCTCCAAAGACAGGTTCAAGCACTCAACCATGGCCTCCCGAAGAGACCGGATCTGAGGCCCAGTAGCCCATTTGCCGGACACGTATCTTTCAGCAACAGTGCTGTCATCTGCATACCCAAAGGTTGCAGTGTTTTAGCAGGTCAGCAAGAACAATGTTGCTGAGAGCACCGACCCCTAAGGGATTCCGGCGTTAATACCTTACTGACCGGACGAGCAGCCATCGATATCCACTCGGATGGACCGATGCCTCAGGAAGTCTGCAATGCAGTCACACACAGACCACTAGGCAGACCGAAAGAAAGAAGCTTACCAATAAGGCTCTCGTGCCAGACCATGTCGATAGCCTTCGATATGTCAAGGGAGACATTTAGCGCTTCCCCGTGCCTCTCGATGGTCTCACTCCAGATGTGAATAGCATACGCTAGAAGATCCCCAGTAGACCGATTTCGGCGGCAGCCGTATTGGCGGTCACTAAGGATGTCGTGATCTTCTAGGTATGCCAGGAGCTTAATATTCAATACACGTTCCAATTTGTCATGTATAATAATTTGAATTCAGAACGTGTGAAATATATAGAGCTGTAAAAATAGCAGCTTTAGTAGCTTTCCTCCCATTTTAATAATATATAAATAAAAAAATAAATTATATTATATTAAAAGAGTATTAACAACTCTATACTTAAAAGTTGATTGAGAGCGTCCGGTCTGCACCAACTGCAAAGGGCAAGTGATAGAAATCCGACGACTGACGAAACACGAAGTATGTTCGATCAAATCTCTCAAATCAACTAAATTTTTAAAGCACTATCCTCAACTGACTAAGATGAAATATTGTACACGTTTGGTTTGGATGACAATGCACGGTAAGCTAAATGGCTTGACAAAAAAATAAAAAAGTAATTGGTAAAAATGATTATCAGGCATTTGAAGTTGAAACTGTAGGTACTTGTATTTGTATGAGGATAACTTTACAAAACTACTTATATTTCGGCAACTAAATGCCGAGAACTGCCCCCGTACCCTGACGTGTCAAAACTATCATGTTTCGACTATGAAAGAGGGACAGATATATACAAGTCATATAGATCTGTCCCTTACGCACACTTAAAATAACCTTGCTCTAAAAGCTTATGGTCAATGAAGCGTGTGAGCTTAGATATATGAATAAAAGAACTCAACAACACTTATATACATTTAAAAGCAATACATGTTTGTTTTTTCGTCGCAAATGTGTTGAAAAACGTCGTATGAAACTCGTGAGCTAAGCTCATTACACGCTCGGCTGAATTTCGCCCTCGCCTACGGCTCGGGTTGCAACCCACAGCCTCGTATGTAATGAGTATATTAGCTCACTTGTATCATAATATACTATTACTTCCATATGCCTGTTTGCATTAATAAAAGGAGAGACTTAAATTAATTGACGGACCATCTCGAACTTCTCGGGGTTACTTTGACATCGGCCCTCAACTTCGGTCCATTCATTGAGACGAAAGCTCAGTTAGCTGCAAAAAAGTTGGGGATTCTTGCAAAGGTGAGACGGTACTTCACGGCTGCACAGCTGCTCAACTTGTATAAAGCGCAAGTTCGGTCTTGCATGGAGTACTGCTCTCACCTTTGGGATGGATCAGCCAAATACCAGCTTGATGCACTTGAGTCGATTGACAGACGGGCCAAAAGGCTTATTGGCAACGATGCACTGGTCGCCTCAAAGCTCCAGAGCCTCGAACATCGACGCCGAGTTGCCAGCCTGTCGGTTTTTTATCGGTTACATTTCGGGGAGTGTGCGACGGAACTGCACAATTTGATTCCACCTAGCCCTTTCCATCATCGGACTACAAGACGTACGGCCATGCGCCATCGGTACATGGTGGACATCCCTCCCATACGCACAAAGCGTTTTGCTAATACTTTCATTGTACGCACAGCTAAGGAGTGGAACTCCCTTCCGGGGTCTTTGTTCCCTGATAGCTACAACCTTGGGGTCTTTAAGTCAAGAGTGAATAGGTTTCTTCTAGGTAAGCGTGCTTCACCGTAGACCGCATCATCGCTTAACATCAGGCGAGATAGTGGTCAAACGCGAGCCTATAGATTATAAAAAAAAAAAAAAAAAAAATATATAATATATATCTCTCTTCAGTCGGTCCCTCATTACTGAGGATCGTGGTATATCTACCATCTATCTGTCCGCTTAAAGGGGTCCACCCTTTAAGCGGACTATCTGCCTCCATCGAATCCGGTCCAAAGTTGCCTTCACCACCTGCTGGAATTTGCTTGAGAACGTAGCTTCCTTCACTTGGTCAGACCATCGTGTTGGCGACCGGCCTCGTGCTCTCTTTCCTTCGGTATTGCCAACAATGATCATTTTTTCAAGGCTGTTATCTCCTCTTCGCATTATGTGGCCAAAGTAAGTCAAAATACGCAGTAAGCAAACCGTAGACAATCGGGTCTTGATATTAAGTTGTGAAAGGACAGACACATTCGTGCGTTTGGCTGTCCATGGGATTCGGAGCATCCGCCTCCAGCACCACATTTCGAATGCGTCTATCCTCTGTCTTTCTCTTGCTCGGATTGTCCACGTCTCAACTCCATAGAGGAAAATCGGGAAAACCAGTGCTCTGACCAAACGCGCTTTGGTTTTGAAACTTACACCACGATTTTTCCAGATGTTCTGGAGACGCGTCATAGCATCTTTAACCATGGCTATCCGTCGCTTTATTGCCGGGACGCAGCTGCCTTCATTATTAATACTAGAGCCCAGATAAATAAAACTGTCCACGACATCGATACTCTGGATGCTATTGGCGCCCGCAAGCTTTCCCGCACGATCTATCACCATAAGCTTGGTTTTCTGCCTATTTATTGCAAGCCCTAATTTGCCGCTCTCCACCTCCAGTCTGTGTAGTATCTCCTTCATGTCGTCAAAAGTTGTAGCAAGGAGAACGGTGTCGGTGTCGTCTGCATAACGCAGATTGGAGATGCGCTTTCCACCAACAGCAAACCCCTTTTCCCAGACCTCAAGAGTTTTCCAGATTATATACTCTCCATATACATTGAAGAGCAGAGGTGAGAGGATGCATCCCTGTCTAACGCCTTTCTTGATGGAGAACACATTTTAATAGTCGGTGTCTATTTTGACGAAAGAGCGGTTGTTGATGTAGAGGCATCGGACTAGGTCAATAAGGTGTTTAGGCGTACCCATGTCGCCCAGAACTCCCCACAGCCTATCCCACTGCACACAATCAAAGGCCTTGCTGTAGTCAACAAAACACAACAAAACAGGGCTGTTAAATTCTCGGCTATAATATATATATAATATGATATATATATATCGTTTATTTATAACATAAGGCACATTTTACAAAAAAAAAGTCCTTAAAAATATAAAAGAAGACAGTAATACCTATGGCCCGCTTGCGCCACCCTTGGTTATCTTACTATCTCCGAGTTAGTAACTAACCCGGACCTATTTTCAATTTAACCTCGCAACTAACTCAGAGTTAAGTTTTTGGCGCAAGTGGGCCTAAGCCAAGATGGATGTTCAACGATCGGCTTAGCGCCTTCACAGCAATAATATTTCATTTCAGACGGACAATCCAACAGTGCATTAATACCTACTTAGGCATTCATTTTGGTGTTTCATAGTGTTGGTGAAAACAGCCACACAAATTCATTTATAGGTTAGTGTTCTACACTACAAAGCATTTTAAATGTGGTTTTTAAGTAGAATTAGTTATTCACAGTTGATTAGGAAATCCATTCTGAAAGATAAACGTGTCTATTTTGAAGGCCACTGAAACAGTAATTAATTCATGTTCAATTTCAGTGCATTTAGCGTCTGCTGGTGGATAGTTTGGTTGTTAAGTTATATCAGTAATGAATTTAATGTCGCAATTTGATTTTATCAGTAATAGTTCAGGTCTAAATTCAGGTTCGAAACTCGGTTCTATTAGCCGTATGCCAAGCATGTAACGCTTCATGGCTCTCTATGAGCCTGTACACAGCCTCCGGCGTAACCGTCCACGTCTCGGCACCGTAAGTCATGGTGGACAAAACACAATGGTTATAGAGGCGGGTCTTCAGACATTGTGGAATCTTGGCTGACTTTAGAATATCATCCATTTTGCTGAAAGTAGCACACCCGAGCTGTACTATTCTAGAGACCTCCGTTTGTTGAGCTTCATTTGCCCAATGAAAGATTATGGCCATGGTAGACGTATCGGGCAACCATCTTCAACGTTTCATTTCCGACTTTACAAGAGGATTTGAAACGCTGTAGAGGATTGCCATAACTTTCATCCTACCGTAACGAACGTTGAGATCCGGAGACATACGAAGGTTTTCGTCGTCGAAAAACGAATTTCGGAATTCAAATGGAGCTGGCAGGAAACCTGGCAAGGCGTGGTGATGAAAGGTGGAGTAGGGCGGTGACCAAGTTTCGTCCAAGGACTGGAAGAAAAAGTATCGGGCGTCCGGCGGCGAGATGGGCAGAGGACATGCATAGTCTGGCAGGCAGGACAGGCTGGCACAGGAATGTGGGGATTGGCACATGAAAAGAGAGGTATATGCGCAGATGTGGGCGAAGTCGGACTGCGGATGTTGATGAAATTCAAGTACCTAGATAGATATGGCCGTAGGTACGAACTGAGTTTTTTTTAAATTCTTTAATTCAAAATAAAAAATCTTTTTCACAAAAAAAAACCGACTTCAAAAGCAAAACACTAAAAAGTGCAAATGTTTTTATTTATCTTTTTATTAATTTTAGTATACTATCACTAAAAATACCGGCCAAGTGCGACTCGCGCACGAAGGGTTCAGCTGTACCATTATCGCAAAAAACAGCAATAAAATCACGTTTGTTGTTTGGGTGCCTGAAAAAACTAGACAACACCTTTACAATAAACGATGCAGAAACAAGCGAATTACTTCTAACGACGCACTTCCCGGGCTGCCAGATCGCCACCCAGCAAAGCTGGGAACCGTACAGGGAAAGGGCCACAGGTAGCCTGGATTGGGAGGAGGCGCTAGAAGTCATTGACAAAGATAAAATAACGTGGGCAATCAACACCTTCCTACCTTTTGTAGCGTTACGTATAGTTCAAATGAACTATACGTAAGCCACGTTAATAAAATTAAAGGTAATTATAAATTAAAACTAATAAAAGGATATAAATAACAAATTAAGGTCCGGCTTCGCACGACGTGGGCAGCTAGAAAGATCCGGCTTGACACGACGTGGGCAGAAACTTCTTAGCAGGCAGGCAGGCAGGCTAGGCAGCTGGACGGACAAGAAGGCGTGGAATGCCCGAGGTAGGCAGATGAGCTCGCAGATGTATCGCTTAGATAGGCAGTAGGGTAGCCAGCAGGACGAATGGGCTGGCTCACAGTTAGATGGTCAAGGCTGCTGAACTAATAGTCAGGCAGTCAGTTAGGCAGTAGAATAGGCTGGCACTGGCAGATAGAAGTGTGGAGGTCGGGCTGTGGCTTAATATGCCGATCAATCAAGCCCTTTACTATGAAGCGGTGACCGACGTAGTTTATGAACCAGTAAAATGCACACATTTAAATTCAACACTCAATAAATTATATTTATTGTTTTTCACAGAATTGGTAGATTCACAGGCCTTATATATAATAGTTTTAAAGAGATTTTCAGATTCAATAGTACAACACGTAGTACTAAGTAGTCAAACGACTTTCAGAGTTCAGTCCAGATTCCAGACTAAAAAAGTGACACCCGTTTTTCTTCGTTCCGATATGTCTTCTCAATTTTAAATTCAAATATGAATTAAGAAATCATGAACGAATAAAAACGGTTTACAGAGGCGCAGTCTGCCGCTGCCCTTATAATGAAAATTATAATGTACAACGAGCTTAACAAAAGCTATAGAGTATGGCATCTTATGTCTATGTTTTTAAGAAAATAAAATAATGACAATGTCACGTCAAATAAAAATGTCAAGAGTTAAAAAGAATATAATAGTTTTGGATGAATCAACAAATCTTATAATTTTCAGGTTTATACCAATGTAAAGAATACATAAAAAAGGAAAACATGAGATGATACAATTTCAAAAGTAACGGTGATGAAATTTGTAAAATATATTATAAAACGTAAGTAAACTAAAACATGTGGAATGAACACCACACTTTCAAGGCAGCGGGTATGGATGGAATCTTTCCAGCTCTGCTCAAGTGGAGCGGTGATATGCTGGCTGAATATCTCGTTAAGGTATTTCGAGCCAGTCTGGCCCACCGCTACATCCCCTTGAAAT
Source organism: Anorthoa munda (assembly GCA_945859665.1). Classification (NCBI taxonomy): domain Eukaryota; kingdom Metazoa; phylum Arthropoda; class Insecta; order Lepidoptera; family Noctuidae; genus Anorthoa; species Anorthoa munda. The sequence goes on along the minus strand of OX243905.1, from coordinate 13,757,927 downwards.
GGCGCGAAGTAAAAATAATCTTTATTCCGAAACCAGGTAAGGGTGATTACACCCAGCCTAAATCTTTTAGACCCATAAGCCTCTCTTCGTTCTTTTTGAAGACATTGGAGAGGCTGGGGGACAGAAGGATCAGAAACCAGATTTCGGTACAAAAACCGTTGCACCCCAACCAACACGCCTACCAGGCAGGCAAATCAACTGAATCAGCACTCCACAGCGTAGTCTCACGCGTGGGTTGTGCTCTACAAAACAAAAACCCAACCTTAGCCGCTTTCATTGATATTGAAGGTGCTTTTGACAAAACTAATTTCACTAGCATCGGGCAAGCACTCGCCATGCACGGTGTTGTACCGACGCTCGTTGAATGGATTAACAACATGCTAAAAAACCGTGCTATTCAATTCACTGTGAACACTACCACACGAGGAATCGTGAGTAGGGGCTGCCCACAAGGTGGGGTGCTGTCACCACTTTTGTGGAATTTGGTCGTAAATGAGCTCATTGCAGAGCTCAACGCCAGCAGACTTTACTCGGTAGGATACGCAGATGACATAGCAATCTTAATTTCGGGGCAATTTGAGGGCATCTTATGTGATCTCATGAGAAAGGCCTTCAAAATAATCGAGAATTGGTGCACAAAGCACGAATTATCGGTTAACCCCTCAAAAACGGAACTAATAATGTTCACTAACAAACGAAGTCTTGGACCACATAGGCTCCCAAAACTTTTCAACACAGAATTAACACTTAAAGAAGAGGTCAAGTACTTGGGGGTGATCCTTGATAGCAAATTGCTCTGGAACAAGCTTCTTGACTACAAACTCAACAAATGCACAATTGCACTCTATCAGTGTAAAAAAATGTTAGGAAAAACGTGGGGGCTCTCTCCAAAGATTACTCTGTGGCTATACACAGCGGTGATCAGGCCAATGTTGGCTTATGGCGCTCTGGTTTGGTGGACGAGGACTGAACTCTCGACCACCATAACCCGACTCCAACGTTTCCAGCGACAGGCCTGTTCAGCTATCACTGGCTGCATGAGAATCACCCCAACAGCAGCCATGGAGATAGCCCTACAAATAACACCCCTGGACCTGTATATACAGCAAGAGGCGGCGCTAGCTGCCATCAGGCTAATGCATCTAGGCATATGGGGCAATAACCTCACTAGTCCACACGCTAAAATCCTGGACCGGGCGATTGAGTATCAACCTCTCATCGCGGCCCCGTGTGATAGATTTCAAAAACAACCTATGTTCAACAAAACCTATAACATACAAACAATAGAGGAAGAAAGGGATGAGTCAGGAGCCAATGAAGTACGAATTTACACAGATGGCTCGAAAACGAATAACGGCTCAGGTGCTGGCGTACACTCCCTTGACCTCAACATAAACTTTCACATACCGCTAGGCACACATAGCTCGATATTTCAATGTGAATGTGTCGCCTTAACACAAGCTGCAAAAACCGTAAAGCGTTTGGGCATCCAGAACTACGGTGTCAAATTCCTATCTGATAGTCTGGCCGTGCTCAAAGCTTTAGAAAACAAACTAACTAACAACAAACTTATCTTTGAGTGCCACCTTGCCCTGGAGAGTATATCGAAATCCAATCGAATCACCCTACAGTGGATCAGGGGGCATAGTGGATCCCTAGACAATGATGCCGCAGACGAACTTGCGAAAAGGGGCTCCGAGATGTTAGTGCTAGGCCCGTACCCACTTATCCCCTTGCCCTTCTCGCAATTTCGTGCGTGGATTCGTCAAAGATCAACAGAACTACAAATTAACAGATGGGTACGGACAACAGACTGTAGACAGTCGAAAATGGCTTTGCCAAACGTAAACCCGCGTCTTACTAAAAAACTCCTCAGCCTGAGCAGAAATAACCTTAAAATAATTATAGGGACAATAACGGGCCACACCCTTCTTAACAAACATCTATTCAACTTAGGCGCCACGGACAGTCCACTTTGCAGGGGCTGTTTTAACGCCGAAGAAACTGCCGCCCACGTAGTCCTGGAATGCGAGGCCGTGGCATCTCAACGCGAAGAAATCCTCGGAACAGTGAGGTCGCTCCGTGAAGCCTGTGAAGCTCCCAGGAAGCTTTTGTGCTTTTGGGCGGAACTAGGCTGGCTATGTTAGCTAGTACAGTCCCCACGCACAACGGACCAAATGGGAGTCTAAGTGCGGAAAAGGGAGTCCCTACCACTACCACTACACTACTATGGGTTTTTATTTTATTATGTTTTTAGTATTTGTTGTTATAGCGGCAACAGAAATACATCATCTGTGAAAATCTCAACTGTCTAGCTAACACGGCTCATGAGATACAGCCTGGTGACAGACAGACAGACAGATCGCGGAGTCTTAATAATAGGGTCCCGTTTTTACCCTTTGGTTATGGAACCCTACAAAGTGAGCAAATTCTATATATATAATTCTTTATACTTAAAGGATTGACAAAATACACATAATAATAAAATTTACACATTCGTGGTGTTTGTCGCTAAGCAGTTCGGTTGTATGTTCCATATCTTGAAAATTGCTAAACCGATTTTGATGAAACTTGCACTGTTCCTTAAGTTGAGAGATACCTAATCCAATAATAAAACAATGATCATAATCCGATAAGTAGTTTCGGAGAAATGCGTGGACAAACATACATACATATATACAAACAAATATACATACATACACTTATGAAATTTTGAAATATACATACATACATATATAAAACTCAATCGCATTAGCTGAGGACATGCTAGAACGAGTCAATTCCAACCCAACATTCATAAAAACGCATTGTTACTGTTGATGAGACGTGGGTTTACGAGTTTGACATGCAAACTACTCAATAAGCTTCGGAGTGGCGCCTTGAACCGAAATCAATAAAACCACGCCAAAGTCGACCAAATATCAAAGTCATTTTGACTGTTTTATTTGACTATCGCGGTGTTGTGCACTCGGTATTCTTGCCGGAAGGTCAAACGATAAATAAAGAATATTATTTGGGCGTAAATCGATAAATAAGAGAGCAAATTAGACAAAAATGGCTAGATTTGTGTAAAGATAATTCTTGGATTTTGCACCACGATAATACGCCGTCGCATCATCGATAAGGTCATCATTGTGAACGAATGTTTGACCAAAAACTCAACAAATACCATCAAGCAGCTACCTTATTCACCAGATATGGCTGCAGACGACTTCTTTCTTTTTCTTAAACTCAAATTACCACTCCGTGGCACCCGTTTTCATTCGGTAGAAGACAAAGGAGAATTCGCGGCGAGAACTGAACTCTACTCCGGAAAAAGTATTTAAAAATGTTTTGATAATTCGATTATTCGTTGGCGTAAGTGTATCGTTTCTGAAGGACCATACTTTGAAGGTGATATACTATATATATTTGTATTATTTTAAAATTTGTTTATTATTGATCTTTTCCCGGTACTTTCTTGACAGAGTATTATGTAAATATTCGGTAATTCCAACAATATTACATATGTCGCAACAAGGCTGGCCGATAGATGTAAACCATCGGGAATTCAGAATGTATTCCCTTAAGTTAAAACATCGTGTGTGGGCAGCCCGGCGAGCATAGCCTGCTGTGAAATGGCCTAAGTCACACTTTTTATCACAGTTTGGGCGATAAAGCCATTTTGTCTTAAATGCTAGCACGGCGGTGTGAGATATTTTCTTGACATGTGGCATAACTTCTTGACGTTTATTTTAATTCTTTTTCGGAAATTTTCCAATTTTATTGCAGTTTCAGTTTATCCTTGGCCATAAAAACCATTTAGGTTTTGAGAAGCAAGCCCTACGACGCACTGTTTCCGAATTATGGGCCTCCGAATGTTATTTTATTTGCATAAAACGCTCTATATTTCCAAAATGGTATCTCGAAAACGAACTAGAATGTCCTAGGCGAAAAATAACCAAAATTTAGCCCCCCCCCCCCCCTTTGCTACCCCATGTTAGCTGCATCCCAACATGAATTTATGAAAAGTTTTTATTTTTTTTACGACTTGAACTACAAATTCTTAACAGAAAATATTTTCGGTCATGACAAGTTATGATAAAATATGTCATGTCTTACAATTTGTCTTAAATGCTAGCACGGGACAACCATGTGACATAGTTTAAAGGCGCGACCATGAAGTTATAGGTAAATAGGCGCGACATGCCTTTCTTGTTGCTGACTTCATAGTGCGACATAATCTGAATAGACGACCAAATAAAATAATACGTAAAAAAGTGTGCCGTTCATACAGATAAACAACTTTTTAATTTTGTTAGGAACAAATTAATATTTTACCCACGACCTTATGCACACATTACTTTTCTTTGTTTGTTTCATAACATAGTAAGTGTTTGTTAGAAATATATAATTATTGTGAAAATTTTAATAATTACTTAAAAAATATAATAGCTTGGACCCTGTTCCCGATACCGGTGGGCCCCTATTTTTTATAGTTTAAATTTTTTTTGAGGATTTTATTTAAGAAATATTTAAAAATGTATAAAGTAAGAATATAATTATAAATAATATGGAATAAAAGAAAATAATTATAAAAAAGATAATAAACAAAATAAAAATAATAATTAAAAATAAGAATAAAAATAACAATAAAAAAATACAATTATAAAAAAGTAATAATATAGAATCAATTAATAATCCTGTAACATTTCAATTCATTAATAAGCATTGATCACCACACACAAACAAAATAAACTTATTGCCATTTGGTGCAGTAATGAGAAGATAAATATTTTACTTTTCAACTATAAAATTTTATCACCGCCTCCGAACGAAAGTGATATTTTTTTCTTAATCATCACACACAAAACGGGTGCGCCCGTATTAGCAAATAAGACCCGATGAGTCCCAAATAAACGTCATGAAATTTTCTCACGCCGCCGGTGCTAGTATTTAAGACAAAATGGCTTTATCGCCCAAACTGCGATGAAATGTGTGACTCAAGCCATGTCAAAGTAGGCCGTGCTCGTAGGGCAGCAACAAGAAAGGCATGTCACGCCTTTAAAATATGTCACATGTTTGACCCGTGCTATCATTTAAGACAAATTGTAAGACATGACAAAATTTATCATGTCTTGTCACAAATGCCTTGGGTACGCCCATGCTCGCTCCGCTGGTCGGTGGGTACAATAGTGAAAATGAAATCACACAAGTTATTCGATACACTGGTTTTATTCAAATAGTCACAACTTACCTACAGTTACAATCTTGCTTACTGATATTACGGATCGACACTGATTCTACGACGTCTAAGCTCTAAGGCTGTCAGTACTCAACTGCTATATTCTGCTGAGTGCTGTTCCCACCACGCAAGCGGTTATAAAAAGCGCGCCAAAGCGTAGTTGTTCTTGATTTGCCGACAGGTGGCGTGCTTGTGATTTGTTTTGACGTCCGTACTATTGACTAAACCCGACACATACATACGTGTCGAATTGAATACCTTCTTTTTTGAAGTCGATAAAAAGACACTAGGTGCACACTATTTTGTCAACTTCGGGCATAGTGCAAGTTTCATCAAAATCGGTTCAGCAGTTTTCAAGATATGGACACGGTAAAGATATCTTTACCGTGATATGGAGCATACAACCGACCTCCTTAGCGACAAACAGCGGAGTTATCATGGGTATTTTATTAATTCTTTTGGTATCTTACTATAGAAATGTTATTTTTTTTTGTGACGGTATACTAAAACTGAAAAGAGAGAAATAAAATCTCTTTTCACAAAATAAAATGCACTTTTTAGTGTTTTGCTTTGGACGTCGCGTCGGTTAACTTTTTTTCAATACAGTTGTTAAACATGGCGTAGGTACTTTCAGAGGCTATAATTATGATTTGAAAATTAAGTCTTTTGCATAGGCATCTTTCTGTTACGCGGTCGTGACTTTTTTACGAGCTCGGTCATTACTTTTGCAGTTGTGTTTTAAATTTATAAGTTAATTTAAAAAAGTTTAGTAGCAAGGAGTTTTCATACATAGAATAAAATGGGATAGATTTTATACGAGGAAAAATGAGTGATGCCGTACGTTTTAGCATTGAATTCTCAAAAGTCTTTTAAATGGTTGTTTAATAATATTTAATTACCAGTTTTAATTTAATTATTTTCACATCAACATTTGTCAAAAATCGAATAGGCTGCATAGGCTGTTTTCATTGAAAAAAAATGTCCAGTTGCAAAAACGCGCCATTTTCTGAATATATTTTTTTCTAGGCAAATGTAATTTTTTGATTTGTTTTTACTATTTCCCACAACTGTATTGAAAAACGTCGTGTGATACACGGGTGTGTAGGTTATCGCAAACTCGTGTCATTAAAAACCCTCGCCTTTGGCTCGGGCTTGTTAATGACAGCTCGTTTGGAATAACCTACTTGCCACCCTTGTATCACAATGCACTATTGTGAAATACACAACCATACAGTTGTGGGAAATAGTAAAAACAAATAAAAGAATTACATTTGTTTTTTCCATAAAATAAATTTATCTTAAGTCGCCATATATTGACTCTCGAGATTTTGGGGGCAAAATTTCATCTTGCTAATTTCGCCTCAGATAATATATCGGGTGGAGTTAATTCTATTTCATCACTTGTACTTGAACTCATATTAACAAAAAACAAAACTATTTATTACGTGATAATAATTAAATTAAAATTGGTAATTAAATATATTATACAACCATTTATAAGACTTTTGAGAATTCAATATTAAGATATACGGACTCATTAATTTATCCTCGTATAAAATCTATCCCATTTAAGTCTATGTATGAAAACTCCTTGCTACTAAACTATTTTATACTGACTTATACATTTAAAACTAAACTGCAAAAATAATGATCGAGCTAGTAAACAAAAGTACCTACCGCGTAATAGAAAGATGCCTATGCAAAAGATTTAATGTTCGAATCATAATTATAGCCTCTGAAAGTACGCCATGTATCACACGACGTTTTTCAATACAGTTGTGGGAAATAGTAAATACAAATCATAGAATTACATTTGTTTTTTCCGTAAAAAAAATTATCGTTAGTCGCCATATATCTTCCTCGAGATTTTTCTGAAATTTCATCTTGCGCAGTTTTCGCCTCAGATAAAATATCGGGTGGAGTTAATTCCATTTCATCACTTGTACTTGAATTCATATTAACAAAAAAAAACAATTTATTATGTGAAAATACTTAGCAAGGAGTTTTCATACATATAATAAAATGCAATAGATTTTATACGAGGATAAATTAATGAGTCCGTACGTCTTAGTATTGAATTCTCAAAAGTCTTATAAATGGTTGTATAATATATTTAATTAGCAGTTTCAATTTAATTATTTTCACATCAACATTTGTCAAAAATCAAAAGGCTGTGTAGGCTGTTTTCGTTGTAAAAAAAATATGTCCAGTTGCAAAAACGCACGAAATTTTTTTTTTTTTGTGAATTAACAATTCTAATTCTTTGATTTGTATTTACTATTTCCCACAACTGTATTGAAAAATATCGTGTGATACACGGGCGTGTAGGTTATTGCAAACTCGTGTCATTAAAAACCGCTCGTTTGCAATTACCTACTTTCCACCCTTGTATCACAATGTACTATTATGCTTCAACTACGATAATATAAACTACACATGTCCGATTTCTTTGTAGAGCCTGAAGGTGACCTTCTATAAGCACTTACTTGACTCGTAAAATAAAATAATGGCCATAAAAGGATGATAAATAAGTCAATACAGACAATGAAAATACACCATGTTTCAACGTTCATTATATTTTCTAAGATGTAAACTCGATGTAAATGAATACTTTCTAATATCAACATTGTATTAAAGCTTCAAATATCATTTAGCAATAATTTTCCTTTAGGTTTTTCCACAATTTCTCCGTCTTCATAAATCAGGCGTCCGCGAAGACAGGTCTTTTTCACGACACCTTTCAGCTCCTTACCGATGTATGGCGTCAACTGAAACAAAGAAATTGAGTAAAACATACTTAGATAGTAGTAGCCAATACGCCGAAGTCGAAGCGTAGCCGTAATTTTTTGGAAAAATATATGTTATATTAGACCATTTTCTTCATAATTTGATCTAAGCCAATTTAGATTTTTATTCGTATAACATAGTGTAATTAATTTGTAAAGTTATGTCTAAAATGGACAAAAACAAGACAATCGCACCAAAACCGCTGGGCGTATTTTAATGAAATCAACACCATCTCAAAGACAATTTAATTATCTACATTTTGATCAGAGGCTTTTTTTTTTAAGTCGTAGAATAATAAGGAAAGTACAAAAAACAACTAAATTTTGGGTCGCGCGGGTGTGAAACGAGTGCGCGTTTTGTTCCCTCAAGGTCGTTGGCGTTAGTCGTCGTCTTAAGCAAAGGCTATGAAACTTGTCACCCTTCTAGACCTCAGCTCTACTTCGTCGAACTTGGCTTCTTTTTCACATTTATGTTTTTTTTGAGCTTGGTGCCTTTTTATGTTTTTGGTGGGATCATTATTAGGCACACCATTGTTACGTCTTGGTACCCTCCAATCTTCGTTATATTATGTGGCGTCGTGATCTTTAATCGATATTTGAACTTATAATACCTACTCCGTTTTTTTTTAATTTAGCCGATGTGCTCCGACTTCCGTTACCTAGGGTCGCTTGTCCATGGGGATGGCGAGGTAGACCGACACTTAACGCACCGGGCAACTCGGGATGGATGAAATAGCGACAGGTCACTGAAACAACTTGCGACCCACTGATGCCCCTCAAGTTAAAGGGGAAATATACAAGTCCGTGATTATACCTGTCGTACTTATTGATCAGAATGTTGGGATGTGAAAAAGAGGGATGAAAAAAGATTGCATGTAGCAGAGATAAGAATGTTGAGATGGATGTGCGAATGACGAGAATGGATAAAGTGAGAAATGAGTATATTAGAGGAACTTTGAAAGTGGCGCAGATGACAGAAAAGTTGAAAGGAAACAGTATGTCCTGGTATGGTAATCTGATAAAGAGGGATGAAACGCATGTTACTAAAACAGTTATTAATATAAATGTGGATGGAGAGGAAGAGGGCGGCCAAAGAAAAGATGGATGGACTGTGTGATGAGTGATATGAAAGTAAAGGGAGTCTGTGATAGCGTGACGGGGGATAGGACGGTATAGAAGAAGAAAACGTGATGCGCCGACCCCAAGTAACATGGGCCAAGGATAGGAAGATGAAGAATACAGTAGCAAACCTAGTGACTCCGGCAAGTTTAGGTGACAGATGTCCACATCTGACGGACGGTGGGAGTGGTCCTTCTGTATACATTATTATTATTTTCTTTTTTATTATATTTTTGTGGTTCAACTGTCCGAGTGTCCGAGAGAGAATTGCGTGTGTTGTGATATCTGACTTATTGATACTTTGTATATTAATCTAACTTTTGATAGAATGAACCGATTGCGATGAAACAAATAATAAGTAATACTTCAAGTTACGCACAACTATTATATATAATAGTTATCTACATTGGTTTCGTACATTTCACGTGATGCGTGCACAAATAAACAGACAAAAATGCTAAAAATGCTGGAAATGGGTTTGGTTATCCTTTAACACCCTGGCTATTATTTTTGGAAATATTTTCGATGTACTAAAACGACTTTTCTACAGATTTATTATATGTATTGATTGATGATGATGATTTATTTATTGGATAAATCCTAATTATTTATTTATTCAAGAACAATATCCCCATCTTTCCTGGAAGATATACATAAATCTACCTGGATGTAATCTACACCTAAACTTAAGTATGTTTTGCAAGCAGGTAAGAACTTTTGCAAAAACATACTTAGGTTACTCGTAACTTAACAAAAGTGGGACCACTTTAAATTAAAATTTACAGGAAATTGTTCAGAAGCTGACCATAGATAAATCTACCTGGAAGTACAAACTCAAATAATTTTTGCTAGTAGGTTAAACTTTCGCAAAAACATACATTACGTTGCTCGTAACTGTCCGACTTTTTAATAAAGATTTACAGATTAAAATTTTACAGAAACTGGTGGCATCATGGAGCTGCAAAATAACTACCAAAGAATTATGGATTTTTAAAGAAAGGCCTCAACAAAGATACAATATCTCACTTCACCCATAAAAGTAAACAATTATAACAATAAACCATATTTATTGTACTACGCCATGACTTCCGCATTTAAGATGGCCGTGCGCCCGCTCGGTGCCAAAATATCAATATTGAACCTCCTTTTAAACAGTTTTGTTTGCAAAATATTATTTGTTTTACATTTGCTGTTTTAGTCATCTGTATAGAGTATCCCGGTGGAAGGCCCTTAAGGGCCTACATCCGCTTTAGTGCCGAAAAACGATTACTTTCTATACTTTCTAAAGCATACATACTCCTTAGTAATGGCTAGGATAAAAGATTTGAAAAAAATATATATTTATTATTGATTCATGTACATTATTTTTAACACAAGGTTTTTTCGTGTAACTAATCATTTTGCTTTACATAAATAATTAACAACACGATATTTTTTCGCAACTTTTGGAAACTCCTCCAAAACGACTTGGATGTTTAAACATATTTTTACACAGAAAAATTGATTGAATTTCTTCATAACTAATGCCGCCTCCACACGCTCGCTGTTTGCCATAAACAGGGCGAACATGCTGGGCGCACGGCCAGTACTGCGTTAACATTGGAGCGTATATATCGCCTTAAGGTATTTCCACAAACATCAGACACGACAACGTTTCGTCTTGGGTGAGTTACGTCAAAAAACTATAGTTTAGTAGAATTTCACGTTACGATCAGCGCATCTCAGTAATTCACGTAGTCCAATTCAGTGACTGATCAACTACGTAACGGCGACGTGACTGATGTGTTTAAGCCTTTACCTATATTCAAAATGTATCATTTACCTTATTCTTGTGTCGAACAATTTCAGTGGTGACGGTGAAGGAGGCTTCAGGGTCGAAGAATATGAGGTCAGCGTCAAGGCCGGGTCGCAAGGCTCCCTTGCGGTTCTGAAGGCCGCATAGCTGGGCTGGCCCTGAACTCATGTATTTACTGATCGAGGTCAAGTCGAGGCCGCGAGTACTTGCCGCGCTCCAGAATAGGGATAAACCTAGAAAGGAAATAAAAGTATAATAGATTGCTGTTAAGTTTGATTATTTCCTAAATCTACCTTCTACTTTCCTGACAAAGACAAAGATATTTTATTTCAATTAGGCCACCAAGCGGCACTTTTGAACGTACATAAAAATGATTCTACCGTGCATTCGGAAAGTAGCTTGTTATGGAGAAGAATGCACCAGAAACTCCATAATTACTCTTTAAAAAAAAATGTTTTTTTACAATATTTAGGAACATAGGTACATACATTATTAAATTCATATATGTGAGGACGATGCACCCAGAATAGCACTACACACTATACCACCTACAGACATAAAGTATTAGAAGTACTCACACATGTACTGTGCAGTTATTTAATAGATACTAGAAAAACATTAACATCCGAAGCAGTCAAGTTATGACCAATCCCAACTGACGGCGTCCGTTCACGAACATGACGCATGTATTGGCACCACCCAGCTCAACCATCATGAAGGGAACCGGATGATCCAACACACGCGCCACCATCAGAGAGACATTTGAGAGAGCATGACACACTCAACGGCCAGGGCACACACAAGTCAAAGAACGACGCATAGGTACAGTAAATGGTAGATTTACAGTTGGGTACATAATACTCACACATGTGCTGTGCAGTTATACAATACTAAGGAAATTGAGTTTATACAATACAAATATATTTATACAGTCTTCAGCAGGTCCAACAATACCTCAAAACAATAATGTTTTGCATATCACTTGTTATTGCGCCCTAGTGGATGTGGATTGTGGAGCAGGACTAGCATTGAGCCAAGCATTTTTATCAGTGATGTAATCCCCCAACTTATAATATGCCAGCCTACATAGTGTGCGTTTTATACAGGTTTTAAACTTCGTCTCATTCAGTTCAAGAATGTGGGCAGGAATTTTATTGTAACATTTTGTACAGTACCCCATGAAAGATGAGGCTACTTTAGCCAGTCTGAAACCTGGTTGAACTAATTGGTCCCTATTTCTAGTAACGTAATTATGTCTGTCGCCGTTTTTACTAAAAAAATGTAAATTCTTTCTCACGTACATGATGTTTTCATAAATATATTGACAAGGAACCGTCATGATGTTAATGTCCTTTAACAGTTCCCTTAGAGAATAGCGCCGGCGAAGATTATATATTGCTCTGATGGCTCGTTTTTGCAGAATAAAAATTTACTCAATGTCTGCAGCCCTTCCCCATAGTAGGATACCGTAAGACATTACTATGAAAATAAATAAAATAGACCAGTCTCGCGGCATCCACATCGGCCAACCTACGAATCCTTGCAACAGCATACGCTGCCGAACTCAGCCGCCCTGCAAGGGATACTAAATGAGGACCCCATTGCAACCCTGAGTCCAGCGTGATCCCCAGGAAAACCGTTTTATCGACGAATTCTAGCTTCTCCTTGTTTAATATAATGTCACACAATCAGTACTTTTGACATTCGGCAAGGAAAATTTTACACACTTGGTTTTATTACAGTGAACCAATCCTGAACCTGCCGTAGCGCGTTATTTACGTCGTCAACCCGACAAGTACGTCTATTTATTTAAAAAATTAAAGATGTGTCATCAGCAAATAACACCATGTTTAGTTTGTTTTCCAATAAACGGGGTAAATCGTTTATGTATATTAAAAATAAGAAAGGACCTAAAATTGAGCCCTGGGGTACCCCCATTTTTACGTTTAACCGCGACGAATTCACACCGTTTATTTGAACTAATTGCTGTCTATCATTCAAATAAGATTTAACCAAACTTAACGCTGATTGACCTAGCCCGTAATGCTCAAGTTTCAGAAGTAATGTTTCATGATTAACGCAATCAAACGCCTTCGACAGGTCGCAGAAGATACCTATGGCATCCTGCGAATCTTCCCACGCATTAAAGATGTGTTTCAATAGGGTGACACCAGCGTCAGTTGTACAACGTCCTCTGGTGAAACCATACTGTTTATCATGCAAGATGTTATTCGTATTAAAATGAATGAGCATTTGTTTTAGCATTATCTTCTCAAATACCTTGCTGAAAACCAGCGACCTGTGTTGGGTTGTTGTAAATTACATCGCTTGTCTTAATTTATCCAGTATCCAAAATAAAGTGTTCCAGGAAAACAAAATAGACGAATTATAACAATAATAGAAAAGAACGTATACATATTCTTCAAACAATTCAAAAATGATAGAAACATACAAGCATAGCAATATTTTTAGCATACCAAATTGTACAGATGAAATCCCGCCCCAAGCCTCCAAATTATTTGAGCATTTGAGATCCGGAGTGCAGGGAGAGTGGTCGGACACTACCAGGTCCAGTTTGTCTTCTAATAAGTAGTCCCATAGCTTTTCCTGTAACAAAACCATAAATGGTAAATAAACATTTTAAAATCTTAACTAACCTAACCTCGTTATTAGTTAAATTATAAATAGCTACATCATACAAAATTAAAAAACATAACCCTTAAAAAAAGTTTGTATATGGCCAATAGCTATTCTATAAGACTGGCAGTCGAAAAAAAAAACAAGTTTAAAGCCATAAAAAGTTTTCCAAAGTTTTCCAATTTCAAATGCAGTATGCAAAAAATGCAGTATGTAAAACAAAATAATTTTAGTTAAAATATCGAGACGTGTTATTTAATATTATTTTAAACGAAATTACTAACTAGGTCTGTATTAACATTTAAAAAATCTTAATGATGTAAGTTTAATTTTTATGCTTGAAAGCAGAACCTGATGTGTCTTGGAATTATAGGTACGAGTACTAAATATAAAGTATGTAAGTACATTTATAAAACTTATTTCTGTTTGCCTGTGATCTTAATTTCGAGATCAGAATAGTTGGCACTATGCATTTTTATGCGAGTACTTACCTACCTACAAGCGATGACTAATTCATAGTATTCGCCACTCTGTATTTTCATATCTAGGAATTTAGCCAAAATACAACGAGATGATACAATCACGCCTGAAATGCCGAAGGCATAGCCAGAAGTATTACCTAAAAACAACCGTTTCGCTAATTAACCATACAACGTTCGTATAATGTGAATTAATCACCTTATTATCCTTATCCCTAATAGGTGGAGCGCACTTGTACTCGCTCCGTCCCTTAGGAATCTGGTCGGAGCTGAAGGTCAGGTAATGGTGGCAGGTCTCCGCGGTGACACCGGCGCGCCAGGCCTCGTGTCCCCTCGCCTGACGGGCTTTCCGAGCCTCCACAAGCAGAGGAACCACTTCTGATGAAGATACGTGGACGATGTGCACTCGGACGCTGGTGGTAAATAAATCAGAAATCATTTAGGATAGGTTGTAGAAGCAACTTTTAGTATATTCTACTACCATACCTTCTAATATAGTCCCCGGCATGTAACTTGGCGAGGTTTTGACGTAGTGGGGGTAAGTCCGCGCATAAAGCGCGAACTGACCAACCACCGTATAGAACGAACGGAACGTGGACACGACGCGATTGGTCAGTCGATCCTTGTGTCAACTGTCTAACCAATCGCGCGCTCGGAGCGGTGCTAAACTCTCCCCGCGTCCCGCTTGGTAACCAGAGAGACCTAAAAAATTACTTGTGCGCATCTAACGACTCTTGCCAAGTTACGTGCCGACAACTAGTTTCTTTGCTTCAACCTAATACTTAGTTTAAGTTAAACCACAAACAAGGGAAAGTAAGTTAGTTTTTTACCCGACTGCGGGGGGGTAATGTTTTTCGAGCGTATGTATGTCAATTTCTATAGGACGCTCTACAGCCTACAGCTTGACGGATTATGACATATGGTGTGTCGTTGGAGCCGTTTTTTTTTTTTTATTGTCTATAGGCTTGCGCTTGACCACTATCTCACGTGATGGTAAGCGATGATGAGGTCGACGATGAAGCACGCTTGCCTAGAAGAAACCCATTCACTCTTGACTTAAAAACCCCTAGACCCCGTTTCATTTGTGGGAGTGTCATAGGCTATATTTTTATTTTAATGCGCACCCCCCCTACCCCTAAAAAAAAGGGGGCGATACAGTTTAGTTTTGTTTCCTAACAATATGGGTATCAAATGAAAGCTACAAAATATGCCATTGCAAAAAATATATATATTGTAACACTTTTATGTTCCTGTTTTGGCACAAATTCAAGATAAGCGTAACTTTGATAGCAAAATAAATAATCTTTTACCACATTACATATTTGGAGATCTCGTTCATACTAAAACTATAAAGTCTGAAATAAAACAAATTATAAACTTCGTTTGTCACCGCTGGCAGCACTTCATAATATTTAATGTATAAATTATATCTAGTACTTGTTTTTCTCTTTTCAGTTAATACATTTTTAGCAGTCGGGTTTATTGTTTTTATAATCAATTGTTTTATTTATATCTAAGTAGGTTTAATCATGAACGGCACTGGAAAGCGCTGAATTTTACCCTAATTTATATATATATGTTTTATCTATTTGATTTGAACTATCAATGGTTTAACAGAACAAAACAATGGCGAGAAAATATAGTCTAAAGAAATGCTTGGACCAAATATTTTTATTTAAATATTTTCTGTACTTCTATTTATTTTTAACCGACTTACCAAAAAGGAGGAGGTTCTATGTTTGACATTACGTAAGTTTTTTTTTTTATGTATTACGCATATCTCCGTCAATTTTGGACCGATATTGAAAATTCTTTTTTTTGTTTCTAAGAAGTATGTTTCGAAATTGGTCCCATTTTAATTTGGTGAAGATCTGATGAAGAACTTCAAAGATATACAACAGAACTCTTCAATAAATTACGGCAAATCTCTCGGGATTGCTGCAATCGCATGTCTGTTTATTGTTTATACCATTTCATAACATAACATCACGCCAGTACGCTCTAAAGGGGTACGCAGATCTCTCATTTCACCGGTTATGTTCAAGTTTCATGATATTCAAGTAATCTATTCTGGCGTTATAAGTACCTTACTAAACAACTTGCCTATTATGTAGGTACAACTAAAAAGTGAAAAATAAAAATCTTTTTTACAAAAAAATACTACCGACTTCCAAATAAAAAAATACAAAGTGAAAAATAACTTTATTTTTGGAAGTCGGTGTCCATAACGCAAAAAATTGGTACCTACCTACAAAAGACACCGACTTCCAAAAATAAAGTTATTTTTCACTTTGTAGTTTTTTTTATTTGGAAGTCGGTAGTATTTTTTTTTAAAAAAGCTTTTTATGTGATTCAGAAATTAAAACTTACTCAGTCTTGTCAACAAAATCTTTGATTAGCGAGACCGCGTTTAGTTCCATAGTGGATGGCCTTGACTCAAGATATGTTTGATATTCTTCGGGATCTGAAACAAACAAAAGAAGTACATGTACTTATTGAAAAACAACCTTTGTCACATTATATTAAGAAGCAGGTATTCATTTGTTTTGGTTGAATTGTTTGTAAGTAGGTTATTTAAGTTCAACGAATTCTTTCCAAATGGCCTTGATATTTTTTTTACAGGCACTGCTACAAGGATCTTTCGGCACTTGAATGGCATTGACCGGGGGGTGTTTACCGTAGGTAATAAAGGATTGACAAAATACCCATAATATCTCAAATTACACATTCGTGCTGTTTGTCGCTAATGAGTTCGGTTGTATGCTCTATATCTTGAAAACTGCTTGACCGATTTTGATTTAACCTTGCGCTATTTCCTAAGTTGAGAGATACCCAATCCAACACAAAAAGAATGATCACGATCCGATAAGGAGTTTCGGCGAAATGCGTGGACAAACATTCATACATACTTACAAACGAACATACATACACTTATTAAATTTGGCACATGTGTTTAGAAAGACCACATAGAGTAACAAATGAGAATATTGTGCAGTTCCAACAATATTACGTACATACGTATCGAATTGATTACCTGCTTTTTTTTAAGTCGGTAAAGGATTATTAAGGATACACTAGTCGAAAATTCTTCCATACAAACGTAGTCTGGTACTCCACTGTTTGACGATGTACGTTCAAAATAAAACATGATATCAATTTGTCTCATCATTATCTAGCCCTGTATGAAAGCAAAAAAGTAAAAAAATAAATTACTTGTAAGTTATGAGCTTCGAAAGTTCCATATTTTAACACTCATTTTAAGGCATCTTAGGGCGCAAATAAGTACCATAAGAAGAAGGAAAATTGAAAAACGGCCTCCATACAGAAATAGATTAGTAGTTCAACAATGCAAATAATTTTATTTTGAACATATACATTCAGTCGTTTTTTCATGATATCCAGACTCCCAAAGGTCTGTTTATAAAATTTCGCGCGCTCGTTTTCGTTCTATATCATCATCAATATCGCTACAAGTGTGTATTCGTACGCGTACTAGCTTCTTACTCATAACAGCATCTATCTGTTCCGCACGTGTTATCGGTTGATATAGCACGCATTTTAACCCCGCGCACAAAATAGTTCGTACCGTCGACTAGT
Source organism: Anorthoa munda (assembly GCA_945859665.1). Classification (NCBI taxonomy): domain Eukaryota; kingdom Metazoa; phylum Arthropoda; class Insecta; order Lepidoptera; family Noctuidae; genus Anorthoa; species Anorthoa munda. The sequence continues at coordinate 13,740,290 of OX243905.1, read as the reverse complement.
GTAACCTTAATGTCCGTTGCCGACTCGTAGTCACACCAGTATGACAAACAGGATGTTTTTTTCTCGTTTGTCACACCACTGGTTTTTGCACATCATTTATTCCTAACTAGTACGGTCCTAGTTATACTAAAGGGTTTTTCAACTATGCCGACTTGTAGTCACACCAGATTATCAGTATGACAAACAAGATTATTTTTCTCGTTTTGTTCGTAACCTTCTGCAATAGCAATTGGATTCAGCGTTATAGCAGTATTCTTCTTACCTTTCTTTTTTATTTTCTCCCTACTAGGAGGACTGTCATCTTCAAGTTCAGCATGGAACTAAAACATAAATATAATGTTATAAATTAATCTCTCAAAAAAAGCAATAAAATATATAATTAAGGTACTTTCTTATAATTACCGCTAACACTGATCCTGTTCCCTCCAACGCCGCAAAAGCCTTTTCCAAATCTTCAGGCCCTACATTTGGGAATTCATCCACACCGCTGGGACACAGGAAGCATTTGAAACCAACCACGCCGGCTTTCACAAGGTCGCGCAGTGAATCCTGAAACAGGTAGATATATTATAAAGTAAGATATATTGCATAGCTTGGTACTAGCTATTTCCCATGCATTTTTCAGGGATAAGAAATAGCCCTATCACATTCGGTTCAGTATTTCCAGAGAATACAAATATAATATACGTAAGAAAAACGTATCAAATATGTTTGCTATATTCAAATTATTATTTAATTATCTAGAAGAAATGATAAAAAACCTCTGCTATTAATAAATTAAAATTAACTACGGGAAATGATTTGTCGTTTAATAATATTTTAAACAAATTCCATTAATCCTTTTGGCAGTTTATTATTATTTAGCTTCAATATTATGGTACGACAGAGCTCATAACATTTAAAACTTGTTCTTTTATCCAATTATGGTAAAAATATGTGCAATGAAAATGGAAATAATGGCTATGATATCGGAACAAATGCGCCGATCACCGTCATTAACCCTACCTTTTCGTGTTACATACTAAAATAATTTTATGAAATGGATATATAAAATAACTGGCTAAAAGTATCTTCACACAGAGCGTTTCTCCGGCGTATGTGTAAGCCGCACGTGTGCACAGCGTTGGTGCCGCGTAGGCGTGTCGTAGCGGTCACGTAGCAAAAATTTAGGAACCGCGTAGCAGCACCCAGGAGCCGCCCGCGTAGAACGTACGGCGTAGCATCTTCGTAGCAGCGACATTAGCCGCGTAGTAGGGACGTAGCAGCCGCGTAGGCCCAGGCGTAGCAACCGCGTAAGAGCAGTTGAGGAGCCGCGTAAACGCATAGAAGTACTTGCCTCACGATTGTATGTAAACGTGCCTAAACTTCGGTGAAATTTTACGTGGTGTTGTCGCGGTGGCTGCGCTATTCAAGCTCCTAGTCCTTCGTAAATTATATTATTTATTCGTAATACAATTAATCTTACTTACATCGTTTCCTACAATAACACCGCCCCAGAATCCTACATCGACGTAGACGTTTCCTTCGGCGGAAGATGCTTTAGTTTTCAGGTTTTCCAAAGTCGTTGTTGGTGGTATTGAATTCCTGGAATAAGATGAGAACCAATTTTAAAATATATGTTTGATGATGATTTTTTTTTCCCGTTAGTTAAATGTATTTCTTTAAATAAGGTCATTGACCGCTGTACTATTTCGTAGCAGGTCTCAGATAGTAATATCTTGTCTGATCGAAGTGACAGAAATATCATCTTAGTAGAACATCGATTACGCGATTGTGATATCTATACTAATATTATAAAGAGGAAAGATTGTTTAGTTTGTTTGTTTGTTTGTTTGTTTGTTTGTACCGAATAGGCTCCGAAACTACTAGACCGAATTAAAAAAATGTTTCACCAATAGAAAGCTATGTTATTCCTGAGTAACATAGGCTATTTTTTAATCCCGAAAACGGGTCCTGTGGGGTGGCCCACGGGAGCGAAGCCGCAGGGAACAGCTAGTACTTAATATAATGAAGCTGAAGAGTTTGTTTTTGTTGTTTGAACGTATGTAATCTCTGGAAATACTTGTTGGATTAAAAAAATATTGCTTTAAGCTACGACCCTTGGGAGCCGAATAGAATGAAAAAGTAAGAATGAACGCTAAGCGAAAATGGAGAAATAGTTCCGGCGGGTGAAACCGCGGGGCACAGCTATCTTATATAAATATATACTTTAATATTATAAAGAGGAAAGATTTTTTTGTTTGTTTGTACCGAATAGGCTACGAAACTACTGGCCCGATTTAAAAAATTCTTTCACCAATAGAAAGCTACATTATTCCTGAGTAACATAGGCTATTTTATAATCCCTAAACGGGTCCTGTGGGGTGGTCCACGCACTCAGGAGTAGCCTCGGGGAACAGCTAGTTATCAATATTTTGTTTGCATTGATTGCAAAATAAGATTTCAATTCATCGTTGAAACTTATTCTAAGCTATCAAATCTACGAGTCCCAGAGCCCTTATTGACAAAAACATTGAATAATTACGTAACTACTAGGTAAATAAAATGTTAAATATTATTAACTAAGTAAGTAGTCGACCGTTGATGGCGCGTAGCAACTTATTAATGAGCGATATAGTGCCACAACACTACTGCAAGTAGGGTAATGTTTTATAGTTTACTAGCTTCTGCCAGCGGCTTCGCCCGCATGAATGTCGAAAATTATCCCGAGGGAACATATTCCTGGGATAAAAAGTATCCTGTGTGCTAATCCTGACTATAACCTATCTATAATCTATAATCTATCTGCGATTCCAACACGAAATCTCTAAGGTCATCAGTTAACCTGCGATTTAAAATGCCAATGCATTCCTCAACTTTCATGGACAAATCATTTACTGTCCAGGCAGCTCGTCTGTGGAATGCATTGCCTAACCCAATTAAACGTGCTCAGTCGTTGCCTGTATTTAAAAGACTCATCAAGGAACATTACTAATCGCTGTAATCGTGCTCTTAGTTTGTTGACATACATTTTGTCTATGCTGTCATAAGTAATTCTTTTTTTTTTCGTTGCTTTTATTTTACATATGTATTTATTTATATATCTATTTTATAGCATATAAACTGCCGAGCAATGAAAAAGTTCCACCCACAAAATGCCGACAAACACCTTAATTAATTTTTTTCACATTTAATTTAAAATCTGAACACAATATTTACGTTTTTAGTTGGTAATATTCTGATGCGCTGTTAAATGTACTTCAATATTGCAGACGGCGTCATTAAGCTAGCCTTTCCCGTTTAGGAGTAATTTGGTGCTATGTCTTTTTCATTGCTCGTTAGTGTATAATTATCAATTAGTGTTTTTATTAAGTATTATTGTATATTTATGTTCTTTGTTGGTATTGTTGCACCACTGACAACCCCATGTCATGTCCAAGCAATCACTGTCCATTCCAAGAGATCGCGGCAAGCCATAAGGTTGCCCGTTGTATATATTTTTTTGTTTTAAGTTTCTTTGTTCCTGTATTTTCTGGTGTACAATAAAGTATAAATAAATAAATAATCTATATCTGTGCCAAATTTAACAAACATACACACTTACAAACTTTCACCTTTATATTATTAGTGTGATAAGTAGGCAAATTAGTCACTAAGCTACTGTTTATAATGGGGCCAGGCAGCAGTCTGTCTATACTACTATAGTAACTCTAACAATATTGATCGAGTAACTTCACCTGATTCTTAATTGATGAACAAAAATGATACTTACTACAGTTCCATTAAGATACATTTTTAAATCCATACCTAGAAGTTTTGTGTGATGTTATTATTAGCGCCAATTAGTTATACTACAGGTTACACCTTGATAAAAACAATGCTTGGCACTGTTCAATGTTGATAGTTAAACTACTGCTCGTAATCGTCAGTGACAGACATTAGTTAATTGCTTGCGCATCGCTTGCCTGTTGATAAAACAAACTCATACGGCATTATATTATGTATTAGGAACTTTACTATCCACTTGAAAGCTACATTTTGATAATGAAGTGCACATCACATACCTACTTATTTACCTACTTGGACCTCGGATCACCGTCAGCATTAGGTACTTTCTATGCCACCCGCTGTCGCACACCACCTACATTTCATAATATACTCTTTCATAATCGCTGTAAGGTTAAAATCTAAAGTCGTACGCACAATCCGGGCCCACCAAGATTTTTCTTCCAGCTAGAATAAATTATATTTCTTTTTAGATTTTATAGTACTTACAAAGGCATGTCGACGATGGTAGTGATGCCTCCAGCGGCTGCAGCGCTGGTGGCTGTACGGAACCCTTCCCATGCCGTGCGACCAGGCTCGTTGACATGGACATGGGAGTCCACCACACCAGCCAACAGTGCCAGGTTCCCACCATCTACCACCTGAAAACATGGGTAACAAGATTTTAGTAAATTTTACCTTGAATTTATAAGTTGATGGTAGCGGTTTTATGCTATCTGAATGCCGGTCGCCGGTCCGCTAGACCGTGACCTAAACTGCAACGAAGTCGTGTTTGTAAATATGATACTATTATTTTTCCGTCACAATGATTGTACTATTAGTGTTCCATGCTATTCAACACTGATAAATGATGGAACAGCTTCCATAAAAGCAAATTACCTACTGAAAAATTAATAGTTATGATATGAATTATTAATTTCTTGTTTAGTGAAAACGATGTGCCTCATAAGCGAGATGCAAAGTTTATGTGATTGAGAGCTGTTAAATAACATGTTACCTTGATTTTTCCATCGCTTTCAGCTACAATTTTATCTGCTTCTTCCCTAGTAACAATTTGTTCGATGATACCGCGTTCATCCACCAGCACACCGCCATCAGTGATACCGCTATCAGTGACTAGACGTTTGCTCAAAAACAAGTGACGTTGAGACGTCATCGCAACACCGACTGGCAACAGCTCTGCCACGAGCTAAGTTAATCGAACCACGAGCGTCCAACACCACCGCTGTGTAATTTACAACTAACTATTGATCTCATGACCACGCGCCGTTAGCGGATTCTGTTATCGTGAACACTTTGTGACCGTTGTAAACAAACAAATGGACGATAGTGATAAAGATGACGAAAGATGTTCGATAACAGTAAAAACTGTTACTTGAATGAATGCTGTATGTATCTATCTGTCTACATCATCATTTTCCTTTTTTTGGAGGATATTTGATCATTGGACCTTTACTTACCAACTTATTATTTAGCATAATTTAAAAATATTCTCAATATCAAAAAACGATAACTGATAAGACTGATTAAACAAGATTAAGAAGCCGACCCCCTCCAAGAACAAGATGATATTGATGAATTTCAAAAATCAATTAGATATTATTCAAAAATCAATTTGATATATTCAATCAAACTAACGGCTCTGTAACAAACGTTCTTAATTTCTGTCCCCATTGTTCCTTATTTAGTCATAATAATGATGATACACAATGAAGTGTGAATACGAGTACAATAGATAATTTGAGATTAGATTTAATTCATTTTAAACTGTGAACCCATACTGAGCGTAGGCGCGGAGCATCTGACACCAAATGTTGACGAATCATACAATAAATGCCAACGGCCCACCTTGAACTTCGCCTTGAAACAGAGCTCGCAGCACACGAGGTGCTCCAGGCCATCGCCCGCCACCACCAGGGTCCCTCGCGGCGAACACAATAATGCTAGTGCACAAGTACTCAGTAAACTGTATACACATTCCGGTTCCGGGTTTGTCCTTCTTACAAAGGGCAGGCTGATCCAGTTTCTGAACGAGCCATTAATAACTTAATAATAAAAAGTCTTGTTCTAGCATCAGCTCATTACGCACTCACACAAGTACGAATAAAAACAACATGTAGGTATCCAGCCAAACTTCCTAAGAAGCTAGGTCACTCGTTCGGGTCAACTTTGTATATTTGAAAACAAGGGCATTGCCAATTTCAGGGTCCACTTAGTTCGTGTGTGTACAGTTAGGTGGTGTGCCGATTGCACAGTGTCGTGCCGGTAAACAATGCGAGTGACATTGGCAGCAAGAAAGGAAGAAACGCTCCGTGCATAGTAATGATGGATGAGCCGGTGCGCCATCGCACCTCGAGACCACGTACGCTAGCAATGCGCGAGTCCGGGCACAGCACCTGACGTCCCACAACTGACAGGACTTTACAACTAGTGGTATATTATATAACTCATAAAATATTGAAGAGTGCAGTCGTATAGAATTTCGTCTACCACTAAATCAGAATCATAAAATAAGACTCGATTGTATGAGGCGAGTTGCTGTAAACAAGGATAATTCGTGACAAACTCAACCACCAGTTGACGATCCCCTGCCGAGTCTAGCAAAGCATTCGATACAAAAACTGACAAATCAATGAGTGCGGGTTTCTTTCAAAGCTAATCTTGCTATGTGAATAGTGAAAAAAACCGTGAATTTCGACTTTAATTATGTGAATGTTGTGTTCAAAAATATATCTACAGCGAAACGAAATAAAAGGTAAATGATTTTTCTAAAAATGCTTAACCCACCTAATATCCCTTTACTGTCGTTTACATAGTAAGGATATTTTGCAAATCAGCATTCTGCCCCCGAACCACGACGTGCAAAAAAATATCATTAAACGACTGTAAAAAAGGGACAGATGTATACAAGTCATATACATCTGTCCCTTACGCACACTCTAAATAACATTGCTGTAAGAGCTTATGGTCACCCCCCTGGTTACTACTTCAGACTTGTGAAAAAAGTAGAGCGAACTACTTTATGTTTGTTTTATTTAATATTTATTGCGCCTGAATTTAGGATAGATAGGTAGGTACCTCTGTATACATAAATCAGTTGGTAAGACAAAAATATTTCAATCAGGTACAGGTACAGGTACCTTAATGTAGGCTACCTATACGAAGCATTTACCAAATCTTGCTGGGATCAAGACAATCATGACAAACAGGATCGTAAAACAGGTTAGTAAATTAATTTTTAGTTCATAAACCCAAACCATCGTCAAAGTGCAAATTATAATAATTTTCTAATCTGATCTTTCAAACTCAGGCATCGATAAATCCTGCCTAAAGATTTATAACATTATTGAACAATATAAACGAGTTCAAGCTTTAATCTAATAGTGTAATTTAACACGAACTTTTAGGAACGAGTAGCCATTAGATAATAAAATTATTACTCGTATTAGCGTAGAAAAAGGAATTACCAAAGTTCCTGAAAAAACTATTTGGGAAAGGGCACCCCTCACTTTTGCGTTTGAAGGTTCAGAGTTTGAATGACATAAATATCCGATGATTTAATGTGCTCTCTCTGAGCTGAAGAAAATAAATCAAAGCAGCTGGTGGCGAGTGTTTGTGCTTGTCTATGTTGTTTTTTAGGATTCCGTAGCCAAAAGGTCTGAACGGAGCCCTATTGCTGTCACTCACGTGTCCGTCCGTCTGTCGTCAGTCAGTCCATCGTCTGACACACGGGTTTAACAGTCAAACGGTTGGATCTACAGTCTTCAAATGTTCACAGTATACGCATCTTGTTGACTTGTCAAAAAAAAGGTTTAAATGTTTTTACATCCATACAAATATAGAAAAAAAATTAAACTGCCTCATCGAGTGGGGTATCGTTATTTAAGCTCATTGAGTAGCTTAATACTGTGTGTATTTTTTTTTAATTATTGTAAAACAAAAAAATGAGAAGCCACCAAAGACAGCTTTTTTTTACAAAATTTTGTTCCAATGAATTTTCTAACTTCCCATTGACCTATGAACTTCAAATTTGGTGATAATGTTTATTATTACGTATATTTTACTAACGAATACCAATATATTAAATATAAATAAATCAGATTTATATACTTTGAAATTCCGTAATTTTTCCTGCTTTTCCTAATTTTGCGGTCTGGTACGGAACCCTTAATGTACGAAATGCGATACGCACTTGGCCGGTTTTTTTTTAATAATAATCGTACTTTTATACCTAAACAATATATTACCATAAGTCAATAACCACCTTTATGGAAATCTTTAACTATTGATATTTTTTCTTGGTCCATTCATTCTTTTTTATGCGTAGCTCATTAATTTTATTAGACTTGAATAACGGTTTCATTATCCGTTTTATGAGATGTTTTATATAAGTGAAATATAGCTGCTGACACTTTTTCGCATTTGACAAAATTCTTAAAATAAATTAAAAGTTCTATCTAAAGTTCTATTTAAAGTTCTGTCATACTTCGAAAGAAATAAATTGTATCATAATAATTATGCTGAACACAATCTTCAAAATGCAATGGACTGTTTTTGCCGCCACTACGCTCTTGTGGCCTATATTCCACACGAATCGGGATTTTGGTATAAAAAGTAGCCTACACTTACTAGTTACCTTTATATCTGATAGATATTTATTTATTATCTGTACATACTTTTACATTTTTAAATATTATTATAAAATATATTATAGATAAATTAAATAACTTAAAAAAATATAAAAATAATAGCCCACCGGTATCGGGAACAGGGTCCAAGCTACCGGTGAGTGGTCAGAGCTTCTGAGAGAGGAACCTCCTGACTATACGCGCCGTGTCCAGGAATACCGCTAGCTAAGGAGAGCCTCCTCAGGTGTTCGTCGAGGCTCTTGGCTATTTCATAATCATCATCATTACAGCCGAAAGTCGTCCACTGCTGGACATAAATAAATTAAATTAAAATTCGGTACCAGTCAGTATGCATACATGTGAAATTAAAAATATTAGATACATTACATAGGCCTCCCCCAAGCGTCTTGACTTATTTATTATATTATTAATAATTTTTATATTATTATAGTTTTTACATAGTGAATGCATTTATTTAATGTCAATTTAGTAATCAAATTCATGAATTAACTATTTATTTTATACAAATCAATTGTTATAATTTAAAATTTCAAAATGTAATTATTTTAATATAATGTCAATTTAGTAATCAATTTTCTGAAGGAATTATTAATAAAATACAATTATTTGCTATAATTGACTTTAAAATGTGTTTTTATTTATTTAATGTCAATTTAGTAATCACATTATTGAATTGGGTATTTATTTTATTTTATACAATTAACTGTAAGGTGAATCAGTGAAAGAATTTTCGCAATGGTATCAGTTGTTTCCAGAGACGACTTTTTATAAACATACTAGCTTCTGCCAGCGGCTTCACCCGCGTGTATTATACATATAAACCTTCCTATTGAATCACTCTATCTATTAAAAAATAACGCATCAAAATCCGTTGCGTAGTTTTAAAGATCTAAGCATATATAGGGACAGACAGACAGCGGGAAGCGAATTTGTTTTATACTATGTAAGGATTAAAAAGAAAAAGTACCTCTTTATAATATGTATTTACTTGGTTGACTAGTAGAGAATGCTTAAGGCATTAAGTCCGCCTTTGTACCTTTGTGCATGAAGTCTAAATAAATTAATAAATTTACATTGATACTTATCAAAGATCTTGTTAAGCAAGATTTTTTGAAAAATCCGCAGTTTTTAGTTTTGTAGGGATAGATCGTCATACTATTTTCAAAGGTCCATCAATCAAACGCCGTAGTTAGTAATTTTCTTCGTTGATTTGATTTTATTAGGTAAAAGCTTCAGTAAGAAAACAGGACTTGATTGAATAAAAACACTTATAAAGCTACAAAAACTGTGCAAAGCTCTCGATAGTTATGATAAAAGAATAATAAAGACTATAAAAGCTTTGACAGTCAAGTAGTCATATTATTAATAAAGAGCTTTTCAAATCGCTTTGAGATAAAAACTCACAAATTACCCAGTAGTTTATAATAATAACATTTTGTCTCATCTTAGGGTAACCACGAGTTACTGTCTGACTGCTGATACACGATTTTGCGAAACTCACCGGTGCAGTAGAGTTGGCTGAAAAAGTTGGAAAAGTAGTATGTGTGAAACTCTGGTTTCATCGTGAATTAAACTCGAATTAATATATGGGGGATAATTGTATTTTATTGTACTCCAGCCTTTAAACCTTTATTTCTTAAATATAGCCGTTTCTTGATTATTGTCGATACTACTAAGATAGAGCTGCAAAGTACTGAGATATTTTTGATTTTGTTTCCGTTTGAGTTTATTTTCCTCTTCTGTAGTGGAAAATGTCCCTAAACATGTCTGATTGTTGTGCACAAACGTGGGTGCGACGCGAAGCTCGGCTCGATGACACCGGGGTATTTAACACTAGGTGACGCGAGCGCCGCCCGCTCAGTCGCACCAGACCCGCGCACGCGCAGCTTCTCAACGAGGGTAGTGTTTTCTTTATACCCTATTGAATTTATACTGGATAATACCAAATAGGTACGTTTAAAATATTTTTGCATTGCATTATGATTTCATCCATTATCTGCAGCATATGCAAAGCAATAAAAATAAACAGTGTGCCATTTAAAGTGCATACAGAAAAAGCCGGTAATTTAAAAAACAGACGCTACATTTACAATACTTTTTTTCAGATATAAGATCGAAGTATCGCTGAAAGCTCCCCGTCATGGGGCATAACTTTACACTATGGGTAAGTGCTTTCTTATCGTTTTTCGCTTGTGCAAAAGTGCAAATGTTCTGTTTTATAAGCGGTATTTTGTATAGGTAGATATTTAATCTAATTTTACACACGATTATGTGTGTAAAAAACAAAACCATTTATACAATGTTCTGTCTAAATTAATGTGAGTTTATTATAGCATGATCTAAACTTAGGTATTTGTAGGCATCGATCAAAATTATATTATAATATCATACTATAACTACTTAAAGTATACTTTAAGTTAATAGAAAAAGCGATTACGATTTATGGGTCAAGTTTAATGAACTCTTATATTAACACATATATCAGAAATTCGAGAAAACATACCGAATTTGATACTCTTAAAATGCAAATACGTTACAAATTCCTACACAGATGCCTGGTGTGTACCTAATACTTAACTGTTAATACATTATTTGAATACCGTCCCAAAATTTGCTTCGGTGAAATAAGTGTCTCTTTGGCTCATTCCATATGCACGACATGAATCCCTACTTAAGTATATATAAAGTCATATGAGAAAGTTAACTGCAGCACCTGCGTGATATGAGGCAGTGGGGCACACGTGGTCGGGAGCAAGGTCGGGATCAGGGTAAACCAGGGCAGTACTTAGTATGAAACCGGTTCATTATTGTATCTTTGGTCGAAAGATTCGAAGTGTCCGAGATGTTCTCGGCCCCTCCATAAGATAAAGGGGTAATCGTCTTGGCAGTTCTTCTCAATAGGTATATGCGAATAAATGCTTTGATAATTTCTATTGAATAAACCGTCCAAGTGCAATTCGGGCTCGCGCACGAAGGATTCCGTACAATTATCGCAAAAAACGGCAAAAAAATCACTTTTATTGTAGGGAAGCCCCACTTAAATATTTATTTTAATGTATTTTTAGTATTTGTTATTATAGCGGCAACAGAAATACATCATCTGTGAAAATTTCAATTGTGTAGCAATCACAGTTCATGAGATACAGCCTGGTGACAGGCGCACCGCGGAGTCTTAGTAATAGGGTCCCGTTTATACCCTTTGGGTACAGAACCCTAAAAAAATTAACCGTATACTGTTACAGAGAATAATTCGATGTACCCAAATCATTTTTTTTCGTTGAATTAATTTTACTTACAAAAAGTTACAACTAGGCTGACAATACTGTAACAAAACAATCTCTATTGATGTTCGGTCAGGTGCTAATTAGTTTGAAATTCTTTTTAGAAGAGGTAGCGGTACTTATCAATACTGAAGTGTATTGAAATAACATCAAAAAAACATTAGTTAGCAAGTACCACTAAAACATGAGAACATAGGCAAATAGTAGACGCGTGTTATTGACAAAGCTCGGCTAACTGTGGTTTTAAAAGCGTTCTTAAAGCAATGACTAATTTCATGTTAAGTTTGAAGAAGTGACATCGTTGTACAGGCTTTTATATCCTCATCGTGACTCATTGTCATTAATTGACCATTGTTTTTATGTATGGTTGTTGCTAATAAGCTTACAGGTACAATAATACAAGTGAAATGTTAATTATTTTGCAATTTATATGAATTCTTAATCGCAATAAGTTCTATTTTGTTTGTACTGGTATACCTACCTCCTAGATATGAATTAGCGAGTTCCTTTTATGGGCTCTACAAAATTATCGCTAAGTTCATGTACCTTTTGATGATAATAACTTTGGAATCTGCTTACTTTTATGGGTAACGTCGCATCGTATGTTGAATTTAGTGGTAGTTCAGTGCCTTCTGAAATACTTTAAAGCTTTTGTAAATAAAAGCTCAAGATTGTATGCCATTATCATCAACTGCATACCAAGATTAAATTGATATCGAAGGCGCCCATTAACTTTATTTTATTAAGCAGCTAGCAAAAATGTAGATAATGACCGTGTATTCACGTACTGCAGGTAATTTAAATAAAAATATTACCGGGTAGTCGTACTATTTTATATAGTAGTATGCAATGCACGCACGGGGACGCAAGCGCGTGCGTCGCTCCCTCGGCCTTCATATCAACACAATGTCATGTCGGATCACTCTAGTTTCCTATAACATTAATTTATATTTTTTAATCTTTTATTGGGATTTATTCTAATCTTAGTGTTGATCACTAAATTGAACTTTATTAGACCTTTACAACCAGTTATAAAAATAAAAGTTGTTCTATTTTGACAAAAAGCTAATCTACATTATTTATTGAGAGCGTTTGGAATAAGATCGGACTATAAAAACAAATTGAATGCACATATCTTGACCGTAAAGTTAATGAGTTGGGGATTGGGACAATAACACGGCTGGTGGGATTTATAATCATGTTCAAGTTATCACAAAGATCGAGTTCAAAAAACATTTAAAAATAAAAGCTCGAGTCCTAATCGCCGGCGAAATGTCACGCGAAAACATCTTGGACTGGTTGGGATGATGACGATGACCCCGCGGGCAGCCGGCCCGCTACCTGCCTCTGCCTCTGTCTCCGATGCCTGTATGCAAATTGTGTTGATTTCCGAGCGACCCGAGTCAATGTACTAGAGATCGTTTATTAGTTATTTATTAGATCGATTCCCCACACCCAAAATACATCACAAAAGCGCTAAATAATCAACTATTCCGGTGATCAAAAATTACCTGTTTAATAATAATACGAGTTAAACAGGATATTGAGAATAACCGCTGCTTATGTAAAGTAGATGATCTCGAAGCATTATAAATCCTTTCATACCTAAACATGACGTTTTTCACGAATTTGAATACGCTTTTCCTTCAGCTTGAAGTAGAGCGTTTCAAATGCTACGAGTAGACGTTTACACATTGCGGCATCGAAAAATTTCCTTTTATCGCACTTTTCATAAAATATTTTCATTGGATATTAGATTATTATGTAGCTGGTATGTAGGTACTTATTTATATTGGATAAGTTGAGTATCTTTCTGCAAGGTTTTATTTCTTTGATGTCCTATCCATTTTTATGTCTAAGATAAAGAATACTTTATTATGTTTGGCGGCCATTAAAACAAATGCACCAACCTATTTATTTTGTGGCCAACTTAATATTTTACCACTAATTCTTTATAATCATCTAAACAATCTTGCGGCCGTTGACATCTTCACCACAATAAAATGAGAATCAACACAAACTTTGGTGAACCAGTCTCAAGTGTTGATCTTAATTCTTGAGTCTGTCAAGTTATGTAAATTACGCAAAGACGCGGTGCGATACATGATCAAAGGGTCACTGACCGCTACCGCCTACACTTCACATATTTTCAGTTCGGGCGCCGCACATAGAAAAAACATTCAATCTTTATTAATGGTTCCTTTGTAAGCCATCAATTGATTCTCAAAACACAAAGACATTGTTAGCAGAGCAAAGTTTTTATAGGCTCTTTTTACCATCTCTACATATAACGGTATTCCCTATACCTAAGCTTTAACTTAAATGTCGCTATATAATTGATACCATTTGTATTGTTACGGATGTCAACAATTTTTTTATGATAAAGTTCGATAGCCTCCAAAGTTCGAGCCATCTATTCCATGAATTTAATACAAAACATGATAGGCATCTTGTCGAGAATAAAAATTAAGGAAAAGCAGGCAAAACATGAAACTCATACCAAAGTGCTAACATTTTCGAAGCTTTGCTGATAAACAAAGGATACTTACAATTATAAGGATAAGGATACTTATATATTATTCGTCTTTTCCTCGTTTAGTAATTTGAATTGATTTTGGCATGTTTCTCATTTGCAGTGCGCTTTTGCGTTGGCGCTATGCGCGTACGCACTGGCGTCTCCTCGAGCGAGCTACACGTTCGCACGAAGCGCCGTCGAAACAGTCCCAAAGCACGATCCTATAGCTGCACCGATACGTGCCTCCGTCGAAAGTATACCGTTAAGGTAAATAGAATAAAAATGCGTTAAAAACGGTGTCTTTTTATGCACATACAAAGTACCACAATTAATTCTATGTATTGCATTGTAGGAGTGTTCGTGATGAAGGAGACGAAAGGCTGCCACTACGTGACGCTGTCGAAAAACGACCGATCTCACTTATAGAACCAGAATCTGCATTTAAAATTGTAGAGGTAAATACTGTCAAAACACATACAAGGTATGGTAATATGACTTGGTTCGACCGCACCTAATGATTTGTCTTGTCCCTAGGATATTGAAGTCCTTTCGGGTGAAGATTTGGGTGCATGGAAATATTACGGCGCTGCTGGGTATCTTAACAAGTATGGACATTCTAGTAATACACACTATTCAAACTACTGACGATAAATGACTGATGTAATAAAGTGTACCTATAACTAACATGACTTTTTCTTGGCAGTGCAACCCGCAATGATGAGAGATTGCAACTAGGAAATGAGAACTTACAAGGTAACACCGACAACTCTATGACCAACTTCATCAATATTTGTATTTGCTATTTGTCTATCTTCACATTATTCGTTTGTTTCTCCAGCAATGCAGCAGACGATGACGGGTCCCACAGCGCGTCGCCTGGTGGTATGCTATATGGAGTCATGGGCCGCATACAGGGCCCCTCCACTAGCGTTCACCTCTGGATTAGTGCCCAAATCTTGCACACATCTACATTACGCGTTCGCCACTCTGCACCCCCATACTTACGCCGTTATTCCCAACAATGAGGATTATGATATCGTCAAAGGTAAGAAAAATTATAGAGATCTTACCAATGAAGTATGAGATGAAATATTCTTTGAAATATGCCTAATGTTACAACTATAATATTGGAAACTGTTAAAATCAAAGTATTTTCTTACAGGTGGTTACCGCATAGCAACAGGCCTGAAAAATCGCCTGCAAGGTTTGAAAGTAATGATCAGTGTTGGAGGTGAAGGTACAGATCGGCTGTTCAGCGAAATGGTACAAGAGCCAGTTAGACGAAGCATGTTCATAGAAAGCGCTGTGAACTTCATGAGAGACCATGATTTCGATGGATTGGATCTCCACTGGGTATACCCAGGTATGTCATTAGATCGCGTCTAAGTAAGTTTGATCCTATCCTATGATAAGAAACACGAACTAATGTGAATGGAACATTTTCAGGTGAAGACGATAAAGAAAAAGAACTGCTAACAGCTTTACTTTACGAGCTCCGAGAAAAGTTTTCATCTTACGGGTTCTTACTATCTACTGTTCTGCCTCCGTTCAGGTAAAAACAAACCACGATAATAGCAAAATAAATTAAAAAATTGCACCAAAATAAACCTTTAGCTTAAAATGAAAGTTCTTAAAGAGCCATAGGTACTAAGCAAGTTAAAGCTTTGAGCTTAGTGAAAATCCATTTGATAACAGAATTAAACTTTTAACAAATGACCTTTTAATTAATCATCAGGTATCAAATAGAAGACGGGTATGACCTAAGCGCAGTAAGTGGAGCTACAGACTATACAATATTGCAAGCATGGGATATGACACACGCTGAGCGTCAGGAAGCGCCGTCGAGGGCTGTGCAGCACAGTCCTCTGCATAAAGACCCTGGAGCAGCCGCCAGGGATCAACGATACGATAATATTGTAAGTACATTGCAGCAGATATTATTTGTTGGGATTACACAGGCCTGCAGCCGTATTGCGTAAGTGCGCAAAGAAGTTAAACTCTCCAACCGACCAATCACATGCGAGATGAATGACGCGATGTGAATTTCCGTTTTGTGTGATTGGCCGATTTGGTCGGTTGGATAGAGTTCTTAACTTAACTTCTTTGCGCACTTACGGCTACTCGGCTGCTGGTAACAAAATGTAGTTACTTTGCTATTTTTGAAAAACATTTCTTTTTCTAAATTTCCTTTGCCTGGCCATCTTACTATTCTATCGTACTAATACTTAAAAGGCAAAGTCTTTTTTGTTTGTAATTTTATCTCACCTCAACGGCTGAAAGGATTTGGCTGAAACTTTTTATCCCGGTTGCAAAGTCAAATTGAATTAATGAATAATAAAGTTTCGCAGTCTCTAACAAAGTTTTAAGCAATGTATGAACACCTTTTGATTTTATTTTTAACTAGCTGTTGCCCGCGACTTCGTCCGCGTCAAACTCGTAAAAAAAATATTTTATTTTTTTTAGTTTCCCGCCGGATCTATGAATTTTCTCGTGATCACACGTAGCCTATGTTACTCGTTATTACATCAGATATCTACCAGTGAAAGTCCCGTCAAAATCGGTCCAGCCGTTTCGGAGATTACCCGGAACAAACAGACAGACAGACAGATAGACAGACAGACAAAAATCTTAAAAATTGCTTATTTGTTATTAGTACCGTATATACTTTCACGTGCATTCAATAAAACGTTGTTATTTTGATATTACATACAGACACTTCAATTTTATTTATTTGGATGTATGTATGTAGTTTAGATTAAGGGTTTAGATTTTTTTACTGTCATTTTATATCGATATCCATGTCTGCGGACTTAGCTGACATGGACATCGATATGTGTGTCTTTTCGCTAGCTAATTGAATTTGAACCTGTATTTCCTGAAGTGTAGTAGAGTCGTTACATCGTATAGGTACTTTTTTCAATTTTGACTAATCAGATTTTTCTTTTGATTTTATTTTATTCTGAATAATGTATTAAGTTTTAGATCCTTTTTTCGCTCAAAATTTATCAATATAGGGCTAT
This sequence comes from Anorthoa munda, assembly GCA_945859665.1. Taxonomy (NCBI): domain Eukaryota; kingdom Metazoa; phylum Arthropoda; class Insecta; order Lepidoptera; family Noctuidae; genus Anorthoa; species Anorthoa munda. Next base: position 13,723,060 of record OX243905.1, on the reverse strand, counting down.
TGATAAATTTTGAGCGTCAGGAATTAGATGTGTGTGGAATGAACTCAATTCATTACAATCGTTTTCCAACTGATCTATTTACTGAAATGTTATCTATTTTCCACAGGAATTCATGGTAAAATTCATCTTGCGCCACGGCATGAACGCTGAAAAGTTAGTGCTTGGTGTTCCATTCTTCGGTCGCTCTTACACTCTCGCGCCGTCGACGCTGCCCTCGCCTGGTGCCGCTGTCAGTGGGTGGGGTGACGAAGGATCTTACACGCAGACTAAAGGACTTCTAGCTTACTTCGAAGTAAGTATTCCTTTTAGACAAGCATAGTTACGCAATCCTCCCAATGTCTTCTTAGATTTAGCAGGATCATCATAAGAGTTGTCCAGCCCTGAAGAGTGGTCATGCACTCCTTGCATATACCCTTGTTACTTACATCGAAGGTTGAAACGGTTCTAGTAAAATTGCCTATGTATTATACTATTTTTAAATGATTTCCTTTTTACAGATATGTATGGCTGAACGCGAAGGTAAAGGACCAAGTGGTACTGATGAGGGTGGAAACACTTACGCCGTTTTCGACAACCAATGGATCACTTACGATACTCCAAACACTGTCTTAGAAAAGGTACATAATAAATCTGATAACTTTATCAAATATCTGATATAGATCAACTATTTAAACTTTTGGTTAAGCTTTTTTTTGTAATAGCAACATATTGCTGTTGGTAAAAATGCGGCTATCTTGAAATCGTGTTTAGTACAATATTTCATTTTTAATGTAAACTACTTTCGAACAGATGAAGTTTGTGGTAACTACGGGCTTAGCAGGAGCCGCAGCATCCTCAATCGATATGGATGACTTCAGAGGACTGTGTGGTCAACCATTCCCAATGCTGAGCGCTATTTCAACCACACTGAACGGTAATATACTCTTCCTATTAAAAACTAAATCAAAGAAGATTCAACATTATATTTAATCAAGTAAACTCACAAACCCATTTTACATACAGGAGAAGCAGTCCAAACGGATCAGTCCTCATTAAAAATAGGATCATGTGAATCCGAAAATGCATACTTGGCTTCCGACGAAGACTCTTGCGCACACTTCCACTTCTGCACTGGAGGTATCAGTTACAGAATGTCTTGCGAAGACGAACGCCTTTACGATCCCTCTACTGGATTCTGCGGGTAAGAAAAATATTTTAATGTAAATAAATTATAAACTTAACAATTATGAAGCACAGCAAAATCAGTCTGTAATCTGCCCACTGCTGGGACACAGGCACACTTCTCTGTGATAAGCGTTATTACATGATGGATGATTTTTCTAAACATTTTGCTCTTTCAACAGTCACCAAGACGTTGCCAAATGTATGCCAGGACAAAGCTTACGAATCAGCGTTGAAGATGCAACTCGTTTGCTATCGCAAGCATATGAAAATGATTTTGAGGTAAGTGTTCATTGATCTCCGCTTTTGATACTCATAGCAGCCTTTTTTGAACAATAGGAATATTAAAATAACGTGTGTGTTTTTGCAGTGGAATGACTTTACCAAAGACATGTCAGCAAATAAAGACCCAGAGCGTTTAGTTGCAGAGTTGGATACCAAAAAGAGTAAGAATAATTGCCAACATTTGGGAACCGATATTTCAATAAAAACTTAAGAACTTCTTTAAATAAAAAACTAATTTTGCAGATAAAGAAAGTGATAAACTCGTGGTATGCTACATGACGAGTTGGGCTTTTTATCGTCGGGGTGACGGAAAGTTTGTTCCGGAAAATATAGACACTCGTCTATGTACTCACGTGGTATACGCTTACGCTTCCCTCTCTCCTGATGAACTCATCGCGAAGGAGTTTGACCCTTGGGCTGATGTCACTAACAGTAAGTAAAAGTTACACCCCCTTAAGTATTTGGCTAGGAAAATATATATGTATAAAACTAGATGGAGACTCAATAGCTTAAATTTTTCTGATGAATACGGAGTCAAAGGGAACATGAAAAATAATATTATATCCAGTTAAAAAACAGGGCATCCAAATACATCTATCTCCCTTTCAGATCTTTACGAACGTGTGACCTCCTTGAGGGACGTCAAAGTCATCCTTGGTTTGGGAGGCTGGACAGACTCCGCTGGTGACAAATATTCCCGAATGGTCTCATCTGAGGCCAATCGCAGCAAGTTCATAGAGAAGTTGATTCCTTTCCTGCGCATGCACAACTTCAAAGGACTTCATTTGGACTGGAACTACCCAGTTTGTTGGCAGAGCAACTGCAAGAAGGGTGCAGTTTCTGATAAAGCCAACTTCGCTAAATTCGTTCAGGTAACACATTATTATAACTTTTGATTCAAGCTCTTTGGATTAATATAATACAAATTAATATATTCGTGAATTTATAATTTTTTGCAGGAATTATCTAAAGCTCTACATGGAGCTAGTATGGAACTTGGTGTCGCTCTCTCTGGCTACAAAGAAGTGATCGAGTCTGCGTATGATTTACCAGTTTTGTCGAAGGCGGCTGACTTCCTTAGCACCATGACTTATGATTACCATGGCGGTTGGGAGAGGTCTACGGGACACCATACACCACTAGTACCATCACCTAGAGACACTTTAGCTTATTATTCAATTGTAAGTACAGAGATTTCAAAGACTTTTTTAATTCTTGGGTCCTCAAGTGATCTCTCTCTAAAATTGAATAACTTTCCAGGAATATGCCGTCAAAGCCCTAATAAGTGGTGGAGCAGATCCTAAGAAACTCCTCCTCGGTTTGTCGTTCTACGGTCAGTCGTACAGACTAGCTACCGTTGATGGAGCAAAGGGACCTGGTTCTGCTGCCGATGGACCTGGCGAGCCGGGAGAGTTTACCAAGCAACCCGGAATGTTGGCTTACTACGAAATATGTTATCGAGGTAAGTAACTCGAGATCCTGAAGAGTTAAGATTAGTGTTGGGATGCCCAATAGTGGAGCATATATCCTGTAACGAAAATAAAACGTCTTTATGACTGAATCTTTGTTTCAGTCAAAAACTTAAGGTGGAAGACAGGCAGACAGGACAACGCAGGACCTTATACTTACTCTGACAACCAATGGGTCGGATACGATGACCCCAAGTCTATCACCGAAAAGGTTTGTGAACGTAATTTTTAGTGCTTCCATAAATTAATCATTGCTTCAATGCAATGCAATTCAATTGAAATCCCAAACCGCAGCTTGAACTTATTTGAGGTCGGCTTTAATTTCGGTTATTGGTTTTAAATTACTTGGCGTGACACATCACTTATATACCGAGCAAACATCATGATGACTAATTTTTACATTTTGTATTAGTTTTAATTATCGTAACACAGTTACTTTGTGGTGTTGCTTCTTTTAATAGTATTTGGTGAGAGCTTTTGCATCTATTAACCTATTCAGTTACTTTTGAGGTTTTCTTAATTCTTCCTCATTAGACTTACAGTGTACAGTTATTCTAAGATGTTACTTTATAATAGATATCTACTACAGTCAAAAATGTATTAGTTTTAGGGTTCTTTTATACAAGTTAATTTACGATGGGCTGTTGTCCGCAAATAAAATGTTTGTGTTCATTTATATTTTCAACATTTTACATTCGTGTTTCATTTCACTGTGCGAGAAAACGGAGAAAGCTTCCAGTCACAATGTTTATTTTGTGAGCTCATGTATTAATTATAATCTAGGTGGAATGGGCCCTACGTCAAGGCATGGGTGGTGTCACAGCCTGGGCGATAGACCTTGACGACTTCAGCAATCGTTGCTGCGCAGAACCATCGCCTCTGCTTCGTGCTGCTGGTCGCGCCCTCGGTAGAGGAGTGCCTTCACCACCGACCACCGCCTGTGAAAAACCCCCTGAACCTATTACACCTTCACCACCTACTACTACCACTGCTGCTGCTGATGGTAAGTTTGACTGCAAATCCAATATATTATGTGTTATTTTTAACCGACTTACCAAAAAGGAGGAGGTTCTATGTTCGACATTATGTATGCTTTTTTTTTTTTTTTGTTTATGTTCACGCAAATCTCCGTCAATTTTGAACCGATTTTGAAAATTCTTTTTTTTGTTTGAAAGAGTATGTTTCGAAATTGGTCCCATTTTAATTTGGTGAAGATCTGATGAAGGACTTCGAAGATATACAACAGAACTCTTCAATAAATTACGGCAAATCTCTCGGAATTGCTGCAATCGCATGTCTGTTTATTGTTTACGCCATTTCATAACATAACATCACGCCAGTACGCTCTAAAGGGGTACGCAGATCTCTCATTTCACCGGTAATACTCTAGTTTCATGATATTCGGGTAATCTATTCTGGCGTTATAGGTACCTTACTAAACAACTTGTACTACTAAAAAGTGAAAAATAAAAAGCTTTTTACAAAAAAATACTACCGACTTCCAAATAAAAAGACTACAAAGTGAAAATAACTTTATTTTTGGAAGTCGGTGTCTATAACGCAAAAAAATGGTACCTACCAAAGACACCGACTTCCAAAAATAAAGTTATTTTTCACTTTGTAGTCTTTTTATTTGGAAGTCGGTAGTATTTTTTTGTAAAAAGCTTTTTATACTTAAATCATTCCACTTTGTTCTGTATCACACAAAGAGGAGGCCAGTGCCCCAGGTCCCAGCGGGAATATTAAATGGTTGATGATGATGATTCCACTTTGTTCAAAAATATGAGCTTTTACACCCCACCACCAGACCTAATCTCTTCCTATGACTTACTATTCGCTAATTAGTGAATCTCAAGGTGCTGCTTGTTACGTTCAAATATTTTTTTTTTGTGATTTGCTGGATCGTTCAAGTTCAGGAAATCTTCTTATCCTGTTTCCACGCCTCTCGGTTTCAAGTCTTCTTCAATAAAATTTACATTAAAAATATGAAACAATATAACAATATTTGTATCTTTTCTCTACAATAGTTTTTTTGCTAATTGAAGAGGCTTTTAAATAGCTCGCCGCCACCGTTATGGACGCTATAACAAAATAAATAAAATAAATGTCGCACCGTCCACTGCGCCACCATTTGCTTTAATGTACTCACGACTCCTTTCTCCAGGTTCTGTCGGAGGCGGCAGTCACGACCATCACCACCATGACCAAACATCCACAACCTGGCCGGGCTGGAGCCCATCCACAACCACTCAGAGCAGCTCTCAAACATGGTGGCCCGCAGCGACCACTCCTATGACCACGACTACTTCTACCACTACCACCAAACGACCCACCACAACGAAACGGCCTACGACGACTAAAAAGCCTCCAGCTGATTCCAGTAAGTCGAGAACATCAATATAAAATATCTATTATAGGGCAGACAAGGCAAGGCGCTGTAGAAGGGCATTCACGGCACTTATGGTGATATTCTTCAGAAAGGCCAGATGCGCAGTAGGTACTGAACCGGTGTGAGGAGTATATGGCGTAAGTATAATTATGAACGTAAATGAAGCTTAGGGAGTTTGCGTTCTGTAGTTTCTGCCAACTCCCATGGGAAAAGAACGAGAATATACGTTATATTATCTTTAACAATAGGGTAGCACTATTCTGAAATGCATAAATGTCGTGAAACTTTTAGTAGCCGACGAATTTAACGACACTGAAGGTCGTAGGTAACGGTCGTTGTTGGTTCGGCTACGGTAAGCTGTCGTATACGAGTCCTGAAACGGTCAACGGGTCAGAAGGCTGCATTTGAAGGTCTAGTTATAGCGTTTTCACACTAAGCTATTAAATAGCATGCAATAGTTTCAGAATCACAGTTGACTGATATAACCCATCTGCTGGCTACTGTGGGACTTCATCGGCTTAGCAGTCTTAGTTTTTAACCTCCGACGGAAAAAGAGCGGTGTTATAAGTTTGAAGTGTGTACCTGTGTTTTTGTGTATCTGTCTGTAGCAACATAGCTTCTAAACGGACGAACCTATTCAAATTTAGTTTTTTTTTGTTTGAAAGGTGACTTTATCGAGAGTTTTCTCAGCTATGTTTGAAATCAGTTCAGCGGTTCGTTATGGGCGTTTTACTGTTTGAATCGGGGTGTTTTCACAGAAATTGTGTCATAATTACGTGTTCAATAGATTGTCGATCGAAGCGGGTCTACTACTAGTTAAATTATGTAGCATAAAATAAAAATGTGCCGCGTGTTTTTTTTTTTTCCTTTTCTTCTGCAATCAGTCCTAGGACTATGAGCAGAATTGTTGTGATATTGTGGTGCAGAGTGGTTTCTCCAACGAGATTTCCCTCTTTATACTCATGACATTATACGTTCCGATGTCCTACTTTGCAAGGTCCATTATAGCCAACCTTTTCAGCCGCCTTTTGTGATCCGGCTTTGTAAGAGCCTTCGCCAAGGAATTTGGATGATTCTCCAAGCGTGTTCTGTAGCGTTCTGCCCAGATTTTCGCCTCCTGGTGCACTGTGTTTACGTTAAGGTATTCATGAACCTCGCAGTTTCTTATAAACCACGGTGCGTTTGTGCGATGTTTTTAAGGATAACATTTTGGAACCTCTGGAGCATATTGATGTTGGAGACACAAGCAGTACCCCATAGTTGGATACCGTAAGTCCAAATTGGCTTTAAAATTGTGTTGTATACCAATAACTTGTTGTCCACCGACAGGACAGAATTTCTTCCAAGGAGCCAGTATAGGTTCCTGTACTTTATGTTCAGTTGGTCTCTCTTGGCTTGTATATGTTTCCGCCATGTAAGCCTGCGGTCTAGATGCATGCCCAAGTACTTCACCGACTCATTATGTGGTAGTACATGCTCGCCTAGTTTTACAGGTGGGCATATTCCTTGTCTTAAGCTGAAAGTGACCTGGGTTAATTTTGAGGCACTTGCTTTTATGCGCCACGTCTTTAGCCATTTGTCAATGTCATCTAGACTGCCCTGAAGTTTTTGAGAAGCAATTTCGGGGTCTTTGTGGCTAGCCAGAACTGCTGTATCATCTGCATATGTTGCTGACGTAATGTCTGGAGTATGTGGCAGATCTGCTGTGAATATGGTGTACAACACTGGTCCCAGTACAGAGCCCTGGGGCACTCCTGCGGTTATCTTGTGGAAATCCGAGGTGGCCTCTCCTTCCTTGACTTGAAAAATTCTGTCAGAGAGGGAAGATGCCAGCAGTTCGTAGTAGGTGTGGGGTAAGGACGCCTTGATCTTATAGAGTAACCCGCGGTGCCAAACCCTATCAAAGGCTTGTTGGATATCTAAAAATGCAGCCGAGCAGTATTCCTTATCTTCCAGAGACTTCCTAATTTTGTCATAGATCCTGTGGACTTGTTTTGTCGTAGCGTGTTTCTGCCGAAAACCAAATTGGTGGTCAGGTATGACGGACCTTTGAAGTAATTGTGGCATCATTCTATTTAACAAAAGCTTTTCGAATAGCTTAGATGTTACGGGGAGCAAACTGATGGGTCTGTATGACGATACCACATGCTCTGGTTTGCCTTGTTTATGGATCATCACTATTTGAGAAACTTTCCATAACTCTGGAAAGTATTTGGTTCGTAGTATACTATTGTAGAGTGCCGTTAGGAATACAATACCTTTCTTCGGTAGTTGGATTAGCACTTCCTTAGTGATAAGATCAAAGCCTGCCGCTTTTTTTTGTCGCGGTTATATAAATTACTAGCTGTGCCCGCGACTTCGTCCGCGTGGAATAGTTATTTTGGGCATCATATTTATTTACAACCTCCTCAGCTTTATAAATTATAGCTGTTATCCACGACTTTGTCCGCATCAATTTCTGTTATTATTTTAGACAATTTAGTTTTTAAAAGAACATAATTATTTTAAAGTACTTCTGCGTAAATTATATTTTTAGTTTTATTTTCTTGTGGAAGAAGAACATATTGGTTTTCTCCATAACCCGATCTTGACAACGCGACATATAGTTGGCCGTGTGAAAAGCAGTCTTGACGTAAATCGATTCCTACGTGTTTAAATGTTTGCCCCTGTGATTTATTAATTGTAACGGCGAAAGATAGCTTAACGGGAAATTGAATTCTTTTAAAATTAAAAGGTAAATCATTTGGAATCATTGGGATGCGAGGTATAAGCACTGTTTGACCAACTGCTGGACCAGTCAAAATTATTGCAACGATCACGTTATTGCGAAGAAATTTGATTTGAAGTCGGGTCCCGTTACATAAATTTGGTGGTTTAAGATTTCTAAGTAATTTTTTTTGAGTTTTAAATGAAATACTCTAGAAACCAAATCATGTCTGTCGTAAGAATGTTGATCGGGTAATAACTCAATTTTTATTTCCGGCCATTCGGAGTTACATGTAAATGTAATGAAGAGATCTGGTCTTCCAAATTTCCTGACATATGTCATGGCATCTTGACTTTTTTCGTTCATGTGTCTGGGGGATCCTGTAAATGACGACGGCAATATAACATGCTGGCCAATATTAGAATCGTTTATATTCGCATCATTAACCACGGCATCTCTTAAATGAATGTACTCTTCTGCTCTCAATTTTTTTATTTCTTTTGATGAAGTCAAGCCTCTCAGAAATCATTTTTGCCGCCATATCAACACAATATTGGTTGAATAATCCTTTGAAATAATGTATGCTGTTAAAGTCATTTATTCTTACCATGAGTCTAAATGCATAGAACTGCATACATGATACAGTTTTAGATCTAGCAGCAGTATTCCGTAAAATGAAAATAAGGTAAACTAACTGTATGCTTAAACTAAAACCTAACCTAATAAGAATAATTATGTAGATTAGGTTGTTGTTGTAGGTATTATCTACAACAAAACAAAAAAAGTGTTAATTTTTGTTAAATTATTAGAAACAAAATACTATCCTTAAAACAAACAATACTATAAAGAAAACACCTACTTATAATTAATTATCTACAACAAAACAAAAAAAAAGTGTTAATTTTTGTTAAATTATTAGAAATAAAATACTATCCTTAAAACAAAAACAAATAACGCTGCATACAACCGTTCAGAAGGGAGCCGACCGCGCGTCTGGTACCTCGTAGAGCTACACCCCCCCTCCGCGTCGCCCGCAAGCAACGCCTCTCCTCGCCCGCCGGCCAGGCGCAGCGTCAGGTTTTGCACATCATGCGGCGCGTGTGAATTTTATATCGGAGTTATTTTTAAATTGTAATATCTTCTAAGATGTTCATTGAAATTAAGTAATGTCAAAGACAATTTTGTTTACAATTAAATACTCTTAATCAACAACACATTTATTTGGATAAAGATTAATATTATTATGTTGATACAACTCTAACAAATAATTGGTAATAATGCATTAATTTCGACCAAATTTGATTACCATAAAAACGGTTCTAGTGAGTTAATCTTAAAAGATAGATATATACTGTCGCGGACATTTTTTTAGATCATTTCAAGAGGAATAATTCTTTCATACATATTTTTTTGGTATCTTGAACCGTTTTCGCAGCGCACGCAACGGAAGCCCTCAAATATGAATAATTTTCCCCGTTTTTTCCACATTTTTCATTGTTTCTTCGCTCCTGTTAGTTGCAGCGTGATGTTATATAGCCTAAAGCCTTCTTCGATAAATGGTCTATTCAACACAAAAATAATTTTTCAATTCGAGCCAGTAGTTCCTGAGATTAGCGCGTTCAAACAAACAAACAAACAAACAAACTCTTCAGCTTTATAATATTAGTATAGATTTAAATTTTACTTGTTTGATCTTATATAGTCATTGATGACTAGACACCAATCAAAAATGTACCCATTACAGCCAGCATAGAAGGACAGACCTGCAACGCCGGTGACTACCACTCGGCTCCTGGCGACTGCGAGGGCTACTTGCAGTGCGAGGGCGGCGCTTGGCGCAAACACCGCTGCGCGCCCGGCCTGCACTGGGCTTCGACTGTCAACCGCTGCGACTGGCCTAGCTTTGCTAAGTGCACAGGTAACTTTTATTATCTAGTCTTTTCATCATCATCAAGGTCTACTGCTGGATAGTTTTTTGACCAGCTATGTAACATCCAGTCTATCCAAATAGGGCTGAATTTCAAACATAACTACCTTGATAACGATCATCTGCCATAGTTCCATTCGATCTCTTAAAGTCACTACGTGTTGATGCTGCTATTGACTCCTTTGGAAAAGTCTTCCTTACCAGTTTTTATGTTAAGATAAAGTTGGGGAAACTCTTTAATAACCAGCAGCACATTTTAAAAACCTTTACTGCAAAGATATTCGCATACAATGCAAATAATTATGTTTTCTTTTAGAAACAGCAAGTAGCGAAGCGAGCACAGCAACCACCACTCTAGCGCCGATGACGTCACGTCCTCCGCCCAGACCGACCACCACCACCACAACCACCAGACGGCCCACCAGCACTACCACCACAACGACCACTACCACTACAAAGCGACCTACAACTGCACCGGTCCAACCTGGTAAATATAGCACTACCACACTACCATCAGTAGCACCAAAACTAAATTAGAACCACAAAACACTTACCACGACGATGCTTAAGCCGGTATTGCGTACCCCGTGCAGTCAACTGACTGACTAATCTTACTAACAAAGAGTCTACAACATAAGCCATCTTTCTGAACTCTTGAAAATGTAAACGAAAAAGTTTCCATAATTTCAAAACTGTTAGTCTGTGTGGTATCTTAATGAAGCCTGTGAAGGCACTGAATCCTCCACTGTAGACATTTGACAAGGTTCCAGTAGGAAAATAAATAAAACTGTTTTAAAACAACAACTGTCCCTTCAACCCTTTTTCATTCTTTATTTTCCCTTTTTAGGGTTCCGTACATCAGGTACCAAACGGAGCCCTATTGCTGTCACTCACGTGTCCGTCTGTCTGTCCCTCTGTCCTCGTCTGTCACGCGGGTTTTACAGCCAAACGGTTGGAGCTACAGTCTGCATATATTCACAGTATAAGCATCTTGTTGACCCAAAGCAATACAAATTGTCAAAAAATATTTTTAATGGGCATACAGCCCCATAGCCCATAATATCAACATAAAATTGACCTAACCCATCGAGTGGTGTATCGTTGTTTAGAGCTCGTTGAATAGATAAATACTATATTTTTCATTTAAAAAAATATTGGTAAACAAAGGAATGAGAAGCAACTAAAGTCAGCTTTTTTTATAAAATTTTGTTCAGAGGAATTTTTTACTTCCCATTGACCCTTGAAATTTGGTAACAATGTTTATTATTACGTATATTTGCCTAACAAATACCAATATATTGATAAATCAGATTTTTCTTTGAAATTCCCTCATTGTTCCTATTAAAAACATTAGTTTTGAGGTTTGGTACGGAACCCTAAATGTGCGAAGTCCGACATGCACTTGGCCGGTTTATGTACATTGGTTCCTTTATTTTAATTGCAACTAGTGCCCCGCCCCGGCTTCGCACGGGACAAATTATATCCAAAAACCTTCCTCGATTATCGCTGTTTCTATTATTGAAAACCGCATCAAAATCCTTTGCGTGGTTTAGGAGGCATTAGCGGATATACAGACAGACGCGGCAAGCGACTTTGTTTTATACTATTATAGTGTTGATTAAAGAGATGAGCTATTCCCACAGACACAGCAGAAGGTCCTGCTGACGGAGAGTCATGTTCCAGCGAACAATACAACGCAGTCCCCGGCGACTGCAACGCGTACCTACACTGTGACGGCAACGTGTGGCACATGCAGCACTGCGCTCCTGGGCTGCACTGGAGTAATGGACAGAAGCATTGTGACTGGCCCAAGTACGCCAAGTGCGAAGGTGAATACTTAATTAGGACATCTAGTTCTGAAATAAGTTCAGAACTAGATATCCTCATGTTGCTTCGTCTATAACACAATTGTTTTGTTACATATCTTAACTTAACTTTAACTATACTACATTTTGTGCGTGGAATAAGACTTGCTTCAATAGCAACAGCAAAATCTAAGATTTTACCGAAAGGCTATGTTGCTTCGTCTATAACACAATTGTTTTGTTACATATCTTAACTTAACTTTAACAATACTACATTTTGTGCGTGGAATAAGACTTGCTTCAATAGCAACAGCAAAATCTAAGATTTTACCGAAAGGCTATGTTGCTTCGTCTATAACACAATTGTTTTGTTACATATCTTAACTTAACTTTAACTATACTACATTTTGTGCGTGGAAAAAGACTTGCTTCAATAGCAACAGCAAAATCTAAGATTTTACCGAAAGGCTATGTTGCTTCGTCTATAACTCAATTGTTTTGTTACATATCTGTGGCATTATCATTCTCTACGAATACCTAATTGTTGTTAATTTGTTATAGTGCCAAAATCTACGACGGCTGCTCCTAAACCAACACGACCAACCAGGCTTACAACAACTTCGACAACAACCAAAGGTAAGTCATGCCATGCATTCTATCACTCACACACTTTTTTCCTCCTTATTTTTTTGATTTTATCCTCTAACTGGAACGCCTTGAAGCAATTACAACAATGGAGCATCCACAAACTTATACTAAGTCCAGTTTTTATCACGATGTTTTCCTTCACCGTTGTCAGCGATCCAAGATAAACTTAGAAAGTACGTATGAACTGAAAAAGTCACATTGCTTGCCCGGATTTGAACCCACGACCTCAAGCAGAAGAAGCGAGGTCTTATAAGCCACTGGGCCACCATATATCCAACCTAAGGCTAAATATCCAAGCCCCAAATTTGTACGCTCCTCGGTGTTCTTCTAACGAACAAGTTTTTCGATAGTTTGTTGCGCCAGTTCTTTTTCCCAGCGAAACTCTAGGAAGTGGAGCTCAATTTTAACGTTTAGAAAGGGCTGATACTCAACCAAATTTACATAAATATCGTATGATTTTATATTATAATAAGAATTTGACATTTCATTCCCCAATCCAACAGCTCCTTCAACTAGCTCTTCTCTGGAGGACTCACAGTGCGGCGGCAACGACATGCATTCTCCTGCAAATACTTGCGACGCTTACTTGCTCTGTGTTGGAGGGAAATGGCGCAAGCAGATGTGCCCGCCTGGCCTGCACTGGGACAGGCGTACGAGACGCTGTGACTGGGTCGAATTCGCTATGTGTGAAGGTATAGCATTAACACGAAATTTGTGATATGCACTGGCAATAATGTTTTCTTTTTCGTGTGAGGATGTGGCCATCTCTGGTGTCAGAGTTAATTAAGCTGCCTCTGGAATCACACAGCCCTCTGACTTGGCTATTTCAGACTTACATTAACTATATAAGTCCATGTTGAAAAAGTCACATTGGTACTTACCCGGAAATGATCCCACGACCTCAAGCACGAGAAGCGAGGTCTTAGCCACTGGGCCACCACGACATCATACTGGTAATGGTACAATGATGATTCAGAGACGTCATTACTATTGCATTACTATAATTATAGTGTCTCACTCTAGGTACAACACCAACGGATTTTCTACTGTTAAACCTTTCATAACATAGGTGCTCTTTTTCCAACAGTGGGCAAACCGTCCAAGTCTCCGATATCGCAGACCACCGCATCAACCACCACAAGTACCACGACCACCACAACCACCACAACGACCACCAGACGTCCCACGACGACCTCAAGGAGACCGATGCGACCCACGTCTTCTACTACTAAGAGACCATTTGTCGATGAACCTCAAGTGCCTGGCAAGGTAACTAAGCATTAGATTAATTTTAAACATAGACCGTAGTTTAAATTTCAATATGAATAGGCTACTCTTTGGAAAGGACAACTAGAACTTCAGGTTTCTGACTGATCGAATCCTTGATAATTCTATAAATTTAATTGAAATTGCTTTGAGTTTCAGTTTGAAACTACTTAACCATAGAGACAATATTTGCCAACATGCTTCTTGGTTTTTATATGCTCTTATTGACTTCTTTGGAATACCTAGGTACTGAACCAAAACTACCTGTAGTTTTAGTTTTATTTTGACCTTAAAATAAAAACGGTTTTATTTTATAGGGATGCAACACAGGCACATACCACGCTCATCCCAAGTGCGAGAAGTTCTACGTGTGCGTGAATGACTTGCTCATAGCACAGAGCTGCGCCCCCGGCTTGGTCTGGCGTCCTGACCGCAGCCAGTGCGACTTCCCCTCCTCCTCCTCTTGTACTGACAAGCGACAGAACGGCAGTCCTACGATGGATTCTACCAACTCTCAGTCGACCGTGATGCAGCAGCTCAATGAGGAGCCACCCAGTAAGTCCTTACTATAAACATCCTTCTGCAAAGATAATTACACTTTATACTCCGGCCGACTGGACTCGTTCCTGCCAGATTGGCCTGAGAAGGCAGGAGACAAAGTTGGCTGGAAAAATATGGGGGAAGCTTTATCCAGCAAAAGAACAGAATAAGCTAAATTAAAAAAAGAACTTGAAAATTATACTAATATCGATTCTTATCTTTCAGAATATTGTGAAAGTGGTTCATATGCACAGTTACCTTCGGACTGCACTCGTTACCTACACTGTCTGTTTGGTAAATTCGAAGAATTTGCCTGCAGTGCTGGACTACACTGGAATCAGGTAACGATATCAGATTATACTATAGACTATATTAAAATGATCCGATAACTTTGAAGATTGTTTGAACATTGTATTATTTTGCTTTACAGGAGAGACAAATCTGCGACTGGCCCAAGAACGCTAAATGCAAACGCAAGGCTAGTCCTACTACCACTAGCACTAGCACTAGCACTAGTACCACCACAACGACAACGTCCCGTCCAGTTCAAATGGATGTGATGCCGGAGCATGATCACTCAGGACATGACCATGAACACGATCCAACAACGTATAAGCCAATAATTTCTTCAACAGGCATCACACAACCAGACATTAGCTCCAAGCCTGCTCTCCTTAACTGTAGGTTTTGTACCTGATAATATCGCCAAAGATTGATTACAATAAAGATTCTTCCTCCACTATAGTATTTTTAATATAAATGCACTTAAATATCATATTATTTTCCAGCCCGTTATAAACTGGTGTGTTACTATACGAACTGGTCTTGGTACCGCCCTGGTATCGGCAAGTATAGTCCAGAGGATATCGACCCTAGCCTTTGCACTCATATCGTCTATGGATTCGCTGTGCTCGGCGATGACGGTCTCATTATGGCTCACGACTCCTGGTCAGACTATGACAACAGTAAGTTTGACTGATACCACTAGACCTTAAAAAAATAAGAAGATATTTGGCAGAATTATTAATGTTCTAAATATTTTTAGGTTTCTATGAGAAGGTCGTAGAATACAAACGCTATGGTATAAAGGTATCTCTGGCTATCGGCGGCTGGAATGACTCAGCAGGCGACAAGTACTCCAAGCTGGTCAATGACCCGGTGGCTCGCGCCCGATTCGTATCACACGTTGTGCTATTCCTCGAAAAGTACGGATTCGATGGTTTAGACCTCGATTGGGAATATCCTAAGTGTTGGCAGGTATAGTTCAAATAATATTTTAAAATATTTTCGGTACTAGAACTAACAATTTAATAATGGAAACTATAATCGAGTCTGTTAGTAATAATACATATTATCATGGTACACAGCCTTGTTACGATAAATGTGTAGCATCACAGTCGCAGCATGCAAGAAATAAATTGGTTTACGAGAAAGAAAATCACATCCTACTCCAGAAATAATTTGATCGCCTGACTAAGACTGTAACTATAATTTTGTTGTTTACAGGTTGATTGCTCAAAGGGGCCTGATTCAGATAAGGAAAGTTTCGCCGACCTCGTCTTAGAGTTATCAGCTAAGTTTAAACCTAAGGGTCTGCTACTATCAGCGGCCGTGTCTCCTAGCAAGAAGGTTATAGACGCTGGTTATGATGTGCCAGTACTAGCTCGCCACCTCGACTGGATCGCTGTTATGACGTACGACTACCACGGACAATGGGACAAGAGGACTGGCCATGTAGCACCTTTGTACTACCACCCTGAAGACGACAACACTTACTTCAATGCGGTATGTACTTTACAGTTTTTTTAATTCATCAATTTGATTGACCAAAAGAAAGATTTCTAAGGGCCAGTTTCTGAAGTCAACGTCACATCTCAAATCAGCTGACAATTTGTCACAAATTAACCAGCCGTCAGTTGTCAGTGAGTTTCTCAACACTTCATCATCGAGAAATTACGTAATCGCTTGTTACATTTAATAATCGACATTAATTTATTTCGGTTGGCTATCCTAGCTGGTATTCATTCACTACTATAACGTAATCAGTAACTTTAAATAGTATTTTATCTTGAGAGGCTGGGTTGGTGTAGCCGCCAAGTTAAGCAAACCTTACCAAGGTCGATTTTTGGATGGGTAACCACTTTTTTTTTTGGTTTGCTTGTTTTTGGATAGGTGACGCCACCCACACAGGTTAAGCAACACTTACAAAGGTTATTCTTTGGATGGGTGACCGCTTTTTTTTGTTTCGTTTGTTTTGGATGGCTGACCCCGCCAGGGTAAGCAACACTTGCCAAGGTCAGTCTTGGGATGGGTGACCACTTTTTTTTGGTTCGCTTGTTTTTGGATGGGTGACCCTGCCAGAGTAAGCAACACTTACCAAGGTCAGTCTTGGGATGGGTGACCACTTTTTTTGTTTCGCTTGTTTTTGGATGGGTGACCCTGCCAGGGTAAGCAACACATACCAAGGTCACTGTTTGGATGGGTGACCACTTTTGTTGGGTTCGCTTGTTTTTGGATGGGTGATCTTGTTAGATTTTGTTTAACCTAACGGGGTGACTTTAGGATGGGTGATCAAAAATTTTGTGGCGATGGTCACCCATCCAAAGACTGACCTTGGTTAGTGTTGCTTAACCTGGCGGAGTCACCTATCCATAAACATGCGATCCAAAAAAAAGTGGTCACCCATCCAAAGACTGACCTTGGTTAGTGTTGCTTACCCTGGCGGAGTCACCTATCCATAAACAAGCGATCCAAAAAAAGTGGTCACCCATCCAAAGACTGACCTTGGTTAGTGTTGCTTACCCTGGCGGAGTCACCTATCCATAAACAAGCGATCCAAAAAAAAGTGGTCACCCATCCCAAGACTGACCTTGGTAAGTGTTGCTTACCCTGGCGCGGTCACCACCCCAGCCGCTTCAAGTTAAACACAAACAGTAAACAAAAAAGTACAGGGTATAGTCAACACTGACCTGGGGATCGAACCTTCCTCACGCGCACTAGCGTGAGGAAGGTTCGATTCCCAGGTCAGTAACATTTTGTTTTATTTTTATTTATTTAAATAAATACAAAATAACAGTTTTTTATAATTGTGTCAAGTTTTTATAATGTAATTAATTTAAAAGTTTGTAATATGCTAATTTTTTTTTAGATCTTGGTAATCAACTATAATTGATTTATTAAACATATTTTTTATAACTCAACCCATACCATAGTTTTTGCCGACCCCTATTATCTTTTTATCGTAATATAAGCCTTTAAAGTCATAATATTAATTTTAATGCGCGAATAATCGACCAATATCCAACAATTATAAATTAGGCTCGTTGACAAGAGATTAACATTGAAAAAGGTGCTCAGAAACCCAAAACTGCTGTAACATGTGGTTAATTCGAGATTTTACTCAAATGTGACAAATTGTCAACCACTTGTCACACTTGGATGTTGAGAAACTGAAAGTAGAATTAACAGGCGATTAATCCTCGATTACGTTAACAGCCCGATAATTCTGAGCTGGGAAACCGGCAGTAAGAGAGGGTTTGTTTGGGTCACACATAAAATGAAATCAAGTCGGGCGTCGAGAGAAGCCAACTGTTCACCATTATGAGGATTGCAATATCATTATAATAACACAATTTCGCTTTATTGCAGAACTACACAATTCATTATTGGATGCAAAAGGGAGCGCCGGCGAATAAACTTGTAATGGGTATGCCAATGTACGGACAAACGTTCACTTTAGGTGTTGACAGTGACTCACTGCAGACCCTCAGTATGGGCAATGAGGATACTGGCTTGAACGCTCCAGCTTCAGACGGAGGCGAAGCAGGAGAATACACTAGAGCTAAGGGATTCCTGTCTTATTATGAGGTGAGGAAATATGGCTAAAATTTGCTGTTTGAATAAACAAAAGTCAATCGCAGATTTCATTAAAATCTTGTTTCTCATTTTAGATTTGTGATCGCATCAGATATAACGGATGGAAGGTGGTCAAAGATCCTTACCAGCGCATGGGTCCATATGCATATAAGGGCAACCAATGGGTGTCGTTCGACGATATTGAAATCATTAAAAAGAAAGTAAACTTCATTAAGTCATTAAATCTGGCTGGTGGTATGGTCTGGGCTCTTGATCTTGATGATTTTAGAAATAGGTAAGTTCATAGAAAAGTTATATCAATTAATCATGTAAAAGCGAAATCATCCTGGATACCTGAAAATAAAGCTTTAGAAATGGAACTGAACAATGTCCATATCCTTTGTTCTTTTTTCTAGATGTGGTCAAGGAAAGCATCCACTTGTCAACGCAATCAAGAACGGTTTGCTGGATCCTAGCATAGATGAAGAAGATACGATACAATCTGATCAAATAATCGAGCCTCCTAACGAAATAGACGATGACGATGACATTCAAGTGAAGCCAGTAACGAAGCCCCCTCCAAGGCCTACAACACAGTTGACGACGCATAGGCAACCAATAAAGGACACGACGACTAAAAGACCCACCACTACTATTAGTACCAATTTGGAAGAGCGTTACAAGGTCGTCTGCTATTACACCAATTGGGCTTGGTACAGGTAAATATCATAAGAATCATCGTTTAAAAAAATGTAGAGTTGACCTAAAGTAAGTCTTTTGGGGTGTTATTTCGATATTATACTCAAGTCAAAATATCTTTTTCAGACCTGGACCGGGAAAATACACACCTACCGACATTGATCCATCGCTTTGTACCCATATTGTGTACGCGTTTGCTGTCCTCGACACTAAGCGCCTAGTAATAAAACCACATGATATTTGGCTGGATGTGGAAAACAGTAAGTTGCTCTAAAATTAGTACGAGATCGATTTTTACGACCGCCTAGAAATTCAAAACTAATTGAAAACTTATTTCCATTTTCTAGAATTCTACGAAAAGGTAGTATCTCTTAAAGAAAAAGGCGTGAAAGTGGTTCTTGGACTGGGAGGATGGGACGACTCGGCGAGTGACAAGTATTCACGAATGGTGAACAGCCCGTCAGCAAGAAGGAAGTTCGTGATCCACGCTTTAGACTTTATCGAACAGTATGAATTCGATGGATTGGATCTCGACTGGGAGTATCCTAAGTGCTGGCAGGTAATAGATACAAATATAGCAAATGCTGCTTATACTTTATTCAACGATCCTTATAATAATTAGCGAGGTACTGATGCATCAAATTTTATAGGTGGAGTGTGAGAAGGGTCCCAGCTCCGACAAGCAAGGCTTTGCTAGTCTCGTAAAGGAACTTCGTGCCGCCTTCAAGCCTCGCGGCTTATTACTATCCGCCGCTGTCTCCGGCAGCAAAAGAGTTATCGACGCTGGTAAGAATTCTATTTATAATTCTCTGATCTCCATATCGTTGTTACTTACACGTACTTACTTAATAAATATTATGTTACTATAGGATACGATGTCACGACACTGGCCAAGAATCTCGATTGGATTTCTCTAATGACATATGATTACCACGGTCAATGGGATAAGAAGACTGGACATGTGTCCCCAATGTATGCTAGCGACGGTGATGTAGATAAAACATTGAACACTGTAAGTGCAACAATACATTATTCCAAGAAGGTGGATCTATTTCAAAGACCATATGATTAATTAGTATCTTTTTCTACAGAACTTTACCGTACACTACTGGATCGACAAAGGAGCAGCTCCTGAGAAGCTCATATTGGGTGTGCCTTTCTACGGACAATCATTTTCATTGGAAGAGAACGCTGGAACTGGTCTCGGAGTACCTTCCTACGCAGGTGGAGAGGCTGGCGATGAAACCAGAGCTAGAGGCTTCTTGTCATTCTACGAAGTAAGTTTTATTTTGTGAATACATACGTACAGTTACGCTGAACTCATATGAGCACTGCTGTTACGTAGAAGAATAAAATGTTCAAAGGTTAAAATCACCACATAATAGAAGGCTCAATGTGCGCATTATGTATAATGTAGATTTTGATTAAGTACTTTATACTCATTTTAAATTATTAGCTCATCGTGAATATTCTAGAAGGTATTTACGGTTTCGCCAATGGTTATCACAATTTTATCCACCTTCCTCAGATTTGCGACCGCATCAGAATGAAGGGCTGGCAGATATCCCGTGACCCAGGTGGTCGCATGGGTCCACACGCTTACTTCGACGACCAATGGGTTTCGTTCGATGATGATTTCATGGTGCGCCACAAAGCAGAATATGTTCGTTCCATGGGATTGGGAGGCAGCATGGCGTGGTCGCTTGATCTTGATGACTTTAGTGGAAGGAACTGCGGATGTGGCAAGTCACCGCTCCTTGCTACTATCAACCATGTGCTGCGCGGTAGTAAGACACCACCAAGATGCTCGCTTGAAGATTGTAAGTTTGAATTAAATTGTACCATACATTTACAACATGCTGAAAACCAAAACAAAACTTAAAGGATAGATTAGTCTCTTCTTAGATACTCGTACCTTTCATAAGTAGGAAGAAAATTGTCAAGATGGTCAATTAAGACAAAAAAGTAATAAACATTTTTGTTGACAGTGCAAGCAGACAATGCAGAAACTGATACGGACATCGCAGTCTCGATACCAAGCGCTACGCCCACTCCGGACATTGAGGAACCGGACGATATCCCGATCATAGCACCCGTGGAAGAAGTTGATACCGATACTGACACTGATACCAATATTGATACTGATACCGATACTGGTGCTGGTGTTGGTACTGATACGGATTTAGACAGTGATAGTGTAAGTAAACCACATATAGCTTTAACCAGTAAAGATTGAAATTAAGAATATTGTAGCATTGTTATAATTCTTTGATGTGATGTTTGACAGGGTCCAAGTCTTGCAGGCATGTCGTGCACTGGCAACGTATTCAAAGCTGATGATAGTAAGTGCAGCAAATACTACTTATGTCTCAACGGTAACTGGATGCAACTGGAGTGTCCCGCACCCCTGCACTGGCATAAGGTATATTCCACTTAAACAATCAATATTTTGATCCTAAGTAAAATGTCCAAATTATGTATCCGTTTCCAAAATAGCAAATAAGATGACACATTCATTATTATTACAGAACCACTGCGACTGGCCAGAGAAGGCCCAATGCAGAACTAAGTCTGCGCTGCGACTTGCAGGACTAGAACCCGAAGAGATTCAGGAAGACAAACCTATCTTGGGATGCTACTTCACTAATTGGGCGTTCTACAGGTAAAGACACCAAAAAAAATGTTATTCTATAAAAGATAACATAACAGAATATGGCACACGTGTTGGAATATCCCAATCCACCTGCACTTTAGAAGACCTTATGCTCGCCATCTGATGCCGCAATTAGCGTGGCCATGGGTATTAGTATAGCCATGGGTACCGGTAGGACTATTTTCAGAGTGGGCATTTTCAGCACTCCGCCTAGAATAGAATGGATTTTCTTTTCCCCATTTGTACTTTATCGACATATTCAAGAGCGAGCGACTTATGCAAGAGCAAGCTCGAAAATTCTTCTCTTTGCCTCGTTTTTTTGAATGTTTTTATATTATTATAGTAAAGTCAGAGGGGTGCAAGTCCATCCCCTTGTATCCCTCTCCCGGTATCTAGACCCTTAAATGTTTTAAGTGCCATAGGCGTGGCTACCTACGGAGCCCAAATTATATAAAGAGTTTTTCATCGACTCTAAAAGAAGATGAAGAAGAACACTATAAACAAAGATATAACGAAACAATTTATTCTACCTCAGGCCCGGCAAAGGCAGTTTTGGACCCGCACAAGTGAACCCAACACTCTGTTCACATATCATATACGCGTGGGCTCATCTTGATGGCAATTCCTTCAATTTGGTTCCTGGAAACCCAGAGCTGGATCTTGAAAATGGTGTGTATAGCAAACATAAGAAACTTAAAAATTATATTGATTTCCAAGTCTTAAGATATAATGATGATGATTCTCTTTCTTCCAGACTTCTACGGAAGGTTGACTCAGTTGCGGCAAACAGGCGTCAAAGTTATTATTGGCGCTGGTGGGCTTACGGACTCTGAAAGCAGAAAATGGAGCAGAATGGTGTCAAGCCCAGAAAACAGAAAGACATTTGTAGAGTCTGTTTTGAAGTTCTTGCAAAGATGGCAGTTTGATGGAGTGCAAATTGCTTGGCAATATCCTGGATGCAAGCAGGTAAACTATGTTTGTGTTATTATGAAAACGCTAGTATCATCATTTATTCTTGTCTAACTATTACTACTTTAACGTTAAACAAAGCCAAATCGTTGATAAAGCCAATTCTTCAATTTCCTTTCAGACTCCATGCACAAATGCTACAGTTGACACCAAAGAAAGGGACAACTTCGCTGAACTACTGAAAGAGTTATCAAAGACTCTTCGTCCTCAAGACTTGGAGCTGTCGGCTATGGTTGCCGCTTCGCCCGAAATTGCTCAGTTAGCGTACAAGCCTTACGTCCTAGCCGCAGAGCTAGACTGGGTTGCGATTGCTGCTAATGATTATTACGCATCCTCCACTGGAAAGACGTCGTATTTAGTACCGTTGGAATCTAGTCATGTTAGAGGAGTCAATAGTTTGGTAAGTCAATTCAAATTATTTTGCTAACAAGAAAGTATATGAGATTGATCCCTAAGTATAGACAATAGTACTGACCTAAAGTTACAATAATTGACTACCCTTTAATAAAAAGAAAAGAATCCCTTTACTAAACGTTTTGAGAATACTTTTATTATGCGTACAGCTAAGGAGTGGAATTCCCTGCCGGAGTCTGTGTTTCCCGATAGCTACAATCTAGGGGTCTTTAAGTCAAGAGTGAATAGGTTACTACTAGGCAAGCGTGCTCCATCGTAGACCACATCTTCGCTTACCATCAGGTGAGATAGTGGTCAAGCGCGAGCCTATAATAGATAAAAAAAAAAAAAAAAAAAAACTAAGAAAGTGTGGGATATATGAGTGTACGCTCATGTTATGGCTTCCCATGAGTCGTAAATTAATTAACTATAGCAATCTGTCTATATAGACCTCGATATAACATGTAATTTGTGTTGTGCAGAATACATCCTTAGCATACTGGACGAGTGTGTTACCACCTCGTCACGTGGTACTGGGAGTTCCTGCGTATGCGCGCTCCTACAGCCTGCGCAGCGCTGCAAACGCTGCACTTGGCGCGCCAGTCGCCGGACCCGGGGAGCCAGGGCCGTATACACAAGTACCTGGGTTCTTGGCCTATTATGAGGTTAGTACAAATGCAGTTAAGATCTAACACACTTACAACAACCACCTTATGCTTATGCTGGCAGTTTGTGCGTTGTTCTTTCCATGTAAAATACTATTATTCAGCTGCAAATTCCTTGCTAGGAATATAAATTTTTCACAATTCCAATGATGCAGTTTTAGTTTTCATCAAAATCGGGCTCGTGACTCCTTTGCGTGTTTTTCCCCATTCCTCATTGTCGCGGATTTGGCCATCCACGACCACTTAAAAAACTCACCCTGTATATTTCCCAATGTTAACGCAGTACTGGCCGTGCGCCCGCACTGAGCCAAAGTATCAATATTGAAACTCCTTTTGGACAGTTTTGTTTGCAAAATTTTCTTTGATTTACATATGCTATTTCAGCTATGAAGAAATTCTAGCCATCAATTTTCTACGTATAAATATTGTTAAACATCAAAGCCCCAAAACGACTTGGATGTTTAAATTTTGTTTAGAAGGAGGGATTAATATTTTAGGAGTATCCAAAAGTAGCCAAAAAATATCGTGTTATAATTTTTTTATAAAGCTTTTAAAAAACCATGTTTCACAAATAATATGCTTTTTCTAAATTATTCTTTTTTAGGACAATTCGCCTGTAACGAATATTTCTCAGGGCAAAAATACAATAAATTGATTATAACAAACAGTACATACAGATACCTATTGTCCTTATATTGAATATTTCAACTTCAATAATCGAATACTTAACCGCTGTCGCCTAGTTATAACTAGAACGTCTTAGATCTTTATCCTAATTGCCTCTACGCAATTACAAGGAATTATAAGAAGACTTGGGACTGCACTTCTAGCAATTTATGACTACTTTTGTTAGCTTGGGTCTTAACTGTTAAAACAAATGTATGAATAAATAATCGTGACAATCTAAGAAGTCCGATGACGTTTCTCATTTTATATGTTGCGATAACTTTGTATGAAAGTCTACAAAAATCTAATTCATAATCATAATTAATTACTATGTTACCCATACACTATATCAACGAGTATCATTTCGGTACTTGCCCGTGGTCCCCCAGTCTAGTTCCCCTTGGGGTACCACGAGCAAATATTCGTAAGCATTATATAACGTATTTTTATAGCTGTCAAATCCGATTTCTCAGATTGTCACTTTAGGCATATTTTATTTTATCAAAAAACTGAAATTGTGGAAAAACTACCTACCCGAAATCGTTTTCCGCAACAGACAATAGATAAACTTATTTGTACTATCACGCGACACGTTCCTATCTGCTGATAAGGCAGATAGTGAGGGCAACCTTCAATGTGCATCGTGTGAACGTAACATGTTATTATGTTAAATGACACTGCACTCTGGAGTGTGGATCCGCAAGATTAGATTGCGTTCGATTCCTGAAGCGGTGCAAAATAGGATCAGTTAGGATTTTAATTAGCACTATGTGCCTCAGAGATATGATTGCGAATCCAAATCTGGCACAATTGGAATGAAATCAAGAGGTGGATATACTAACAAGTATTTATCGCGTTCTCCGACTTGACTTACTAAGCTTCTATCTCGATATGATGTATCGAAGAATGTCTTGAAAAGGTCTTGTTGTATATAGTCATGTTCGGGGCCGTAATAAAGTCTGTATCTCTAACAATGGCGGTATTTTCCTTTACTATCGTCGTCAGCTTCTTCATGATCATCGAAGATGCAAGGCATTGCACTGCAGTGAACCACGAAATCCTCTAAGCAACAGTGGACTGGTTATTAATATACCATTTTCATTTGGCACAGGTCGCCGATGGCTTAGCGATGCATCAGTGGAAGGAGAGTCGAAGTTCTGCAGGTACGTTCAGCGTCCGCGGTGGCCAATGGGCGTCGTACCTGAGCGGAGCAGACGTGGGTGGAGCGGGTGCTGCGGCCAGGCGCGCAGGGGCTCGCGGTGCTGCGCTGTGGGCGCTTGACCTGGACGCGCGAGGAGAATGCTCGCTGCTCAACGCGATGCGGCGAGGCCTCACCGAACCTGACCTACCTCTAGAGCTGAGTGACTGTGCTCCTGCTGCGTGAATCACGTAAAACGTGGGGTCTAACATCAGTAACTACCCAGCAATAATAATTTTAAGACGGATACTTCTTTGTGTTAAGTACCGATTATGAGACTGTGTCACGTGGGTGCTTATATAAGACTTAATTTAGGTAAAAAATAAACATATTTAGATACTTCAATGTGATATTTTTGATACGTAGATGAAGTTGTTTCTACTCGTGTCGTCGTTCTCGTGAATTCCTTGATTTTTACTTGACTATTACACTTAAAGAGTAGATAATATTTAAGTATTTTATAATAATTTTCGTAGTTTTGAAATTCCGATTTAAGTAAAAGTGCAAGGAATTGAGTATTTTAACTGAATTATTGGACAACGAAATTCATATATTTTATATTATCCTTATCGATATCAAAACTTACAGCCAATACTGTATTATTTGTAATAGAAAGTTACCACAATTGTATACCTACTTACTATGAAAATAATTATGGTATCAAACAAAATACCTAATTAAATGCTGTATGTGTTGTCTTGTCTGAAAATAAAACGATAACATAAATTTTACATTGTTGACTTTTCATCATCTTCCTAGACGAACAAACCTATGTGATCTTTGTGTAGTCTACTTACTCTCTAACTTCTGTGGGATAATTTTATCTTACCAACGTTGAAGTGACGCAAATATACAGGAAATACTATGAAAAAGATTCAACTGTCAATTAGCAAACACAATAGAAATTACCATTGTTTTAATCCGATTCGGATATATGGACAGTTGAGCGTATGATTTATCCTTACTTATCCCATAATACCATTCCAAACTAACCTACCATGGAAACTACATTATATCCTCATACCTTGGCTTATAAATGAAACTAATTGAATTCCACGCTCATCATAATGTTATTTAACTGGAATAAAATAACCTAAATGATCTTAGGAAAAGCGTTAGATATTGTAGGTATGTTATGTTTCAAACTACTCAAAATTTAACGACTACAATAATATTTTTTTGCATGGTCTATTACTATTTCTTTGTTGATATGGTGCATTAAACTCACACTATAGTAGCCTACATTGATAAACATGAAAATTGATTGGAGTGTTCCCCAAGGTAACATTGTGGGACCCCTAATAAAACTGTTACTTATTTAAAAAATATGATGTTATACTAAAAACAATTGAAGTAAATCTTGACCTACAGAAAAGATCTAACACGCACTTGCAGACACGCTAGAAGCAAGACTTGTGTTACATTGTATTTTCGTTTCATGAACATCCTGTTATAACACAGACTGCAAGATTATTCCAACAATTTGCTATCGTTTTGAAAGCATCTTAGACTTTCTAGCCCCTATGTTCCATATCATGTACTCCAATTGGACTCCATCTCCTATCATCAAATTGATAGTTATAGCTTGATATTTATTGACAAATCGTCATTTTACATTGACATGGCGACTAAGTGGAAGGAGGTACTTCAAACTGAATTGGAAAGAGCCTAACTGTTGGGTTGGTTTATAATTTAGGTAGAAAACTATTTAGTGATAAGATACAACGCCTTAGGTGCCATGTAAATACTACGGTTAACCCCGACTCGTCTACGCATAATAGCGAAGAATAGCAGCATAGTTATTTTTGTCTAGCTCCGGTGCAGTGAACACAAGTTGGTTTAAAATAATAGGAGGTTGATCTAATTAATAGTTGTAGCATTCTCTTAGCATTTGCAAAAGTCCAAACCATTAGGATACTATGTTAAACGATTGCATCAGCTAGACGACTAGTGAACGTTGTCGTCGTGACTCTTTCTTTCTTATGAATAATTCACATGTTGTATCACTGAACGTAATACAGTTAAAGTACATAGTTGTGAAGTCCAATGTTCAAAATCCAACGAGTGATTGTGATGATACCAGTTTTGTAAAAAATAGCTAGCCAAGGGCATCGACCAACGCAAAAAAAAAGATTATATGGATATAATATCCTGGATATAAAATACAGTAATCGACAAGAGAAAATATTGATATGATATCTCCATTAAATACTATACTGGGTATATTTATAATCAAATTCGATTAGGTATCTACCTAAGTCCAAACTCCATTCAGTATAACAGTTGATTCATATGTCAGAGCACGACTTTAGCAATATAATATTTGCGTGGAACGTAGAATAGATATTAAACAAAAAAGTGTATCAACTAATTCCCAAATGTGAAAATTGTCTTTTTTGAGTAAGATAACGTCATGGGACCAAAATATTTAGCACCATTCTTCAATTAGCCGCAGTTCAAAGACCTTCATGTGCACGTACTGCATGAATGTAGAATATATAACAAGTGGTTATCCTTTGCGCGAGGCCTTGGCGAGAGGGCGCCACTGCGACACTGTCAACATCGTTCTCGCTATTAAATAAGTTTTAAAATTATTTGAGTGTTCCAAAACAAAGTGATACAATCAAAATATAAAAACAGTGCATAAACTACTTTGAACAATATATAAAACAATGTGCATATGCAATAAAATCTATTAAAAAGTGCAGAAAATCGTTCTATCAAATGACACTAGAAATTCGTTAAGATACCAAGAACATATCATTACTCAAGGGCTAAATTATTAGTGTAGCATGTGTACGACAGAACTGGAACTTGAATTACATTTAAACAGTACGTAAGCTAAAAGTATCAGGAACTATAACCTCAAAAGTGCTAAGTAATCATAATAATATCTCCGTTCCTAAATCATCGATCAAAGTATCTATCAGCGCCATCTATTATGATCCATCGGAACTTTCTAGCCGGGTCCTAGTTCGACGCGCACTCCGATATCTCGCAACATTTAGGACAACTTTTAATACGCTTAGACAACTCGATCGCCATTAAGCCAAGAAGTACTTACCTGTTCCCATAGAGGGCGCTAAGTGAAGTATAACCAAATATGGATGAAATAAAAAATATGTTAATTAGCATGCAGCTAGATATAAAGCAGCATAAACAAGACATGCTAGAGATGAAAGAAGATATTAAAGGTACAATAATCAACAGCCTCAACGAGAAGTTTAATAACTTAGAACTGAAAAATGAGCTTTTGGAGAAAAAAATAGAAGAGCAATCAAATAAAATTAACAACCTAGAAAGACAGTGTAGACGCAAAAATCTGATCTTTTTTGGCGTAGAAGAGATAGAAAAGTCGTACGATGAACTGGAAAAAATGATGATAAATATAATAAATACATACATAAAAATTTCATGCGACACTTACAACATAGAAGCTGTTAGAAGGTTGGGAAAAAAGGGTGAAAAAGTTCGACCGATAGTAATAACATTCAATACTTTAGGTTTCAAATTAAAAATACAAAAAAACAAACATTACCTTCAAAATACTTCCTATTACTTAAAAGAAGACTACCCAATCGAAGTCTTACTTAAGCGTAAAGAGCTACAAGTCCAACTACAGAAAGAAAAAGATGCAGGAAACAACGCTTTTATAAAATACGACAAAATTATTATACTGAGCAACAAAAAACCCCCACAGAAACAGTCAAGCAAAAGAAACCTATCAGAGTCCCCGGAGATGCTCCACCCTGTCAACCAAATTGTTCAACAGACTAGTAAACAACCACCTAAGAAAAATAAAGGCGACATGAAGAACTATATAATACAAAAGCCCAAACTAATTCTCGCTCAGACAGAATCAACACAACGCCAATCGAAGACATCAGACCACAACACAGCATAGCAATCAAAATCGGACCCTCTTCCAACCCCTAATCTCCCAGTACGGCCGGTCACCGCGGGAGAGTTCGACCAAAACCCCCCAAGAACAACTATCAAAACGAAAAATACCGCCTACATTTGCACCCTCAACGTAAGATCATTATCTTCTGATCAAAAATATATTGAGCTCAAAGCTGCACTAGAAGATATTAAGCATGATATAATAGGTTTGAGCGAAGTTCGCCGCCTAGGAGAAAAGACAATCGAAGACGACGAATACATCTTCTACTACTTTGGCCAAACAAAAGGATTGTATGGAGTAGGTTTTCTAGTAAGGAAGAAACACAAAGATAACATCATAAAATTTACTGGAATATCTGAGAGAGTGTGCGTACTGGAAATCAAAATGGAAAACCTGTGTTTTGCAGTAATTCAAGCGCATGCCCCCACTGAAAACTCATCACAGGAAGAAATAGACAATTTTTACGAGGACTTAGCGAAAGCTCATGATTCCACTTCTACTGAGTACGTATTTTCTATAGGTGATTTTAATGCTCAAATCGGAATTCCAAAAAAGTACGAGCGTTCTACTACAGGAGAGTATGGTTATGGCATCAGAAGCGCTCGAGGCACGAGACTAATTCAATACGCGCAAGAGTACAACCTAAAAATTATGAATACAATGTTCAAACTAAAACCAAAAAACCGCTGGACGTGGATCTCCCCAGATAAAAACACAAGAAATGAAATTGATTATATCATGACCACAAAGCACCACTTGATCTCTAAATATGAAGTACTACCATCCTTCTCTTTTGGATCGGACCACAGACTACTAAGAGCAACAATACACCTAAATTCAACAAAGAAAAGTAGGCGCAATTTCTCTAATGCATCCACTAAGCTAAAAACTCTAGCGGAGCAGGAAATGTACCTTACAAACCTTTACAGCTTTATACCAGAACTTATAAAGAATCAAAACAAATATAATGTGGAGGAGTACTACCAACAGATCATGCAATACATCAAAATAAGTCTAAAAAACATAAAAGGAACACATAAGAACAAAATTCTATCCGCGAAAGCGCTAGAACTCATGAAAGAAAGAAGCGAACTACAAAATAAGGCCAAATTAAGCGTAGCTGACAAGGAAAAACTAAAAACTTTGTATAAACTTACCAATAAAGAAATAAAAAGGTGCTACGTTACCTACAGAACAACAACTATACAAAGACACCTCAACAATACTAGATCTGCCAAAAAAGCTTATAAAGAGCTAAATCAAACCAAAACATGGGTTCCTTTTCTCAAGTCTGGCAACAACAAATGCAAATCTCGCACAGAAATCATAAATGCTGCTACTGACTTCTACGCTAATCTCTACAGACAATCAGACACACAAAATCAAAACATGGTTTCCTATAGCTACACAGATACCTCTCCAATAGATCAGTTTACAGAAAATGAAATATTGAAACAAATAATGAGACTCAAGCCAGAAAAAAGTCCAGGACCGGATGGAATCACCAATGAATATATCAGGGTTGCGAAGACTCTACTACTGACACCAATAACTATCCTATGGAATAAAATACTTGGTGAAGAAGCTGTGCCACATGAATGGATGACATCTGAAATTATACTACTATATAAAAAAGGTGACCCAGCTGATATAGGCAACTACCGTCCTATAAGCCTAATGCCTTGTTTTTATAAACTTTTTGCCTCCTGCCTACTTGAAAGGATAGCCCCAGTCATCGATGCTCACCAACCGATCGAACAAGCCGGTTTCAGAAGTGGTTTCAGCACGATGGATCATATCCAAGTGGTTGACCAGGTGATAGAAAAATATTCAGAATTTAATAAACCCCTGTATTTAGCTTTCATCGACTACAAAAAAGCTTTTGATTCAATTTCACACGAGAGCATCTGGGAATCGCTGAAAGCACTAAACACAAATGAAAAGTATATCAACATCCTAAAAAATATTTATTCTAACAGCACAAGTAGGGTCAAACTGGATAGAGTGGGCGAAGTAATCAACATAAAGAGAGGTGTCCGGCAAGGAGACCCGATCTCACCAAAATTATTCATAGCCGTCTTACAACACGTAATGGGAGAGCTGCCATGGTCCAATCAAGGTATTAATATAAATGGGAAATTTTTAAGTCATCTCAGATTTGCCGATGACATAATTTTATTTTCGGAAACCCCTCACCAATTAAACAAAATGGTAAATGAATTAAACCAGGCTAGTATAAAAACTGGTTTGGAAATGAATCTGGAAAAAACTAAAATTATGTCTAACCGCAGTACAACACCCATCTTAACAAATAACACACCTCTCGAATTTGTCAACCACTACATATACTTAGGAAAACAAATCTCCTTTAGTAAGGAAAGAAACATTGAAGAACTTAACCGAAGAGTGGCGATTACCTGGAACAAGTTCTGGCACCACAAGGAAATACTAAAATCGCAACTGCCGCTACCGACCAAGAAAATAGTCATGGATACAGGACTTCTACCGTGCCTCACCTATGGATGCCAAACTTGGACCTTCAATCTCAAAACCAGGAACAAAATCCAGACTACCCAGAGAAGAATGGAAAGAAGTTGCCTTGGTATAAAATTGAAGGATAAGGTAAAGAACATTTACATTCGAGAGAAGACAAAAGTATGCGATGCCTTAACTTTTGCAATGAAGGCTAAATGGAAGTGGGCGGGTCACGTGGCCCGTTACAAGGACGATAGATGGACTCTACGGTCAGTGGAGTGGTCTGGGCCAAAAGGCACCAGATTAAGAGGCCGACCAAAGGCCAGATGGGCAGACGAAATTGTAGCGTGCGCGGGTGAAAGTTGGCTGCACAGAGCTAAGGACAGAGAAGGATGGCATTCCTTGGGGGAGGCTTTTACCCGAACGGGGTCCATGAATTAAATAATTAGGTAGCTGACAATTAATGCAAATAATAACTAAACTAATTACAAAATTAGAATGTATAATTAGAAATCAAATTCATATAAGTGTAACAAACGTAATTGAATGTATAGCTTAATAAGTTACCAATTGCTATAGTGTAAAATGTACAATTGCATGGAATTAATTAAATAAAGCTTATTATTATTATTATTATCCTTTGCAGACTAAATAAGAAAACGATATTCTCAGTTCCGTAAAGTTACTTCAACTAGATTGAACCCGAAACATGGCCAAACTCTTCTATACGGGTTTGAGCAATAACGTGCCGAAATTCAAGACATCTGTAATTGCGTTTTCCAAAAAACTGAGTACTCAGGTGAGTTTTCTACGAGTAGTTTATTTTGGGTTTTAAAACAGGTGATACTTATCACGATCGTATGATTATGATTAGACTAGTATTTTCTACGTGCTTACTTATCGCAACAATCTACAGGATAATGACCGAATAATTTTCGAAAACGATACTGTCGTCATAGTCGAGACTGATTGTTTACTGACCTGCATATATTTATATAATCACGGTGATGACTTTCATAAAAATAATGCCACTTTAACTTGCAACGATAATGGTTGGTTATTAATTTGTAGCCAATTGAAAACCTTGTATATGTACCTACACTTCACCTAGAAGTTATCAAGATGAGTAGAGCTAGAGATGGATAGTCACAAATTACTGATTAGCTAAATCTTTATGATTGATTTATTTGCTTTTAATAACAGGTACCAACTAAAGAAATCCAGATCCCAGTCAAATACGGTCACATCGCGGGAAAGCTATGGGGTGACAGCGACAAACAACCCATCCTAGCATTACACGGCTGGCAAGACAATGCAGGCTCCTGGGACCCCTTAATACCGATGATCATCAAAGATAGACCTATATTAGCTCTAGACTTTCCTGGACATGGATTTTCGTCGTGGACGCCCGGTACACATACCTACATAACATAAATATTTCTGCAATCGTTTTGGATGGTTTTGGGCATTACCTACACAATCATGGCTTTATTTGTCCCGTACCAATTGCAGTTAATTCCTCTCTAGCATAAAAATACTTTAATTTGTTTTTCATTTTTAGGTATGACCTACAACGAATGGGATTGGCCGAGGATGATTTTATATATAAAAGAACACTTCGAGTGGGACAAAGTTTCCATACTGTCTCACTCTATGGGAGCAATCGCTGGTATGCGCTTCGCGAGCGTGTTTCCGGACGACGTCAACTTTTTCATTGCAATAGATAGTTTTATATTAGAAAACCCCGATTCAAATACATTAGTAAACAAAATATATCCTAAATTACTACAAAAAGATTTTGTGTCTCAAGCTTGGTTAGAAAAGGAACGTCCGACGTATACTTTAGAAGAAATAACTAAAACATGGCATTTAGCAACGAGGCAGTCTATAGCCTTGGAAAGTGTTCAGCATCTACTGAAAAGGGGCGCAAAGCAATCAGAATCCGATCCCAATAAATATTATTACACGCGAGACTCGAGACTGAAGTATGTCATATTGATTGCTGAAGATAAAATGTTTAACGAAGCTCTCGTCAGGAGAGTGAAGTGTCCAATGTTATTCCTAAAAGCGACAGACTCTCCTTTTTCTGCCACCAAGTTTTCTATTGCAATGCGCGAAATTTTAGAAGAACAGAATGACAAGTACGAATTTCATTTTGTGCCCGGCAAACATCACGTACATTTAAATAATCCTGAAAGAGTGGCACCATTAATTAAAAACTTCATAGAAAAGTATCCATTAAGTCATTAGTATTTTAATAAGTATTCATTTATATATAATCATCAATGTAAATAAAGACAGTTACAAATTAAGTTATCCACTAGAGTATTATTGTACCCAGAAATAATGTATTTATAATGATACAAATACAAAATATACCAGAATGACCCACATCAAAAGTATATTCGATACTAAATAAAAAACAATTAAATCATAGTGATAAACAGGCAGAAAAATGAACAATAGATTTGTTGTCATTAAGTCTTATGTAAGTATGGTAGTATTGGTAGTGATTTTCTCCTATTACTTCCCAAAATTGTATCCTTATTTGCAACACTATCGAATGGTGTAATATTATGTACTTACAGCATATATTTTCTTTTTCAAATTAAACGTGTTCAATTCCTGGCGGGGAATACAGATTTTTCAAAAAAATTATGACGCAATTTTAGTTTTCATCAAAATCGGCCCCGAGCCCCGAGACTCCTTTGAATGTTTTTCGTCATTCCTCATAATTTCGAATTTGGCCATTGCCTTGGATGGCACTTGAAAAACTCACTCTGTATCTTAGATTAAACAGTAAAAATTCTGTAACTGAGCCCTGTTTAATAAATATATCAGCCAGGACGCAGCACATATTGTGAAGAGGTTCACCTTTTCATATTTTTTATTACCGATAGATGGAATCCTTTTACCCGCGAAGCTGATGGCCTATTACTTTTTTGTCATGGTTTTAATGTAACTATATTTTTAATTTATAATGAAAAAAAAAAAATATTAATAAATATAACATATTATGATTAATAATATTATCATAATTTTTACATAATTATTGGATATAGCAATCATATGTAATCCTCATTCATAAAATAGTAAATGCCGAGGTTCTACGAGTCTACTCCAAAGTCCATTCGGCCTGAGTGTAAAACCCAATCGTACATAACAGCGAGCCCGGCCTTGGCAATGTTATTCTCGCGCGGTGCGTCACTGCGTTACGTTAAACCGCGCTGTTTAGTGAAATATCTTCAATTACTGTGCAAGAATTATGTAACCAATGTCAACTTCGTAGTACTCCAAAAAGTTCGTGATAAGTGCAAATTGTCATTGGTCTGAATTTAAATCACGGTTTAAACTTCGTGACGGTTCGCGGATCGATAAACTTAACCTCTTCGTGACTATGGTTATTTTAATATGTCATTATTATAGTTGACACAAATAAAAGAGGAAACAACCGCGTT
Organism: Anorthoa munda; assembly: GCA_945859665.1. Taxonomy (NCBI): domain Eukaryota; kingdom Metazoa; phylum Arthropoda; class Insecta; order Lepidoptera; family Noctuidae; genus Anorthoa; species Anorthoa munda. The sequence goes on along the minus strand of OX243905.1, from coordinate 13,687,928 downwards.
TTTACCGCGTTCTTGATAACTACACCTAAACCTTGTATATTGAAAACTGAAACATGGCTAAACGTTTGCTATCCCAGTTAATTCTGAGCCCTAATGGGCAGATATTAAAGTCGTCTCTGCCTAGCCTCAGTAAAAAACTGCATACTCAGGTGAGTTAACTTCTAAAGTTTTAAATTCAGGAGCTTCTATTTTTTTTTGACGTAACTTTTAAATTGTTTTATTCGATTCTAAATTTTCATAGATTTCTGTTGTTTTTTTTTGTTTTTCAATTGTTTTTATTATTTTCTGTAATAATTTTTACGCTAATTACGTTTGAATGAAAGCAAAAATCCTTGTGATCTGGAGATTTTTTTTTTATTTGTTTATATATTCAATTTTAGTAACTTAAACATTCCTATAATTATATATTTAATTAAGAATTGTAGGCAAACCCTGCATATTTATAGTTTGCCTACAATGCACCTATCTTACCACCATTACCTTTCACCTTCCTCTCCTAGTGTACCTATCTTAGTTTCACTGGTTTTTTTACTTACGTCCTCGGCCCCACTAAATTCAGCAGTTTCTAACAAAGGAAACATTATTATAATGCCCACAGATAATGATCTCGTAGTAATAATAAATTCGTATTTATTAATAAGATATATTTTTTCTGATAAATCTACAGGTGCCAACTAAAGAAATACAAATCCCAGTAAAGTTTGGGCACATTGCGGGCAAGCTATGGGGCAGCGGCGACCAACAGCCCATCATAGCACTACACGGTTGGCAAGACAATGCAGGCACCTGGGACCCCTTGATACCCATGATCATCAAAGATAGACCTATATTAGCTCTGGACTTTCCCGGCCATGGGTTTTCATCGTGGATCCCTCCTGGTAAGTAGTTTTAGTAATTGAACTACGACAATATTTGGATGGTGAGCCCTTTATTAAAAAATATATTAAAATTTTCAGGTATGCTGTACTATCAATGGGAATTGCCGAGAATTATTTTATATCTAAAAGAATACTTCAAGATGGAGAAAGTGTCATTATTATCTCACTCTATGGGAGCAATAGCAGCCATGCGTTTTGCGTCTGTGTTCCCAGATGATGTCGAATTCTACATTGCAATAGACAGTCTTATTTACGACGACTACGATTTAAATGCTGTAGTAGACCATATTTCTAAAACCATGCGAAAAGGATTAATAGCACAAACACGTTTAGATAAAGAGCCACCTTTATACACTTTAGAAGACATGGCTAAGATATGGCATGCTGGAACTAGGAAATCTGTTGCTTTAGAGAGTGTTCCACACCTACTCAAAAGGGGCGCAAAGCAGTCAAAAACTGATCCGAATAAATACTATTTCTCGCGCGACTCCAGATTGAAATATTCATTATTTAATGCAGAAGACAAGAAGTTTGTCGAAGCCCTCGTCAGAAGACTCAAATGTCCAACTTTATACGTTAAAGCAATAGACTCACCGTATTCGGCCGACGCGTATTCAATTGAAATGCGCGAAATTTTGGAGCAATCCAATGAAAAATACGAATTTCATTTTGTTCGTGGTACACATCATGTACACTTAAATAACCCTGAACTAGTAGCTCCCCTTGTCAAAAATTTCATTCAAAAGCATAACTTAAGTATTTAAATCATGTAGAAAAATCTCTGAAAAATATTTCCCCCTTACATCTTCGTGGCTATGAAAAGTTTCGAAGGTGATAAGTGTTTGATCACCTATGTATAGATGCTCATTACTATAAAAACTGTTCGAATATATCGTACAAGGTATCTAAGTAAATTCGGGGTGAAGCCAATCTCGCCATGTGTAAAGCGACGTAAATCGTGTTTGTAATGTTAACTACATATTAGTAGTAATAATCTACAAGTAGTTAGAATATAGGTATACAAACCCCGTTACGTTACGTATAAACACATCACATTTCATATTTTTATTGATTAGCTTCATTTTGAACACAAAAAAGTAGTCTTAACTTAGTAATTTTATCTTCTTAATTAAGAGGTTTTTACTGCAGTTCATAATAAAAATTAATTTCTTAGATTTGAAAAGGTTTTCTTTAAGTGAATGCATAATAGATGCCTGGTTCGTTAGGTATACCTTCAGTGAACAGTGTATATAGGTTTAATATTTTTTTCTGAATACTAAAACATTAGTAGTTGCAACAAAAAGTGCTTCTTGTGATAAATAGATACTGTACGATGTTTACTAGTTACCATTAAGTGTCGTGTTTAACATGTTATGTATTTAAATAAATAAACCATTACATGTATGTTATTAATAAAAAATATTTATTGTTACACAAGTAAACATAATAAAAATTATACATAAAACCTATATTCTTAAGAGTAATTTAACTTGAGTGCTCACTGTTACATGAAATGTCTAAGCTTGAATTAGAGTTACTAACATTGTCACAAATGTGGGCACCTTTCCTTAGTGGCAGAACTTTGAGCAGTGCTTCTTGCCATGGCACTCCTTCACACACCCTTAGGACAATTTCAAATACTGTAAGAAGAAAGATATTGTGTTATTATTTTCTAGATTTATTAATTTATATAAATACCGGGTAAAACGGGGTGAATAGGACCGCAGGGGTGAATGGGAACACAACTTGGATTAGGATTTAAACTGTGATACCTATTTAATGGTTTCAACTAAAGCATCGATTTTTTAAGTAATTACTTAATATATTGGAATACATACTAAGATGTTGTACTTAAACAGATTTTTAATAATGTAAAAATTCCCTTCAAAGTTTTGTTTCTATTCACCCCGTTTTACGGTACGTAATTTATTTGTAGTGTCTTCAAATAAGATAAAGTGATATTACCATGATCAATTGTCAGAACTTTTCTAGTTTTCATATTAATGTATTTGTCCAATGGCAGTTGTCCATGTCGAATGCCTTGTTCTTCTGCTATTTTGTGGCAGAGACCCTGTAACACAACAATATTAATATTATAATTATTGTGATAATACAGATAGATTTATTTAAAATATACTATTGAACAACTTAAAACCAAAGAAACTGCCATGCCTGCATTTATTTTGCAATTAAATATGTCTCTTATGCACAAAAAAGGGGTGTTCAGTTTCAGTCAGCTTTATTTTTATTTTTTTATTTAGCTATAGACTCATTTGTCCACTATCTTGCTTAATGGTTAGTGATGATGTGGTCTATGGTGTAGCATGCTTGCCTAGAAGCATACATTTATTTAAGTTTATTTCAAATATTTTACCTTATGCTTATTGTGATCCACTAGACCTCCAATAATATAAGCAGTGTTCTCTTCAAATTGTTCAATGACGTTATCAGATTCACTTGTTAAATAGACTATCTTCTCTTTAGGAAATACTTCAAGATATGGTGCTTCATGGACATTTATCTGTAAAAAATAAAGATATTTTATTTTAAGATATTATTTATTGTTAATTAAATATATTATTTTTGTGACATAATAGCAATTATATGTAAAGTACAACTATTTTCTTAATGTCCCTCGGCAATCATTAACTTTAGCAGCTTCCCTCCTATATTTAAAATAAATTACATTAGCTTAAAAGAATAATCACAACTCTATATACTTCCAAGTTGATTGAGAGCATCCGGTCTGCACCAAGTGCAAAGGGCAACTGATAGAAATCAGATGACTGTCGAAAAACGAAGTTTGCTGAGGGATATTAAGAAAATTGTTGTACTGTACATAATTATATATTGTATGTTAAAAAAACCATATACAGGAAGTTAAAAACTTTAATATTTTTTTTATTGTGGCAGATTTTGATGTTGAATATACCATTCAAACTTATCAATGTTGCTGAAAACTAGACTAATAAGTATAGGAATGACCCACTACTCTTTACAAGTAAATATATGAATTAAAAAACTAGTAAAATATGATATATACTGTTTCAAGGATGGACGATTAACTGGTTTAATAATAACACAACGAAAATATACTTCTCGTTCTAAGAATCCAAAGAATCATTTGTTTTACCCAAAGGTTGCCTGATATAAAATTCCTTGTAGCATTAAGTCTGCCTTAGTATGCTTTGTACATACATGAAGTTTAAATAAATAAATAAGTCAAACTTACATCCCAATGTTCATAACCATTATGTCTAGACATATCACTTTTAGCTTTCTCTCCAAAACTAGTGATGTGGAACTGCACGGGTGTCTCTGATCTCCTGTTTATTGAGTAACAGCGGAGTATTTGTTTAATTACTTTGAACCTATCTTTCTCCATCATTAAATTATCAAAACTAAGATCTATTACTATTGAAGTGCTTCGTTTCGGTCTCTCTAACTTCATTTTCTTCAAAGCCTTCCTATTAGGGCCGAGATCAATATTGGCCTCCCGTGCTTCTCTCCTCCTTTGTTTGGCCTTTGCTTTCTCTCTAGCTCGTTTCTCCGCCTTACGGTTTTCCCATTTAACTTTCTTTAACCATTTGCGCATTTGATTTTTGGTAAAAGGTCTGGGTATTTCGTTGCCCTCATCGTCTTGTAAACCTGAATCTATCGTGATGTCAAATAGTGTATAATGCGGAAAACTATTTTCCTCCTGTACCTTGGATACAGCAACGTCGTCCTTCGTAGAACTTGTTTCTGCGATATCCATTTCAAAGCTTACTTGACTGTCTCTTGATAAAAAATTAAGTTAGAGCATACTTTATGAATTTTCACAATCCATTTATCATCCACGTGTAGTCATTTTAACTTCCTATCTTACCGAAACCTTAAGTTCTAGTTATCTGATGTACTTGGAACAAAACACAGGTTTAAAACTATTTGAAATAATATTATATACAAATAATATTCTTCAAGATTTTCTTTTTTTTAGGTTATGCTTTTGTATTCGTTGTCAAATGAATGTCAATGTCACTAACTCAAAACTTGTCAGAACAAAACGTAGACTTACGTTTAGTTTTCGTCAGAGACAAGCTTTTTTTTGAGCTTGTAATCATCTGGCTACTAAGGACTTTAAGTCCGTTTTTAGTTTTTTAATACAATCATTTTAAAACGGAATCTCTGTTTTATATTAAAATGTCCAGTTGCATAGATACAAACATCAAACATATATATTAAAACTGCACCAATTTTACATCTCCATATAAGTACACTAGAAATTGATTTATGAACAATTAAATCCGCTGAACTTAACTGTCAAAACCGCCAAATATCCCTCAAAGACAAGAAGAATTTATATGTATTTTCAATTTAAGCAAAACCCAACTTATCCGGCAGGAAGGTTTTAAGAGTTTATTTTATGGAAAAACTCATGACCACCAAAAGCTAAAAATAAGTCTATTGCTCGTTCTACCTTTCTCAAACACATCTATCGAAAGAAAATTTAGCGTCATAAAGAATTTGAAAACAGAGCATCGTAATCGCCTACACATTGACACTGTAGTAGCGCAAAGATTACTATTATATTGTTATGGCCACTAGAGAAGGTATTAAGAAGAAGAAAGGAGGGAGCTTGAAATTTGATCCTTCAAATAATATGATAAACAAAATATGGCGTAATGAAAACTGCACAAAGTAGTGCGAGTATTTCTTTTTTTTGGTTTCGCTCTTTCTTGACCACTATCATACAGATTTGAAGATTTTTGCAATATATATGTTTGATTATATGAACATTACTTTTATTTATTTCATATAATTTGTGGGGAAGATGTGGGTAATACTGATGTAAAATCAGTATTCCCCAAATTTGGGGATTTTCAGTCAGGTTTTTGGGAAATCCAGACCATGGACGCTGGCAACACTGGTAACATGTTTGTTTAATGCTTAGCAATCAGCCTAGTGGCCAACTACGTGGCACCACCCACCGGTGCCACAGCATTCTACAGAGGGTGAGCTGCAGGGTCGGAGTGGTCGCAGGAGTACCGGGACTATTCCCGTGGGCCGGTCCGATCCGCCAGCCGGACTGGCCCGGGCCACATCCTAACCGGCCCGCGGATCGACCCGTAGCCAGACTTCAGCTCCATTTTCCCTTCATTTTTATATCTTTAAATATTTTGGGCCCAGTATGTAGCCACGCCAATTGCGGAGTCAGTGGCGAGAATAAGGTCTTCCAAAGAGCAGGTGTATGGACACTAGGGACACTCCAGCATGTGTTTCATACTCTGCAAAGGGACACCGCACTCACACTAGGTATCAGACGGGTCTATAAACAACAGCGTCGGATACCTGATATTCTGACCTTGACCAAACAGGCGATCTTGACCATAAAGGACCATCGATCGCACGACACCCGCCTTGAGGCGGCAAACCTCTTCCCGTGGTCCCGCGAGGTAGGACAGCAGTCTATGCAAAGCACCCACTGCCTTTTCAACGCGGCTCGAAATGCTCTCCGAAACCCCACCGACGGTCCAGGGTTAGGCCAAGATACTTAATGTATCGACCCACCTGCAGACCCCAACTATTGACCAATCACATAGACGGCAATCCACATTTTTATTTTTTATAGATATGCTCGCGCTTGACCACTATCTCATCTGATGGTAAGCGATGATGTGGTCAACGGTGTAGCACGCTTGCCTAGTAGTAACCTATTCACTCTTGAGTTAAAGACCCCTAGATTGTAGCTATCGGGAAACACAGACTCCGGCAGGGAATTCCACTCCTTAGCTGTACGCATAATAAAAGTATTCTCAAAACGTTTAGGGCGTATGGGTGGGATGTCCACCATGTACCGATGGCGCATCGCCGTACGTCTGGTAGTCCGATGATGAAACGGGCTGGGCGGAATTAGATCATGCAATTCCATCGCACACTCCCCGAAATTTAACCGATAAAAAACCGACAAGCTGGCAACTCGGCGACGATGTTCAAGGCTCTGGAGCTTTGACTCAACCAGTGCCTCATCGCCGATGAGCTTCTTGGCCCGCTTTTCGTTCGACTCTAGTGCATCAAGCTGGTATTTGGCAGATCCGTGCCAGAGATGAGAACAGTACTCCATGCATGATCGAACTTGCGCTTGATACAAGCTGAGCAGCTGTTCTGGCCTGGCGTGAAGTGCCTTCTCACCTTTGCGAGGATCCCTAGCTTTTTGGCAGCCAGCTGAGCCTTTGCCTCAATGTATGGGCCAAAATTGAGAGTCGATGTCAACGTAACGTCAAGAAGCTCAAGATGGTGAGTTATTGGCACGGTAACATCGCGGAAAGTTGGAGCCGGGTGAAAAGCCTTTGCGAATTCATTACACAATAAGGCTGCAGGGTGTCGTCTGCGTAACAAATGATATTAATGACGTAATCGTGTGCAAGATGTGGGATCTTGCATAAGAGAGGTTCTGAAACCAGTCCCTGCGGGACCCCACGCGTAATGTCCCTCCAATGTACGGTACAATCCCGACCCAAATCCACTGTAGAGTGCTGCTGTCGGAAGCCATGCTACAGCCCCATATCTACGATTTTTCGATCCGGGGCAGAAACTTGGCTGTGGCCCCCTCTTTCCAGCGTTTGAGCAGCACGGCAGCCCCGGATCTTCAATATTTTTTAGGCGGAGCAAAAACTAAAAAATGCCGCCCCCGCCCACCTATATTTATTTTTACCTTTATCATCTTCATCATTTCAGCCATCAGATGTCCACTAATATAATTGATAGACATTTGGACATGGCCTATGTTCCCGGAAAAAATTCATCCAGCGCTGTTCTTTATGAGTTAAATTTTTATTCGTCTATTTATTTACATGATTGTGTAGGATATATATTTTATGTATACCAAGTTAAGTAAATGATGAGTTGCGCATTTGTCTGTCATGCAAAGTTTGAATTTGCCGCCCTCTGAACTTGCCGCCCGGGGCATAGGCCCCGGCTTGCTACCCCCTATATCCGGGGCTGCAGCACGGGCCATTTAATTGCGTAAGTGAATTCGGCAAAGCAACGAATTTTGACCCCATTTTTATTTAGACCAATCACAAGCGAGATGAAAGACGCGATGTGGATTGCCGTCTAACTATGTGATTGGTTGATTGATGGGGGTCATCGAAACCCTTTTGCCTTGCCGAATTCACTTACGCAGTTAGGCTGCTGATTTGGTGTTCTGCAGTCTAATTGCGTAAGTTAATTAATGAACTTTGAATATACAGGCAGGCCAGCCAGGCCTGTCTTATAATGCTTTTTTTTGCAATAGCGAGCGAAGCGAGCTTGAATACTTTGTCACGTCCGTCAGATAGGTAAATTACGTTGCCCACTTATGCAGAAAAATAATGATATACGAGGGGTGCAAGAGTGAGTGAAGGGACTTTGAAAATTTTTAGCACCTTGCCCCGGATAGTTTTTTCTTCTCCCTACTCGGGCAGGCTAAGGCAGTATGGTCCTCTTCGACCATACCGCCTGGTCTTCAGTGCATATTAATATCCTTCTTGACTAAAAGTAAGGCCAAAGCCTTGTCTTCAGTTTCATCCTTGTTATAAATTTATTTTAGGCCAGAGCCACGTCTTCAGTATTCATTATAAAGTCAAAATCATAATAATAAGGTGTCATATCTGTGTATTCGTCATAATCATGTTGTAAAGTAAGGTCATATCCGGGTCATTTCCTTCTATTAAGTCGCCCCGAACGGGCAAATTGCCCATCCAGTGCTGTCAATAAATACAGTGCTGTGTACCTATGTACCAGCAAACCTTAAGTATCGCGCGGGATGCTTGCTGGCGTTTTATATATTTCCAATAATTTATCAATTTTCGGGCATTCAAAAATTATATGATCTAGGGTCTGATCACTTCACATTTAACTAGTGTGTCTAGTTAGATAGGAAGCAAAGACGAAGAACGAACGAAGCGATGAACGTACAATGTACTGCAATGTAGTGTGCTTTAGTATTTTTCGCGCGAACTATTAAATATCCAAATTTTATTCTGAAAATAAGTAGTGCTTGCAAAGGCAAGCTCGGCGCTTTCTCAGTTGTTGCGCCCCAGTCAAGTCTGGTTAGCCTGTGGGTAATTCAGGCCCTTCATTTGAGGGTGGAATTTTTTGCTAAATAATAACAGCCACACGGGTATATCTTCAAGGTTAAAGCAAATCAATATGCTTGCAAAGTTTGGTCCGGAGATGGAGATTCTTCCGTGTCTCAGAAAGCATGATAAGCCTTGGTCTTTGACAGTCGTTACGGATAGTCAGATGCCAGATTATCCGGCAGCAGACTTGCTGTTGCGTTGCAGTTACTGGGTTGAGGATGTCAGACAGGCAGTCGATTCATATAAAATACTGGTACTCCTGCATCCGGTTAGAATGGTAGCCGACCCCAACTTTAGTTGGGCAGAAGGCTAGGCAGAATGCTGATTATTTGATTGATTTGATTTAATGTCAGTAAAGTGTGTGTAAGTAAATAATAATTAAATTTTACAGACAGACAGACAGACAGACAAACAGACAGACGGACAGTAGAGTCTTAGTAATAGGGTCCCGTTTTTACACTTCGGGTACAGATTATGGATTGCAAAATCCGGATTTATTTGAAATCCAGATTTCAACTTTCTCGTCCTATGAAATCCGGATTATCCGGATTATACGGATTTTTCGAATTTTGAGGTATTATATTATTTATTTTTTTATTGATTAGGTGTTTTAAGTTGATTTGATAAAACTGAAATAAAATAGCACAAATTATTTAAAAATCTGCATATTTTATTTGCTCAATTACGACGCATGACCGAATAAAAGAATGTTCACCGTCGACCACATCATCGTATAACTTCAGGTGAGATAGTGGTCAAGCGCAGGCCAAAAAATAGTAAAAAGAAAGTTTTAATACTCGTTTTTTAAAGAAGACTGATTAAAATACGTATTACTATTATTTTATGACCGACTGATTAGATTATTGCCTTACTTCTTGTAATCCGATAATGGAACGGGCTAGGAGAAATCAGTTCATACATACACTCACATACGAACATACACACTCACGCCCACACACTAAATCCATTTAATAATAAATTGAAATTATGTTCTTATAAATTACCTATCCAAAGTGTCACGGTGTGTTTGTGTATCACTTATCAACTATTTTTCTGTAGTAGTACTTAATTGTATTATGCTACCATTGCTAGGCATTTATTCTTGTATTGTTAAAACTCGAGGGGAATGGTGCTGATAGCCGAAATACAGGCTATGCCTGGTTCGGGTACAGACGCTAATCTCTTTGCCCAAATTGAAATTGCTGCCACATTGCCATTGCCATTGTAAAGTAGTATTAAGATCGTTCATGTGAAGCAAGAACAATGGTGCTGAAAGTACGACCCCTGAGGAACCCCGGCATTAATATCCAGTTGGTCAGACGAACGGTCATCAATAACCACTCGGATGGACCGGTCCCTCAAGAAGTCTGCAATCTAATCGCATAGACCAGTGGGCAGACCAAATGAAGGAAGCTTACCAATAACGCTTCCATGCCAGACCCTGTCAAAAGCCTTCGAGATGTCCAGGGAGACGGCAAGCGCTTCCCACATGATCACGTCATTAAGTGTCTAATTTTTAAGGCGCGGTCTTATTTTATTACAGAATATGCCAGCAGTAGAAAAAGCTCTTTCGGTCATCCAGTTCAAAATCAAAATCAAATATTTTTTATTTCACATAGGCCTACATGGGCACTTATAATCGCACGTCGACAAAAGGTGCAACTGGTCTCTAGAATAAAAATAAAACCTAAGTCTACCAATTCAAATAATATTCGGATTTGCGCATTAGAATAGTTAATATAGATCTACCGATTACTTAAAATGAAAATTTGTGAATAAATACAAATATTATCTGTTAAAATTTGTTTTGAAATAAATCCGGATAAACCGGTTTGAGTCCTAAAATCCGGATTTCAAACAGTCAAGAAAATCCGAATTTTCAGTTGTTTTCGAATTTCGAAGAATCCGGATTGCAATCCCTAGTACAGATCCCTAAAAAGGTCCCCGGTAGTTAATTGGGTCCCAATCCGACGCTGGTGAGCTGGCAGGACTTTCGAAAATATGAAAGTTGACCCCGACCAAAGGACTCCAATTTGAAACTTTTCGGCTATATTCTCGGTATTCTCTCAGTAATTCTAGGGACACCTAGTTTCTCCGTTTCACGCGGACGAGCTCGCTAAACACCAAATTCCAGCTCGGGGGAGTGATGCTTGAACTTAGGACACTTTACGCTCTAGTCCGATGCCTTACCTATAACCGTTATTGTCATCAAACTTAACTAGGTAGTTACTATGTTAATGGTTGATGCAAATAAATAAAACATTATTTTTCCTAAAACAGTGAATGTATAGATGATTTATATTGTTTATAACCTTTATAACCCCCGTAGATACGAGAGCTCATGAAAGATAAATGTATTATTGTGGAATGATGTGCCTCAACGTTTAATTATCTTAGCAGTCATTCCAAGAAGATAATGTCTACTGTGAGTACACATCTTGTTTATTTAGGCTTATTTAACTAATTATAATTATTACACGCGCATTTGGTACTGAAACACTTCATAGGAAATTGCTTACCTACTTAGTTACTCTTCTTTTTTCTGGAGAGTTGCTGGATCAGGTATATTATAATTATATAGTTTCTCTTCTTAAGAAGGTTCGTCATACTAGTCCGCCTTGTGAAAGGAGGGCCTACATACTAAATTACCTATCAAAAGAAAAATATCAATTGTACCAAATATATTATGTTTCTATTATAGTTGCCCAGTATAATATAGTAGTCTTTGGTCTCTAGGACAGGTACCAACTATGGGGAGGATGCTTCGAAGAGGAGCCCTCGGCCGTGCTGCGAAGATTAAACGACTCCTTAGCAGTGGATGTTCGATTGTTCCGAGAGGACATAGAAGGTAGTCGCGGCTGGGCTGCCGAACAACATCGAAGTGGACACCTCTCTGAAGATGACAATAAAGCCATACAGGAAGGGCTTAATAAGGTAAATTTAAATAAGAACATTCTAATGGAAAAAGTTAAGTTTCCTATTTGACCCGGAATCGAATTAAGGACCCTACGCTCATCACGGTTGCGACTATTAGATCAAAATGAAGTACTTCAGGTACAATATTACGAAATGAACTCGCTTGCAGGTGGAGAAAGACATTGAAGAAGAAATGATAATTGCCGGGCGATTGAATGATCCCGAAGAAGATATCCATTCAGTAGTAGAGCGGCGCCTGTTCAAGTACGCAGGTGACTCTGCGCTGCGTCTGCACACAGCCCGAAGCCGCAATGACCAGTCGGCCACTGATACTAGGCTTTGGATGCTTGGCAACCGGTCTAAGTTGCAAGCCGCCCTCAAAGAACTAATAACGGTATTTACTTCAATCTTATGAAAGTACAGTAAGACAAGAATCGAATACATACGTTGTCATTCTAATTTTGCTTAATAATGTTCGAAGGTCCTGGTAAAGCGAGCTAGCAGCGAAATAGATATTATTGCACCAGGTTATACTCATCTGCAACGCGCTCAACCTGTTCGCTGGAGTCACTTCCTCTTGAGGTAACAAACACAGTATCAAACCAAGTACCTACCTACCACGGTACTACCGTATTCTAGTGTTCAGTCTACTATAAATTTACTCGCTTATTATTTCAGCCATGCTTGGGCTCTCCACGACGATGTGACGAGATTAGAAGAGCAAAAGAGCCGCCTTTCCCGCTGTCCACTAGGCAGTGGAGCTATTGCCGGCTGCGCACTGCCTATTGATAGAATGAGACTAGCTAAAAGTCTAGGATTCGAAGACCTAACTCCTAACTCCATGTTTGCTGTTAGTTCGAGAGATCATTTAGGTAAATAACACCAAATTCACGTTGATCTCGCTCAACTGCTTGGTGTTAAGTCAGCTGTTTTTGTTGCAGTGGAGTTCTTCAACTGGGCTTCGCTGTGTGGTCTGCATCTAAGTAGATTAGCAGAAGACCTGATCATCTACAGCTCCCAAGAGTTTGGCATTGTTCGATTCTCTGATCAGTTCTCAACAGGATCAAGTTTGATGCCCCAAAAACGCAATCCAGACGGATTAGAACTAATTCGTGGAGCTGCGGGTCTCCTGCTTGGGGAGGCGTTTGGATTCAGTTGCATTCTTAAAGGATTACCGAGCACTTACAATAAAGATTTGCAGTCAGATAAGGAGCTCCTGTTTAGATCTTACGATCGACTGCTTGATTGTTTGAAGGTTGCTACTGGAACTATTGCAACGATGGAAGTAAGTTAACTTTGTTACAACCATAATAATTTTCGATTCGGAATAATAAATCTTACTTGCTATATCGATTTGTGTCCTCAGATAAACAGTGACAGAGCGTTAAATTCTCTGGACCCTGGCATGCTAGCAACAGACCTGGCCCATGCTCTGGTCCGTCGCGGGGTTCCCTTCCGAAGGGCACATCATTTCGTTGGGGCAGCTCTACGACGTGCATCAACCCTCAGTCTCGACCTCAAAAATTTGCCTTACCAAGAATATCACAATATTTGGTAAGCTATGTATATTTATATATGTGATTCAGACTTTATTTTTCAGTCGTGGAATCAAACAAGGATTGATTATGAAGTTTGTGCAAACACGTTATTTTATAACATTCGAGAGGACGAAGTTTATAGAAAGAAGCTGAAAAACCATATAACTATCAAATTTTCTGTTACAGCCCCGAATTCGGAACCGAAGAGGAGCTTCAGAGTATTTTCTCTTGGGAGACGAGTGTGGAACAATACACCAGCTTGGGAGGAACGGCGCGAGCTGCCGTGACTCATCAACTTGACACATTGCGAGCCTGGCTTGGAGAGCCAACAGAATCCACTTGCTCTAAATAAAGTTTGTGTGTGCTAAATAAAACATATCTGACTAACTATGTGTTTCATCTACTGGTTATGCTACGCTACTTAAGTAATTTTATCGTCTGCTACAATAGATATTTATTTAGGAAAATAAACTTTTTAACAAATAAATTAAATCGACTTCCAAAGCAAACACCACAAACCATAAAATAACTATCTTTTCCGAAGTCGGTGTCAAAAAATGGAAACAATAGTTCAAAAAAGTTTTATTTTTCTCTTTTTAGTTTTGGTAGGTTCTCAAATTACCATGAAAGGCATTTATTGACAAAGTAAATCTCATGACGATTCCAATAAGCCCAAACACGATTAGGATACATTGTTTTATTTCACAAAAATTATGAACAATGAAACGAACTGCAGCCTAATTGTATAAGTGAATTCTGCAAAGCAAACAAGTCGGAACCTTCCCAAAAACGACTTTACGTATTGCATAGGAAAAGGAAAGGTTATGCTCCTTCCCATTACCAATATTTTGACGTAGAATTGATTGTAAAGAATCAACGAAAGCGGAAGAATCGAGATAAAACTTCACTATTGGTATTGTGTAATGAAATTATGTCCTAATTATTTGGAAATAAATCATTCGAGTTTGATGAAACATAACGCAGTAGATAAACTTCAACTCAAAGGAGGATGTTTATACTCTTGCCAAATTAGTTTCACAATACCGAAAAAGTTGAAAGAAATGATTCTAATTCTTTGAAGGAATCGTCTTGTTTGCTTTGCAGAATTCACTTACGCAATTAGGCTGCAGGAATAAAATAAATAATACTGATTTCACGCTTGAAACAACACATGTAAGTCCTTGTAAGAGATAACAAAAAAGTTGCTTAAGAATTTGTAAATTTCATTACCAGCATCCCAATTAAAACTACTGAAATCTTAAATTTTTCGCCCTCGCTTGCTTCTTACTTGCGGTTTATTAAACGCTAACGTTTCAGCCTGCCCGACTGAATTTAAGTTTTCACATATTATTTATATGTGAAAAGTTAAATTCAGTCGGGCAGGCTGAAACTTAATAAAAGCTCTTAAGTAAATAATAAAATAACAGTAATAAAAGCTTTTAAGCAAAACAAGATCAAACTGACGGAAGATCTATGGGAAATGTCCATCAAAATTTGTACCTCCATTATTCAGACTATAGCGCCGTACTTAGCTTTAATTTTTCATTTGTGTGTAGATCATCCTTGATCCGGATCTAATGAAACATAGTAAGGTTATACCACTCTTTAAATCCGGAGACAGTAAAGATACAAATAATTATAGACCATTATCGGTGCTGCCGGTTTGCGTATTGCCAAAATGTGAACTACTACAGACATGGGTTGCTCTGAAATCGCACACAATATGCTCTTGTAGCTGGTAAGCATACTGCATACCAGTACAGAGAGAGACTGAACTAAAAGACATTTTGCTCTAATCTCTTAGCGCAAAAGACATACGAGTACAGACAAGTAAAGCAACGCTAGTAAAGTTTATAACGGAAAATTTTGAGATCTACCATAAGCTTCGTCTTTTAGACTTTGCTCACTCCAGACGCGACAAAAACATTATTTATATGAAATATCTTAAAAAAACAGACGGATTGAATGAATACTACCAAATTAATGAAAACGAATATAAAATTCAATCAGAAATTGACCCTGTGAATTTTTATACCGTGTTTGTAGACTTTGCATGTTGTGATTGTCCTCAAGGTACAAGTAGAAAATATTGTAAGCATTTATGTTATATTGAAAAGAATTTCAATATTCTTATCAAAACATCCCCCCGCATAACTTCGCAAGATAGGAAACGATTTGCTGAGCTAGCGTTAGGAAGTAATGTTGCTGAAGACTTCCATTCTAGCGTCAATTTAAATAGTGGCGAAAATTCATTTGAAGAGTCTGTTATTGGTGCATCATCCACTCAACCCCTTCCACTGATTTCGCCGGAAACCGTAATTATACCAAGTACGCATGAAAATGAAGAAAATATGAAAAAAGAAATAAGCATTCTGAAATTACAATTTGATCGCTTATCTGAAATATTACAAACCGACACATCCACAAATAATTTAATAATAATCAAAAAATTTAATAAAATTCTATCTAATATTGAAACCGTAGAGCAAGCCAAAAATTTTGCCATTCAAAGAACAAAGCTGTCTCGATCTAAGAAAATAGGCGTTCAACCGACATTGCAAGGCGAAAGGACAGAGGGATCACAAAAGGAAAAGGCCGTATACAAAGTGGAAGAGATGTGTCAAAAAAAAGAGAACATAATTTATCTAAAAATATATTCAAGAACCAACCAAATGCAAAAAAACATTAGATTTCATTAAAAGTGTTTTACTTTTACGTTTATAAATAAATAAATAATATTTAAATGCTAAATAATGTTTTATTTCCATGTACCTATTTCTTTTTATTATTTCAAGTCATCATATTTAAATAGTAATTTATTTTTATTATCTTCATTATGAATGCAATAGCATTCAATTAAAATATTTGGCACTTAGGCAACCTAGCTACCCTCAATAAATGATCATATTTTGCGTTAAAAATACAGATTGGTGTGTAGTTTGTTTCAGGATATTCGTTATTTTAGTGAGCACAAAGTGATCGAGTACAGACTATGCGTGTCTGTGTTGATATACAATATTTTGCTTTAGTAATATGCGAACAAACTGTATTTTTATACAGATTGGTCTGTATTCATACGTAGTTTGCTTTAGAATATTCCTAATTTTAATGAACACAAAGTGATCGACTACAGACTATGGGTGTCTGTATTGATATACATTATGGCAATACGCTGTCGGTTTTCAGCAGGTTATTTGAAAAGATAATGCTAAATCAAATGCTCATTCATTTAATACAAATAACATTCTACACGATAAACAGTATGGTATTACCAAAGGATGTTGTACGACCGACGCTGGTGTCACCTTATTAAAACACATCTTACTTTTGAAACTTGACCATTACGGGTTAAGCCAATAAGCGTTAAGTTTAGTAAAATCTTATTTAAATGACAGAAAGCAATTAGTTCAAATAAACGGTGTTAATTCGTCGGGGTTAACCGTGAAATTGGGGGTACCCCAGGGTTGAATTTTGGGTCCTTTGTTGTTTCTAGTCTATATTAACGATTTATCCGAGCTATTGAAAAACAATCTAAACATGGTGTTATTTGCTGATAACACTTCTTTGATTTTTAATATAAATAGACGTACGAGTAACGTTGACGACTGTGGTGTTCATTCCACATGTTTTAGTTTACTTACGTTTTATAATATATTTTACAAATTTCATCACCGTTACTTTTGAAATTGTATCATCTCACGTTTTCCATTTTTTTATGTATGCTTTACATTGGTATAAACCTGAAAATCATAAGATTTGTTGATTCATCCAAAACTATTATATTATTTTTAACTCTTGACATTTTTACCTGACATGACATTGTCATTATTTTATTTTCTTAAACCATAGACATAAGATACCATTCTCTATAGCTTATTAAGCTCGTTGTACATTATATTTTTCTTTATAAGGGCAACGGCAGACTGCGCCTCTGTAAACCGTTTTATTTCGTTCATGATTTCTTAATTCATATTTGAATTTAAAAATTAGAAGACATATCGGAACGAAGAAAAACGGGTGTCACTTTTTTAGTCTGGAATCTGCTCGGAACGCTAGAGTCCGTTTTTCTGTTAATACTATGAAGTATACGATTGAATCTAAAACTCTTGAAAACTATAATAAATACGGCATGTGAATGTATTAAAATCTTAGAGGTGCAATAAATATAAACATATTGAATGTGGAACCTTAATTTCATTGACCTTGTCGGACACCACTTCATGTTTAAAGGGCTCTTTTGATCGGCATAGTAAGCCACAGCCCGACCTCCACACTTCTATCTGCCTGTTCTTGCACCTATGCTACTGTCTGTTAGCCTGACAATTGGTTCAAGCCTTGACCATCTGTGTGCCAGCCCATTCGTCCTGCTGGCTACCCTACTGCTTATCCACGAGTAAGCGATTCATCTGCGAGCTCATCTGCCTACCTCGGGCATTGCACGCCTTCGTGTCCGTCCAGCTGCGTAACCTGACTGTCTGCTAAGAAATACCTGCCCACGTCGTGCGAAGCCGGATCTTCGTAGCTGCCCACGTCGTGTGAAGTCCAGATCTTCCTAGCTGCCTACGTCGTGTCAAGCCGGACCTTAATTTGTTATTTATATCCTTTTCTTACTTTTAATTTATAGTTACCTTTAATTTTATTAACGTGGCTTACGTATAGTTCAACTGAGCTATACGTAACGCTACACGACGTAAGCTAATAATTTAGTTTTAAATGCTAAAAAGTCTAAGTGCGTAAATTTTGCCTTTCCAAATGTCAAAAGTACTGATTGTGACATTAAATTAAACAGGGAGAAGCTAGAATTCTTGGATGAAAAGGTCAAAATATTTTATTTTTATTTTACATAGGCCTCATGGGCACTTATAAAACGTCGACAAAAGGCGCACGGTTCGGGTTGCTCGTTTCCTATGGAGAAGAACCGGCAAGAAACTCCATGGTTACTCTTTTAAAAATATGATTTGTTTTTACAATATTTCCATGTTACAGCATTACTTAAATATGGGAGGACAACGTCGGTCCGTCAATAAAACGTTAGAAACTAAAAATAAAAAGTAAAACGAGATATAAAGTTATCAAATGTTATCAAGCATCTAGAAATCTAGAAGGCCTACAATGTTCACACATTCACAAAACAATCGGTAAAAGCATCTATACAAAGGTAAAAAAAAAAAAAAATGTTTAACAATACTAAATTTAACATGTGGCACAAATGTAGTTATCAGTGCTGTAACTATTCTTAACAAAGGGTTATTAAGATGATTGAAAACCATTGTAAAAAGTCCAATTAAAAGAAGAGAAAAAAAAAAGAAAAATGAGATTGAGAATAGTTAGAGACATCCACACATTTGTACCGTTTATGAGTTACCAGGGAAGCCGCATGCGCAGAAAGAGCTAAAATTTTTATCTTCAACGTAGTCCTTGATTTTATAAGGACACGTTTGATGAAGTTTTTGAACTTTCCATCGGTCAGTTCTATAACTGACTTTGGCAACTTGTTATTGAAGCGTATACTGTTTACTGTTTTTTTTTTCTTGCTAGTTTTCGTTAATCTGATTTTGGGTATTACCCATTTTATAGATCGCGCGGATTGCCCTCTTGTAAGACGAAAATTGAGTCAACGTCCGCTGCTGATCCCCACAGCAGAATGCCATAAGACATAATACTGTGGAAGTAAGCATAGTATAATAGCCAAGCCGTAGCTACATCGGTTAACTGCCTTATCTTCCTTACTGCATACGCAGCCGAACTTAACCTACCCGAAAGAGTTCTAATGTGCGCGCCCCGCCCCCACTGCAATTTAGAATCGATTGTAATCCCCAAGAATACAGTTTCCGTTATAACTTCAAGATTTTTGCCGTCAAGATTTAAATTTAGGTCACGTTGAGGTACATTTGCTTACCAAATGTAGAACTTTTTGTGCTGTCGGAGGATACGTCTTCGCGAGCTGGCTGACCAAAACCAGACGTATCCTCCAACTGCACAGCATGATTTTCTCCTTGTTTACGACTTTTAAGTTCGCTTTTCAAGCAGTCGGGTTTTTTGATTTTTTAATTAACTTTTTTATTTATAATTTTTAGTTATTTTTTTTCTAATTAGGTTCATTTCAACATATGAGTGTTATATATTTTTGAAATCACCTCTTAAAATCCTTTATTATGATACCCCACACGATAGGTTTGGAACAAAAAAAAAATTTCGACCCCACAATATGGCACCCAAGAACCGCTATTTTCCTATTTTCCAATTTTCATGTAGCCAGTGACACTCGCGGGGTTAAGACCAATCGATTGACGTAAGAACCATCAAAATCGGCCCACGCGTTTGGTCTCTAGAACGCCACATAGGAATAAACATACATACATACTTACATACATACTTACATACATACATACATACTTACATACATACATACATACATACATACTTACATACATACATACATAGACTGATAAATACATTACCCTCCTTCGGCAGTCGGGTAAAAAGAGGTGCACGTAAAAGCGTCTAGAGTAACAAACAATTTAAAAAAATACGTCTGGTTTTGGTCAGCCAGCTCGCGAAGATGTATCCTCCGACAGCACAGCATGATTTTCTCCTTGTTTACGTCTTTTTAGTTCGCTTTACAAGCAGTCGGGTTTTTTGATTTTTTTAATTAACTTTTTTTATTAACTACATCGTTCTCACATACTCGTATATGTATTTTTTCAAAAAGAATGATGTAACCAAAAACTTGTAATTAGAACTGTTGGAAAAGAGTGTCCGTGGAGTTTCTTGCAAATTCTTCTCCATTGAGACATCTGACGCTTATGAGTCATCTTTTGCCTATGTTGAGAGATACTCATTCCTACACAAAAATAATGATCACGATTCGATTAGTAGTTTGGGAGAAATGCGTGGACAAACATACATACAAACATTTATGAAATTTATGAAGTTCCAACAATATTACATACGTACGTGTACATGGGCGGGTGGGTGTACATGGGCGCACGGTTGGCGCAGTGGTTGAGCGATTGTCTGCTGCGCTGCGTGTCGCGGGTTCGATTCCCGCACGGAACAAATATTTGTATGACCTACAGATAGTTGTTCCAGCTCTGGGTGTTGTGTATGTGATTTTAAATGTTTGTAAACGCACCCAAGATACAGGAAGAAATTCCTAGTGATGATAAAACATACGTGTTGAATTGATTACCTTCTCCTTTTTTATGAAGTCGGTTAAAGCGCGAGACAATCAAAAAAAAAAGTAAATAAAAAACTACTATCGTATGCCAACAGGATTTGAAAACAACTTGTAGACATGGCAAAGAAGTGAGATGGGCCTATAATTCTTCAGCCAACATAGTGGTCATGGCTGAGACCATGGAGCCTCAGTACAATGCTCGATGACCTCAGTAGAGCTGCCGAAAGAATAGTTCTTAAAATGAACATGGGCAAAACCAAGATCATGGTGAATGCCCATGTAACACCCATTCCTATCAAGATGTAGACGATTATGTCTACCTGGGACAAACAGTCCAGTTGGGTAGATCTAACTTTGAGAAAGAGGTCAATCGTCGAATCCAAATCGGCTGGGCGGCGTTCGGGAAGTTGCGCGATATCTTCTCAAGACAAAAGTCCTGTGTGTGTTGCCAGTAATACCTATGGGACCGAGACGTGGTCGCTCACTATAGGCCTCATAAGAAAGCTTAAAGTCACCCAAAGGACAATGAAGAGGGCTATGCTCGGAGTTTCCTTGCGTGATCGCATCAGAAATGAGGATTCCGCAGGAGAACCAATGTTACCGACTTAGCCCGAAGAATTGCAAAACTTAAGTGGCAGTGGGCAGACAGAGCACATATATTGTTCTCAAAACGGATGGCCAATGGGGCCAAAAAGTTCTGGAATGGCGACCGCGAACCGGAAGACGATGCGTTGGAAGGCCTCCCGCTAGGAGGACCGATGACAAATAAGAGAGTAAGAAAAATCAATTACGAGATGAAAGACGCGATGTGGATTTCTGTCTATGTGATTGGTCGATGTTTCATACCTCTTTGCCCTTTGCCTGCAAATTCATTACGCAACAAGGTTGCAGGGTTAAGGTTGCGGGAAACGCACGAGATCGGTCAATGAGGCGACGCCTGTGTCCAGCAGTGGACGTCTCTCGGCTAAAATGATGATGATGATGATAAACAGGTTTTCTGGGAGATACCCAGCTGGTACCTAACTACGGTAGAGGTTGATCAAGTTCAAGTTCACAGGCATACATAGAAAGAGCTATTGTCAATAACTAAATCACATCCGTTTTATTACCTACCTACTTACTATAGATACGTCCTTTGTTTACCAATATAAGGATAAGTAAATAATTGAAACGGCACCCAATCAGGCCCGGACGATTGGTCACGTAAACGATTGACCTGCCTAGATTAAAAGGTTATCTGCCCTGCCCATGCCGATGCCGGTACCTACATATTTATAAAAATATAAGACAATCGAGATGAATCTACGTACCTTTTGATTACGTTGCTTGGTATCATTTTATTAAAGTCTGTTTGAAAATGCTTAGCTAATTAGATAACTTTGTGACGCGGGCTCCCACCCCACGTGACATGAACACGATATTTGTGCTTCTCACTTAATAAATGGGAACAATTAAATTAGAGTTAACCTAAACTGCTCAGAGTGGCATGGTTTTACCAAATATTTTAGGTAGATATATTTACTTCTGTTCTTGGACCCGCTACCTTTAGGGCTGCAGCCACAAACTTAGTTGTAAAAGTGGATCATATCCAGGTAGTTACTCGAACCTGAAAGGATATAGTGTAGGACTACTTATAACCATCTGGGGAATCAAAACCATCTCCAATTGACAACTATTATGGACGAAAGTCCACTATGAAACAAAAACCGACTATGAAATTTGTATGGTAAATGAACCCACCGTTTTTAGAGGATTTTTAAAAATCTGACACCAAGAGTATCTATTTCAAGAGACCGTACCTAAATAAGTCTCATTGCATTGAAAAATGCTACCGGGTAGTCAGAGTAGGCAGTAACAAACAATTCTAACTAGGCAACCGTGCCTCTAACAGTCTAACCTGCTATCTATTTCCACAAACCTAGTAAAAATAAAGTAGGTCTACTATTGTCATTCTATTTAATGCAAATATCGATAAGGAATAAGTAAAAATAAAGCATGACGTAAGTTAAGTTGACAAGCACAGGTACGGCGAAGGGTTGCAGAACGGCGGAGCTGTCTCGCGCACCGCTCCGTGGGCCGTCCGTCGCTCCGCTTCCGCCCGAGTGCGCGCTGCGACCCTGCCAGGAAAAACAACTTCGCCCCCCGGCCGGCCGCCCACCATTGCTTGCCCATTTAACCGACGGTACACACTCCACCATTGCCATTCCGAAAAGCAGGCGGTCACCATCAAATACAGACCGCATCTTCATTAAACAATTCGGTGGACTTGCGTGTACTTTTGCTGGCTCTACTTTTAGTGTTGTGTTAAACGGATTAAAACTAAATCAAGGATTAATTTACCTTTAAGGTAAGTTAGGTTTCTGTAAGTTCTTTTCCTAAAGACTTTTTTAAATAATAACTGTTGATTTTTGGTGTCGTACCGATAGAAAAACAAATTAAAAACTGCAAACTCAAGCTTTCTTAAGTTTGGTAAGCTTAGCTGTGAGGTTTTACCCTCGAATAATAATTGCGATACTGCATCTCAGAATCATTGTTCTTTTCATACTCCATGTGACTGTAATTTTGAAAATTGTTTTAATAAAAAAAATGAGTG
Source organism: Anorthoa munda (assembly GCA_945859665.1). Lineage (NCBI taxonomy): Eukaryota > Metazoa > Arthropoda > Insecta > Lepidoptera > Noctuidae > Anorthoa > Anorthoa munda. The sequence continues at coordinate 13,664,721 of OX243905.1, read as the reverse complement.
GGTTGTTTGTTTAAACATTTTGATCATTAATTTCTGTGCCAAACTCTGCAAGCAGCTGTAGGCAGCACGCAACCACCCACGGTTTATGGCATGACTTTTATGAAGGGACTTAAACTAGTGAAATATAATAATATATTATACAATCCCAGCTTACCTGATAGTGATAACGTAAACCTATGTTATCAATTTAAGCTTTAGGTCCTGGGGCGGGTGTATGTTAAATGTTTATTTACATTCATGAATCATTGATATATTCTAGTGGTCGATATAAGAGTGATCTTCTGTTATGTCATACGCTTATTTGTATTAAAAATGCGGAATCGCAAAATACACAGTCATGCAGTAAATAAATTCTACAGTTGAGAGATCTAAAGTAGGTAAAATAACATTGCATTTTTGTTTGTAGTGATTCAAAATGTTAAATCTGATCCGTCGAGCGATTTTTCTCTTCATGGCGCTAGTACTCACGTGTGAAGTATTTGCCAGCGACTACGTCGACGAACCTGAGATCGAATTATATGGAGAAGAGGACTTAGCTGAAATAATACCCTATGTGGAAAATGACAAGGTAATTCTGAAGTGTATATCGCAGTGGCGCTAATTCAGACTTTTTAATTTTCCACTCGTCCTATGGTGAGCGGAAAATTGAAAAGACGTTATTTATTGCTTTGCTTATTTTCCTCGCAATTCAGCCGTTGTAAAATGTACCTAGTACCTAAGCAGGGAGCTATCTAATTAGGTTTAGGTACCTACCTACTAACAAAATTGAGGTAACGAGAAAAACGCATTTAAATGTGAGAATATTCAAATACGTACGACATTATCGCTAAACGTTTTTTCATGTCCAATACACATGACACATAATTTAGAAAAAAAAAGTAAATGGATATAAAGTAACTGATATCACTTTTGATAAAATCCGAAAATGTCGATTAAGTAGTTGGTACTGCACTCGTAATTACGGTGACATTATTGTGCTCCCCCAATTTACATTTTTTGGGGTTCCGTACCCAAAGGATAAAAACGGGACCCTATTACTAAGACTTCACGGTCCGTCTGTCTGTCTGTCTGTCACCAGGCTGATCACATGAACCGTGATAGCTACACAGTTGAAATTTTCACAGATGATGTATTTCTGTTACCGCTATAACAACAAATACTAAAAACAGAAAAAAATATTTAATTGGGGCTCCCATACAACAAACGTGATATTTTTGCCGTTTTTTTCGATAATGATACGGAACCCTTCGTGTGCGCGATTCGGACTCGCACTTGGCCGGTTTTATTGCACGCCACTATCGAAATAGGAACATTTAGTGTATGTAGCACCTGCCGCAAAAATCATAACGAAAAGTATATTTTATATTTATTATCTATACTCTATACTAATATTATAAAGAGAAAAGATTTGTATGTTTAAGGTATTTTTGTATGTAACGAATAAACTTAAAAAGTACTGGACCGATTTCGAAAATTCTTTTACCGTTGGGAAGCTATACACTATCCCCGGGTGACATAGGCTACTTTTTATCCCTGTATTCCCGCGTGAACGGGAACTATGCGGGTGAAACCGCTAGGCGTCCGCTTGTTTATTATACAGGGCGAAGCAGGGTTGGTGACATCAGTTGTTCCATTTTGTTTATCAGCAGATTTTTCCACGATTATTTCTTCTTGAACTACATTATAAAATAAATAAATAAATAAAAATAAAATCAATTTATTGCAGACTAATTACATGTCCATAGTTGTTAGTAACAAAGGTCTTAAAAACTATGTTAGTCAACTTATTATAATAGTGTCATCTCGTCACGTGAAGCTGGATGACTCTCCCAAGCACCGCAGAGTCTGGCCTCTCAGAAAACATCCTTAGGATTCCGTTGTCGCTCCCCCGAATCCGACGCATCAGAGAAGCTGTTTTTTTTTGCGCATAATGGCATAAAAGTCATCGACTGTTGCGTCAGCAAACATGCCCGACGCCCTGCAGAATCGGGGGAGCCTCACCAGAATCCTAAAGGCGTTATTATAGATCCTAGCTATTAACTTTTAATTGGTAGGTATATCTCAATGGTACTGCTCCCTAAGAAACCGAACACTTTTCAACTCTTTCGAAGACTGCCGTCGGTGTAGTGGTCGCAAGCTCTACTTTTGAGCATGAGGTCCTGCTGGGTTCGATTCCTATGTCAGCCAAAGTGTTATTGGAATTTTTCGTTTTGAAATTTCTCAGTAGAAGCCCTGCAGCCTAATCGCGTAAATTCGTAATTCGGCAAGGCAAAGGGTTTGATCCCATGAAGGAGTATGATGAAAATTATTGGACTCTTTCGAAAAAAACATCTTTACCAATGAAAGCGTCCAATAATTTTTGGCAACACCTAATTATTTAAAGAGAATTTGTCACACTCTTTCATGGGGTCAAACCTTTTGCCTTGCCGAATTCACTTCCGCAATTTGGCTGCTGGAGTCTGGACTTGTACCCGACTGATGGCAATGGGCCTCATGGGATTTAAACCTAACCATCGTAATGTGGGTGTACCACTCCATGTACGTACCATATATTAACGACCACATAAGTTCCGAAGATAGGCAGATAAGTGGTTATTATGCATTATCACCGGATATGGCTTTGTCGGTTATGTAACGCATCAGTGGTTACATGGAATGTTTTAATTTGGAGCTAACAAGTCGTTTTGATATCCGCTGTGTGCTTGATTAACGAGTGGCCACCTAGGTAGCTTCATCTGTAGATTAGATAGCGCGAGAGGCAGTCAGTACTTATATTTTTATGATTAACACTGTGGTTTGCTCATTACTAGTATGCCGATTCCTTTTAATCCCTTTGAGTATCCACTTAGGTTTAATAAAGCTACTGCTGCTAAGTGTACTTACTCGTACGTCAATATTACATCAAGTGGCATTCGAACACATCGCCACATTTAATGTATGTTATGGACCAAGTGATTTAAGATTCAAGTTTTTTAGATCGTTATTGATTCTTTTTAGTGAATTTTACTATTTGAATAAAACATTTTCTTGAAATTTTGACTAAAAATAGAAAATCAACTGTCAATCGGGATTCCTATAAAGGTCAGACCGCACTAGGCGTAACCACGCGTCAGCGGAGCGACGCGACGCGACAAAATATGCTAAACCGTACTGGTGCGACACTACGCAGCAAATTTTGCTCGGCAACTTTTGAGCAAGATAGAAGAACGCTATTTGTGCTTAGGTACTTGTACCTATGTTATGGAACGTTGAAAAAAAGAAATACTTGTACACAGAAATTATTTTACCCTTAACAAAAAAATTAAAACAAACAGTCGGGTTTTTTTTGTTTCTATAATAATTTGTTTTATTTCAGACTTTTTAGTTTTATTAATGAACGAGTTCTCCAAAAAAGTTATTATTTATAAGATTATTTATTTTGCTACCAAAGTTACGCTTATCCTAAATTTGTGACAAAATAGTAACTTGAAAGTGTAACTATATATATTTTTGGAATGGTCTATTTAGTAGCTTTCATTTGATACCCATTGTTATGAAAACGAAAAAGAATATTTGTATCATCCCCTTTTTTTTTTGGAGGGGAAGGTGATTTTTAAGAATAATATATTTTCATCTTCAGTTCATAATTCACTTGCTTACTTTCAAAGTAACATTATGATAGTAGTACATCCCGCGATCGCTATCTTTTGAACTCTATATATAGTTATTAACGCATAGGAGTGACTCCCCCAATTGAGACGAATCCAATGACACGTCATATGTCATAATCCGACAAGTCATTTGGGTTTTATGCGCAGGCCACATAGAAATGGCGTCGGGCGCGGACATGGCACAGGCGGCTTCCTATTCCATTTAAATTTCATACAAAATACATGGAAATAAAGCGCAATTAGTAATTAGTTCTAGGTACTTTGTCGCGCAGTGTTGCGTCGCGTAGTTCCGCTGCCGCGTAGTTACGCCTAGTGTGGTCTGACCTTTAAGGCGCAGATTCCCTTGAGTAGCTGATTTTGAAATGAGAATCACGTCTAAACGGCTTGTCGTAATTTTTTGGAATAAATATATGTTACTATACCATTTTTAGGGTTCCGTACCCAAAGGGTAAAAACGGGACCCTATTACTGAGACTTCGCGGTACGTCTGTCTGTCTGTCTGTCACCAGGCTGTATCTCATGAACCGTGATAGTTAGACAGTTGAAATTTTCACAGATGATGTATTTCTGTTGCCGGTATAACAACAAATACTAAAAACAGAATAAAATAAATATTTAAGTGGGGCTATCATACAACAAACGTATTTTTTTTGCCGTTTTTTGCGATAATAGTACGGAACCCTTCGTGCGCGAGTCCGACTCGCACTTGGCCGGTTTTCTTAATAATTTGATCTAAGAAAATTTTGAGTTTTAGTTGTTTAACATGGTGTAAATAATTTGTAAAGTTATGTCTAAAATGGACAAAAACACGACAATCGCATCAAAACCGCTTGGCGCATTTTATTAATTGACACCATTTCAAAGATAATTTAATTATCTACATTTTGATCAGAGCCTTTTTTTTAAGTTATAGAATAAAGGTCTATCCACACATATCAGGGCCGTGCCCGGCAGACTAATCGCGTAAGTGAATTCTGCAAAGCAAACAAGTTGGAACCTTCCCAAAAACGACTTTTCGTATTGCATATTACACTCTGAAACGGAAAGGTTATGCTCCTTTCATTACCAATATTTTGACGTAGAATTGATTGTAAAAGAATGAATGAAAGCGGAAGAATCGAGATAATACTTCACTATTGGTATTGTGTAACGCAAATGTCATATATCTTCAACTCCGTAGTATCTCTAAGTAGTCTGTGTTCAACTCAAAGGAGGATTTGGAAAGCTAACGCTAGCTTTTCAAATTAGCTTCGCAATACCGAAAAAGTTGAAAGAAATGATTCTGATTCTTTGAAAGAATCGACATGTTTCCTTTGCAGAATTCACTTACGCAATTAGGCTGCCGGACGTGACAGCGGGCCGGGCCTAGGCATTGAAGATTCGTCACTGGCCCGTGCACGGACGTGTGTGAACGAGGTCATATAAAATGTACACACCGATATTTTTTTGAGCCCCTAACGGGGCACGGTCCGTCCACGTCCCTGATATGTGTGGATAGACCTTAAGGGCCTACATGCGCTTTAGTGCCGTAAAACGGTTACTTTCTAAAGCATACTCCTTAGTAACGGCTAGGTTAAAAGGTTTGAAAAAAATATATATTTATTATTGATTCATGTACATTATTTGGAACACAAGGTTTTTTCGTGTAACTTATAGTTTTGCTTTAAAAAAATAATTAACAACACGATATTTTTTCGCAACTTTTGGAAACTCCTCCAAAACGACTTGTATGTTTAAAAATATTTTTAGATAGACAGATTGGTATTTAGAGTTTCTTTAGATGGTACTTTGCATATTTAAATCAATCAATATTTTGCAAAGAAAGTCTTGCAAAGTAAGGTCCAATGTATATATTCTGGCTCTCTACGGGGGCGAAGCCAGTAGCGCGTTAGCCAAAGATTACTATTATATACAAAGATTACTATGGCGTTAGCATTGGCACGGGAAGGCTGTGTCGCTCGCTGCTCCGCCGCGCTTTCGTCCGACTAAGCGCATTCGCACGTGTTAGTGCAAATATTTACTTAGATTGTGTATTAGTGTGCGTTCACAGACTAGCTCGCTCGCCGCAGAGGACCCTACGTAATCGTGCGCGTGGACGCTTTATTTTTATTTATTTGTGGACTACTTTTTTATGTGAATTTTGTAAATACTTTTTATTTATATTGTGCATTGTGTAAATAAATCATAATGCTAACTTCTAAACCACGCAACGGATTATAATATATATAACGGATATTTTTTACGTGTAGTACTCTTCCTGTAAAACACTTTCCCAAAGTTTCATATTGCTTTACCTCAGTTTTCGAGATTTGAGAGAGAGAGAGAACAAAACCGTACAAGAGTATTAAAATTTACAGATTTTTAGAATAACAGTGTTTTATTTGTAACCTTATATAGTGAGTATTGAGTAATAAACTGTTACCACTATCGTTGCTAAAACTGGGTAAAGTACGACAAAACTTATATGTCACTTATGTGTGCTAAAAACTCACTTAGAAATATGGAAACATTATAGGTAATCATTTTAATTATGGGATCCAAAAAAACATCACATGATGAATCCAAGAAAAATGCACATAAGCATGTGGGGTATTTATCATTAGAACCCATTATTTAAAATATGTTTATACGGAACCCACAGTGCGTGAGTCCGGCTCGCACTGTGCCGGTTTTTATGTAAGTCAGTAATTACAGTCTATGCAAATGATTAAAATGAAATAATTTCTAAAATTGTGAGTACGGGGTAAGAATGTTACTCAGAAAAGCTGAATCGATCTTAGTTAAATTTGAAAGAGGCTAGGGGCGACTTTCTCACCGCATGGATGAATTTTCAACAGCGAATCACAGCAGGTAACGCGTGCTTGACAATTTGTCATATTAATTCTGCGATAATTTAGAGATGAGAAACTCGGCCTAAGTAACTGGAAATTATGACTTTATGCTGTATTATTATTTATAGTTCTATATCATTCCAGATTGAGGCTTTTTAACGTAATTATTTTAAATTACCTACTTAGTATTTTTAAAGTAAAAAAAAAAGTTAATTAAAAAATTCAAAAAGCTGACTGCTTAAGAAGCGAACTAAAAAGACGTAAAAATGAAGAAAATCATGCTGTGCAGTCGGAGGATACATATTCGCGAGCTGGCTGACCAAAACCAGATGTATCCTCCGACAGCACAGCATAATTTTCTTCTTGTTTACGTCTTTTTAGTTCGCTTCTTAAGCAGTCGAGTTTTTGATTTTTTTAATTAACTTTTTTTTATTTATAACTTTTTAGTTACTTTTTTCGAATTTGGTACATAGAAATATATAAGTATTATATATTTTTGAAATTGCCTCGTAAAATCCTTTATTTTGATACCCCCACACGATGAGATAGGAAGAAAAAAAAAAATTGGGCCCCCACATTAGGGCGCCTAAAATCCGCCATTTTTCTATCTTACAATTTTAATATAGCCAATGACACTCGCAGGGTTCAGACGAATCGATTGACGTAAGAATCATTGAAATCGGCCTACGCGTTTGGTCTCTGGAACGCCACATAGGAACAAAAATACATACATAGACTGATAAACACATTACCCTCCTCCTGCAGTCGGGTAAAAAGGGAAAATTTACAAGTCCGCGATTATACCTGTCACACTGTCAGTGGCGTAGCTAGCATGGGTGGCACCCGGTGCGCATAAATGTGGTGTCACCCAAGAATGAAATCTGTTAAAATGAATAAACATACAATAAACGTATAGTATGTTTTTATTTAATTATTACAAATAAGTCTTTCATAATTACAATAGAAATTTTGATAATAATAGTTACTAATTACTTATACCTACATTTGTTTATACTAATCTAAGTACAAGCACTAAAATCTCTTTTTTCTAGCTTTAACAGCTGTAAACTCGTCAATCATATCATCAAAATTTATATTTCGTGTTACCTCATGTTCTATTGTTAATATGCCAAGATTGTTAAGTCTGTTTTCGGTCATTGTTGCCCGCAAGTAATTTTTAATTAATTTTAGTTTGCTGAAACTCCTCTCACTGATACGCAAATTGTCATAAATAACTTTAGTGCGACCATAAGATTCAGAAGAGATTCTGTAAAGTCCCATTCCATGATGAATTTCAAAAAGTCTAGAGTCACCCAGCTAGAAACTGCCAATGTTTTTGGCTGCTTTTAAATGTCTTCTCAACCTCGGTATCTCTAAAAGGAGTTCTGTTTCTGATATCTCATCATAAAAACCAGTAAATTTCGATACAGCTAATTTCAACTCTTCAGTGATTGCTATTTGTCTGCACAACCCCACTACACTGGAAAAAAGTCATGGTCTAATGTATGGTCAGAGTAAATAATTTCTTGGTAACATTTATTTCAAATAATACGTGCATTTTTATATAATCTCAATTGATAAATTAAATTATTTTATTGGGATAACTTGATTAAAATAACTTCACACCTAAATTATTTATCATTAAAAACGTGTCACCCCGGAACCGGTGACACCCTGTGCGGACCGCCCCCGCGCCCCCCCCCCTCCTCCCCTCTAGCTACGCCACTGCAGAACCATGTATCTGCATCTGTATGGATCAGAATGTTGGGCTGTGAAAAAGATGGATGAAAAGAGATTGCATGTAGCAGAGATGAGAATGTTGAGATGGAAGTGCGAAGTGACGAGAATGGATAAAGTGAGAAATGAGTAGGTATAATATTAGAGGCAGTTTGAAAGTGGCGCCAGTGACAGAACAGTTGAAAGGAAATCGTTTGTCCTGGTATGGTAATCTAATGAGGAGGGATGAAACGCATGTTACTATAAAAAACTTTTTTTTTTTAAATTCTACCGACTTCCAAATAAGAAAACTAGAAAGTGAAAAATAACTTTATTTTTGGAAGTCGGTGTCTTTGATAGGTACCAAATTTTTAAGTTATGGACACCGACTATATATATGGTATTTTTTTGAAAATAGTTTTTTATTTTTCCATTTTTAGTTGTACCCACCTAATAGGGAAGTAGTTAAGTAAGTACCTATAACCACAGAATAGATTACCCGAATAACATGAAACTTGAATATAACCGGTGAAATGAGAGATCTGCATACCCCTTTCGAGCGTACTGGCGTGATGTTATGTTATAAAATGGTATAAACAATAAACAGACTTGCGATTGCAGCAATCCCGAGAGATTTTCCGTTATTTATTGAAGAGTTCTGTTGTATATCTCCGAAGTTCTTCATCAGATCTTCACCAAATGAAAATGGGACCAATTTCGGAATATACCCTTTCAAACAAATAAAGAATTTTCAAAATCGGCCCACAATTGACGGAGATATCGGTGAAAATACATAAAAAAAAAAAAAAAAAACATACATATTGTCGAACATAGAACCTCCTCCTTTTTTGGTAAGTCGGTTAAAAAGAGTTATGAATATAAATGTGGATGGATGGAGAGGAAGGGGACGGCCAAAGAAAAGATGGATGGACTAGGTGTGACGAGTGATATGAAAGAAAACGGAGTCAGTGATATTGTGACGGTGGACAGGACGGTGTGAAAGAAGAAAACGTGTTGCGCCGACCCCAAGTAACATGGGACAAGGGCAGGAAGATGATGACCTACTTAGTATTTTTAAACGAATATAATAACTTAAAACATCAGGAGCCGACCGTAAGCTCAGAGCCAGTTTATTTTGACTGTACTAACTCAGCCGGTATAATTACAGACACAGTAGAAAAACAATAAAACGGTCGCTTGCCGATCGAGGGACACTCAAAATAAACTGTCGAACCATGATAGTTTTGACACGTCATGGTACGGGGGCTGTAGGTACGTAAGTAGAGTTTTAATGTAACCTATTTTGTTTTACTTGTTCGACCTACATTATATAAAACTAATGTCTAGTAAAACTTAATATTTATTTACGGAATCGTAGGCAAGAATGCAACCTGTTAGTCGCATCTCTGCGTCCACGCATACTCTTTGATCGCAGTCCGCACTCGCTATGTATGCGTGAGCCGTGCCGGTGTGTGAGTTTAGCTTCGCCGGGATGCTCAAGGCCATTGGGGCATACTAGCGCCTTAATAAGGAAAGTATAAAAAAGTACTGAATTTTGGGTCGCGCGGGTGTGAAACGAGTGCGCGTTTTGTTCCCTCAAGTTCGTTGGCGTTAGTCGTCGTCTTAAGGTATTGAATAGCGTTTTTACAAAACCGTTACCATTTCTGCATCGGAACTGAAAAAAAATGCAACGATACGGAACGACGACATCATTTGACACGAGAAGAGATGGTGAGAGCCATCAGAATGTTGCAAGTTGGTTCCAGGCAACATACTGTGGCTGTCGCTCTTGGCACTACACAGAGCGTCATAAGCCGCCTCTGGACATCGTATGACAGGCAGGAAGGCCTCGGCGTCCGCAAAATTTCTACGAAGTTATATTTTCGAGCCGTCTGGGTTTGAAACTCTTGGTCCGTGGGGTCCGAGTGCTCACGCTTTGTTTAAAGATCTTTATAAACGTCTATTTGACACTTCGCGTGACCCAAGAGCTGGCTTTTACCATGGTCAGAGAATAAGCATTGCCAAACAACGTGGCAGTGTAAATATTTTATACACTGTATATACTTTTATCTATGTAAATAAATATGTAGAGCAGTGGTGGCCCAGTGGTATTGGCCGCGACTTACAAGTTGTAGGTCGTGGGTTCGAGCCCAGGCAGGCGCTTTACTTTGTGTAAATTATTTCATCACCACTGCTCTCAAAACGGTGAAGGAAAACATCGTGAGGAAACCGGCATGTCCTAGAACCAAAATTCGAAGACATGTGACATCCACCAACCCGCACTGGGCCCGCGTGGTGGATTACGGCCCATTCCCTCTCACAGAGAGGAGGCCTGTGTCCCAGCAGTGGGAACATTAATAGGCTGATGATGTGATGTGATGTGATGTAAATAAATGATAATCCCTAGACACTTTTGGCGTGTGTAGCTCACGGTCCTCTTGGTCATTTAAAGGTTTTAAAATTATAAGAATTTTAATTATGTTTTTTAGTAGCCATAAACGGCCCTCTGTTGGAATTTGAACCCTTCTTTTGTGTGAGCAACTCCTCATGGCCCTGCAGATTCTCTCTGGAGATACGTCACGGTTAGCGCAGTGGTTGAGCGTTCGGCTGCTGCACTGTGCGTTTAGGGTTCGATTCCCGCACGAAACAAATATTTGCACCCACGATAAAGAAGATTCCTAGTGGGGGAAAAGTAAAACAAAACAATGTATTTGCGAGCAAGATACATAGACCTTATTCTTGTATCAATAATGTTCATATTCGTATAGAACGCTAACTTAGTTAAGTCAAAGCGCTAACTGTATGTGATTCTTGTCCCTGAGCTTACTACCCTTCCTCTCCCTCGCAGCAGAAGAGAGTCGCTCGCACTTTCAGCTGAACCAAAAGTACATTATATGCAATCAGTGTACCTTGATCTTAAATGTCGCAATTACTGCTTTCGAAAATTATAACTAATTCCAGTTCTTTTTCAGTATATCCGGCACATTCATTCAATGGTGAACGCGTATCGAGATGACATCCTCAGCCGGCGGATGGTGATTGAAACTAATTCACTGGTAGACACGAAGTACAAAACGTGGAAACGCAATGGTGACTTGATAAATTCACTACTGGCTCTGCCCAAAGGCATGAACGACGCCGGCCGTTAGACCGGTATGAAGAGTTAAATTTATAATACTATTGTGATAATTATCAACCAAATGAACGAGACAGAAGTTTAATCTAGTCACTTTTTAAATTAATCCACTGCAGCTTAAATCGCAAGCAGCAATCCTTTAAGTGCAACTAATGTAATAATGCCAGAAATGACAAAAACTGTACCTAAACATAAATAAAATTTAGATTGCTAGAACATTAGTTTAATTTACTATTTTATCTTTAAGTTTTTGAAATATTATAAGGAGGTTTTTAAATAATAATACCATATCTGTTGAAAACATATAATTATTGTACCATATTTTAATTCTACACTAATTCCACATTCATTGAGGAACACCACTAAAATTAAGAGGTATTTACACTGTGTAACTTCACATAAATGTTGAACAATAGTTTTTAACAATATCTGCCTTCAACATTAACTGATCAGTATTGGAGGTCAAACGCTTTTTACTCAATCCGTTTTATATTTTGAGCGCTAGACTCCCAATACATTAATTACATACGATTACATCAATTATGAAAAAATATTATTTTTATTTTATGCTAAGTATTTTTACATCAACAATGGCAGAGTCACAATGAAATATTGAATTATACAAGTAGTTGTTATGTATCCCATAAGTACATAGATAGATAACGTTTATATTATATACACGAGCATTTATTTGAGGTTTTTAGTAAATGTTGGAACTTATGATTTTATTCCAATAAACAAACTACTTATCAAAATGGCAGTTTCCTTGAAATGACGACCTGCGCGATTACATATTTATATTTCGTCATGTGTTGTGTAAAGAATTTTTTATTCCCCTGCATATGTTTTATTGTATTGTGCCTTAAAAGGCGACGTCATCAAGCCAGATGGCAATTAAAGTCGCAGTAGCGGTACTTTAGCGGTTAATTTGTTTGGAAAATTAAAGTACCTACAGCTACGTCTGGCTACTGTTACGTAGCTAGATTAAACGATGTTACACAATAATAGTAGTAGCTAAGTTTAAGACTATTGATTCGAGCGTCGCCCGAGAGGCCGTCGCTAGAACTTGAGCGAGAAGCCGGGCGCCACGTTGAGCGAGCGCTGGTGCAGCTGGAAGCCGAGCGCCTCGTCCGAGTCGGCGCGCGCGTACTGCGCGTAGGCGGCGCCGCCCGCCGGCGGCCGCGGGCTGTGCGTGCTGCGCCGGTTGCCCTCCGACTTGGCGGGCCACGTCGGGAACATGGCCGGCTCGATCGCCACCGGCTGCTCCTGCGTAACAAAACACGACACTGTATTAGATCTAAGTAATTACAAACTCTAATCCAGTCAAACTTCGTTTCGGAACATAGTAGAACATTTACACATTTAATATGACGTTGGTATTTTAAAAAGATTAGTTTGAAATTCGGAAACAGTTCAGCTAATTAAAACAAAAGGCATTAATTTACCTTGAAGTAAGCATGTTCTAAAGCAGCGTCTGCTGTCACTCTTCTTGCTGGATTATATGTTAGTAATCCTTGCAGTAAAGATAGTCCCGTTTCCGAAAGTAGATCGGAACCTATTCTTTGCCTCAGCCCACCCGAAGGATGCTCAGCGAAAGTCATTTTCTGCACAGCAGGCAATTCACTGTAGCCGGGCCAAATCATCTCTGAAGGTGTACCCATATCCTGTAAAAAAAAACAAATTTATTAACTTGTGATACATAGGTATATAATCATACAATATTTGCTAAACGAGTCTCTTTTTCAAGTATAAATTGGATTAAAAGGGTGGAAAAATTACCTTAAATATTCTATTCAATTGATCTACTTCAGACTTTCCAGGAAACAATGGGTTCATGCTAATAAACTCGGCAAATATACAGCCTACACTCCACATATCAATGGGGGTCGAGTATTCTTTACAGCACAGCAGTAGTTCAGGCGCACGATACCACAGCGTCACTACGATCGGTGTGTATTGGCGAAGCGGGGATCCATACTCTCTTGCCAGACCAAAATCGCCCACCTGAAAATAATATTCAATTTAAATATTGAGCTTTATCGATCGATCTATCTTTTATCTATACCATAATAAAATATTATAAAGCTGAAGAGCTTGTTTGTGCTGAAGTGTTTGAACGCGCTAATCTCAGGAACTAATTCAATAATATAAAGAACAATGGCGAAATTTTAGCTGACTTAAATTTGAGCGTCTGAAAGTGAGTTATATACGAAAGACATTCTATTAATTGTCTATGTTTTTTAAAGTATAATTAGGCCTGGTCCAAAATAGATTAAAAAAAACATAATAAATAAAAAGTTATTTGATTTTTTAGTTCATTTTTTTAGCATAGTGTTGCTATTATTTATTTTATCTGCTAAGTGAAAAGTAGTAACTATATTAAGTAATAATATCATTATTGTATTTATTGCAGTAAATGAGTTAACAATACAGTTTATGTCTAAGTGTAGATGTTCCTTGCAGGTAGGTAAGAATATTGTAGTGTAGTAGAAATAAATGAATTACTTTCAATTAATGGTTGGCAAAAAGACTAGTACCCAAGTCTATAAAAAAATATAGCTTGGTTGTTGACGACAACCTTTTGATACACGTCAAAGTCACTTAGTTTAAATAAATATACTCTTTCCAAAGAGTACATACTACACATTTCATGCTAAAATAACTATGTAAGGGAAATACTAATGCGATATTCCCCTTTTACTTCCACGAAATTGAATAATATTACCTATTAAACACATTATTAAAAGTTACCCAGACATAACCAACAAAAGTTTATGACTGAATATCTATTATTATCTACATTCTGGAACAAAAATTCTTGCACAAACTAATTCAGAACATCACCCTGACTTAAACCAGATATTTTTCATTTAAAGACTTTCGAATTTAATCTCAGCTAAAACAATGTATGGGCACCTGCCATTGTTCTTTGCAATTTTAAGTGAAACATATCAATAATCATACCAACCTTTAGTACACCTTTGTGTGACAGTAAAAGATTGCTAGTTTTGAGATCCCTGTGTAATATCCAGTTGTCATGAAGATGATGGACTGCTCTGAGTAGTTGAGTCATCAGACATTTTACCTCTCCTGTAAAAAGCGGAACATTAGTTTTATTTTGAAGATTGCGAATATAAATATAATGTTGGTCAGTCAGTATTGTTAAGTGGCCTACCTGGTAAAAATACTTGTTTCTTGCCACGCATAGTCTCCATAAGACTCCTCAAGTCGTGTTCTACGTAGTCCATAACAATGAATATCTTATCCATGTTGGAGCCTACGACTATTTCCCGTACTGTTACTATGTTCGGGTGCTGGCCCTGCAACAACAGAGCAGAATGTGCGACGTGTTAGTACGGTAGCCATGGCGGACCATTCTTACGCTATAGTATTTCATATCATCGTCCAACGTTGCCGTGCATGCAATCGAATATACAGAATTATCTGAAAATGGATGTTTCACAATACTTGTTATAAATGTAAATAACGACGCAAGTCTTTAAGAAAACCGAAACTCGCTTAGCGTCTTGGGACAGTTACCATGAACAGATGAACTAATGAGACGAGTTGGGATTCTGAACCAACCTCTCACTGTAGTTTGGGTACATTATGAAGCGCTAACTATCTACTAAATTTATTCTTTTGTAAATATTTTTTAGATTAATAACAAAATGCTGATTAGTATTGTAAAAATATTACACATTCAAAAAATTAAAAAAAATATATACTTTTAACCAGCACTGTCTGCAGACAAGGGCATGTAAAATACCTTGTTATGGCGGAGATAATGAGGCGGTAATCAACAATATAAATTAGCAATACTATTAAAATACGATATTATAAACTATATAAACCAAATAAATTGTAATCATGTAATAGGAAAATATATAGTCATTTGTAAGACAGCATATCTGAGGCTCTGTAGACATGGCGGTAAATAAATACATACTGTGCACTCCAAAAATGTACCCAAACTACAACATAGATAAATAAAATACACATAATTTTACTTATTTCTTCTTTTTAGGTCTACTTGCACCAAACATGCATTTAACACATAAAATAATTCTGTCTCTGCCATCTTTAAAAGATTGGCAGAAATCGAACGATGATATAAACTCGTTTAACACTAAATGCATTTACTGATTCGTGGTGCAAGTGTGCCCTTAACAAATTCAATTAACAAGTTGTATACATGTAAAATCAATTTCAGACAAAATTCGTTTTGACTTGACAGAAGGGACTGTACCCAATCTACACTTTTGAGTAGCTGTTTTATTATGGGTTCGATTTATATACTTGCTATTAATTATATGCTTTTTTGATGATCTTCAAACGCTTATAATAATTATAAGGGTTCAAAGATCTTGTAGACACTATACTTAATAAAAGCAAAAAGACGTAACTTTTAAATAGTAATTAAAAAAGCACATTCAGACCAACCAAGAGATATTTTAAAATAGTCGGTCTTAAAAAATACATTTTTATTGCGAAGAAAACATTTTCAGATAAAAATATAATGCGTATGATTCACGACAACGATTCGAAGTAAATTATACACTGTAAAATTAGGCACATAATTCAGTTCTTTAAAAAGCACCTTGCCTCTAACGATACGCTAGTTGTCAACTTGATAGGTTTCTTAACTTTAGTTATATTTTTTAGTTCCTGTAACTAAAAAAATAACTAAATATTTTGTTCTAAGAATGTGAAATATAAAAAATCATTTCTAACAACAAAACAGAAACATATCGAGTCCTGTGGAGTTTACGATGAGTAATTGTTCTATCTACAGTTAAATTAAAACAAACAGGGAAACAAAGCCAATATTGACAATAACATTCAGATACATTACACTCGCGACAGGTGTTAAAGTTGTACTTATTTAATCAAACTGTAGATAACAATATATGTAATCCTGATGTGCAATAATTAAAATCACGCAGGATGTCAAGTGTCCAGATAAAATTTTAATATCATATTATTTGCAGTATGCCCTCTGAGGCCTGTGTCCCAGCAGTGGGAACATTAAAAGGCAGATGATTGATTATTTGCAGAAGGCTTTTTATAAACTGACACCACCTCTAAAAATAACGTGATTTTAATTTACGATAGTATCAACTAAAGTTCTCTTACAAATATTTTACATATCTGTTTATACATAAACTTAAGAGTGACACACAAAATAAATATGAATATAGAAATTATCGTTAGCAGTTAGACTTATTCAAAACACATTTATAACGACTTAGATTTATGCCCATTGACAAGAAACAATTTATGTTAAAGTCAAGTTAAGGATTTGGCAATAATAATAAAAAGTATTCAGGGCAGAGAAATATTATACTGCAACAAATGTATCTTATGTACATTTCTTCTTTACCAGGGTTATAATTAGTAGCAATGCTGACTAGATAATTGATACCTTTTCCAACGACACAAATACATTAATTAATGCATCACAAATCAGAAATATTTGGGGCGAATTTAATAACATGGGAGAATTAAATCCGCCTCAAAATATCAAGGTGTGGCTTTTTTAATACAATAATTTACTATTGCGGTTTTATTTTATTCACTATAGGCTTTGCACAACGGGTGCAAATCTATATAATACAACGACAGTTGTCATCCAAACTATTGGCATAATATTTCAAATATAATAAGAGAATTTGATGGCAAAAATTACGAACATCGAGGGTTAATAATGATGCATTCAAAACGACATTCTGCTGCGAAAATATGTCAGGACACCCAAAATGACTTATCGACCAAATAATCATCTTAGTAAACAGCATATTTATAAAAACCCAAAGGATTTATTTACGATATTTTTTCTTCTTATTTAGTATCCTATTAAATAAACTCGTACGGAAAATAAACTCTTGGGCGTGGCGTTACGAATGCTTTACAACGCAATACAGTACAAAATAGGTACAATGCTGTTTTTTACCAAGACAGCAACAATATATAACTACATCCTTATACTTTAAAATAATGATAATCACCGGCATGTAACTTAGCAAGGTTTTGGCGTAATGGGGGTAAGTTACTGACCAACCACCATATATAGCGAACGGAACGTAGACGCGACGCGATTGGTCAGTCGATCCTTGTGTCAACTGACCAACCAATCGCGCGCTCGGAATGTTCCCCGCGCCCAACTTCGCTATTCTATTCCCTCATGTAACGAAATGTACCTTAACGTGAAGCGCCCTTGAAAGTTTACACTCATTTCTCGTCCAATTATAATTATCGTATCGCCGCTTAAGAAGTTTCACTTCTGCAATAAAGTAACGACCTAAGCTACTAACCTAAACTCCCAAAACTAACGATAATTATAATTTAGCTTCGAGTGCATCCAATCACATCCCTGAGCAGGGAATCATTGGCAAAGAATATCCCATTGTAAAATCCTAATGGATTTTGATTATTTAAGTTATTTAATTTCTAATTATTTAATTATTAACTGATTCACTAAGGGCGAACTAATATTACAGCAATGCCACTGCATAGATGTGTCATGGCATGAGGGCTAATTATTCTAGAGCACTATGGTGGCCCAACCATGGTCACGCTGCCAGTAAAATCTATACAGCTTCCCGGTTGGTTGCGCAACCAATCAGACTCCAAGTGATAAACACCTACCATAGAGTTGTTTCATTATGCTGGCGGCTATGGTTGCGCCTCCACCGTGGTTTTGTGGCTTTAACTGACATACCAAGACGGGAAAATGTAATATTACTCGATATTTCCAGTGAGTGACCTACATATTTTATTTTATAGCGTTTGTAAGTTCGTACTTTGTTATATAGGGTATTTTTTATGCATAATCGAGCTTCGATTAAGACGAAAGTCCTTCAGAAAGACAGAACTTTAGATTTGTTAACGAAAATCTGTACCTACTTTTAAAAACCATTTTAATAAAAATAATAATTAGAATGCAAAAAAATTATACATAGGAAGTAGGTACTCGAAATTACTAAATGCAAATTATTTAGAAGAGAGAAGTCTTGAAACCGATATAGGATTACCATTTAGAAGAAATCTTGAATAAAATAGGGATGATTCTTGAGTAAAAAATTATAATTCAATTTAGTCCGTTCGTTAAATTATCAAAAAAAATCGGACATATATTTTTGTTTTATCAAATCAATAGAAATATACAAGATAAAGCGCATCAAAGTTCAGAAGTGAGAGCTTATGACGTCACCTCTAAGTATGTCTACCAAGGCATGCAGTCACACGAAATTTTAAAGCACTGTATCGTCGCCATTTTTTGTTTAGGTGCGTGACAATAGAAAAAAAAAGTTATTTTTCTATTGTCCAATATTTTTCGGACTTATTAGATTTTTTAGTCTTCAACCTATTCCTATGGCCGCGCAAAAAGCGTACCATTACAAAATATGATGATATTTCATGGCTGACTTCCCCAGGTTTGATGTTGAGCACTTCGATCAATATCTGTAAGCCCACCAGCCGATTGATTATACTGAATTTATGCATAGTTAAAAAATGCATATAGCCAGCTTATCCATACTCTGTTGGTTATACAGTCCGTTCAAATGAAATTACTACCTATCACACTACAGCGAAACCGGTTCTTAGGCGCCATTTCATTATCACTTTCACACACGCACAAATCCAGTACAATGTAAAGTTTTAAAATTTAGTTCTAAATTTAATTTTTAATTATACCTACTTACATACAAATTATTTTTTTAATAGACTTTATTTCTGTTAATTTAATAAAAAATCATTTAATTATTACTTACTACATTTAAATTTTTATTTTAGATTTTAAATAAAATAATTTAATGTTAGTTTAGAAATCACATTTATAAATGAATTATTTATTTTTATCAATTATTATCACTGTTTTATTTTAATTCATATTTAATGCCATTTTATTTTAATTATTGATATTTTATATTAATTCAAATTTAATTCCATTTATTTTATTTTGATTTGTGGTTTTATATTAATTCAAATGTAATTCCATTTTTATTCTTATTTTAAATTGTGATGTTTTATATTAATTCAAATTTAATTCCATCTTATTTTAATTTTAATATTAATTCAAATTTAATTTTGATTATAATCTTTAATTATACATCCCTAGGTTGCAATATCTTTGGATAACCTCTTAAAATGATTAACTGTGTAATTATATACTTTTGGGCATGGAACTGGCGGCATCTTTAACACAGGTTACTTTGTAACCTAGCTGTCAGTTGCGACTCTTATTGTGAATTTTTACCTAGATTTACTGTTCTGATTGTTTTTTTTTTGTAATTTGTTTGCAAGTTTTTATTGCGTGTTTAGCAAATAAAAAATTATTATTATTATCTCTACGGGCGAGAGAAACACGACAGTAATAATCTTCACCGTGCTATCAAATTCAACAGAAACTTTTTGGATCAATCTTCACATGCCAATATCATTGCGACGAGAATTTGATGACAAGGTTAACCTATAGCTAAGATAGATTGCGGTTTAGAGGAAGGAAATAGAAAAAAAATATAACTATAGAATTTAAAAAATTTTTAGAACTCTACAGCAAAACACTTTAAAATATTTAAGCGTCTCTGGGCCGTATCATAAGCACCGAAAAGGTTAAGATACGTTCAACCAGTCAGAATACGCCTACAGGCTTAATTCTGATCAGTTGAAAGTAGAAGTGATCGTCTCGTTTAGTTCAAAAACAGTATGGTAATAAAAGGAAATCGATATTCCATAAGCTCTACAGGCAAAAAAGCAGGGCAGGTCAGTTATATTCCAAACAATGTTGAAGATAATCTAGATCAGAGCTACCCAACCAGGAGAGTTCTCCAAGGACGCCTCCTTGGAGAGCTCTCCTAACAAATACAGTAAAGAGGGGAGGATGGGAGAGCAATACGTAACTACTAGTATCACCAGCCCGCAGTTATGCATTTTGCAACCCGAAATTAACAAATGACACTAAAATGGTGTGACGTTCGTTTCATACTAAAAAAGTATTTAAAAACTAGGGAGACAGACCAATAAAAGATTGGGGTACCCTGATCTAGAGAATTAATCTTCATGTGGCGTAGTCTTATTCATGTTCAGCAAGCAGGACGTAATTCAGTTAAAAAAAAAAATATGCCGTAGACTCTTCAACCACTTCTGTCGCAGAATCGCAGAGAATGTGTTGATGAAACTGCAAAATAACAGATTGTAAAACATTCCCCTGTTTTCCTTTCACGTTATTTTGTACCAAATGAGTAAAACTATCTAGGCTACTCGACAAACATGATTAATTAAGCCAAGCTTTTCTTTGTCTAATAAGTGCAATAAAAATGTTTGTACAGGGTCAGGGGCTCCCGGGGTCCTGGTTTATTTACAGCTCAGTGTTCGTGTACATAAGAGCAAGTTTGAGTAAAGTCAAAGTTCGCTCTATAGATCTCAGTCTAAGGGCTAAACGGCGCCCAGGAAGCCATGACTCTAATATGAGTGGAAAGATATTTCTAAATCAGCTAGTAGTGATGGAAGAATGACAATAAATTATGGAAATATACTACTGAATGGTAATTTCAGGTGGGGCGGAAAGAGCGGCTTAACTGTTGTAGCATGCCTAGTAAAGTTCATATCTTTTGGGTTGATGGAGTTTAGCAATTAGTTATTACTTTCTGTTTATACCATAAAATGGCAAACAAGCAGACGGTTACGTATGATAAGTTGTCTCCAACGCCTATGAGGCATCTAGGTGTCCATGGTCAAGGTGGTTTATGTAGGTACCATACTACAGGATTATTTTTTCTTTTTCTGAGGAGACTCTTCGACTTACTAAAGCCGCAGAGCCTATGTAGAGGGGGGCGGTAAAATTAACAAGGTATTGGAAACCCCAGTCTGAAGCTTGCTCAAGTGTGCCTTCTTTTTCAGAAAAAGTTCATTCCTGCTTTTGTCTTCTTCGACCTGGGCGGTGACCAATAATGACTTGGTGGTTCTTTTTTATACAAGTCATATACATCTTCCTCTTACGCACACTCAAAATAACCTTACTCTAAGAGCTTATGGTCATCCCTGCCGAATTATGGGCATCACCATCATAAATTGACATAGTCTCAGAACTCGCTCCGTCAACTCAATCAACGGCAGTCAACTACTGCTTGCCCAATCTCAAAATACCACCCTACAGACTTCGACAATCTTGTTTTTTGCCGACTCTCGTAATACTAATTTACTGTTGCATATTTTTTATATTGGTAAACCATTAGACCTCAATTTAAAAAAAATCTTGCTGTTTGTATTGTCACAGCCGTCTTTAAGGTTTAATAGAACCCGTAAATAAATAAACGGAGTTCTTTTTGTGACGATTGTCGACGCATGCGATGACCGCTACAGACAAACCATTTACGACTGAGAGATATAAAAGTAAACTAAATATTGATCCGAATTAGTTTCATTTCAATTAATTATTCGCATAATTTGAAGATAGTTATCAATTTTTAACCGACTTCAAAAAAGGAGGAGGTTCTCAATTCATCGGAATCTTTTATAAAATGAATGAATTTCGATCACATTGGCACCTATTCTTATCATGTTAGTGTCAATTTGATATTATTTGATTCATTTAGGGTCAAATTGGCACGAATTTGATTGGTAAAAACCTGAATAATTTTCTTCCAATTTAGAACTCGAAGATGCCAGAAATAAGCTTAAACATTCTAGGTTCGGAAGAATGAGAATCAAGCATTAAGCCACAAGTTAGGGGGAGCTCTACGCCAAGCAGTGAACTGTAACAGGCTGAGTAATTGATTGATTATTTTCAGGCAATAATTATGTTTGCCGGAATGACTTGATATAGAAAGAAAGGGATTAGGCATCAACTAGTGGTATCACAATTAGATACGTTATACGATACCGATGTAATTGGTATCTATATGTGGGCGTCCAAGCCAATAGTTGAGACTAGATTCGGTATCTAGAATAGTCAATTGATAATGAGGATTAAAAAAATATTCA
Source organism: Anorthoa munda (assembly GCA_945859665.1). NCBI lineage: Eukaryota > Metazoa > Arthropoda > Insecta > Lepidoptera > Noctuidae > Anorthoa > Anorthoa munda. The sequence goes on along the minus strand of OX243905.1, from coordinate 13,642,402 downwards.
AAAGCTGGCACGTTTTTTATCAGACATTTGAAGAGATTTGTATGAAACTTTACAAAACTGCGTATAGTCCTCGCCAAACTTCTTGGCCGCCCTGAAGTTGGTTTACCGCATGCGCGAGGCACGAAACGGTGCTGTTTTTGTATGAGATTTACTACTGCGCAGCCATTGTAGCCAACTTCAGGGCGGCCAAGAAGTTTGGCGAGAACTATTTATCTCGGAAACTAAATGCCGAGAACAGGACCCTTTTCACTTGGACGCCCACATATATTCAATAAAAAAAAATATATATATTTATTTATATTAATTTTTAAAATATAATTAATAAATAAATAAATATATTTTAAAAGTTTCATAAGTAAATGCGCCAAGCGTTTTAAATCACAGTCTATGGCATGCTAATACAGACCCCAAAGTCTAATAGTGTGCTTTGTATAAGCTTATAGAAAAAAAAAACTTGCACTTATAAATAAATAAATAAAATTAAAAGTGACTTGAATAATTATGAAAAATTCTTAGTAGTTACTATTTAAATGCATAAATGATGGCGGACTTACCTGGGTATAAGCAGCGCTGCTTGACAATACTAATAAAAGTGTTCCCCCCAGTTTGAATGCAATAAATTTTCTCAATCTTCCTATTTCAATAAAATCGCGGACAGTTAGCCATTCAACAAATATTATCTAATCAGTTTTATACATATAAATAATAGAACAAAAGCCCTGATTTAATGCGATTAAACGAATATCATATGTTGTATAAGATAACTGAAACTTTTATATGCGGATTATAACTATCTAATATGCAAAAAAAAAGAAGCCGAACTAGTTTTACATGTCTGTACCAGGATGGGCACCAGTGTTAAGATGCGCTTCTTGTGCAGTTCTTAGTAATTAATGCCCAATTTTTGGAGCGTAAATTATAGCAAAATTAATGTCGACAAATTGTCAAGCGTGCGTTAACTGCTGAGGTTAGTTGTTGTCGATTCATGCCAGAAACTGCGATTACTACTAAGAAATACCTAAATTGTATAGAAATTACTAATAATTACGCAAGTTGCCTCAGATAGCGCAAAATTAAAAGCGGATATGCTTTTAATTTTTTATTATTTGAACTAATAATACTATCTACTCCATCTACATCACATCTTACCATCAGGGAGATAGTGGTCAAGCGCGAGCCGAAAGAAATAAAAATAAAAAAATCGTGCGCGGTATAAGTGTGTCTCTGTCTGTTTGCTGTCCGTCTCAGTTGTGTGACATTGATGTCGACGAGTGTATGAACGTAACTTTTGGGGGCGCGACGAGTGTATGTACGTCAAATAAAAACATATAAATATTGTACTGGAAATACAAAACATTTCATGACGCTTTTGCAAGCTATGTTTAATTTATAAACATGATCTAGCACATTTAAAAACAATAATTTTAGTGTTTATGTCAGTAAATTTATAGATTTGAAAAAAGCATGGAATATATTTATTTCACAGCACATATTTACATTAACTTCTGCCATGCTTTTTTGCCTTTAAGTGAGTTTTTTTTAGAATTTATGCACTCTATGGAATGGGTTGTGAGATCATTGCCCCAACACAGAAGATGAATATCTTAAGAGTACTGTTCTAACATTATTATACCAGATTTTATTTACTCTTTATAACATTCAACAATTGACCCATAACTAAAAAAAACATACAAAATTACCATAGCAAGTTGTAGGACAAAGTTGTTGATATGTATAAAAAGTATAAAAGCCCTGAATTTTCGTAGCCCCTAAGATATGTGGAACTTAAAAGTATTTTATTTAACAATATGCCCTACCTTTACCTTGTTCTTGATGACCGTAATTAAAACTTGCATCATTATCTTACAGTAACCTTCGATGTTCGTATTTTAAGCATTATATATAAAAAAATTACTTTTTGTAGACCATCAAATTCGAAGATGTCGAACGTAACAAGAATGCATCGTAGGGTGGATGCCCCTGGAATAAATTCCTAAGATACTTTAGCCCGCAAGTTTGAAGTTGTTAACCCTTGCAATTGGGTCACACCTCTAGCACAACCCTCTTGCAGGTAAGAGGTGCCGGGCCTGTAGGAATAAAATACAAGGCATTAATGAAATGAATTCAACACAGGAGCCATCGAGTGCTTCACAGCTCACGGCTCAAACACTAGCACGTATTTATAGTAAAGTAAATATTTTTTTAAATTAAGTACCTTCGAGAAAAGAGCAGTGATGCATTATGATGGCTCATGTGAGCTTACAATAATAAATTTAAAGATTGTGATCTTACCTTCAGTAAAGTGTTAATTTCTCTTAAAGAGGTAATCGGAAATCCTTCCTTTTCTTTCTCCATCTTAAGTCGTTTCAGAGCAACAATTTCTTCTGTTGTTTTGTCACGCGCTCTGTAAACGACTCCGTACGCGCCTTCCTCTATTCTGTTGAGACATTGAAACTCCTCAACAGAACGACACCCCTACAAAATTATGTTAAATATTTGATTAATTTATTCCATAAATGATAATAGTAGCTTAATTATACGAGTTAGATAATTAAGTATCTTTACATGTGCCATGTTACTTATCTGTCACCTTCAAGCAAACAATGATTTTTCTATGTCCAAACAAACTAAAGATTTTCCTAAACATAAAGATTTTCCTTTGAAATTGGTACACATCTAAGTCAGTGAGAAACATTTGGGCTGAATATATTATTCAAGAAAAGCTCCTTAAAACATTTGGAAGAGTCAACATTAGTCTACACACCATGTGGGCATGGTAAAAGGCATGCTGCTAAAGGACGAGACTGCGCTGACGACGAGGACGAGTTAATAAGGACCCAAGTGAAAGATTTACGTCAAGTTAGAAGTCAAAACGTTCATAGACCAAGCAATATGTCTCATTCAACGGGGGCTTGGGAATGCTCTAAACATGAATCATAATGCCTGAGACTTAATACTTTTTCAAAATATAAAACAATAATTACCTGTAAGGCAGGGTAGAAAGGCGGAAGAGCATTAATAGCTTCCTCTCTTTGTCTAGATTCTTCATTATCCTCAATAGGTTTTTCTTCCTCTGTTATCTTTCCATTTTCTCCAGGAGGAGGCGGTGAAAACGAATGTGATCTGCTTCTACTCTTAGATCTGGAAAGTGACCTGAAAATGATATAAAAAATAAGCATTTATTTTTTTATTATGTTATCTTTGGAAATTAGGACATAAGAGGACACATTTTATAACTTTTTACGAAATACCCTCCGTATTTCGTTCGTCCAGCGCGTGACGCAAATAACGATGTTGGGAAGGTGACGTCTACAACATTAGTGTCGTCAGTTTTACTTATACGTCTTTATTTAAAATAATAATACCTGTGAGAGTGTGACCCATGAGACGATGGTAACGAATCAGGCTTGGATTTGGACCGGTTAGGGCTAGGCGACTTTGATTTAGATGGAGGTCTAGTCTTATCATTGATCCTTTCTTGCTCTTTATCCTCCTTGTCAGACTTTTCATCAATATCCAAAGGTTCCTCTTCTTCGTCTCCCTCAGATTTAGACCCTGCTGCAGAGTCTGACTCTGTGCTTGAACTATCCTCCTCAGTTTCGCTGTTTGTGTGTTCACCTAAAATTATTAAAATGAATTTAGTTAATGGTGGTGTGTGGACTTTAATGTTGATAATGAATGTTAATTCAAGACTATACAAGTACTTCGGCGCTTTCAGGGCCGTTTATGAAGCTTTGGTTGGAAATTTAGTGCTTATTATTGTTTTTCTTTTAATATTTTACTTACCATCTTCAGGCTCAGAGTGCGGTGAGTCAGTTTTCATTTCAACATCACTAGAGTCAGACACAGTAACTACAGAATCACCATAGTTTGGGGAATTAGTTTTAGTCTTCTTTGTGGAGGTCTCAGTGGGGGAAACTGAACGCTTCTTGCCACGACGACGGTGCTCCTGTCTTCTAGCTTCCAACTCAGTACGGGACTGGTGTTTCCTTTTTTCCCTCTCTTTATCTTAAACAATGTTTTAATTAATTTATGATGCTTATAACACCTATTATTTTTTTATTGTTTTTATTATTTTTATTTTCATGCTTTTTTCTTTTTTGTAAACATGTCTTTAACTAATGTAATTGGCATTTGGCCGTGTTATGTTAAAGTAAATAAATAAATTATAAATTGTAACTGTTTGTTGCTACAGTACATTATAATTATAAGCATATGTATTATAACTACATTAGCTAATAATAAATAACAAGCAGTATTTAACCAAAATTAAATAATATTATGAGATATACATATTTACAATTCTTACCTGCAAACAAAACTTTATTCTTCCTATTTTCTTGATGTTTGTCTAGTGATGAGTGACGAGAGGATTTACTCTCTTTTTCATAATACTCTGAACTTCTCCTGCCATCTTGGCTTTGTAACTCTTTGGATATTCTTTTATTCAGTAGTCTAGTCCTTAAATCCTCCAACTCTTTGTCTCCTGAAGTCTTATCTCTATTTTCTTTTTCATTATTATGATTACTATGGCCTTCTTCAGCTAATGATCTTAATCTAGATTCTATTCTTTCATTGTCAGGACGTTTTCGTTCTAGTTCAGCATACTTATTGTACTGTCTGTCACGGCCTAGATAAGCCTCCCTCTGCATATCTTTCTCTTTATTATACATATCTTTGTCTTTATATGCCATATCTTTCTCTTTATTATACATATCCTTGTCTTTATATGCCATATCTTTCTCCCTGTAAGTTTCTCTAGACCTAGTTGGTTCTCTGAAAGCAGGATCCCTGTACATTTCTCGTTCCCTGTAATGCTCCCTTTCTCTATAAGGATCCTTTTCACCGCGATACACTTCCTTTTCTTTATTATACATATCTTTTTCTTTATATACTTCCTTTTCTCTGATATCTCTTTCGCGATACATTTCTTTTTCTCTCATGTCTTTGTTGTCCCTATACATGTTATCTTTTCCATCTCCTCTATACATTTCCTTTTCTCGATATACTTCTTTTTCTCGGTAAGATTCTTTGTCTCTAAATGTTTCCTTGTTTTCTCTATACATTTCTTTCTCTCTGTAATATTGTTTTTCTCTATAGTACTCTTTGGCCATATCTTCACGATCGGGATTCTTATTTATTTCTCGCTTTGATTTGTCAGGCTTATCTCGTTCCCTGTTGAAAAACATTTATGATTGATCTATAACATTCCCAAGTTCAGTAGGATGTCAGACCTTAAAGCATATAATATTAGATTTATAAACATGTTACAAACAAGTTGATGAAAAGTGAAGGGTGGATAAATATCTAAGCATTAAAAATATAAATAACTTAAAAACATACAAAATTTTAATACTTCACTATTTTATTAAATCTGCTTCAAATTCTGCATCAACTGATCTTTGAAATTCATTAGTACAGCAAAATAGTTATAACTATATTGACTGTTGAAAATGCAAAACGAAGCTCATCAATCAAAACTTTCAAAATACATAGACGAGAATGTGGGCCACCTTCAATTTAGAATGTTTACATATGAAACTAACGTTTAAGTTAACATGATTGAGTACAAATAAAAACTCTCAATTAGGCCACATCATGCTAGGTATGAACTGCATAATGTTTCTTATTCTCTGATAGATGTGGCGAGGATTGGATTGTTTTTTTTTTAGAATAATATTATTTATCTTTTTGATAATTCTGTGGCTATTTAATTTATTCGATAGTAACACATATTTAGGTAAATGAATAATTTATAGTTGTTACTAGATTTCTCTAAATAGTCCTGCACTTTTGACACGAGGTTTAAAAACAAAGAAGGGGCCACATACCCACCGTGTCCTCAGATTATAAATGTACACAAGAAGCAATCAAATCACAATACTGTTATCAGTAAATTAAAGCCTTTATACAAATAATAAATAACTAAATTGATCAATCAAAAATACTATGAAAAACAAATTACCTGTAGAGATGCTTTTTCTCTTTCCTAGCATTGTCCTTGTATCTATCCTTGACAGTTCTTTTATGGCCTCTCTTGTCCCGATGTGTTGTACGAATCACAGCTTGGGGAGGCTTAATAATCAATGAATCAGCATTGTCGCGTTCTTCATCCGATAAACTATAAAATTACCATAGCGTCAGAAAATATCCAAAAATCATACAAAAATTCTTTAACAAATACAAATTATTCTATTATTCGTTATAAATGTAGCCATTAAACTATTGACCATCAGAGCTCACAATCATTCCCATCTTGAAACATGGTTTTGGTTGTGTAAGTTTTGTTCTCCATAAAGAGAATGCTACAAAATTGTAATTTTTATGGTACCTAATAAAAAGTGGTAAGTAAATCATTATTAATGAGATTTATGCAAATTAATTAATTACCCATTTGCAAAATACTCATTATTAATAATTATTATGGTTAAAGAGTATTTTGCAACATAAGTAAATTAATTAATTATCCATTTGTAAAATACTTACTAATTAATAATAATTATTGCTAATGAGTATTTCGCAACATAAGTAAATTACTTAATTACCCATTTACAAAATAATTGTAAGTCGTGTAATTAAATAAAATATGATATATTTTTTTCATAAAAGTTAAAGTGGTAAATCCTACTGATCAATACATATAATAAATCTGTAGAAAAGTCGTTTTTGTACATCGAAAATATTTCCAAAACAAATAGCCAGGGAGTTAAAGGATAGCCAAAATTTCCAGCATTTTTGGCATATCTGTCTGTTTCTGTTTAGTTGTGCATGCATCACGTAAAATGTACGAAACCAATGTAGATAACTTTTATACATAAAAATTGTGTTGAATTACTTGAAGTATTACTTAGTTTTTGCTTCACTGCAATCAGTTCACTCTGTCAAACGTTAGATGAATTTAAAGCGTTCAAGAAGTAAAATATTGAAGTTTTTTGGAACAAGTTATTTTTATTTTCACTTTTTATCTGTCGTATAGCTCTCGCCAAACTTCTGGGCCACCCTGAAGTTGGCTTTCCACATGCGAGATGCACGATACGGTGCTGTTTTTGTATGAGATTTTCTACTGCACAGCCATTGTAGCAAACTTCAGAGTGGTCAAGAAGTTTGGCGAGAACTATACCTACAACTAAAACTTAGTGTGAATTAGTTCTATAGTAGCTAAGATACCTATATCTATAGAACAACATAATTCAATTGACATAATATCCATACTTGAAACTTGAGCACAAACAGTGAAATGAGGATGTACTAGGGTGAACTATAAACATCTCCGTATCCCTTCAATGCTTACCAGGGTGATTTTTACATTATGAAATTGTGTAAACAATAAACATACATGAGATTGCAGCATTTTTAAGTACACGCATGATATTGGAGTTGTGAACACCAGCTCATGTAGCAATAATCATTGTGACTGCTGCAATTCTGGGTGAATTGCGGTTATTTCATCAGATCTTCAACATCACAATAATATTATCAGGCATGCTTTAAGTCATCAAAGAAGTTACACAATTAGGCTACAGCATGTCAAAGAAGTAAAATTACCAGGGTCAGAATCACTAGCAGTAAAGACCTACAAACTACCTAGAGATCAGAATCATGAAGAACTCTTTCTTACTAGATCGAATTCTGAAGTCCACACAGTCAAAGTTGCAGGCAGATGCTAGTAAATTATAATTTATTTACCACTTTAACATAAAAAATATCATTTCGTAGCATTCTCCCTAAACAAACCTTAAAACCACAACAACAGATGGTAAGCTCAGTAATTTTTGCTAAGCTAGCTAAGCTGAGGCTAGAACAAGGTTGTGGAAGTGAAACCAGGCAAGACCTATTTTATAAAGTTCTATGACAGAAAAAAGTTATGCAAATCATATAATTATCATAAACATCTTGTGATATGCAATAAGTTTAGGCAAATGTGCTAGAATTTAAATTCATGTACTTAAGCATTACTGCATAACCATTTTCCTCATATGTATGGAGATAGGAAAAACCCATCCCAACCCATAGGAAGATTTATCATTAGCCTGTTACTGTCCCACAGCAGGACAAAGGCCTTTTCTCGAACTGAGAATACACGAGCATTAAAGACCACGCTTCCTGAAGGCGGCAGGGCAAAGGCCTTGTCTTAAGGCGGGTTGGGGTTTTAAAAATCATTATATTCCACGATTATCATTATAAAATACGAATATAATGGAAGACGTAGATAGCTGCTACTGTTCAGAAGATGTGAAAACAAATCGTTGAGCAAGAAGAAAGACAATTAATACCACGAGTGAATTCTTATTGTTTGACAGACATTTTATATCACAACATTTACCTAACAATGTTTTGCCTGTTTTATAATAATTCAAATTTATATTATTTCAAGGTAAAGAACAACATAATTTGATGATCACTTACCTAAAATCCATTTCATCTTGAGCAGGGCTACGCGCTAATTCTCCATCCTCGCTTTGATCATCCTCGTAATTACTCATGATACAACTTCTTAACTTCGATTGCTTATCTCACTTTTAAACGTACACCACGAAAGACAAACCACAAATGATATAACTGAATAAAGTAAATGAGTTAAAAGTTCATAAATTAGGTGGCAAATACCAAAAAAGTTACACACGAACGAATTCCAAATTCTATACACTCACGCTGGTAACGCCATTTTGTTAAGACTTTTTTTTAAGAAAAAATAAACAGTGTTGCCAGACGAATCGAGCCCCTAGTCCCCGAAAATTTTGATTGACGTAGCCTAATTTGGCACAATTGTAATGTTAAGTCTAAACTCATCGAGTAATCTGCAAAATTATTAATTCAGCGTTTGCCGAGGGTGGAATTAATTTGAAATAATTAAAATGTCATCTTGACTTTTTACAAAAGTCCAAGTTTTTACCAACGTAATAAACAATTTTCTAATCTAGCTCGGTGTCCTAAGCTTTGCCTTGAAGAATTTGAAGCTCTTTATTTAACCTGAATGTAATTAAATAATAAAAAATAAACTTGTTTTAAAATGTTGCATGACGTTAATATATATAAATTTGCCTTAATATGCCGTCTGTTATTGACAATGGGGTGACTTTAATTCTATATATTAAATTTACACACAGGAATTAATTAGCTTCTGAGCATTTTTTTCGTAGCAATACGTGAAGATATCAAGTTGAAATTAATATCATATACCCAGTTCTGCAAGTCGTTGGAGGTGCAAAAAAAAAATCTATTAAATCAAAGCTAGGTACTACCCAGTATATAATAGTAATCTTTGCTAGGTACCCAAAGATACAGCCATTTAAGTCCCATATTTGACACTCACAAAGGAATAAATACAAGTAAAGGAATAAAATCAGAAAAAAGTAAGTGCGTCGATAACTTTTTTCGTAAACATGTGTAGGTACGTATTTTTCATACAGTCCGACTTCGCTTTCGGCTCGGGCGTGTATTCCGTCTCGGTTGCAATGAAAAACTTTGCCTAGTTGCATAAAAATGAATGGAACAATATGATATAATTCATCGCTTCAGTTATTTTATTAAATTATAACATGGCAGCGAATTGATGCAGTTTGGTCGACGAAGTCAAAGTCTTTACTCTGTCAAGAGAAATAGGTCAATGGCTATAGCCCTCGCCCAACTTCTTGGCCACCCTGAAGTTGGCTACGATGGCTGCGCAGTAGTAAATCTCATACAAAACAGCACCGTTTCGTGCCTCGTGCATGCGGAATGCCAACTTCAGGGTGGCCCAGAAGTTTGGCGTGGGCTATACCATGGTTATGTCGTCATTTACCGCCTCAATTCTTATATTTATTTAATTAAAACATGCCAGTGAAGTGGCGCTGATTTTCCGGAACCCATTGTTGTTACCGCTTTTGTTATCAAAGTCACTTATTGAGCGTTTCTGCAAAACAGCAATTATTGTTTCAGACTCTGTTGTTCCGACCCTATTGATCTTTTTTTAATTTTCTATTGTACACCAAGCGTAACATAATTAAAAGTGATAAGATAATTTATTTACAAAGGCAAGCTTAACTCATTGTTGAGTTTGCTCCAAGAAAAGATACAATAGAAAATAAGAGAACAATAGGCACTCCGCTACTGCTTAAAGAAACAGTTAGTGGAATATCTTTGTCGTCAAATGGCGGAAATAAGCCCCTTATTACAGAGTACCTACGTTTATTGTATCCTTTCCTACTTTATTAATTTAAACATATTATTTAAAATCTTACTATGTAATAATTATAAATGTGAAATTTTGGATGGATTTTTGTTACTCAATCACGCCAGGATGGAAGAAAGGACCTGGATGAAATTTGGCATATAGGCTACTTTTTATCCTGCTAGTATATTCCCGTTGGATAAGGTCTAACAAAGTAAATAAACCACGTGAAAACACATACTTTAAAAAGATAATACACTTCCTTTTGACGTTTGACATTATATTAAATGCGTTCTCCGTTAAATAACACAAGATGACCATTCGTTAGTAAGACCACGAAGTATTCTTTGAAACTTAATTTTAATTGTTCGATGTCAGTTACGAGAAAGAAAAACAAAATCCCGTGAAATCCATGAATGAATTCCTGACGTCATTTAACCCACTAAAAACCAGTGTCAATTTTAAATAAAGTTCGAAATCGTTAGCTACAAGAATCATTCTTAATTTCGCCTGAAAGATTTTACGACATTTCTCTATTTTGCCATCGTGTAAAATGGATCGCTTCGACACCCTTTAGAGTAGCCTAAATGGTAAAAAGTCATCTAACCTGGCAACACTGAAGATAAAGATAGAGATAAAAAGAAAAAACAAATCTCTATGGCGTTTTTGAATAGAGGTCTTTTGGGTTAAAAGCTGGGTCTACACTATTTCACGCGGATACTATTGCAGAATATTGCAATCCACATTATTTATTGCGCAATAAAATTTAAACTGCCTCAATCTTGTGTATAATCATTGTATCATTTCAATACTACCCATAGACGTCCAATTGTATTGCGCATTATTATTAAAGGTCAACAATTTTATTTTACAATACATGGTTGTATAGATCACAGATTGAAGTAATGTCAAATTGATCGTCAAGTACCCCTTTAGTTCAAATTTCGCAACGATCGCGATAGCAGATAAGTCTGACTATTATAATTAAGTATTGTTCAAAATATGTGGGCAACGAAAATTTGGAACCATCTGCACTATGAATATAGATTTAGATAGTTTGTAAACATTGTCGATACTGTTTATTTATATCTTGGAATTTAACTCCCGTAATCCATTTCTAATAGGTTTAACCATTTTTTGGATTTGTGAAAAACAATGTACATCGTAAGCAATCTGACAGCTCAAGCTCAAGTACCAAAGAGTATGTAACACTATGTCAAGTACCACGAAAGTCACAATTTGTGAAAAACAATGTACATCTGCAATCTGACAGCTCAAGCTCAAGTACCAAAGAGTATGTAACATATGTCAAGTACCACGAAAGTCACAAATGGTAAAGCATACCACATACAAATCTTTTTGGGGATACCAAATAAGAGTACTGCAGAGTAATAATAGCCAGACTAATGTTTTAATCGTTTTCATTAAACCCCTTCTACACAGTCGGGCGGTTGTTCCAAACAAGGGGTCCTTCCCTTGGTCGTTGAGAAATTGAGTTGACCTTCCAACAACCTTGGTTTGGAGCTTAGATAAAGTTCCTATTTTGCAGGTAAAGTTCTTGCCAAAGAACAATGGCGAAATATTAGCTGAATATACGAAATAAATTCTATTAATTGACTGCGTTTTTTTAAAGTATATCATTAATTGATTCATCACGGATAAAAAAAAAACATTTTAAATGAAAGTTATTTGACTTTTTCATTACCAGAGAGTTTGTAATTACTAGAGATAACATATTTACGACGAAAAAGAAACTGTAATTTCTTTCGTTCTTGCTTATAGCAAAACTCTATGAAAAAGAAAGAGACAAACATAGACAATTGCTACCATCCTGAACGTCAAAGAGATCACTTTTTAGTCACTGTTGTAACCCATCGGTTACCAGCTCTAATTAAAGTTTTTCGCTGTTTTCACACCTTTGTTTCGTTTATATCAGGAAGAATTCTGTTGTTTAATTATCTGCATGAACCATGTCGTGTGTGGCTATCGGTTGCAAGAGTAGAATGAGTGTATTAACAGAACATAATCAAAGGATATCTTTCCACAGCTGAATTATCGACTAGCATACTGAAGTTATTGTGCAGGGAATACATTTCATAGGCTGTCCAGAATAAATGAATCTTAGTTCTAAATAAGTCGAGGACGTATAGTATCATTTAAACCATTCTATTTAGTGAAATAATTAACTTTTATGCGTTCGCTAATAGAGCTATGACAGTTTATGTACTTACGTTCTGATGTTAGAGATGTGACAAAAGTCACAAGAAAGATTTATCGATACTGAATTTATATTTTACTCACTTTCATTTATTTCTTAAAGTTTATTTGCTATTTGTTATTATTAATCTGATATTGATTGTGCACAGGTTTCCTAAGAGTACTTATTTAAGAAATAAGTGGATCAAGAATATAAAACATGCTAACTGGACACCTTCACCATATTCTCGCTTGTGTTCACTGCATTTTATTGAATCGCTATCGCTTTCCCTCGACCCATCTATGGATACAGATTGATGAATCATGTTTATTTTCGCATTTTAATTTTTCAAATTAAATAATTATATTTGAACCATTTTATTATTATTTATTTTGTTACTTTTATACTTACGAGGAGCTCGTGGCTAAATAATAACAGCCGCACGGGTCGATCTTCAAGGTTAAGTAACGCTTGACGAGGTCGGTCCGTCGATGGGTGACCATTTCAACATACCGAGTTTCCTCCGTGCCTCGGAAAGCACGTTAAGCCGTTGGTCCCGGCTGTCATTTGAAGATCTTTGACAGTCGTTACGGGTAGTCAGAAGCCTGAGATCTGACACCAGTCTTGCCAAGGGGTATCGTGTTACCCAGTTACTGGGTTTCGGAGGTCAGATAGGCAGTCGCTCCATGTAAAACACTGATACTCAGCTGAATCCGGTAAGACTGGAAGCCGACCCCAATAATAATTGGGAAAAAGGCTAGGCAGATGATGATGTTACTTTTATACTTATACATACTCGTCTGTAAACTTTATTTTCAGTCTTGCACAAGAACTAGCCTATTATATATCAGTATATTGATCAGTACCTGTTTGTGCATATAGTCGTATGAGTGTACCAAAAACTGTCACTTTGATCTCATGATGTACCTCGTTTTTGCACAAGGTATGAATAAACATTATTATATAAAAGTGAATGTGTACTGTACTCTTACAACAATTGTAGAGTACAATTGTACTCTTACAATGACTGATATGTTCACTCTTTGTACGAATACACATTCACTTTTTAAATAATTATAAAGATTCCCTAAAAAAACGTAGAAAAAATTAGCCGCAGTCAGGGACGATTCTTACAGATATTTGACCAAATTTGTAGAAAAGCCTCCTAAACTAAACTCGATAATATCGATATGACAGTGGCACAGATCTAGTTCTGATATATGTCTATAGATAAGTATCTATAGCATCCTCGGTCACACTGGCAGAAAAGATGGCATAGACAAAAGAATATCTATCTCTTTTTGCTTATGACGTTATCTGTTAGTGCGAAAGTGAATACCGATGTTGAAATTGCGTCTTAAATATGTTACCTCTAGGTTACTATACAAACTCTCTGTTCATTACTCTCATCAGAGAGTATGTATTAGAATAGAGGTAACATATTTAAGACGCAATTTCAATATCGGTATTCTCTTTCGCACTAACAGATAACGTCATAAGCAAAAAGAGATGGATATACTTTTGTCTATGCCATCTTTTGTGCCAGTGTGACCGAAGATGCTATAGATACTTATCTATAGACATATATCAGAACTAGATCTGTGCCACTGTCATATCGATATTATCGAGTTTAGTTTAGGAGGATTTTATACAAATTTAGTCAAATATCTGTAAGAATCGTCCCTGACTGCGGCTAATTATTCTACGTTTTTTTAGGGATTCTTTATAATTATTTAAAAAGTGAATGTGAACTCGTACAAAGAGTGAATTTATCAGTCATTGTAAGAGTACAATTGTACTCTTTCGTAATTTTTCTGCGCATTATACGCGTTGTATAATAATGTTTATTCATACCTTGTGCAAAAACGAGGTACATCATGAGATCAAAGTGACAGTTTTTGGTACACTCGTACGACTGTATCTGTATGTACAAACAGGTACCTACTCATCAATATACTGATATACTATGCTAGTTCTTGTGCAAGACTGAAAATAAAGTTCAAAGACGAGTATGTATAAGTATAAAAGTAACAAAATAAATAATAACAAAATGGTTTAAATATAATAATTTAATTTTAAAAAGTTCTACACACGGTGTCTACATATCTTTTTTTGCAACTCTCTTCTCGCAGGTATGCTGGAAGAGATTTCGTTAGAAAGAAGCATACCTTTGTACCTATTTTCTGTTCCTTCTTCTTGTCTATTTATTATGTGTGTGTACATTAATGGTTAAATAAATAAAATGTGAAAATAAACATGATTCATTAACCTGTATCCATGTCGAGGGATAGCGATAGCATGATTCAATAAAATGCAGTGAACACAAGCGAGAATATGGTGAAGGTTTCCAGTTAGCTCGTTTTATATTCTTGATCCTCTTATTTCTTAAATAAGTACTCTTAGGAGGAACCTGTGCACAATCAATATTAGATTAATAATAACAAATAAACTTGAAGAAATACATTAAAGTAAGTAAAATAAAAATACAGTATCGATAAATCTTTCTTGTGACTTTTGTCACATCTCTAACATCAGAACGTAAGTACGTAAACTGTCATAGCTCTATCAGCGAACGTATAAAAGTTGATTATTTCACTAAATAGAATGGTTTAAATGATACTACACGTCCTCGACGTATTTAGAACTAAGATTGCTTTATTCCGGACAGCCTATGAAATGTATTCCCTGCACAATAATTTCAGTATGCTAGTCGATAACTCACCTGTGGAAAGATATCCTTTGATTATGTCCTGTTAATACACTTATTCTACTCTTGCAACCGATAGCCACACACGACATGGTTCATGTAGATAATGAAACAACAAAATTCTTCCTGATATAAACGAAACAAAGGCGTGAAAACAGCGAAAATCTTTAATTAGAGCTGCTAACCGATGGGTTACAACAGTGACTAAAAAGTTATCTCTTTGACGTTCAGGATGGTAGCGTTTGTCTATGTTTGTCTCTTTTTTTTCATAGAGTTTTTCTATAAGCAAGAACGAAAGAATTGACAGTTTCTGTTTCGTCGTAAACACGTTCCCTCTATTCTAATACAAACTCTCTGACTCTCATTAGCTCAGTGTTGCCATTTTACACTTATTCTGCCAAGTGGCAAGTAGTGACTGTAGTAAGTATATCATTATTGTCTTTGTTATTATAATAAAACAGAGTAAATAAATTAACAATATAGTCTATGTCTAAGAGTAGGTGTCCTTGCAGGTAGGTAAGAATACTGTAGTGTAGTAGAAATAAACGAATTACTTACTTTCAATTAATGATAGGCAAAAAGACTAGTATCCAAGTCAAAAAAAATGTGGCTTGGTTGTTGACGACAACCTTTTGATACACGTCAAAATACCGTACTTAACCGTACTCTTTCCTAAGAGTGTATTGAAATAACTATAAAAGACTAAATAAATAACTAGGAAAGGGAAATACTTATGCGAAATTGCCCTTTTACTGCCACGAAATTGTAATAATATTACCTAATAAACACATAATTAAAAGTTATCCAGACATAACCTTCAAAATTTCATGACTGAATATCTATTATTTTCGATATTCTTGATAAAAATTCTTGCACAAACTAATTCAGAAGATGACCCTGAATTAAACCAGATATTTTTCATTTAGAGTCGTAGGAATTTAATTTCAGCTAATCTGCCATTGTCCTTTCTGGGACGCCCTGAAGTTGGCTTTGCGATGTGCAAGGCACGAAACGTTGCTGTTTTTGTATGAGATTTACTATTGTGCAGCCATTGTTCAGTGCGGCCAAGAAGTTTTGCGAGAACTATAATATGCGCTTGTGACCAATTTGGTTGGCTAATCACCGTCTCACGGTCTTTTTTAGTTGGTGCCCCGACCAAGGTGACCTTGGTCGGGGCAACAACCACACGACTGTGTAAAAGGGGTATTAAATATTATCTGAACAAGGGAAAAGTCATTTGTCGATTAATTAAAATGGTCTAATCAATCGATTACTACTGAGAAATTCATGTCAAGGTGGTATGTATGTGGTATTATCGTAGACAGAGAAAACTACTCTTTCTACGCGTCTACGCAAGCAATGACATACTATACTAACCACAGAGTTATACTTTAGACGGACAACGACAAAGATTACTGACAACAAGATGCAGCGTTGCCAGCACAGAGTACATTGAATATATGGTTGCCAGAATATAACTTTTTATACATTTTTACGTTACCTTCCCCTGTAACACAACTCAAAACGTAACTTTTACGTTACATTGCTCACTCCAGAAAGCGAGTGAGCGTATTAGTGTCGTTTTCCACATAGAATAAGTTAATATTAGTAGTTTTAATTAAGTTAGTTACAAGTAACTTTTTGAGACGTTTCCTGTAATATTTGACTAACTGCCACTGGCAACACTGACAAGTTGTCATGTCCTAGTTTATAGTTATCTGTGGTCATGTCATCCCATCCATTTTTAGGGTTCCGTACCAAGGGTAAAACGAGACCCTATTACTGAGACTTCGCGGTCCGTTCCGTCTGTCTGTCCTGTCTGTCACCAGGCTGTATCTCATGAACCGTGATAACTACACAGTTGAAATTTTCACAGATGATGTATTTCTGTTGCTGCTATAACAACAAATACTAAAAACAGAATATAATAAATATTTAAGTAGGGTAATACAACAAACGTGATGTTTTTGCAGTTTTTTTGCGATAATGGTACGGAATCCTTCGTGCGCGAGTCCGACTCGCACTTGGCCGGTTTTTATTTTCTCTGTGCCATCCATCCTTCAAAATCAGACTAGGGATGTTGGAAGTGCAAAAATATATCGATATATCGATGTATCGATATTTATAAAAATATCAATATCGACCTCGATATATCGAGGAAAAAATATCGATATATCGATATATCGGTCCAATTTTTAAGATTTTCGGTTTTAAAATAATAATGTATTTAGTTCAGTCTGGCTCAATAATAGGTAGTACTATTTTTTAACCGACTTACCAAAAAAGGAGGAGGTTCTATGTTCGACATTATGTATGTTTTTTTTTATGTATTTTCACCGATATCTCCGTCAATTGTAAACCGATTTTGAAAATTCTTTTTTTGTTTGAAAGGGTATATTCCGAAATTGGTCCCATTTTAATTTGGTGAAGATCTGATTAAGGACTTCGAAGATATACAACAGAACTCTTCAATAAATAACGGCAAATCTCTCGGGATTGCTGCAATCGCATGGCTGTTTATTGTTCATACCATTTCATAACATAACATCACGCCAGTACGCTCTTAAGGGGTATGCATTTCTCTCATTTAACCGGTTATATTAAAGTTTCATTATATTCGGGTAATCTATTCTGTCGTTATAGGTACTTACTTAACTACTTCCCTATTAGGTAGGTACAACTAAAAAGTGAAAAAAAAAAAACTTTTTTACAAAAATATACTACCGACTTCCGAATAAGAAAACTAGAAAGTGAAAAAGAACTTTATTTTTGGAAGTCGGTGTCCATAACTTAAAAATTTGGTACTTAACAAAGACACCGACTTCCAAAAATAAAGTTATTTTTCACTTTCTAGTTTTCTTATTCGGAAGTCGGTAGTATTTTTTTGTAAAAAAGTTTTTTATTATACTATATGTACATTATTTAAGTCTTAATAAAAACGAAGGTATTTTAATCGTTAATCCTTTATAATAGGCAAAATTTAAAAATTTCAATTTGCCAATTATTCTATGTTGACACGACCACACACACACAACGCAAAAGAACTCACATTTGAAAGTAAGTGAACAGTGACGGATTTTGGCCACCGCGGCCTGCGGCGGCCGCTATACAAACAAAACATGCAAGTCATAGACAATACAGTAATTTGCCGTTCGTTCCTATCTTTTACGGCTTTGAATTCTGCTAATAAATTAAATTTGAAAAAAAAATATCGTTTTTGATACGTTTTTCGATATTGAATATTTTGTATCGATATATCGATGTATCGGATGAAAATATATCGGCTAAAAATATCGATATATCGTAGCAGAAATATCGATATATCGATGTATCGATATTTTTTCGACAAGCCTAAATCAGACAGGACAAATAAAATACAACGAAAGTCAAAATAAATAATGTTTACCTTTCTATTTAATTTGCAGTTGTTAGAATATGTGTTTTAATTGAGTACTTGAATTTCTATTAATGTTATGAGTACGGGGGCCCACTAACATGGTAAGAAATCATCACTGTCGCTGACTAATGTAATTACTAATAGGTATGATAAAAATTGATGTTTAGTGTGAACACAAGTGCTTGTAAAAATGAAGGCCAATACTAAATTGAACATGCAAACCTTCAAGGGAATCTCAGTTGTCGTATTCAAGTTTTAAAGTAAAAAGTTACATGATTGGCTCACCCACTTCAGCTGCCTTACAGCTCGTAAATAAATGCCCATACATTATAAGTTTACCTAACGGTTTCTTATATTAATTAAGTGTAAACGACCTAATCTAAGCATAAATAACTACCAAAGAAAGCTAGCATTTATCAAAAATACCTACATGTGACTGTACTATGTTTTGAATAAAACTGTTTGACTTAAATAGTGAATAGTAGTCTTTTCAGTGTTCTAAAGATCAAATAGATGAAGCTGTATATAGCATTGTTGATTTGAGAGAAATTAATGCATCTGGAAAATTGTATATCTATTTAAAAAGTCACCCGTAGTTAATTAATAAAAAAATACTTTTCAAGTTTCTGATTAGCAAATCTATAGGTCTTGTCAAGTAAGGGAGTGAGTCACAAGTTTGTAAATAATGATTGACTGAAAGACATATATGAAGGAAATATTATTTATTTATTTGTGTTAATACAAAACAGGATTTTTGTTTTTCAGAATAGCAAGATACTAAACACAATAGCTAATGCTATAGACAATAGAGAGGAGTTAAAGAAAAGGACAGAAAATGGTAAAACTATTTATCAGGAACTACAAAACTGTGTACAAAATTGTCAAACTCGTTTTGGTGGCAAATCTGAGTTAGCCACAGAAGACGATATAAGGTGATAAAAACCAAATTTGGATCAGTACCTAACTATTAATATTGAAGGAAACATTTTCATTAATTAGATGATTATTTCAGAATAGCACAACTATGCGAAAAGTGGGAGAAATTGCTTAGCCATGGCATTAGAACAAATTTATCAAACTCGGCAATTCAGAATTTGGTTACAGCAGGTTTAAACTTCACTTTTAATATTGTTAATGTTGGTAAGATGATGTTATAATATGATAAAAATAATCACGGAAATAGTTGCGCTTTCAAATTCACATGCATTTGTGAACTAAACACATTTTTTACTTAATATCAGAATCTCAATGGAAAGTAATTGGAAATATTGTTTTTGTTTCAGGTAACTCTCTCTGGAGTTACACTTGCTTGCATCTTACTAAACATGAGAAAGAAAGGTTTAAAATTCTTACAAATATCAACACTCCACTAGGATATTTCAGAGCTTTTCTCAGAGCTACTTTAAATGAGAGATCTCTTGACAGGTAAATACTTACATTAACATTAGAAACGGGATATTTACCATGTTTACTGTTTGTTTCGAGTTTCCGATATTTCGGTGCTGTTGCAACCATGACAGTTTAAAAACTTAGGTAAATACTTAAAAACTTTTTTTTTTTTTTCGTGTGGACTACACATTACCTACCTACTTATTTTTTTAAACAGGTATCTGCAAAGCTGGGTAGCTCATGGTCTGCTGATGGAATACTATGAGGAAGGGGCTCTTGTCAGAGATCCTGATACCTCTCATCTTCTACCAAGCTTGGCAGCAGGTTCTATATTTTTTTTCTTTTAAGTTTAATATCCAATTTACTAAAGCCACAGATAATATAATACTAGCATACAGATGCCTCATCCCATACAAAGAAATCGTGCCGATGTAACTAGCGTTTTTCATCTGATTACACCGATATTTTTTTTGTAAATCGATCGTGTTCGGTTCTGTTCCACGGCGATAGATAGATCACCATCTATATCCGTGGAACGGAACGGAACCGAACGCGATAGATGTACAAAAAATAATCAGTATAGAACGTCGACAAGGTTTCTTTGTATGGGCTGAGACACCACTGGTAAAGCCAAAGAAAGGCTACTGATTAAAACATGACCATAGTAGTTTTAATTAAAATATAATACTAATCATTATTTGTGTGTATTATTCCAGGTTTATCAACAGTCTTGTTTGCGTTATCAATCGACAGAGCAGAGTTGAATGACTCACAACAAGCTAATCAATCTAACAAAGCAGAACATGTGATACCTTTGCCAATGCCCGTGAAACCATCAAGTAATTTAAAACGAAGGCCTTTGCGCCAAGTTATATCTTTTGATAAAAATGACCAAAAAAATGCCAATGCCAATAAAAGAAAGTCACTTGGAGCTGCGGAACAAGTAGATAATTCCATGTGGAACAGTGCACCAGCCACTTGTCTAAATTCACCAGATCCTAACATTGTTTCACAGGCTGCTTCCAGTAGTGAGCCCACTAGCTCTGAATACAAGGGTGGTTTGAGACACTTCTTTCCAGACAGTGTCAAAGCTATGGACAGCCCTTCACAAATCCTATCAAAACTATCAGAATGTGCAAAGGAAATATTCTCATCTTCCAACAGTATTGATGTAAATAATGTGATAAAAGACGATGTATCTGAATTAAGTATAAATAATTTAAAGATATCTGAAAGTGACAGTGAAGAGGTTGCAGGGAGTATTGATGGAAGTACTTCATGCTTAGAGCTGTGCTTTACAGAAGATGAAAGTGTACCGGAGGATAAGACGATAAGTTTGATTTTAGAAAATAAGGAAAAAGAATATTTAAATTTGCAAATGAAGTTTACTCAGATGGAAGTAGCCAGTAAGGAAAAAATTAAGAAGTTAGAAAATGTAGTACTAGATCTGAGCAAGTGAGTATAATATATATGAGTGTACATGTACAGTAGGCAACACGTCAATGGTAAAACAAATGGTATTACCTAACCTCGCATTCTATTGAAACTCCTTACTAAGGTAGATCTAATATACCTTAGTATGGAGTACAATTGGTGTGTATATGTCATGGACCAAGTGATTAATATATACACTATGTATAATGCCCATGGGTGAGTATATGTCATGGACCAAGTGATTAATATAAGCACTATGTATAATGCCTGGGCATTATGAATCTAGTCAATTTGGGCAATACTTCTATATTTATCACATTGTCTGGTCATTATTAATATTGCTACGTAACGGTTGGACAATTCGATAATTATGGTGGATATTGGACAGTGAATTAGTCCAAGATCGAGCAAAGCGAGCACGGGAGGTTAGGGCACCACCCGGACACGGATAGGTCATCTCCTTCATGTTAGGTTACTTTAGACCCTGCAGATAGAAATAGAAGCCCCGCAGCGGGATTCCGTCGAATTTGTCGCTTAAATAGTTATAGTACTTACCTATTCTATATTGAAATCAATGTCAACAATAAAATAATTTAATAAAACATTTTTATCACCCTGCCCAATGAGCGATGGGCATTATTTAGAAAGCCTGGTCAATTTAATTATTTCAATAGTTTTTATCATTTTGCCTACTGATATTGGTCATTTTTCAAACTGCCCGGGCATTATGCATAATGCCGTATTAATCACTTGGTCCATAACATATACTTACATTAAATTCTCAGTTTTAATACACGCTTTGCTTTTTAGAGAAAATGATCGATTGAAAGACCAATTACGTCAATACATGTCGGCTGTTGAAATCGGAAAAGCTTTAAAAAATGACTCTGGGGAAAATGCAGAAGTCGATCAGTATGAAAGGAAACTTGTTCAGGTAAACCGAATTTATCTACGAAAACTGCCCTTACTGCTTCGAAATAAAGCCGCTGTTAAATTCAAACTGTTGCAAAGGATATTATGTGACTCGTAATATTTTTTAGGTAGCTGAGATGCACGCCGAGCTTATGGAGTTCAATACATATCTGCAAAAGCGACTCAAAGACTATGAGAGTATATCGGCTATGGAAGTGCTGGAGTATCCCGAGTCCAATGTGAAGGCTCACATACCCAGCGCGTTTCTAGTTGGGAAGAAAACACATTCATATCATGTTTATCAGGTAAACTAACGAGTTTCTGCCTGAAAAAGCGAATTTTCAGGACCTTGCGAAATGCCAGTTCAGTGCTACTGTCACAGTCAAATAAATATCTACCTTGCACTGTTTGAAATTAACTTTAAATCACATACGCTTTTTTGGCCCTTCGTTATGCTGGACGGAGATTTGTGATCCTAAATTACAGTATTATGTCATTTGAAAATGTCCTGCGCAGTGCCGTAACTAGGGTCATGCCCAGGCACAGTGTGCAGGTCCTGGATGGGCGCAGAAATGATCAGACTAGGCGGGCGAGCACGGCCTACTGTGACAGGCTTGAATCACACAGTTTGGTAGCAAAAACCGTGATAAAATGCGTGACTCAAGCCTATGACAGAGGCCTTGCTCGCCCGGCAGGATCACAAATAATATGATAAAATAATATACAAGTAATATACATTCTTACAAGTAATAGAACTGATAAATAACATTAAGTATTAATGTAATTATGATTTTTATTATATGTTGAAGCGAATCGAGCGGCGCGGGCGGAAGCGACATCACCCGTTTTTTAGCCCAATTTTCACCATTAAATTAAAAATAGAAATATTGATGATCGAGTTCCGGGAGCAAGTACTTTTTTGTAGGAAATTGCCTGCTCTTTCAGAATAATTTTTGCGATTTCTAAAACATTTGCAATATTATTTGAGATATGTATTTGCAAAAAAACAAACTCCTTTTTTTACTAAATTGTTGTTTATAAATTATGCAATTTTTGCGACCGACACAGCAATTTAATCAAAAAGTATCTATATGTCAATCCGAATCGAATGACACCTCTATCAGATACCAAGTAGCTACTCATAATTAAGTTTGCAAAATGTAGATTTTAAATGATAGTTTTATTTTTATGAATTTAATATATTTTATCGTCAGAACCGAGTTGCAATATTTGCTCGTGGTACCCCAAGGGGAACTAGACCGGGGGACCACGGGCAAGTACCGTTTTTTTTCAAGGGCGCAGTTATAGAAGCTCGCAACGGGCACATAAAAAGCTAGTTACGGCACTGGTCCTGCAAAAAAAATAAATCATTTTCAGATCTACCTGAAGATAGGACAGGAAGAGTGGAATGTTTATCATAGATACGCCAAATTTCACGAACTTCACATGCAGTTAAGAAAATGCCATCCTGATATAGCGACATACAAGTTTCCGCCAAAGAAAACATTACGAAAACGGGTAAGTGCTCGTAACCCTTATTACTAAGGACATACGAGTGAAAGAAAAAGTGGTCAACCGCCACTTGCCAAAGCTTTACGACTTTTCCCACCCGACCACTTTTCACCCTCAAACTCTTAATAATTTTTTAAACTAAATGAGACTACATAGGTCGAGACTACATAGGTCCACTAGTTAGACCCACTTGCACGAAAAACTTAACTCAGAGTTAGTTGCTAACACGAGGTTAAATTGACAGTTTGTCATATGATATTGTCAATTTAACCTCATTCTAGCCACTAACACTGAGTTAAGATTTTCGTGCAAGTGGACCTTTGTAAAGAACTTGAACAAACTATTGTTAGTAGATATCTTTCCACAAAATTCTAACGATTTGAATATCTTTATTAATCAATGTCAATGAAAATCAGTCGAAAAATGTATTAATATGTTCCAGGACGCCCATTTAGTTGAGCAGCGGCGAATGGCTCTCCAAGCCTATCTTCGGCACATACTCCTCGTGCTCCCAGAGCTTAGGGACTGCACCAACCGTGCACAACTCATCACCTTGCTACCTTTCTTTGGGTTCGTATACCTTTATAATAATTCTTCAGATTTAATTCATGGCTATTGACGACAGTGTTAAAGAAAAAACCGGCCAAGTCCGAGTCGGACTCGCGCACGAAGGGTTCCGTTCCATTATCGCAATAAACGGCAGAAAATCACGTTTGTTGTATGGGAGCCTTACTTAAATATTAATTTATTCTGTTTTTAGTATTTGTTATTATACCGGCAACAGAAACACATAATCTGTGAAAATTTCAACAGTCTAGCTATCACGGTTTATGAGATACAGCCTGTTGACAAATAGACAGACAGACGGACAGTGGAGTCTTAGTAATAGAGTCCCGTTTTTACCCTTTGGGTATTGAACCCGGAGAATAGAAACAAAATATGCTGACTGTACATAAGCTACCGTTTAGTGTTACCTCTGTAGTCGTTCCTTCTGGCAGCCTTTTCTAAAGTGTCTTACGATCGATGTTTCTTAAAAAGTTTTTTGTTTTTAATTTCAGAACTTCATCTACTACCCGGGAGAATGGTTTGAATAACACACTTGATCGCCAACAATCGAATGACTCTATTTCTTCATACAATGCACTTTGATGTCAATACGCTTTTGTGAACGCCTGGAAAGGCCTGTTACTCAGTGTACGGATAGTCATAATCAGGGCCTGATCTACCCACAGGCTAACCAGTCTATAGCCTAGGGCGCGAGGAACAAGGCAAATAACAATCTCTTATTACACTATCGGGATCGGAACTAAGACACTCGTGAAAACGTGTAATACTCGTATAAAGAATATGCATATTCGTGGCCTGGGCGCTCATTCATAGTTAGCCTGGGGCGGTAAGAACTCTATATCAGGCCCTGGTCACAATCCAACAGATAAATTTACTAGTAGAACCGAATTTGCAGTAAGTTATTCGTCAGATTAATAATTAACCGGAACTTGTCTGGAGAACTTGAAACGGGTGTCCGTGTACATTTCCAAAATAACCTGGCTTTTTTAGATATTTTGCACAGTTATGCTAAAGATACAAACTAAAAAATATAATTTATTTTTATTATGAAATTTTTATTTTTAATGTATTAATGAAGATTGACTTACTTATTTATGAATAATATTGTTTTTGATCGGGCTTGAAATGTTATATTGGCGTAGTACAGAAGCCGATCTTTTTACAAAAATAAGAAAATGATATATTATGTAAATAGAAATGAAATTTATAAAATTTGTATGTATTCAAGTGTTCATTGTTGGGAACCTAGAGTCGTTTATGTAATGGAACTTTTGGACGTATTATTTATAATGTATTATTAAAATGAAATTAGATATTAAATTATATTTTAAAGTGTTTATTGTAGATATTCTAAATATGACACATAGTAAAAAAACAATATAGGTAGGTATTTTACATCCATAAGCGTTACGAACACAATCAGCTCTAGGTTTCCATAATGAGCTACACAAGCTGATGTAATGAATATTTTATACATGTTATTTAGGTTGTAGAAATGATATATCAGTAAACCACAACACATTTAGCTAACGTATTTTATTTAATTCCTCTATTATAACAATGTCTTTACATAACTGAACTAAAACAACCGGTCAAGTGCGAGTCGGACTTGCGCATGAAAGGTTCCGTACCATTATCGCAAATAACGGCAAATAAAAAAACACCTTTGTTGTATGGGAGCCCCACTTAAATATTTATTTTATTCTGTATTTGTTGTTATAGCGGCAACAGAAATACATCATCTGTGAAAATTTCAACTGTCTAGCTATCACGGTTCATGAGATACAGCCTGGTAACAGACAGACAGACGGCTCGCGGAGTCTTAGTAATAGGGTCCTGTTTTTACCCTTTGAGTACGGAACGCTAAAAAAGGAGTTGAGATAAAATTATTAGAGGTTGGCCAATTCGTACGTGACAATCCTATGGACCGTGGCGCGGGGACGTAAGGCAGCGGGGGTGGTAAAACATGCGCGCGGGACGGGTGTCACCTGACGGGAGCGCCGTCGCGTCATTGTTGGGTAGTAACGTCCCTCGCCACCCGCGCAGACCATGGGAGTGTCACATAAGAATTTGCCAAGCTCTAGATTGTGTATGTTGGTAAAAAAAGTTAGTAAAATCAAAAAACCCGACTGCAAAGATGTAAACTAGAAGAAAATCATACTGTGCGGTCGGAGGATCAGGGGGTCAGCCAGTTTGAGAATATTTATCCTCCGACTGCACAGCATGATTTTCTTCTTGTTTACATCTTTGCAGTCGGGTTTTTTGTTTTTATATACCTTTTTTATTTACAACATTTTTGTTACTTACTATACTTATTTTTCGAAAGACTTTTAAACATATATAATAGTCACAGCGGATCTTTATGTCTCTAAAATTGGCGCTGCCAACCATTGCGCAAGAAACAGTTTGTCATCGAGTATACTGCATAGAGTAAGCGAGATAGGACGATGCGGCAAACGTAAGCGAGTGAAAGAGACAGTTATACAATGCTATCTTCCCTTTCAACATTGACAAAAAAATTGTTACTGCGGGTCTTGCAGCCAGTTCAGAAACACAAAGATCCGTTGTGAGTATTTTATGTGGTATATATTTTTGTAATCACCTCTAAAAACCCTTCATTTTGATACGCCACTCGATGGGTTTGGAAGAAGAAAAAAATTGCAATCTCCAAAAAATGGCGCCCAAAAGCCGCCATGTTCCTTTTTTTTTAAGGCACTTTTCTAAGGCGATCAATACCTATCTAACGATGTCTTATAAAAATCCGTGAAGTGGTTTGAAAGATATGAGGTAATGAAGAATATTACTAACATATATGCAAGATACGCGCGAAAAACATAACTCTTTCCTTGCAGCCGGGTAAAAAAGAAATCCCTGGAACCATCGATTCGATAACGAATCTTTCACTGCTACACTATCGACAAGAGCTATATATGCTAGTTTTACACTGAAAAATATGTTTTACAAATAAAGTACCTAAGCTATTTCAGAGAGAACAGAATTGGCTGGCAATTTGTTTTTATTGTTTAGGTTTTGCCACCGAAGTCCGAAAAAGAAGTCAATTTTAGTTATGTCTCACTTTGTGCTGGTCCTCTCTTAAGTCGTTTGCTTTTATTGTAAGTTGTTATACTTCAATTTTTAGTTTAGTATCTACACCCACTACACAAACACGTGAAGTAAAATTGAAGATAAATCAACTACTAATTTTATATATATCAATCTTGCACTGTTTTCTAAGTTGAAACATAATAAAAAAATAAAAATTGCAAGTCTATTTCTAAAAAAAACAGATTTTCTGACAAATACGTGGACACAAACATACATACCGCACCCTTAATAATATAAGGGCTCAAGTCAAAATTTTTGAAAAATTTGATTTTGAATGCTAAGGGCACAAAACGAAATTATCTACCGGCTACCGCTGACAGAGAGAGAAAAAAAACGTTAACGACTCTGTAACTATAACTTACGTAGTAACTATTCAGTAATCTGTGCTATAACTATGTCTCTCTCACACTCCCCCCGCTCGTCTCCCGTTCTTACTGCTATAAGGTCGCAACCAGTAACGTGTCCATACTTGTCGAAGGCAGACCGTTCAAACGTTCTAACCATTTTGTATTATATAGAACAATTTGTAGTTGTGCCGTTATATTATAAAAATATACTAATATTAAACTAAATAGTGACAGGCCTTTTAATAATATACTGGATCAAACTTAAATAGGTCCACATTACTGTTATATTTTTTTGTAGTATTGAAAAATAAACTGGAATGTTATAATTCAGAATCTTTAAACACGTATTCCCAAAAAACTACTTTTTTGTTTTAAGCCTTTATATTACTAAGGGTGCGATACATACACTTATGAAATTTGGTTCTCATGTTTAGAAGCCCACAAAGACCAACACACTGAACACACAGACACATTTGAATGTATCACTCGAACCACACTTATTTGAACATGACGCTCGATGTTTTATTACAACCTGATTTTAAAAATACCGGCCAAGTGCGAGTCGGACCCGCGCACGATGGGTTCCGTACCATTATCGCAAAAATGGCAAAAATCACGTTTTTAGTATTTTTTGTTATAGCGGCCACAGAAATATATCATCTGTGAAAATTTCAACTGTCTAGCTATCACGGTTCATGAGATACAGCCTGGTGATAAACGGACAGACAGACAGACGGATCTCGGAGTCTTAGTAATAGGGTCCCGTTTTTCCCCTTTGGGTACGGAACCCTAAAAACCAACGACTTTTTGGTGTACCAATAGGGTTCATTATTGATCTCACTCCTCACCCGCGCTCGTGCCTTTGCTCCCATCCACTAAAGTTGATATTTGAAAAGAATTTATCATGCTCTTTCATGGGGTCAAACCCTTTACCTTACGAAATTAGGCTGCTGGTATCATTATGTGCAAGTTGTAACAAGTTCAAAATATTTTTGGTATTACTATGAATGGTCATGAAAGTAGAGGTGAGACGTACTAGGTAAAATGCGTACTGAGTCTTGGAAGTACGCGTCCGCTTAAATACTTATTCCAAAAACTAGGTCCACGAGTATTTAGGCGTCTCTAGTTTATTGACGTTTTTATAGCTAGCGAGTCTTCGTAATATCGAGATCGAGTAGTCGCTAGTCGGAGTAATGTAATGGAGTATTTTCGGTTTATGGATTATTAACGTATATAAGACTAGACTACGCGTTGGTATTCGTATCTTTTCTACATTTTAAAATTGTACATGCTTCTGTACACTAACTATTGACTGGGATTAGTGTAGAGAACAACACACACACTACACTAAACTATACTTTGTTTTCTTGGCTTGACTAAATTATCTATCGAAAATTCTAAACAAGTAACATATCAAAGTTACTTAAATATAACTTATTAATCTACGATAACTTGTACAAAAATACTTAGATAAAATCTTATTGAAATTTTCTTTACTCCAAAGGTCACTTTTAATCTTTAAACATACGTTCACGTAAACAATAGGTACCGTTCCTGTGACGTATTGTGACGTACTGATTTAAAAAACAAACATTGCTAATTATTAAAGTAACAGTGATTCTATTGGTACCTATAGACATTAGGTTTAATAACGCGAAACAAATAAATCGTCTCACCAATTTTGAGTGCGGCACCGAAAGTCTCCGAATGTCACCGGAACTGACCGAGACTGTTGGTAAACGCGAGTATGGCAGTACGTGACTACGTGTCAAACGCCATACGCTTAAATACTCGAGACGCGTTTATGTGGTGCGCACGGAATAAGTCTTTACACGTCCGGCCAGAAACCTATTCCAAAAACCTATTCCAGTATATACGTCTCATCTCTACATGAAAGCCAAAATTAAAGTAGCGACTTGCTTAAATGTAATAAAACCCTAATTTACATCTCACGTGTTGTAAAAGGGGTCTTTTCGCTGACGCGGAGTGGACACCCTGTAGGTGGTTGTCGACCCCTGGGGGCGATATAGACCACTTTAGGTGTCACTGCTGTAATCTCTGATACAATCTATTTGATAAACAGGCAGCTTATAACTTGCAACAACTTTGCAATGTTGTGTGCTGTGTGGCTGGTATAGATTATTTACCAAACATTATTAAAATGTTTTATGCTTAAAAAAATGTAGGGCATTAATGTGATAGAACGGTGTCGGCGATGCTTTCCGAAGTATAAATTGTCCAATTTCTTAATCCTTCATATTCTTATTTTTCCGAATTCTTATTTTTACATATTCCAAATTTTTAATATTCAGTTATTTACACTTTCTCATTATTACATGTTCCATTTTATTCCACATTCTGTATTTTCCACATTTAAGTACAATCACAATAAAAACTTTGTAACAGATTTTGTTCCACACACAATTCATCTCGTGGATGACCAAAATCTGCTTTGATTTGTGGAGTTGTTTTAGTGAACGCCATAGGAAAAGAGGACGATTGAGAGGCTTGGCACTTCCGTTTAAATAAAAAGGTAGGCAGAAGTAATTTATTTATTCTTTTTCATACATTTTCTGAAAAAAGAGGCATCATATTTTTTTTATTAGCCTATATTGTCCCACTGCTGGGCAAATATTATGAAAAGATAATTAAAAATTGCCAAATACATACGGAGCAAAGCCATTGATGATTTATTAAAAAGCGCAATATAGCCTGAAGAATGTTTAAAGAAATTATATTATAACACGTTGGTTCAAGTAACAGTATTGATACGTGAACCACAGAACTTCTTAAAAAAAACAGGTTCCTATTTATTTCAGAAAATGTTCGAAATGGAATGAATGGTTTTCACCCATCTTTTTATACATGTACATCGTAGTATATAGTTCTTTTATTTCCTCCTCATTTTGCTCTAGACCTCTTTCTTTTACTTTCTTTGATTTACTGGCTGAAATAAGTGGTTTTGATTTTAAGTTTTTTTAACTTATGACAATCGCGTTTATTTTCCTTTTTATATCGAACTGTACTCATTTGGAAAATTTGGTGTTAGGACAAAAAACAATTAGGAAACCTAGGAATTCGGAAATATAAGAATTTGAAAAAATAATAATTAGGAAAAATAATGTTACGTAATTTAAAGAATTCGTAAAATAAATAATATGGGAAATCGCGAATTTGGATTTTGGCGCTGACACCGATAGAACAGATCTGCAGCGTCGTTGAAAGATGATTTGATTTTGCTTGCATATCAAATTAATTGTTCGGCTTTACGAAGAAAACTTATGTATCAGAAGCCGCGGGCTCCGGGCTCTATATACAATAACAGGTTAAAGGGTCTTGAGTTCAATGAAAAAACACTTTAGCAAATAAATTCATGATTTTATTTTCATAATAAATAAAAAAAACAAGAAAACTCTTTCTGAGAATTTTCCATATATTAAAATACATGATACAAAAGATGTCAATACGAACTAAATCACTTGGTGCAAAGGCAAGCCTGTCGGTTTGGGGTTGGCCAGCTCCGGCCGCGTCCAAGGCGCGTCGAGTGCCGGCTAATATCTATGCAACAGGCGAGTGGAAACCGAGGATAGCCTCTTGAACTACATTTTAACAAAACAACTATCTTAAAGATTAACAAAGATACAATGTGCTTTCCTCGTGGAATGCATCTTTGTAGGCATCTCTAATTTTGATTGCAAAATATATACGGTATTTGATCATGATTTTAAAACAATGTAGGTAATTAGAGGTATATAAAAAGCGCATTTATTACACTTCAAAAGTGAAAATAACGAGATAATTTAGTTGTATGTAATACAATAAATAAATTATGATAAAAATCATGTATCTAAATTAAGTGTGAAATAATTTACTACAACTTTACATCTAAACGATATAAATGTATTGCAACACACTAAGGAGCTTTGGAACCATTGAGTAATTCAGGGCTTACATTAAATTTCAGCTGGTAAGTAATCTCGAACAATAAATCTAAAACTTGTGATTCATCTTTGGTTTTCTGGACATTGAGTCGGCTATAGTTCCATAACTCCTCATAGGACGCAGCCACATGGGCGCTACACTGCTCCGAGTCAGATGCAGCAAGCATATACTGGACTGCGATCCGTCGTGATTAATTCATAAGTACTTATATAAGTTACAGATCTACTGCGAAGCTGATGCATCCTATAGCAAATAGAGAACTTTATTAAGCAATCAAACATAGGTACTATGTTAGATGCTGTTTTTCCAAAGTTTATTTATTTCTCATGTGAACAGATGCCAGACGGTGATCCGAAGTGAAATATGCCATACATTTAATTAAAAATATACTTTCTTAATTGTTACGGACTATATTATAAGAGCCGATATTGTAACTTAGTGACTAAAATTACTACTGAGACAGTTACAAGAAAGACGCAATACAAAAGTAAAATATTTGCTAAAAAAACATCACAGCTCACAAGCTAACGTGAAGGTGACGCGCAGTAGGAGGGACTAAGCTAAGGTGCGATGAATGATAACCTACAATATGCAACAACTATATGTGTGTACTATGTTTCATAAGCAGTAACAAACGTACTGTTACAGTTTAATCTTTCACTGGAGCTAAATGTGATTAGTTGAAAGAGATTTTCATATTCATGATTGAATATAAAAATCACCCACTAATATCGAATCGCATGTCAAAGTGGCGCAGACCGTGCCTAGTGACAGAGAACTTGCTTGTTGCAGCAAGTCGTCCAGGCACACGCACGTGAAACCAATGCAAACTCACCGGGTATGAGCGGATACCTGAAGCTTTATGTATCTGAATTATATTATGTACCTCGTTATCACCCATGACACCTTGTGAACATATAGGTTTTCGTTTCGTTAACTAAATAAATGCTCGCATGTCGGCATATCAACGCTTATCACAATATATAAAAATATATATTAAAGAAGCTTAAACTACAACTACACATTGAAGATGCACACTGCTATGCATTTGCCACCACACGTGGAATTGATAACAACGCCGACAGTAACATACATATTATTATAATATTTTTTTTACTTTTTTTGTTTTTATTTTATTTGTGCGGCAGCATATGCAATTCTGCAATTAATTCACAGCATATTCTTAAAGATAACGAGATATTGCATCTTGGAAATCATTGTTTTATATCCGTATGAGAAAGAAATGAGAGCATGTTTATCCCGTATATTTCATACAAATTGGTAACTGGCTCGGTATGTCTTTGTACTGAATGATTGCTCACTTCTCAGTATGCCGCATTTCTTTCTCAAGCAGATAAATAATCTCAAAGTTCATCGAACATTTAATCGAGTTTAAGCATCCATAATGAGAAACTAAATTAATACTTTTTGTCATTTCATAAAAATATTATATCTGATTTAAAAATAGCAACATCAAAAGACCATTGAAGCTTCGGTCTGCTCAAACCGTAATACTTTTATTTTAGAACTGGTATTATATCGAATTTATATGAAACCTGATATATTATATCGCAGAAAGCTATTAATTGTTCTAAATCCATGTGCACTTACAGACTTTAATATAAGGTAGCTCAAAACATTAAGCCTAAGAGAATACTACCAATATTTTTCATATTTTTTTGTTGCACTTATTATTTAGGCTTTCCATAAACACATAGTTATAATAATGGTTATGATTTTAAAAGAATTATTTTCGTCGCCCCTGTAAGGTACATCTATGAAGTTTCATTTAAATTCTCTATGATGTAACGGCTATCTCTTCAACTCTCATCTGAAAAAAATAAATTTGTTTTGTAACGGATTTAACTAAAAATTGTGTACAAAGTGACTACAGATTTATTTTTAGGTATAGTTACCTCGCGCGCCCACAATGATAGACTTCCGTTTGATATCTTGCGCAGGCGCAGGTCGCACCACACCGGGCGCTCCGCCACCCACCAGGTGACCACCACCAGCACGGATGGGTTTCGCTGGAAAAAAATCACAATGTTAACATTTGTAACCTTCGTAGTGAAGTATACAACGTCATTTTAAAATGTTACTTTAAAATTCCGCTTACCGATTTGGGCTTGTGGGCCTCGCCGTGCGAGGTTCTTTGCACGCACGGCCTCCTTAATTCTGTCAACTTCAAATTGATATCTCTTGCGATCACGCATGGCGCCATCCTTCGCTTCCTGCGAAGCAAAAAAGAACAATGTAATCAGTCACAATTTACTATAGTAAAACTTTTTAATAAATAAGTGCAATGGTTTGTCTCTTAACCAAAGGCGTAACCGTGATAGTACCTTGAGTGCTGTTTCCAGCGCCTTGACGCGCTCCATAGTGGCTCGCAGACGCTTCTCAAGCTTGGGCACCTCGCAGCGCAAGTCCGCGTTGTCGCGCACAAGCTGCTTGTGCACCTTGGTCAACTGTTCCAAGTTGTTCTCCAAGAACGAGATCTTCTGCTTCTGAGCCAATGAGCCGCCCTCCTCTTCTGCGCCCTCTTCTGAGTTGTTGGATTTCTTTATCCTTGCCTGCGCGACAAAATGTTGTTAATAATAATTATGCAAAAAGAGGAGAAAGCAATTTGAATGAAACCATCTACGATAATGATTGTACTCGCCTGCAGATCCTGTACAAATAACTTGCGTAGATTGTGCAGTGTCTGCAGCTCCTTGGCCACAGTGTCTTCCAATCCCTTGAGGTCAGCGCGGGCTTGTTCACGCCGCTCCACGCTTTGACTACACATAAAACAGGCCTCCCATTAGTACACTTAAAAACTAAGGAATTCAATGATTAGTTAATGGTCACCCCTTATTACCTGCGAACAGATGTGAGCTATCTAACTGCCAGCACGCACCCATCCATATACATCGCCGCTCCTTGTACTTAGGCCGTATGTTTTAGAAAATGCCAACCCTCGGCAGAATGAATATGAATGGGATACGTGCGGAATAAAATGATAACTCAAAAGTAAAAAGCGTAAGGCGTTACAAGACCTCGCACTACGTCTACATCGTACTTACATCGACCATAACAATGTGTAACACATATACGTTTTGTCGCTTCTTTCAAGCAATTTAATCTAGAAGAGTGTATTGAGATAGGAATGTTCTAAGTATTGCATCGATTAAATTGCTAGACCAAAGGTACGCCTGGTGTGTTTAAGTTACGTGCACATAAAGTTTTCGCTTTTTTGAAACATCGCAAGAAGTTTTTTATTTAAGGTATCTTAAACACATGGAGGCGATAATCACTCTTCGGCATTTCGAGTGCACACAGACTAGGGAAGTGACTTGGACACTAGGAACAATATAATGCGGTAAAATGCAATCTAATACTAAATAGATGGCAAATATCAGAGTGGAATGAAAAGTGTTTCATGCAATGTTAAAACTATCAATTAAATGCGATTGAATTATTTGTGGTAAATGCTTGAAGGAATGCTTAAATGGCTCTTAATAGTAAATGCCTTAGAACAGACATCGCAGTTGTATTTATTAATGAAATTATTACTTAATGGTTCCATTTCGCCTGTCGTCTATCAATAACTTTAAAATACCTACGTATATCTATCATCTAAATTGTCTCTAATAACTTTGATTAAGTATACAAGATCTTATATGGACAAACAGTAAGATGAATTCTATTTTACCGAAACACGATAATATCCATGGGGAATTAGCTATAACGGTTTTCAAATTGTATAAAAAAATAGTTTGATAAAAATATTACTCGCCAACTCTCTATACAAACACTAAGGATTATTTACATCTATATTTACATGAACATATTGTTTTACGATATCAATTTAATTTGCTGCTTCATATATTTTCGACTAATATTTTGTGCAAGCATCAACGACGACTATATAATACGAGTTGATAATTTACGTATTACAGCAATACAAGCTGTTCTAACAAACGACTAGAGGTTTTATCATATTTAACTTTACGCTATTTCACGTGTAAATAAATCTAGGAACACATGGTTCTTAAAACGAAATCGATAGAAGTAAACTTGCAACTGTACAAATATGTACTTGATTTTTAACAACGCAGTAAGGCAGTGTTGATAACAGCTTAAAATGCGCAACCGTTTATTAACGCAAACGTTGCGTATCGTCATAATATTAACAACCGAAATGATCACAACGCGATAACTTATAACGAAAAGTAGTATAGAATTTAGCTTGAGTTATGCTGCTACATTATTTACTAAAAAAATCATACTAAATAATTACGAACGTTAATATAGAACATGCTACAATATAGCAGATAACTACAACATTCAAATATTTTAAGTATCTTACAAGCAAAATAATCATTATAAAATAATCTATGATTGACTAGGCATTAAATGCTTTACCGACTAGTCATGATTAGTCTTTAAAGCCAAGCGTCAAAAATGCATAAAAAAATATGAACTTATCGTTTTGAATATCAAAACAACAATAAATACAACTGGCTTACATCAAATTACAATTATAATATACTAAAGTCTCTGCCAGATAGCAAAAAATTAAAAGTAATTGATCCGACTTGTACCAAAAAGTATATATTTGAAAACATGATTTTTTGTTTATGGAGATATTTTGATAATTTTGGTCTCAAATGAAAGGTATAGGCGTAGAACAATTTTCCAATCGGTCCACGCGTTTATGAGAATTTAACTCATTACTAAACGCCAAGAGAAAGGGGTCATGAATGCCCCCTACCGCGATACGCTTGTTTGATCGTGTTAGCGATACTGCCTTTACATTTATTTCGTATCAATTCGAAATATTGGAATGCATTGGTAGACAGGTGTTAACGACTTTAATTTTTTTGTTATCTGGCGGTGACTTAAGGTATTTTGTACTTTTGCTATACTTTAAAATGTAAGCGAGTTGCGAACGTGATAGCATCGTTATTTACATCAAATAAATATATGGATCTCTCACACACATTAAATTAACAAACTGATCTAAAGTCAACATTTCGTTCAGCAATCTATACATGGAATTTCATTAGTAATCTGAGCTGGTCCCCTTCGACATATTTTCAATAAAATAACATGCCAACTAAAACCAATTCCGACTCCATATTTAATTATTGCTGATAATGTCATTAAAGGCACTGCAAAAAATATTGTCTGGTGTCCAGAGATCCACATTGTATCACAGAACACATGTAACAAAGCTTAAACCAAAACAACAATTTGTGGATAACGATGGGTGAGTAGGATCATGGTGACAGATATAAGTAGATGCAGCTGGAGGGGGTGGATGTTGCAGGAGTGGCGCGGGACAAAGGACTTGGGGATTGCCGAGAGCGACTTCTCCTCTTTGGCAGAAGCTTTCTCAATATCGAGGCCCATTCCATATGAAAATCCTAGTTTCTCCCTCTTCGGCGAAATGATGTAATCCCTAAAGATATCGCCGTCCTCTTTCAGCACCATCTGCTGATTGACAACCTCTTTCTCGGCTTTATCGAGAGTACGTCGCGGTGAGCGTGACACTAACATGAGTTCCTTGAGTTTGGCAGACTTGTCGGCCTCCTCGCGCTTCAGTTTCTCGTAGTCGTCCTGTAGTTGCTGGCGAGCCAGCGTCAGTTCCTGGTAGGTACTGCAACCAAACAAATACACATTAGTATTCTGACTTACTGATGAGTATATATTCACATATTTGTGATATTAGAGAAGGCAATATTGTTGTACAGTGAATACAATAATAATATATTTCTGATAGAATTCAAGCCGCGGTTAATCTCACGGGAGCCTAGTCACGGATGTGGACAGACACACGACCCGCTATCTCTTCATCACTCTCAAGCTGATGGTGTGGCAATCTTACACAACTTGTCAAAAAGGCTAATGACTGACGACTTTACGACTGTGTGCAATAATTATTACGTAAATCACGACTTTATTTTGTTGTTTTTTTATTTTGTTTCTAGGTATTTCCTAGTTTCGGTAGTGTAGTATAATATAGTGTGGGTAAGTGGATACTAACTCCTTGAGCTCCTGGTGGTGGCGCTGCAGCGCGGCCAGCTCGTCGCGCAGGGCGGACAGCTGCGTGGCGTGCGCGTTGCGCAGCTGCTCCAGCTGAGCTTCCAGCGCGCTGCGCACCTGCGAGTCGGCGCGCTGCTCGGCCGCGGCCAGCTGCACGCGCTCGGCCGCCTGCACGCGACACAGTTATTATTGAGGTTTTGTAATTAAGCAAGCTGTAGAAGAGTTTGGCGCAGGTTAGTGGGCCACCTACCTGCAGCCGCGCGCACTCCTCGCGCAGAGCGTCGGCCGCCTCCTCCAGCTGGCGCTTCTTGTTCTCGGCCTCCCGCATGGACTCGCCCAGCGACGCGCAGCGCGCCTCGTGCTGCGAGATCAGGAGCCTACACTCGCCCAGCGAGCGTTCGTACTCCTCAATCTGTTGGAAAGACATTCCTTAATTATGATCGCAAGTTTTAGGACATTATGATTTCACGATTGCTGAAGTGTTCTATATTTGACTTAGAAAAATGTTTCCATCTGTATGCCACCTGATGAAATGATAACTAAACCTAACCATGTGTTTACAGGTTGCCTAATATTGGACACTGAACCTTTTTACCCATATTCAAGTATTTAGATATACTTTTACTTGTACATGGTTGGTTCTTTTTCTAAGAGCAATATTTACGTAAAAAAACATATTCACTGACCTTCTGGTTAGCGTCGATGTTGGCCGACTCAAGTGAATGGCACCGCTGCACGATGTTCTTCACTTCGCTCTTCATCTTGCTGATATGAAGACGTGCCACCGTGAACTCCTCCTCAAGCTTGCCCACAGTGTCCACGTTCAGTTTGAAGTCCAGCTCCGAGCCTCCTACGGCAGCGCCGATCTCCGCGAGGTCTCGAAGAAGGTTTGTTAGCAGTTCAGCAATTCGTTTGCGTTGATGAGCCGAGAGGTCGCGTAGTTGTTGGAGTTCGGAGGTCGCACTGGCCAAGGCACTCTGAGGATAAGAAAATATTATAGACACTTGTATAAAACATCTCAAGGTAGTCTGCCATTAATTTGGTTGTGGACACATCACAATTAGGAGAGGCTATCAAGACTGTTAAGAGCGAAATGAATGCAGCAATAATGTTTCCATCAATTCATTCCTCAACTTTGAGTAAATTTGATGAGCTGCTGCTTTTAATTAAAATCAATAAATGTTATCCTCTAAAGCAACTGACCTGCTTGGTCTGCAACTCCTCGGACATCTGGTCGCACTCGCGGCTCTTGCTGTCCACCTCCTGCGACTTCTGGTCGTAGTTGACGGCGAGCTCCTCGAGCGCCTGCAGTACCTCCTTGACCTCCTCCTTAGCGGCTTCATTCTCCTGCTGGATGCGGTTCATGTCACCTTGCAGGGACTCGTAGTCGCGTCTGTGGTAAACATAAAAGTTGTAAGTTAAATTTAATACATAACATCACATCAAGATTTAATCACTGGGGGGTGTAGGAAAATCACATTCAGCCAGTGATGCATAAGTCGCATGTAGCAATAGGTGGACTTTGTGGGTTCACAAGAGAAACACATGCTTTTCCCTCAAGTTGTTCAAAAGAAAATACCACCATCTGAATAAAAAATAAACATATCTTAAAAGATGTACAAGTATTTTGGATATCAGCACATTTTTATCAGTGTATGTAGGAAACATGTAACCTCGTTAATCGCAAATCTAAATGACGTAGCAAAATGCATGACGCCGTAGATATTAACTACAGTATCAGGCATTTTTAATTATTTTAATCGAAAACCCAACGAGGTATGATATAGTTTTGGTGTTTAAAGCTATTTTACCTTGTGCAAGCAATAAGCTCCTCTTGTTCCATCATCTGGTCCTTGAGTTTCTCCACCAGCTGCGAGTGCTGGTTGATCTCCTCGTCTTTATCGTCCAGCTGTTGGTACAGGGCTTCCAGTTTGCCTTGCATGGCCGCATCTTCGACTGCGCTAGACACGGCAACTGGCACCGGCTGAAAATAAAATGTTGGTTAGGCACAAGACAAGGGATGTAGCTTATGCAAAATAATCAGTCTTACACATTCGTCGTTCCCTCTTACAGAGGAGCGGGCCGTAATCCACCACGCCGACCCAGTACCGATTGGAAGATTTCACAATGACTACGAATATTTTGGTTCCAGGACATGACGTTTTCTAAACGATGTTTATCTCAACATATTGAAAGCATCTATCAGTCATGTATTAGACTACATCACTAGCCACAAATACTATTGAAAGTATTTGTTATTTTATATGAATCAAAAACTAATTTCAGTTGATAAGTTCTGATACAATACGTGTTCGTAGGCGGCGCATATTGCGCACCTGACCTTTTTCAAGGACGTCACGAATAAGGTTCATATATGACCTTCCATTCGATGTTTATGGGACTTGGAAGTCAATGAACATTATGTATAAAATGTCATAAACCATTTTCATGGTGGAAAATTCTTAAGAACAAAAGATTATCCTGTAACAATAGTTGTTATTCATTTAAAACTATTCATCTGTGTCACATGGATTCCTATAATATCTCAAGCTTACAATAGTTCGTAGTGAATCATCACTTACCGCCGCAGGTGGCTTCTCTTCAATGAATGACGTAACGGGAGTGACGGCCTCGATTTCTTGCAAGTTAACCTGTTCCTCGATCCGTACGGTCTCGCCCGAGCGCCAGCGGCTCAATTCTGCCTCTAGTTTTTCGACCTGATAAATAGAATGTGTAATTTGAATTCAGAATCGATGAAGATATTTTTTTACGATATAATGCATGATATTCTGTAGTACTAACCTTGCCCTTCAGCCTGCCCACCTTCTCCTTTTCTCTCTCGTAACGACGCTTCCATTCCTCAGCAGTGAGCTCCTCGTTGACGCAGACGACGTTCTTGACGGTCTTGGCTCTACAAAGGAAATAAAAATGTTGTATGAATGTAATCAAGAGTATTACTAATACAGAATACTTATGAGTTTGATTCTAAATATTATTGGTTGGTCATGGATCTCTATAGATATATTGTATTGAAGCATAGAATGGTGGTAAAATGGTGTTCATAATACGTACCTTTTACCAAAGTCAAGTGTACTCTTGGTCTCGCTCTCGTTGAACGACGCGGGGGAGCAACAGATGACGATCGTAGTTCTAGCGTTACCTCCGAGCGACTCTTGTAAGATACGCGTCAGTTTTGAGTCTCTGTATGGTATATGTGATTTGTTTCCGTCGGCCAACGCAGAAATGACATTACCCAACGCCGATAGCGATTTATTAATATTTTTAGCTTCATCAAGGACTGTACCTTCAGCACCAGTTTTAGATACCTGTTAAAACATTTTTCCAAATAAATAATTCTGGCTTGACCAGGAAAATAATAAATAATATTTCCTTATAATAATGTAATAAATTATGTTCTAGTGAAGGTTGATTCATAAATATATTTCAGTATTAGAATAATAAGTACCTTTTCAGAACCAGCCAAGTCCACCAGATATAACTTGCCCGAAAGTTTCTTTTGATTCTCAAGGTTCTCTTGTTTAACGTTTATGAGGAAGACGGAATGAGATCTAGATGAATGTTCATTCATGTCTGAAGTAAAAAGTGTTGGTTAATAACTGAACATACATCACACAACTTACTTTTATTTGAGCTATGTTAAATACATACTTGTGACTGCAATGTGTCGATTTGATTTTCCCTCCTCAATAACTTCAAACACTTCTTCAGGACTTGACACAAATCTTTCTGTAGCACCTTTGACGAATGGGACTCTGTTTTTGTCTTCATGAACACTGAGGTTCACTTTTGATACTG
This sequence comes from Anorthoa munda, assembly GCA_945859665.1. NCBI lineage: Eukaryota > Metazoa > Arthropoda > Insecta > Lepidoptera > Noctuidae > Anorthoa > Anorthoa munda. The sequence goes on along the minus strand of OX243905.1, from coordinate 13,600,897 downwards.
AAAACAACAATTTTTCAGTCAGACATGAAAAGTCATCTTTCTAGTTGCTTACTGACTATATCAATTAGTTGTACTAACCGTCTAACAAATCCCTGATCTTGTCCATGTAAATTTCAAAGTATGACACTTTAATGTGAAATTCCAAGTTTTCTTCCATGGCATAAATATGATTGAATATATCATTTACTATCCGTGGAATAATACCCTGTTTCCCTGGATCCCCTGTAAAACAATAAAGAAAGTGTAGAAATAAATCAAAGTATATAAAAGAAGTATGCATGAACTAATTTGACAGAACATACCTATGACACCTTCCATAGTATGTGTTTTTCCTGAACTGGTCTGTCCATATGCAAAAATAGTGCCGTTGTAGCCCGCCAGTACGTCAGAGACGATACTCTTGGCTGCTTCATTGTAGACCTTTTCTTGGGTTGCATTGGGCTTAAATACTTTGTCAAACAAGTACACTTTACCCTGAAAAAAGATGGGAATGTAAGGCATTTGCAAAAGAAATGCATTGCATTTATTGTAGAAAATATATTGTGATGAAGAAGTAACTGAAAAGACAATTCATACTATGTTATTATGAAAGTTTCATTCTAAATATCTCTTGTGTACAGTGCGAGACACTGTAAGCATATTTATTACCTATAGGTATAAGATGTGTGATATAATAACTACATCATTAATTATTCTAGAGACTAAATACAGAATTATAATTTATGAAGACTATGAGCAATTTACCAAAGTTAGTACCCCACTTGTTGTACATAATATGTAAATTATATCTTGGTCTATTTCTCTGCAAGATTAATAGACTTCTACTTGTTCAAGTGTTAGTCACTTCTCGGCATTTCAATTATGCAAATGACCTTACATGTTCAAAACATTCAGTGTGCTACACATTAGGATGTTATGTATATAACTTGAAATAATAAAATGTTTCACCTGATTTTAAACAATACCAAGTTAGAAAAAGAAAACAGTCTTGATTACAACATGTAGTATGAAGGCCAGAGACTTTCATACATAAAAATGTCAAGATTGTTATGTTTTATATTGTAATCATTTCCTGTAAGAAAATACCTTAATCTGTTCCAAATTAAATAATATCAATTAATGAAATTGCAATTGCAATTTGAAAATTTTTGTCACAAAGTTAACTTGAGTCATGTTCTCTAAAATTAGATGTTAAACAAGCACTTCCCTTCCATGGCTAATTTATTCTGTACTTGAAGTAGGCTTGCTATTAAAAAGAGGATCTCTAGTCATGGTCATTCAGTCAAACAGTATTCTTATGGGTTATTGACTTCTACTTGATATAGACTTTGCAGAATTTTATAGGAACACAAAATTAATAAAATATCGTAAAATGTTACATTGTTTATTTAAACATACTTGAGCAGTTTATGAAACATCGCCTTTTTATTTGTAGACAGCTCAAACAATTCTGTTTTTGGAAGATTAACTAACAAGGTTCAATGTACCTATTGGTGTTGGTAGACATTGAACAGTTTATTTATAGAAACCTCATTTGCAAATATTTCCTGTGAAGTCTGAAGCAAAAACATACTGTAGATAGACTGTACACACATCCAAAGATGAATCAGGTCAACATAAGTATCTGACATCATCTCCTAGACAGGCAATAAACTGTAGGCTGTTACATTTTGAGACAAAATACATGCTGCTTTCAAAATTAATTCATGAAAACTTTAGTACATTTTTCAGACTCAGTTTCTTATGCTAGGCAGGCTATTCTTTTCATATTCATGCTTAATTTTTTAAATATTGTAAAAAAAAATATACAATAATTATGTTACATAGAAAATACATAAAAATAATTTATTTAATAAAAGGAGTAGGTTAAATTACTTGATAATATACTGCCAGTCAAATTCTGACTGTATGAGTTTAAAATCCTTATGACTACCCTCATTATATTAACCTGGGTTTCTTTTGTCAGGTGCCAGTTCTAATTAGGTTTTGGAATTTAGTGGATGCAAAAATAATTACTGAAATGTTTATTAGACAGGCTTCAATCATAGCTGGATGTGAATATATCCAGTTCTAATTAGTTGTTCTAATTATATGGCTTATAGGATGCAATAAATTATGTAATAATTATAGGGTCAGTGAGGCCAGCTATTCTTGATATATTTAGCTTTATATCATTGATACATCACAAGGTGTTTGATAAACTACATTATTTGAGTAAACTAAATAAATTTCTTATAAGATTTATTCACATAGCAGTATAGGATTTATGTAGTTAATCTTTGATACATGTATTTTTTTTAACTGTAAGGGAATAATTTTCAGTCACTCTTCAGCATGTATATTATATACCTACAAGATGTTTTTTGGATAAATAAAAAAAAGGGTGCTTAAGAGAATCTAATTAGCAAACATGAATACATTGTTTATCTTTGAGTTGGAATAAGATAATTAGCTGAAATAGTTCAGCCCAATAAACAAAATAAATCCATGAAATATCGTGGTATACCAACTCGGGTCAAGGTCGAGGAGGTATTTGTATTGATTTTCGACAAAACAAAGACGTTGTACTTATGCAAAGATTATTCGGCAAGATTCTTTAAATTAACACGATCATAATCATAACCATCGAAGCGGAATGAAAAAGAAAGGCCATTTCGTAGCAGGTGAACAACTCGTAATGTATTAGTCATCATGATCTAATTTAGGGCGATGATAGGGGAAAGCAATAGACATTTAAATTATTCGCACTTACCCCTATAGAAATGCAATTGTCATCGGGTCCTGAAGGGAATTTCACAATAAATTTAGATCCAGCTTTTTCTTCAGAGTCATTTAGTGGCCGAAATCGGCAAACCACTCTGATGCTGTCTTCAGCAGCAATCTCGCGATCAGCTGCCATTTTCAAAAAATAAAATAGCTTACACTACACTCCGTCTAAGCAATTAAAAAATAAAACGATTTGGGAACATAAAACCGTGCATGAAGAACTACAAAGTTAAAATTTTGTCACTGAAAAATCTTCATGACAGCAATATCAAAATGTCGGCCATATTCTTCAAAGAAGAAAGGCCAGAAGTGTCTCATTGGCTGAACGATCGCAGTGGAACCAACATACTAGAACAAAATCGATTGTAAGTACATTGCTGTACATTGCGTTCAAAACCGCCAGATTGTTGAATTGTATCGATTCTGATTCTTTTTGAATTGTACTTGTGTCAGAAACTATAAAAGAAGCCATGCCAGTCAGTCTAAGAGTTGCGGGGAAATATAAAATGGATCAATTGCTGTTCATCAATTTTCCATTTGATAAATAAACATTTTACATAAAGATGTATTCAATATTTTTGAAACTTAGTTTCTGAACTTCAGTCAAAAAATATTGAATGAATGTATTGAGTTTTCAGCCAGTTCCCGGAATGAATGATGAGTAATCCCGTGAATGATTTGTCTATAAGCTTCATTCACTCATTCATATATTTAGTACATTTTGTGAACTTGGGCTTATTTATTTGTTATTTAAAATGAATTAAAATGTGTTTGACCATAATATAGTGTCGTCTATAACAAAAAAGCACTGGTAAGTGTTACTTGCATTGTAATCTGAAACAATTTCTGTATCCCGTATTGATCTGAAACTGTGTAAACTTCAGCTGAGTGGTCAGCCCACGAGCGACCTAATTATATTTATTTCGCCCTAAAACAGTGTAAATTATCAAAACGAGCTTGAAGAAAAATGTTAATAGTTATCTTTTAGTTGCCTCAAAGTTAACAATCCCAATAGCCACTACTTTACACTATTAGTAACTTTTGTACTATAAACTTGTAAAGTTTTATCAACATGATCCTTTTGTATTTAAAATTCATAAAAAAGCTGGGTGAAATTAAAGGAATGTGTACCTATTCGGATTGCCTGCCTCATCATGAAACTGACCAAAAACAATTTTTTTAATAAAAAATTTAGTACACTAATGACAATGAGTGAGTTATAAATAAAACATGCACTCACTTCAACCAAAGCTAAGCACTTGAAAACAGGTCTAAATCCACGAAATTGGTTGAGTTGTCGAGTCGAACAGCTGACTTCATCTTATTAAAAGAATGCAGAAAAGTCTATATTTTTGTATGTATAATGAGCTGGTGTCCGCAACTCCACATCCAAACCCCAAGAATACCTGGGGAATGTTTATTTTGAAAATCTTTGGAGGCATATGCATTCAATAGTAGTGCTAGCCTGGTATTCTTTATTAATAACTAGCTTCTGCCAGCGGCTACGTCTGCATATATGTCGAAAATTATCCCAAGGAATGTAATTCCTATGCCTAGTGCGATAACACTGCCCATTGTACATTTGTTTTTGTAAATGTTTGTCCTGTATGCTTTTGCGGTGTACAATAAAGTATATAATAAATAAATGAATATTCCTGGGATAAAAAGTATCCTATGTGCTATTCCAGACTATAATCTATCTCTGTGCCAAATTTCATTCATTTCCTTCCAGCCGTTTGAGCGTGAAGGAGTAACAAACATACAAACACACACAAACTTTTGCCTATATAATATTAGTTTGATGCTTTAGACTACGGTGAAAAGTTAAATAAATATAGGTGGTATATCTAACCAATGCTGATATTAGCTTTAAGTCCTGGACTTGATTCCTGGGTCAAACAAAGTGCTATTGAGGTTTTAATGGAATTTCTCAGTAGCAGCTTGAAGTCTTGATTTGTGCCTGGTAGATGGCAATATGCATGCCTCCTATAACATGAGACATACATTTCTGCGCAAAATTAAGGACCTGCCTAGCCTATTGGGGTCAGCTCCCAGTCTTACCGGATTCAGCTAAGTACCAGTGTTTTACATGGAGCGACTGCCTTTCTGACCTCCACAACCCAGTAATTGGGTAACACAATACCCCAGACCACCCGTAACAACTGTCAAAGATCTGCAAATGTCAGCCCGGGCCAATGGCTTAACATGCTTTCCCAGGCATGGAGGAGTCTCGGTATGTTGAAATGGTCACCCATCCACGGACAGACCTCGTCAAGCGTTGCTTAACCTTTAAGAACGACCCGTGCGGCTGTTATTATTTAGCCACAAGCTCCTATTCGTAAAATTAGGGACCTACTAAATATAATTAAGAACTAATTCTTAAAATAGTGCATGTTTCTTTTTTATGTCAGATTTTAAATAATCTTTTCTCTTTTTCTTTCTTTCTTTTTACCCGGCTGCAAGGAAAGGGTTAGGTTTTTTTTAAAAACCCTGCCCCACTAGGAATTTCTTCCTGTATCGTGGGTGCATTTACAAACATATAAACACACATACACAAACACCCAGAGCCGGAACAACTATCTGTAGGTCTTACAAATATTTGTACCGTGCGGGAATCGAACCCGCGACACGCAGCGCAGCAGTCAATCGCTCAAACACTGCGCCAACCGTGCGCCCGTATAAGTTAGCTTTTTTATTCAATAATTATATAGATAAGTCACAATCACAATAATGAGCAGTGCATTTAACACATATATCAAGTTCAACATTGCAATATTAATCCCATTACCAAGTGGCTCATTACTTCACACAATATTAATGATGCCTCTGATTGGTAATTATTTTGATTCTTCCGTTTAGTTTAACTTTCATTTAATAAATTACTTTCCATTCAAAGCAATCATCAACGTCATGCTAGAATGATCCTTATTTATGAATGGACATAAATATTTGTTCATAAAATTAATTTCATCATGTCTATTAAAACACTTGAAAACTTACTATCATAGTGAACCCTTTACTCATATTTTACGGAAAAAAACAATTTCTTTTTTGTATTCTAGCCAAAAACAAAATACACAACATGGAAAGTAACAAACTAGGAGATCCAGCTAAAGATTCCAAAATGCAGTAAAATTCTACAGTAAAAAGACATGCAACATTTAATTGGGGATTCTCTTCCATACATGGCGTTCCATGTCGTGGGGTAATAGCGGCCGGCGGGCGCCGCGCCCGCCAATATAAGCAGGAGCGGTCGATGACCCGGCTGGTACACCCCTTAACCGTTATCGTCGATATAAGGAAACCCGCTGAAGGTTTTGCGGAACTTTGTGGGTACTCCGTTCAGTTATACTTGTTAGCTAATCAATTTCTAAGAAAGCGCATCCTGATATAAATTAGTCCCGTTCGTAATTCACGATTTCTTCTTATAATATGACGTAATCTGCATTACAAATACTACGGAAGTCTGTGTTTAGTTCACGTGTAAACAAAATTTGTTATCAAACAAAGTACCTAACTGACTAAAAACAAAACAGATGTATAACAGAGAAGTCTTTTTTCTTTCCTCATTGCATCGTTCTATTGAAGTCTATTGTATTCCACTGACTCACAAGTTATGATTTAAATGTTCGCATGCCCATCAAATGTGACTGTATAAGCGAAAGAATGCTTGCGATATCACACTTGAATCATCGTTTGGCCGCTCAGAGTTGTTAATGACGTAATTTACTCGACCTACAGAAGCACCGGTTTGTCTTCAAACTTGGAGGTCCTCATTTAATATACGCTAAGTATTGGCTCAGAATGTTTGATGCTAGTAATAAACATAATATGCCTGTATACCCCCTGCATTATATTAAGGGTTACATCCAGACGTGTCTCTCTATTGCACCCAGATTTCGCCAGTTTTGTTCAAGTTTCATCTAGAAGGGGGCGAGCATGTGGCCTTGTATAACTCTAGTCTCCGGTCTGCTATAAAATAATCCTAGATGCACGCATAAAGACCTGCGCAGACGAGGGACTTTTGTCCGCAGAGGTATAACTAATTCCTTCTCCTTCAGTTAGGCTCTAGAGTTCTAGGCAGACGGACTGCAGTCGGTTAGTAGTTTCGTTGCAGTTGTTCAGATGTGTTATGTATGTCAACTGCATCCAAACTGCAATTTTGCAGCTGGTATGCAGTTTAAATGCAGTCAGTCTGTCTATGGCCTTAGAATCATGTTGAAAACATAACGGAAAACTTGAGAATTGAAACTTGAGAACACACAGAAAGATCTTTACCATTTTTGATTCGGAAAGATAACCATTGCAGTACATTCTATACAGGGTAAAATTTTTGTCCTCTACGGACAAAAGTCCCTTGTCTGCGCAGGCCTTAACATTGCCGCACCCCATTTTTTTTATTTTTGTGGCGTCTCGCAGTTCAATCAAAGTGTTCGGCCACAGCTTAACCGGACTATCCTGTGAAGACTAAACTAGAGCCTCCAGCCAGGCACAAAGAACTTAACCTAAGCGACCACGCTGAGGGCTACTCCCTATGGGGTCGAACCTCGGCTCAGGGCGTCGCTGGGGGGACAACTATGGCTGGATCATGATTTGGCGATTCCACCTACCGTTCGGAAAGTACCTACGTGGAGAAGAACGGAAAAGAAACTCCTATTTATTAACTAATTATTTAACTACCGCACCCCGAGATCGAACCTAGGTTCTTTTACACGGCTGTAGCGCTTGCGACCACTGAACCCACGACCACGAGGCGAGGCAGTAATAATAAAGACTTATATCGCAACTACATAATTAAGAAAAAACAAAAAATAGGCATCAAGTTGAGCAGTTTCGAGTAAATCCGATAACCCCGAGATTTTGTTTTGGCTCTACATAAGTAAACACTATACTAAAAATCTACAGTTGGCCATCCACTGAACCATTATCACAAGCGATGTTCGCTGAAACAGTCTTCAAAGTCATTCAGGTACTTATTTATATTTCTAGTTAAATTTAATTCATGCGCTTACTAAGAACTAATGTGGATCAAGGCCCTCCCCTGGGTAATTACCCGACTGCCGAAGGAGGGTAATGTGTTTATCAGTCTATGTATGTATGTATGTATGTATGTATGTATGTATGTATGTATGTATGTATGTATGTATGTTTGTATGTATGTATGTATGTATGTATGTATGTATGTATGTATGTATGTTTGTTCCTATGTGGCGTTCCAGAGACCAAACGCGTTGACCGATTTTGATGATTCATACGTCAATCGATTCGTCTTAACCTTGCGAGTGTCATAGGCTACATTAAAATTGGAAAATAGAAAAATGGCGGCTTTTGGGCGCCATATTGTGGGGGCCAATTTTATTTTTTATTCCAAACCCATCGTGTGGGGTATCAAAATAAAGGGTTTTTAGAGGCGATTTCAAAAATATATAACACTTATATATTTAAATGTACTTAATTCGAAAAAAATGTTAACTAAAAAGTTATAAATAAAAAAGTTAATTAAAAAAATCAAAATACCCGACTGCTTAAAAAGCGAACTAAAAAGACGTAAACAAGAAGAAAATCATGCTGTGCAGTCGGAGGATACATCTGGTTTTGGTCAGCCAGCTCGCGGATATGTATCCTCCGACTGCACAGCATGATTTTCTTCTTGTTTACGTCTTTTTAGTTCGCTTTTTAAGCAGTCGGGTATTTTGATTTTTTTAATTAACTTTTTTTTTATTGTTGTTTTACCGATCCACATTCACCATAAGCGGCAAATGGTACCTTAACTTAAAAAGGTGTCTCGTAAAGTAGACCCGATGGTCACTGGTTTCAGAGCTGTAATTGCCCTAATAGACTGGCTATCGTGAAATCGTTTTAAATGTACAGACAGCCATACAAGATGTTTCCATTTCAATTAGTGCGTAAGTTATTCGCAGTGAGTCAATTAAGTAGCTATTAGTTAATTAATTTATTGGTACTCCAACAGCGCTTCTAGTAAGAAATTTCTTGAAGCATAGTAATTTATGTATTTCTTCAGTCGATCTTAAATAATATCATTTATTTCAGGCGACATGGTACTTAGATAAATACCTTAAACTAGACATACTCATTTTTATAAAAAAACTGCTGTGCCGTCTGAGGATACATATACGCGAGCTGGCTGAACAAGATTTTCTTCTTGTATACCTCTTTTTAGTTCGCTTCTTAAGCAGTCGGGTTCTTTAATTTTTTGAATTAACTTTTTTTATTTAATACTTTTTAGTTAACATTTATTTTTCGAATTAGGTACATTTAAACATTTAAGTGTTGCATGTTATGTATTTTTGAAATCACCTCTTAAAACCCTTTATTTCGATATGCCCGGATTGGAGGAAAAAAAATTGCAAAAGCCGCCATTTTTCTATTTTCCAATTTTAATTTAGCCAGTGACACTGGCAAAGATAAGACGAATCGATTGACGTAAGAATCATTAAAAATCGGTCTACGCGTTTGGTCTCTAGAACGCCGCATAGAAACAAACACACATAGACTGACAAACACATTATCCTCCTTGGGAAGTCGGGTAAAAATCTAGTGCACACGAAGTTAAAGTTAGAGTTACGATAAAGCAAATAAGAAGGCATCAGGAACGATGTATGTTGATGTTGAACACACTAATTACAAACGTACATGGAACCTTAATGCATCCGTCTTGTGCGGTCATGCATAAAGAATACCGGTCCTAGTATTGAGCCTTGAGAAACTCCCATAGAAAGTTATGAATTTACACCTTTTGCTGAACTAGGTGATGGCTATCATTCAAGTAAAATCTTGGTTTTTTAAATAGGGATCTGTTTTCATAAGTTTTTTAAGAACAATATGATTCGTATTTCGTAGAGATAATTTAAAGGACTATGACCTAATTATTCGCAAGGCTTTATGTGTTCTCCCGGCCCTGTCGCACTCGCAGTGGTTATGTTTTGATGAGTGTATTGAGTATCGATTCCGAGAAGAAACTGTGACGGCGCTCGCTGTATCACCGCTGGCTGACGAAGTTATTTTCTGTACAATTAGTCACGCGTGTATCCGGCGCGGGCGCACGTCGCGTTGTGTTAAACAATATTACAAATATAATTTGTAAAAATTACTGAGACTGACTAAAATAATTAGTATCTTATTAAATAATTGTGATAAAATTTCCATAGCTGATAGTTTTTTCGTGAAAACCAATTCACAGTGATCGCGTTATTTGTTTAACTGTAGGGTTTAACAAAGGAAAAGCTACAAGCTACAAGTGAATAATAAAAATAAGTTGTATATTTTTTTTTTATATAAACGTTTATTGTGAAGACTGAAGAGTAGACAACTGTGATGATATGATGTGTGAGCTAACTCCGGTGAAATGATAAGTGACTTATCAAGTTGTCGGTGTCAATATGTAAGTGCAAACAAGAGCATCAGCTTAATACAAACAATGATAACGACATTTTTTTACTGGTCGGTATTAAAAGCTAAAAACTTGCAATTTGAAAAATTTTAAAATGAGGTTTTACGTATTTTCTTGTAACGTATTGACGTTATATATAGAAAAATACGAATATAGAAAACGAACTACAATCTCAATAGATTGTAGATCGTTTTGTATATTCGATTCTGATTACGAAAGTTGGAATATACAATTATACATCCTATGGGTTTTTTATACGTACATAATTATGTAGTTTTAAGTCGTTCATGTTTGTTCATAATAACTGCATCCAGCAGTCGTGTAGGTACGTAGAAGCGATTCAGAGCAATCTAGTTCATATATTTGACTCCTACATCTTATGCGGAAAGATAAGCATTTATGACAGTTAACATGCTGTTTGCAACTTAAGTCAACAAGGTGAACACATGGCCTTATTTAGCCATTGCTGCTGGTGACATTAGTTGGTAAATTACTCATTTATTAAATGGAAAAAACAGTGTTATAGGGAAAAGTATTATAAAATAAATTAGCTAGGCGTGTAGTTACTACAATTCTCAATCAACTATTAATCGTTATAATTTTGGTCAGTATCTCAGAACATGGCATAAAATAGACGAGGCGGACTGGATACGACTCTGCGTGGGCGGCGCCCTTTCTCACTCGCAGCCGCCGCCCACAGGTGGCCATATGTCCCAATCCCAACCGTATCATAACGTTTACTCAACGCTATTTACTACCTGTGAGCCGATGACGGCGTCGTACAATCATTCATACTTTACAGCTAATAGTGCGGTCGGGGATCCTCGTCATGGCTTTACACAATCTTTATTTATACCATCACCGTCTTCATCTCCGTACGCTGCTTTGTTTCTATGAATTTGTAAACAAAATTATCCTTTTAGTTGTCCCATTGACCTAGTTGTTTTGAGACCTTGGCCTGTTACGTGTGTATGAATTTACTTCAAAAGTTCTAATTAAGCGTTTGTTGACGAATACCGACGCAATCTTCAGTTACTCAGTTAGCAAGAAATCTATCAATATTTATTTTGGCACTGTAAACCAAATAAGTACCAAACAATGAGTATTGTCTGCATATGGACATAGGTATGTAGTTCAGTGATAAGCCCGCCATCATTGATCGAACATAATAATGAAGTATCAGAGGCATTATTATTGAAGGGCTGTTGCAGTGCGATAATAAATATACACATCTATAAGGGATTCCGGTCGGGGATAATCACTATGTAGGTTATTGTTTGATTCATGTGAGATTATTATATACCATATAGTTCACTGGCACTCGCAATGCATTTTATATGAAGCTTGCACGTTCTTATGTAATACCGGTACCGTACTAAATTACAAAACTTATTTTGCGTTCAAGATTAAAATAAGTTTTCCTGACGTTCTGGCCTTTTAATACTGGGTCACGCAAGTAGAAAGTTATGACTTTATATGAGCTGAAACGCTTGTTATAAACCAGGACAATAACATTTAATATGTAACCGCAACATATTAACCGATTAAGTTAATTTAGTTTAAATCACCGAATTTGATTAATATCGAAGCTTTTCCTTGTTACAGAATTTGATCTGAAAACGAATCTATAGATTAATAACTACAAAATGTACAAACAACGATCGACTGTTTTACGACTGTGTGTGTGGGTGAGCTTGCTGGCGGTATGTTGGGCGCAGCGGGCCGAGCAGTTGCTGGCACAGAACCCCTGCTCCAGTAAGACGACATGCAGCGACTGTATCCGCACTGCCAGCTGCGCCTGGTGCTTCCAGGCAGAGTTCAACGGCCCGAGGTGCTTTAACCCAGCCATGGAGAGAGGTGGAACCGCAGGATGCGATGAAGCCTACATCTTCAATCCGGACAACCAGCGTTCAATCGACCCCAAGTACAATATTGAGCTGAGTAGAGGTAAAAGCAACAGTCGACAATTGGAATTGACTCTCTCTTTCTCCCAAAAACATGGTTTCACAGTAGTTCTATTGCTTTTCAGCAAAGTCCCGAATGGGTATGGCTGCAGGCTCTTCATTTTTCGAAGAATCTTATAGCTCGAAAGGCAGCAGCTTCTCAGCGTCAGGATCTTCAGCGTCGGGTTCTTCATCAGCTGCAGCCGGAGGCGCCGCCAGTGGCGGGAGCCTAGTACAGATGAAGCCACAGAGGGTGAATCTGAAATCAAGAATGAGTAAGTATATTGTCTTCATACCTTTCTGTGTAGGCAGTTAAGTAATCAGTCATCATAACTCGACCAGTTATGATAAACATCTCGCGTTCAATGTCATCGCAGTGTTGCATGGATAAATTTAGTTTTATAATTATGCATGACACAACGTCCTGATGAATTTTATAACGTGTTATGCTAATCATGCATGTAATTTTTATTCGCAGATGAAATGCAGAAGCTCACTTTTTCTTACTCCAGGGCTCAAGACTATCCCGTCGACTTATACTATCTTATGGACCTCAGTAGATCTATGAAAAACGACAAAGAGAAGCTCAGTACATTGGGAAGTTTGCTTTCTGCGACCATGAGGAACATGACTTCCATGTTCAGAATCGGTTTTGGCTCATTTGTAGATAAACTAGTCATGCCATACGTATCTACTGTGCCCAAGAAGTAAGTAACTAAAGATTTTATGACGATTTGACTGGAATTTGTATAGGTTGAAATAGATATCTCTAATTATGATTATTTTTAGTTTGATATCGCCGTGTGAAGGATGTGCTGCGCCTTATGGATACCGAAATCAGATGTCACTCAGCACTGATACAGATTCCTTCGAGGTGAGTTACTACTACCATTATGTTGTGCCACAAAAATCCTCTGCTAACTATTGAATTTTCAATTACACCTAAAATGACCATAATAACTACACTTTTGAGGAAATATTTTAATCCTATACTCCATTTGAAATAACATTAGACATGTTTCCAAATCTTTTTACAGTCCGTTCAACCGATTTTGAGTTCTATCCCGTAAACATAAGGAGGAAATAGAAAGCATAAACCTGTTACCAAAACCAATTGTTTACTACAGCTACCATATGTCGTATCACCAACGCAATAGAAGTCAAATTCGGTTGAACGGGCTGTAAAATGGGCTAATTTAAACGTCTAATATTATCGTAAATGGAGTTTAGTTAGTTATACCAACCATGAATAATTAGTGTTCATTATTTCTGTGGCTCATCTATGAGAGTGTCAAGTTCAGAATGATTTTAAATAAAACAATTTTAAAACTTAATTTTCTTGTTCAACAGAAAGCCGTAGCTAACGCAGACGTATCAGGTAACTTGGACGCCCCCGAGGGAGGCTTCGACGCGATCATGCAAGCAGTGGTGTGCAAGCAACAGATAGGTTGGCGCGACCAGGCCAGAAGACTTCTTGTCTTCTCCACGGATGCTGGCTTCCATTACGCTGGAGACGGCAAGGTAATTTTATTGTTTTGAGAGGATACCAAACTGTTTGTAACTGCGAGCACAATCTGAGAAAAATATTTAAAACTGTTTGTCAGAACATTGACACTGATTGTAAATAAATCTATAAATGTGATTTTTAATTTCGTGGACTAAACTGACATTTGGGGGGTTGTCACTTTATCGTCCCATAAAAATAGTGTCGTACCCTAACTATCCTGAGTGATCGAAAGTTAATCGAAAATCGAATTAGATCGAAAATGAAACTACTTCAAGGCAAAAAAAAAAAAAAAATGTTTTGAAACTAGCAGCCCTCATTTAGTTTCTAGTCATATATGTCAGACTTCATTTTGTCGATCGCATTTATTTTATTGTTGATTTCATATTTAACACAATAAAAGTTCATGTACTATGTGTATGAATACTGTTATATTTAAATATATTACTTTTATATTCATAAAACATTTATTTACACCAATTTGTAAAAATAAATTGAAGACTCATGTCACATCGATTCGATGAATCACTTATGATTGAGCCTTACCTACAACACTATGTTCCGCGCTTGCAACATTTTAAAAAAATAAGGTCATCGGCAGCTGTCAGTTTGGTCCACGAAATTAAAAATCATAGTGTACATAAAAATTGGTCGGTGTCGATTTCTTTCATACAGAGCCCTTATTATTTAAGATGGGCTTGCTCTTGACTCTAGTCTAGGTCAGAGGTGATGGAGACAAACTCGATGATGGAATAAGCTTACCTAGAAGGAGCCTGTTCACTCTAAATTTGAAGACAAGCCTTTTGAAAGCATATCGTGAATATCCTCAATAATAAATTCACGAGTTAAATGATATTTTCACCACCCTTGGTTGACGTGCAGTGAATGTCTGATGCATTAAGTCCGCTTATGTCCCCTAGAAGTATCACGAATACGCAATAAATAGTGCCAGAACGACTTATTATGTTCGTAGCTTGTTAATAAAAGTGTTCTGTTCAATTGCAGCTCGGCGGTATTGTGCAACCCAACGATGGTGAATGTCACATGCAGGACAACACCTACACACACTCGACATTGCAGGATTACCCCAGTATTTCACAGATTAATCATAAGGTTAGTAATTTGTTTTCATTTTGTCCACGTACTTTAATTCATACCTACATATAGCATATGTAGCTTATAGGAATAGGTTATTTTCCTACCCTACTTCACATCGAAGTAAATGATATCAGGCATCGTCATATATGCGTTTTAAAATTGGCCTAAATTGACTTAATTGTTGGAAAGCATTTCAAGATACCAATATTCAACCATTTTGTCATTATGAGTACCGTTTTACAGTAACAAAATATTACAATTCAACATATTCTGAAACAGAAATATGGTTTTTAAAGGGGGAAAGTTATGTTAACCTATAAAATAGTGCGAAGCAAGGTTCTGAGGTTTTGTTTATCATTGATCACAGAGATTTTCAACGTACTGGCTTGAATACTTCATTATTCCCTATTTTAAGTCTTTTCCCTTCCGGTCCTTATATCATTCTACAAATTTTTAAACCAGAATGTTATGTAAATCTCTCATCAATACATAAACATCCGCCTTTTTTCCATGGGGATAGGCAGAAACTACAGAACGCCACCTGCTACGAACCTTCAAACTTCTTTTGCTTCAATATGAACGTATCATACATATAGACAAACACGCACGCCGGTTATGGGTACTGCGCACCTGGCCTTTCTGAAAAACATCACCAATAAGATCCATGTATGTACTTCTAGGGCGTCCTCTCCCGGTGACAAATCTCTCATATTTATATGATGTATGTATACTCGATTATAATGTATGTTTATAGGTAAAGAAACACGCGATCAACGTGATCTTTGCGGTGACAGCGGAACAGATCAGCGTGTACGAGCAGCTCAGCAAACACATCGAGGGCTCCAGTACGGGCGTGCTTAGCAACGACTCTGATAACATCGTCGACCTTGTGCGGGAACAGTACGACGTGAGTAACTTATCTTCTTTGTAACAATAATACATTATATTTTACTAGCTTCTGCCAGCGGCTTCGCCCGCGTGATAGTCGAAAATTATACCACTGGAACATACTACCGGGATCAAAAGTAGCCAATGTGCTATTCCAGACTATAATCTATCTCGGTGCCAAATTTCATCCAGAATTTCAGATCCGTTCAGCCGTTGAAACGTGATTTAAGCAATATCCAGACTTGCACATTCATAAAATTAGGCATGATTGAAGTGTGAGTAACAAGGTCGAATGCCAAATGCTACATTTGTGTATGGCCAATTCGCCACTCTAGGAGGCTTATAAAATGCAGTATTTAATAATTTATCAGTTCATTATTACTATAATATTTATTTATTTTATTTGTTTATAAATTATGAAACCTACTTCGAAATATTATTGCAGGGAATGCCCAATAGTGATGTAGCTTAGGCTTTGTAATATTAAAACAATATATAAGTACCATGATATCAAAACAACAATACAACATATTCGAATAAAATAAATATATTAATTCACAATGAATTATTGTAAGAACCGTCATTAATAATGAAGCCATAAAGTTATTAAAAATTAATCAGGATTTTCTGGTGTGACAAGTGTAAAATTTTGGACTACATAGGTAGTCTAATAAAGTCCAAAGGATAATGCTAAATAAAATATTTCTCAAAGCTGATCAAGTCCTTTAGCATAATTGCTGTCAAATTACACAGCATCATTTGAATAAACCCTGTGCTTGGGTAAAAGCATTTATTTGCGTGTCTTTGTTGTGCGTTTATTATAGGTTATCAGTACGACCTTACCTTGCGACCTTCGACAGCGTTTTATTAAAGTAATAAAAATAAACATGATTATTTTCAGAAAATTACGTCAACTGTGGAAATGAAAGATTCATCGAGCGATGCTGTACAAATAGTGTATTACTCATCTTGTCAAGGCAAGGAACTCACTCAGACGAACAAATGCGAGGGATTGAAGGTATGACATAACACCATAGTTTTTATTCAAATCTTTTATTGAAATCAGGATATCCGCAGGAGAACCAAAGTTACCGACATAGCCCGAAGAATTGCCAAACTTAAGTAGCAAGTGGGCAGGGCACATTGCTCGAACGGATAGCTGATGGGGCCGAAAAGTTCTGGAATGGGGACCGCGAACCGGAAGACGATACGTTGGAAGGCCTCCCACTAGATGGACCGATGGCCTTGTTAAGGTTGAGGGAAGGCGCTGGATGCGAGACGCACGGGATCGGTCAATGTGGCGACGCCTGGGGGAGGCCTATATCCAGCAGTGGACGTCTTTCGGCTGAAATGAAGATGATGTTTGTTCGTGTTTCTAAGTAATATTTTTTTTATAAAATTCTAGGTCGGAGACGTTGTCGAATTCACAGCTGAAATCACTCTCAAAGAATGCCCGAAGGACCGCAAGAAGTGGAAGCAGACTTTCGATATCTCGCCTGTCGGTATCTCAGACAGCCTCACTGTTGATCTTGAGATGCTCTGCGACTGCCCCTGCGAACATCCTAATCATCATGTAAGTTATTCATTGTTTACCTTTGCACTGATAATATAATACTAGCATACAGATGCCTCATCCCATACAAAGAAACCGTGCCGACGTAACTAGTGTTTTTCGTCTGATTATCTGATTATTTTTTGGACATCGATCGCGTTCGATTCCGTTCCACGGCGATAGATGGATGGTGTTAGCAGCGACTTGCAAGTAAAAGGGTTTACTCGGTTGGTGAATATTTTTTTCCTTAAATACAGTGACGATTTGTTTTATAGTATTTTTTTGCAAGTTTTTACAGTTTCATTGCACCAAAATGTGTTTAAATATTAATTTAAACAATCGAGTGAGATGCCTCTGAAATTTAAAACCGCGTCATCTATTTCATATAATCTTTGAAATGTGAATTAAGAGCCCAATAAACCATATTTTTGTGCTTAGGAGAGTTGATTAAACAAGAACATACATTTTTTATGTTTAATTCCAGAAAATGTTAATTTTACACACAATTTAATAACAAATCGGTGCATATCGCGCCATCTAGTGAGATTTATTTAAACCAAATTTTCTTTCTTAGCGCTGGGACCTCGTGACCTTAGATTACATTCGGTTTTCCTGCCGTACGACACAGGGCATTATTATCACTTGCATGCAATTTTTTCAACTTTATTTGAAATGGGATATACTTATTTATTTATAAAGGAACATCGCTCTTTAACTTTGCTGCTCAGTTTGCACTGACCATAAGAGTTTCTTAATGTTGGGCGTATGTCCAGATAAGGCATAGACGGCACGAAAATGCGCATGAGTCACATTGACTTGATTATAGTGCAAATACATTGCCGTGACGTGACCATAGCTTTTGCGCCGTGTGTAAAACTTTTGTCGAACGTTTACTTGGATCATAATTAACATGGTAATAATAATATAGTCCTCCATTGTTGCCAATAAGCCGGATATAGTGGTGATAGACCGATTAGCGCGCCGCACAATGATAATCGATGTACCATCCCACATGACGAGAACCTCGTGAAAGCTGAGAAAGAGAAACAAATCAAGTACCTCGACTTAGCACATGAGGTTGTCGACATGTGGAATGTGGACTCGGCGATCATTGTGCCGATTGTCGTTACGGCCAACGGCCTGATAGCTAAGAGCCTCGACGACCATCTGTCGAGGCTGTCATTGCGCGGTTGGATCAAGGGCCTGATACAGAAGGCAGTACTCCTTGGTACTTGAGCTCGCATTGTGAGGAGATTCCTTTCTCTGGAGCCCTAATCACCGGTAGCTTGGACCCTGTTCCCGATACCAGTGGGCCTCTATTTTTATTTATTTTTAAATGTTTTCAAGTTTTATTTATTTAAATATTTAAAAATGTATTAAGTAAGAATTAAGATAAATAAAGGAATAATAATATAGTCCTCCTATAGTTTTAGGCAATCAATCCGCTAAACCAATACAATAGCCTAATACATTTTAATCCATATTTTGCAATAATCCTGCACCAACCGGGGATTGCTCTTGGGTGCGCTTGCGTAGTGCATACAGGGATCCAGGGGGACAAATTTCCTAATACATGCCTAACAAGACCTCTGCGAGTTGGCTTCGGCCCCTCGCACGCCTTCCGAAGGACCAAAGACCTTGTCATAGTCATGTAAAAATAATAATAAATAACAAAAACTTTTTTTATTATTATTGAAAGCAGTGTTGATATAATTTAAATCACTTGATTTAAATCAGTGATTTAAATCGGGATTAAAATCAAAAGATTTAAAAAAAAAAATCAATGATTTAAATCAATACTTTTTTACTGCGACCGAATCAGCCAAAAATTAAGACTTTAGTGCACATCAAAATAAGAAATAATTAGGTACCGAGAAAGCAGCCAAATTATTCTTCCTTTTAAAAAAAAATACTAAATTCGAATAAATTACGGGGCCAATAAAAACATCTATGAATATCAATAAAATAAGTGACTGCGCCCAAATGGCTGTATGTCCTTATTAATTTAAAGTCTATTTTATTTTCCTTGTTCATATTTGATAAATATGACAAAAATTTGTGTGATGAAAAAAAATTTTGGATTTGAGAAGAACTTTTCGATAATTTCATAATATTTTTTGAAAGTAATACCTACTTATGTTTTTTGTTAGTTTTATTAATAATTAAAATAAACAAATATTATGATGTGTTTTTTAAATAAATAACTGACTTCCAAATTAAATAAGATCAGAATATGATGATGATTTAAATCAAATAAATCCGATTTAAATCAAATAAGTCCGACTTTTTTGTTTTTTTTATAAAAATCTTGATTTTTATCAACCCTGATTGAAAGGCTCGCGCTTGACCACTATCTCAACTGATGGTAAGCGATGATGTGGTTGACGATGAAACACTTGACTTAAAGACTCCCAGGTTGTAGCTATCAGACAATACAGACTCCGGCAGAGAATTCCATTCCTTTGCTGTACGCATAAAACTCTGAACATTTCTTTTAAAACTTGAATGTTTTTGTAGGCCTACAACGACAGTCCCCTAGTGTGCAATGGCGAGGGTGTATCAGCATGCGGTGTGTGCGTGTGCCACCCCGGCCGCTTCGGCAAGAACTGCGAGTGTTCGGCGCATGGGGGCGTGTCGGCCGAACAGGAACGTGGCTGCAGGCCTACTAACGCGAGCTCGGGACCTCTGTGCTCCAACCGAGGGACGTGCATTTGTGGTGTCTGCGAGTGTAACAAGATGGACGATTCGTCAAAGGTAAGAAATAACTATTATTGTTGTATTTGGAGCTAATAAATTGAATTAATAATAAATTTTACAGACATAAAAAGGGTTACAAGAAATATGACTCTCTAACTAGTGTTAATTGTATCATTTTAACACTCGTAGGCCCTATATAGATACTATATCGCCTGTCTCCGGAGGACGTAGCAGGTGGATTGAAAATAAAAGCATTCATAATTAAAAAAAAAAAAAGAACTATCCGAAGTAGAACTTTCGTTCTCTTTCCCTTCTAATTCTTAGATTCTACGTAAAAATTTAGTCATCGTGATCAAATTCAAAAGCAAACTTCAAACTTGATATCTTTCAGGAATATTTACAAAGAGCTCCGTAACCGTAACTATCGGATATCCGAAATAAAAATCTATCCGTAACCGATATAACATTTTCGGATTAGGGCTGAGTCTAAATGAGACACTAGGTGCGCGCGTCGCTTGCGTGTTTGTTTATTATAAAAATCTAATATCCGTAACCGAAACAACGGATAACCCGAAATAATTTCTTATCCGAAGCCGGTATACTTAATATTATTTCTATATCCGTATCCGTATCCAGGTGATCTCCGGCCCGTTCTGCGAGTGCGACAACTTCACGTGCGACATGAACAAGGGGCTGCTGTGCTCGGGCCCCGAGCACGGCGAGTGTGTGTGCGGCAAGTGCAGCTGCTCGCCCGACTACACCGGGCCTGCCTGCCAGTGCTTGAAGGACCAGACTCCATGCCGCTCACCTGGTAAGAATACTGAAAATAAAGAACGGATGTCTCTATGACAGAGTTAAGTCCCTTTGGCTGACGTCCAAATCGAAGTTTGACTATTAAAAAGAAAATCAGCTGTTTAGTATTTTTATTTTTTAAGCCTTTCCCCACACTTTCAATTTCTTCCTGTATCATAGGTGCATTTACAAACATTTAAACTCAAATACACAAGACACCCAGATCCGGAACAACTAGCTGTAGGACATACAAATATTTGTTCCGTGCAGGCATAGAACCCGCGACACGCAGTGCAGCAGCAGATCGCTCCACCACTACGCCAACCGTGTCCTCGTGTTCAGTACATAGTTCGCTCGACAAAATAAAGGAAACAGCCGATTTTACTTTTTAGGAATTGATTTTTGCCTAGAAAAATAATAAGGCTGTTTAAAACACGTTACACAAACAAAAGCATTAATAAGCTAATGGCGAAGGATTAAACCAATTACCCATTTTTACCAATTATGAAAATTAAACGGCTTTTAAGGCACGCTAGTCGTGTTTTTTCGCGACGAAAACATGCCAAACAAATCGATTACGTGCAATAATCGTATATAATTGTGTCTTAACTAATCGTATATAATTGTGTCTTAATGAATGTTCTAATCACGGATAACGAACGTAATACGCACTTTCAATTTCAAGGCGCTAATAATTATGTTTGTTACAGAAAACAATGAAATATGCAGCGGCAACGGAAAATGTGTTTGCGGTCAATGTGTGTGTAATGTTGATGACGACCGCCATTACTCTGGGAAGTACTGTGAAAAGTGTCCTGTAAGTATTCATATAAGGACAAAAATACTGTTAAATCACACACATTCTGTTCACATTTAGCCTGACCTATCTAAGGCTTAGTTTTTAGGGTTCCGTACCCAAAGGGTAAAAACGGGAACCTATTAGTAAGACTCCGTGGTCCGTCTGTCTGTCTGTCACCAGGCTCCGTGATAGCAAGACAGTTGAAATTTTCACAGATGATGTATGTTTGTTGCCGCTATAACAACAAATACTAAAACAGAATAAAATAAATATTTAAGGGGGGCTCCCATACAACAAACGTGATCTTTTTGCTGTTTTTTGCTTTAATGGTACGGAACCCTTCGCTTCCAACTCGCATTTGGCCGGTTTTTTTTTATCCGTAGCGAATTTAATACAACCGACAAAAGATGATAAAAGGCATTTTACCGAAATTTGAAACCATTGGTTAGCATATTTAACAAATGAGTTATCTACGGATAAAAAAACTGAACCTAATTAATACCTTTATTATTATTTTCTAGACTTGCCCGGGCCGTTGTGGTGAGTTCAAGGACTGCGTACTTTGTGAAGTACACAAGCGCGGCCCGCGTTTTAACCCGGACACTGAAACTTGCGGTGATTGCGCGCTGTTCCCTATAGTAGAAGAAGGCAAAATTGAAGGTGAGGCATAACAACCTTAAGGATTCTGTAAGAGGCATCAGAATTTAAAATATGACAGCCACTGCCTACTATTTAGAGGAAAATATAAAAAAAACTACTGCAGAAGTGATTTTGAACTTTATTTTTATGTAATCGAAGTTTTTAGCGAAATAGTAGTTTATGCAATGGACGTATAATAGGGGTTATTAAAACACTCGCGTAATATTATTATCTCGATAAACTTACGCTCGTACCTAATTATAAGCCATTGCATACACTACTTTATCTTCACTCATACAGTTGCAATAAAACAAAAGTGTAAACGGAGAAAATATTTGGTATAGCGGGCAATTTAGATTCTCATTGCACATGACTGCGCAGCGCGCGTCTCCTTAGACAATGACAGTTTTTTTCTTTTTGTTCGTTCTTTAATTTATTGTCAGAGCCCATAAGCGTCAGTCAATAAATTAAAAAGTAAAAGTGTGCTATAAAAATTAAAAAGTTATTTTATGATGCAGTTGTTTAAAAATCGAAGGAAAATGTTGCACTGTAGGCTTTTTTTTAATTTTACCTATCCACGAATATAAAGTACGTGTTTATACAATATTTTTTGAATTCATATTTGGAACATTACATTGCGAGTGTAGATAAAAATAAGTTTACTCGAGCAATAGCCAGTTATTTAGTTAAATACGATAATTTCAATATTCTTTATCGCACACTAGCAAAACAATTGCAGATTTCAGTTCCAACCTTTGAACCACTTAATCTTATTTACTTTTTCTATACCCGTCTGAATGGCCTTATGTCTGAATGGGCACCTGTTTCACCACTGACTTAACCGCTATATTCCAAGTCATGTCTTCAGACTCCACCTCGAATAATAAAATTGACAAATGGCTTGTTATTTATTGAGATTAACTGAGGGTGTTTCCGTTGTGGAGTTTTTAAACTTCCCAACAGAATAAACGAGAGTGGCTAATGGACAACTCCTCACTCTAACAAAGACCAAATAGCAGTTAAATATTTTAAGACTGATTGTAGTACTATTGAGTGGCATACATAATAAAACAAAGGTGAAATTTATAGAAACCCCAACACATTTTTATTTCATGCTAAATAATTTATCTAGTACTAGACTCGCTGCGATCGACAATCTATTGAACACGTAATTATGACACGATATTTAGCGAAAACACCCCGATTCAAACAGTAATATGCCTATAACTTTTAAAAGGCTGAACCGATTTTCATCAAACATAGCTAGGAACACTCTCGATAGTCACCTTTCAAACAAAAAATAATCGAATACAAAAAAGTTCATCCGTTTAGGAGCTATGATGCCAAAGACAGATACACGAACACACAGGTACACACGTCAAACTTATTACACCTCTTTTTCCGTCGGGGGTTAATAACAAAAACCTATGCAAATAAAAGTTTTACCCTCATACTAATAAACGCGGAATAAAGTTATACCAAGTATAAACCTATGAAAATGTATGGTTATTTCTTTGCTATTCCTGGTATAACTTTATTCCGCGTTTATTAGTAAGAGGGTTAAAGTCTTGGTTGACTAGAAGTGAATGCAGCAGACTTTAAGTCCGCCTGTGTACCTGTATGTTTCAAGTTCTTCATACTATCTTCTATTATATTTTAAGAGAAACATCTAGTGTGTCTAGATGACACACTAGATATTTCTCTTAAAATGTGATATTGTGATGAATCATTATTTATATTATTAATCATGCGCACGCGCACCTTTACGTATATTTTACCTTAATGTTTCTCTTTTGTTTCAGCCAACGAATCTCGAAACGAGCATCTGTGCTCATTTTACGACGACGAAGACTGTTTGTATGTGTACGTGTACTCTTACAACGAGAACCAACAGCTTGTCATAAGGGCGCAGAAGGAACGCGAATGCCCCAAGAAGGTATGGGTTATAATAACTTAATTAGTACTTGATACATCGTTAGGCGCTAATAATTCACTCTTAAGCGTGATTGTTTCTTTTATCACAGGATATTAGTCACGGTTAATTAGATTTAGAGTTCGCGACATTCATCTCGCATGTGATTGGTCGATTTGGTCGGTTGGATAGAGTTTAACTTCTTTGCGCACTTACGCAATATGGCTGCATAAACCTTCAGTTGTTATCATCATCAACCAGCTAGAATTAATAAGCTAAGGGAAATTTCGACAATGACAGCCAAAGTAAATTAAAACTTAAATTAAACAATATTTTCTTCATCACAACTTATCACCATGCATTGATCGACGGCTCTCGTACATCATTTGCAGGCCGCCAAACACACATTCAAACCCGTCCAGCGCAAAAACCAATAATGGGAGAGAAATATTTCTCTCCATTTTTTTTGTAATTGCTTTTCGAGGAGTCAAAGCATAGATATCGCCATTTTACTTTGGGAATACACTGCCATATATATTCATTTAGAAGTCTCCTATCTCCTATTCAGACTGCAGTGATCGAGACGAAATTACGACGCAAATAGATTTTATTAGTATGGAGCATGCTAGCCGAATATACAATGGTATCATGTCCATAGATTATGACCTACGAGTCTGGTTGCACCTTAAATACCTACATTCCCATACAAAGCACGTCTGTGGGCATGGCATATGCAGTCGATGCTTCTTATAGGAGACTTCACCAAATAACTTGCTTTTATTTCATTACTCATAGGTGCCTATACTGGGTATTGTGCTCGGTGTGATCGCGGCGATAGTGCTTGTGGGTCTAGCGTTGCTGATGCTGTGGAAGATGGCCACCACCATCCACGACCGCAGGGAGTTCGCGCGCTTCGAGAAGGAACGCATGATGGCCAAGTGGGACACGGTAAGGAATATTCTGCGCATGAAATTAAAATCACAAAAAAATGGGTCGTAAAACGCCAAAAAAACTGGGTTCTGCATTGCACATTTTCATTTGATATGCATTTGGGCCTCAAATCTTTTTTTCATAGGCAAAGGTAGACCAACAGAACGCCGCGTGCTACGGGTACAATATGGGTACTAATTGTTCCACTTTCGTATATTGTATATGGAGCGGCGGCATGCACATGACTTCAGAAGGACCCATTATGCCATTTGTTTTGTTAGACTCAACAATAATATTTCCAGCGTTTATGTTCCTTCTTTGGGGACTCAGACCTCCAAACTGTGAGAAGAGTGACAGAACAGTGTGTCAAATGTGGGGTGGTACATGCGTACATGTCACATGTCTACGAGTTCGTACCTATTTTGTTTCTTTTGTAATGTGTTTGGTTTTCACTGAATATTTTTTGTTTCCTAGGGCGAGAATCCCATTTACAAGCAAGCGACTTCAACCTTCAAAAACCCTACGTATGCTGGAAAATAATAACATCGTGTATAAATAGTCAGAAACGTAGAGCAGTCGTCTCAAAATATACAATAATGCCGCATTTATAAAATGATCAAGTTGTCAGTATTCATTGAAATTTCGTGGTTTATAGAATTTTTATTTAGACAGGTTTTTAATCATGTTAAAAGAGAGCTGTTTAGAGTGTTGCCTTAAAATTGTGCCTTTTAATAAAAAAAAAAATTAATTATAAAAATTAAATGACTACAATAGATGCTAAAATTATCTGCCTACTTGATTACGTTTCAGCGTATATTTTAAATATTTTTTTGTGTACATTGACGTAGAAATATTTATATAAAAATGCAAACAGTCTATATTTATGCCTTACATTTATTAATAATTAATTTTACATATTATCAGAAGGTCTGTTTAATCTCAGGATGTATATTGTACGCTTTTTGTACTTATGTGTGAATGTTGTCGTATGTACTTATGTGTTGGTGTGTAGTTTTGTAAAATCGAACGTGTGCAGTGCTGAAAAGGTCACTGACTCACTGCCCAAGTTTTCATAAGTCAAGATGTCGTATGTCGCGTTCGATAGGTTGTAGTTTAGAGCTTTATAATGTTTTATAATTATTATTGACAGTAGTAATCCTAATTTACAAAACTGACAAAATCGGAAATAATATCTAATACATTTTAAAAGATAGATTTACTTCACAATTACTAATGTAAAATCTCACTTTGCCGTAAGACTTTTTATAAAGAATCTGTATGTGAAGTCAGTCTTTCTTTGAGTCAATTTATTATATTATATACGATATTATTTTATCGTAACTGTACCACTATTAAAATAAATTTACGTGTGTTTCAATATTATAGTTGAATCAAAACTCATAATCGAATGACTCATTGTTAACGTATAACTGTGTGAGTATAAATAAAGTTGTTTTGTTTGATCAAATAACTAATTTAGTCACTGCCATAAATAGAATTCTTATTGTAAGGCAGAAAGTGAGATGTATTGTAATCTGCCTTTTGACTGTAAATAATTTGACGTAAAAGTTTAATAAAAGATGTAGGCGGAAAGTCTGAAATCGATGTTATGAGCGATCTCACGTATTTCGAATATATTTCTTCAGTCAAGTTCTGAGAACATCAATTTATTACGACGGAACGCCGAATACTCTCAAAGATCCGCAGTGTACTAATAATCGTAATCTTGTAAAATATAAAGTACATTTCGTACAGATTCGTTGAGGTAATCTCCAATACGAGACAACGTCGTAAGACGTTCCTACAGCTTCCCTTATTCGCCCTTGTGCCTTGTTATAACATGAATAATAACTAGTGCCATTACTAATATTATAGCGTGTAAAAGAAAAATATTATTTATTTCAAATATTAAAGTCGATATGTAGAAACGTAATGTAATTTAGTGTTGTAAGTTTTTAATAAAATAAGATTTAGTTTTGACATCCTTTTTTTTACAAATACATTTATGTTTAATACGTATTTATCTTTTTTTAGTTATGGAGATCGCATAAATCTTGGAATTTTATAAATTTTTATATGAAAATATATTTTAAATTGTTCAAAGACCATGAAAGTGATAAAAATATATGTATCGCCTAGCCTTATTGCTCCTTCCATAATCGTTTTCAATATAAAGCCAAAACCGATGCTAATACCGATATTTGGTAGGAACTTGTGTCTGTAAGTAATGGGATATTTATGGTAGCAGGAAAATGTCTATTTATTTGTACGCCGTGATTGATCCCTTATTCAATACATTGACTATTTTTGCAATCATCGCGAAACATGTTGTTTATCTTTAGTTATTTTCTGTTCTTTTTATCCGATTGTAAATATTTAGTTTTTATATCCAAGAAATGTTATAAGCAATTGTGGCTTCTAATAGTAGCTAATAAATATTAACACAAACATTTATTTTTCATTAAATTCCTACGCCCTATACAGACTGTCTCATTTGGCTATGAAACACCGTACCCAAACTTAACCGTTTTCAAGATATTCGAATTTGAAGTATTTTTTTATAAATTTTCGTATTTTATCTATAGGCCTATTTTTTTGGGTGTTTGCCTCTAATCTATTTTGTGTTTGCGATTTTTGAGTAGTAGATAAGTTCCTTAAGAGCGCGGCGAACGGAGCTCGCAAATGCGATTCGAGACGAGTGAAGAATTCGTTCAGAGTATTGCTATCTCGCTTTGCACACACACGCGGTGCGCCGTGCGCAGCCGTGTGTGTGCGAGTAGATAGGCTTCCATTCATAACGACTCGAAAGCCGGCCAACGCGAACTGCGCCGGCGTTCTTTTGTCTTATTTATGTAGGTAACTATGCCTTTTACGAAACCTCAAATATGTATTGTTATAATAAATAATGAATGCAAGTAAAATAATACAAATGTTACTTAGGCAAAGTATTAGTACAAGACAAATATTCCAATAATTTATGCCTATTTACGCATAAGTAGGTACAGACAAATAACAGCGCTCTGATCTAAGAATATTAAAAATAAAAACACGAATTTCGTATAAACATTTATTTAGTTATGTTTTACTTTATAGATCATCATTCATCTATTTAAAAAATATAAATCAAAACGTGATAAAGTCGTGTAGGGTGACCATAAATATTATCGACTGAACGAAATACAAAAATACAATAATGATAATCAGAAAACATTTTTACGCATGATTTTTAGTTTATATGTACAATTGTACATTGTAATAATTGTACATTACGTAGGTAAAGAAAAAAAAAAGTTAATATTCTGTCTCTGATAGGCAGATTTCTAGGTAAACAGGGATCTATTAATTCAGGCAATATACATTTAAAATAAAACTCTTCTAATTTTAATACTATTGAATTCCAAAATTCGTTGTCTTTTTCAATTTTTTCATATGCCAGTCCTTTAGGCGTCCATATTATAAAAATACAGTATTTGCGGTTTGTTATTTGCAATTGTCCTTGTATCTGGTAAAATAGTAACTTATTGTATTATATCATTGGGATATAGGTACTTACTGTGAGAAACATCCCAACGCTCGGAGTCCATGTCGGCAACCAAACCAAATCGTAAATAATAAAGTCCGTAAACAACGCAAAGTTCGTAAGAAAGTAGATTACTCAATATCAAAGTTCAAATCACAAGGCAAATCTAAATCCAAGTTCACAGCTTAGGTCAATAGTGTCAGAAATATTACAATAAGTACTTAGAAAATAAATAAATACGCACGAGCAGCACAGTAAAGTGATCGTCTAACACTGACAACAAACCACAAAAAAAAAAAGTTAATTAAAAAAATCAAAAAACCCGACTGCTTGAAAAGCGAACTAAAAAGACGTAAACAAGGAGAAAATCATGCTGTGCTGTCCGAGGATACATCTTCGCGAGCTGGCTGACCAAAACCAGACGTATCCTCCGACTGCACAGCATGATTTTCTCCTTGTTTACGTCTTTTTAGTTCGCTTTTCAAGCAGTCGGGTTTTTTGATTTTTTTAATTAACTTTTTTTATTTATAACTTTTTGGTTATTTTTTTTTCGAATCAGGTACATTTATAAGTGTTATATATTTTTGAAATCACCTCTTAAAATCCTTTATTTTGATACCCCACACGATAGGTGTGGAAGAAAAAAAAATTTGGGCCCCCACAATATGGCGCCCAAGAACCGCTATTTTCCTATTTGCCAATTTTTATGTAGCCAGTGACACTCGCGGGGTTAAGGCGAATCGATTGACGTAAGAACCATCAAAATCGGCCCACGCGTTTGGTTTCTAGAACGCCACATAGGAACAAACATACATACATACATACTTACATACATACATACATACTTACATACATACATACTTACATACATACATACATACTTACATACATACATACATAAATAGACTGATAAACACATTACCCTCCTTCGGCAGTCGGGTAAAAAATATACAATACAACAAACAGTAAACAACCCCGAAGTGCCCCGAACAAAAGCCGTACGAGCGATACCTACTCAACCGTATGAAGCACGACTACACACACATTGACATGACGTGCTCGACGCGACAGCAATACTAGCTATTGAAAATGTATGATTATTTTTATGTGTTCCGTAATACCAAAAATGATGAATGAAAACTTAATGATTTTTTATTTTTTTTTCGATAATTTGTTTCTTGATAATATGAGCTATGTTATAGCGTTGACAATTTTATAGATATTGTTTTTTTTAAGATAGAAAAATCAATAAGAAAACATGTCATTTACGCTGTAAAAATGTACGAAATGAAATTCGCTTAAACTTCATTTTAGGTAACTATTTTGAAAAAAAAAAGACGTAGGAACCTAGATAAATACTGTCTGAATCCGAATATAAGCATAATTTGGTGGAAATATGCTCAACTTACAAATGATTTAGGTATTAGGTTTGTATGGACAATTCATGCTTCGCCGCGCCCTTAATAATTCTAAACACTAAAATTGCAGTTAAATGAACCAACTGGGTCTTAGCAGACCCAGACGGACGACGGACAGACGGGTGGTTATAAATTGAAATAAATTCGTTTTTATTTTTCGAAATCTAAAAAAAAAGTCTATGACAGTTATTCTGCAGATGTGCTAAAAAAACTTTGAGAAAAGGGTACTTGGTAATAAAAATAACGGTATTTAAGCGTCAAATTTATCACTTGGGCCAGGGAACAAAACAAAACAATCCAAATAGGTACAAAATGACGTTTATTACTATTATTACAGAAAGTCTACGATTACTTTTCATTTTTCACGTGTCCGCCTCTGTTTCGCACATATTATACTCTAATTCTGTTTAAATCCACTTTTTACTACACCAGTTGTTAAATCCCTTCTTATTTCATTTGCCGCAACGATTATTCTCTACGTTACGGTGTTTCATACTCAAATCAGTTAAAGGATCTAGGTCGACTTAACCTGTAGCCATGTATATTTGTCTATAAAAGGAGTCTGAAAGGCCGTGTTGCTGTTAATGGATCATTGAGCTGCCTACAATCTGTTTGGCGTGTAAGCACGGTATAGCTTTAGCTCAATAGCAGAAACTACTATGAAACCATACAACCATTGTTCGATAGCCGACATTGTGTGTTTGTCAATGTTTGATTGATTATTTACTCTAGGTACCACACAACGCCAATTTCTAATCACAATAACAAGGCATTTATTCAATCTTACTTTGAGTAAGATACTTTCATTAACTAGTAAGTAAAACACAATTACCTATCTGAAAGTATTATCATCATCATTTCAGCCGAAAGACGTCCACTGCTGGACATAGGCCTCCCCCACGCCACATTGATCGGTCCTAAGAGTTTCGCATCCACCGGATTCTCGCAGCCTTGACCAGGTCGTCGCCCCACCTAGATGGAGACCTTCCAATGCAACGCTGCGTCTTCCGGTAGGTGCGCGGTCGCCAATCCAGAACTTTTCGGCCCCAACGGTTCTGCGAGAAATGTGCCCTGCCCACTGCCACTTAAGTTTGGCAATTCTGAAAGTATACCTAAGTTTATATACTACTTACTATAAAAAACAAATATAATAAAAAAAATATTTAAAAATAACAAAAATCCCGACTGCTTAAAAAGCGAACTAAAAAGACATAAATAAGAATAAAATCATGCTGTGCAGTCGGAGGATACATCTGGTTTTGGTCAGCCAGCTCGCGAATATGTCCGCCATTTTTATATTTTTAAATTTTAATGTAGCCAGTGACACTCGCAGGGTTAAGACGAATCGATTGACGTAAGAATCACCAAAATCGGCCAACACGTTAAGTCTCTAGAACGCCACATAGGAACAAACATACATACATACATAAATAGACTGATAAACACATTACCCTCCTTCGGCAGTCGGGTAAAAATAACACAGGTAGGTAGTTACATTGCTCCTCATATTTAAAGAGATGGGTAAGGTAGGTACCTACCTAACAAGTACCTATCATAAGCAGAACTCATTCAAGCAGTCAGATATTTCGTAGTTACTGAACGATTAAGTATTCACATCTCTCCGAAACTTCTCAACCTGAAATAGATTGGGCAAACAAGGAATGCGATGCGAACCCAACACAAATGTTACCTAACCATTCAGTGATATAGCCAGGTATCTACCTGCTTTTATTTTGCAGCTACTTTGATGTGCCTAAAATCAAATGGATTACTTACACATTAGGCACATGAGTAATCAATAGGTGATACGTGGTGGTGGTATCCATAGAAACTTGAGCTTGCTTGATATTAAGTACTACCGCAGTGCTTTATTAGTTAAAGAAGAGAAGATATTAATGTGTATCTTCTGTAGTAAAAGATACTATAACTTAACACCACATTCATTCACCGTTTTGACATAACCTGGCAGAGATGAGACTGGTCGAAATAATCAAGCTAAGAACAAAGTAGCTGACGTGGCAATATGCTGAAATACCTAACCCACAGAACGTAGACTAAGAAGCGACGAACTTCGTGGAGTGGCTCTGGCTATAGAGTAGGTACCTACTGGCAAGCAATAATGGCTAGATCACTAGATGGGTGTCTTCGAATTGAAAATTGCTGAAGACCTGAAGACCAGCTGTGAATTGCTATAAGCTATTGATAGTTAAAAGATGTAGATTTCATTAAAATTCTCTTTTCTATGATACCTAGAAATTTATATAAAATCGCGTGAATATCAAAGAACGTATCCACCTACGCAATGCCTACAGCCTTAGTGAGATTAAGTGACTATATTAAGTAATACCTACCTACACAAACGGGTATCATCCGTTTAATATAATAAAGCTCTGATATATATATTAGTACAACGCTAAGTTCTTTCTTTTCGTGTTTATCTATCTTACCTATCTTTATTTTAAATAAGAAAAGCTGCTAGTAAACATAATCATAAAAGGAAGATGTGATCGCCTCGGTATGCGAGATTTTCAACTTTTACTGTGCGTAAAAGTAGGTTTTAGCATTTCCTGCACGCATACATTTTGAATTAAAAAGGATAAAATTCCTACCTTCAAAATTACAATGAATTAGAGTCGCGATACCTGAAATGGGAGGTTTCTTCTAGGCAAGCGTGCTTCATCGTCGACCACATCATCGCTTAGGTACCATCAGGTGAGATAGTAGGTAATCAAGTGCGAGCCAATCAATAAAAAAAATAAAAAAACCGCTATTATAAACGCTAAAACTTACACTGAGCACCAGCACAAACGTGCTCAGCTACGTGTGCTTGTTTTCTCTTCTCATTTTCTTTCCTGTAAATCGAACTCATCCCTCAATTTGCTTATTTATTTATTTATGTGTGCAACTTTTAAAGGTGGTCAACGTTAAGTTGACAAGTTTATCGATTTCGCAAGGAATAGTTTTACAAATAGCTTTACACTGTGTATTTTATAGATCATCTGTATAATTTCTAAGCTGGATTGTATCTCTACCTACATACGATTTATCATGGATGTTTGCATAGCATTGACACTTCCAAAAATCGTTTAGAAATTCAATTTCCCCTCGCGCACGTAAATGTGTTGTTATCAGTTCGGCAGCTCATAAGCGGGATTGTTTGCCGTGCAT
This sequence comes from Anorthoa munda, assembly GCA_945859665.1. Classification (NCBI taxonomy): domain Eukaryota; kingdom Metazoa; phylum Arthropoda; class Insecta; order Lepidoptera; family Noctuidae; genus Anorthoa; species Anorthoa munda. The sequence goes on along the minus strand of OX243905.1, from coordinate 13,567,860 downwards.
GATTTCATATCATATGGTGCACCTCGCCACAACGAGCTAATGCCAGAATTACGCTGTTTATATGCCGGCAAATTCGTGGCTTTGAATGCCAAATAGGAAGATTATACCTGAATTACACATCAGGCTTGAAAGGGTATTAAGGAGGTTTAGTATTCATTTGTAGAACACCATAATTTAGCCGGTTATGTTTAAGTTCTATGCAGAGGATTGGGGGAGATGATACAACCATTATCTAATGCCGGGTCTTGTTGTAACTTAGCGATTTGCATGGGAAATCCAAAAATACTTTGTCCGACCCGGGCATCAAACCCTGAAGTTGCATTTGTGGCTAAGAGATAAACGACACAGTCAATGAGCGAATTTTATGTTATGAATTTCAATTTATGTGAGTTACCGGCTAGAAACAACATTATCTGCGTAACATCATTCGTCATAGTATCTTTTTAGTGAAATAAATTAGGTGGTGAACAGGCCGGCTGCGGCTGTTGGCATCCAGCAGCCTTATTGCGTAATGAATTCGGCAAGGCAAGGAGTATTGAACAATTGATCAATCACAAAGACGAAAATCCACATCGCATCTTTCATCTCGCCATGTGATTGGCCTATTTTTCATACTTTTTGCCCTTTGGCTTGCCGAATTCATTACGCAATAAGGCTGCAGACCTGATACCTGTGTTGCTTTAGGAAGCTGTCATTGTCTCATCCTCAGCTAATTCATCGCCACTGCTCCTTCACCGCACAGATTAATAGTGGAGTAAAACATCCGTTTAGCATCCCTCTCCCTCATTCCACAGTCATTACTCAACCAACTAAAGAGAAACGACTTTGTTTTATTTGTTTTGTATGAAGTACACTATAAAACTTTATCTCAGTGTGTTCAGGATTTATGCTGAGCAAACTTTGTGAGAATACGACCACTTAATATTTATTTTGTACACACTGTTAAACAGTAATTGGTATTTATTTCTGCTAGTTATAAGCATTTAAGATTAATAAAAGTGGTATTTTGGCAAATTACTTATGGTCGCTTGACGAGTTTTCCTTACATTGCATATGAAAATACTTAACTACCTACAGAAAGTTAATGTGAATTTGATGGAAAATGTCCTATATACTCGTACCTCATAGTTATTCAAAATTATTTATAGAGACCAAACCGAACACATTAACGATATACAAAAGGCTCCGCAGGTGGCTCGACGATTAATCACAGCAAGGAATTCGTCGGCGCGTGGGGCGGGCGGACGCTTGGGCGGGAGGCGCTAGGCGGGCGGCGGCGGCGGGCGCGGTAGTGCCGCCGCGACGCCGCGACACGACGCACGCCCCGCGCCCCTCGCCCCCGCGACACCCGCCACGCGTCCGCGACCTGCCACCAACTTATAAACAACAAACCTTAAGCTGTCACTAAAGGTAAGTTTAACCCTTCAACCATACTTAGATCGTTTTCCAATAGTTAATTACAAGCCGGAAAGCGACCATGCATACTTGCAACATGCACTTAAAACTTCCGAAGTAAACTTGGTAAACTCATGTTAAAAAGTTCCTTGTAACAATCGTGTTGTATTGATAATGAACAAGACGAAAAGTTTTGACTTTACCGACTAACTAACCCGACCTGTTGAATTTAGTTTTATTTCATCGTAGAAAGTTGTTTGATTCAATTTACAAAGAAACTTCGTACTTGCTTATTTTCGAACTTACATTTGAATGGCTAACTTTTCAATATCGCGCTTCAATTGTATCGTTGTATATTTCTTCGATGTTCTACTTAACTTTTATATTTAATAGAATTTGTTTCTATTTAAGGAAATTCTTAAGCATCATAGCTCGAAACAAAAGTTCTGTAACTTTTGTTCACCAACAGACAACCAAAAGTCGCTCTCTAAAATCAAAATGTTTTCCACAAAATACCTCGGTATGAACGAAGAAATTGATAAGACTATTAATAACAATAAGGAGATTTGGACAATAACAAAGGGCGTCTCTTCCGTAGATACAGCCTTTGTCTATTAAAATAATGAATTAAAGGTATGCTAGAAGCAAATCGCACTTCAAGCAAATCGTAATTTATAACAGCAACATTCTTAACATTGGGCAGAGATGGTGTCATACCGTTTATTTACGTGGTTTTGACTCACGCGCCGAGAACTTTGTGTCGTCAATACACTTATATATTATAATTTATATGTCTGCTCGGCGCTCGGCTTGTTATTTTGATGTGGCCCTTTCTCGTTTCGTTTAATTAAGGAACAAGCTACTTAGATACTTGGATATCTCGTTATGTTTTGACAGCACACGGATGTTGTAGAACTAAATACTTGGGTACAGATTAAGACATCTACATACAGTTACAAAAATATGCCTTGGTATCTTGTTTCAATGGATCCGTAACTTACTAATATTTTAAATGTGTTTGGAATTTTGGATGTTTGTTATTCAATTACGCCTAAATAGCTGAATGGATTAAGATAACACCTGCTCACAGGTAGACCATGGCCTGGAATACTACTACACCCAGCCCAAATCTTTTAGACCCATAAGTCACTCCTCGTTCTTCTTGAAGACATTGGAGAGGCTGGGGGACAGGAAGATCAGAAACCAAATTTCGGTACACAAACCCTTTCACCCAACCAACACGCCTACTGCGCAGGCCACTTAATCATCACTCCCCGCCGTAGTCTCACGGGTTGGAAATGCTCTTAAAGCCATAAACTCAACCCTATTGATGTTGAAGTTGTCGACAAAACCAACTTCACCAGCATCGGGCAGCTTAGCCGCTTGCCACGCACGATGTTGCGCCAACGCTTATAGAATGAATTAACAACATGCTAAATAACCGTGCTATTTTATTTACTGTGAACACCACCACAGGGGGTGAGATACGGGCTGCCCACAGGGTAGGGTGCAGTCACCACTTCTGTGGTATTTAACCGAAAATGAGCTAATTGCAGAGCGCAACGCTAGCAGTCTGCACTCGGTGGGATACTCGGATGACATAGCAATTCAAATTTCGGAGAAATTCAAATATATCTTGAGCGATATCATGAGAATGGCCTTCAAAATAATCGAGAGTTGGTGCACTAAGCACGAACTTTCGGTCATCCCCCTAAAACTTGTACTAATAATGTTCATTAACTAACTAACCTTGGACCCCAAAACTTTTTAACGCGGAATTAACACTTAAGGAAGAGGTCAAGTACTTGGGGGTGATCCTTGATAGCCGCTCTGCAAAAGCATCTTGACTACAAACTCAACAAAAGCATAACCTCTCTGTTCGAGAATATCCGCCCTACTGACATACTTCTATTAAAAACAAGCACAGACCTTGAAAATAGCAACGAGGTGGACTGGACACTTCGCCGCCCAATGACAGATGGCATCGAGGCTCAATCGACACCGGAGGGGCTAATCGCACTCTACCAATGTAAAAAAAGTCAAAACAGGGCTCGCTTCAAAGCTTAGATAAAGTACCTATAGATCAGCGACCACACAGCCCCTTGGTTATGTGGTCGATGCTATAGATTAAGCCTTAAAATGAGCTTGATTGATAGAGCGAGATGGCTAATTGGCAGCTCCATGTAAATAATAAGGACAAAAGATTATTTTTTGTTTTTGTCACCGTGGCCGGTTTCTGTTGTTTGTCAAACTCTAATATAATGGCAGGTTTGACAAACAAACTCGGTTTTGTTTGATTTTCTGTGATTTCGTGGTATTATGTGTTAATTGAGACAAGGAATTTGGGTTATTTATAGATAATAAGTGTCAGTGCGATGGTGGGTAGTAGTGTTCTTGTTCTTGTTGTAACACCAGAACTAACTATTGCTGTCTCATGTGCGGCCACGCCATGGCTTAATCTATAGGTACTTTATCTAAGCTTCAAAGATTACACAGCAGTGATCAGGCCGATGCTGGCCTATGGCGCTCTGGTTTGGTGGACGAGGACAGAACTTTCGACCACCATCACCAGACTCCAACAGTTCCAGTGATTGCCCTGTTCAGCTAACACTGGTTGCATGAGAACCACCCCAACAGCGGCCATGGAGATAGCCCTACACCTAACTCCCCTTGATCTGTACATACAGCAGGCGGCGGCGCTAGCTGCCATCAGGCTAAATGCATCTGGGCAAGGTATAAGAGGCAATAAACTCACCAGTCCACACGCTAACATTCTGGACCGGGTGATTGAATAATACCAACCTCTCATCACTGAATTGTGTAATAGATCACAAAAACAACCTATGTACAAACGTTAGAAGAAAAAAGGGATCAGTCAGCCAATGAATTACGAATCTACACAGATGGCTCAAAAACATAAAACGGTTCAGGTGCTGGCGTACAATCCCTTGAATCTTATATCACAACGTTAATTTTCACATACCGCTATGAAAAGCCGCAACAACTGTGCTGGTTCAGACCGTAAAAAGGCGTAGTAGCGGTACTATTGAAGGTGGGTTGATCATAAGGCATGGTGCGCTGACGAGTGGCTGATGTATCATTTTTAGGGTTCCGTACCCAAAGGGTAAAAACGGGACCCTATTACTAAGACTTCGCGATCGGTCTGTCTGTCTGTCCGTCTGTCACCAGGCTGTATCTCATGAACCGTGATAGCTAGACAGTTGAAATTTTCACAGAATGTTTAGTTGTATATTTACTTCAAAAAATAATAATTATTAAATTAAAATATAATAAATTAATGGGAGCTCCCATACAACAAACGTGATTTTTTGGCCGTTTTTTGCTCGATATTAATAAAGGCAACAGGTAGACGCTTGAAATATTCACAGAATGTTTAATTGAATATTCACTTCAAAAATAATAATTATTAAATTAAAATAAATAAAGGTGGGCTCCCATACAACAAACGTGATTTTGTTGCAGTGTTTTGCGATAATGGTACGGAACCTTTCGTGTGCAAGTCGGACTCGCACTTGGCCGGTTTTTTTTCTTTTTGACGTATCTTTTAAAATTCTACGGTGAGATTCGGCTCGACCCCTCCCTAAACGCATCACTTAATTTATGGACGCCCATATATCTAACCGCTCATCTCATCATCATCACATCATCAGCCTATTAATGTTCCCACTGCTGGGACACAGGCCTTTTCTCTGTGAGAGGGGCGTAATCCACCACGCGGGCCCAGTGCGTGTTGGTGGATGTCACATGTCTTCGAATTTTTGGTTCTAGGAGGTGCCGGTTTCCTCACGATGTTTACCTTCACCGTTTTTGAGAGCAGTGGTGATGAAATAATTTACACAAAGTAAAGCGCCTGCCTGGGTTCGAACCCACGACCTACAACTTGTAAGTCGCGGCCGATACCACTGGGCCACCACTGCTCATAATACATCACAATGCTGGCAAACTTAATTCTTATTAGTGAATTCGCTGAAATCATCAATGCTGCCGTAATTTGAAACAAATTGGATATTCTCAGTACCTACCTCTACCCTGCAGGCCTATCACATTTCAAAGCTGGGCAAAGGCCCGTCCATACCAGGTAATGTTGAAGCTCATACCTGAGTAACCTAACTGTAAATACAGAGATAAGACAAGAATTTGGTCCGACCAACAGCCTAATTGCGTATGTGAATTCGGCACAGAAAACGTATAGGTAAGGGTGACGACACCTTTAAAATAACGACTTTCGTATTGCGTAATACACTCATGGACGTGGAAAACGGGTAGTTCTAAATTATTTATGCAATACCGAAAACATTTAAAGGAAATGTGTCATACTTTTTCATGGAGTTGTTCCCTTTGCCCTGCCGAATCCATTTAAGCAATTAGACTGCAGAGAAGTCAATGACAGAGCTAACCTGCCGGTGGTTACATACTTAATATGTGGCTGCCCATTTCTTAAAGTCATGGCAATTGCAGGTGGTTGTTCACGATGGGCAGGAAAGTAGATCCTCTATACATCAACTCCTATCTGCAAGCTTAAAGAGTTTTGTAAAAGCGTCTTGATAACTCAATAAAAAAATAAAAGCAAAGAAGTTCTTGCTCTCTCTTATACCCTTACTAATCTTAACTTTGTAAAGTGTAACTAACTTTTAAACTGATAGTTAAACTATTTAAAAGTGGCGAGATGTAAATGGTTTAATTGAAATAAATTCTTCAACTTTGACTCTGAAACTTGCCAAGTTGTGTCTTTAGACGTAGCTTACATTTGTATAATAAAGCAAGCACTAGGTTTTAATCTGGATATGTAATTTGATGTTCCTAAACTCTCTTTTTCCCGAGCCTCACCACTTTTGTATATCGTAAATTTATCCAGCATAAAAGTTCCGTATAAGTACTGTAGTATTATATTATCTGTGGTATAAGTCACGACGATTGTGTAGTTTATTATCAACGAAAGAATCGGATCAGTTCTTCTACGGTTTAAGACATTTATTTTCTCAAAAAATTACTTAAGGACAAAACATTTTCAGAGGAGCTCGTGGCTAAATAATAACAGCCGCACGGGTCGATCTTCAAGGTTAAGCAATGCTTGACGAGGTCGGTCCGTGAATGGGTGACCATTTTCAACATACTGAGTTTTCTCCGTGCCTCGGAAAGCACGTTAAGCTGTTGGTCCCGGCTGTCATTTGAAGATCTTTGACAGCCGTTACGGGTAGTCAGAAGCTTGAGATCTGACACCAGTCTTGCCAAGGGGTATCGTGTTACCCAGTTACTGGGTTGTGGAGGTCAGATAGGCAGTCGCTCCATGTAAAACACTGGTACTCAGCTGAATCCGGTAAGACTGGAAGTCGATCCCAATATAGTTGGGAAAAGGCTAGGCAGATGAATAAAACATTTTCACAAAAAATAAACCGACTTCTAAATAAAAACACAAATAAAAAAAGTTAATTAAAAAAATCAAAAAACCCGACTGCTTAAAAAGCAAACTAAAAAGACGTAAACAAGAAGAAAATCATGCTGTGCAGTCGGAGGATACATATTCGCGAGCTAGCGGACCAAAATCAGATGTATCCTCCGACTGCACAGCATGATTTTCTTCTTGTTAACGTCTTTTTAGTTTGCTTTTTAAGCAGTCGGGTTTTTTGATTTTTTTAATTAACTTTTTTATTTACAACTTTTTAGTATTTTTTTTTTAGAATTAGGTACATTTAAACATAAGTGTTATATATTTTTGAAATCGCCTCTTAAAATCCTTTATTTTGATACCCCACTTGATGGGTTTGGTAGAAAAAAATGTTTTTTTTTCCCACAAAATGGCGCCCAATATCCGCCATTTTTGTATTTTCCAATTTTAATGTAGCCAGTGACACTCGCAGGATTAAGACGAATCGATTGACGTAAGAATCATCAAAATCGGCCAACTCGTTTGGTCTCTAGAACGCCACATAGGAACAAACATACATACATACATACATACATAGACTGATAAACACATTACCCTCCTTCGGCAGTCGGGTAAAAAGGTCAAAATTATCATTCGTTTCGGAAGTCGGTGTCATTGTTATTTTATGTGAAAAGTTTTTATTTCTCTCCTTTGAGTGTTAGTAGTTAGTACCCTAACACTAAAAAGTAAGAAATTTCTATAGAAAGGTACCTAAAGGATTGACAAAACATTCATAATAACTTAATTTACACATTCGTGCTGTTTGTCGCTAAGGAGTTCGGTTGTATGTTGCATATCTTGAAAACAGTCGAACCGATTTTGATGAAACTTGCAATGTTCCCTAAGTTAAGAGATACTTAATCTAATAAAAAAGAATGATCACGAGCCAACCAGTAGTTTCGGAGAAATGCGTGGACAAACATACAAACAAATATACAAACATACACTTATAAAATTTGGCAACAATGTTTAGAAGCCCATATAGATAGAATAACTGAGTAACATATGTTAATATTGTGCAATTCCAAAAACATTATATACATACGAGTAGAATTGCTTACCTCGTTCTTTTTGAAGTCGGTAATAATACATGAAGCCGATAGGCGTAGTGGGTTAGTACATGACAAAATTACATTAGAGTTTCATAACAGTTTTAGTAAAAGGTTGGTTGTAGATAAATCACAACCAACCTTTGTTACTGGGGGAAGGGGTACATGAGCTGAGGGATACAATACATGTTTATTAATTTCTTCTAGTGATTACTTCCCACAAACACACAATTTTATCTCTTTACCCGACTATTACGGCAAAGCCAAAGGAAAGAGTTTTAAATCTAAATATAATTATATAAAAATCTGTTGCTGTTCGTTAGTCTCGCTAAAACTCAAAAACGGCTTGACCGATTTGATTTTTTTTTTGTTTTGTTTGCCCGAATACAGGGAAGGTTTTAAAACAACCTAAAAGAGGGTAGGTAGGTAGGGTAGGTGTGTTGATGGGAGCAAAGCAGCAGGGTACAACTAGTGTAAAATAAAAGTATACATTGTATGAGTACTTACATAGTAATTAATTCTAGGAAACATAACATTATCCAGAACAAAATGCGCTACAGAAGCATAACAAGAAGTTTAACCTTTCAGTTCACGATTACTTACGATATTGAAACTCAATTCGTTTGGAAAATTCAGGAAAAAAGATCTATTTGTTTGTACAATCAATAAAATTCGCGGAAGAGCTTTATCCATATTTGATTGTTCAATACATCGCTATGCAAAATGAAAGAATAACAAGCGGTGTTGTGCATCGGATCGCAATCGGTTTCAAGTGGAAAGCAACCTAGGTAATTGGTTCTATGAAACTGAAGCTGAAACTACATAAATGCATGTTTCTGATGTTTTAATTTAAAAGACTGTCAAGATCTGAGACTATGATATGAGCTGTAATTGCAACGGTTGTCTCCTGCAATCTTGTATGCAAAATGAAAAGTTGCGGCTTGCAATTAGAGCTTACCTAAGGCTACTGTTAACTTGATCTTGCCTACGCCCTAAATGTAACTTAGTGTGGACCATGTACATTTCATAGTATATGTACAACTTCTGAGATTTACGACTACCTTGACAATATAGCCACTGTTAACAGGTAGGCCTGTATGATTCAAATATCTTATTAATATTGATACGATTAATTTCTCTTCTATAACATTTTTTTTCTTCACTCTGGATGAACTTCGAAAGGCCGACCGAAGCAATAAAAAAAACCAACGATGCCGTATTTTTTTTGTTTAAACAAACCCCTATGTAAAAATACCAAACGTCGGCATTGCAAAATACTTTTTTTTTTTTTTTATACACAAATCAACGATGCCTTCATCTGTATTGTTTGTGGGAACTTCTATATTACATATATAAAATCAGTCATAATAATTGCTCGGATCTGTTGTGTGAATGCTGATGTATGTTGTCTCTTTAAAACTGAGCAACTTTGTAATATTTTACGAAACAAATTTTCTTAAATTTAATCAAAACTGGCTTTATTTGGCTTTCGTAGTTTATAATTATTATTATCGGTAATATTAGGTCATTACATATGAAATTGGCGTTTTCTAAGGGAGGAACATAAAGTCGTTTTTTTTATAAATAAAATATATTTATTTAACCAAAGTATGTAACTACCATTGCTATCTATGCACTTTTGCCATCTCATAAGTAGTTCATTGATCCCTTTACCAAAAAATAAATATAATTAGGATACATGTTCGCGAGCTGGCTGACCAAAACCAGATGTATCCTCCGATTGCACAGCATGATTTTCTTCTTGTTTACATCTTTTTAGTTCGGTTTTTGAAGCAGTCGGGTTTTTGATTTTTTTAATTAACTTTTTTTATTTATAACTTCTTAGTATTTTTTTTAGAATTGTGTACATTTAAACACAAGTGTAATATATTTTTGAAATCGCCTCTTAAAACACTTTATTTTGATACCTCACATGATGGGTTTGGAAGAAAAAAAAATTTGGGCCCCCACAATATGGCGCCCGAAAGCCGCCATTTTTCTATTTTCCAATTTTAATGTAGCCAGTGACACTCGCAGGGTTAAGACGAATCGATTGACGTAAGAACCATCGAAATCGGCCAACGCGTTTGGTCTCTAGAACGCCACGTAGGAACAAACATACATACATAGACTGATAAACACATTACCCTCCTTCGGCAGTCGGGTAAAAACCATTCGGACGGGAATCAATAAGGTTTTATTTACAAAGGTTTTTGAAGGCGCTTTGGACTGCCTCATCGGATTTGAATTTTTCCCCTTGCAAGAAGTTATCCAAATTGTTGCTGGTTCGCCAGGGTTCAGCCATGCCAAGCCACGATGAGCGTTTCCGATTATTGTACAGGATCCAATTTTCATCACAGGTAATGATTCAATTTAAAATCCCTTCATTATTGTGCCGGTTGAGTAATGTAACGCAGCAGTCGACGCGCGTTTGTCGGTTTGCTGCACTCAATTCATGAGGTACCCACCTTTCAAACTTTTTTACCTTCCCAATTTGCTTCAAGTGGATTAAAACAGTTTTATAAACTAACTACCTACTAACTAACTACTTCTTTGTTTTACTAACACACTAACACAGGCTGCGGTTTTTCTTGAGACAGCAGCAGACAGAGCATTACAACGCTCTTATAGCCTGCCGCACCGTAACTTTTAGTCTGTCAGAAGAAAATTGAACTCGTCCGAAACTGGGTATCGAGCTCTCTTCACACGCTTTACATGATTTTATGTTTTGCAGAATTCACTTACGCAATTATGCTGCGGGTCTCCTGACACGAACCACCGTTTTCAGTAAGCTGTATCTGCATTTCAGTCGTCTCGTCGTCGGTAGTCGTGCACCGAATAGTGGGTGTCCGGTGTCACTCTTTTGTTTCTCAACTGCACTCGTAACTTGCTAAAAAACATCTCTTAGTAGTTGGTTGATGTTAGACGTCTGAGCAAATTGTTGCGGGACCCGATTTATTACACAATATTCAATTCAATTCAATTCAATTCAATTCAAATAGCCTTTATTAACAATCTTAAAACTAATATTTTCATAATTTTTGAGAATATCAGACATCTGTTTGTTTGTCTTGCTCACTAGCATAGGCCTCCCCCAGACCCTTCCACAGAACACGACCTTGTGCTTTTCTCCTCCACGCAGTGCCTGCTGTCGATCTGAGATCATCTTCCCATCTACGCACTTCACATCTTACCATCACACAATATAATTAAACATTAATAATACAAATAAAAAACACACCATATTTGAATCGTAGTATGTATCACGTGTCACGTACATTTCATACCACATAGTTTCCTTCCAGTCTTAATATTTCATTAATAATAAACAAAATATCAAAAATTTATGAATATCGGAATTCCTCCTTTCAATTCCGGAATTGAAATATCTAAAAAATTGTTACGGTATACAGAGTACGTCAGTGAGGCGGCTGATGCGGCACAGCAGCAGTACCCTTCCGCCCATCTACTGTTACTGGGTGACTTTAATACCCACCACCAGGGCTGGCTTTTCCCGAACCAATGCACTGATAATGCTGACGAGAAACGCGCAAGCTTGCGCTAGCACTAAATCTCACACAGCTGGTCCAGGGGGCAACGAGGGTGCCAGATGTTGATTCGCACACAGCCAATTGCTTTGAACCTCTGTAGTCGATAGATCCAGACCGGTACTCAGTACGTTTGCACAAGGCTTACCAGGTATGGGTCGATGCTCAAACGCCCAAGGCAAATGACGTTAGTAAGATGAAGAGAGCCTTCAAAACGGCTGCCAAGCCCTGCAAAAAGGTGATGTGAAGAGCACGGTTTGAACACATTAGCAAATTGGGAACAAACTTGCTTCATAGCCAGCGGGTAGCAAAGCGTTTTGGTCCCTGGCTAAGTCGGTCAAATCAAACTACTGTCGCCCCTCTCTTCTACCACTGCTGAAACCCGACGGGTCACTGGCGTACTCCGGCAAACTTGTTGTTCTTTTGACATCTTTTGCATCCATTAAAAGGACGTCCGCTGGGTGTTGCGTAGCCTTGATGTGAACATAGCCATTGGTCCCGACGGGATACCAGCAATTGTACCTAAAACATGTGCGCCTGAATTGTCTCCGATCTTGACAAGCCTATATAGCCTTTTGATAGAGACTGGAAAAGTGCCGAAGGCTTGGAGGCAAGCCAATATGCAGTCTGTGCTCAAGGAAGCCGAGCTGAGCCGGCCAACTACAGACCCATCTCTGTAACGTCCATCCTCTGTAAGAGTATGGAACATATACACAAAAGTAAGCTCCTGGCATACCTAGAAGCGAACAACTTCCTCAGTGACCGCCAATAAGGCTTCCACCAAAATCTGTCCACTGGAGATCTTCTAGCCACTAACGTATGCCATTCACATCTGGAATGAGTCCATCGATACACAGGGGATGCGCTAGCCGTCTCCCTCGAAATCTCTCGAAGGCTTTCGACAGGGTCTGGCACGAAAGCCTCATTGGTAAAGCTTCCGTCCTTCAGTCTGCCTAGTGGTCTGTGTGATTGGATTGCAGACTTCCTGAGGGATCGATCCATCCGAGTGCTCGTCCGGTCAGTTAATTAGATATCAACGCCGGAGGCCTCGGCAACATTGTTCTTGCTGCACATTAATGATTAGCTAAAAATCGTAAAAATCGGTGCACTGGGCTTCTGATTCGGTCTCTCCGGAAGACCATGGTTGAACACTTGAACCTAGGACAAGTTGGCGGTTTTCCAATGGGGTGTTGCCAATCTGGTCAATTTCAATGGTGCTAAAACCCAGACGTGTCTTTTTTCCGCTAAAAAGAGCCAATTCCACCCGGCTCCAACTTGCCGTGGTGTAATCTTGCCGTTAACGGACCAACTCGAACGTCTTGGTGTTACGTTGACATCGTCCATCAATATCGGTCCATTCATTGAGTTGAAAGCTCAGTTAGCTACAAAAATGTTGGGGATTCTTGCAAAGTTGAGACAGTACTTCACGCCTGAATAGCTGCTCAACTTGTAACAAGCGCAAGTTCGATCATCTCTGTGACGGATCTGCCAAATACCAGGTTGATGCATGAGTCGATTGAAAAGCAGGCCAAGAGGCTCATCGGCAATGAGGCACTGGTCAAGTCAAGGCTCCAGAGCCTTGAACATCGTCGCCGAGTGCCAGCTTGTCAGTTTTTTATCGGTTACATTTCGGGGAGTGTGCGATGGAACTGCACAATTTGATTACGCCTAGCCCTTTCCTTCATCGGACTACAAGACGTACGGCAATGCGCCATCGGTACTTGGTGTACATCCCACCCATACGCACAAAGCGTTTTGCTAATACTTTCATTGTGCGTACAGCTAAGGAGTGAAATTCCCTGTCGGTGTCTTTGTTTCCTGACAGCTATAAACTTGGGGTCTTTAAGTCAAGAGTGAATAGGTTACTTCTAGGCAAGCGTGCTTTACCGACATCATCACTTACCATCAGGCGAGATAGTGGTCAAACGCGAGCCTGTCGTTAAATGAATGAATGTAAATGAAATGAAAGGCGAATGAAGTTGTTTTTGCCTGACGCCTCCCGCGAGTACTGAACAGTTATATTTTTTTGTTAATTATGGGGCGGCAAATCAGAATTATATAGCCTGGGGCTCCAAATATTTAAATACGCATCTGCAATTTATGGAACTTAAAATAAGACTGTTCTTGCACCCCCTTTCTGAATACCTACCCAGCTGTGTGTATTAGTGAACGTATTCTATGTAAAAACGTAAAGGTGCTCAAAACGAAAATAATCGCAAAATTACTGTAACGAAGAGTCAAACGCGCGTTAACTGCTGTAATTTGTGGAATGAATTACTAACAGCCAATCTCATCACTTGACTTGCATTTATTTGTGACGCGGCACAAATATTTATTTACAGAAAAGGGTAATTCAAATGTAATTCTAAGAATAACGTATCTACATTTTAGGTACATTTATACATGTACCTAACCTACTACTCACTGGTATTCACTGGGCAAAAAAAGCTTATGAAGGTACTAGCGTTTTATTCATATTCACCTGCATAGTCTGAATACTTTGTAAAACAAAGCTGATTCTCGGAAACAAGACTCGGACAACAAAATAAAAATCATTTTAAAACTTCGTTTGCGCATAGAAAACAGGTAAAAACGAACAATATTTGCAATATATTTATTTTAAATACCCTGAAAAGTTATTCTGTGTAAAATGTGCTTAATATTTTGTAATTTTATTGCAATATTCTGATCGCTATTCAAAAGATTAATTAATTAATATCTACGGTAGATACCTGCTGTGAATAGGTAAACTAAGGTAATATTAAGCTTGTGCATGATTCATTAACATTACTTACGCCTAGTAAATACTGTGGTAATATTAATTAAATATGCAACGTAGAGAAAATTCTTTTTAGGGTTCCGTGCCTCAAAAGGAAAAAAGCTTAGGAACCTACTAAACTGTTGCGTATTTGACACTCGCAAGGGAATCAAAACCTATGTGAGTCCTTTCCGTTGACCTAGAATCATGAAATTTGGCAAGAAGCATTGTCTTTTAGCACAAGTAAAGGAAAAATCGGAAAATTGTGGCTACATAAAAAAAAACTTGATCGGTGCTTTCATTGTTTAAGAACTTCAGTCATCATCTGCCTAGCCTTTTTCCCAATTATTGTTGGGGTCGGCTTCCAGTCTTACCGGATTCAGCTGAGTTTTACATGGAGCGACTGCCTATCTAACATCCACAACCCAGTAACTGGGTAACACGATACCCCTTGGCAAGACTGGTGTCAGATCTCAGACTTCTGACTACACGTAACGACTGTCAAAGGTCTTCAAATGACAGCCGGTACCAACGGCTTAATGTGCTTTCCGAGGCACGGAGAAAACTCGTTATGTTGAAATGGTCACCCATCCACGGACCGACCTCGTCAAGCGTTGCTTAACCTTGAAGATCGACCCGTGCGGCTGTTATTATTTAGCCACGAGCTCCTGCCTGTTTAAGAACTTCAGTAAAGTTACCTAATTATTTTGGCGAATGTAGCTGTTAGTACGGAACCCTCGGTCCTACTCGCACTTTGCTGGTTTGTTTTTTGCTTTATTTTAACTCATTGAAATAAAATACCTTATTGGTATTAAAATAATTTGAAAATAAGTAAAAGTACTAGCCATTCATGATACCTATAGTTCATGATACGTCAAACTGAGATGAAGCCGTATAGAAGCAATAGCAAACTGCAGCGGCGGCGAAAACAAGCAAGTTCAGAGGGCTGTGCTGTGGTGTTCAGTGAGCGAATTAAGCAGCGAACTATACATCTGTGTCTATGTTCACATAGTGCATTGTTGATGTAATGATGTCGGAGGATTGTGTTCGCCTAGCGATGCCTATCGACGTGCGGCGGCGTGCCTGCTGCCCGCTCCCGCGCCCGCGGTCGCCTCCGCGCCCTGCCACCGACCGCCGACCCTGCACAGACAACAGACAACACTCACCCCTTCCCCCTTTAATATTTTCACATTTTGTTTTTAGTTAGTAACTACACCAAGTTTTAATACTTCGCCGTTGTTTTGTTGGACAGCGTTTGTAATTCGTCCACTTCTGTTTTGGCCAGAGAGAAATAAAACATTTTTGTTGGTCTGTTTCTAGGTGAGACTTCCTTTTTTCTTGATAACAAGGAGGATAAACAAAGAGCGACCTCGTTAAAAACAAAACTCATTAGCATAATCATCAGCATAATGCTTTGATGCTTATCAACTTGTGAGTGAGTATAGATAAGTAATTAACTAGGTTGACGTAGACGTAGAGATAATCTGTGATTGAACTGTTGCTGCAAAATGCAAAAGTTAGCACGCAACTTCGTAAGGTAAAATTAATTCATAGAGTAAAACTTTCAAGTATCTAGACATAAATGATAGACATTCACCGCGAAAGCTTCAGGAGCACAAAGGTATCTACTTAAATTTAATTTCAGAATTTAGTAAGATGGGTTCTCTACATTTCAAGTTCTGTTCGTCGAAACTGTTTCTGTTTTTAGATTCTACGAATTATTAGACAACCTAAGTATCTACCAAACATGAGTTATTTATTCTCTGTGCAAATTTACTGTAGCAGTAAGTGGTTACACATAATGGACTTCGATAGCTGCGCAGTATATTTATTGATCTACTAATTAATTGCGTAACATTCGCGTGTAATCTATTCGTGGACTTACATTACATGTTAACCTACCATTTAGTCTAATCGCTTTCTAAGCAACACCTACCTTGGGTGCACTTTTCTTCAACAACGATTTCATTTTATCGTTCCATTTGTGAACAATTATTTTCGAATTAGCCTCCAATACGTATGTACGGAGTTGGTAAATGTCACTTATAGAGATTGATGTGTATTTCGCGGTCGGGAAGAGAAGCGAACATTTTCATCGTGGATCGAGACGAGTTCGCTATTCGTAGTAAGCCATTAGCACTGCACGCTCGCAACACGCCTCACGGACATTCCGATGTAAATGTATTTAATTGCGTCATTTAACGAAATTAATTAATGCAGTTTATTTTTTATCAGAAAAGCAGGCTAATTTCAATAAATGTTGCCTTTGAGGTTTTCTGTTTTTATATTATGTTAATTAATACATTTGCTCATAGCTCGTGGCTTAATAATAACAGCCGCACTGGTCGATCATCAAGGTTAAGCAACGCTTGACGAGGTCAGACCGTGGATGGGTGACCATTTCAACATACCGAGTTTCCTCCGTGCCTCGGAAAGCACGTTAAGCCGTTGGTCCCGGCTGTCATTTGAAGATCTTTGACAGTCGTTTATTCAGAAGCCTGAGATCTGACAACAGTCTTGCCAAGGGGTAGTTACCGTGTTACCCAGTTACTGGGTTGTGGAGGTCAGATAGGCAGTCGTTTCATATAGAACACTGGTACTCAGCTGAATCTGGTAAGACTGGAAGCCGACCCCAATATAGTTGGGGAAAAAGGCTAGGTAGATTGATTAATACATTTGCTCATAGCCTCGTACTTACTTACGATAATTAAATATGTTGTGTTGTGCGGATATTGCAAGTACTTATAATCTAGGCTAGATTTAATTATAAATGCAATAATGGCGTATTAAATGACATATTATATAGTATTGTAAATAAAAAGGCTGAGAGGCTCCATGTTTTCATTTGCATGCGCTCAAGCCTTCCTTTCATGTAAAAATTGCTCTTAGATAGACTACTATTCTTCTATTCCTATAGTCAGAATGTGGTGAATCAGCATTTTTGTCCTCACAGGGAACGTTTATTGTGAATGAATGGTGCAAAGCTGAGACGGCTCCGGAGAGCATTGTAGCAGTTGTAGTGTGCTTTTAGCGAGTAGCGAGCCCACTCGGCAGCCGGTCCAATATCACCCGCGCCACTCGCCCCGCGCCGCCATTTGTGAAATGACACGCTGAAAACTTTCGCGGTAATTGTTGACGTACAATCAATAACTTTATCATTTTATATGACTGTTCTTTGTGGGCCTAGGTTTGCCTATTTAGGAAAGGGGTAGAGAGGTCAATTTGATCTGTAGAAAAATAGAAAGACACATACGTGCTTAGTTAGGTACGTAATTAATTGGGAGTAGGTATCTAACTTCAACGAACACTGAAGTTAAACTGGAGCAACTAAACAATGGATCTACTACGATCTTCGCCAACGCGCGCCAATTATTATACCAAGGGAATATTTTAAAGAAACCATCATCAATTTATAAATCTTATAAACATTAAAGATTTTATACACACGGTACCAAGCTATTTTTAACATCAGAAAAATAAAACTGATGAAATATTTATTGCGATTACATCTGGATTCTCTATGATTGTTCGCCATTCGCCAGTGGCCCAGTGCTACAATTGTAGTTTCACATTGGTAACAATTTTCCTTTCATGTTTCAAACAAGTTTTCAGCGCAAAGCCAGTCTCGTTGAAAAAGAACACCAACTAACGTACGAGCGGAAGAAATAAATCTGATTTCACAAAAAGTATGCAGCGGTGAGGTGTTCCGCAGGTGCAGGGGGTGTAGAGAGGGGGGGAATGTGGTCGAAATGCCAGCAAGGCTCCGGAAGTCGGTCTCATGCTGTACCTTATCACCGCACGTGTAACCGTTTAGCATTCATTGACGGACTAACGACATTTTTGAAAAAGTACCTACTTGTCTTGACCTACCTACTTCCCAAGTTTCCATTAAAACAAGAATTTTCCGGAATTATGTACGTAGTTTGACTTCCATATAGGTACCTACATATCTGCTACTTTGCTTTCTCTTCGTGCATTTTGCGTATCGATATTTTTATGCAAAAAGTCGAGAGTCTAAGTACCTTCTGAAACATTTCGTTGGTCTCTCTCACTTTCCGCCAAATTAAATTTGGCCAGTGCCTTTATTTTCACTTAACGCACAAAGTGCCGGAACCGGGCTTAAATTCGATCAAACCGACAACTAATCACGACCCTACGAATGGGCGTGGAGACGTTCAGATAAAGGCTGACCGACTGGCATATCTTCGTTTATCGAAGCGAAATAATATTGCCTAATAGTGTGTACTGTTTGGTATTTACTACCTACTCTGTACTAATGTAACTGACAATAACACCGATAAACCATCACTTTTAAATCTTAATTGCCCATGTCGACATTTTATCACCCATGCGTACAGTAAGATAATGGAGAAAACATATCTACAAAGAGAAGAATTCAGACAGATAAGTCATTGTCATAGCAAATGAATGCTCGGTTATTTTTCTTGTAACCGCGAGTGCCATCTGTCTCCGCCCGGCTTTTATATTGCCACCTATTTTCGAGGAAAATTTAGAAGCGTCACCACTCATTGTTAATCTTATTAAAGTAGCCACTTATTTCACAGGTAAATACAATAAACGGGTGTTTGTGCGAGCACTCTTGATGCTTTTTGTGTAATCTCGCGCGTTTAACTAAAATAGAATATTAAAGTGAGTGCGAAGTGTGATTTACTTAAGAGTAAAATATGTATGTTTTACTAGCTTAGGTAGTGTATTCAGAATGTCTTGTACATGGGTGTTCGCTTTAATTAGAAGACTGTTATCTCTAATATGTAAAGCCTCTGGTCTGTAAAAGAACGATTACATGGTTTACTAACATAATCCTACCTATTAAACAGGTACTTGCCAATCTAGACATTTTTTATCCGCTATGATGTGGTCGACGGTGATGCACGCTTGCCTAAAAGACACACAGATACAAAATCATGGTAGCAATCTCTACAACAAGCGTAAATGGTTTCCGAAAAAAACATCCGCAAGGCTCTATTTAGTTATCGTTTTCTTATTGCTTCAGAATTAGATTGAAGCTATCTTGTTTTACATGGTTCAAGCGTCGCGAGATTCAAATCTACCCACGCTTTGGAGAATTACCGCAATTTCGAAAGTAATTTGTAAAAACGTATGTAGGTGGCTAATGTTGGCGTGTTATCATTAAGTTAAATATTTGCCAAACTATAAACGGATATTATAATAATTCATACAAACCGCCTAACCTCATCAGAGTTATACCTATTAGGTATCTACATACCCATTTATAGTCAAATAATAACAATTTACAGAATGACATATGGCATGGAAAGGTACAGCAGGGTCGGGGCTGATAGTTCACAAGTTATGCGGTCGAATGCCCAAGTACAGCATTCTGAACAATGTTTGAGAGAGATCGCGATCCCGGCGAGCTCGCAGCGATCTCCCGTGCAGGTTGCGAGGAGAATGGCATAGTATTCCATCACTCTGTGTGAAAACAACTTGCTAGCAGAATTGTTTGCACTTGATGTCTACGGTTATCTAGACGTCTCGAAACTAAAGAATTAATGTTTATTGACGTACTTAGTTTTTTAATGAATTGTTTGGTGGTCTACTTGTAATGGCTGTAATTCATGGAGATACTGGAGGAGCAAAAGTGCAGAGAATTGGAATCATATCTTTCAGATCCAGCAAAATCCTGAGCCAAAAGTAAAAGTAGCAAATTCATAAATAGAACTTAAAAGCGGTACCCAAATGTGCCGACGATTAAACACACAAACATGAACCGCGCATCTGAACAAGCACAGAAGTTCTGAAGCGTGCAAAAATTAATCTTACTAAAACATATGTATAACCCACAAAAAGGGGACTTTGAGGAGCACTTAACAACCTGTTATATTGCAGTTAGGACGCCCCCGAGCGAGCTGCCGACTGCAGCGGGTTACGAAATAGAGATAGCACGGAAATAGTTCGGAATTCGCGACAAGTTCACCCGGCTCGCTTTAAACCAGGCTTATCTCAGCTGGCGCTCGCAATACCTTAAGTGACTTCCTTGAGACTTGCACCAATATCCAAGTTTAACTGTTTCAGTACAGTACTGCTGACGCGTAAAGCACATCTCGCTCTTTAACTGCATTTCAGATTTAACTAACCTAATAAAATAAGTATGTTAAAGATAAAGATATATTTATTTATCTGAACTACTATTCTTCTATTCCTATAGTCACAATGTGGTGAATCAGCATTTTTGTCCTCACAGGGAATGTTTATTGTGAATGAATGGTGCAAAGCTGAGACGGCTCCGGAGAGCATTGTAGCAGTTGTAGTGTGCTTTTAGCGAGTAGCGAGCCCACTCGGCAGCCGGTCCAATATCACCTGCGCCACTCGCCCCGCGCCGCCATTTGTGAAATGACACGCTGAAAACTTTCGCGGTAATTGTTGACGTACAATCAATAACTTTATCATTTTATATGATTGTTCTTTGTGGGCCTAGGTTTGCCTATTTAGGAAAGGCGTAGAGAGGTCAATTTGATCTGTAGAAAAATAGAAAGACACATACGTGCTTAGTTAGGTACGTAATTAATTGGGAGTAGGTATCTAACTTCAACGAACACTGAAGTTAAACTGGGGCAACTAAACAATGGATCTACTACGATCTTCGCCAACGCGCGCCAATTATTATACCAAGGGAATATTTTAAACAAACCATCATCAATTTATAAATCTTATAAACATTAAAGATTTTATACACACGGTACCAAGCTATTTTTAACATCAGAAAAATAAAACTGATGAAATATTTATTTCGATTACATCTGGAAACTCTATGATTGTTCGCCATTCGCCAGTGGCCCAGTGCTACAATTGTAGTTTCACATTGGTAACAATTTTCCTTTCATGTTTCAAACAAGTTTTCAGCGCAAAGCCAGTCTCGTTGAAAAAGAACACCAACTAACGTACGAGCGGAAGAAATAAATCTGATTTCACAAAAAGTATGCAGCGGTGAGGTGTTCCGCATGTGCAGGGGGTGTAGAGAGGGGGGGAATGTGGTCGAAATGCCAGCAAGGCTCCGGAAGTCGGTCTCATGCTGTACCTTATCACCGCACTTGTAACCGTTTAGCATTCATTGACGGACTAACGACATTTTTGAAAAAGTACCTACTTGTCTTGACCTACCTATTTCCCAAGTTTCCATTAAAACAAGAATTTTCCGTAATTATGTACGTAGTTTGACTTACATATAGGTACCTACATATCTGCTACTTTGTTTTTTCTTCGTGCATTTTGCGTATCGTTATTTTTATGCAAAAAGTCGAGAGTCGAAGTACCTTCTGAAACATTACTCACTTTCGTTGGTCTCTCTCACTTTCCGCCAAATTAAATTTGGCCAGTGCCTTTATTTTCACTTAACGCACAAAGTGCCGGAACCGGGCTTAAATTCGATCAAACCGACAACTAATCACGACCCTACGAATGGGCGTGGAGTCGTTCAGATAAAGGCTGACCGACTGGCATATCTTCGTTTATCGAAGCGAAATAATATTGCCTAATAGTTGGAAAATGTTTGGTATTTACTACCTACTCTGTACTAATGTAACTGACAATAACACCGTTAAACCATCACTTTTAAATCTTAATTACCCATGTCGACATTTTATCACCATTGCGTACAGTAAGATAATGGAGAAAACATATCTATAAAGAGAAGAATTCAGACAGATAAGTCATTGTCATAGCAAATGAATGCTCGGTTATTTTTCTTGTAACCGCGAGTGCCATCTGTCTCCGCCCGGCTTTTATATTGCCACCTATTTTCGAGGAAAATTTAGAAGCGTCACCACTCATTGTTAATCTTATTAAAGTAGCCACTTATTTCACAGGTAAATACAATAAACGGGTGTTTGTGCGAGCACTCTTGATGCTTTTTGTGTAATCTCGCGCGTTTAACTAAAATAGAATATTAAAGTGAGTGCTAAGTGTGATTTACTTAAGAGTAAAATATGTATGTTTTACTGGCCTTAGGTAGTGTATTTAGAATGTCTTGTACATGGGTGTTCGCTTTAATTAGAAGACTGTTGTCTCTAATATGTAAAGCCTCTGGTCTGTAAAAGAACGATTACAAGGTTTACTAACATAATCCTACCTATTAAACAGGTACTTGCCAATCTAGACATTTTTTATTCGCTATGATGTGGTCGACGGTGATGCACGCTTGCCTAAAAGACACACTGTTACAAAATCATGGTAGCAGTCTCTACCACAAGCGTAAATGGCTTCCGAAAAAAAAATCCGCAAGTCTCTATTAAGTTATCGTTTTCTTATTGCTTCAGAATTAGATTGAAGCTATCTTGGTTTTACATGGTTCTAGCGTCGCGAGATTCAAATCTACCCACGCTTTGGAGAATTACCGCAATTTCGAAAGTAATTTGTGAAAACGTATGTAGGTATCTAATGTTGGCGTGTTATCATTAAGTTAAATATTTGCCAGACTATAAACGGATATTATAATAATTCATACAAACCGCCTAACCTCATCAGAATTATACCTATTAGGTATCTACATACCTATCTATAGTCAAATAATAACAATTTACAGAATTACATATGGCATGGAAAGCTACAGAAGGGTCGGGGTTGATAGTTCACAAGTTATGCGGTCGAATGCCCAAGTACAGCATTCTGAACAATGTTTGAGAGAGATCGCGATCCCGGCGAGCTCGCAGCGATCTCCCGTGCAGGTTGCGAGGAGAATGGCATAGCATTCCATCACTCTGTGTGAAAACAACTTGCTAGCAGAATTGTTTGCACTTGATGTCTACGGTTATCTAGACGTCTCTAAACTAAAGGATTCATGTTTATTGACGTACTTAGTTTTTTAAGTAAAATGTTTGGTGGTCTACCTGTAATGGCTGTAATTCATGGAGATACTCGAGGAGCAAAACTGCAGAGAATTGAAATCATATCTTTCAGGTCCAGCAAAATCCTGAGCCAAAAGTAAAATTAGCAAATTCATAAATAGAACTTAAAAGCGGTACCCAAATGTGCCGACGATTAAACACACAAACATGAACCGCGCATCTGAACAAGCACAGAAGTTCTGAAGCGTGCAAACATTAATCTTACTAAAACATATGTA
Organism: Anorthoa munda; assembly: GCA_945859665.1. Taxonomy (NCBI): domain Eukaryota; kingdom Metazoa; phylum Arthropoda; class Insecta; order Lepidoptera; family Noctuidae; genus Anorthoa; species Anorthoa munda. The sequence goes on along the minus strand of OX243905.1, from coordinate 13,544,561 downwards.
TAACCCACAAAAAGGGGACTTTGAGGAGCACTAAACAACCTGTTATATTGCAGTTAGGACGCCCCCGAGCGAGCTGCCGACTGCAGCGGGATACGAAACAGAGATAGCACTGAAATAGTTCGGAATTCGCGACAAGTTCACCCGGCTCGTTTTAAACCAGGCTTATCTCAGCTGGCGCTCGCAATACCTTAAGTGACTTCCTTGAGAATTGCACCAATATCCAAGTTTAACTGTTTAAGCATAGGTACTGCTGACGCAAAGCGCATCTCGCTCTTTAACCGCATTTCAGATTTAACTTACCAGATAAAGATATATTTATGTATGTTAAATCTGAAATGAGTTTTTACGAAATATTCTGAAAATAGTACTATAGTACGACTACCAGGATATCAACAGGCTTGGATAATTATACAAGCAAACATCCAACTATGGTCCACGATAGCGGATAGAAGAATACTCAAAGAGCAAATAATAAATACACACTTTAAAATCATACACCGATTTATTCCTTCCAACAATCAGTTTATCAAATTATAATTAAATATAGACTATTTCTTAGGTACACTTTCGTAATACTTAATCTCCAGTGATTTTTCATCCAAAAACGAACCGTGCTCAAACTAACTCCAAAAGCCCGCCAACATTTTTTTCCCCATCTCCTCCCTTAGTCTTTTTTTTTAATTTCTCCTTTTTTTTTAAAACGCGGCATCGAACATTCGAATCCATTCCAAAATGTTGCCGTAGCGAATAATCTCAGAAATTAAATCAAATTCAATTTTTAATAAAACCTAACAGTACCTTATTATATTGTACCTTAGTAGTTCAATTAAACGATTCATTTAGAATCGTTTACGCAGACCAAATAGGTACTCGTATTACCAACCAATTAAATTATTAATATTAATTGAGTGATGTGGCTGTCTGGATCATAATATAGTGCGGTGTGTTGGGAAATGAAGTAATCCCTCTGGATTATCCGCACCAGTGCCGTTACATTATTACATAATTTATCGTTCGTTTGGACGAAATAGTCAAATATCATTTCGCAGATTTTGTAACATTCCGATCTCAATAATTTATCTGACGTGATAAAATTCACACGTGGGAAACGAAAAGTTTGGCCGCCATTATTGAATCAGGTCAGCTTTATGGATTTAGATGAGTTTTCAAAATGCGTTTAGATCGCCAAAGTTAAGTGGATAATTAATTAAAAAGTGGACGTTTTCATTTTATTGACAAATATTTAATTAGAATTGCTTGCCAAATAGTAATATACGTACACAGGCACAGATAATATAATACTATTATAACACATGCAATGTTGCTTTTTAGTCCTTGCCAGATTTTTTATTGAACTTTATGACGTGCCCGTTTCTTCATCATCGGACTACCAGACGTACGGCGATGCGCCACAGGTACATGGTGGACATCCCACTCATACGCACTAAACGTTTTGAGAATACTTTTATTATGCGCACAGCTAAGGAGTGGAATTCTGTGCCGGAGTCTGTGTTTCCCGATAGCTACAATCTAGGGGTCTTTAAGTCAAGAGTGAATAGGTTACTTCTAGGCAAGCGTGCTCCATCGTCGACCACATCATCGCTTACCATCAGGTGAGATGGTGGTCAAGCGCGAGCCTATATGACAAAAAAAAAAATTAAAAAAAAATGAAGATTATAATTATTTATAACTAGCTGACCCCCGCGTCTTCGCTCTCGTCAACTTGTGATCTGTCTGCCTACCCTACAAACAAACAAACTTTTCAGCTTTATAATATTAGTATAGATGTTGATAAAACTCCTTCGCAAATGAACAAAATTGATTACCATAAAAAAAGGTTATAGTGAGTCAATCTTAAAAGATAGACATATTATTATGTTGCCCCCGACCACAGATAATATAATACTAGCATACCCCGGACCACAGATAATATAATACTATCGGGACTACTACATGATATTTGCGTAACTTAACCGTTCACGCAGCGCACGCAACGGTAGCTCCCAAAAAGGAATATTTTAGCCCGTTTATGCTCCGCTCCTATTGGCCGTAGCGTGATGTTATATAGCCTATAACCTTCCTCGATAAATTAACTATCCAACACAAAAAGATTATTTTTTAATTCCAACCAGTAGTTTTTGTGATTACCGCGTTCAAACAAACAAACTCTTCAGCTTTATAATATTAGTATAGATAAATGCAAAGTTTAGGCAGGTCTGTAATACTAGTCGATAGTCTACTATTGTACATCTTGTGCTATTGGCTTAGTTAGATCTTATACCTACAGGTAAGTAATTAAGGCAAGCTCTTCATTTCCGACACGACTCGCCGCGTCTGCCCTGTGTCAAATTAAGAACGTGTCCTGTCTTATTAAAGTGCTATTTTACAAAGGCTCAGCAGAATATCCCGAGTATTCCCGAGTAATCTGCCGGCCTAGCCTAGGGAATATCTAAGCACATTAAATTCATAATCAAGTCAAAAGGCTCGCAGTCGGGAAGAAATGAAATTAGAGAGATTTACTAAGCACATGGTACGTACGAATTATACACATGAGCAGGTAAATATGTAATGGGATTATGGGAATCGCGTTCCTTGGATTCTGAAATTGTTCTGAATTTCGTGTTTTCGTACTTCTGATTTCTTTAAATATTCATACAGGCTACAGTGCCCCTTTCTTTTTTTTTCTTTCATCAAGTTCGTTTGTCTTTTGAATACAGATAGCTTTCTGGAATCCATTGTTAAAATTTGCTTCACCACTGTGCAGTAGTAGATATCTACGAACAGTAATAACAGTCACGTAGTAATCTCACAAATGAAGCGACCTAGTTAATAGTTCCTGTCGAGTCTCACTGTAAAGCCCAACATGACCGAAACTTTCGTCATTTCTGGTTACAGGAAGCGTTTAGCGGGGCCGAGTTGAGGCGAGCGATCCATTTCAATAGTATCCCTTCACTTCTAGTGCCACCTCTTAAGGCGTTATATACTCTACGCCCCAATGTTAGTTAACGCAGTACTGGCCGTGCACCCGTTCGGAGACAAAATATCAATATTGAACCTCCTTTTGAACAGTTTTGTTTGCAAAATATTATTTGATTTTCATATACTTTTTACGTTATGAAGAAATTCCAGCCATCATTTTTCTGTGTAAAAGTATATTTAAACTTCCAAGTCATTTTGGAGGAGTATCCAAAAATTGCGAAAAAATATCGTGTTGTTAATTATTTTTTTAAAGCATAAGTATTAGTTACACGAAAAAACCTTGTTTCAAAAATAATGTACATGAATATTATTTTTTTCATTTCTTTTAACCTAACCGTTACCACCGTTACCTACTAAGGTGTAGGTATGCTTTAGAAAGTTACCGTTTTACGGCACTAAAGCGTTGGAAGGCCCTTAAGGGGAAGCTTTGACACCGGCTGCCGCAGACTAAACACCTATCCCTGCGTATGAAAGTTGTTTTAGTCGTTAAATAATGCGGCCTCGAATCAATAAATAAGCTTCTTTGCTTACATTTTTTAAATTACAAAAGAATGATGAAGCAAAAAAATCCCATTTATTCAAAAGCTCCTAGGTGCTCATTGTTAACGAGTCGCTCCACGAATTGCACGGTTTGTTAAGCCGATTTGAACAGTAGGTTCAGTTCAATTACTTGTAAGAATAGCTTGCTTCTTATTTGTACGTATTATATAGGCCGGGCTGCCGGGCATAAACACGGCTTGGCTCCCCATCGCCAAGTCTTGACCTTGCTACAGAAAAGTGCCGTACGGAACTGTACCAAGTAATTGTTGGCTGCGCTTCCGTTCGTAATTTCAAACCTTTTGATAACAAATCGCAATTAGTAAAACGTTGAAACGGTAGGTAGGTTCAAAGAAAATAAATAATTGAGCAATACATGCAATTAGGTGCTTGAGTGAACATTGGAAATGTAACTGTGTGCCTACTACAGTAGACATGAATTTCAATAACATTAATTCGAGACACATAACAGAGATGTTTAATTTATTATTAAAAACCGGCCAAGTGCGAGTCGGACTCGCGCACTAAGGGTTCCGTACCATTATCGCAAAAAACGGCACAAAAATCACGTTTGTTGTATGGGAGCCCCACTTAAATATTTATTTTATTCTGTTTTTAGTATTTGTTGTTTTAGCGGCAACAGATATACATCATCTGTGAAAATTTCAACTGTCTAACTGTCTTGTTTAAGCTATCGCGGTTCATGAGATACAGCCTGATGACAGACAGACAGACGGACCGCGGAGTCTCAGTAATAGGGTCCCGTTTTTACCCTTACAGTTTACGGTTTTAGACATTTATTTTCTCAAAAGATTACAAAATCACTTACAGAGAAAATACAATATTAATATAAATTAAAAATAAATGAAGCCGACTGGCGTAGTGGGTTAAAGTCGTTACAATCTGAGAAGTCCGTTGACGTTTCTCATTATAAATGCCGAAATAACTTTCCACGTGAGAAATTGAAAAAACAAATTCACAATCCTAGTACGGAACCCTTAAAACGATATTCCCGGTTTGCTAAATTTGGTCACCCTCGGGGTAGTAATTTATTTCCTGCAGTCATTACAGCTTCGCGGGAACAAAAGCTCTTGAGAATTTACTTTTCTCGGCCATCCCCCCTTCAGCATGAATATTTTATGTATTTTAATATCCATTTTATTCATTTAATTATTCAACGTAGTTAACTAGGTTATTTAAAAATATCCTCGCTAATTGCTATAATTACAAGAGGCGGCCACGTTACTAGGAAATTCGACGTGTATTTCAACGAGCTCGGAGATATTAAATTCCATATTCACTTGAATATTCACAGAAAACTGAGATGAGAGCCGTCGAGGAAAATCGGTCAAGAATCAACAGGCGAAACGGTTTAAAAGTTAAATTCGTTTGACATTTCCTCAGTGGCGAGCTAGCGAGTGGCGACTGGGTGGCTCGCGAGTGGCGACATGTTAATTTAGTAAGATTCCATTCGCGCTAAAATATGAACAGATGAATATGAAAACGCCTTTGACCTGCCCACGGCATATTAGGTCAAAGGCGTTTAAATTGGGTGAAAGGTCTTGAATTAATTTTAGTATATCTATAACTAGGTATATAGACCTGTTTTATCTAGCCACTTCGTTTATGTTCACTTATAAATACTGCCTATAATGTGTGACTTATAGCTTCATAGCACAACGTGTCAGCAGTAAATATAAATAATACTAAGTAGTGTAAGTCGGTATTGTGCAGAAATGCTTTACGCGATCAACTTATAGAAATAGTTTGTACACGCGATGCGGGAAAGTTATTATTAAAAGACCTTAACAACTTTTTCGCTATTATTTCCGAATACACAGGAGAAAGTTCATAAGGGGCGGTTATTGTCGGCGGGTGTATGCGGGCTACGGGGCGTCGGGGGGCGAGGGCACACAATGTTCATTTTATATTGCTCCACTCAATTGAGCCCTGGTCCCTGGTCATGTCATTAATCACGTCAACACTATTGTATTGCTGACTACTTGCTTCTCACTTCATATTGAACACTTTGACACATTTAATATCGACTTAATTGAAATCGCTTGATCGATGCTGTAGAATCATTGTACGCTTGAGTGTTAGAAGTTCGAATAAAACGGCTTTGATATCTATACTAATAATCTATACTAATATTATAAAGAGGAAAGATTTTTTTGTTTGTTTGTTTGTTTGTACCGAATAGGCTCCGAAACTACTGGACCGATTTGAAAAATTCTTTCACCAATAGAAAGCTACATTATTCCTGAGTGACATAGGCTATTTTTTAATCCCGAAAACGGGTCCTGTGGGTTGGCCCACGGGAGCGAAGCCGCGGGCAACAGCTAGTAATATTATAAAGAGGAAAGATTTGTTTGTTTGTTTGTACCGAATAGGCTCCGAAACTACTGGACCGATTTAAAAAATTCTTTCACCAATAGAAAGCTACATTATTTCTGAGTGACATAGGCTATTTTTTAATCCCGAAAACAGGTCCTTGTGGGGTGGTCTACGGGAGCGAAGCCGTGGGCAACAGCTAGTTTAATATAAAAATTTAAAGCTTCGCCTCACGTAAAATGACGCATTTGCTTTTACTCGTATTACGTTCGAGTATTTCAGTAACAACAAAGGAATATTTTTCGTCATAAAAAGAAGATGATCCTCTTATTGTGTCCAAAACAGACAGATCTCCACGATGTGGTTAGTTAATTCTGATGGCGGTTCGTTATCCCCAACTTATGTCTGAAACTTGTAAAGTAATCATAATCCCGTAGATGCTACAGACTGACCCTCAAGCCTCGAGGGACCTTGATGACCCAAAACTTACGGTAATATATATTAAAAGTACAAACTTCGATGGGCTGATATTATCTGAGAGGAAATTTAAACTTCATTACATTAAAATTGCAATGGAGAACTTTCATCGTCTTTAGAAGTTATAAAATGCAATTCTATTGCCCTACGTTATCACTAACAGTGTATTGCGTGCAATCCACGGCAAGATACCTTATCGTAAGCTCGAGCGGGATCTTAGTAACGGCTAGCACGTAGGTTGCTTACATTTTATTAAATAAACGAGCTTTTATAAACTAAGCCGTAACAACAAATTGCAAATATTAATTTAATAGGTGTTTTAATGCACTATCGGGTCAAGGGTGGTATTTAACTGGTATTTTAGAATGTTTATCCAAAGTCTAGGCAGGAGTAATAGTTGCTGGCACGCGATAACTATTGGCCTACAATCAGCCGCATGCTCTACGCCTCGTAGCTCGTAGCACACAGATAACTCGTAGCACACAGGTACCTCGTAGCACACAGGTAACTAGTAGCACACAGGTAACTCGTAGCACACAGGTAACTCGTAGGCATAGTGTAGCGGCCGCTACGCTTCGGTGCCTACAATCATTGTTTGAAGATATTCGAAAAGGTGGATAGGTTTTTTTAACCGACTGCCCGAAAAGGAGGAGGTTCTCAATTCACATGATTATATATATTTTTTTTTATGTATGTTCGGGCATAACTCCGTCATATATAAACGGTATTGCAAAATTCTTGTTTTTATTGTTGAAATTGTAGTTATTTTTCACTTTGTAGTGTTTTTATTATTTGGAATCGGTTGTATTTTTTATAAATAGATATATTAGACAGAACTTTAATACTCTTGTGAAATTAATCATTTTGTATGATCGTATTACTCATTTGAATGATAGCTGTTATTAATTTTAGGGATATAAAGTACACATCAAATAAATAATCATCTATCAATTTATTTCATTTATTTACTATTTACATCAGAAATACTGACTGCACTGCAAATTAACCAGAGAGTACAAACGTTATACTCACACAAAAAACAAATTAAGGCCAAGAGCGAGCGAAGCGAGCTCGGGAGCTTAGAGCACCCCGACACGGGTAGGTTAGGTTCGAAGGGGATGAGCTCCCGTCATCTGCTTCATGGAGCCACGCAATTGTTGTTATTTTGAGGTATCTATTTTGCTGTGCAATCAGTATTTTTGATTGTAATTCGGATTATTTTTGATGCAATATGTTTTTTTTTATTTGCCTTTAATTACTACCCTTAGTTTTACATAGCGGGCTTAAAGTTTACGGTGTCATAAAGAACCATTAAAAATATTGTAGAAACATAATGTTACGCAGAGCTCATCCCCTCGAATTTATTTAAGTATATGTTCATCGCATAATACTTGTTTATTTTTCTAATTTCTTCGTATTATAAACCCACAGCTGGGTGAAGGCCTACTATTATTTATGCCTGGTATAAACAGTGCATGTTTTATTTTAACTCTATTTATTTATTATTTATTTAAACTTCATGTACAATGGTGGTACATAGACGGACTTAAGGGTACCCTAGTCGAAAATTCTTCCATACAAACGTAGTCTGGCTTTTATTCCACTGTTTCACGACGTAAGTTTTAAATAAAAAATGATATCAATTTGTCTTATCATTATCTATATCATTATCCCTGTATGGAAGCAAAAAAGTAAAAAAAAAATGTACTTGAAAGTTATGAGCTACGAAAGTTCCATATTTTAACACTCATTTTAACGCATCTTTGGGCGCATATAAGTACCATAAGAAGAAGGAAAATTGAAAAACGGCCACCATACAGGGATAGTATAGATAGTAGTTAGTAGTTCAACAATGCACATAATTTTATTTTGAACAGATACATTCAGTCGTTTTTTCATGATATCCAGACTCCCAAAGGTCTGTTTATAAAATTTCGCGCGCTCGTTTTCGTTCTAAATCATCATCCATTTCGCTACAAATTTGCAAAAGTGTGTATTCGTACGTACGCCTACTAGCTTTTTACTGCTCATAACAGCATCTATCTGTTCCGCACGTTGTCGGTTGATATAGCACGCATTTTAACCCCGCGCACAAAATAGTTCGAGCCGTTGACTAGTGTAACCTTAATGCAGCAAGGCATTCTCTACCAGTCAAACTTTGGGTTAAAAAGGACAAAGCAGTAGTAGATATACAATATGGTATAATAAAAAATATGGTCAATAATTAAAATCGGATATTCATAAACTATATCTAATAAAATATGTAAATAATTACTAAAACAATATAGTAATAAATACTAACTATATACGCTTATAATTATTCATTTTACAATATTTGAAAAACCTTACTGACCTCACCATGCTATTACATTTTAAGCCATTTACCCGGACTTAATTGATGCTCAATTTAGGTGAATCCAATTTTGAGGAAAACCAATCTGTCGGCCACAAAGCACCAACGCCCTACGCTTTTTTCCCCGCAATTCTCGTCATCACGCGATCCCTTCGTCTTCGCCGTATCAGATCAGTTCATCAAAGGAACCCAATTCTCTGCTAATAGTTCGGCTTAAACTACCTACTAAGTAACTAGTAAAAATAAACTTAGGGTCGAGCACCTAATCAAAAGCAATTCAATTTGTAGTCGTCATTAAATGCTGGTCCCTGTCACTCCTAGCCGTAATAGTGACAGAAAATGATCAACGTCTACGTACGTACGTAAAACGTCTTAGGATTTGGTGTTCGAAGATATATAATCTCCCTATATTAATATATGCAATACGTGGTAGCATTGAGGGGATTTTGTAAGGATTTGCTCCATATGCGTTGCTCATGTTAAACAGGTATTCCTGTCTTATCTTGTTAGCACACACAGTAAGCCGTATAGCTGTTTCCTTTCATACCATATTTTGATGAAAAGAGGGTTTTAACTAGAAACAATAATTAAGGTGGCGAGAGCCTTTGAGCTTAATTTAATTGTAATTTACTAAAATAATTATGCTCTTAGCTTTCGAAAGTAAGTGGACTCTTAATAAGAAGTCGTGGGATTCCGAGTTTAACAACAATTTAGTTAAATTAGATACTGAAACCTTTAGATAAGTGAGGGTTAATGTTAAGGAATGTTAATGAGATATTACTTCAAGCCATGTCTATTAATAATGTGACAATAGTTCAGAATCGCCCATGCAACTAATTGCTAAACCATTCCGTGCATCTGAATGATAGGTACTATAGGTAGCTGGCATGTTGCTTCGACACACTGCGACTCCTTGCGTATTTGCTGGTAAGTGGGATATGGAATATTTAGATAATTTGTAATCAAAAAGTAGTAAAACGGAAATTAAAACGTTTTGTGAATACTTTTATTATGCGTACAGCTAAGGAGTGGATTTCCCTGCCGGAGGGGCCTTTAAGTCAAGAGTGAATAGGTTACTGCTAGGCAAGCGTGCTCCATCGTAGACCACACCATCGCTTACCATCAGGTGAGATAGTGAGATAGGTCAAGCGCGAGCCTATAAAAGATAAAAAAAAAACTTTAGAAATGACCCGTTATCACTAATACCAGGACACGTCACTGAGACCTTGAATATTATTGCACTGTTGGACGAAAATCCAAAAAGCGCTAAGCCAAGCGTTGAAAATCCTACAGTAAGCTTTTACATGGGGATTAATTTAGGTGTGTGTACCTACTGTTAATGAAAATGTGTATTTTTAACTCGGCTTCTACCCCTAAAAAATTAAAACCAAAATGGTAAAATACTCCATTTTTAATACAAACTAATTCGTGGCCGAGAACTTAAAATAACTGACTGTTTAAAGCACCGCGTGTTTAAAAGGAGTGAAACGTCATCAATCTTTGTCTGTAGAGCCGTATTCAGCTTTCTCATTCTTTCATTTCTCATTTCATGGCCACCTGTGAAACTGAAAGAGGCTGCCTACTATTAATGATTATAAAACGTCTAATTATGTGTAAGTATAAAGTGAGCTTTAAAAGCAACACAATGTTAAATAAAGATAAAGAAAAGTCCGTTCAAGAATGAGCCGTCAGTTTTTCATAGTAATTGCTTTTTACAAAAGCATTATTTATTCAAAATTACACTGTACTGAACACTGAACCGTGATGCGGTTTGAACCCCGTTTTGTGGAACGAAAATGATCGCAAAATGAATGTGACATTTTGTCAAACGCGCGTTAGCTGCTGTGGTTTGACGAAAATTGGTTGAATGCTTTCAACAGCCAATCACATTCGCATCACTTGATTTGCTTTTAATTCGTGACGCTATAATTTGTTTTCAGAAACCGGGTGGTAATACTTTGATCGGGATGTAACAGACCGTATAGGCTTTGTAGCGACATACGAAGAGCTACGAAGACTACGTAGATAGTTACAACTGCCATGCATGACCATGCATGCATGAGTGTGTATTCATCAAGCAAAGGGTATTTACGTCAGAAAAGAAACGTAGCGGTAAAAATACAATACCCAGCTAGACCGCGAGGCTTGACAAGTGACATTGTATCAACGAAAATGTCGTTACAGCAATTGAAAAAATGTCAAGTGCTATCAAAATGTCAAGTGATCAATCCCTTAAGTTTTGGCATTTCGACCATCGCCAAAGCTGACAGAGAATCACACTTTTCGGCTCTTCTCCCACCGCCGACGATCAGCGAGAAGCGAGAAGCCAATAGAGCTAGAAAATAAATTAGATACAGTTGGGGAGTTGGCGAGCAGCGAGAAGCGAGTATGTAGTTCTGATAGTTTTGTCACTCGGCTATAAGCGAGCATTCTTGTGCGGAGTTATGCGATGGGCGATAACTCGCACTCGCTCGGTGCTGCCAGACCTGCGCAGAACTGAACGGTGCGCTAGATATGACCGCTGGATGGTCTCTCGTCGTGAGTTCTGTCTGACCGCTAAGCGAGCATCACTGAGCGAGTATCGCTAAATGAGCTGTCTCTTTTATTGACACGGGATCTATATCTTTTGTACGTTTCTTCAGCGAGAAAATACTCGTCGGCGGTGGCAGAAATGCTTTCTACAGCCTCTATAATTGCTGTGAGAACTTGAGTATCAATAAAATACCTACACATAAAATACCTACATGAAGGTATGTATACCAATTATATCTTTCAAGTTCCAACATATATAAAGGCATATATATATATAGAAACAAACACAATAGGTGTTGGCTCACCAAGTTTAGTCTAAGTTAAGCCTAATTCAACATGCATAATTTAAGATTAATTCGATTGTGTTTACTTTGAGTTACAGTAGTTATGAATATAATTATGTTATCCATTAAAGTTGTATTAGACTGTAGACGCAAATGTTCGCTCGTTTAGATACTTGATAAGCAAACGAAATCAAATATCGATTTTTGGGGTACTTTGTAAAATATGGAGCTCTTGTTATTTTGATCGCCCATAATTTACTACATACTTGTAAAGAACTGATATTTAAAAGAGTTCTGAAAAGAAGTAATTGAAGCGCCACAAATAAAACATAATTCGAGTTAAGTGTTTGTCTGTTAAAAATCATTGAACCTCCGTCTGTTAAAAATTGCCTCCAGATCCGTTCAGCCGTTCTGGCGAGATTGAGCAACAAACAAACATTCATCCATCAATCCAAACCTTCGCATTTATAATGTTATATAAATAGTAAGATAAGAAGTAAGATATAATAGAAGTGATAAGCTCGTATAATAACAATAAAATGATTTTGGTCTGAACCTATTATTTCAAGTAACACGTGAACTGTCATAACTTTAAATTTTAGTGTTTATTTATTCGCTTTATCGTTATTATATAACATCGATATCGTGTGGCGTTTCGCTAGCTAATTTAATTTGTCTTTTTAGTCAAGAAATGTTGACGCTCTCGTCACGGATCCCACATGCACTACATATTTTTTAGGGTTCCGCACCCAAAGGGTAAAAACGGGACACTATTACTAAGAGTCCACTATCCGTTTGTGTGTCTGTCATCAGGCTGTATGTCATGAACCGTGATAGCTAGACAGTTGAATTTTCACAGATGAAGTATTTCTGCTGCCACTATAACAACATATACTAAAAACAGAATAAAATACATATTTAAGTGGGGCTCCGATAATGGTACGGAACCGTTTATGCGCGAGACCAACTCGCACTTGGCTGGTTTTTTTTATGTTTGACACCATATCGATCTGCTTTATGTAATAAAAAAAAAACTTTTTTACCTCATCTACGTCTCCACTGTAATTTCAAACCCGCAAACCTGTTCAAAGAAAACACGTTTGTAATAAAAGAAAAAGTTTTTTAATAAATACGAGGAAAAATCTGCCTTCAGAGTCTTTCTGATATAAATAAGTACGATACTTCGTTCTAACATATAGAAATATATTTTAAGAACATTTTATATATCATAAGACCTAACCTTTCATATATTATTATTATAAGTCTATACGTGAGGATTTGTAATTGGCTCTCTGTTGACTATGGTTTCCATTTTTGTCTTTATTTATTAGCTGTAAGTCTTCCATGTACTAAAATAAATATAATAAATAAACACAGTGATTTGAAGAAAGTATCACACATTAATAGTAGTAGTTCATACATTTTGTATCGGATTAGTACCGTACTTTAATAAAAAGAAAAATTTTAATATTTAAAAAACACTCGACTCATTTTTATTTCATGCTACATAATTTATCTAATAATAGACACGTTTCGATCAACAATCTATTGAACCCGTAATTATGACACGATATCTTGCGAAAACACCCCGAATCAAACAGTAAAACGCCCATAGCTTTAAGCGGCTGAACCGATTTTCATCAAACACATCTAAGAACACTCGATAAAGTCACCTTTCAACAAAAAAATACCTTTTAACCAAAAATTAAAATAGGTTCATCCGTTTAGGAGCTATGATGCCACAGACAGATGCACAAACACACAGGTCAAACTTATAACACCTATTTTTTCCGTCGAGGATTAAAAACAAGGTTGAACAAAGAAGTTTTTTGAGGTTTTTCCTAGGTGTTTATTCGTGGCACGTTCGTAGCACATTCCTAAGAACTCTCTAACAGTTAAAGAAACAAGAGAGATTCTACATTTTGCTGGTATTCTTTTCACATCCGAAGCACACCCTGAGCATATCGGTAGCTCGCCCGTAATACGTCCGTTGTAGATCCGTAGCATGTCTGCAGGTTATTCGTAGCACATACTTAGCCCATCCGTAGCACGCGTGTAAAGCACCGTAGCTGATCCGTAGCACGCCAGTAATACGACCGTAGCCCGTCCGTAGCACACCTGTAAAACTCCGTAGCTGATCCGTAGCACGCCAGTAATACGTCCGTAGCCCGTTCGTAGCACACCTGTAAAACTCCGTAGCTGATCTGTAGCCACGTAGGTACTACGAAACCTCCAAAATTTTTCATTATCAGTCACGCATGAATTATTATTTAAGCAAGGAATGTAGGCTATTTATTGTTTGTATGGATAACATAACATAAACAAGATCATAATAATATTCCCCCGCTGTTTACTCAAACAACATTTACAAATTGAACTAACAGTAATTAAACTGTGTAATATTTAGTGCAGTTACTAATCAGTTTGTTAATGTGTGTATTATGGCATTAGCTCCTAATCACCGGTCATTATCGCTTGGCCAACGTTCACCGCTAAATTAGCAGAGTGATATGATGGATGCATTCATGTGTGTCACCGCAGATGCAGTCTCCCGTGCCGTGGCCGGTGCCGGCAACAAAGTTATATACCGAACACCTATATCGAGCAAAATGTAACTACATATGTATATAGTCACCGTTTTCATGTGATCGACACGAAAATGTAGCATGAAAATGTAATTTGATGCAGAAATTGAGCGCCATGTGAGCTTATTTGGAAGTAACAAGTATGTCGACAAAATTAGTTTAGGTTTCAGTTTATCTGTATTAAAAATTTCACACCGAATTTCTAGTACATCTGGAAAAACTTAGGCAATCAGTTCTCAAGTCCCATCTGCGATTCTTGTTTACTGGTTAATCTTTTGACTACAGAACCAGCTTTATCTTCAAATTCGTGACAAGAGAAGAAGACTTAACTTTTTTGTTCAGCACAAGACTCGCAAATCAAATGAACGGATGATGATGAACTATTCTTAATGGATGTTGCATCAATGTATTGTTGGGTGTATTGCTTATAGCACTAACTTTTTCTCTCGGCTTTACCCTCGTGGTCTTATCGCATAGGAACAGTAATACTATTTCTGGGATATAAAGTAGCCTTTGGAACTCACCGATAGTGTAACTCGTGGCTAAATAATAACAACCGCACTGGTCGATCATCAAGGTTAAGCAACGCTTGGCAAGGTCGGCCCGTGGATGGGTGACCATTTCCTCATACCTCGTTAAAGCTCGTTAAGCCTTTGGTCCGGCTGTCATTTGAAGATCTTTGACAATCGTTACGGGTAGTCAGAAGCTTGAGATCTGACACTAGTCTAACCAAGGGGTACAGTATTACTGCAGTTACTGGGTAGTGGAGGTCAGATAGGCAGTCGCTCCATGTAAAGCACTGGTACTCAGCTGAATCCGGTAAGACTGGAATCCGACCCCAATATAGGCTAGGCAGATTGATTGGTAGTGCAGCACGATAACATCCTGTAAGTCAATAGTTTTAAACATTTTTATTTCCTCTTTTTGTTTAGATAGCAATACCTAAAATCAACCGTCACACAAAAGGTTTTAATATGTACAACAATAACAATTCGTGTAGCACAATATCAGTGCGGGTAACTCGGTATGGTTACAGCTAATGACGTTATTTTCTTATCGTTCATCTATACGATTCACCCTACACCGGTACGCAAGTTTCCGTATCACATTAGTGGCCCTTGACCGATTTCGAAATATCGATCAAGGGGAGCAGAAGAGCGTAAAATGTTGCTAAGCGTTACATATTTTAAGTATTCACACCTAGCTCTGCTTGTTATGTCTTCCTTCATCTTAGCGTTTTCTCAAGGGTATATTAAAGCTAGTTTAATTCCAGTCGGCAGGTTTGACTGAATAAGTAATTGGAGGTACCGTACCTACCAAAACTAAAAAGAGATAAATAAAAACCTTTTTAACAAATAATAAAACCGACTTCCAAAACAACACACTACAAAGCGAAATAATATTTTCTTTTCCGAAGTCGGTGTCTTTGATTTGTCTTGTCCGTTTTTCGACACCGACTTTGGAAAATAATGTTTTTTGTTGATGAAATTACCAAAATCGCTAATGTATGCCTATAATATTTGAGGAGTTCCCTCGATTTTTCCAGGATCCCATCATCAGATCCTGACCTGATGACCATGAGACCACCTGGAAAATATACCCTTTCAAACAAAAGAAGAATTTTCTAAATCGGCCCAGGCGTCTTTGAGTAATCGGGGAAAACACAAAAAAAAAGTTTCCGGGAATTGAATCCTTTTTTTTGAAGTCGGTAAGAAGATGTTTTGAAGCAATTCGGTAATTCGGACCGTCAGCGTCAGATTAATTTCAGCCTGACATGAAACAAAAGGCGACTGACAAAACTGATTTCCGCACTCTGAGGCACTCTTTCTTCAGTGTTTATAAAAACTATAGTCCCATCCAACTAAGACACTGATGCTGCTTTCTTTTGATCTCGGTGTCGCCATTATGCTATATATGTTCATGTGTTCTGGGGGGTGACCAGAAGCTAGAAGTAAGGTTATTTTGAGTGTGTGTAAGGGAAAAATGTATATGACGTGTATACTCAAAATAACCTTGCTCTATGAGCTTATGGTCTCCACCCAGATCTCATCTTCGTTGCCTATGGAGGTTTTGTCTCAAACTCAAGCAAGTCGCAAAGAGTTGAACTTAATCTCTATAAAAGTAAAATGAAAGGAAGGTTTCCTTCCTCTCTCTATATGCTAATGCTGGATTGAGAACCCAAGGGGTTAATCCTCCTCGATTTTAAGGCTTGCATCTATAAATTGTAGCACCAATAAAACCCAGTAGCTATGAGTTTTTTTAAGGTCACGAACTAAAAACAAAGGGCCACTTAGAAAAAAAAACCGGCCAAGTGCGTGTCGGGCTTCGCACATTTAGGGTTCCGTACCAAACTACAAAAACAAGTTGGTTTTAATAGGAAAAAATAGGAATGCAAAATCTGATAAATAAAATGATAGATAAAATATTAATAAATTGGTATTTGTTAGCAAAATATACGTAATAATAAACATTATCACCAAGTTTGAAGTTCATAGGTCAATGGGAAGTAAAAAAATCTCAGGATTATTTTTGTTTAAGAAAGCCTGACTTTGGTGGCTTCTCATTCCTGCTTCCCAATATTTTTAAAACAAAAAATCCAGCATTTATCAACTCAACGAGTTCTAAACAACGATACCTCACTCGATAGGCTATTTTTATTCGTGCCCCCCTTTATCTGTATGGGATACCCACTTATAAACCTTTAAAAAAAAATGTAAATTTTATGGCTCTGGGTCAATAAGATGCCTATACTTTGAAAATTTGAAGACTGTAGCTCCATCCATTTAGCTGTAAAACCTATGTGACAGACAGACGGACACCAGAGTGACAGCAAAAGGGCTCTGTTTGGAACATTCGGGTACAAAACCCTAAATACCGAGTTTACATTTCCTGACCCGTTTTCTTTGAAAGGAAAGGATTATTTTTAGATTAAAATTAATCACACAAATCAACTACGGAAAGACTAATGGCCTGAAAGAGCCTACGTCACTTCGATTAAAGTGAGGGCTAATAATACTGATAAAGAAAATAGAACACCAAAAATATTTTCTGTTAGCGAAGGTAACAAATACGGAATATATACACAATAACAAATACGTAGGTACCTAATATCCACACAACACAAATATCAGGTATTGATACCGAAACTCCGTAACATAATCTGCGAGTTCTGCTACCTACGGATTTGTTTGTCAATATACAAGGAGTAAGTATATATAAGCTATAAGTTTTTATGAAGGTCGGGCGCGGCAGGGGCACAGGGCTTGTGCGATGGCTGTAATCGAATGGACGGTGCAGTGTCATGGTTTCAATTTCCGGTAAGCTTTGGCATCGGCACCGATTCGTTGATGCGATGTTAGCGAATCATTCGATTTGTTTTTGATAGCATCTATAGGGTTTGTGGTCGGTAAAAATGTGCCGCATGTGAAAACAAAAAGGTTAATGTTTATAACAGATAACGGTATATGTTCATTTTTGTCAGCTTTGAATTTGTGAGTGACTTGAATGAACATACATAAGTAAAGTCACTCCTTTTTAAGAAACTAAAAAAAGAACTATGGAATGCCACCTGTTACAATCCTTACGTTTTTTTTTGGTTCTTTTTTTTATTCTGAAAATAACATTGTGTCGTGTCAGTCATGTTATTTGTTAATCTGAAAGTGGAACTTAATTAATTTTAGCACCTACTACACACACTCGTAAAATAATAAAAGTAGGTTGGCAGCTGGTACTTGTATTGTAAGGCTGTACCGGTATTTAACTATTTATAAACCTGCTCATAAATTCACACAAAGAGACGCGGAAAACATTTCATTAGACTGGACAGTTAGCTTCATATTGTGAAGTATCATCTTTTAATTTAATTAAGGAGCTTACCTTTTAGAAGTCTCAATCGTAAACGGCTTTCTGTTTTAATTACTTTTTGCGTTTGTAATTATGCTGTCTCTTGAAAATACAACGTAAAACATTTTTATCTTTTTTTTTCATAAAGTTAAACCGCGCTCCTTATCTATACATCTATACAAATAAATAAAATTGTAGTGTCTGTATGTAATATCAAAATAACAACGTTTTATTGAATGCACGTGAAAGTATATACGGTACTAACAACAAATAAGCATTTTTTAAGAGTCTGTCTGTCTGTTTGTTCCGGGTAATCCCCGAAACGGCTGGACCGATTTTGACGGGACTTTCACTGTGTAGTAACATAGGCTACGTTTGATCACGAGAAAATTAATAGTTCCGGCGGGAAACTAAAAAAATAAAAATATATTCTTTACGAGTTTGACGCGGACGAAGTCGCGGGCAACAGCTAGTAAAGAATAAAAATTATAGTGAAAGGTAATGCTCTTTTACCTTTATTAGTCTTGTAGGGTACGCTCTTTCCTACAAATTTATTAGTGGAAGCTGCGGTATGGACATGTTCAGTCATCATAACTGATAGGTTCGCAATCCCTTCGGATTATCGAAGGGCAGCTGTCTTGTTATTTCAGGACCATAATAGAATTGTTTGATTTCGATCAGGAATTATGTCTTTAGATTAGCGGCGAAATTGATATCGATATGAGACAGTCTTAATAGATCTATCTAGCTACTTATCCGTGTGTATTTAATTAGTATGCAAATATATTGGAATTGGAACATTAACATACAAGGACCGGTTACGTCGATCGTCGGAGAAGACATTAGGGCTTGATTTTAATGATAATGTTTAAGCATTCATTTTATACACAATCTGTGTTTATTTATCATTTGGGGATTTGACATCTCATTTTTATCTTGGTTATATTCGATAAAACACTTGGGTGGCTTCAAAAAGCTTGTGCCTTATTCCTTTTATGGTAAAATAGTAGAAATATATATATTTTTGTAATTTTTCCTTCACCGCGGTAGCGGCAGGCAACTAATAAAGCTTAGGCTTGGGAGTCCTCGCCACGCGACACAGACAGAATCCTTGATGATGCTGTAATGGTCGCCACCGTTAATAAGTGCATCACTCAGAACCACATTATGAGCTATCAATGGGTACAAGGAAAAGGAAATTGCCGAGCTAAACTGGAAGGAAAGACGAATAGAACACACAATAAAACTTTACACAAATAATTTCCGCCGTACAGATCCAAACCAGAGATAGGTACAATTAGCAAATAATAAACATACGAGTAAATATGTATACACAGATTCACGTAGATATTAATAGTGTGCTTTCACGCAAAAGCTTTCATAGCTTTACCAATCAGAGCCATGTTAATTGATTCAACAACAGAGCCGTGAGTACAAAGGATAGCTACAATAACAATATTACAAGGCACCGCTAGATATTACTTTAACATTAATATTTACATTTTATTATGATTAAATTGTTACAATATTTCTCCGCGGGCTCTAATGTAAATAAGTAGCCAAGTTACCTGCTTGTTTTAACAATGTTAGAAAATCATTTTGTTAGCAAAGAAAACAGACAATCTGTTTATACTAACTGGAACACAGTTTGAAGGGAACTTTGGAGAAGTTTACGGAGGAAATAGCGCTTCTGTTTACATTAAGCTCATGAAGTGTGAAGAATAATATATTTATATTAAATATTATAAAATTAATGGAAGCTATGACCTGGAAGTATTAAATTCAATACGTATTTCAGCATTTTCATGATGAAATGCGTTCATTACGCAACGCAGAGTTTCAAAACGAATTTTATTTGATAAAACTGAAAGAATTTTCCGACCTTTCGTTAAAAATCTCATCGGCACGCCTACACATACCTATAAAACACAAGCAGATTAATATAGATATATAATAGGTACGATATATGTATGTATATGTAGCCACAGTTCGTTAATTAACACCGTGATCGTATTAAAACAAACTAACGACCGGAATAGTGAAGTGTGCTTTGAAATCTCCGAACTACTTAGTACTCCAACAACCCACTTATTGGGCCGGCGATCCTATATTTGAGTTGTAGTTTACTCTTATGCGATTTAAACTTGAGGCGCGGGTTCTAGAGGTTTCAGTGAAATATATACAAACATACATGTAGGAAAAGATACGGATTGCCAGCAGCAACGATCTCTAATGCTCGACATTATTTTCTACTAGCTGCCTCAAGTAGTTCTTTTAACTGCAGTACTTTATTTCTCTGATCTTTCTTAGAATTTCACTGCTGTTATCTGTACTTATGTTGCCAGGGTTGGGCAGTATTTTTATTACTTCTAAAATATTTAATTGAAATACAAATACGTATTTGGTATACGTCTACGTTTCGGCCCCGTAACTAAAGATTGAGAACACTAGGGAATTTACCTATTTCACTTTCGTCTTACGTGAAATCTTTCGGCCTCACCATATTTTCTGCAATTGGGATATTGCATTTTTAGGCATCCCTATAAACCATCTTATAGATTAGCTAAAGTACACACATCTTTCATAGGGTGTTAAATTCTTTAACAAAATACCTTGTGAGATATTAAAACTAAATTAAAGAATATTTAAAACTATTGTTAAAAGCACACTTTGTAAACAAGCATATTATTAATTAGATGATTATATTCATGATAAGAATGATTGGAAACATGCTGGTTCTGTTCCGTAGGGCAATCTTTAGTGTAGACAAAATCAAACTGGTTAATTTGTATTACCTATATTCATATTTATAGTAGTGCTTCATTTTTATTTTTTTCTTCTGTTTTGTGTTTAAGAAATTGACTCGCACACTGTTCCGTTGTTGTTGCATTAGGTAATTTACCTATGTTTGCAATAATTGTAAGCATGTGAGCACCATGTTCCTATTCATCAAATGAAGGAGTTTCTTGTCCGTTCTTCTCCATAACGAGCAACTTTTCCTAATGAACGGTAAATGATAATGATAAATGATTTTATTTCTGTAAGTTGGTTTGTACAAACACTTTCACATGTCGATCACATTTTTTTAAACTAGATGAGGTCGGCGTTTCAGAAGAAAGGCCGAAACAAATTCAGAGGTCACAGTCTCTTTTAAAGTCCAGACTAAATTTTGGTTAGATCATGTGAAGACCATACATTGATGTCTGAAATGGTCTTTTGAGGAAAGAACCAGCCAGATTGAGTGGACCTGTCCAGTCAGTCCACGCATTTGCCAATAACCGTGCAGCTCAACTCAGAATTTAAGGAGCTCAACGATTCGACGAACAATACCAAAGAAAGGGCATTCGGGTAGGCCGCATAAATGACTGAAACTGCCAGACCATGATTAAAAACTAACTGAGAAAAATTTTAAACAAAATAATAATAAAAAACCGGCCAAGTGCGTGTCGGGCCACGCGCAGTAATAGGGTTCCGAAGGTGCATATTAATGCGGACTAAAAAGAGGTTTTCTGTTGTTGTTACATGAACATTAGAACGGTTTCAGCGGCTCACAAAGTCTTAAAACGGGCCCACATAGGTGATGTTTTTTTTTAATCTATATTCTCGCGTTTGACAACTATATCGCCTGATGGTAAGCGATGCCGATGATGTGGTCTACGGTGAAGCACGCTTGCCTAGATGTAATCTATTCACTCTTGACTTAAACTAAATAAGGACTAACTGGTAACTGAAGAAGGAGTTATAAAATCCAACTTTGCAACTGAAGTTAGAAAAATATTATCTATTTGAGTACCACCGCGGGTGCGAATTGCGAAAGGAGCCGATACGAGCGCGCGATAGAGCACGGGGAATGGTATAGTTCGTTCCTGGATCCGTGCGTGCACGCTCCTTGTTTATTTCACTTTCGGAATTAGAAAAAATCGTATGAATTCACCTCTAATCTCCTCTAATACCGCAGATTGAGAGAGGTGAATCCTCTAATCTGCAGTATTCACTATTTCGTTATGCAAAGTTTTACGCTACTCAATTAGTGATGAAGTCGGGTCGAATATTGATTTTATAGAAGGATATCGACAAAAGAAAATTAGTTATTTGCTTGGAAATCGAATCTAATTTGAC
The DNA here is from genome assembly GCA_945859665.1 of Anorthoa munda. Classification (NCBI taxonomy): domain Eukaryota; kingdom Metazoa; phylum Arthropoda; class Insecta; order Lepidoptera; family Noctuidae; genus Anorthoa; species Anorthoa munda. The sequence goes on along the minus strand of OX243905.1, from coordinate 13,522,518 downwards.
TTTACTTTTACGTTTTAATTACAAAACGTCGAAAATACTTCTGCACTAACACAAAATAGAGTCCACCGCGCGCATGCGCCGTATGGACTACGGACTGCTTCTGCCAACGACTCCGGCCACTCCAATGCGTTATTCGAGCTTAAACATTATTCATTTAGAAATGATTATTATTAAGGATGTTATGATTTTATTTTTGTATATTTTTACATGGTTCTTAAGCATAAATTTACTATCTGTTTTACACAACTAACAACGTTATTTAAGTAATTTTTCAATGGCATTTGTACAAAAAATGTACTGTGCCAAGTACATTTTATAAGTTGGTCGACTATTACTCGTAAACTTGAAAAGCCTGTTATGATTTCATTTTCAAATTATAGCTTTCTAGTACTTAGATTCTCTGAGCTAAGCTGCGGACGGACAGACGGACAGAGCGAAACTATAAGGGTTCCTTGTTGACTTCGAAACCCTAAAAAGGATGATCCACATTGTCTTCACATTCACAATAATTATAATAAAAAGTAAATATTCTAGTCTTTGCAAGAAAACCAAAAAAAAAATAAACAAAATTCAGGATGCAAAAAATAAAAATAATTATTATTTGGAACAGCTCAATCCCGAGCCTTTTTGTCCTCAACGTAATCTTTAACGGTATAAAACGCTCTACGGCACAAGTTAAGACTTGGTAAATCTTAGATTTTACCGGTAAATTCTAGGTTTTACCGTAGTTCAGGCTATTACAGTAACATATCCATTATTTCTTGTTTTCAAAACACACTGGGCCAATTAGGTAACTACTACACCGACTCTGCACTTACACAGTTTTCCTCCAACTTTCCTTATGTGCAGGTAATTTAATTAGACTTGATTAAAAGATAAACAAACTTCTGAATCGACGGGCTGGCACTTATTGGAAACGGAACTTCCTTAATTTCCTTCGCTAAATAGATCTCTTTGTGGATAGTAAAGTTTCACGAAACTATTTGTGGAACAACACTCATAAATCAAGAAGAATATTGTCAAACGTAATTAGGAAATGTGCTGGGTAAGATAATATATCTACGTTATTAGCACTCTGTTATCTCATCATCATCCTATTAATGTTTCCACTGCTGGGACACAGGCCACCTCTCTGTGAGAGGGAATGGGCCTTAATCCACCACGCGGGCCCAGTGCGGGTTGGTGGATGTCACATGTCTTCGAAGTTTTGGTTCTAGGATATCCTCCACCGTTTTAAGAGCAGTGGTGACGAAATAATGTACACACTCTGTTATCAATTAATTATCATCTGGTAAATTACTATTATATCCATTAATTTTCCTTTGACTGCCATGTTAATTTAAATACACTAACGAGCAATGAAAAAGTTCCAGTGACATAGCACCAAATTACTCCTAAACGGGAAAGGCTAGCTTAATGACGCCGTCTGCAATATTGAAGTACATTTAATAGCGCATCAGAATATTACCAACTAATAACGTAAATATACTGTTCAAATTTTAAATTAAATGTGAAAAAAATAAATTAAGGTGTTTGTCGGCATTTTGAGGGTGGAACTTTTTCATTGCTCGGCAGTTTAGTTTCATGTACTGAAAGAGTGATATGCTGTCCACGGTCTTAGTTTGATTCCCAGGTTGGGCAGTGCAATAAAACTGCTCTGAAGTTGGTAGGTTTTCCATCAGTAAAATTACAGAAGCAGCATTCGAGTTTAGTTGTATTTGTGCCCGTCGCAATTTTCTCTTAACAGGTGAAATATGGGTAGGTATACTTATATCTACGCTTCTGCCTTTGGGGGATACACATAATATATTATGATCTTATGTACATTTTGTTTTATAAATTTGCCCTTGATAATATTCTAATATATTGTTGGCTCTTTGATCTGTGTCGAAATTATATCATTTCAGCCTTATTTATTCGGCCTAAACTTTCAGTAGTAAGGAATTACGGTATCCACCATAAAGCCCACTTTTACTTAATTAATCGGAGGAATATCTTTGTGTCAGTACAATCTAGGTAAATGAGAATTAACTCGTGCAGGCGTGCATGCTGCATACCGTAGTGAAGAGATGGTAGCGGGGCTGACTTACTGCCGAAAGTGTGCCGTAAATCTAAAACCTCTACGCTAGGTGGATGGCATTTTTATAGGTTTCCAATATCTTCTGAATTATTCGTCTAACAAAAGTCATTGGGCATCTTATTATGGAAACCATGCTCATAATGGCGTACACAAATGAAATATAGTAGAATGCATTGATATATGGTTGTGATTTAATATGACATTAACAAAAACTAAAAATATCATGTATAGGTGAGTTTTTCAAGTGGGCCAAATTCGAAAACCATAACTGCATTATGGGATTTTTTAAAACTCAATATCCTTAGCCAGGAATCGAAGCTGTTGATTATGAAAAAAAAAATTACGCTGATTATTACACGATCTGATAGTGTCGCTAATAACGATAAATTTTTGGAAAGTAACACACGCCAAACTTAAGCAAATACCTCATTTTTTACAAAATGTACAGACAAAAAAATAAAGTCCTCTGAAACCGTTTGATTATTATTATTTTTAAACCGATTTTGAATCAAATAAACATATACAATTAAAGGGGTCTATCTTTTATAGCAGAACGTTTTATGTCATAATATTATTATGCATAACAACGGATAGCATAAACATCATTTCGCAGAAAATCGTTTGACATACACTCATTTATCATACATTCAAACTCATAATTTTGTAAGTCAGAATCATCTTTAGGCATAAATTTCATATCGATAGTCATTAAAAGGCAGAACCATCATATCGCAGAAAGTTCACAGTCGGAATCGTCTTTTGGCATACATTTCATATCCATATTAATTGAAATAATTATATAACACATTACAGATAATTCATAGTTATTTTGTATTTTTTACCATAATAAAAGATTGATTGAACACAATTTTGTATTTGTTGTAATTCGCTGTATGAAGCATGCAGCATGCAAACAAGCATACACTATGCATGCAATATGCAAACAAGCATACACCATGCATGTTTTGTATTTGTTGTAATTCGCTGTATGAAGCATGCAGCATGCAAACAAGCATACACTATGCATGCAATATGCAAACAAGCATACACCATGCATGCAGTATGCAAACAAGCATACACCATGCATGCAGCAATCATGCAGTATGCAAACAAGCATACACCATGCATGCAGCAAGCATGCAGCATTCAAACAAGCATACACCATGCATGCAGCAAGCATGCAGCACTCAAACAAGCATACACCATGCATACAGCAAGCATGCAACATCCAAGCAAGCATGCAAGTGAGCATGCAGCAAGCATGCAACATGCAAGCAAGAACGCAATTGAGTATGCAGCAACAGGCATGGTTTCTGTTGTCACGGCTCCGGCGCTGCGGGGCTCCGGCGCGCGGTCCCACGCGAGCTTATCGTCGCAGATGGTTTTAACGCTCACCACCGCAGCTTCGGCTTGCTGGCCGGCTTCACCGACCGCGGCGGCGATCGTTATTAAACCACCTGCACCTCAGCTCGCAGGCCGCCTCGCCCCTACGCGCCTACGCGGGCTTAAATTACACTCTAGTGGTAGGGCAGACAAGACTACGTGGAGTCGGTTTTGCAGCGATTCGTTTCTGTCACGAACTTTTGTAACTCAACATATTGACTTTATAAGACAATATTTCAATTTTAATTGAAGGTTAAAAATGCTATTTTATAGAAATGCCAAATAAAATTATTCCAAATGAATTTCTGCCATCTTTATAATATGCCAAGTGAAATTATGCCAAATAAAATTTTGCCATCTTAAAAGTAAGCCATTGTAAATTCGGGCATAGAAATATTCAGCCAAACAATGATTATATTTAAAAAAAATATGCCTTAAGAATATTCGTTTAAAGAAGATTATTCCAAGTGTGTTATGCCTAATAAATTTCGGAGTATCAAGATTCTGCCAGATAGAGGGAACCCCAATTAAAGGTCACATCTATTCAGTTTAAAACTATTATTTTGGTTAATGTCCGCCAGTCTTCGCAAAGCGGCAGCCGTATTGCGTAAGTGAATAAGGCAACGCAATGGGTTTGACCGCTATCAATCGACCAATCACACAGACGGAAATCCACATCGCGTCATTAATCTCGCATGTGACTGGTCGACTTTATAGCGGTCAAACCGAAAGCCTTGCCGAATTCACTTGCGCAATTCTGCTGCGGGTCAGATTGTATCCAATGACCTTTATCTTAAAGTTACGTAAAAAAATCGGCATCACAAATTCTCTGTCGCTTTGCATTCGCATAAAATCCTTGGAATTCCCAAGAGTACCTAAATCACCCTTCGAGACCGGCTTTAACTGGCAGATTTATAATAGATATAGTAACAAATGTTTGTTTGTTAGTATCGAATGTCTTCCATGCACTTTGTATTTCGATTTGATCACATCACACATCACATCATCAGCCTATTAATTTTCCCACTGCAGGGACACAGGCCTCCTCTCTGTGATAGGGAATGGGCCCAGTGCGGGTTGGTGGATGTCACGTCTTCGAATTTTTTGTTCTAGGACATGCCGGTTTCCTCACGATGTTTTCCTTTACCGTTCTACCTACTTTCGATTCCCTACCCTTCGATTTGATCATTGATGGGTATGTGACAACCTCTATAATAATGAAGGGAAAATACGTTCGTGTTTATAAATGGGTGCCTCGCCATCGTAAACGCTACAGAAAAGTTGTTTATTTTTTACATACGAGTACTTTATTGTACAGCATTTTTTTTTTGCTTGTATTTACGCTCATGCATACTGCACTACCACGGGGAGATAGTGCATTTATGTGGAACTCCAACCCACTAAAACTCCACAGTGTCCTCCTGTGCCGTTTATGGTGGGAACACGAGCTCGCGTTAGCACTCACCGCGAACCCGCCGCGGCTGTCCGTCACCGGACCCTCCTCTGGGGAGTACCCCCCATAAACTGCTGTACTTTTTAATTGCACACCACTTAAAAAGTACAACAGCCTCATCGTGTAAGTGAATTCGGCAAGGCAAAGGGTGACCATGAAAGCGCATGACAAATTCTCTTTAAATAATTAGTTATTTCCAATACTCTTTTCGAAAGATTCTAATTTTTGGTAATACCTAATTATTTAAAGAGTATTTGTCATACTCTTTCATGGGCTCAAACCCTATGCCTTGTCGAATTCACTTAAGCAATAAGCTGCTGGTCAAATATTTAAAGAAACAAGTGTACAATTTGAGGTCTTATCGCACAGGGCAATCTCTTACAGACAATATTTGGATGGACTGAACGAGAGGAGATGGATTTAGAACTGTCAAGTTTACAAAAACATCACAAATAATTTAACTTTAGACATAAAATTCATATATACTTACAATACGATCTACCGAATACACGTGCCACCAAAACTAAAACTAAGAACCTAAATTCTTAATGTTAGTATAACAAAGTGTGTTAGTGTAAATAATATTAATTTATAATTAGTCCAATTTATGTACCGCGATTAGACATTTAACTTTAGATTGGGTATTTTAGAATCGGCTTACGAGGTAGTTTGCTTTTAATGTTCGTCAGTAACCGTAAGCCAAATTTGGAATTAGCACGAATGGAGTCGCGGTACAAACCTAGTCACAAATAAATTCTCAGTTCGAGGGAAGCGATCGTCTTTATGACCTATTTATTGCATCAATTTTCTCGCTTTTCGAGAAATACGAGTAACTGTTGAGTGCTCAGATAAATTGGAGGAACAATAAACGCTACTTACGTACGATACAGAGTATCAAGTTGCCATGATAATATAAAAAAAGTTTTCAATTTAATTCCATAGAGTCTGGATAAAAATATGTTTTGTTCAATTTCTTCGCCGCAGCAGTTTCATGGAGCAAGTACGATCATAAAAGTTTTTCTTCGAGGATAAGGTTAAAGAAAACTAAGAGGATAAGGTTAAAGAAAACTAGGGTCACGGTAATGGAGCCGTGTAATATTTACTACAACACACGCTACAGCCGCCTAACGACTGAAGGAAAACATTCGGGGTTACGGCTAACAGAATAAATGATCTGTCCTGCATTAAAATCCCCTGCCAAGCTTCACATCGCAAGAAAGTTTAGCCCAACTTATTCACGTCATAACGAAGTTGACAAGCGGAATTCCGAATTTTCCTGAAATAATTTGATTTCCGGCTCACTGAAGAAAATATGCCTGCTGAATACAAGTTATCTCAAAATTCGAAGAGTTCAATAACGACTGGTAACCTAGGTAGGTAGATATGGTAAACATTTATTCAATAACATTATTTATTGTAATAACTATTCTCTAGGCACCGTATATAATGTCGTCATAACTTGGTATACCTAACTTAATACCTAAGTTCTAACGCAATTTTTAAATTTGGAATTTATGAAAACTGATACCTTGTCATTTTGAAAATCGAAATAACTTGAAATTCGTGTCGTATTAATTATAGTATATTAATAATATATAAGTTAATTAAATATTTAATTTAATTAAACACTATTGATATTAGCTTAAATGAGTACTTATAAGAACATAATGAATACAAAGTGGCTGTTATTACTGGAGTGGCACCAAGACTGGGATTACATTGATAAATGTATCTGGGTATGTATTACATACGAGGTTTATTGTAGGTAGGTACCTTGTAGATAGGAACATTGATTGATTTATTGTTTTTTGATGACAGAGAATATTCAATGGCCCTTTCACAGAGTTTTTTTTTTTCAACAGACGTTACTCAGCTTATATAACAATCTTAATTACCATCCCTATGTATTGTATCATTACCTATGACTATGATTAGCATCTAAACATTAAGTAACTAGATGTTAACATTTCTAGAAAACTAGCAAAGGCTATTCTGATTCAGCCAATTAGATATGCGTTAAGTCGGGTACATGTGCGGCATGTATAGTGCTCGCCAAACTTCTTGGCTGCCCTGAAGTTGGCTTTCCGATGCGCAAGGCACGAAACGGTGTTTTTGTATGCGATTTACTACTGCGCAGCCATTGTAGCCAACTTCAGGGCGGCCAAGAAGTTTGGCAAGAACAATACCCACCCAACAATATCCGCGTTAGTATAGCTACTAGGACCTTATCAAGGCACCATATGATAAGAGAGAGTTATTCAAAACGGCAATTAAAAGAGTTCTTGATGACGATTTCATGATTTTAAATTAAAATCTAGGTTTATCAAAAAAATATTTGGAATCAGCTATGTATAAGTATGAGCTAGCCCAATGCTATCCTTTTAACCCCAAGGTTGACTGGTAGAGAATGCCTAGTAGCAGTTAGGCCTCCTATCTATGTAGGTACCCAAGGTACCCAGTTACCCACCTACTTTGTTCATGTAAAAAAAGTTAATTAAAAAAATCAAAAACCCGACTGCTTAAAAAGCAAACTAAAAAGACGTAAACAAGAAGAAAATCAAACTGTGCAGTCGGAGGACACATATTCGCGAGCTGGCGGACCAACACCAGATGTATCCTCCGACTGCACAGTTTGATTTTCTTCTTGTTTACGTCTTTTTAGTTTGCTTTTTAAGCAGTCGGGTTTTTGATTTTTTTAATTAACTTTTTTATTTACAACTTTTTAGTTATTTTTTTTTTAAATTAGGTTCATTTAAACATATAAGTGTTATATATTTTTGAAATTGCCTCTTAAAATCCTTTATTGATACACCACACGATGGTATTGGAAGAAAAATAAAAAAAAATCCCCACAAAATGAGACCCAAAATCCGCTATTTTTGTTTTTTCCAATTGTAATATATCCAGTGACACTCGCAGGATTAAGACGAATCGATTGTCGTAAGAATCATCAAAATCGGCCAACGCGTTTGGTCTCTGGAACGCCACATAGGAACAAACATACATACATACATAGACTGATAAACACATTACCCTTCTTCGGCAGTCGGGTAACAAAAAGGTTGAATAAATAAATTAATTTTATTTATTACTTTAAATTAAACTTTTATATCACAAATACAGTTTCAAGATGAAAATTCCTTGTCATATTCCGAATCAGCGAAGTAGCTGACTACGAACGACAAGCATATCTTATTAAATTCTTTGTCCGTTATATTAAATGGAAACTGAAATTTACCTTTTATCTTAAAATACTCACCTAGAAACAAATAATTAAAAGGTCAAGTTACACGCTGAAATCCATGAATCGCGCTTTGAGCTTTTCCGAGTTTTCTGAGCATTTTGGTAATTTGACACTCCTGTAGACCTTTGAAACAAGAGTTTTAACTCTTGTTTCGCATCCTCTTTATTTATACTGAATTAATTGATGTCTTCTTGTTTTCATCTTGTGAGTTGTCTGGTTCGTGAATCGCTTACGCTTTATATAAAACCCCCATTTATCTGATTTTAGGGTTCCGTACCCAAAGGGTAAAAACGAGACCCTTTTACCAAGTCTGTCTGTCTGTCACCAGGATGTATCTCATGAACCGTGATAACTAGACAGTTGAAATGTTCACAGATGATGTGTTTCTGTTGCTGCTATAACAACAAATACTAACAACAGAATAAAATAAATATTTAAGTGGGGCTCCTATACAACAAACGTGATTTTTTATACGTTTTTTTGCGATAATGGTACGGAACCCTTCGTGCGCGAGTCCGACTCGCACTTGGCTGGTTTTTTAAATATAGAACCTACCTAATTTTCAGATTTGCCCGACAGCCCTTTTGTATCTCTCATAATAAACACTAAGTACTGTTTACTTTTGTTGTTACTTACATTTAAATCTATTTCTGGATTCGACTCGCTGAAAAACAAATAAACAAAAGTTGCTATCCTTCGGTTTATATTCAGCTTCCAACCGACATCTAGTGCAAAGTTTCCTCAACTGCCGATTGGAGGGGAACATAACGAACGATAAACTACATTCCATGGACTTGGCAACGAGTCCACCGGCAGTCGGCAGCCCGGTAACCTAGTCATTTGTATGCCACACTACCTCAACAGATGGCGTTGTCCGTTTAAATTTTCCCACTTTTAAGCGAAGGCTATTTTAAAACTCGTTACAAGCAAGTTATTGATTACTTTAAACAGTGGTGAATCACGTCTTTGTCATTTTCAGGCGGAGCTTGATACTTAAATATTGCACATTGTTTCTTTAAATAAACAATTTCGGGCTTCGTTTTGTGGTTTTGAAAAGCCCTTACATTATAATATTTTATGTAAACGACATTCGGATTTAATCCTTAGGTATTTATAAATTATTTACGAGTAGGAACAGATGCTCGTGAGATAACGAGGGGTAAAACAATAATTTATCCAATTTTGCAAATCCAGTTATTGTACGATATATTCCTATATATATAATAAAAGTGTTTAAGACATTTCCCGGACCTACACACATTGAGAGTTTTATACCCTCATGATATAATGAAATATATCCGCTCTAGTTCTCACACATACTCGTGTCGGGGGTCCACACAGCTGCGGGGTAAAAAAAGGCCATTTGTAACTCAGACAGACGAGTGCAACTTATTCTACGTTTCCGCCACCGAATTATGTTCTTGTTGGTTCTACGGTAATGTAAAACACGTCGTAAATGTGGCATAATGAATCTGTGTTGAAATCAATTAAGTATCAATAAGTATATTTTACCCAAAAATAATTATCATGATCAATCACAAAATATGCCATGTCGCTTTTTAAACATAGATACCTACTCAAAGCCCACAGTATCTAATTAGGTAATTGGTAGTTGGTACTCGGTACATTATGTAACAGACGATCTTAATTTATACTGTTTTAGATGGACCGCACCACCACATGCTGTTGGTCACTTTTAATTATTTAACGAGGAACTTCCTTTGAAAAGTTTTTATATGCGAGAGTTGGAAGTCCCTGCCTAATTGGATAGATCACCAGTTCACGCTTGCGTAGGTATCTTAAACTTTATAGAAAATGTTTAGCAGTTTACGAGATAGAGCTAGACAGACAAACAGTCTAGGTAACTTAATGGTGTTGAGTAGCGTAGTGAGAAGTTGTACTCTGACGTCATTTATTGTAACGTATCCGCCAACTTCCTTTGTTTCTGAGAACATTTTGCAGATACTAATACCGAGTATAAGCTCCATTGTTTATTTTTTTGTAAAACTGTCTTGTACTTAATTCTTATGTCTTAGGGTTGCGTTCAGTATCAATTAATTTAAGTAAAGGCGGATTGATGCTGATCCGTCCCCTAGGTTCTCCCCTTAGCTTCCTTGTCATATGTAGAATATGGAAACTAAACTAGGCGACTGCTTAGTAAGACGCTGATCTGTTCCCTAGAAGCACTCGTAGATTCTTAGAGCCGTTTCCACAATAAGTTCCTTTGGCCGTAAATTCCGTTTACAACAAAATATACAATAACATCTTGTGTATCAAGTCTCAACCCTGGGTGAACGTGGGACGAGGGTTCAGTAGGTAAGTAAATGGGAAACGAGATGAAAAGACACGACTGACGCGAGAGGGAGCGCGGAGCACAGAGGTTGGGATGACGCCGGCTCCGGGCGGGGGGCCCGGGAACGATTCATTGATCCGAACCGTTCTCGGCACTGCGACAGGGACAACAAAGGGAGGGCCCGCTGCCATGCAGTTTCTCTCTCACTCCATTCAAAGTAGCTTAGTGTTCATCATCATGATTATTAGCAAATGTATAAACTGCATTGTTTTATTTTGGCAGATTGTGAATAGAAAAGTCAGCAATTTATTTCTCACTCGCATTTAGCTTTGACCTTGATATTGAACAGAAGCCACATTTATTTTGAGATTATTTTTTGTAAACAACATTATTGTACAACCGTGTCAGTTAAGAATAAATAAAAAAACAACGAATACCATTTTACATTTTAGTAAACAATCTATTTAAGTGCTACATTAAATTGTTGTTAATGAGAGTTGTGCTTACGACCAAAAAGTTAAAAATCATCCGTAATATTGTGTAAATGGAACGGCAATATTACTTGTCGCGCTCCGAATGACGAACCAAAGCGACTCGATCCTCTATCCTTGTCTTTCTCACAGAGATTCGCACGGGCGAGGCGACTCGCTGAGTGGCCACGCGTGCTCGTAGCCGTCCGTTGTTGCACATCGACATTAACCGCTTTCAGTGCTAGAGCGCGTTCCTCCGCGCTATACTCACATAACCTCAAAGTTAAACAACCCTGATTATTTTAGTACTATTCATTGTAATACCATTAAATACTCATGATTACCTCGAATTTATAAGTTAGTGTTGTGAAAGTTACGCCCATCCAAAGGGCGTACGTGGAGTGTATTTTTGTGCAACACAAAGTAAATACAAACGGCAAGCTGTGGGGATCAGGGGCCTTTTTTTTGCCGCCGCAGGGGATGTACTATCCTGTGAGTATACACTTTAATATCTTCACCTATAAATAAAATTTATGTAGGAGTGTAGATAATAATTTGTTTTTCGAGCCCGGGACGTCATAAAGATAACCCTGGTGTCAGACTAAGCGGAGCACAATACTATGGCGCATGGCGTTACATACCTACTCTACGGTTTCACTGGCATAGAAAGATCATAACTGTTCTAAATTATAATTCCTGTTCATTGTTATTGTCGGATGAATTTAATTCATAATAATACCTTAAGTCTCTGGACTCACTTAGTACATAATAACCATTTTAGCTTTTCGTTACCTACAATATTATTGTTAATATGTAATAAATAATAACAACTATCGAAAATACGGATCATTGAATCTTTTTTGCGTCCATTGTTATGACATTGAAGTTGAATGAATTCATTGAAATTCAGTATTACTTGTCTTTTTCTGCTACACTAAAATGACGTAAGATAAAAAGAGACGTTTTCATTTACTCAAACACTACGATGTAACATAACATGGTTAATAATCGTACTCTTATTTTGTACTTAATTTTGTTTACCTACGTACTTTTTGTAGTCATTTGTTTTTATTCCTTTGCGTTAAAAATATACTTTTGTAAAATCCAAAATACCCACCCACTTACCCACTTAATATATTATGTTAAACATACCTATATTATTTACAAATTTATTTACGTTTTGCCAAAAATTGTTTGAACTAATAAAACAAAAGCAATATCATATTGTTATTGATTCTGACGAACGCCGAGATTTTTTGGAATCCTTCAATTATTTTATCCACAATTTATTTGTCATAAAACCAATCTTGAATACCAGGCTTTTGACCGCGTTCTTTGTAGGACGAATATAATGCTTGTTGATTTACAAATGTAAGCCAATACCTAGGCACTTTTAGCTTCACTAACTAGGTAGAGATACGTCTGAAATTTAACACCTCATTGCTAATGTTTATGCGTGTGTTCTTCATTACACATAAATGCTGTTTGTTACGTGGTATTTATATTCGTCTGCTTTATATTTAAACCAATCTAGATATTCTATAGATGTCTTTCACGCAATCAAGAATTCAAAAAATAAGGATGAATTTAAGGAGTTTTATGTAAATTGATAAATCAGATGTTGGTACTGTACCTGCGTCTATGTTTGGACCGCTGCTCTTAACGACACGGCGCCACCGATTTGACTATTGTGAAACAAATTTTATTAATAATCCTAACCCACTTTATAGACGTTTTGAAGTCGTCAGCTAGGTACCTATCGTTCATTCTAAATACGAAACATATTCAATCAGTAGGTACCTACAGTGATAACCTTAACTCAGAATCTGTGATTCAAAAATGCAAACACTGATTCTCTGAAACGAATGTTTGAGTAAAAGACATTATGTAAAAATTACCTACACGTGTTGAAAAACCATAAACATTGATTCTTTGCTAAATCTAGAGCCTCAGAAGCTAATGTTTGAGCATAAGAAACGCTTGGCGGATCAAACATAATTAACCATGTATTAAAAATAATTAACACGTGTTGTTAAAAAAATAAGACGTGGGTGGGGTTGATGGGTTTTAAGAAAAGTAGGCCCCATGCCCCCCAGCATCTTTCTAACCATTGAATGCCACAAATTACTTTGGCTGTCATTGTATTCTATCTTCGTCGTACTTACACAAACCAGAAATAGCAACAAAAGGCGGGTATTACTTGAAATAAGATGACAGACGTTTAAAAAATTGAAATTTAATAAAGCAGTCTTGCTTGCTCCCCTTCGTTTTGAATATTTGTTGCGAGCCGCCATTGCCAGCGACGGAAGGGGAGATTACAGGAACCCGTTCATGGCTCAAGGTGAACGCGAAACTCCACCAGTGATGGTAATAAGAACAAATTATTCGCATACCGGTCTTTTGTTCACATCTCCCTGTTCATGGATGTATTAACTTCACGACTTTGGGTCGTCTACCTGCCAGTAAACATTGAAACATCGAACACGCAGGTAGCAGCGAGCCAAACCTCGTTTCTTTCCGCAGCTGGTATCTTTTGTACTAGCCAGTATTATTATTTTGTACCGTATTTAACCATTGTGTCGATGAATAGCCTTAAGGACAACCCCAACAATAACCACGTGTGCAAATATGAAATAGCCAAGGAAACAAAATTTCAATGTCGATAAAAATGGTCCAGACATCGGGATCCGCGGGATCATTATGCTCTGATGCATCGGTAAAGTATCACTGAGGTATACTGTGTGTGAAGGGATATTGAATATTGCTCGCCTAACTGCAGTGTTATTTGATTACTTACCTGTTAGTTAAAATCGCGGCGGTAGGCCATGACACTGAAGCAAAACTGTAGTATTGTGTTTATGTTGATTTACTACGAAATAACACTACCTCGATCAAAATGTAAAACAGCTTCACAAGTGTAAAACAAGCCTTTTCATCAGCTAGGTAGAAAAGTTATCAAAACACATTCGCGACGAAACAATGAATATGTAGGGAACATAACAATAACATTTTGTAACGAATATTTCAGAAAATAGAATAATTTATGTTGACTTGGTGAAAACAATAAAAAATTTAGTGAAAATTAAAAATCACAAACAGTCACAGCCTGAAAGTTTTCACAAAACTATCAGGATTAGAAAAAAATGAGGTTGCTTAAATAAAAAAAAAACGCATTTTTTAACGCAACAGTTCGATTGCAAAATTTTAACATGCAACGTAAAACGTAGGTGCGTAAAATAAACTGCAATGTGAAACTAAAAAAGAATTTTCAAAATCGGCCCACAGTTGACACAACAAACATACAGTTGAACTTAGAACCTCATCCTTTTTGTAAAGTCAGGTAAAAACGGTGCAACAAAAGCCAGTTCTCGTGTAAGGGATGGCGGACGCAATATAAATAGCGTCGATCGAATTGCATCGCATTGTGTCTGTGTGAACTTAATAACGCATTAAGCGCGTATTTGCAATTAAGCTTAGAAAAAATTGCTCATCGGTGTGATATTATATATCGAATCGCGTCGAACCTAAAGGAAGGTCGCTAAGTATATTGAAGAAAAAAAACAGTTTCTGGTTTTAGTAATTTCGTTACCCAGCAGCCGGTTCTAATGACAGATCTGTTGGTGTTCAGAATCCCTGAAAGTTACAAATTAATTTAAATGTTCGAAACACAGTCGGCCAGAGTCACCCTTGTTGAATCCGTTAATGACTTACTTATTTCGCTCGTTTGGAACTCCATCGAGATGACGGAAATTTACTTAGCTATCCCTTTTGGCGATAAACTTTTAAATTACCTATTGTATCATTATTATAAGTTACGACTAACTTTCACAGAAATTATAGAAATATAAAGTGAAATGTTGCTCAGCCGCAGCTTTTTGCAAAAATTATGGCTACTAAAGATTTCCTGAGTCTGAAATTTTAAAATAAAGTTACGTCAACAGAAAAAGTCAATGAAAAATTACATAAACTAATAGGTAATTTTATTCAGTAAATAGGTAAATCTAACTTTAAAGCTATTACAAGTTAAAGTGAACGGAACTTATATTTTCTCGCCCTACCGTGAGAGTGAGCACTTAGTTCCCCACGATACGGCAAATAGGTTTCCGTCCCACATCTTGCCTCGGATGACGGCTTGGTTTCTGCTATTTAAATCTTTACGCCTCAAGAAAATGTGTACGGCTTTTCTCTCAGTAAATAACACGGTACACATGAAATGAGCGCATTACGTATTATCACACTAATATTATAAAGGAAAAAATTTGTGAGAGTGTTTGTATGTTTGTTACTTCTTCACGCTCAAACAGCCGGACAGATCTGGATGAAATTTGGCACAGAGATAGATTATAATCAGGAATAGGATACTTTTAGCCCGGCAATATGTTCCCTCGGGATAATTTTCAACTCTCACGCGGGCGAAGCCGCTGGCAGAGCCTAGTTGAATTCATAAGTTGTTCACGCATTGGTCGGTGTTTGTAAATAAAGCTGCAGTACAACTTTCCGAAGACGTGTAAATAATACTAAACAATGTTTGCTTTTAATGACTCGCTCATAGGCGCTGTTAGATTTATAGGCCGGAGATTTTGTGGTAGACCCCGATTGCTACAGAAATTGCGAGCAGGCTGAAAGCTGGCAGGCACCGACACAAAATATTGTTACAGAATATTGACCATCGATATTGTCGTTGGCGCTTTGAAGGTTTTGAAACTGCCAATTAGTACAGAAATACCGAAACTGAACGATTTTTGAAATATTCCTTCCAACATAAATTATTCTGGTTATAAACGGACTTCAAAAGGAGGTTCTAGTTTGACCTGTATGTTTGTATGTATGTTTGTCCGCGATTTTCTCGCTTTTGGTTGAACCAATTTTGATCATGCTTTTTATTGGATTAAGTATCTCTCAACTTAGGTCATAGTGAAAGGTTTTATCAAAATCGGTTAGGCAGTTTTCAAGATATGGAGTATAAAACCGCAGGCTTATTACGTATCTTTTGCAAGAGCAAAACGATAGCGATCAAACGCTTTGACATAAAAGTCGGAATTACCTGCAGTGTAGGTATGGTAAGTCCTACACAATCGTTTGCTAATCGCTCGCTTTTTGCCAAATGCACTTATTTATAAAAAAAATCGCCAACCACTCTAAACATTTTGTTTGGAAGAGCAATTATTGCGCGAAAATCGCTATCGTTTTGCTCTTGCAAAAGATACGTAATAAGCCTGCCGAACTCTAGCGACAAACAGCACGAATGTGTAAATTCAGTTATTATGGGTATATTGTCAATCCTTTAGGTACCTTACTATGGAATTTGCTTAATTTGTAGTGATGGTGAACCAACACTAAAACTAGAGAAATAAAAAAAATATAATTTCCAATTTCATTTTTTTGTCTGTCAGTATTGAGCCATACGAGATCTGTAATTTGTTTACTGGCAGAAGCTTTCTTTAACATGTCCTCTTCGCTGTTGTTTGCTGAACAAATACATCGTTCTCATCATACAACATTACCAAGAAATTTTGTAACCCCTGCCAGTTTGGCTTATTTTGTAAATAGGTACCACAGTTACGTCAGTAATATTCGTTCAGTACACCATGGCTACTTTCCCCCATGGAAAATTATTCGAAAAAAGTCTGCTCTTGGGAGAGTTTGGGAATAATATTGCTCCAACACAACACAAAGCTCACTGCCGAGCGAGACAATGACACATTCGAAGGGATCAATATCGTGCAAACATTCATGGTTACCTACTTTTATTTGATTTTAGAAAGAAATACTTTATAACATCGTGACTCTGCCTGTGCAAAGCATGCTTATTTGTAGATAAGTAATGTGAGATTAATAATTATAATAAATGCTAAAGAGGCACTTAAAAGTCATAATATTCAAAATGAATTTATTAATTAGGTACTTGGTTACAAAAACATAAGAATAACTTGTTAAATGTCTTCGAAACCGGAAGGTTCGATCGTGTTTTGTATCAATTACCTCATACGTCTTGTCTCGAGGTAATTTAATTTCGGCAAATTGTAGGTATTGTATCCGTTTCACTTACACGCATTTTATTGTGTTCAGAGCACCCTAATATCCCTCTCGCCGAAACCGAAATAATATTGAATTACTATATTCCGATGGAATTTATATGATGTTCGAGCATGTTCTAGATGAGAATACATGTTTCAATGTGGACTGTCGTTATGTCAACCAAATAATGCTTATTATCATTGAGAAGTTTGACTGAGTGTTGAATTGTGAGTACAATATGACCACCAAGGGATCAAACTTCAGGGGACCTTTTGGCTATTATAAGCGGTCTCAAAGCGATCAACTCGGCGTTCTTATTTATTATGAAAAATTATGTATTCGGCATTTGTAATATTGCTATCCCTAGAGATAAAATATAACAGGATCAGTAAAACTATAACAAGCCACAAAGAAAAGGAACCATATTTACTTAAAACAGAGTCTATTTTAATGTGATGCCCTTCAGCAGTAAACTGAAGACGAATTTAAATTGCGCATTAAAATCAAAAGCTGCGGTATAATTTCCCTTGTGTTTCTTACTCAAAGCGTGCACACAATGTTTAAATCTTTACCGTGTGAGCTTTGAAATAAAACTTCTACCCAAAACTATGAAAAAAAAAATACCGGCCAACTACGAATCGGACTCGCGCACTAAGGGTTCCGTAACATTATCGCAAAAACGGCAAAAAAATCACGTTTATTGTATGGGAGCCCCACTTAAAAATTAATTTTATTATGTTTTTAGTATTTCTTGTTATAGCGACAACAGAAATACATCATCTGTGAAATTTTCAACTGTCTAGCTATCACGGTTCATGAGGTACATCCTGGTGACAGAGAGACAGACAGACGGACCGCGGAGTCTTAGTAATAGGTGCCGTGTTTAACCTTTTGAGTATGGAACCCTAAAAACGAATAATTCTCAAAAGAGACGTAAACTCAAGTTCTGAAAAACCCGTTTCTCATGATTTCGGGTTTCACTATATATTCATCTCAAAAACTTACCCTGTATATTAGGAATGCCGACGTGGTTTATTTACGGTAATACGCTCGCTGAAAAAGCAGGCACCTGCGTCTACGTGTAATCATTCACGTTATAATGGGATGGATTTCACAACCAGATGCTCAGCTTCATTGAAGACGCTTCCATGCCTACAATATCTCAGAATTTGGTATCTAGCCGTTATTTTCGTGAAGGTCTGCCCTTTCGAAAATATCAGTTGTAAACCTCTGGGGTTAGGAATGCAGTATCAAAAGAGTAAGTATGGAGTTTCTTGTGCATTCTTCTCCATAACAAGCTACTTTTCCGAATGCACGGTAGAATCAAATTTATTACATGTAAATTTTAAATGTTTTAACGTTCAAAAGTGCCGCATAATGGCCTAGTTGAAATAAGTACATTTGACTACTTACGTACATTTAACCTAGCCCACCGCACTATTCCCAAACCACTGCAACTCCTGAAAGCCAGAATCAACAGTGGCGACAACCAGAAAAGAGCCGAGGCAATGAAGCTCGACGAAGTCCCGGAGAATGAATTTAACTGTCTTGGATGTTTTGTGTTTGATAAGTAACACTTTTCACAAATAAATGGGATCCCTATTTTTGTAGCAAGAATTTTTGTTTTGATGGCATTCAAATTAAATTGCGCCAGCGTTCATGTGTGACATTTATTTTTAAAACATTTAACCCACTTTTCTAGATCTATAAATAATTGACTTCTAATAAATTTGTTCTTACTTATATCGATATCCGACTTAATAACTAAATAATTAATAGGTCTTGAGTCGTTAGAATTTATATTTGTTTCGGGATATTTACCATTTATATTTTGATTTTGGTTGAGAGCTCGATATTTCGCAGTTAATATCCCGAAACAAATATTAATTCTAATGATTGTGATCATGTCAGCTTGAAAACTTATATTAGCTCTTTAATAGGGTACTCTTAATTTTAATAGTTTAGATTATTTTATATACCAGATATTAATTATATTATGTAGATAAGAACAGGCGCAACTCCTCGAAATGCCCTTACAATTTTGAAGAGATCAAAATAATTTAATAGTAAATTGTTCCATTAATAATCAGTCGGTCTGTGAAAAGACCAAATTATCATTAAATACCGCTTTGTTTTCTGTAATATCTACTGGATATCTTGTCAAATTGGCAATAAAAACAAATCGGTTATAAAAAATAACACAAATGTCACTTGAGTATCCGAAACCGATTGAATAGTCAACTATAACCGCCGTTTGTACCGTCTAATATTAGGAATAATCTATACCTTCATGAAATTCACTTATTCTTAGATTTTGTATACGGTGCATGTTATATTACTGTATATTTTTTTTTGATGTAAATATTTGTCGTAAATACATATCAGCTATGTGTTCGTCGCCAAACAAAATGCTAGGCCACCTACTTTCTTTGTAGTTTTGATGGCAGCCGTCTCCAGCGGGCGTTCATTTGTCTACTGGCCGCTCGTTGACGCTCACTAATCAACAGGCCGTCATAACTACAACATAAGATATTTTTACAGTATCTTCCATGTTTTGACAATATCTATAGATGATTTGTAATGAATTAGTAGCTTTAGAACAGTTACCACGTGTTTTCTTTATTCTGTAATTTTATTCTGCTGTCTATGCTAAGCTAAAATGCCATATTATATATCTCATTCGGTATTTTAGGATCCAACTGAATCATCCTGCTCTGATATTTTTCAAATTTTTATCAATAGGTGACCGGATTTCGCACTCATTTGAGCATTTATTTAGACAACGGCCTGAATACCATCTTTTGCCGAATGGGCATCAATATTTCAGAAATACTTACAATTTATGACACTTATTTAATTTGATATTACATTCTTTTAACAAAACCATCTCATTTCTTTGAGCTTGGAGATAATGGTTGTTTAGTTAGAAGAATAAATTGAAGAATTTTATGAGAGAGAATTTAATATCAGCAGTAAGGAGGAGTTAACGGAAACTTGTGTAGTTACTATGTTATTACACTCCAGCGTCGTGTTTGAACAATCTTTTAAAACATTTCTGTGTAATGTTTTTTTTGTGGTTCGTTAACCGCTTGTTCTAGTCCTCACTTTGTCGCTAAGCGCGTGTTGCGGTTTTGCTCCCGACTATTTTTATAAAATGCTAACTGAGAGGTGACATAAATTCTTTTATTTGGTTTTTTTAGCATCCGAACTTGATGTGATGATTCTACTTTATAGTTTGGTATCAACATATCTCAAAATTGTTGTCAAAAATCTTTTTGGATACATTGGCCGTGTTCCAACGGCTTAGATATCTAGTTTAAATATCGTCGTATCAGACGACGGTCTACGACTTGAGTGCTATTACACATGATTTACAGCTCCCAGTGTCAATTTAGAATAGATATATACCTAAAATATTTGATGTGCGCCTATTTTTGTTAGTGGGTTTTTATTGCGCATCATTGCGAAATGATGATTTAGGCATTTGGTCGACTGTTTAAGTGCAAGACATAATTTATTGCTGTGTATTTTAACTAAACCCAATTTTCTCATTGTGCAAGTCCCAACAACAACTGAAGATCATCATATTAGAAGGTTCTTCATAATTTCGTCTTGCTATCCTCGGTTTAATTTTTTGTCTAGAATTGGTTCGCCTAATGTCATAATGACGTTGGATCGTGGGCATTGTGTGTGTTACAGATTTCATATAAACTAGGTAGCTAATGCCCGCGACTTCGTCCGCGTCAAACTCGATTTTTTTAAATTTTTTTTTAATTTTCGCACATGAACTGTGTTTTTTTTTCGGGATAGGATAGATGGACCCCTTTGCCGCTCTTAGACTCGCATTTGGTCCGTTGTGCGTGCAGGCCTCCTCTCTATGAGAGGGAATGGGCCGTAATCCACCAAGCAGGCCCAGTGCATGTTAGTGGACATGTCTACGAATTTGTGGTTCTAAGATTCTCGATGTTTTCCTTCACCATTTTGAGAGCAGTGGTGATGAAACAATTTACACAAAGTAAAGCGCCTGCCTGGGTTCGAACCCAAGACCTACAACTTGTAAGTCGCGGCCGTTACCACTGGGCTACCACTTCTCTTTGCTTGATAAAAAAATAGCCTATAGATGTTACTCCTTTTAATTTCAGCTATCTACCAGTGACAGTCCCGTCAAAATCGGTGCAGCCGTTTCGGAACAAACAGACAAAATCTTAAAAACTGCATATTTGTTATTAGTACCGTATTTAAAATAACAACGTTTTATTGAATGCATGTGTTGTGTACATGCATTCAATAAAACGTTGTTATTTTGATATTACATACAGACACTTCAATTTTATTTATTTGTATAGATGTATTAGGTACTTGTTATGTAAATCGAGTTAAATACTAATCCCTGCTCTTAAGCTATGCCTATGTCAGCATAGCTTTGTTAAGCTTACATAAATTTAATCCTTTTAGATAATTCCTTAAACTTGACGTACATAGGTACTGTTTCTTCTTATTTATGTTTTATAATCCATATTAAATTCAAACATTTTAAATCTACCTACAACTAAAGTAAAATCGGATCGAATTCGGATGCAGTCTAAGATAAATGACCGCGATAGTACAGAGTCAAATACCCCTAAAAACAATGAAGTTAGAGAAGGATTAATCTAAGCTTGATTCTATTTTATATTTCTCTTTTTTATTGGTTTCGAAACACATCTGTATCTTTACTTCTATACTTAATTTACAAAGAGGAAAGATTTGTATTTTTGTATGTAACGAATAAACTTAAAAACTACTGGACCAATTTCAAAAATTCTTTCACTGTTGGGAAGCTAAACTATCCCCGAGTGACATAGGCTACTTTTTATCCCTGTATTCCCACGGGAACGGGAACGCGAGGCGTCTGATAGTAATTTATAAACAGACAAGACCTCCTCTCTCCTACTTGATCTATGCTGTTGCTGTGCCCGATAGGTTCCATCATTGTGACTAATATAATTATTTCCAAACCAATTGTATACATTATGGTACGCAATCAAGAATTGAATTGAAGATGAGAAAAAGAATTTTATGATTCTGAGGTGTTGCTTATTTCGATTTGTTCCGGTCGGATCCCCTCGATCTGATCCCCTGCTAATTGTTTCCTGTGATAAGATAATTTATAAAATCAGCTGATTGCGTATCGGTCTTCAGACATTTGGATTCCGTACCAAAAATTCAGATTTATCAATATATTGGTATTATAATTTGTTAGTAAAATATACGTAATAATAAACATTATAACCAAATTTCAAGTTCATAGGTCAATGAGAAGTTAAAAAAATGTTCGGAACAAATTGTGTGACAGACGACGGACAGACAGACAGACGGACACTTGAGTGACAGCAGTAGGGCTCCGTTTGAACCCTTCGAGTACGGAACCATAATAAAAAAGAGCTATAGAGTACCGAGTGTGCTACAGTAGAAGAGAAATATGAAAGACATAAAACAATGATTTATTATAATAATAAGAAAATATTGTTCTTCCTGCTAGTATCTTCGGCTTCGGTCACTGATTGGAAGTCGTAGCGTGTTATTCACAGATAATGGGGTCAAGTATTTATCTGTGAACTGATAACACGCATAAGGTTTTTAATGACATTTCATTCGAATGTAAATATGAACGACTATCTACATGTTATCTTTGGCTAGAACGACTTATAACGCGTAGACCAAAACAATTAATAATTGGACGGATACCTTAGTAAAATAATAATAAGAAATAGCAGACAATGGAACATATTTTCCTCCTAATAAAATCATAGTAATGTTTCGTTTATTCTTCTACATTAGTATATAATATAAAATAAGCCCTTATTCAGACACATAATTTTTAGGGTTCCGTACCCAAAGGGTAAAAACGGGACACTATTATTAAGTCGGTCCGTCTTTCTGTCCGTCTGTCACCAGGCTGCGTCTCATGAACCGTGATAGCTAGACAGTTGAAATGTTCACAGATGATGTATTTCTGTCGCCACTATAACAACAAATACTAAAATCAGAATAAAATAAATATTGAAGTTGGGCTCCCATACAACAAACGTGTTTTTTTGTCGTTTTTATTCGATAATGGTACGGAACCCTTCGTGCGCGAGTCCGACTCGCACTTGGCCGGTTTTTTACATAATGAACTTATCCTAACGATTCTGGCGAGTCGGTGACACCGACAACCTGGCCTGTTTACCCAACTTTGGCAAAGGTCTCCTCCATTTCTCTCCACTCTTGTACATAATTATCACCTATATATTTATATAAAGAACTGGGACATCTATTGTCTCATGTGAATTTGGCGAAGTACAGATACATTCTTTGCCCTCAGCACCAAAATAGATCGGTATCCAATCACGAGACAAAGACTGATGTCAGCATTATAAGATTGAATTCAGAGTGGTTAATTAAGCGTGTCGAGGTGCGGCTTGAGTGCGTGCGTGGCAATACACCTGGACGAGTGGATGGCCAGTTCATAGTGCTTATAGTTCTCGCCAAACTTCTTGGCCGCCCTGAAGATGGCTTCCGATGCGCAAGGCACGGATCGGTACTGTTTTTTACCCGACTGCCGAAGGAGGGTAATGTGTTTATCAGTCTATGTATGTATGTTCCTATGTGGTGTTCTAGAGACGCGCGCGTTGGCCGCTTTTGATGATTCTTAATCGATTCGTCTTAACCCTGCGAGTGTCACTGGATTAATAAAGGAAAATAAAAAAATGGCGGATTTTGGGCGCCATATTGTGAGACAACAAATTTTTATTTTTCCTTCCAAACACATCGTGTGAGTTATCAAAATTAAGGATTTTAAGAGGTGATTTCAAAAATGTATAACACTAATAATTATGTTTCAATTTACCTAATTCGAAAAAAATAACTATAAAGTTAATTCAAAAAATCAAAAAACCCGACTGATTAAAAAGCGAACTAACAATACATAAACAAGGAGAAAATAATGCTGTGCAGTCGGAGGATACATCTGGTTTTGGTCAGCCAGCTCGCGAAAATGTTATGTATTTTTTTAATTAACTATTTTGTGTGAGATTTACCTACTACTGCGCAGCCATTATAGCCAACTTCAGGGCAGTCAAGAAGTTTGGCAAGAACTATTCTTGGTTGTACAACGAGCTTTGATTGCACCGTGCAGGCGCGCAGCCGCAGTCGCACGCCCCGCGTCAAAACTGCACGGGTGAAAGGAAGCGTTACCAATGTTTCCGCACGCACGGGACCTTGATCCACCCATATTTATACGAGCAACTTCGTACCATGTTGAATCAGCGAAACAACTTTTTTATACGTCTTGTTTCAACAAAACGATGGGTATACGTCTTCACAGTTGACCGCTCACGGGTCCATTTATTATTCTACTCTTTATCATTGTCTCCACGAGCACCAATGTTATTAACTTGTTTGTCTTTGACACGTACAATATAATAAACAATCAACCCAAAGGGTGAAAGTCCTTGAAATAACTTTATTATCGACGTTGTTTGTGCTGTTAGCGTCTTCGTATTATTAATATTATCATCAATAGGTATTGGAACTTTCCAGCATCCACTAAATGTTTACTTTCGAAATGGCATCGTTTAATCAGCAGTTTATCTCATAGAGTAAATCAATAAGCGACGGGTTTATGGTTTGTAGTGGTATCTAAACAATAATTTGGTTAGTTGCAGTCTGTGGTATGCGTCTGCTGTTGAAGGTAAACTGGTATTGGTGTAGTAAATAGTTGCAAGTACAAGATTATCTATGATTCCGTTTATAATCATGGCCGGCCTGTTTGAGCAGTTGAGCACCGTTCAATCGGAGCGATCGCGTTGCTCGGTGGACGACGTGCGTGTAATAGACCGTCTAATGGAAAGCGGCTCAAGATTACATACACGGTCAACGTTAATTGTACACTTATTGACACGATTGTTTTTGTGAACAACAAGAGCAACAAACGTGTCTACTTTCACTTTTTATACTCATTCAATCGTTATTGTCTCGATATCCTAGCAATTACGTTAGTTTGAGGACAGAATTTCTAGGCTTGAAATTTGTAACAAAAATATGAATTATTGATAATCTCTCTTGTCTTTCTTCATTTTAACGTTGAATAATATTTCGTCTTGTAAGTACCTTGACAGGACCTATAAGAATTAATCTGGAATGAAAAAAACGTCCATTGTTTTAAGTTAATAAAATCTTTCATAAAGCTGCGTGTTATCAAAAGGTTTTATAGCTGCAATTTATTAAGAGATTAGCAACACAGAAATTAGACGATTAATTATGCATAAAAAAGTGCTTACTATTTAATGTTTTATATTTTTAACGTGTTTCATACTTAATTGGTCTATTCCTGCAGAAGTAAATAAAACGTCTGCAACTAAGTTAATCTGTTATAATTATTTTTAATATAATAATATTATGTAGCCCATTAACATATTGGCCCCACCACAGAAACTGCAAGTAGGTACTTTCCTAACAAAACTAATGCCTTCAGTTAGATTATGAAAAATTAAACACCGTAAAGAATGTAGAACAATCCATCATGCATCCACACACTGGGAACGCCCACTCATGAGCGCCGGCTAACCAACCCGTTGGCATGGCTATCCGTTTGTAATATTAACTGCGTTGAATAATAAATAAACGCGAAACTAGAGGCAGGATATTCCAAAACTTTGTTGTAATACAAAAAATATTATCGAACACAAAATTACAGCGATGTGATGAGGCGTACGTTCGTCAAAAAAAGGCAGACTAAGGTCAAAAATGGGCTTAGTAGGCGTTTCGGCCGTTAAGTTTCGTCCGATCCGGTCGAAACAGGAATTTCATTAATATTTTTGAGTGTTTTTCGGACCAATGCTTTTTTAAGGGCAATGTAACGTCAGAAACATAAAATCAGTTGAGAGTTTAATAACATGATAAAAATATAACTTCCTCTTTAGCTTTTTAGTTAGATATTGAACATTATAAGCATTCATACCTAAACTACCAGGAGGCCAGAATCATGAAGAAGTCTTAATATTTGCGGGGCTGGCATCATTACCGGTAAAGACTAACTTACTTAAAGTATAAAATTTGCTTAAAAAAGTTTAGTCCGAAGCACCACCCAAAAATATATATTAATAATAATGAAATTCCTGTTTCGACCGGATCGGACGAAACTCAACGGCCGAAACACCTACTAAGCCAAAAAATTTATGTAGTTCTAAAAGTACAATTATTACGTAATTTCATGATCGAAAAACATGCAACTGTTTTAAAAATATTTTATTAAGAAGAGGCATTTCTGATTATCTAGAAAAGAGATTAGACTGTAGCACCGGAATGCAGTCACCACCAGTGGTCAAGCTAATTTGATCCCGAAGCTAATTTGATTGCAGTTACTTTTCCAAATAACTGATACTCAGTTATTTGGAAAAGTAACTGCAATCATCGAGGTTCGAGTTTTCAGATTGAAAAGTCGAAACTTACCACACATCCTAGAAATAATGAAATAAGAGTGTCTGTCATGTTTATCCACTCAGAAGTAATGCGTTTACCGTTCCAAAAATGTATGTTTTACAAAACTGGTGAACTTTCATCTAACGTTTTTGATGCTTGGTTATCTACTGAAATAGAAGCGAAGCTGTAAACAAGTGAAATAAAAATAAACATTTTCTGTTCTACATTTTAGGTATCAACTCACTCACAAAATGAATTTACATCGTCATGTATGAAAAATATGTAGTAAGCAAATGGATCTGGCACGATTTGTGCAATATTGTTTGCAAACGTGTAGTGGAGGGCCGCCAGACGTGACGCGCTCACTGCTAAACAGATGTACGAGACTATGAGCACAGTATAAATATACAAACAGTATGGAAACTACCTACAAACGCTCGAAACGGCACACTCACACAAACATGCTCACCGACGAGACCCCTAACACAGTATAAATATACAAAAAGTATGGAAACAACCTACAAACACTCGAAACGGCACACTCACACAAACATGCGCATCGACGAGACCCCTAACACAGTATAAATATACAAACAGTATGGAAACTACCTACAAACACTCGAAACGGCACACTCACACAAACATGCGCATCGACGAGACCCCTAACACAGTATAAATATACAAACAGTATGGAAACTACCTACAAACACTCGAAACGGCACACTCACACAAACATAAACATGCGCACCGACGAGAGCCCTAACACAGTAAAAATATACAAAGGGGTCTCGTCGATACGCATGTTTGACCCCTAAGCGGCTCGCACTACTGACAGCACTGCAAAAGTGCCTTAATGGTCTCATCGATGTGCTTGTTTGTGTGAGTGTGCCGTTTCGAGTGTTTGTAGGTAGTTTCCGTACTGTTCGTCCATTATTTATACTGTGCTATGAGTATACGGATTAATGTGTATACTCTACTCTGGATGATTTATAAGTACATACTACGTGTTATCAATTAGCCCTAGTTAACCACCACTTCATTAATGATGGATGTACATAGTTCAGAAGCTCCGCGAAACTTACCTAATGTTGTTTGATTACTAATGTCCTCGGAGATAGGGAAAATAAATAACACGAACAGATTATGTCGAATACAGTTTTCTTTTATCTCGTTTTGCCGATGTTATTATCAGCACATCGTTAATGTTTTATTTACTCACTGCTATTGATCACTAAACGAATGCTTGAGGAAAATGTAATGAGGATAGTACGAAGCCATCTACAAAAAAGCCGGCCAAGTGCGTTGTCGGACTCGCGCACGAAGGGTTCCGTACCGTTATCGCAAATAACGGCAAAATAATCGAGGTTGTTGTATGGGAGCCCCCTTAACTATTTATTTTATTCTGTTTTTAGTTTTAACTGTCTAGCTATCACCGTTTATGAGATACGGCCTGGTGACAGACAGACAGTGGAGTCTTAGTAACAGGGGCCCGTCTTTACCCTTTGGGTACGGAACTCTAAAAATCAGCCGTGAAACCAACCCTAAAAGGATCGAAGCGCAATTATTGAGCAACGATATCGCCGATATATTTATAAACTATTCTTTGATTTAAATGTATTCCGATTCAGGTGAATAGGGCAACTTATCCCAGTGTAGAGTGAGGCGCATGAAAAATATTTGGGATCGTGCCAACGTTGCTCGGTCCGTGGCCGGCGGCGGCGTCTCGACGCCCCTTGACTAGACCATCGGATTCGATAACGCAATGCAATACCTGACGTCGAAAGTGCATCGCTTACGTTTGCTCTTTATTCAAAATACCTTTGAATAACAATAGGGTAGTTTACTGAAAATTAGTTTTTTGTCCGTCAGGTAGAATAATGAAAAATATTGGACACGTATTTTTCTTCTGACACGTAAACCATAAAGTGACGGCGATTTATTGCGTTGAAATATCGTGTGATGTCACGCCGCTATCATCATCATCATCATATCAGCCGAAAGACGTCCACTGCTGGACATAGGCCTCCCCCAAGCGTCGCCACATTGACCGGTCCCGTGCGTCTCGCAACCAGCGGATTCCCGCAACCTTCACCAGGTCATCGGTCCACCTGGTGGGAGGCCTTCCAACGCAACGTCTTCCGGTTCGCGGTCGCCACTCCAGAACCTTTCTGCCCCATCGGCCATCCGTTCTGCGAGCAATGTGCCCTGCCCACTGCCACTTAAGTTTGCCGCTAGTACACTTTATAATAATGCCATAGTGACGTCGCAAGCCCCCACGCCTGAACTTTGACGCGCTTTAACTTTGTATTTTATTGATTTGGTAAAGCAAAAAATACGTGTCCAATATTAATTGATAATCTCACTGATGGACTGAATAAAATTATAATTTTTCTACCCAGGAAACATCGATTCAGTGTTTTCTAAAACATCTTTGTCTCTTCAGAAAAGAGAACATGTTTTGTAGATTCTTTTAATAAATCAGACCTTATTCGTGGTTCTCATACAAACTACTGCGGTCCCTTTTTCCGTCCATAAATTCCGGTCCAAAATACCCAAGCAAAAACGAACTCGTACATAAAGCATCCCTCCATTGTTTGCCTGTCACAGGCGATTTTCTCGGAAACAATTTTAGACTTAATCTGTCCCCCTTACTTCATAATGCTTCAATGTTGCTTTCTTTCATAATATAAAGGAAGCTTTTCGTCAAACTTTTTTCAGGTACGTTTGTATTTGTAACATAAATAGCGCAGAACAAATGCGCAGGTACGTCTTGCACTTACCTGGCTTTTATACACTAACGAGCAATGAAAAAGTTCTAGTGACATGACAAGACTAGTGCACCAAATTACTCCTAAACGGGAAAGACTAGCTTAATGAAGCCGTCTGCAATATTGAAGTACATTTAACAACGCATCAGAATATAACCAATTAAAAACGTAAATATTGTGTTCAAATTTTAAATTAAATGTGAAAAAATTAAATTAAGGTGTTTGTCGGCATTTTGTGGATGGAACTTTATCATTGCTCGGCAGTTTATTTTTGGTTTTACTTTTAAGATTCGTCCCATTTCATAATGATTGTACGTTACTTTATTATGAAATTTTCGGTTATTTTACTAGTAAAGCTCACACAATTGATTTGCCCGGTATGCTGAAGTTTATTTTTACGGGTCAGGTATGCGTATTTTTACCCGACTGCCAAGGATGTGTTATATTTTTCCTCGTATTTTGTATGTAAATTTCTTTATTACCTCGTATCTTCCAAACGGCTGGATTGATTTCGACAGTTAATTAAATTTTTAAAAAAAAAATCGTCTTAAAAACCCTGGTGTCTTTAGAGATGTTTGAAAAAAAACTAAATTGTGAGTTTTAGGCGACATATTGTGGGGGTCACAATTTTTTTTTCTTCCTGACCTATCGAGTGGGTTATCAAAATGAAGGGTTTTAGTGGTGATTACAAAAATATGTATAACTTATACCTATGTTTAAAAGTAATGCGGATAAAAAAAAAACTGTAAAGTAAGTAATAAAATCAATAAACCCGACTATGCACTCGTGCTTCTATGCAGAAGCGAACTAAAAAGATGTAAACATGAAGAAAATTATACTGTGCAGTCGGAGGATATATAAATCGTTTTGGTCAGCCAGTTCGTGAATAGGGTTTTTTGATTTTATTAACATTATCTATTCTCGTAATGCTAAAAGGTTGCACAAGGCTACAACTTTTGTGTCTAGTAACTTTTATATTTGTTTGCCTAGCAGTGCTTCCAAGCCATAGTATAGGCACGTATACGACCATCACTACTTTATTCACAATCAACAGTGAATATTTACGAATCTGTTTACCCGGTTCGTACTAGACTTAGATATTTGCATACTAGCAATGCACTAGTTGCCATTTTTAGGGTTCCGTAGCCAATAAGGAAACCTTAAAATTTCGCAATGTCCGTAAAGTGGGAATCGGATAGACAATATTCACGGCTGTAGTATATAATAACGAAATTAAAAGGAAAACCCCTGATAGGTAGAACCGGCTAAGTGCGAGTCACACTCGCACTTAGCCGCTTCTACCTATCGGGGTTCCCAAAACGTGGTTGAATCATAAATTATGTTTAGTCGTATCAAATGGTCAATATTAAAGTTTAGCAAGTCTAACTGCTATCAGCGCCGAGTTATTTCATTAATCACTTACTCAACTTGACACCTACCTACCTATACAACAATTTTATTGGGTTACGAAAACATTATGCATAAGTTAGTGCAATCTCTCTAACTACTAGATGTGTTGAAATATAATTTACTAGCTGACCCCCGCGGCTTCGCTCCCTTCACCTATAGTCCTCGGCAAACTTCTTGGCCGCCCTGAAGTTGGTTTACTGGATGCGCGAGGCAAGAAACGGTACTGTATTTGTATGAGATTTACTACTGCGCAGCCATTGTAGCCAACTAGAGGGCGGCCAAGAAGTTTGGCGAGAACTATACCTATCACCTACCTATCTACCCTACCTACCTACCCACCAACCTTGCCACTACCAAATAATGAATTTTATAGGCAAAATTTTACTACTTTGGGTTACATTATTGCAATTTTCATAAGGATCTCTTATTTTTTTGAAAATAATTTATAGCCTAAGTTACTCGAGCATAATGTAGCTTTCCATAGGTGAAAGAATTTTTCTATCTATGCAGTAGTTTCGGAGCCTATTCGGTACAAACAAACAAACAAAAAAATCTTTCCTCTTTATAATATTGCTATAGAAAGTATCGTAACATTAGTTATAACACACTTACATCCAACCGAAGCATTTGCGGTCTGTTTATTTACTTTAAGATCAGACACTATTGTCAGCTCTCTGATAAGATTAAACTATTTGAAGAAGCTACGATATACAAAACCAACAAAATCGTGTTATCGATTCATTCCATCGGTTATTTATCAAAATACAAGCTTCTGCCAGCGGCTTCGCCCGAGTCAAAAATGTTTTTTTTTATCCCAGAGGAACCTTATACCGGGATGAATAGTTCCCTATGCGCTATTCCAGACTACAATCTATCTCTGTACCAAGTTTTATCCAGATCCGTTAAGCCTTTCTGGTGTGATTCAGTACCAAACATACATCCAAACTTTCGCATGTATGTATTATATTAGTAATCACACTGTGATATTATAAAGGTGAAAGTCTGTGAGTGTGTATGTTTCTTACTTCTTCACGTTCAAACGGCTGGAAGGATCAGGATGAAATTTGGCACAGAGATAGATCAGTCAGTAGTCAGGAATAGCACATAGGATACTTATTATATATAATATGTTTCTTCGGGATAATTTAATCGCGGGTGAAGCCGCTTTCAGAAGCTAGTATTACATAAATTACTGGTTTTACCCTCATAAAAACACATCACCTAATAAAAGTCAGAAGTCACTTAGTGAGTTTTGTTTATTTCAGGTGAGTAACGGCAATGTCATCGATACAGGAACACCTACCCTGCTGGTATTTACCATTTATTATTTAGCACTAGTTACGCATGTGGATGCATTCACATTAACATGTCTCAATAATTAGGTACTAGTTTATAATTTACTAACCGTAAGTTAGCTGATCTCATTTCATGTCTGCCAATTCAATTTGTATTAACCACAAGGAACGCCTACTCACTCGCCCGCACGACCACAGTAAAAATATACAAACAGTATGGCAACTACCTATAAACGCTCGAAACGGCACACTCACACAAACATACGTGACCACCGCCGCGGTGCTCAGTACTGACAGCACCGCAGTCTCGGTCTCAGTCTCGTCGGCGCGTATGTTTGCGTGAGTGTGCCGTTTCGAGCGTTTGTAGGTAGTTTCCATACTGTTTGTATAATTTTACTGTGGCACGACTAACCCTCATTTTTAAATGTCATAGTACTTTTAAGCTTCCTTTTCTTGTTCTGCAAGAGGTTAATTTTCTTTTATATACTTTACGTACAATTCCGTGAAAAGCCTTGATACATTTTGTACTTCGTGGTACAATAATACTAAGGCATTATATGGCGAATATGTGTATTATTTGAAGGTATATTTCTTGTTTTCGTTAAATTATTAGAACTCTCAGTTTTATGACATAGTAGTCCTAGATCAAAGCATTTTAGATGAACGAATTAATGTTTCGCATTTATTAGATGGACCTATATGTAGTCATCGTTTCTAGATTTATGTCAACTTTACTTACCGAATAAATTCTGATGCTTCTAGATTATGGTTGCTAACGTGTACAGCATTATTATCAAGGAAAAATCCGTGCGAAATAAGAAAATTACATTAACAATAGCTAAGTGAAAATGAACCCGACCTCGGGGAACAAGTAAAATTCAAGGTTGATATGTCCGCCGCGTTACAATACAAAAGATTTCTTTCAGCCTCTTTTCACGTACGAGTGGGAGAATTTCCACAAGCCCTTTAACCGTGGCACTTGAAATGCTACGTACTTTGTGGAATACAGAACACAATACATGAGCGGAGTACAGATTATAAACTGTAATCTGCTTTTGCATTTCTTCAGTTTTC
This sequence comes from Anorthoa munda, assembly GCA_945859665.1. NCBI lineage: Eukaryota > Metazoa > Arthropoda > Insecta > Lepidoptera > Noctuidae > Anorthoa > Anorthoa munda. The sequence goes on along the minus strand of OX243905.1, from coordinate 13,489,586 downwards.
GAGGTTTAGTCCCATCTCGGCACCTTCCCATCTCGACACTGTATCACATATAAATTAAAAAAAAAATAAGCAAATTAAAAATAGTAAAGTAAAGTATCTAATCAAATAAAAATTAAAACCGGCCAAGTGCGGGTCGGACTCGCATACGAAGGGTTCCGTACCGTTATCGCAAAAACAGCAAAAAATCACGTTTGTTGTATGGGCTCCCATACAACAAACGGGATTTTTTGCTGCCACTTAAATATTTATTTTATTCTGTTTTTAGTATTTGTTGTTATAGCGGCAATAAAAATACATCATCTGTGAAAATTTCAATTATCTAGCTATCACGGTTAGATACAGCCTGGTGACAGACGGACCGCGGAATCTTCGTAATAGGCTCCCGTTTTCACTCTTTGGGTACGGAACCCTAAAAATATTGTATCAAATCAACAAAATAAAATTAAAAATCAAATTTATCAAATAAATAATCAAGCTGATTTAGTCACTAGAATATTGTTTTTATATTTTATATGAACCTTCCAATTTGTGACAGGGTGCCGAGATGGGCAGTTGCCGTTTTCGAGACAACCTTAGTCGCTATTAATTCTATGCTTCCATTTCATTATTAACCATGCATGTTAGTGTAATCTCATCCAAATCCTTATGTAATAAATAAATTAAATTGCCTCAATCTCCAAGTGACATTGATATAGGCCAGGAGCCGACTACGAGACACCAGACACGCTTTGATCTGTACACGTAATGTTATTTATTACATATTACACATTTATTCATTATTTTCTTATTTACCTTTTCTATTGATGTCTCGACAGGTTTCGACACACGATGTTATTTTGTCGTCGTGCTTGTAAATGATATTTGACAAGAGCAGTTTTGTAAATAATCTGTTTTTTTTTGATCTTATTTTATTGGAATCATAAAGTGACTTGATTATATCGATTATAAAAACACAAGATAAAATTACAAATTTAAAAAACCCCCTATTTTATTTTTTATTTCATGCTTTTAAACTACATATAATATACCTAAAAGCAAACACGCTTCAATCGACAATCTATCGAAACACGTAATAATGACACGATATCTTGCGAAAAAATCCAGATTCAAAGAGTAAATTGCGAATAACTTGAACGGCTAAACCGATTTTATTCAAACATAGCTAAGAACACTCTCGACAAAGGCACCTTTCAAACAAAAAAACTAAATCAAAATCGATTCATCCGTTTAGGCGCTATGATGCCACAGGCAGATACACAGCAACACAAGTCAAACTTATAACACCCCTCTTTTTCCGTCGGGGTTTAAAAACAAAAGGTACTCAGTATTCCTAAGAAGTGTTGACGACCAAACGTTTTCGTATATCAATCAAGCCATTACTAAACTTAAGTGTCCGCTTTGCATGCAAACAAGTTTAAAATATTTAATCAATTTGAACCTGTCTGCTAATCGCGAATCTGTTTGTGCGTAACCTGCATTTCCGGTTTTATATGCAGACATTAATAGTAGTGCGAACTAACGTATGCAGTTCATATGCATCGAATATACATATTGGTTGAATTTCGGTATGCGGCGTTTAAATTGGAATATTGCCCTCGAATAATTCAGGAATACATTTGAATGTTTTTCTGCTTCGTTATAGTATGTTAAATCACAAAGTAACACCAACGTTAGTTCAGTAATATTTTGTGAAAACAATGCTTTATATTCTATGACTTTAAAAAAAAGCTTTAGATCAAAATGTAGATAATTAAATTGTCTTTGAGATGGTGTCGATTTCATTCAAATACGCCTAGCGGTTTTGGTGCTATTGTCGTGTTTTTTTTCCGTTTTAGACATAACTTTACAAATTAATTACACCATGTTATACGAATAAAACTCAAAATTTTCTCAGATCAAATTGTTAAGTAAATGGTCTAATACAACATATATTTTTCCCAATAAATTACGACTAGCCGTTTAGACGTGATTCTCATTTTAAAATCAGCTACTCATGGGTATCTGCGCCTTAAGAAGGCCCATGGGGTGCCCAGTTTTGCGTGTGTGCGCCTACAAACATACTCATACATACGAACAGATTCTTACGTTACTAATTTACATAAAGACATTACTGTACGCATACTGAAACTGTAGTGCAATCTCTAACATGAATCAAATCGAATCAAATATATAATAGTGTGTCACCTTTGAAAATGATCGTGTATCGAAGTACCATTAAGACCTCGCCTGGACCGGTGCCAGAATTCGGGTATTATTAGCATCGTCGACAACGACAAAGTTAATCAAGCTCAAATAAGATCAATATTTCCCGTAGGTGAAGTGATAGCGTTGTGCCTCAGGGCCAGGTGCTCGGCCCACTTTAGCCTGTCAGCTAGGATCACTAGCCGGAGCGAACGAAGAGAATTTCTTTACGTCATTTGACACTACTTTGACAGTATGTTTTGAGTATGTTTACTCGAAACTAGTTGGATATTATAAATATGGAACTGAGGAGGCGTAAGCGCCAGATATCATCGCTACGATTGTTGTTTTCATTGCTTTATTACAAGCTTTTAATTAACTTGCAGTGTATGTTTGTATGTATGTAAGAGTGTGCGGGTCAAATCTTGCAACTGAATTTTAAAGCAGTTATCCTCCACCGATTAAGATGAAATTTTACATACACGTTTAGTTTGGATAACAATGCATGGTTAGATAAGTGACGTCATTCTAAATCTAATATGGCGGACGGCCCAAGATGGTGGACTAGTTATTTTTTGTGCACTGCCATGATACGGGTATCAAATGGAAGGTTTTGCTGAGAAAATACGTAAAAAGCTTGAATAAAAAAATAACAAAAATTATTCTATCAAATTCGTGTGTAGAACAGTTTTCTCGACGATTTTGTCACCTTCATTTGTTTCTACAGCAGGTTAACTGGTATATTTTAACCGATTCATTAGCTTGATTGCTTGCTTAACATCGTTAAAATCCCTGAACTGATTTCTTAGTTTTATTATAAGCTCAAACAGTCAATCGTCAACAACCTTCTTGATAAAAATCTATACGTACTTTCCATGTTGTGTTGCGTGGCGTGACCATTCGCGTGAGATGCCTGCGTGTGCCAGGAGAAATTCCTTAGTTATAAAGCGTTCGAAGAAGTATCTATCTAGTTATTATGTATGTATACATATGACTCCATGTTACTATCTAAAGTGACATATTTATAACAGCATAGTTTCTGAAATTCGTACTTTTCTTTAAGCAGGTATGAACTATTTCCTGAATTCCATTTTATTTATTAAATTCCTTACATGTATTTTTGTTTTAGTTTTAGATAGGCTCGCGCTTGACTACTATTTCACCTGATGGTTAGCGATGATGTGGTAAAAAAAACCGGCCTAGTGCGAGTAGGACTCACGCACGAAGGGTTCCGTACCATTTTCTCAAAAAACGGCAAAAAATGTCACGTTTGTTGTATGGGAGCCCCATTTAAATATTTTGTTTTTAGTATTTGCTGTTATAGCGGCAACAGAAATACATCATCTGTGATGTTCAAATTTCAACTGTCTAGCTATCACGGTTCATGAGATACAGCCTGATGACAGACTGACAGACGGACCGCGGAGTCTTAGTAATAAGGTCCCGCTTTTACCCTTTGGGTACGGAATCCTAAAAACTAAATATCGGCTATAAAATATAGTAGGGAGACACAACTACCTACTTGAATAAATAAATACAGTAACACTTTTCAGCAAGTACCCTCCTGAAAATTCAGGTTAAACATATCGTGTGATTTTTCATAAGTGTCAAACATTGCTGTATTTTCGTGGCATTATGTAACGTAAGCTGTACATAAAATGTGACATATAAATTGAAATCGCTTAATTAACGCGATCGGCGGTCCGTTAAATAGGGTAGACCTCGGGTGCAGTTTCAAAGAGATTGGCTCGGCGAACCGAGCGACCGCCCCGTGATGCAACCAACGTCAACGTTCTTTTACCTCTGTAATAGAACCCACACTACACCATCATTTTTAACGCTTCAACGATGGCGTTCTGGATTTTCCATACAAACGGCAATTTTATATTCCGGGAAAATATTCGTATATTAATCATTTGCGGCATTAAAAGTTAAATATTTGTATTACTATAGACTAGCTTCGCCCGCGTGAATGTCGAAAATTATCCCAAGGGAATATATTCCCGGGATAAAAAGTATCCTATGTGCTATTCCAGACTATGATCTATCTCTGTGCCAAATTTCATCCAGATCTGTCCATCCGTTTGAGCGAGAAGAAGTAACAAACATACAAATACACACACACACTCACAAAATTTCGCCTTTTTAACATTATTAATAATAATAATTAATATTAATAGTAGCTTCTGCCAGCGGCTTCGCCCGCGTGAATGTCGAAAATTATCCCAAGGGAACATATTCCCAGGATAAAAAGTATCCTATGTGCTATTCCAGACTATAATCTATCTCTGTGTCAAATTTCATCCAGATCGGTCCAGCCGTTTGAGCGTGAAGAAATAACAAACATACAAACACACACACTCACAAACTTTCGCCTTTATAATTTTAGTGTGATAATAATTTGTATACGTATAGTATACTTATGTTTCGGTGATTGTTTGGTGCCTGTTGGTACGGACAGCATTCCATTAATTTCTTCAGTCTGATTCACGACCAGGAATAGTACTCCAAGCCAAGCGAGTTTTGCAGTACATTACTTTACATTGATCTAAATATAAAGCAGAATACGTGGTTGCCATATTATCTGTTTCTGCCGGGCATGGCACGGAACTCTTTTGGTTCAGAAATGTTGGAGCCTGAACCTGTCGAGCAATGTAATGTAGACTAGGCCGCGGCCGGTATTTACTTTTTGGAGTACAAGCGGTAATTTAAAAATAAATAAAAGTAAAATAAATTGATTAATGGGTACTTACATTACATGGGTACTTGGTCGGAGGATACATCTGGTTTTGGTCAGCCAGCTCGCGAATATGTATCCTGCGACAGCACAGCATGTTTTTCTTCTTGTTTACGTTTTTTTAGTTCGCTTTTTAAGCAGTCGGGGTTTTTGTTTTTTTTATTAACTTTTTTTACCCTTTGGGTAGAACCCTAAAAATGAATTCCAATTTGATTAGATTATTAGTATTTTTTTTTTAATTCGGTTTTTAATCAGTTTCTAAACTAGTCACTATATTATTTTTGATAAGTTTTTTATAGTTAGCCTATTTTCTCTGTTATTCATCCGCTAATTAATTTGACAAATCCAAAAAAAAAAAATTACTCAACGATAGACTGTTATACCAACACACAGACTAACCCGTTCTGATAGTAATCAGAGCTTGTAAAAAATTCTAATAGACACTGTGGGTAATGATTTTTATCGATAGATATCTTCTAGCGACGATATCATAATATGACGTGTGAATAGCAACTCGTATTGGCGTGGAGTTGCCTTACGCGTGCCTGATTTGCATACATAACCAACAGGCACACGTACATTGCTTACTAACTGCATGTTATGTTCATCCTGTGGCTTCGAATCCATTATTAATTTTAATTTCTGTCACACTCTAAAGCACAGCGGAAGAAGTATGTCTGGGAGGGTGCACGATCCGTAATATTTATTAGTTAAGTTAGTTACACCCGCGGGACCCAAAATTTAGCAGTTTTTTGTACTTTCCATAGACTTTAAAAAAAAAGCTTCAAGTCAAAATGTAGATGATTAAATGGACTTTGGGATGGTGTTGATTTCATTAAAATACGCCCAGCGGTTTTGGTGTGATTGTCGTGTTTTTTCCCGTTTTAGACATTACAAATTAATTACACTATGTTATACGAATAAAACTCAAAATTTTCTCAGATCAAATTATTAAAAAAATGGTCTTATTACGACTGGCCGTTTAGACGTGATTCTCATTTTAAAATCAGCTACTCAGGGGTATCTGCGCCTTAATTTTCATTTCTGTCACACTCAAAAGCACAGCCGAAGAAGTATGTCTGGGAGGGTGCACGATCCGTAATATTTATTAGTTAGGCCTCTTTGAGGCCTATTCACAAGACCAAAGGAAATTGAGTTTATTGACTGATGGTGTGTCGTACAATTGAGAAACTCTCTGTCTATCCTTCTTAAGGTTACACTAGTCGATCATTTTTCCATACAAACGTAGTCTGGCGATTACTCCACTGTTTGACGGTGTACGTTCAAAATAAAAAATGTTATCAATTTGTCTCATCATTATCTAGCCCTGTATGGAAACAATAAGTAGAAAAAGAAAAATATTTTAAAGTTATGAGCGTCGAAAGTTCCATATTTCAACACTAATTTTAACGCATCTTTGGGCGGTAATAGTTACCATAATAAGAAAGAAAATAGCAAAACGGCTACCATACAGGGATAGATTAGTAGTTCAACAAAGCAAATAATTTTATTTTGAAAATATACATTTCGTCGTTTTTTCATGATATCTAGACTCCCAAAGGTCTGTTTATAAAATTTCGCGCGCTCGTTTTCGTCCTAAATCATCATCCATTTCGCTACAAACTTGCAAAAGTGCTAATTCGTACGCGAACTAGCTTCTTACTGCTCATCACAGCATCTATCTCTTTCGCACGTGTTGTCGGATGAGATAGGAGGCATTTTAACCCCGCGCACAAAATATTTCGTGCCGTCGACTAGGGCAACCTTAAGAACAGAATTTAAAATGTAATGAACTGTGGCCAAAATTAAACAGAATATACAAGAAACAGGGAAAGGTTAATTTCATCGGAGGAACTTACAAATATTTGTTAGACCCAAAGTAAATAATGTGAATTTGGAATCTTCTTTATTGACACATTCTGTTCTCCCTAAAATGCCGTTCAAAATGTAATCAAATATTTATTGATTCCGGTAATTCGTTGAGCGGCAGCCCGACGTGTGGGGACGAATGGAGATGGGAATTATTGATGATGTACTTATAGCTAGGTACCTATTGTGAGCCAGTTGCCCTCCGCCAAATCGATTACAAAGGCTTACACTTTTTTCTTATTGTGGGAATAAGCTTCGGTTTTCTTATTTAATTGAAAGCTTTTTTGTCAATTTCCTTATACAAACAAAGAGAGAATTATAGTAAGTAAATATTTATTAATCAGCAATTCTGCATGGAGTGTCGGACAGTTTCGGTTACACAATAAAATAATTCAAATTGTAATTTTAGAATGGCTCTTCCAGCTGGCAAAATAATGTATTCTGGCACAGAAAGAGGTAGGTACTAAGCCAAACTGGGCCAAGTCAAATGATCCCCGTTCCTCGGGCTTCTCGTGTGGAACCGAACACGAAAACTACGGCAGTAGGGGTGTACCAAAGACGTACATCTAACTAGAAAACGCAAGTCCCTCCATCTGTATGAAAACCAAGCGAGGCACTTTTTCACACACAATTTAAAAACAAATTTACTCACCAATGAAAGAAAACATTTCCAATGCCTTGGCCAATTTTTTCTATACATTCTTTTCAATATGGCATAAAAAGGCAATTTTCTAGATTTCGGTGGATTTCCGGTGCCGATAATGATAAATGAAAAGCTCAAATTGCGATCATTGATCGTAACTTTACTCCTTTTTTTTGACACGCGAAGTACTACAATCGCGTCATCTAGTTAGATTTATATCTGTGGGGTGAACCCAAACCATCCACTCGGTCCCCAACGCTCAGTTCGGACTTGTAACTTTCAATCATCCGACGGTTATCTTTCATCAATCTGCAAATTATATCTATAGTTTTAAGAGTTATGAAAATTATCCTACTAGAACTTTGCCAGAGGTTTCGTGTAAATTTTGGCCTTTCTCATACAAACTTCGTCCACCTATTTCACCCCCTTCAGGGATGAATCTTCGAAAATCTAAAAAAAATATGTGTTTCATATTTTTGAACTGAAAACCTAATAACAAATTTTAGTTGATTCATAACAGAGGGTCGATCGTCAAGGTTAAGCAACGCTTGACGAGGTCGGTCCGTGGATGGGTGACCATTTTCAACATACCGAGTTTCCTCCGTGCCTCGGAAAGCACGTTAAGCCGTTGGTCCCGGCTGTCATTTAAATATCTTTGACAGTCGTTACGGGTAGTCAGAAGCCTGAGATCTGACACCAGTCTTGCCAAGGGGTATCGTGTTACCCAGTTATTGGGTTGTGGAGGTCAGATAGGCAGTCGCTCCATGTAAAACACTGGTACTCAGCTGAATCCGGTAAGACTGGAAGCCGACCCCAACAATAATTGGGAAAAAGGCTAGGCAGATGAGTTGATTCATAACAGAATCCTCCTATTTTAACCTCCTTGAGATAGAATTTCCATAAGTCCTGAACCAAGTCACCATTTTTCACAGTTTTTCTGTTTAACAAACGGATTTTCCTACAAACTGACATTCTCTAATTACCCCTTTTGGCGTAGAGCATGCTTTCGTATTGCTTCTAAGCCCAGCCCAAGTATTCAAGGTCACAAAAATAAATGCCATTTTGAATAACCTATAATTCACCGAAGATAGATCTTGAAACATGAGAGCGGTGCGGTTTATAGTATAAGCTTTGCGAAGCAAATTGCCACTCGAGATAGTATCCCACACTTTTATGGAACCAATAACATTGACAGTGCACTTTTATCTTTCCTACAACCAGTAATTCAGTTGAATAGGATCAATTTTATAAAAGTTATCGTTGTTTTAGAATTTAATATACTTAGAGAGCTAGACACGCCTTTGCTAGCATAAATTGAAAATTGATTCACCGTTTTTTTGTTCACCTTCCTTTTTCAATTTGTTTCAACTTTATTATTCTTACCATGTTTTGTTAAGAGTTGCTGTATTTTCACTTGGTGTAGTAGAAGTGTTTTTCTTTGTAGTAAATTAAATAACATAATAGAGCGGTAGTCCCACGGATATTGGCTCGGAGCGGAGCGGCTGCCGGTCGCTGCAGCGCGGCAGCGCCCGGAAGAGAGCTATTCCCGCCATTTACGAGTGAGCTCTGAATGCCCATCTCCATTGTTGCGAGGACATTACCGAGTGACGCCCTCAGATCGGCCTTGTATACATGTACGCACAGCATTCTAAGTGGGGTCGGGATTCGGGCCGCATTCACCCAACACAATCTGCGTATTGTTACAACATGACAAATGATGAAACCTAATGTTTTTTATCGGTAGAATAAAATGCGGGTAATTTATTATCATTATGTTGTATGTGTAGCCAATTTGTACTGCCTATTTATCTGTTGTTATACCTAATACGTAAGCTATTCAAATTACAGTAGGTTAGATTCCTCATCAATCACTGCGAAAAATTAAACTTTATCTTTCATATTTTACCAGCGCACAAGATATTCAATACACATAATATCAAATCCAATAGGTAATTTATTAACTGATACCGATGCAGAATCTTTTTACCCGACTGCCGAAGGAGGGTAAAGTGTTTATCAGTCTATGTATGTATGTATGTTTGTTCCTATGTGGCGTTCTAGAGACCATACGAGTTGGCCGATTTTGATGATTCTTACGTCAATCGATTCGTCTTAATCCTGCGAGTGTCACTGGCTACATTAAAATTGGGAAATACAAAAATGGCGGCTTTTGGGCGCCATTTTGTGGGGAAGAAAAATTTTTAAGAGGCGGTTTCAAAAATATATAACACTTTACATGTACCTAATACTAAAAAAAATAACTAAAAGGTTGTAAATAAAAAAAGTTCATTAAAAAAATCAAAAAACCCGACTGCTTAAAAAGCAAACTAAAAAGACGTAAATAAGAAGAAAATCATGCTGTGCAGTCGGAGGATACATCTGGTTTTTGTCCGCCAGCTCGCGAATATGTATTTGCGCGTGTATTTTGTTAATTATAATTTTTTCGTAAAGATCCTTGTGATCTTTCTCTTCCGTCCTTACATGAAAGTCAAAGGAAATGGTCTTAAAGGAGGTCAAGGTGATCACAGAATAATGTTCGCATTTGCAAACGATCTACAACTACACGAAGAATACTAATCTGTATTCATTTTGTAGGATTCGGTATTTCATATTGCGGCAAAGTAGCTTAACGCGTTAGTACTGATTATTTGAATGCGCTATTATCTCCAGCGGAGCAAATGAGTGTAATAGATAATAATAACGTTAATCGTTATCGCGAACCGTCAAGATCATTCATATGCATAATGTCGGTGTAGGTAGCCGGCATAAGGGTGGCTGCCTGGCCGGGCGGAGGCTGGGTTGCGCGCTTCGCTAAGCATTGTAAATACTCTCCCGGTCACGTAGCGCTGCTGCAAACTGTTGAATATTAATACAAAATAATATTCACCAGAAGAAATCTCGCTCAAACCCAAGCTATATCCATGGCTGAGAGGGCGAATCCCGGACGCAAATCGCCGCGCATTCACTTAAAATCTGAAATATTTAACAGAACTACCCTTTTCTAACATGCACAACATGGTGAACATGTGGCTGATGGAAGTTTTATTTTAAATTTATTATCCGTAAAGAAAAATACTGGTCTGAGTTTCAGTAGAGAAGATTCTGAAGTTGGCTTTTGAAATGTGATATAATGAAGATATTAATTTTTCTAAAAGACCTGGAGAACTGTCACTGAAACACATTACAAAATTCACCTTGTAAAGCCCCATTTCTGTTTTAAAGTGTTAGAAACTTAGCTGCAAAGCCATAGTTCTCCGAATTGAACTCTATGAACTCTTATTACTAATGATGACTCACATGACGAGAACCTATGGCCAGAATATCACGTGATCATTAAACATTACATGGTCTTATGCAACATTTTCAATTTAATGTCGGGCATTATCAAAAATTTAAGTTCATCTCATCTATATCGCAGACTTCTTAAATAGGAGTAAAATATTCAGAAATAACTAATTAATTAAAGTAGATGAGAAGGAAAATGATATTATTAAAGTACTCACTGTTCCAGTATGATTCAGGCCAATTATTTTGTATACCTTCCACTGTAAACTATAATTATGGAGCTAGATATTTTGCACTTTAATACATTCATTTAAGTCGACTTATATTTGTACAGTTTTTGTAACTTTCCTATTAAAATATTATCACTTTAATAGATTTATTCATGTCGACTTATATTTGTACAGTTTTTGTAACTTTCCTATTAAAATATTATCACTTTAATAGATTTATTTAAATCGACTTATATTTGTAGTTTTTGTAACTTGCATATTAAAATCTTATTACTTTAATAGATTTATTTAAGTCGACTTATATTTGTACAGTTTTTGTAACTTTCCTATCAAAATATTATCACTTTAATAGATTTATTTAAGTCGACTTATATTTGTACAGTTTTTGTAACTTTCCTATTAAAATATTATCACTTCAATAGATTTATTTAAGTCGACTTACATTTGTACAGTTTTTGTAAATTTCCCATTCAAATATTATCACTTCAATAGATTTATTTAAGTCGACTTACATTTGTACAGTTTTTGTAACTTTCCTATTAAAATACTATCAAAGGCCAAAAAATTATGTAGACATTTTCATTGTCATAGCACATTTCAGTTAAACTCCAAGGGATATCATTATTTTCATTGTGTAGTTTTATCGTGCCGTCGGCTTAAAAGGGGTCTGTGTTTGTGTTTACTCGGATCAGACTCAGCATCTGTTCAGTGTGAGGGTGTCAGGGTTGTAGGCGGGCCGCGGGTGGTGCGGGGGTGCGGCGGGAGAAGCGCGGGTGTGCGGAGGGGGAGGGGGAGGGAGTTACACCAACCAACATCCACAGTCCACACACTTCAATGAAGCGGCTTGTCATTAATCCACGGTTTTGTGAACAATTATTACCACGATAACTAGGTATCTAATTATGTTTGAATTGTCCTCATGTTTGTTCAATATTACTGGAATTTGATCCGAAACATGTAGTGGGTAAAGAACACAATGTTTAACGTTAAATGAATTGGTCAAATTCAGTGGTATGATAACGCAAATAATACAATTATACAAGGAAAGCATGGTCAGATTAATTAACTCGCCATGGCATTTCATAATCTGATAATTTTATAATGACTTTTTGATTGAATTGCATTTCCATTTAGGATAGATTCGAGGAAATTAATAAAAATTAAAACCATTACAGTTTTCATCACAATAACACTATTCAAACTTTGGTGATCAATCATGGTGGGTATTGAAAGTTGCACTTAGCTGAATGTATTTATTCCTTAGAAACTGATGCAGCTGCATCGCTGTTCTAATTCCTAGCTAAGCAGCAAATAATTTTATTACCAACTACTTATCGTCGCGTTTGTAGAAAGCGCTAATGCTGTTCAGTTTACATCTGCTAAATATAGAGGTTTATTGAACTCTTTGAACTCTTCATGGAGCAAATAGCCGGGAAAATATATCTAGAAATATGTTGAGCTATTTATTCGTATCACAGGATTAAAGTTTCGATAGAATATTAAGATACATCGACTAGAAATAACGTAAACATTCCTTACAGTTGCTTCACAAACAGTAAGATCCAAAACATTCCGTTTTTCGATTTTTTGTAAGCGGGAAAACACGTTAATTAGTACATGCTTTATAATTATATTGATATCATATTTATAATTGGTAACCGGGTATGGTTTTTGTTTGAATAGGAATTATGTTACCATTGTAATGCTGGCAGAGAGCTCCGAATGAATTTCCTTGGTAAGTCATAATTCGAGGTTTTTTTTGTATTTCCTCCTTATTATTGGATAAATACAAAAGATATTCCATAAATTGAATAAAAAGATATATATGTTATGTTTTTCTTTTTTCATTTATAGTTGTCATATTTGTACACTAAGCCTCTGTTGAAAGCGCAATTTTAAGGATTTTTTGAGGGTTCTAGTGCTTGTAAAGATAATGTGTCATCAAAAAGGCAAACATAGGGACACAGTATATATCTTTCTTTTTCAGTTTATGGAATATCTTTTAAATCGGTCCAATATTGGAGGAGGAAATAGGCGAGAGCCAAACCTTGAATTTTGTTTTTTTTTACTTAGGATTTTCAGTCGGATGCCTGCGACCACCGCATTACGTTGTTTTGACGGTACGAGTATTCCTCTGAGACGCATCCTTTTCGGAATATACAAACATTTCTAATGAAACCGAAGCATTCCAATCGTTGAAATAGGTATTATAGTTAATTACGACCTGAAAACTGCATTCACTAGAACGTTCATTGAGGAGCAATGAAACTTTTAACCTACGTAGAAGTATCGTAAATCATAATTTAACGATTTCTAAAAATAACTGCACGAATTTACTTCATTGATCGTTATTTTACAAACATTGCTACATGTTCTTAATACTTTTAATGTGGAAATAAGCAAAAAAGAAATGATTACTATTTTAGAATTATACGTTTATATCATAATTAGCGGGCCAGATGTATTGTTCGAGATGACGCATGTTCTGTACAAGTGTCCCTCCGTGCGTTGCCCGTAACTTGTGTCGTGTTCAATTACATTTAATCGCTCCTCGTATAATTGCCTAATTGTGAATCAGCCCGCGCCGCGTCCTATTCCAGCATTCGAGTTTTAAGGATAGCTTTTTATCAAGTAGTTTTAACGACAGTTATCATTCTTATGCTTTATTAGCTTCTGCCAGCGGCTTCACCCGCGTTTATTATACGTATAAACCTTCCTCTTGAATCTCTCTATCTATTAAAAAAATCCGCATCAAAATTCGTTGCGCAGTTTTAAAGATCTAAACATACATAGAGACAGCTGGAAGCGACTTTGTTTTATACTATGTAGTGATTGACAAGACTTGCTTCCTTACATGTTCTTTGACATTTTCAATAGAATGTTCCATTGCCATTTTATGCTTTTCCACTGAATGAGTACATGCTGCATCAGGATGGGAAACGAAGGGAAAGCCTTGACTCATCTTCATCATCATTTCAACCGAAAGACGTCCACTGCTGGGCATAGGCCTCCCCCAAGCGTCGCCACACTGTTCGGTCATGTGCGTTTCGCATCCACCGGACTGCCGGATACCTGACTAGTTAAATTCAATTTCAGATTTATTCAAAAGGAAGATCCTGGATATACATATTTCCAGGCATCTCATTGCACATTCAAATTGAATAAATATGGTTCTGTTTACCTAAACCAATCCACCTTTTCTGCTACTGATATAATGTGTATTAAATAATGATCATGCACTGTCTGTAGAAATATTTCTTTTCGGATTATTATTTTCCGTAAACAATTTTTATCGTATTTAACTTTGAAATTATGTTTTATAGGTGCCAATTTACTTATTATTTTCAGTATTGAAATAGTCTTTAAAGTGTGTTCTTCTTAATTTCTATGAAATCATACATTTATCGTGTCTGGAACATCCACTATAATATCTGATCAGAAACAATTTAAGGAAACTAACAACATTTACATATTTACTTACCCAATGCGCTTCTTAATCATCCATAAAGCATAATAACAACAACATAAAACTAAATAACACATACTGGGAACTTATTCTGTATTCTTTCATAATTTCAGTACCCATCCAAACCGTTAATACACGTGGGAGTTGCAAAATTGATGCATTCGTTCTGAGCACCAACTGAAACAACATCTCACCCCTATACTTTTACGTAGGGTTCAGACAAGTGGATGCTGCCTTCAGACATCAATGTTTTTCTTAAATTCAAAACCTTGCTCAATTAAATATTTTCTTATGAACGACGTGGAGTTATCAAATTACTTTTAAATAACGTTCTACCAGTTGTTATAATATGCTCTCCACATTTGGCGCCTACCATACGACATCAGAATTTAAATGGTCCTAAAATGCTCTTTGTTTAGCATTGGGTACTTATACTTTTAGTAACAGCCATTTAGTAGTTATATTTAGAAACGGTAATATAAACGAAGCCTAGTCGTTTACAAACATATTCTACAGTTTCCGAAGCGAACGAGACTAAGCAGCAAGGCGGTTGTGCGAGACGAATCGCAGGCGCGCTCTATAAAAAGTCAGTTTGTTTACAGGACTGCCGGATACAACTGTATGGGGGCCCACCACATGTGTAGTACTATGCTTATTCTAACCAAGTTCCAAGTATTCACCATAGACTACTCACTAGCGTCTGTCTTGTTTGATCTCCAATGCCAACACACAATTAATACACTACATGTTTTATTACTTAATCAGCACTTAATTATTATTTATTCAGTAGTCCCTTCAGGCTCACATTCGTCTTCTTACATAAACTTTACGCTATAAAATCGTATTGTATTTGAATAAATTTGTAGCCGTTGGCCCATGTGACTGGAATATGCATGAAGTTAGTTGAGTATTACTGACATGTCGTATAAATACTTAGCCTCTTTCGCTGTTACGGAATGAGTCACGACTATTGTGTCGTCGTGTTACCATAAATAGCAACAAGATCTGGAGGGTGCTAAGGCAACTTGACACATGTACTAAACCATCGTCCGCCCGGACCGGTGCCGGTGTCGGAGACAGGCGGTGTCACGGTTGGAAAATTAGAACTCAAAAACGAAGTGCCCTTCGTTCTCTCCCAGAAGAGCTGAGACACTCCACTTCGTGTTGCGTATGTCGTCTCGAGTGTCTTGGCACAATGACTTTCTTCTCTATACTATTGCTTCATGTTGTTTCGTATCGTCTTAAAAATAACTAACAGTCACACGTTAGTTTATTGGCTGGTAAGCTTGTGACACTATCGTTTCATTAAGGGTGAGGCCAAACGAACGTAATTTTGTGAGTCGCGGCATTTACTTTCAACTGAAATTCGGTTAGGCTGCGAGACGGACGGACGTAATTTCAGTTGCTATTCTACGTTTTTATGGGGCGCTAATGCCTGCTTCGCTCCCCTCCCTGACCTCGAGCGCAATTCGGTTTAAATAATGTGCGTGAATCAGCAGACAACTCCTTGTCCGTTCTTCTCCACGTAGGCTTTTTCCGAACGGATGGTAGAATCACTTTATTAAGATCCAGCCCTAGTTGTAGCCTCAGCGACGCCCTGAGCCGAGGTTCGACCCCACAGAGGGTAGCGCTCAGCGTGGTCGCTTAGGTTTAGCTTTTTGTGCCTGGCTGGTGGCTGGGGGCTGGCGCCGGTTAAGCAGTAGCCAATCACTTGGATTGACCTGCGAGACGCCCCATAATAAAAAAAAGCAGGCAACTCATTTTGCGTCGCCGTGTGGCACAAACTGGATTTTGAAACCTAATGCAGCGTAAATTCCGCGACGCATTTTACGCGACTCACAAAATTACGTTCGTTTGTCTTCACTCTAATAAGTATCGCCACACTTTAGTAGGACATTATTATTTTCTGCTCCCCAAAATATTGCAGACGTTATTACTTTTCTCCACGTAGATAGGTAAGCTTATTATAACAAGACTTAATTGGCGATAAATGTTAGTTTATTGGCGATTAACTTAGTAATTTCCGTTACAATGTGATATTGTTAGAGCTTTTATCTTGTACTATCCTCCAATAAATACTTGGGAGGTAAAAGAAATGAGTTTTATTTTTGAGAACAGAGCAAGCGGAGAGGTTAAAAATCGATAGAAGCAGTCGTACAACCGTCATCAAAGAGTCTTTATTAAAAATATTTCTATTATTTTACCACCCGTTGACTGGCTTCCATTCCAGTATTGACATTATCGGTATCGCCTCCGGATCTTTTATCGAAAGAAATTGAGCGTTGGTTTTTCAGAATGAATTGGCATCAAGTGTCAAATCACTCGTATAATGTAAAAGTGACTCGCAAAAGTCGGGAAATTCCATCTATCTAATTACTTTTGTGTGAAAGAGGACCTCGAACATGCAATGTTATGTTCGAGGCCCCGCAGTCATAGATCGCCTAAGTGCAAACCCTTAATGTTTCAGTTTGTGTTGGGTAACCTCTTTCTTTTAATGGTTCCGTACCCGAAGAGCCCAAACGGAGCCCTATTGCTGTCAGTCACGTGTCCGTCCGTCGTCTGTCACACGGGTTTTGCAGCCAAACGGTTGGAGCTAGTCTCCAAAAGCCATACAAATTGTCAATAAATATTTTTTAATGTTTTTAAGGCCTAAACCTTCCCCATCGAGATGTTGAAGTATTGTTGTTTAGACCTTGTTGAGTAGAAAAATACTGTATATTTTGTTTTAAAAAATATTGGAAAACAGGAATGAGAAGCCACCAAAGTCAACTTTTTTTTACATAATTTCAATACGTATATTTTACTAACAAATTACAAAAAAAATACCAATATGTTGATAAATCAGATGTTTCCTTTAAAATTACCTTATTTTTTCTATTACAACCAACTAAATTTTGCGGTTTGATGCGGAACCCTAAATATAATAAGTCTGACACTCACTTGGCCAAAATTAATTGAACCATTTTGGAAGATATTCGTTTCCAAACGAATATTTTCAAAAATTATTATCTTTTTCTTTTTGTAGATTTGCATTTATAGATTACGAATTCTCGATCAAAGAAGTGGCAAATGCTACCGCCGATTCAATAGTTACATTATCTACTTGTTTACCTGAAAATAAGACATTTTTATTGAGCAGAAAACGAAAAACGTTTACGGTTGATTCTGAAATGGAACCCCTAGTCTGTTGTGAAGGCGGTACAATGGTGGAATTTTGCTATTCATAAAACGTTATTTTTTAGAAGGAATTACACCGTATTGTTAAGGGATTCGAATTTAGAAGCCGTTAGGCGCTCTTTGTGTGATATTCCTTAATTAATAGTGTGCTTTGAGAATTCGCATGAAAAGAAAATAAATACTAGAAAAATAGAAATACTTTCTGCCAAGAAATGCTTAAAGAGATATCTATAAAAACCGGCCAAGTGCGAGTCGGACTCGCGCACGAAAGGTTCAGTACCACTATCGCAAAACACGGTAAAAAAATCACGTTTTTTGTACGCCCCACTTAAATATTTATTTTATTCTGTTTTTAGTATTTGTTGTTATAGCGGCAACAGAAATACATCATCTGTGAATATGTGCTAACACGGTTCATGAGATACAGCCTGGAGACAGACGGACCGCGGAGTCTTAGTAATAGGGTCCCGTTTTTACCCTTTGGGTACGGAACCCTAAAAAGAGACGAAAGGAAAAGTATTTTAAGAAAATATTACTCGTAACTTTTACATTTATTCCCAAAAAAATCTACATAGAGGTGTCGTATCATTATTGATGAGGTTCCGGTGGGACGCCTACGCGTGACGAACGTATCAATTGGGTACATTTCCCAGTATTCAAACTTATACTTATAGTAGAGATTTAACTCTATCAAGGATTTCTATTTCCGACTACATAACAGAAGATTGTTTTAATCCAACTAGCCAAGCTTTAAATTAGTTCACTAATCTTGACAGTGGAGTTAGCAACATTAAGTGTATTCAGTTTTGTGTACAAGCACAAAAACAGATTAGGAACATTACAAGTTTACAGTAGGAGTTGGTGTTATGAAACTTTAACAAGATTCTTGTCGTTGCGTTACTTTAGGGCACGGTTATAGTTTGTGTTTCAATTTGATTTAAAGTTAGGTAACTTTGTGGTTCAAAAATTTTGTCTTTATAAAAATTTGCTATTGTAATAAGATCTCGTCTCATGAGCGATACATTTGAGTTTCCGACAACATGGCTGAGCTCTACATACTCGTATCTAAAAGGCCAGGCGAGAAGACCCAGCCCGTTCCATCATCGGAATACCAGACGTACGGCGATGCATCATCGGACATAGTGGATATCCCGCACAAAACGTTTTGAGAATACTTTTATTATGCGTACAGCTAAGGAGTGGTATTCCCTGCCGGAGTCTGTTTCCCGATAGCTACAATCTAGGGGTCTTTTAGTCAAGACTGAATAGGTTTTTTCTAGGCAAGCGTGCTTCACCGTCGACCACATCATCGCTTATCATCGGGTGAGATAGTGGTCAAGCGCAAGCCAATAGAAGATTAAAAAAAAACTACAGCTACAATAGTAATCTATGGGACATCTCGGGATTTGCCCGCTACCTACCCGCCTTTAATCCCGCTCTCCCGTTAATGGTTGTTTGACTGTTGTAAATATAAACTTTGGAATTAGCGCTTTACAAATTTTACGTAAGGACACTGAAAATTTCATGTTTTTAGGTAATTTAACTTCTATCAATTGGTTGTAAACTAAGGGTTTATCACTTCATTGTTTAAATAATATGAAACGTAGTGGTTTGAGAATTTGAGATACAAATTCGTGAGTTAAGAAAACCTTGTTTGATTTTTTGTTATATTCCATCATCCGCTGTGTCGACACTTAAGTTTACACTAGTCGATCATTCTTCCATACAAACGTAGTTTGGCGATGACTCCACTGTTTGACGATGTACTTTCGTTCAAAATAAAAAAAAAATATATCAATTTGTCTCATCATTATCTAGCCCTGTATTGTAACAAAAAAGTAAAATAAAAAAATATTTGAAAGATATGAGCGTCGAAAGTTCCATATTTCAACACTAATTTTAACGCATCTTTGGGCAAAATTAAATACCATAAGAAGAAGGAAAATTGCAAAACGGCCACCATAGACAGGGATAGATTAGTAGTTCAACAACAACAATGAAAATAATTTTATTTTGAAAATATACATTTAGTAGTTTTTTCATGTTGGCTAAACTCAGTACTCTGTTTATAAAATTTCGCGCGCTCGTTTTCGTCCTAAATCATCATACATTTCGCTACAAAATTGCAAAAGTGCTAAGTTATTCGCGAACTAGCTTCTTACTGCTCATCACAGCATCTATCTCTTTAGCACGTGTTGTCAGATGAGATAGCATGAATTTTAACCCCGCGCACAAAATAGTTAGTGCCGTCGACTAGGGCAACCTTAAATCGGGCAACTGGATACCATATTTATGTGAAATAGTAGACGTTACTCATGTTTACCAAGTAACTTCCGCGTAGAGATTCCGTAGTTACACTTTCAATGCTTGCGGAAAAGTACGTCACCTAAAACCAGTGTTGAACGGATTTGTGGTAGACATCATATGTAAATGAGTCTATTCCGACGAAGCAAACACATTATTTCAATTCGATAATTTGCGACGAGGTCTGTGATCCAGCGCGCGCGGAGTCAGTCGACAGTCTATGCAATTGTGTCCAATGGCTACATCCTAATTTTCTCGTATCCGGCGCTGCGCTACGTACATAGTTGGTTGGTACTTGCTGTACCTATTCGGTTATGTAAAATTGCTTCAATGTAGCATATAAAACTACTAAAAACTAGATAAACATGACGTATATTTTGGGTTCACATAAGATACGAATAAATGCTATGCATGTTAAGAGAACTGGAATACATTAAAGTTTAATCAAGGGATGAAAGCTGAGGCCGTTATGTTTAATGCCTAAGGCCACAGTTTTTCAGCGGGGACGCCACCCGCTGACCGAGGGTGTTCCCTGTTAGATTTCATTCGCAATTTAATTTTGGTACCGACAGGCTTTTGGGACGTAAAATAAAATTAAAGGGAGAGAGCGTGTGTATTAAAAATAACAACAGGCTGTGCAGCCATGTTGGAAATTCGGTTTAACTCCTACTAATTTGAATAATTAAAAACATTACATGGGTTTACACACGTTAAATGTGTTTTAACGTGTATAAATAATTGACATTGTAACAATGGCTAGGTAACCGGCAACTTATTGATGTGGAAATTGGAAATAAAAAAAAGGATGGTGCAAAATATGGTAATGTGATCTAACTCACTAATTTGCAAGTTGGTAAGAAATAAGTTGTAAAAAAATATCTCTCAGAATAAATATCCGGCTAAATGATACACAGGTGAAAAAAATGTTTCAGTTCTGTATTCAAATGGATCTAAATCAAGACTGTCAATTCTGTAAATCTAAGCGGTGAGCTATGGTCTACCAGACTGCGGCCATATGGCACCATGTGAATTTACTGTAAGCGAAGAAGCCAGTGCAAGGCGGCTCGTGTTTTGGCACGAGTTCTTCGCGTCAATATTTCGATTCGCAGCCCAGAAACGTCAACTATAAGCGGGCTTATTTATTACGACAGAATTAGTACATAAGCTACCTAGACCGCGTCCCTGAGATAAATCGCTCTGAATTCTTTGATGATCAATGTCGTTCTGCTGACACATATATAGGTACTTATAGGTGGATATTAAATCGTTTCTATCATCATCCACAACCCTAAATCGCACTGCTGAATAAAGGTCTTTCTTTTCTCTAGCCAAACCCCATTTTCCTGTGTCAACCTCATCCGGGTTTTGCCTGCAAAGACTAATTTTCTATTAGCAATATCGTTTGACCGTCTCGCCGCCAGACGACCAACACTTCTTTTAGTCCTTTGACGTCGTTCTGTTCTAACAGTTTCTATAGCGTTGTTTTATTTGTTGATTTCAGCATATGGTGGGGACGGGTATGGCGACCCCGTTCCCTGCGGCGGCGGCGGCTGCGGCAGCCGCTGCGCAGTATGCAGCTAACGGCGACGCGCTCGCGGGTGTGAAGGCCGAGGCTGCAGGCCCAACGGCGCCGCCGCAGCCCCCGCTCGTCAAGAGCGAAGGACCGCCACCGCCTGCGCCGCTACCGCCAGCTAACTTCTCACCTCAACCGCCGCCACAGACACACACGCAAAACTCAATAGAAAATCAAAACAACAACTCAGTAAGTTATATTCATTCATTTTATTTGTAGATCAACAAAACAAACTGCGAGTATTACGTCAGCTATGTGCAAACAATAACTTTTAATAACGACCCTGTTGGATACCGCTCCCAGGGGCTAGATATGGCAACCTGTCTGTTTCTGGAGCAAAGTACATCCAAGCTTCATTCCCATTGTGCTCGCATTTATGGATAACGATAACAATACTTTTTGTGTACTCGCCTGAATACTGAGTCTGTAAGATGGCAAAGAAAGAATGATTAATAGATGCACAACCGGTAGACAATGTATTGCTTTATAAAAGACTTTCGAAAGGTCCTTAGATCCGGGATCCGGGTATATTTACTTATCTAAAGAGGAGGGAAACTTGTGAAAATATGACCGCTTGTATCCACATCTCTCGGTTGGGGAAATATAATATCTCATGTCCTGCTCAGCTGTGTGAAATGGGGCGGCACACTCGTATGTTGCCGGAGAGTGACAGATGATTTTCGATAACTGACCCATGTCTGTAAATACTTTTACTACCGAACTGTTTCTACGTCAACGATATATTCTCATATAAATGTTGGGTCGTAGGCGTAATATACAATTGCTACTGTTTGTTTTTCGGTATTGTTAAGTACACTTGCCTTATACTTGATTAAATTGGTATGTTTCGTTCACAGAGAATGGTCTCTGGGGCATCTAGACGCATTTCGTTCGTGGCTAAATGTCTTACCAGTGTATTGAGTTCATGATTAATTCCAATGTATTATTATTGATCGAGAGTGGAATGATTGAATAAGGAAGAAAATATTTTCACAACAATGGTTTTTGATCAAAGTGAACCGAAAACAGCTAAAAATGGTGACAACATTAAAAGATTCTTCATCATCAGTCCATAAAGCATTCCAAAGCTAAACTTCGGCCTCTTCAATTAAACCGAGTTCTATTCTGGCCACAAGCAAACCACTCCTCGATGCGTATAGAATACTGCTATATAAACCCAAAAGTGTCCGTAGCAATAAAAGCTTGTTATGCAGTCGTAGCTTTTCTAACACAAAGCTTGCAGTGTTCAATTCTAATATCAAAAACTTTGTCATCCTCAGCAAAGCGAAGGCGAATCAAATGAAGAGAGCACACCAGTGAGTGTGGCGGCGGCGGTAGTAGCACAGCAAGCGGCGGCCGTGGTCGCGCAACAAGCAGCCGCAGCACACGCGGCGGCCGCGGCCGTCAGCGCAGCCGTCGCCGCAGGCAATGCCGCCGGCACGCCCGAAAAGACCCTCGTGCCCGTCTCACAAGCATCGCAGCCCAAACGGTTACACGTCTCGAATATTCCCTTCAGATTTAGGGACCCAGATCTTAGAAATATGTTCGGGGTACGTATTCACTGCCGCCTTTATACACTTCAAGCATGGCAAAACCAAAACCAGTTATCGGTGTTAAACAACCAGCTATTTAATATCTAACTTTTTACCTTTCAGCAATATGGCACAATACTTGATGTAGAAATTATCTTCAATGAACGTGGCTCGAAGGTAAGCACTATTTTCAGACACAGCTGAAAATCAAGTGGCTCGTTAAAATCAGTTCAAACACAGATTTCACTGTGGCCACTTTTTAAAAGTGTCTTTATGTTTAGAAACAAAAAACACTAAACCAAAGCCAAACCACTAAAAAGGTATTTTAGAAAATTAATTTCCACCTGAAAAAAAAGCAATAGCTATCTTTCTAACTCACTATTCAAATAGAGTGTTTTTTTGTTTCTTTACGAATCTTTAAATAATTTAAAGGAATAATTTAAAAAATCTAACGAGGTTATTGGTTATGTATTCAACTCTAAATAAGGTAATATAGGACAATAATAAGGTTCTCTTGATTGACTCGTCGAGTATGTTGTCAAGGTTATCGAGCAGATACTATTGCTCTTGTTATTTACTTATAAGTCTCACGCACTGCTACTACGGTGCCTCTGCTCATCAACATGCTAGGCAAAGCCTTCTGCCAAGGTG
Source organism: Anorthoa munda (assembly GCA_945859665.1). Classification (NCBI taxonomy): domain Eukaryota; kingdom Metazoa; phylum Arthropoda; class Insecta; order Lepidoptera; family Noctuidae; genus Anorthoa; species Anorthoa munda. Next base: position 13,465,938 of record OX243905.1, on the reverse strand, counting down.
AGACCTGACGAAATGATAAGTTTTTTTTTCGTTTTAAATTCAGAACTAGACATTAATAACCTCGTTAAAGTAAGTCAGGGTTAAAATTTTAATTTATCTCTTTTTAATAATTTCGCATAATGAATATTATTGTTAAATAAACGTGAAATATTCCTTTAATTTATGTACCAAACTTGCACTTCATAGCTATTGACTTGTACTACTTGTATTGTTAGACTTTCCCACATATTATGGACAAAATTAACATTGACAAATGACTAAACCTTGATTTTTAATTTCGTAGACTAAACTTACATTTGATGGGTTGCCACTTTATCGTTCCATTAAAATAGTACTGTATCCTGCATGATCAAAAGTCGATCGAAAATCAAAGTGGAACGAAAATGGAAGTATGTCATGGCAAATAAATACATTTATTAAGAAACTAGCGGCCCTTATTTAATTTCTACTCATTTATGTCAGACTACATTCGCATTTATTTTATTGTTGATTTCTTATTTATTACAATAATAGTTTATGTGCTGTTATAATTAAATCTATTATGTTTATATTCATAAAACATTTATTTACACCAATATATAAAATTAAATGTAGGAGTCATGTCACAACGATTTGATTAATCACTTATGATTAAGCTTTACCTACAACACTATGCTCCGCAGTTGCAACATTATAAAAAATAAGGTCATTGGCAGCTGTCAGTTTAGTCTACGAAATTTTAAATCCGAGTTTTGTACTGATCGATAACGGCAAGCAGAATGTCAGTAGCTAAGAGGTCTTACTAACAATATTAGTTATCGCTGCCCAAACCAAAGTAACTACCGATTTTATACAAATATTTCCTTATAATAATAATTATGTTCTAAAGTTTTACTTCTCTTCAAGTCATGCGATTTAATTAATTATTCCTTGCTTAACAGAAATTTGAAGGCAAATGGGCTTAGTTGAAATAATCATAATTGTGTTTTAAAACAAACTTCTCTCTCATAGCATATTGGTTTTAATGTTTGGTGCAGTATCTCTAATTGCATTGTATATTATCATTGAATAATAATGTCTATTATTCTGATTTGAACAAATCTGAACGTTATTTACTTGATTGCACTATTGACATACTTATTGTATCGTTTTAGCAACTCTCCATATCGGTACAAATGTAAGAATACTTCATTTAACAAAATGATGCGCTTGAAGTAAGTCATTGGTGCAATATATTGATATTTAGCAACATTAATTTTACATTTCAAATATACTCAAAAAACAACTCACTGTAAATGATAATTCCCATGAAATTTAAAGAGTTATTATCGAAATATTTTTATAATAATTGATTGGATTGAACGCTTTTTCGTGTTTACTGCTTTCCTTGTGTCAGTTTGGTGACCGCCCCTAAAGTAGTCCATGCTCGCTCATGTCAAGAAGTATTTTACTCTTTTAAATAATAGCTCCAAGTAATTTTTTCTTCAATGCCTCACATTGGGATATGCAGTATTAGAGAATGATGCATCGTCACTATAACAGCTGATATCCTAAGTCATATTTTCAGGACAGCTCTATTATTCATCACTAATGAGGTTGTTACAATCGTCCAAACTGCTTCGATCTTTTATACTGTTGTATTTTCTTATATCTTTATTATGTTATGACATGATTATATACTGCTATGTACAAACCCTTTAATGCATCTATGTTGTAGTTTGGATGATCAGTCATTCTGATGTATTTAGTCTATTAGATTGACAGTGTACTTACTATTTTCTGTCCACTATGTTATTAATAAATAATACAAAAATTCGTTCAGTCATATGCTTCCTAACAAGGGAATATAATTTTTATTAGTTTTGGGCATGTATATTTTGCTGAACCCTGGAAACACAATGTTATATGATGTAACGCAATGACTATATGATGTAAGTTATTTTCCTAGAAGTAACTCTTAGGGTGCATCACTTAGTTTGGCTTTTCTCGTATAACTTCGGTAACATTTCGTTTTCACATGGGAAAATTCTAACCGGTTTTGGCTAATATAACCCATTATTTGTTCTTGCAGTTGCTGTTGTGTTTGCAAATATATAATTATTTATAAATATTAAAAAAAAAACTTAAAACCCACCAGACCAGAATAATTTAAAATTACATTTCTTATTAATTTCTTAATATTCGATCATGGTATTAAAGATTATCTCGAAAGCATTCAATGATATGTAATAACAGTATGAAATATACAAACATCACATTGAGTAGTAAATAAATGTAAGCAAATGAGCCGGTTTAGAATGGTCCACTTGGAGCTGAACGTAATGTTGCCGAGCTGTACGCACTGTCTTCCTCGTGTCGGATCGATTGTGTCTGTCAAGATACTGAGAGCTTGTTGCACTGTGTGCGTTGTGTTACAGTCCGGTCGGGTACCGCGTAACGCGTTCGACGGGCCCTCGCCTCTTCGTAAATCATTATTATTAATTCTCTTTCTCTCTGCCCAGATTTAATGTTTACGTTAAGTATTTGCACTCAGAATGGTAATAATAGAGCTGTCATTTGCTTTTATAAGTGTAAGCGTTTCGTACAATCAGCAACTTGTTTGCCACTTTCACAACTCGTCTCTTCCACTGTATTGTGTGCTGTGCTAGCTGCTTTTTGTATCTATGGGTTATCACCATTTATTGAAAGTAAGTAGTTTCATTTGTCTGAGCACGATCTATTGATTCAATGATATTGACCGAAATTGTAAAACGCGTACTGAATGCCATTTTCAACAATTTTGACGTTAATTTGTGTGATTCACCTATTGTAATTAAGGATGTACCAGGTGTATATTTATCAATATCTTATAAATCTAAGTACCGCTTATGTTTAACGTGTTAGTTTTGGGCACTGTAAAGTACATGCACAATGGTATATATTGTAAAATAATATAGGTGTAATATTGGTATGATTCCAAAGTTAGTTTATTTTTACTTAATAATAGTATCTCAATGTAAAAATAAGTACTGTATCGATGTATGATTTTTGTACTGTGGTTGCTCCGTAACGTAATGGAATATTAAGTCGATTGAGTATACCTGTGTTCCTAGATCCAAGTAGTTGATCTTAGCCACTGCATGATCGGTGAGTCTGTATAGAACAAATCGCAGCTAACATCTCACACAATGACCTGTCATTTTGATTACAGTAAGTAGTGTCTATGAATAGTGTCGGACAATCCTTTGAATCTTTGTATACAGTGATACAAACTCTCCTACCGATAGTACAGACTACTAGGTCGAGCGACGTTACATTAATTTATTACTGTGATCCAAACGCTTATGTGTACCCATACAGCTAGAATACGCTCAAAGTATCAACGTAATCGACTCGATAATATTTTCTCGATATTTCACTAGAATATTTAAAAAGAATATGCAATGCATAAATGTTAATTTTTGTTGCACGTTGTTTTTTGAGCGACGCTGTTTTTAATGCATGTTTTGTCTGTCTTGCATGCAGGGATTCGGTTTTGTAACATTCGCAAATAGTGGTGATGCGGAGCGAGCACGAGAGCGTCTTCACGGCACCGTGGTTGAGGGCAGAAAGATAGAGGTGTGCATGACTCAATTGATACCATCCGTAGCACTATGTAACTTAACATCCCGCTCCTACGCCCACCGCCCACCGCAACCTGCGCTCGTCTGCTCTGTAGTTACTGTCATGCTAGCGTGCCGCCGCCCGCGCCGCGGTCCCGCATATTAGCACTAAGTATACCGGCTCTCTAATCCACAAACAAACCTTATTTATTTTGTCCCTTTACTCTCTAGACGGTCATTTAATATGCCGATCGAAAGAGAGTGTGTCTCACAGAGAAATGTAGAACGAACCGTATCGTCACAATGCAACAGAGGTAAGATTGCTAAACAAATTTTAGTTCCATTCTATCTATTCATTTTAAATTGAACGAAGCGCTGAAAAGTGCTCTTGTAGACGAGTCAGTCTGCGCCAAGAGGAGAGTGAATGTGGCCAAGAGTGGAGAAGTATGATCACTTTAATATTCTTCAATATCCCTTATTAATTTCAAAAGTAAATCCCAAGTTTCCTTTATTTTATGTTCACATATCAGATGTCGGCGGCTAATTTAACTATGATTTTAATAAATAATGCTGTTTTTTTTTTTGGTATTAAATAGTTCATGTTACTTTAATTTTTGTTTGTCACTTATCTGTACGACATCTGATATTAAATTGGCTGATTTTCACATTAGAAATAAATGTTTAATATTGTTATTTTAAATTCTTTTTAGAGAAGAAGCTGAAGTGGGTTCGAATCTCACAAATATTTTGTTACCGAGTTTGAATCAAAGACTTCTTGAATAATATCCATATCCTTGCAATTATAATTTTGTTAAATAAAATTCTGTTCTAAAAATAAATAATGTTTTTGATGTATAAAATTTAATTAAAATCAGCCAATGTTTTTGTTTTTGGTATAAACCCAAACGTATTCTCATATAGATTTTACTTCAAATCAGGTTAATAATGCGACAGCGAGAGTCCAGACAAAGAAACCTCCAACCGTTCCTAACGGTAAGTAACCCGACGATCGTTCATGAAATACATTCAATGACTTAAATTAAAATGTTCAAAATGAAGTTATAAATCCACACATTACTAATAACAATACCTTGTTTATCACACCTGTACAAAATATAATGCATCTTGGGATTTTCTCTTTTTAATCCATCCAGTTATTCTGGCTAGAAATGGATCAGTTCCCACTTTGGGTGAGAGAGCTGAACTTGTAAACATCGGTGTTGTCCATGTTAATGTACTTACTTATTCTACATGTGGCTAGTTCCGTTGTCTGAATGCTCCTAGGTGAATGCTATTAGAGAATGAGTCCACTGCCAGCTCCGGAGACAGTCTCGCACCGAGCACCCGAGCACGAGTCACCCGCGGTACATTGTCGCACATACAGACATGAACTTGACGCAGTCGTCGCCCAACAAAGATACGAGAGTCGAACGTTGCTGAAGGCTGTCTCCGGCGTCGCATTCGCATTGCCTGGCAACTTTACTCACTGTATTGATAAACGGATGACACCGTCAATTAGACAGCTTGCTAGATAACTTCTCACAGTTTTGTACAGCTATTACAAGACACATGAATGTTCATACCTTGACGTTTGCTGGAATGAATGCAACTCCGTAATGCACTATATTCATATTTCAATTTTTTTGTAGAGAATGTCTTATAGGTATGTTCTTTGTTTTAGAGTTAGCAAAATCCTTCATGTAACTTGTGAAGTTTAAATATAAATATTGTATTTATTTTGTTCCAGTGTGTGTCCAGTGGCCGGAAGGTGAGAACCTTCATTACGATTTTGGTATGATATTTAATCGATAAACTTATTTAAGCTTACGCGTTTACATTACCATAACAATCATTCGAGCATGAACCTCCTTCACTCAATGTGGTGGGATTACTCGGTTGTTTAGATTCTTGCCCCTATCTGTCGAATCGAAACCAACAAATATTAGCGCCCTCTGCGGTGAGCGCCGCAACAGTGCTGGCATTCAACCCTACACCTGCTCGGGTTCAGTGGAGATGAGGCTAATAACGACATGATCGTGTATCGTGTACCGAGCAGGATGTGTGTAGTACTCGCATGTAGTGGCGAGTGAGTTGCGCCCGGTGGCCCGTAGTGAGCGCGGTGTGTGCGCAGGGCTGCGGGTGTCGGGCGTGTCGTGGCCGTGGCTGGGCGCCGCGCCGGCCGCCGCGCCCGCGCCGCCGCTCGTGCTGGCGCCGCGCGCCGCCCAGCGCCGCAGGTAACGCATGCCCTCCACTGTCCCCTCCTGCCGTGTGTTGCATGTAGCGCTGCGCCGCGAGCCCCGCGCGCCGCCGCAGCTGGCCTCGCACGCGCAGCACGCCCAGCACGCCTCGCCCCACGCGCTCTCGCAGGCCGTGCTCAACCGCGCCGCCGCCTACGCCTCGCAGATGCACGCCTACGCACCGTGAGTAAACGCACCGCACTACCCACCCCATACCCCTATCTCCTGCCCCCGCCCCGACCTGACATTATTGACGTCGACACGACAGATTTAATTATCCGATCCGACCGATGATTGTGCCACAACAGTCATATCTAGCAAAACACAATTGATACGTTAATTGTATTAAATTGATTAGATTAGTATCAGTTGAATTTGCACTGTCCAAAAATTCCCCAATGATGAAATTGTCGCTATTTATTTTTTGAACACACCTTAATTTCGATAGAACTCATAAACTATACCTAAAACTTCGACCCGTTCCGGTGGTCAAAAAAACGTAAAGGATTGACAAATTATGTTGAGATTATAAATAATATTTAAAATTGAGGCTGTAAAATTAGTCTGATTTCGGCAACCCTTCCATTATTTATTTATTTATTTTAGTACATGGAATACTTACAGCTAATAAATACAGACAAAAAGGAAACCATAGTCAACGGAAAGCCAATTACAAATCCTCACGTATAGACTTATAATAATAATTTATGGTGTGAGCACAAAAACAAAAATCTCACAGCTTTAATTATGGCAGTTTATTTCAACCATTCATAGCCATACTTCAATTACAGACATACTTGATGTTTATCGGAACTATACATATTTTTGTAATCGTTAACTCCATTTAAAATAACATTAGATATGTTTCCAAATCTTTTTACAGTCCGTTCAACCAATTTTGAGTTCTATCCCGTAAACATAAGGATGACATAAAAAGCATAAACCTGTTACCAAAACCAACTGTTTGCTACAGCTACCATTTGTCGTATCACTAACGCAATAGAAGTCAAAATCGGTTGAACGGGCTATAAAATGGGCTAATTTAAACATCTAATATTATCGCAAATGGAGTATAGAATAATTATAATATGCAGTCTAAAGGTTTTCATATCAAAGAAGCTTTGACGGACAAGAAATAGTTGCGCCCGCGAACCATATTTTCGTCCCCGCCGTCGGAAAAGTCACTCCACGGACTAATATTATATGTTCCCGTTGGGTACAAACCTACTTTTCTTTGTCACCATGCAGTGACAGGTACTGACACGATGTGGCGAAGTTTGCAGCATTGCGATACTATGCTAATACGACAACGACGTCAATCTGGTATATCGATGTTTTGTGATAATGAAGAGCGAGTCATGAAGCAGAACTGTTTTCATGCGCTGAATGCACACAAAACAGCACTTGTCAACACTTTCGACCGCGAGAATGAGACATTTCCTTCTTACTATTTTATGCAATTAGATTTCGTTAAAATGTTGACTCGGCCATGTTAATCACTATAACTAATTAAATATTAACAGTTAAACATTTGGCGCGACAGGATGCAAGTCTCCCACGCTCCCAGACACCCCAATTCCTAATCCTCGATTCACCTATCTTTTTGGTATGAGTTTTTTCTGTTCAATAATTTATTAACTACACCAGCACATCACGTACTTATTGAGTGTAAATGTGTAACTAACAATAGTCACGTTCTAACTGGATTGTTCGCTAAGCTTATAGATAACCATGTTTAATGCTTTAAATCCCAACGTTGTAATATTGTGTTGATTAGTCAACTACCAGTAGAATGTCAGTTCTCTAGTTTCTTCTTCTATTTTCTCTGCACTAATAGCACTTGAATGAACGTTACTGTTCGTTGCACTAAGTAGATTAGACATTTTATTAAGCACTTTTTTTCTATTACTATTCTACATACATAATTTGAAATCAATTTGAAATTTATTACAGCTATTTAAAAAAAAACAATGTTCTGTATAATGCTATTTTATTTTGCAGTGTGTATTACGACCCGTTCTTAGCCGCGGCCGCAACGGCTGACTCCAACTACAGACTGCAGGTAAATAAAGTTTTTGTTTTATTGTATTCCAATGTCAGTTCCATTATTAATGAATATTTGAATCCCTAATGACTGAGTGTACCGACTAGTCTGCTCGACGCCGAGTCGTAGTGAGTGAGGGCCGGTGTGACCGTGCGTGTGTTGTTACAGGCCGCGAAGCCGGCAGCCGAGGTAAACTTCACGCCTTTAGAGTTCAGTTTCGCTCGATAGGCGACTGTATCTGTACCTCTATCGCTTCCTGATTCATGTTCCACCACGCTAGTATAAGTTCGATATCCATCATGGAGTGAGTGCTGGGATTTTGTTTGCTCCTTTATTATATTCGTATGGTCCTATTGGTTGGTAATCCACCGTAATGCAGGGTGCACATTGTGTTTGTGGTAACCAGATGGACTTGGCACACGCGCGGCCGCCGGCCGGTCGGCCCGCGCGGTTTGCTTTCTGTTGAGTTGATCCTTGTTCGTTGGTATTGTGGTGGGTGATTTAGTTTTAGGCATATATTGAGGCTGTACGTTGAATCTATCAGATGCTAATACCATGCTGCGAGTAGAACATTGAGCCCACAAATGTAATTGCAATTATTAAGTACACTAACAATCACCAATAATAATATGTAGCTAGATTTAGAATACTTCGACGTTTTGTTTTAGTTTGGATCGATTCCGTCATTATTGTTTCTTTAAATGCATGTTCGTGTTCATCGACCACATTAACAATACCGTCTTCCATCTCATTCTAAAAGTCGATAACTGAAATCGATAGTTTGTGCAGAAGATATAACACCAAACATCATAGAAACGTGTGCCAACAGTTGCATGTGAACCGATTTATATGTAAATTAATAGTATTTACAAACGTGCACAATCTTTTTCTTGTATGTAGTACCTTCTTTCTGCATCGTTTTCGCTTTCAACTTATAGCTACGCAGATCGCTATCCAATGTGATATAGAAATCACTTTTGCGTAAAGTTATGTCGTCTGTGGATCCCAAATACGGTAAGATTTACTACGTGATCGAATGTGGCCGAAGAGCAAATGCGATGGCCGTAAATCTTCCACAGAGAAGAAAAGGTGATCGTCTTCTATCGTGCCTTTGTGGGCTCACTGTTCGGAAAAGAACGTCGGAGTGCTGAGTGAGCGGGTGTTTAAGCGATTGCTGATTAGTGTTGTGTTTCGCAGGCGGCAGCCGCAGCGGCGGCGGCAGCGGCTCCTTTGCTGAAGTCGCCACTGACGTCGGCACAGCACGCGGCGGCGGCGGCGGCGGCCGCCAATTACGGCGCCGCCGCGCGTGCCGCCGCCGCCGCCGTCAGCGCCGCGCCCGCGCAGCAGCTCGCGCCCCTCGGTGCCACGTCAGTACCTACGTCCACCTCCAACACTTTGATGTCGCTCATGTAAATACAAAGCTTTAAGGACCTTAACTAACATTACTTATAACGAAATCGACCAATATTAACATTCATTCCTCAAATTGATTTGCTCAGATTTATTCGCGTCACTGTAAAAAATAGAACTTAATACGAGTGGCAATGAGGCAATATACCGGGAAAACTCTTCGCTTGAATTCAAACATTTCCGAATTTAATATTTTTAACTGAATTGAATAGACTATATGAGAAAAATAAATCAAATCCTTTGATTTTATCGCTCTCATGGTTGCTGGATCGGTATTATAACGCGTTTTAAAAATAAACATGTCCAACAGTTACTAGAATTGAGAATTTTGAACATAACATTATTTTTGAAGACATTTCAACTATATACTTGTTCCGACATTAATCTAGTTTGTATCATAAAATGTAGTAGGTACTGCTGTAGACTAGTCACATAGAGATTGAAAATCGCTTTTTGTAGTCTACTGTGCACCGAAATAAAAATAACTTATTAGTGTCATGTTGTCTAACACAAGAAAAAATGTTGCGTGTTGCAGGTACGGCAGAGAATACGCAGATCCATATTTAGGTCACGGTATCGGACCGGTGTCGGGATACGGGGTAAGATTTTCATTTGATTTTATTTAGGCTCCGCACAAACGGGCCACCGACCACAGCCGCCACTAGTGGTTGGTGGCCGCTACAATATGTTACTCTCCTGCTGTGACCGTTAGTGTGAGCTGCGAGTGATCGCCACCAGTGGCGCAGCGCGGCCACTCAGTCGCGTGTAGTTGACACTTAGTCACTAGTGGCCGAGTCCATACAAATGTTATGAAAAATCTTATAAACTGTTTGTCGCTAGCCACCAGTGGCGGCCACTGGTGGCTCGTTCGTGCGGAGCCTTGTTAGAGCTGTTGAGAGTTATAATTTCTCAAAACAGATCATGTAATGGGATACTAACAGTGATAATATTTGATTTACAGACTGCAGTGTACAGAAGTGGATACAACAGATTCGCGCCATACTAAAGCCAGTGGATCATGAAAAGATAAACTCGAATATTACCTTCGTCACCTTCACCTTAACATGACAATGAACTCTCTTTGTAAACGTACAAACATAATTCATAAATTTAAGGATCAATAAATAAACGCTAGCCGACTACCGTATAAGTAAGCTTGGGTAGCGAAACTAATGAGTGATGAGCGAGCGTCGTTGAGTCGTCGAAGCGTCGCCGCCACTGTAGCCCGTCTGCAGCCCGCGGCCGCGCAACCACAACTTATGAAATACCAAAGTCATTAAAATTTCTAACAGAAATACTTTACTAAGTTGAACTTTAATATAAATTATTTGTGTACCTAATGCTATACAAGTGCGAGCAGCTAAAGTGAGTGCTTTCGTTCTATTTAGATATTCTAAGGTTACTATTATTTAACTAATTACACAGAAGTGAGCTCATCTTACGATTAGAGTACCGTACTGTCTAGTGTAGATGTTACACGTCTTGTATCATTGACAATAGAAGAAATATTTACTATAATGATATATTTAGTGAGCTTTGCACTTGCATATCATACAAATTGTAAATACTAAACGGGAAACACATTTTAATCGGTCACAATATTTTTTTTATTCTAAATTACCAAAATGTTTCCTACTAAATACATATTCAGCGATCTTATTCTAAATAATATACTCGTTAACTTAAAGGGTAATTCCCCATTCATAATTATTACATTAGAGTTTTTTCGATTATAAACGATTGAATCCATTATTACAGTAACATCACCGTTGTTATCTTGTAGACGTAGTTTATATACAGAGGCAATAGAAATTTCAGAACAACTATTTTGGATTAACAAGTTATTTGGTGCGATATAATGTGGTGCCATTTGTTCGGTTGTTATTTTTACACATACGTATTATATTTTTTCTAAAGTTACCTTGTCTATACAATTAATGTGACATAGTTGTAGGCTATGCCCGAGAACGTGGCCCACGTCGCAGTTATACGGTGTTCAAACTTGTATTGCTCTGCAAACCGTGTCTCCTGGCGAAGTGAGTTTGAATATCGATATGACTGTGTCGTTGGTCGGTAGTACTAATATTCTGTCGTTTTGGTTTGTACATTGCGCTTGAAGCTTAACTTTCCGATAGTCCCGTTCCTCCGCCAGTACTCGCTCGCCCGGCGCGTACGCGCGTACTCGCTCGGAGACAGTTCGCTTCTCGTACGGATTCTAATCTCTGGCCTGGGAGTGTTTGAGGTCCTGGTTAGTTGTAAATCGAATAATCGGTTGCTAGTTTATAAATAAGCTAATGTTTTACAGAATGTAGGCGAAACGCTTTAGCTGTAGTCTTTAAGGGAAGAAGGGAACTCCGTCGAGTTCTTACATATCATTGAGATTTTCTCCTTGTATGTAGTTATGTTTAATCAATAATTCTATTGTCTTTTAACGATGTCTTATTTTTACAGTGCTATTTTAATAGTTTTGTCTGGCGTAAGGACTTTCATTTTATAGAACAAACACGCATACGGGTCCAACCCTTTTAGAAGTTGTAAATTTTAGATCTAACATTTGCATTAGGATTTTAAAGTATTGTAACATCTATGAATTCGCTCAACGTTTATACCAAAGCACAAAAACCCATCGATTCATACGTATTCGGAGAAGTGTTATGTGACATTAACCTCTTTTCGATAGATTTAATAGTCTTTCAGCAAGAAAAACTTACGAAATCTATAAGTCGTGGTGTAGATAGATAACTAGAACAAAACAACACACTTTTATTTTTTACTTCATTTTGTTAAAAGTTTTCATTACTTACTCCTAAGTAATTCTTTTCTAAGGACATATCTACATGTTTGCCATCTAGAGTAGTTTAATCTTAACGTAGTTCAATGACTATATACATAACTATATGGATCTGAATTGATTAATTCATAGTTGATTGTCAATCTTCTCATGTTGTAAATTCCTAAGGAATATAGTACACATTGTGTTACAGATGTGTCTGTATGAGAGGTTGCGTCGACGTCGACGTATTAGAGCTTTGTCCGTTTATTTTTCAAACCTTTACGTAGCAAGTAGAGATAATGTACCGAATACGTTGGGACCGGTGTCGTCCGCACTGCGCCGCCGCTCGCTCGTGACTGATCGCTTATGTGATCACCACTCACCGGTGTGCGTGTGTGCCGAGTGGCGCCGGCGCAGCGGCGCGTCGCAAGCGGGGTCGTCTGATGATGATAGCTTTAATTAAATAAAGGTGTTAAGGTGATGTTCTCACCCAGTCGTGTCATCTTGAAACCAGCATTAGAATAACTAACTCAGTTTGTAGCATTTCCATGACATTATTATTGTTTGTCTTGCAGAATTCTAGTCTTCGCGCACAATCTTTTATTAAAGTAATAGTAAAGGTGCTTACTCGTAAAGGTTTCATGTGATATTGACGGAATTCGTTGTCGTCTCTGTCTCGATTCGTATTCTATTTTGTTCCGTACGTATTCTATTATGTAATAAGCGGTTCGTGTCATATTTTCCTTTTACTGATATTACTCTCACCTTTTAGTGCCACTGGCTTTATGTAATAAGTTATATTTACTTTTATCGTACGTTATTGTAGTCTCGTTGCAGCTTCGAACAATATTTTGTGCTTTACTGCTGAATACTCATGCGTGAATGCGTTATTTTAAGTAATTCTTAGGTTTGTAGGAATTGTCTGATTAATGCAAGATTTTGTATCTGAGTACATAAAAAAGTACATGTGATTCTATTTGATTTTATTGTTTAGTTTTAGTATTTTTTATCAACTGTAAGTCACAAATATTTGTGATTGTGTATTTTTTAATCATCAAGTTTTTTATAACAAGTTAACAGGACTTGTTTTGGAATAATTATATTAATTACAAACATATTCGTATCAACTCGGTAACTGTATAATTAAATTGAGTACCACCAAAACCTGTCTTGTTTGCTTCATTCTAAAAGATACATAATTTTTGATTATGTTATTTTAAGTCTTTTATGTATGATTTTAATGATAATGTAATAAATCACAAAAGCAAAATACCTAAGTTTTGTATAAAGTTACATAATATAAGCCAAATTGTTGTTACTTGGAGAAAAATCAGAATTTAAATTACATATCTGACAAAATGGTTAGTGTGCTACAATAAGATTGAAAAAAAAAAGAACATCAAGAACAATGTATTATAAATATTATAATCATAAAATTAAGGATATGTATTTTGTAACGCGATTTGTTTCTCAGTTTTTATGAGATGTTGAATTAAAGTTTCGTACTACTCTCTTGTTTTATGCTGTGCACAACTTATACGATCGACGGCTTCGATACTGTATTCATTAGATCTAAAACGAATTGTTATATTGTGCATAATAAATCATATCAGTAGTGGTGTTAGCTAGATGCGATGTTCGCTAGCGGCACTGAGGGCAACTGCCGCCGCCGGCTGCTGTCGACTGTATAATTATAGTGTTACACATGTTGTGCGTATGACTCGTACCCGAGGGTTCATATTGTTAAAGTAGCCAGAGTTAATAAGTATCACTTGTTCGTCAATTGCACTCGTAAAAGCTGTTCCGTTGGTGTTGTAGATTATTCAGATATTAGTGGGGTAATGTTTGCTCCCGTGTGTCAAACGTTCATGTCGTAGACGTGCTGTCACTCATCGTAATGCAGGACATCGTCGCACAACACGTCTATGATTTCAACGGATTTGGCTATCCCGTACAAAATTAGATGATGCAACGCATACTGATACTACTACTAATTAATTAGTAGCTTGTCTAGTTTGTAGTTTGTGACGTTATCACCAAAATATTATGACTACAACTAAATGTAATGTGGAAATATTTTACGTTCAGTTTCACTAACGCTGTTGAAAGTATCATAACAGTTTTACTGTATGTATCATCTTAGATCAATATAGTAAGTTGACGTTTTGATAAAGTTGCTTGTAGTGAAAGCAATCAGTATGCGTTGCAGTTGCATAGTGGGCCACAGCGCAGCCGGCCAGTATTTGAAATATTACAATACCGTGCTCAATTCCTGTATCTGTACATTGTAAGTATAATGTTGACAAAATGTTTTTGAAGTTTAATGTAAACTACAATAGATTTGTTACATAATGAATGTCTTCCGTTTGGCACTTTTTATAGATACCTACTTTGCACATTTTATTAATGCACGGATCTACCTAAAGAATACTAGTTCCATATTATTTAACCGAGATTTTTCAAGCCAAGTGCACAGCGAGCCCCCTCATATACGATTTGTGATACCTAAAGTAAATTAATAATATGAATTTTCCTTTTTCGTGTGGCAATTTTTAATGGATTGCAAAGCTGATTTTCTCTATACTTGTAAATATTTTTTTTTCTAATGGAAAATATTAAATGAAGTGAATCATTTTAAAGCCTTTGGCATTGTGTACTCATTTACGTTATAAATAAATTATAGTATAAAAATGTTGTATTTTATTTTCCGCATTGGCTTAATTCCTTTTACTGGATTACCAAATATTTGTTTTACAGAGTAGCAGATTTAATTGCTCTTTTGTGAATTACTGATTGGGTGACAATCGTATTATTTCGATAAGATTGCAAGGCTCTCTGATAACACAGTAGGTAATGATTCTTTAGTGTGAAATAATTAAAACAATCGGAATGGTGAGATTATCTGGTAAGAGCGATAAGGGCTGCGGTTGCTTCGCTCAAGCAGTGTCGAGCCGGCGCGAGCGCAACTCAGTAGTCGCTACTCGTGTCATGAAGTTCTGTGTTTAATTATACAATTAAATTATTTGTAAAAATAATTACATCAAAATGGTGCTGTGCCCGCCGTTCAGATTCGCCAGATCTCGAGCTAGATACAAGTTCACTGTACCTGTGGAAGATCGCAATGAGCCCCGTCCCACGATCTGGGTGAGTAAATAAAACAGTAGAATACTATGTACCTACCTCTAGTGTGACGTTTAGCGATGGTTTATGTATTGCTGCAGTTATGATGAACTCATCACTGCAACCAAGGTTTTCGAGAAATCCAACCTTCATACTCCGAAGCGACTACCACCTCTTTGAAATTACCTACATTATGTAGGTAACTGAATGTATTATTAACATTTAATAGGCCATCATAGTGTCGTAGTCAGTGCACTTACACTATTGTAATTAAACACTTGTTTAATTTGCCACAACCACTTTGTGTAATCACTTTATTATATAAGTAATAGGTCCACCTTTTTCATTCAGGTATAATTAAGAATGAGATCTGACTTTGGTAGACAGGTCGATTCGCCCAGAATTTGGTACTCAGCTTACGTGGAAGTGTTCTTGGCAAAATCTTGAAAGTTCATCCAGCACCTACCTACGTTGCAATGGTTAGAACAAAGAACTTCAAAATTCAATGACAAATCTGAAAAAATGTTCTGTTTGGTTATCTGAATGCCATCTTAAATAACTAAAAATCAAACGAAATTATTGATAAAATAGTGTGATAAGTTGGTCGAATCACTGCAGATAGCAATCATGAAAATAATGAGGGATTATGTTTTATCGGTTTTAGACTTTATTATTGTAATTGAAAAATTACATCTTCTAAGCATATAGTTATTTTACCGCCTCTTGCTGTTAAACGTAGGTATATGATATCCTACTAATATCTACTATAAATATATATGATACTACCTATTCCACGCGGCTTCGCTCCTGTAGACCACCCCACAGGACCCGTTCTTGGGATTAAAAAAATAGCCTATGCCACTCAGGAATAATGTAGCTTTCTATTGGTGAAAGAATTTTTCAAATCGGTCCAGTAGTTTCGGAGCCTATTCGGTACTAACAAACAAAAAAATCTTTCCTCTTTATAATATTACTAGCTGTTGCTCGCGGCTTCGCTCCCGTGGACCACCCCACAGGACCCGTTTTAGGGATAAAAAATAGCCTATGTCACTCAGGAATAATGTAGCTTTCTATTGGTGAAAGAATTTTTCAAATCGGTCTAGTAGTTTCGGAGCCTATTCGGTAAAAACAAACAAACAAACAAAAAAATCTTTCCTCTTTTTAATATTAGTATAGATTATAGTATAGAAAGTATGGATGGGATGAATGTTTGTTACGCAATCATGACAGAACGGCTGAACGGTTCTGGATGATTTTTGGCAAAGATAGATTATAGTCTGGAAAAGCACGCAGGCACTTTTTATTCGGATATAAATTTCCCTCGGGATAATAAAACAGATTTGACGTGGGCAGAAACTTACTTATGAAATACATTATTTCGTGCTCTCAGCCTTAATTAGCAGATTGGTGGTTGGTTTGGTTATTAAATTAGTTGAAATAAGCCCTAAATTAGCCTTTGCGCTGACCAAGCAAGACTATCATTAGTCCGATTAATTACCGCTTTATCAAAACAACAACGGTGTGCACATCGTAACATCTCGACAGAAAAACAGTGTTTTGTCAGCGATTTGAGGTATCCGTGCAGTGCAGTTCTAGTTCATCATCATCATTTCAGCAGAAAGACGTCCACTGCTGCACATAGGCCTCCCCTAAGGGTCACCACATTGATCGGTCCTGTGCGTTTCGCATTCACCGGACGCCCGCAGCCTTGACCAGCAGCCGTATTGCGTAAGTGCCCAAAGAAGTTGAACTCTATCCAACCGACCAAATCGGCCAATCACACAAAACGGACGCGTCATTCATCTCGCATGTGATTGGTCGATTTGGTCGGCTGGATAGAGTTTAACTTCTTTGCGCACTTACGCAATAAGGCTGCAGGTCGTCGCCTCACCTAGAGGGAGGCCTTATTCCAACGCTGCGTTTTCTGGTACGCGGTCGCCACTCTAGAACTTTTCGGCCACAACGGCCATCCGTTCAATGTGCCCTGCCCAGTGCCACTTAGTTCTCTTGCGGATGTCTTCATTTCTGATTCGATCACGCAAGGAAACGCCGACCATAGCCATCTCCATTGCCTTTTGAGTGACTTCAAGCTTTCTGCTGAGCTATTGTGGGCGACCACGGCTCTGTCCCGTAAGTAATCACCGGCAACACAAACTTGTCATAGACTTTCGTCTTGAGACACTGTGCTTACCACGGACGAGAAGATACCGCGCAACTTCCCGAACGCTGCCTAGCTGAGTCGGATTCGACGGTTGACCTCTTTCTCGGAGTTGGACCTACCTAACTGGACCGTTTGTCCCAGGTAGACATAATCGTCCACAACTTCGAGGGTAGAGTCTTCGACTTTCATAGGAGTGGGCAACATGGGCATTCAACAACGGCAAACCGAAGGTGAATGATGTACCATTGACCACCATTGACTTTGATGCCAAGCCCTCTCCAGTCCAGAACCTTGAAGACATCCTCCCTGGAGTTCGCGTTCGGTTCCGTTCCATTCAACGGATATAGATGGTGATCTATCTATCGCCGTGGAACGGAACCGAACGCTATCGATTTACAAAAAATAATCAGATGAAAAACGCTAGTTACGTCGGCACGGTTTCTTTTTATGGGATGAGGCATCTGTATGCTAGTATTATATTATCTGTGGTACTAGAAAGATATAATTTTGCATGGATATACATATTAATCACGCCGACAAAGTGATAAATATAACCATGATATATATATTTTTTCAGACGTAAACGTAATGGGTTTACTGCTTGATTTCGAATGTCCTATGACCAATGGCTAATTCCCTGAAGTCATCAGATAGAACGTCCGAATCACCGAAATTCCATAGCATCTATGTACCATAATTTAGAATAGCCATTAGATCGAGCATACGTTTCGCCAAAAAGCTATTGCAAGGATAGTCCTACCCATCGAATATCTATTAGCTCGTATGCCAGTAAGTCGAAAGCTATTCAACCTAAAATATTCAAGAAGACTAAAAGAAGGAATATAAATAGGGATAAAAAACAAACCAGCAGGGTTTAATCAGCAATTACAGAAAAAAAGTGTGTTAAATCATAATACTTACCTATTATAATGATTTTATTAGGGTGAATGGATAATATTATGATATAATATCTAGTATCAAAATCGGTAAAGTCCCGGCAATATCGAATGCAGCAAAATGGAATACAATTATCTACCAAATAAATCGTTCTCATTCTCTACTACTCGTACTTTGCTGCTTATTGAAGTCGTAAAAAGTAATTAAGGACAAACATTGTTTATAAATAGTATTATGTTACTGTAAAAGCCCGAACCACGGTAACATCTAGGATTTACCGGTAAAACCTAAGATTCACCAAGTCTCACTGGTAAAAGTCCGAAATGATCTATGATTATCGCTAATTTCGGGCTTTTACTAGCAATCACGTGGTAAATCTTAAGATTTACCTCAGATACTGGTAAATGTTAATTATTGAAAAGTCTATGACAAAACTGTGATACGAAATAATGATTAATTAGCTTCACTTTTAAAAGATTTTCGAATGCAAACATTTTTGAAAAAGTAATATTTATTCCGGCAAAGCTAATCCTTCCTTAAAACCTTAAATAATCATTCCTTAAAATTTCAACATTTACTAGTCACTAAGGTAAATCTTTATATTTCCTTCCTTTCCTTTCCTTGTAATTGCTGGTAAAAGGCCGAAATTAGCAATTAGGTATCATAGATCGTTTTGGACTTTTAACAGTAAGACTTGGTAAATCTTAGGTTTGACCGGTAAATCCTAGGTTTTGCTGTAGTTCGGGCTTTTACAGTAACGTATATTTTGAAAGCATGCATCAAGAAGTCCCAAGTTATGCGGTGCACGTTACCGCTGCGCGGTACGTTTCGTGCTACGACACAAGCTACGCTCTACGTTAGCTGTTCGTGCTACGGCAAGCGCTACGAATTCTACGATATTCTTTACTTGCTACGAAAGAGATTACAAGCCGCTGCAATTGCTACGGGCAGAGGTTATTGGGGTCTCTACGCGCTACGACAGAAGTTACGTATTACGACACAGGTTACAAAGCGTTACGTTCTACGACAAATGCTACGCGCTACGAATGCTTCGATAGACGCGACGTACTACTGCACACTATAATAAATCAAACAATTGCGCAACGCTTTTGAAGTTGAGCAATTTCACCTTCAACTTTACGTTTCCACGAAGTGAAATTCCAAATATAATATCCGCGTTCCAAATATGCTGGGTTATCACAAAATTAGGAATACCATAAATTTTGATTATTATTTCACTCCCAATTATGTAAAGTATACACACAAAACACACACACACACACGCACATTTAAAGGTATAAAAACATTTATTGCACAATAACAATTATTTATATCTATAGTTACTTTCAAGAAAATTATTTAAAATATTGTTTTACACGCGGAAGTCTCGGACAAAAGTTAGTTATTAACAGGGTTGGTAAACCTACCAAATGAGAAAAAATACACTTAATAAAATATCATTATTTTAATAAATATTACCTAATGAAATTTAAGAAACACGTTTTCTTTTAGTTGGCAAAATCCCCCCAAGCACAACAAAGAAATGGCCCCTAGTGCCCGGCAGCCTGTCTACCCTCGACTACGGTAGCGATCCTGTTTACGACATGGAAAGGGCTGCTAAGAATTCTCGGAGGAGATGCGGCTACCCCAATAAACACTGAAGACTGGACCTGGCAACTTATAACACGCGAACACTAACGGAACTCGAGGAAGAATTGAACAGGTTACGATGGAGTATAGGATTAACTGAAGTCCGAAGAGAGGGGGAGGACTCGATAATCCTCAAATCCGGTAACTTGCTCTATTGCCGAGAGAGTGACCGGCAGTCCTACGGTGGTGTCGAGTTTATCGTCCGTAAGTCCCTTGTGAGTAACGTGGTGAAAATCGAATCGTGTGTCGACCAGGGTGGCATACCTTATACTCAGAATGTCTTCAAGATATTCGCTGAAGGTCGTACAGAAGAAGGTCTACGCCCCGTCTACAACACATCCCGACGACGAGTTAGAGACTATGTATGAGGATATCTCTAGACTCATGCATTGTTTCAAAAGTCACTTCACCGTTTCATGGGGGACTTTAACTTGAAACTGGGCAAACGAGAAGATGATGTAAGTGGGACAATTTGGAGTTGGACTTCGGAACCACCGAGGTCACCTACTGGCCTGCAGTTTTATGGAGAAGTAGATCCTCTATATTATGAACTCCTTCTTCAGAAAGCGTGAACACAGGAAGTGGACCTGGCAGAACCCCGATGATGCACTAAAACGAGATCGACTTCATCATGTCAACGAAAAAACAAATGTTCAATGATGTCTCTGTGATCAATTCGGTGAAAACCGGGAGCGATCGCCGCATAGTAAGAGGCACATTGTATTTAAAATAAATAAAATAAAAAAGCCTCTTTATTTAATGCAAACAATACCTGATTTGCCTGACATAGATTAAATTATTAAACAAAAAACTTTCAATCGAATAAAGACTGATACGTCTATAAGATGATTTTTAATAATAAAATAACTCACGTTATCCGTTAAACATAATACAATTAATTAATATAAGGCCAGTAATTACATAATAGCGTTTACTTTATTTGTATTATAATAGTACGTTATGGTACAAGTGAATAATGTTTGTGATTACCGCTGAGGCGGCATTGAGACCCGAGCCGTTAGGTGAGGGTCTTAAGAGAGCTGAGGATGGTAATCATCAATACACGCGTGTATCATACGACGTTTTTCAACACACTTGTGAAGAAAATAATACTTAATAATCATTTTCAACAGTGAAAACGAGTTGTCAAAAATTTTACGCAATGGCGGGAAATTTTAGTCAGTTTTCCTATGCGCATCTAACAATGGCGAGCGGCCAGAAGAAGCGGCGGTGGCGAGAAGGAGGTTTCTTTTTTACGGCTTTTCGCGGATAGCGTTTTAGCCACGTACAAAATGGGGAATTTAAAGTTTTCTTTATTACAGAGAAAACAAAAGCTTTTTTAGTGAAAGTTTTATTTATTAAACACGTACAAGTTGATATTATCTATTTAAATACGAAGTCGCATGAAATGAGCAAGCAATAGGTACATTAATTTATTTTTACTATTGAGCACAATCTTTTTACCCGACTGCCGAAGGAGGGTAATGTGTTTATCAGTCTATGTATGTATGTATGTATGTTTGTTCCTATGTGGCGTTCTAGAGATCAAACGCGTTGGCCGATTTTGATGATTCTTACGTCAATCGATTTGTCTTAATCCTGCGAGTGTCACTGGCTACATTAAAATTGAAAAAAACAAAAATGGCGGATTTTGGGCGCCATTTTGTGGCGAATAAATTTTTTTTTTCTTCCAAATCCATCGTGTGGGGTATCAAAATAAAGGATTTTAAGAGGCGATTTCAAAAATATATAACACTTATATGTTTAAATGAACCTAATTCCAAAAAAAAATAACTAAAAAGTTGTAAATAAAAAAAGTTAATTAAAAAAAACAAAAAACCCGACTGCTTGAAAAGCAAACTAAAAAGACGTAAACAAGAAGAAAATCATGCTGTGCAGTCGGAGGATACATCTGGTTTTGGTCCGCCAGCTCGCGAATATGTATCCTCCGACTGCACAGCATGATTTTCTTCTTGTTTACGTCTTTTTAGTTTGCTTTTTAAGCAATCGGGTTTTTTGTATTTTTTTTGTATCGAAACTTTTTTAAGAACAAAGCAACACAAACAATAAAAAAAAAATAAAGACTCTATAACTCACTTGTGAATAATAGCTATGAAAAAGTCACAGTTTGATTACAGGTGTCATTATTTGCCTAATTGCGGTGAAATTAGAGCCACTTTATGAGCAAGTGTGTTGAAAATTCATTTTCATTAGGTAAAAACATGTTAGCCGTCGACAATATTTGTAAAATATAGGTACTAAATGGATTAATTTCTAAAAAATAAATAACAGATAACTCCAAATAAATAATTGATTATTTGAATGAATAGTAGGTAATTAAAATCAAAATAATTAAACGTAGCAAAGAATAATGTGAAGTAAATAATTTTAAATACTTTATGTAGAAGTAATCTTAAAGAACTAAATAATTAATAGCATTGATTTTATATCAAGCTTGTAAGGTCTCGACTGATGAAGTCTACGTTCCGTCTAGCACAGATCCAAATCCAAAACCCCGAGAGCTTTCAGGTCGAACTCCAGAATCGACCCTGATTCGAGAAGATGTTCTGCTATTGCCGATTTTTGGGATCGTTGTTTTTCACTGCCCTTATGTGTTAATTGATACGGCAAGCAACAGTTCGCTTCGTCTGTCCAATATGTGATTGCCCACAGCTACAGATAATCTTATAAACTCCAGGCTTTTCCAAGGGCAAATTATCTTTACCTACTTTTTTGAAAGGAGTTAAAATAGTTTTTTTGAGATACTTTCTTGAAAGGAGTTAAAATAGTTTTTATTTATATTATTTATTATTTACTGAGAATGATTCTAATGATTATGACCATGTCAGCTTAAAAACTTATATTACATCGATGGGTTCGTGGAAACTGTCCATACGGTCGGGTCTAAGTATTTCAAGACCCGTCAAACAGATAGAAACAAAAAGATCTGTGATCCTACTCTCAAGCTCATAAAGGAGAGGCGTGAGATGATCCTGCAGTCTTCAGACGATGTGTGCAAATACCGGCGGCAGCTAAATAGACGGATCTCAAAGTCCTTGAAAAGCGACCACCGCCGGTCTAAAGTATTTAAGTCGTGATTGAGCGGAATAAGATCTCGAATGTCTTTGCAAGAGATCTGACTAGTGAGCAGAGCCAGCTCACGAAACTGAAGACCGATTATCTCAGGATCATATCCGCCAAACCGGAGCCTCTGAGGGAAATCGACAGATTCTATGATTCTATGATGATCTGTCGAATTCTGTCATACTCGAGTTGAAATCGCCACGGGCATTATTCAAGAAGGGCGACAATGCCCGGCAGAAAACATATAGGCCCATCTCACTTCTTAGCCATGCAGTCTACAAGCTGTTTTCAATAGTCATCACAAATCATCTCACGCGCAGGTTTGCCAATTGCCAGCCTCCCGAACAAGCCGGATTCCGTAAAGGCTTCAGCACCGTAGACCACATGCATACGCTACGAAAGGTTATACGGAAGCAACCTGCCTCTCTGCCTTCCGTTTGTAGTCTTCGATTCGATCGAGACTTGGGCTGTACTGCAGTCTCTCCAACGGTGCCAGATCGACAACTGGTACATTAATGTGTTGAAATGTTTGTATTTGTACATAAACGCTACCATGTCAGTCCGACTTCAGGATCAGACCTCGGAACCTATCCTTCTGCAGCGAGGTTTGAGACAGGGAGAAGCCATTTCTCCGAAACTGTTCACCGCTGCACAGGAGAATGTCTTCAAGGTTCTTTGGGCTTAGTGCGAGTTTTGTCTCACGATGGAACGCGTTAACGTAAACGTCAATTTGTATTGAAACTTGATAAGCGCTGTCTGGTTTCAGTAAGGAAAAACTCTGTTTTTGTATAGAAATTGACATAAGAGATCGTTAACGTTATCACAAACGAGTACCTTAAATTAAAGAACTCGGCATAAGCACACTGGACTGAAGAGGGCTAGGCATCAACATCAATGGCGAGTAGGACTCTCAATTTTGGCCCATACATTGAGGCAAAACAATGGGAACCAAGGCTGCGTAGGCCATAACGGTACTATTATGATGCCTTTTGCTTTGGGTTCCCTACTTGATTTCGAAAGTTGATGATTCGATTTTTATTATATCGAACACGATGTGTCGATAACTCAGTTGTACGATGTTTTATTCCATCGATGCTTTATTGGTGCGATGTAACGTTTGTGCGAAAAATCCTGTTTCGAAAAACCCTACAGCGAGAGCTCATTAGTTCGGTAATTTATTAGTTCGATAGTAAGTCGGTTCGAAAATCCTACTGTTTCGTGACATTTAATTAATAACCTTATTTTGCATTATAAACGTTAAGGAAATTCATTAAATACCATACATATCTTCAAGTCTATAATCCTAAAATGAGGAAGACAGGTAACAAATTCATCACTTTTAGCTGTGGCATGGGCCAAAGACAACGTAGACAATATCAGTGATCAGTGAACTGTCATACCTAAATCGTCTATTTCGATATGCACGGAAAAGAAAGCAAACGTAAATATATTTTTCAAAACTTGAAACAAAAATTTTATTTAATGTCGTCATTTTTTATAGCCGACACGCCTGCCGCAAAAAGTTAACCAATTGTTCAAAAAGAAGCAAAATATTTTTTTTCATATAGTTTTTTTTCTTATAGAGAGTAGTGGTGGCCCAGTGGTATCGGCCACGACTTACAAGTTGTAGGTCGTGGGTTCGAACCCAGGCAGGCGCTTTACTTTGTGTAAATTATTTCATCACCTCTGCTCTCAAAAACGGTGAAGGAAAACATCGTGAGGAAACCGGCATGTACTAGAACCAAAAATTCGAAAACATGTGACATTCACCAACCCGCACTGGGCCCGCGTGGTGGGAATAGGCTGATAATGTGATAATGTAATTTTAAGTTATTTAGGTATAAGTAGATTATTATTTTACTAAATTTAAATTATAATTATATTATAATTAATTTTAATTATATAATTAATGTATCTTGATGTAAGTAATAAACTAGAAAAGATACATCTTTTTAAATTTAAAGGAATGTATTTCCTTAACGTCTATAATACAAAATAAGGTTATTAATTAAATGTCACGGAACAGTAGGCTTTTCGAACCGACTTACTATCGAACTAATAAATTACCGAACTAATGAGCTATCGCTGTAGGGTTTTTCGAAACAGGATTTTTCGCACAAACGTTACATCGCACCAATAAAGCATCGATGGAATAAAACATCGTACAACTGAGTTCGACACACCGTGTTCGATATAATAAAAATCGAATCATCAACTTTCGAAATCAAGTAGGGAACCCTTTCCTTTTGCCTTTATCATTCATGTTTTTTTTTTAAGTTTTCAAAATAACTGGAAAGTGCTGAAATGCTTTAAAAAACATCTTAGACCAGCTAATCGTAAAGGCGTTTATTGCAAAAGCGTCTGGATCTCTATGCCAAGCAATGTATTTTATACATTTTCTGTTAACACGACTCGCGAATAAATCAATGCACGGTGTGCCAAACTTTTCAAGTATATAGGAAAACATATTTTCCGTTAATGACCATTCTATATCTGGATGGTTTCGTCTTGATTCTTTATCTGCTATGGTATTGTCTGCAGATTTAATGTAATACGCATACACAAACATTTTTCTGGTTTCGCACCATTGCCAAATATCCTTTGCTACCTTGGTTAAGTGTGGATATTGAATTCCACCCATCCGATTGATATAACCACAGATAATATAATACTAGCAATCAGATACCTCATCCCATACAAAGAAACCGTGCCCACGTAACTAGCGTTTTTCGTCTGCTTAATCTGGCTTTTTTGGTACATCGAACGCATTCGGTTCTGTTTCACGGTGATAGATAGATGGTGTTAGCAGCGGCTTGCAAGTAAAAGGGCTTACTAGGTTCGTGAATATTTTTTTCTTTAAATACAGTGAAGGTTTGTTTTCTAGTATTTATTTGCACGTTATTACAGTTTTTTTTGCACCAAAATGTGTTAAAATGCAAACTTTAACAATCGAGTGGAATGCCACAGAAATTAAAAAAATGCGCCATCTATTGGCATCAATTTTAAATGATCCGTCTAATAATCTTTGAAATGTGCATTAAGAGCCCAATATTCCATAATTTTGTACTTAGGAGAGTTGATTAAACAAGAACATACAATATTTGTGTTCAATTACAGAAAATGTTAATTTTACACACATTCAATAACAGATGGAGGTGCATATCGCGCTATCTAGTGAGATTTATTTGAACCAAATTTTCTTTTTTAGCAATGAGACCCCGTGCTAGCATAATATAACTAATAGCAGTTGAGTTATCAATGCGTAGAAGTATTTGGCAATCGTGAAAGTCCCTTGCAAAAACTTTAACTGCATAAAAGGCAGCCAAAAGTTCCAAGTAATTTATATGTTGTTTTTTCTCTGACAACGACCACCGGCCACACGCTGTCTCTGAGCCAGCCTTAGATGTAGAGGTGTGTCTCGGTGCTATGCGCCGAGAATATGGATACGTCGATCAGATACTCTAAACTAAAGGACAAGCGGAGTTTTGGGGCACGGCTACCACGCAGGAAAGGGAATAAAAAAAACTAACCCTCTTATCTCTCAAAATACAGTGCTATGTGGTGTATCCTGGGTGATACTACATTGTCGGTTTTTTATCGGTTACATTTCGGGGAGTGTGCGATGGAATTGCATGATCTAATTCCGCCCAGCCCGTTTCATCATCGGACTACCAGACATGGTACATGGTGGACATCCCATCCATACGCACTAAATGTTTTGAGAATACTTTTATTATGCGTACAGCTAAGGATTGCAATTCCCTGCCGGAGTCTGTGTTTCCCGATAGCTACAATCTAGGGGTCTCTAAGTCAAGAGTGGATAGGTTACTTCTAGGCAAGCGTGCTCCACCGTCGACCACATCATCACATAACATCAGGTGAGATAGTGGTCAAGCGCGAGCCTATATTAGATAAAAAAGGTACATATCTCACCTTCGATTTGCCGAGGATATAGTGGTCTTGGCTGAGATCATCTGAGGCAGTACTCGATGACCTCAGAAGAGTTTTCGAAAGAGTGGGTCTAAAAATGACAGTTAAGTCATGTTGAAAGCCCATGTAACAGTAACACCCACTCCTATCAAGATCGGAAACTCTTTATTCGAAGTTGTCGACGATTATGTCTACCCGGGACAAAAGGTTTAGTTATGTAGATCTAACTACGAGAAAGAGATCAACCGTCGAATCTGACTCGTCTGGGCAGCGTTCGGGAAACCTGGTGGTATCTTCAAGTCCAACTTACCACAGCCAGTGAGGACCTATTCTTAATTCTTTATTGTACACCAAGACAATACATTTAAACAAATTCATAAAGAAAAATCATGTACAAAGGTGAGCTTAACTCCAAATGTATCTTTTAGAAACAGCTATGGTTCCTATTGAGACGTGGTCGCTTACAATGGTCCTCATCAGAAGGGTTAAAGTCACCCAAAGAGCAATGGAGAGGGCTATGCTCGGCGTTTACTTGCGTGATCGAATCAAAAATGAGGATATCCGCATGAGGACGAAAGTTACCGACATAGCCCGAAGAATTGCGAAACTATTGTGCTACAACCTAGGGGTATTTAATTCAATAGTGTATAGGATACTTGTAGGTAAGCGTGCTTACCGTCGAACACATCATCGCTTACCATCAGGTGAGATAGTGGTGAAGCGCGAGCACATCTACAATTAAAAAAAAAGTTAATTAAAAAAATCAAAAAACCCGACTGCTTGAAAAGCGAACTAAAAAGACGCAAACAAGAAGAAAATCATGCTGTGCTGTCGGAGGATACATCTTCGCGAGCTGGCTGACCAAAACCAGACGTATCCTCCGACTGCACAGCATGATTTTCTTCTTGTTTGCGTCTTTTTAGTTCGCTTTTCAAGCAGTCGGGTTTTTTGATTTTTTTAATTAACTTTTTTTATTTATAACTTTTTAGTTTTTTTTTTCGTATTAGGTACATTTAAACATATAAGTGTTATATATTTTTGCAATCACCTCTTAAAATCCTTTATTTTTATACCCCACACGATAGGTTTGGAAGAAAAAAAGATTTGGGCCCCCACAATATGGCGCCCAAAAACCGCCATATTCCTATTTTCCAATTTTCATGTAGCCAGTGACACTCGCGGGGTTAAGACGAATCGATTGACGTAAGAACCATCAAAATCGGCCCACGCGTTTGGTCTCTAGAACGCCACATAGGAACAAACATACATACATACATACATACTTACATACATACATACATACTTACATACATACATACATACATACATACATACATACTTACATACATACATACATACTTACATACATACATACATAGACTGATAAACACATTACCCTCCTTCGGCAGTCGGGTAAAAAGAAAATAAATCTAAATGGCAGTGGACTGGGCACATTGCTCGCAGAACGGATGGTCGATGGGCCGAAGAGTTCTGGAGTGGCGACGGAAGACATTAACTGGTGAATGGCGGGAGTCCGCTGATCGTGGTGACGTTTGGGGGATGCCTATGTTCAGCACTTCGGCAGAAATGATGATGATGAATGATGATAATATTGCATAGCTATTTGCCACTTATCAATGAACTTCATCCATTTTAATTCCAACAAAAAAATAATGTTTTGATTTCATTATCGCGTATTTTCAGATAATACCTGAAGGTGGCGGCATAGATACATTTCCTGGTAAAAACCCGATTGATGAGAAAATTGGCATCGAGCCTGTCGACCCTGTCGAGGCTGTTGAGCCTGTTGAACCTGTACTTAGTAATAACAGTAGATCCACTACCAATAGTGTGACGTTAAGAGACGACAAAAAAATCAGCACTACGAGTAAAACTCCGTCGAGATACAGTAGAGATTCTGACTCTGATGATGGTCTGAGGAAAAGCAGCGCTGGGCGTAAGACGATATCGGAGCTGGTGCAACAGCAGAACCGCACGAAGAGAAGGCGCCGCAAAAGCGGAGTGATCGCGCCACACACGCCCGCGGACGCGCGCCTTAATGATCTGCACTATGACAAATACGACAAGGATAAGACGTAAGTCCGTTATTTATACTATTGAATACCTACCTTGTCATTAATTATTTTCAAGTTTGATCTAAGAATCTAGGTAGGTATTACCTGCTATCTAAATTATACGTTTAACTTTCATAAACTCATACATATAATTAAATACTGTTTATAGGTCAGCTGAACAAATAAGAAAGGCTGTGATGGCTAATGACTTCTTAAGGAACTTAATGGATGAAAAGAATGATGAGCGACTTCAGGCAGTAGTCGAAGCAATGAGTCGCCAGGATTTCCCTGCAGGCAGCCTTATCATCAGGGAGGGGGAGAGCGGCAGCCATCTTTTTGTATCAGCAAACGGACAGTTTGAAGTCCTCAGAGGTGGTCAGGTTGTAAAAACCTTTGGACAAGGCGAAGTATTTGGTGAACTTGCTATTCTCTACAAAGCTAAACGTTTCGCCTCAATAAGATGTAAGTCGATTTTATGAGTATTGTAATATTACTTATGAACTAAAAGACATGCTTGCCTAAAATATGTTCTTCTAAAATTAGGTATAACAGAAGCACAGGTATGGATGTTGGAGCGACGAGTTTTCCAAAAGATTATGGTACGCAGTCTACAACAAGAGCATGATGACAACATACGTTTTCTGGCGTCAGTGCCTCTACTTCAAGGCGTTCATCCTATCGAAATTGAGAAAATCTCCGAATTCCTCAAAAGGGTATGAGAATCAAATAATCAACATAATATGAAATAAGTATCAGAAAAGGCGAACACGAGTTTATGATAAATATTTCAGGAATTCTTTGCGGCGGGTACTCCGGTGGTGCGACAAGGGGACCGGGGAGACAAGTTCTATATCATTCGAGGTGGCACGGTGGTGGTGACGAAGCGCGAAGATGAGGGTGGCGAGAAGCGCGTCGGGGCGCTGGGCCGTGGCCACTTCTTCGGCGAGCAGGCGCTGCTGCATGAGGACCGGCGGTTAGCCACCGTCACTGCGCAGCCGCCGGGCGTCGAGTGTCTGACGCTGGAACGAGGGTAAACATTAATTTGACTATTAAACGATGATCTCGCCCTTACTAGCTAAACACAGAATTATGTGGTGAAGGGACAAACAATATAGATACGCTAGTTCATCTTGAGTAAATTTTGCAATGTGGTTGCACTGCAAGTTCAAGTTTATACTGATTTTACTCACCTCTTTATATTCAGGTTTGCCTAACTATATAGTTTTGAACTCAAACATATGTAAGTATCTCAATTTGGGGCATCGATGCTCCGTGAAAGAATTTTATAAGATATAAGCAGTGCTCTTCTATCTGTAGGTACCCTATATCTAATATTCTTTATTAGGTGTTTTGTATACATAAATTAATTAACACATAAGCTAGTGTAAAAGTGTGATCAACTCCGTAAAGGTTTTGTCATTACAAAAAATGGTTAAGTATGTATTTTATCTATATATATAATAAAAAGCTTTTTACAAAAAAATACTACCGACTTCCAAATAAAAAGACTACAAAGTGAAAAATAACTTTATTTTTGGAAGTCGGTGTCTTTGGTAGGTACCATTTTTTTGCGTTATAGACACTTCCAAAAATAAAGTTATTTTTCACTTTGTAGTCTTTTTATTTGGAAGTCGGTAGTATTTTTTTGTAAAAAGCTTTTTATTTTTCACTTTTTAGTTGTACAAGTTGTTTAGTAAGGTACCTATAACGCCAGAATAGATTACCCGAATATCATGAAACTAGAGTATTACCGGTGAAATGAGAGATCTGCGTACCCCTTTAGAGCGTACTGGCGTGATGTTATGTTATGAAATGGCGTAAACAATAAACAGATATGCGATTGCAGCAATTCCGAGAGATTTGCCGTAATTTATTGAAGAGTCCTGTTGTATATCTTCGAATTCCTTCATCAGATCTTCACCAAATTAAAATGGGACCAATTTCGAAACATACTCTTACAAACAAAAAAAAAACAATTTTCAAAATCGGTCCAAAATTGACGGAGATATGCGTGAAAATACACAAAAAAAAACATACATAATGTCGAACATAGAACCTCCTCCTTTTTGGTAAGTCGGTTAAAAATGAATCCCTTTTTCCCTTGGTCACGGCATCACGCGTGAACGGCTGGACCGATTTCGCTTATTCTTTTTTTGTTGTGTTTGTTATTGTTAGGAGAAGGATCTTATGAAAAAACAAAATAAGAAATAAAAAAATTGTACCTTACCTACATGGTAGGGTAGGTAGGGTAGGTAGGGTAGGGTAGGTAGGGTTGGGTAGGTAGGGTTGGGTAGGTAGGGTAGGGTAGGTAGGGTAGGGTAGGTAGACTAGGGTAGGTAGGGCAGGTAGGGTAGATGAATTTTTGGTGTTTTATGGCAAAACAAAGTTTGCCGGGTCAGCTAGTATCTAATAAAAGTTCGGAATTCAATTTCTAGAACACATGAAATACTTACTAACTAAGTCGGAACCTTTATGGAGAATCTGAGTTTATTAAAACACATTATTCTTTATTTTAATAGAAAATTCACGGAGTTATTGGGCAATATAGAAGAACTGAAGTTAATTCGTCATGATGCACCGAGACTATCGCAACCAAAGAAAACTTCACATGTTAAAAGCGGTAAGTGTTAACTGTTATTGATATGAATAAATACATTAAAAAAAGTTAATTAAAAAAATCAAAAAACCCGACTGCTTAAAAAGCAAACTAAAAAGACGTAATCAAGTAGAAAATCATGCTGTGCAGTCGGAGGATACATATTCGCGAGCTGGCGGACCAAAACCAGACGTTAAAATTTTTTTTCCCCCACAAAATGACGCCCGAAATCCGCCATTTTTGTTTAATCCAAATCGGAAATCGAATCGATTGACGTAAGAATCATCAAAATCGGCCAACGCATTTGGTCTCTAGAACGCCACATAGGAACAAACATACATACATAGATAGACTGATAAACACATTACCCTCCTTCGGCAGTCGGGTAAAAAGGAAACCGAACCTAAAGGGAACTGTTTATCTGCGAGTATCTAAAACTTGTGTTTGAACGTGAACAGAAAGTGCCACAACTCACAAGCCCACAACCCTCTAGGCTCAATACTGGCTTGATTCTCTTCCTTCTTCTTAATTATTCATATATGTATAGCCCAGTGCCCAAAACGATAACGACAACGATGTTTATAACTATCCGTATACAATAATTATATACCATGAAAATGCATGACAAATAAAAATACAAGTCCAAAATATTTCTTGGTATTCTAACTGACGGACTGGACTTCAGCCGTGCCTTTGAATCGCTTGACTTTAAAATCCTCTTAGGAACCCTTTCCTCCCTTTATAACACTGATTCGGTAATTGAGTGGTTCGTAATAATGTTCGTTCCTAATAATAATTTACGGTGGATCATTTACTGTTCGTGCTGTCCGCCTCTGGAATAATCTCCCTCACCCCATACGGGACAGCCCTTCGTTGGGAATTTTCAAGAAAAGAACAAGGGAACATTTCCTGTCGACATGATGCATAGATTATTATGTATGTATTTATTAAGTTAGGATTTTAGTTATATTAGATAGTATGTTTATGCATTGTGTGCTGTACACGTATTTGTTTAGTTTATATAGTTAGTAAGAATTGAAATGTTAAGTTATATTGTGCACTTGAGTATGCTGTCCTCATGTAATTAAAAATCTCATTGACACTGAGGTTTGCTGTAAGTGAACCCAATTATGGGTTAAGCTCGCCTTTGTACATAAGCTGTCCTACTATTTTTGGTAAATGTATGTTTTTGTGTACAATAAAGAATAAGAATAATAATGAAATTCTGGGAAGTAACGTCATACGGCAAACTAGAGGCATAGTAAACAAAGTTCATTTACAGGTATGAACTTTGTTTTTACTATGTATGAAATTGGTATTGGAATTATTTATTATCATCGCACATTTATTAAATTGGTTATTATTGGGCATAATCCAACCCGCTTTGAGAAGACTGGCGGACATTAACCGATTTAGTTATAAACTAAAGAGAATAATGTGACCTTTCATTGCATATAATTATTTGATTCAAAATCGATGGAGAAAATGCACCGAATCTTTTAATAAAAAATCTTTTTAACAAAAATAAAACAAACCGGCTTCCAAAAATAAAACACAAAAAAGTGAAAAATACCTTTTTTTCCGAAGTCGGTGACTTTGGTACCAATTGTTTTCCGTGTTTCGACACCGACTTCCCATATTCATCAGATCCTGACCTGATGACTATGACTGTGACCAAATGGGATGTATATATACCCTTCCAAACAATAGAAGAATTTTCTAAATCGGTCCAGATGTCTTTGAGTAATTGGTGTACATACATAAAAAATCAAAATACCAATCGAATTGAATGCCTTCTCCTTTTTGGGAAGTCGGTTAAAAAATCAAAAATGAAAAGATTTCAGATGACTTTATTTTTCGTCTGTTCATTTTGTTAAAAATTAGCTATTTCCTTAAGTTTGCCGTGTGTCATTACTTGCCAGAATTTGATCCTTATTAGCGACACTGTCGTGTAATAATCAGCGTTTTTATTTTTCCAAAATCAACGGGTTCGATTCTTGGCTAAGAATATTGTGTTTACAAAAAGCCCACTATGCAGTTTAAATTTTCATCAAAATGGTCCCGAGACTCCTTTCAGTGTTTATAACTTTGCCTCATAGTTTCGGATTTGGTGCACTTGAAAAACTCACCCTGTATACGTAATTTTTATATTTTTTCGACCGTCACATTAATGTAATTAATGCCATAGTAAATCAGAGCCATATATCATTATACATAAATAAACTCACGCCTTTTTCCCATGGGGGTAGGCAGAAACTACTGAACGCCACCTGCTACGATCCTTAGATATAATCATACACATACGCCGGTTATGAGTACTGCGCACCTGGCCTTTCTGAAGAACATCACCTATAAGGTCTATATATGTCTTTCTAGGACGCCCCTCCCGGCGTTTCCATTCACGTCTGCCTTGTATACCTTTCGTTAGTCGCCTTTCATTCATCCTCTCAACATGGCCGAACCATCTTAACATACTCTTTTCAATTTTAGTCACTACATCTTCTTTTAAACCACAAAGTTGTCTTATTACCTCATACCTCAATTTATCATTTAAAGTTACACCACACATACTTCGCAAGGAACGCATTTCTACTGCATTAATCCTACTTTCATACATTCTACTATATTTCGTTTGTGTTCGCCATGGGTATGGTTTCCATACTATGATGCCAAATGACTTTTGGTTCCTGTTGTTTTCATAATAACGAGTTAATACATGGACGAACAAAATACTTTTTTTATGAAACGGCTAAAATTATACTATGTATTTACAAAAAAATTGCAAATCTTCAGTAAGAATGCCGTAGCATGATTATTTTCAACACAGATAAACGTTAATGCGGTTTAGAACCGAAATTATCATTGACCTAGATAGTTATTATTTAGCGCGCGACAATTATCAATGTTTTTATTGACGACTAGCCCATTAACTATTTCTTACAGAATTTGAATTCGTGGAACTGAAAGACTTGGAGATTGTTGGTACCATGGGTGTAGGAGGGTTCGGCCGCGTGGAGCTGGTGCAGTACAAACCCAAGAAGTCGCTCACGTTCGCTCTCAAGTGCCTCAAGAAGATCGACATGGTACAGCAGCAGCAGCAGGAACATGTCTACAATGAGAAGAGTATCATGATGTCGTGCAAAAGTCCATTTATTTGCAGGTAAATGTTTGTTTTAGAGGTACAGCTGGTACTTTCTAAGTACTGCGACGGAAATAGGGCAAGGTTTTGTTGAGTGCTGTGCCCGTTACAAAATTTTGTAAATTCAAATGTGAACATAAGAACAACAAAAAAACCGGCCAAGTGCGAGTCGGACTCGCGCACGAAGGGTTCCGTACCATATTCGCAAAAAAACGGCAAAAAAATCACGTTTGTTGTATGGGAGCCCCACTTCAATATTTATTTTATTCTGTTTTTAGTATTTATTGTTATAGCGGCAACAGAAATACATCATCTGTGAAAATTCAACAGTCTAGCTATCACGGTTCGTGAGATACAGCCTGGTGACAGACAGACAGACAGACAGAGGGACCGCGGAGTCTCAGTAATAGGGTCCCGTTTTTACCCTTTGGGTACGAAACCCTAAAAACATTAAAAAGTGCAAAATAACTTTCGTTTCGGAAGTCGGTGTGTTTGGTAGGTACTTACCTTACCCTACCTCTGTTTTATCATTTTTCGCCACCATGTTTCGAAACGAAAGTTATGTTGCACTTTTTAATGTTTTGCTTTTGACGTCTCGTCGCCGCGTCGGTGTATTTTTATGTGAAAAAGTTTTTATTTCTCTCTTTTTAGTTTTAGTACACGAAAACTAAAAATTTGCAAGTTCTTTAGTAGGGTACATAAAGGATTGACATAATACCCAAAAATAACTTAATTTACACATTCGTGCTGTTTGTCGCTAAGGAGTTCGGTTGTATGCTCCATATCTTGAAAACTGCTGGACCGATTTTTGATGAAACTTGCACTATTCCCTAAATTGAGAGATATTCAATTCAACACAAAAACGATGATCAAGATCCGATAAGTAGTTCGGATAAGAAATGCGTGGACAAATATACCTACATACAAACAAACATACATACACTTATGAAATTTGGCACGTTAGAAGCCCACAAAGAGTAACATATGTAAATATTGTGCAGTTCCAACTATTTATCTCCTTTTTTTTAAAGTCGGTAAAAATACAATTTTATGTACGTATGCAGAAACCAAAGTTATAATAAAAACTGGTCTCAACCTCTACTGACACATTGATGTAGATATGTAGATTGTGCATGAATAATGTGTGTATCCGTGCAACGCAAATAAATTAGCTATAGGTACGATTTTCATTCTTTCTTGATGTTAAGTACGGTACCTAATTTCCGTTCAAGATGTTCAAGAACTACAAAAAAATAACCATACAAATAGCTAATATCACTTGTCACCCTTATCTAATGTAGCTTGAGATAACTAGGTTATGCCTGACGACACACTTGTCCAAGTTAAAAATCAAA
The DNA here is from genome assembly GCA_945859665.1 of Anorthoa munda. NCBI lineage: Eukaryota > Metazoa > Arthropoda > Insecta > Lepidoptera > Noctuidae > Anorthoa > Anorthoa munda. Next base: position 13,429,907 of record OX243905.1, on the reverse strand, counting down.
TAATCACAGCGACTACTTACGTCATATCAAAATGAAATTAATCTATAATTTCATGATTGTAATCAATGATTTATTAGAAATTGTTTCTTATTTTCAGACTATATTCCACATTCAAAGACAACAAATATATTTACTTCCTTATGGAGCCCATCCTTGGAGGTGACGTTTGGACCATCCTTCAGAAGCAGCGCTACTTCCCTGAGAACATTGCTCGCTTCATGATGGCTTGTGTCGTCGAAGCGTTCCTATACCTGCACTCTAAAGACATTATTTACAGAGATCTCAAGCCTGAAAACTTAATGCTCGACAAACATGGATACATTAAATTGGTACCTACCTACATTTATTGTTAACCAAACATAATTAATACAATTATTGGTACACGATCCGAGACGCTCCAGACATTAGGTGCTAACACAAAAATTGTAGGATTGAGTAGTGTTAGTATAATTATACTTCGAACTAGCAAACTAGTTTGGACCGACGACGGCTAATTTACAGATATCAGGTGCTAAAAGAGTACCTACCTACGCAAAAACATTAAATAGTCACTTTTCCAGTTTTCCTCAACGTCTGAGCGCTGATTTCTATGTATGATTTATAGAATATTGATTAATAATTCATAATTAAATAATATTTTACGTCTGTTTAGTAAATATAATAGTCTTAGAGCTGGATCGCCACTTCAAATGTGTTTTAATCACATTTTTATAATCTTAAATAGGTGTAAATAACTAAAATGACCCAAACTAGAAAATAATATCCTCTAGTTTGGACCATTTTCATTATGTACGCGAATGTTAAAGAACCTACATACTAACAATACTCAACCCCACATATTTTGTGTAGCATTAATTTTATCAGTAATGTCTGGGATCTTGCTCTATATACCTGATTCATTTTGACAATGTGCAATACATGACCGATACTTTTTCGTAGGTTGACTTTGGATTTGCTAAACGGATTTCACCAAATAGCAAAACATGGACATTTGCTGGAACACCCGAATACGTAGCCCCTGAAATAGTGCTTAATAAGGTTGGTTGATAACTAAAAGTAAGCGACTGATGATCTTAAATCGTATTTTATTAACTTTTTCGATCGATTTAGGGCCACGACCGAGCTGTCGACTGTTGGGCGCTGGGAGTACTGATCCATGAGCTGTTAGTGGGCAAGCCTCCATTCCGCGCGCCCGGGGGGGACCACATGAAGACGTACACGCTGATCCTGCGTGGTATAGAAGCGGTCGCCTTCCACCCGCGAGTCGCCAAGTCTGCACAGATGCTCATCCGCAAGTTGTGCAAAGCTGTGCCCGCTGAACGACTCGGATACCTCAAAAACGGAATAGCAGACATCAAAAATCATAAGTACGTTCAACGTTACATATCTTCAGAATATCGTCACCAACCGCTAAAATATTTTGCCTATGTAACGAACTTATATAAATTCATTTCGCGTCTCGTAGACACTACAAAGGATCCGACACAAGAATACAATCAGAGTTTCTGTGCGTCGTTTGTCGCCAAAATGTTGATTCTTATTATCATGTTAATTTTATGACATTGTTAATTCACACAGCACGTAGTAGTATCAACCAAATCTGTTTTTGAAATTGTTATAAGAATTATATGATTAAAAAAAATCCGGCCAAGTGCGAATCGAACTTGCGCACGAAGGGTTCCGTACCATTATCGCAAAAAACACGTTTGTTGTATGGGAGCCCCACTGAAATATTTATTTTATTCGGTTTTTAGTATTTGTTGTTTTAGCGGCAACAGAAATACATCATCTGTGAAAATTTCAACTGTCTAGCTATCACGGTTCATGAGATAAAGCCTGGTGACAGACAGACACAGACAGACAGTCGGACCGCGGAGTCTTAGTAATAGGGTCCCGTTTTTACTCTTTGGGTACGGAACCCTAAAAAATTACGTGAAGCATAATTTGGGAAAGCTAGACTTGTCTAAGTCACTAATGAAACTTTTTAATTGTTGATTTTAATCTCGAACAGAACCTGAAGTTCCATCTAGAGCATATCTAATAATTATATAAATGTTTTATATTGTGCAGATGGTTCCTGGGCTTCGACTGGGAAGGCCTCCAAGACAGACGACTGAAGGCTCCTCTGATACAGCCCGTAGCTAGCGACCTGGACCTCGTCAACTTTGAAAAGTACCCCAAGGATAAACAGCCGCCAGACGAAACTTCCGGCTGGGATTTAGATTTCTAAACATCCCTTTTCACGAATTTAATTAATGTTTTACTCTATTTAGTAACTACCTACCTACGTATATTTACGGACATAGTATTACATTTATGTGATCATTATATTTTTTTACAATTCTTATAAATGTTATAATATACTTCATTTACAAATTATTTTTATATTTTATTTATCCATTATAATGTTAAGACGTGCTCATTACACAACACAACAGCTAAACATTAAAAAACAAAAAATATTTGTGCTTAAAAAGTGGCAAGTGATTGAACATCGTAGTGCAGGTAAAGCTTGGCTATGATGGCGTGAGAGCAAGCGAAAACCCGTGGAATGAGAATAAGGTCAGTGGGGAGAATAACATGCGGCATATGTGTAAGTACATGCGGGCCAGTGAGTACTGCGCGCACGCAACGCTCCGTGTGGCTCCGTCGCCATGTTTGTTTATGCGAACGACTGCCATTTGAATATCGAGTGCACAGCGAGTGCGAGTAGTAGCCATTATGTATCAAGAGCGTAAGCCACCACTTGAACCAAACAAGTATTTGAAAAATTGCCCCTCGATGAGGTCACTGCTAACGAAATACGCTGGCATGGAATACTAATAGAGCACATTATGTACGAAATGAACCGTTCCGGGATTTCCCCTAACTTTTTTTTTGTTAATTTTATTAAATACTGAATCACTGATTCATAAAATGATTTTGTAATTTTTCTCGAGCTCAAAATAAAAGCTTCTTAGTTATAGCTTTTATTTTGAGCTGGAGTGAAATATTTAGCTTTAAAGTTTCCGCCAGAGAGCCTCCGCTCAAGTAGCACCACGAAAAAATATGGCAGTATTATCAGCGTAGCAGATGACATCTGACTGCGCGATTTTGAGTCTCAGTATGTCATCCATGTACATAATGAAGAGGGTGTGTCCCAAGATGCTTCCCTGGGGCACACCGAAAGCAATTGGCAAACTCCCACTTAAATTTTCCCCGATCTTGACAAGTTGATGCCACCTATACAGGTAGCCCCTGAACCAGTCCAAGGGTAGGCCTCTGACACCAAAGGTTTCCAGTTCAGCAGTGTGGGAATCGAGACTGTATCAAAGGCCTTGGCGAGGTCAAGGAATACACCAGCCGATCGACATCCCCTGTCAATATTAGAGAAGATGATGCCAGTTGGCAAACTCACCCTTGCGAGGTAGACTTCCCTCGGCGAATGCCAAACTGCCGCTCTGAGAGAAGTGAAAACTCAACTCAAACTCCAGAAAGCTTACGAGGCGGCTGTTTGTTAATTTTTCGAGAATTTTGGATGTAACACAAAGCAACGAAATTGGCCTGTAGTAGTTGTCAGGGGTGTTCTTGGAACCATTTTTGAAAACAGGCGTGATTAGAGCAGTTTACCAGCAATCAGGGACGGTACCAGTTTCCATGCTCAAATTGTATATATATCAAGGGTTCGAGATTGAATTTTTTTATGTGTTTAAGGAGCAGAGGCTGGAAACCATCGAGGCCTGCAGCACTGTCATCTTTAAGATCGTCTATGATATTATTAATTTCTTGTGCGTCTGTAGGGTGAAGAAACAGTGAGCTTATAGGTGGGCTTTTACCTTGAACACTGAGACACTGTTTGTTCCCACCGAAACAAAGTACTCGTTACACGCGTTAATAGAAGTGTTGTAGTTTTCTTTATATGTCAGTAATTCCTGGTTATTGCATCGTTTAGGTACTTGGCATATTCCTTTTATAGTACGCCAGAGCTTTTTGGGTTCTTTGCTGTTGGTTTCCAGTTCCTTCCTAATAAAGGTAATAATTTGGTGTATGAGTTTCATTATACCTACTAGTAAGTACCCACCTAAATAAATACGACTGAACATGGTTTTGACCAAAAGGTTTGTAACTCATGAAAACTGAAAGGGTCAAGGACGCCCCTTACCGCGATACGTTTGTTTTGATCGTGTTAGCGACACTGCTTTTACATTTTTTCGTATCGTTTGAAATATTGGAATACATTGGTAGACAGGTGATAACGACTTTTATTTTTTTGTTATTTGGTGGTGACTTTAGACTGTGACTGATATCAGAATTTGCTGAATTGTACAAGACAATAAACCGGTTTCAATAGCTGAAAATTTTCAGGTAGGTTAATATCATAGATAGTAGAAAACCATAATACCTTTCTAACAGGTCTGTCTCACTTCTGAGCCATGGTTAGAATTGTACCTACCTAACTAACAGTCTCACTTATTTAAATAAAACACCAAGTTGTATAGGTACACTCGTAGAGAGATTTTACAACAATAGACTCGTTGTGTCGTCTACCTAACTAAGAGAGCATTGATCTCAAGTTCCATATAAGTATTTCAACTTTCATATTATGTTCCACAAAACAACCAGTTAGTAAAATAAATAAAAATGCGAGCATCTGTAGTAGCAGTTGAATCTCTGCTCGTGGAGTAGAATGCAGGCTTGTGAGTGGTGCCGGGAAGATGACGGCGCCGGATAGCGCCGGTCGGCGGTCGCCGGGTGCCGGAGCTACCGTATACACGGCTGTCCGTGCTAGGCCGTCCGCAGTCAGTGCCACTCACTAGTGCCAGTGTGCCAGTCCGCTACTCTGCTCAGTGCGAGCGGCATGCGTAGCTGAGCCAGCGCGCCACCGGCGGCCAGTCGCCACCGTAGTAACCGCCTGTTATCACGCGCGCTCGTGCCACGCTCTCGACGCGATGCAAATTCACACAAACTGATCGAATAATAACAACCACATAATGCCATAAACCAAACAATAATTTTCAGTATAATGGGAAGCGGATGAACGTAAAATTCTCAAACTAGTGACATTCGAATGGTGACCAGTGATTGTTTTGTGGTGGAAATTAAAATTATTTTGGAGGTGAGTTTTGTTGTGAATTCCGGCCGAACTGGAATGACGCTGTGTGACGTAGTCCATTTACAAAATAATCTTCTTACCAGATCATTATCCAGAGTCAGAGAACTCATCGATAAGAATTCTTTACAAAACCCTCGTTGTTACCCTGTCCGTGATGGGACAGTTGAGAAACTTGTCGTTAACACCAACAGCTACACATTGCTTGAATACTTAATGCTTGTGATTTGCCTGAATATTCAAATAACGTTTGGGCTTTACAAAATTAAATAATTGCTTAGTAATAAAATATTGAAAGAATTATTATGAGGACAAATTTTAATAACCTACCTATATTGATACAATACCAGCAGGATTATTTAGTTGGTGTACCTACCTACATACTTGCCTCTGATCTACTGAACACATTTCCTGAAAATGTACCTAACTAGTCATCTACGAGTATTATCCACCAGTGCTCTTGTAATATTTTTCGTAAAGCTCAACATGCACATGAGAATGCCCAACAAAAAGCACTAGTTATTATTAACCTACTGAAATATTACTACATCCTGCTGAATATGATTAATTAAATTAGTATTACAAAAACTTCGGCGTTATAATTATAAGCCCAGCGAGTCTTCTGCCAGTCCTCAAACACATTCATAAAATAAAACTAAAAGAGTAACAAACTCAGATAACACAACACCTATAAAAATCTCCTCAGACACAGAGCTCGAACTTACCTTCTAAATATAATATTTGTGTTTTATTAGAAACGCCTGCGCAAATGGTAGCTATCGTAAAAGCAGTTTTAGTGGACAGTGAGAGTCACCAGTCAGTGATATTATCGGAATAGTGAGCATCAGGAACACCAGGAAGGAAGGATGGAAGCGGTGTGCGCGCGCGAGGACGTGGCGTGCGAGACGCGCGCGCTGGCCGCCGCTCTGCACGCGCTCAACTTGTACTGCGCCTCCATCAGCGCTGCGCTCATGTGCTGCTGTGCGCCCATACACAAACACTACAGGTAAACAACCTATCAGCAGGTGCACGTACTCACAGATATACCAGCCAACAATAATGATAAGTCTACTAATCCTCACCGATAGCCCCGGGATAATAATCCATTAATAAGAAACGATTGAAATGCAAACATATCAGTGTACCTAAATAAAAACAGTTTCCTTATTTATTTTTAAATACCATATCGTGAATGATGTGAGCCGGTGAGCCGCTCTATTTGGTTTACAAATAAGGAAAGATAAATATAAAACTCGACTGCTGAATTGCTGATTGTTTATTAATGCCGCGTCATTTTTTACTCTTAAAAACCAATCTTATATTATTAGCCAAATATTCTTACGTGAGCTAGTTACAGATACTTCATTTGAAATCGCGACAGATTTGACTGCATGCATAGAATCAATCAGTTGATCGAGTTGATCTCAATCAACTCAAGAGAAATAATTTCACTATAACCTGAAAGTACTTAATTTCTCCTTTTGGTTTGTAACGAGAAATTGTATTGAGAGTAAAATCGAAATCGAAATCCACCGCAGGCCTACAAAACGTTGGCGTGGACAAAACGTACGAGGAATAGCCAGCCTCGTGCTGGGTGTGGCTTGGTGCTGCGATGCTGCGGCAGCGTTGCTGCGGCCAGCGGACACGGTGCGGCTGGTGGCCGCGCTCATAGCCCCCTGGTCGTGGCTGGCCGCCGCCGCCTTCCACGTGGCGCTGTGGACCCGGCGCTCCGCAGCCCCCATCCTCTACCTCGCTATTTATTGGATACTCGCCACCATCTCCGCCGGGACAGTCCTGTGGCAGCACATCGCCACGGGAGCCGCATCTACACACGTACAGCTATACGTTCAAGGCGTCTCGATACTGATGACATTACTGATATCTGTAGTTGACTGTGTTTGCTTTTATGACGAGGTAACTCATCCATCATACTAACTGTAATGTAAATACATTCAAAGGATATATCCAATTAGTTTGTAAAACAGGGGTAAATATTTTGCCAAGGGCTTCTGAGCAGAGCTGAACTGGCCATAGTATAAGGCCAGCAGATGGATGCGTGTAGCACAACCTATAACAATATATCTATTCATCGTTAGGCATAGTTATACCTACTTTTCACTTATAACGCATTGGATGTTACAGCAGTTAAGTGGGTATTATTACCTTCAAGCCGAATACAAACAATAATAAAGAGGTACTATTGCATATGGATCATAATGAATCGTTAAACATAACATGAAATTGAATGGGGGGTGACCAATGTGAGCATTAGGCCTTCGCACGTCATTCCATTTAGGTACCTAGCAGCAAATATAAAAGATTAGACAATGTCATGCCTACGGTCGGGTGATGGCAGTGTTTACCATGGCATATGAGAATATAGTGACTGGTACTGAGCACGTAGTTGCTATCCTACGCATAATTTTAGTGAACACTGTTGATAGAATGTAAAGGAGCTGTGTAAACTGATCCACACATCCCTTTAATGTTAGCACAATCGACTTAGCGCACTTAACTTGATAAGCGTTCCACTTCCGTCTAAGCCCATCATCCTACAGTCGATTCAGCAAGTCTCCGATTAAAAACACCTTACCGAGCCATGAACGCGAATGAGTAAGAGTAGTCCAATGACTCTTTGAGTCTTTGTATAAGTTTTTGCAGACGAATTAAATTGTACAGGATCGTACACAATTGCCCGTTCAGAAATGAGAAATCTGAAAAATCATATTTAAGTAGCTGAGGCCAGACTAGTTATCACTCATTAATTCTTTTCAAACAGGAAAACATCAGTCAGTCATTCACCGCTCCATCGAATGCTTCCATCACTTTATGCAAATTTTGATATTGAATTACCACATAAACCTATGACTTATTTGGCTGTACCTATTATGTATAGATCAGCTATAGATACTCGTATTTATACTAATGTAAATGTCCTCCATACTATTCAAATCAAGTAGTCTATAACACGGCTCATTGGGGCTAAACTAGTTAGCAAGTGTGAATGTATTGTAATACTTGTAGCTATATGCAATTTCGTCAATTTCACCTCCAGTATTATGTCAGTGTTGATGATTCGCTCAAGACTGTAGGAATTTACGATTGCATAGTAAAATTAAATAAAACTTTTAAAATTTAAACTTCCGTCCCATTTGTAAATACTTACCGTGTCTTTAATAACAGACACCAAATCACGGTAATGTTAACCAAGTTAATAGTAACGAGCATGTGGTGATACGTGCGTAACAGAAAGATGTGCGTGTCAGTCGCATATCATTACACTCTAGTTCCGTTATGTGCCACGGTACCACTTTCTCTTTAATAGAACTAAAGTATGTGACAGATTATTGAGCTTAAAACTGGAAGCCCTGATATAGAAGCATAGGTAGGTATGTGGTGTATGAGTCAGGTCCCGACCCGACTCCCGCCGGCGCCAGTCGTCGCGCAAGGAGCACATCGGAGGAGACGATTTTCACAATGCGTCTGGCGCCGCTCTCAGATGGCATTTCCCATGAGTGCACGTGCGGTCAATACGAACGGGATTTTACGTGATAGCTATCAAAGCCCTCTCTCTACTAGTTTACGCGTTATTATTCCAAATGTTGTAGGTATTTTCAGGAAGAAATTTTATGAAAAAAAATTATGAAACTGCACAATGTAGTTTCTGAAAATGATTTTGTTGATTCGATAGATATTTAATGATATTTAACTTTTACTCAATGCTTATTTTTCAGGTCACAAAACGGTTTAAGAACGATTTGAAGTCAAACGTCCCCAATACTTGTTACAAACATAATGACACACACTTCTATTCCAAAGTATCGTTCTTTTGGTTAAATTCCTTATTGAAAAAAGGATATAAATCACAGTTAGAACCAGACTATTTAGGAGAACTTCCGGAAGAAGAACGTTCGGTTAAATATTACAAGGAATTTGTGAAAATATATCAACACTTAGACGTACGTACTGCCACTACATCACGTGTTCTACTTACTTCTATATATTACACGGTTACAGCATAACTTATTCTTTTTCCATATTTCAGGATTCTACAGCAAAAGCTTCAAGCCCTGGTCTATGGTCATGTTACGTCCGTAAAGTTTGGCCAAACTTTTATATTGCTGGAATATTAAAATTATTTGGCGATATGATCGGCGTAGTGCCTCCTTTAGGACTGGCCGTTATAATCCAGTACATTGAAAGTCAGCCCAAACCATACGATTCCAGTGCACAAGTGACTCTTGAGGAATTCCTCAACAACGGATATGTAATGCTTCTCATAATTACTATGGCACTAATTAGCCAAGCATTCTTATCTCAGAATTCAACTCATTTAGTGACGGTTGAAGGCACAAGACTGAAGACAGCTCTACAAGTTCGTTCTTTTGTTACGAAAACTTAGCTTTTTTTAACGACAATGTTGTTGCTGTGATATTTTAAATATTCACTATGTAATTTATAATAGTTGCATTTTATGCAGTTTTTTATTGACAGAGTATGGTGTACGACAAGTGTATGAGACTGGCCCCGTGGTCGTCGACCGACTCCGACTCCGACGAGGAGTCCCGTCTGCTGCGTGACACCGAGGACAATAGCTCCACGAGGAGTGGCCTCATCACGAATCTAGTCTCGCAGGACACCTATAATATCATGTCGTGTGTCTGGATCTGTCATTATATATGGGCCATACCTTTAAAGGTAAACTGTCGCTTTTCATACAGGCAGTCGATTGCAAATTGATCGTTTTTATAAAATTATTGTTTATATTGCAGGTAGTCGTTATATTGTATTTATTATACACAAAACTGGGTGTGAGTGCAATCATAGGCACGGCAGCAAGCGTGCTTGTAATCACACCGTTGCAGTTCTATATCGGAAAGAAATTATCGGATAATTCAAAGGATATCTCCAAATGTACCGACCATAGATTAACGAAGATGACGGAAATATTACATGGCATAGATGTTATCAAACTTTACGTTTGGGAAGATCTGTTCAATGAAAAAATTTTACAATTGAGAGAACTTGAATTAAAACTCCTAAATAAGGATTCAGTTTACTGGAGTTTCTTAAGTAAGCAACATATTAGTCGATGATATTCCTAAAAAAAAGTATCCGAGTATAACAATTTTAATATATGAGCTTTTACTTTCAGCTTTTACAACTCAAATATCGACGATAATGATAACAGTTATCACTTTTACCGTATACTATTTTATAGAAAATAATAGTCCGTTAACGGCTACTAATGTATTCGCTGGATTAGCGTTTTTTAATCAACTTACTGTTCCCCTTCTCATACTGCCAGTAACAGTGCTAATGGTGATTCAAGCGATGGTAAGGAAAATATTCATATTCATTTATGTAAAATAAATGTATTAGTTCTAACTAGCCAACTACCAGTAAATAAAGATTATATTTTTGTTATCTAGGTTAGTACAAAGAGAATTAGAGATTTCTTGGAACTTCCCGAATCGAACAATGTTAATGAATGTAGTGATAACGAGGATCAAAAGAAAACGACCGAAGAAGATCGAAATCAAGAAACTTATATTGATAGGAACGAAGTTAACGATACTTACATAATAAATAAAGATGAACCTGACGGAGCTGAATGCGGAGATCAGTTTTCTGATGATGAAGTGTTCACTATGCCAACTCATAGAGCTGAGTCGTTAGTTAAATTTAGAAATGCAGCCTTCACTTGGGGCAAAAGGAGTGACATGTTGTTAGAAGTAGATGATCTAGAAATTCCAGCAGGTGAGAGAGTCGTTTGTTAGAGAGTATATGTACCTTTTATTCATTTCCTTTTTTATTTGAAGTACAAACCGCAACGTCTCCAAACATGATGATCGACACTAAAAACAATCTCCATCTCAATCCCAAATAAAACTAATAACAAGCAAAAAGTTTATTAAAAACTGTAACCCAACTACGGTTTTTTTTAGTTTATGTTACCCGGGCCATAATAACGAATCGATTGACACCTTATTTATCAAAATCAGATGAATAGTTTAGACGATACGGGGAAACATACGTAATTACAAACATAAGCTCGCCTTTGTACATAAGCTGTCCTACTGTATTTGAATATGTATGTTTTTTATAAATACTGCTAAAATCATAACCCTTCCTTTTGGCTTCGCCGTAGCCCGACTAAAAAAGCCATGGCATTATTAATTTAACCAATGAATAAGCAATTACGACATCATTAATCAAATTGTTAATCCGAATAATTTGAATTATTTATTGTCTGTTACTAGGAAAACTGATCATGGTCGTTGGCACTACGGGGTCTGGTAAGTCTTCATTGCTGTCTGCTATCCTCGGGGAAATGTACCTGGACCGAGGGGACGTCGTTTACAACAAGTAAGAATACCAACTGTCCGAACGTAATGGTTAGAAAAATCATCGCTGAAAAATGGGGTACCACAGGGGACTGTCTTCAGCCCTCTATAAATCGTTTGTTTCTTCTGCTGTAATCTTGAATGATTTTCACATTGGTAAGAACGCATCCTACACACATGCTTAATTACAGACGAACCTATTTTCTATTACCCACCAATAAGTACCCTGTAAGTCGTCTAACGACTCTCCTGGGACGAGAAACGATGGAATGTTCCTAGCCGTAAATGAAAATAGCGTGGCAATTTAAAACTAATTACCTTAATTAAAACAGTAACGCTGAACGTATCTCATGACTGAATTGGTGAACGACTGACAATAAGTGTTTCAGTGCCTATTGTACGCAGCACATCGCTTCACACAATTTTATTACATGCTGCAATTAATATGCTTACCTAATTAAACGAATACCAGCAGAAATTTCGGTTTAAATCAGTGGTGTTAAGTATATATATATATATACCATCCTTCATTTTACAGATGATATTACTAAAATATGGATATAGATAGCGACTACCGAAGTAGTAATGATTATTAGATACCAACTTACTATTCCAATTATATTCATATGAATGGATATTATTCGTAATATATATTATTCTTTATTAGTAGTCGAGGAGCGACTGCTGCACGATCACGAATTCAGACATATGCAATTCTTGTTTGTGAAAATTAAATGTATCGTAATATCGTCTGTTTGACCCCAGGCACTGTTCCACATGGTACGCGGGACAACCGCCGTGGTTGCTGGAGGGTTCCGTGCGCAACAACATCGTGATGGAGAGCTCTTGGTGCCAGAGAAAATATGGGCGCGTCCTACGAGCGACCGGTTTGAGACCCGACCTGCAGCTTTTACCAGGCAAGAAACTTGGACATTGAACAGATTTAGCCTTATTATCAACCCATCTTGCAACCTTGTCAATACAATCAGCGTAGATCATAATCAAATTGCAAGCGAGTGAATCAAGGCACGTGTATACAGTTACAAATGAAATCATTAATCTGGAACGATCGAACAATGATGGTTATTATTATGCGTATAAGTAGATATGTTTGTACAATACATACATTTGTGTATGACGTGTCGTGTGTGTATATTAAGGACTCATAATGAAAGTGGCTTGTTTGGAAACAGAGGGTGACGCAACTCGGCTGGGCAGGGACGGTGCGCCGCTGTCGGGCGGGCAGCGCATCCGCGTGTGCGTGGCGCGCGCTCTGTACGCGGACGCGCGGCTGCTGGCGCTGGACGAGCCGCTGGCCGCGCTGGATGCGCCGCTCGCTCGCCACCTGGTAGCGCGCGCGCTCGTGCCCGCCACGCGCGCCGGGCGCACCATCGTCGTTGCTACCAACAGACTTGAACTTCTACATTATGCTGATTTGGTAGGTTCCAAACACAGATCCATCTCTCTAAGAGATAAGGATATTTCTCAACAATTCAATCAATTATATCCGAGAAGCCGTGTATCTATTCATCTTTTTTTTACTACAGCGATGCTTTCAAAGATTTAAGAAACAATCAAGCAGCGGTACGTCTCAACAATTAAAGACATAAATTTAACAAGGAAAAAAGAGACGACATTCACAGTCATAGATTTAAAGTTCAGGGTCGTGTGACGGTATAGATTTATACTGAATTGAATCGTTTGTTACGAGAAATACTTTCATTTATGACAATTTATGACTCATTTGATTTACCAAGTTAAGAGGCAAGAAAAGGCCTAATACCGGCTTCATAGTATTAAGCTGGCACATCACGTAACTTCGATGTTCCCAGATAATAGCGATGGAAGAAGGTCGCGTGGCTGGCATCGGGCGCGGCGCGGCGTGCGAGGGCGCGCTGGCGCGGTGGGCGCGGCTGGCGGGCGAGGCGCGCGCGGCGGCTGCCCGCGCCGGTGCCGGCCCACCCGGCGGCACGGCGCGTGAACGCTCCCGACTCGTGCGCGCGCTCAGCCGTGGACGCTTCCACAGCAACTCGGAAGAAGCCACGGTAAATGACACATATACTCGAGCGAGAAGGCAGGAATACCCCAAATGTATTTGTACCATCCTTGTTATGTTGAATTGGTGCAAAACTGCAAATGTGCCAAAATATGACGATCAATTACTCAATTAACCAACACTTCAAATTGAAGCAAGCACCGCCTTTATTTAGCAGTCTCAAGTATACAACCGCATTTGTAGGTAGGTATCTTAAATTAAAGCCAATTAGCCAAAGCCATTTTTAGCGATTCGGGCCAATACAAATATTTTTAGAAATTCACACATAATGGATCATGAAGTCATCTTTTAAACATCCTATTCCAAGTACTGAATGGGCTACTTAGACGCAATATTTCTTCAAATTAAAAAATATCAGAAATATATTAGCTTAATAATGTTATATTTGCTATTCACCCTATTGTCACAAGTCCCTATTGGCGCCCCTTAATCCCTCATTTGGCACTGCGAAGGTGGGCATCAGTGAGGCGGCGGGGGCTCACCTATTGCCCGAGGTGTCGACGTGCGCGGGCGGCAGCTGGCGCCGGCGCGTGTCCTCTCAGCCGCATCCGCCAGGAGCACTCTCCAGGCAGCTATCCTCGCCACCGCCGTCCATGTATAACTCCAAGTAAGTTCTTGGAGATTATTATTTATTTATTTATTTAAACTTCATGCACAAAGGTACATTGGCGGACTTAATGCCTTAGGCATTCTCTACCAGTCAACCAAGAGTGGTGCAGAGACAACATGGCAGGTGCATTGTTTAAAACGTGGCAGCTACAAATTTAACAAAAAAAAAAAATCCAGCGCAGAACCTCATGTATAGTTGTTCCGTACCGTTCCAATCAAAATGCTTTCTTCATTACCATTACCATTTTCATTTATTTAAATAACTTTTTTATTTAACCATTAAATATTTATTATGTTGTTCCTGACTGTCATTTGAAGATCTTTCATAGTCGCTACGGGTACCTAGGCAGAAGGTCGAAAGTTCGAAAAAAAGGCTCACTAAGAGGTAGCTATAGTACCTATTACCCAGTAACGGGGCTATATAGACGTGGACGTGACGTATAGACAGTCGCTTTATTTATAATATTGTTATTCAGCTATATCCGGTTAGACTGGCCGCCGATCCCAACAAAGTTGGGAAAGGCTGGGCAGATAATGATCACCGGGCTGCGGACGCCGCGAATTGATTTCCAGCCGCCATAGGAGGTGACCTGCAGATACACTGGGGAGAATGTTGCCTGAACAGTCAAAGGCCCTAGACGGGCGGCGGCGCGCCGTGTTCGGCGCTCTGTTGATGAATTGCGGCCGTGTACGGCCGCAGAGGGTGACGGGTCTGCATGAATTATGCGGGCCAATACCGCCCCGGTCAAAGGCAGCTGCAGAACAGAACACCGTGTGGTTTTAGTCAGTTAGAGTCTGATAGACCCCTTCGCTCGCCCCAGGGTGGAGGACATCTAATGAGGATTGTCACACTTTAAAAAAAAAGGCAGATAATGATGATGGTAGGTAAGGTAAATAACCATCATTCTTTCATGAATTTTCCAGATGGCGTCCGGATGTCCGCCGCGCTGTGAGTGCTGACGAGTCCAACGCAGCATTACATCGAGAGGCCAGCTACCTGCGCCGGCTGCTGCAGCCTAGGGCACCACGTAGCGTCAACAGGTATTCAAATTCAAATTGTAAAAACACATAGTTCACAGCAAAATGATCTTCATCTTACAGCAAGTCACTATTTCTAGAGATTTCTCATGGCAGCTTGAAGATGTAATATTAATATGAATTAATTTTTGGTTCATTGGAGCACTTTAATTTGCATTCCTTCAATACTTTAATAACTACGATACTTAGGTATATGTTCAATTACAAACAAAATATTGTTTGCTCCAGATGGACACCAAAAACTTTACGAAGACTAATAAGCTCAGATTCTGAAACTGCGCCAGAAGACACCCAAAGTAACGGTTGGTATTTCAAAAAAAGATAATTACCTAAATATGTCTGTTATTTATTTTATTCCAAACTGCGTATTATGTTTCAGATGCCATTGACGAATCCATGGTTGATACGACGCCATATAGTTCGTTGACCTCCAATGGCATAGAAACTAATAAGACCATAGTCGTTGAAGATGACTCCGACACAACACAGAAACCAGAAGTTAGCGAAGTGAGTATTATTACAGGCTGTATTTTATCCTGTTAATGTTTACAGAGTGTGTCATGACTATGAGATACTCAGGAAAATTCTTGAGTATCTTACATCAGAGATGCAAGATCCACATTCAAAGGTTACTTACCTTAATTAACCTTTGAATGTGGATTTACCTGAGGCACTCGAATCAGGTAAAACCTTGAGCTTGACTAAGTGTACAGTATGGATTTAAAGTAGTTTTAAGAAAGCATAATCTTGTATTACAATATCTGTGGTTTAATCAACTTAAATCGTTGCTATCGGTGAGGGTCTATAGAGGTAAGAGTCTATAGAGGTGCCCAAGGGACTCTAGATTGCACAGTATGTTTTTGATTGTTTGGTCCTAGGTCTTTGCCTCACGATTTTTTCTTTCACCGAATTTAGAGACGAGAGAAATGATGATGAACCCAAATGAAAACATTAACGACCTCCACTGGGTCGTCTAACTGAATATTGTTAGGTTTACACTAATAAAATACCTACTTCCCTTCATGCTGAACCACCTTAACCTTTCAAGACTTTAACGTGGCGAATGACAGAGCTGTCCAAGTAGGCACATTGCACACGCATAGGCACTGATCGGGCAAAATTTTAATTGTTGAGACTATACTTGAGTTATTCGACTCGAAAAGCTCTGATACAACCAGTTTTGGGAGTAGCGTAGGTGGGAAGGCGAGCGGTCACGGTGCTAAGCTCCCTGGCCGCGGGTGCAACACCGGCAGCCTTATTGCGTAAGTAAATGCGGCAACGCAAAGGGTTTAACCGCTAGCAATCGACCAATCACACAGACGGAAATCTACATCGCGTCATTCATCTCGCTATGTTTGACTTATTTTGTGTGGCTGTAGGCGCGCCGCGGCGAGTGTTCCGAACGACTCGCTGCGCCGTTTCTTCACGGCACTCTGGCGGTCTACTCCCACCAGGTGGAACTTATGGCGAACACAAGAAGCCCAGCGAGGGTAACTATCGTCAAAAGTGCCGGATTTGACGAACCTACAGAGAGAAATGAGTGGCACCCGTCTGCCCACTTCCAGAGCTAGCCGGTCGTTGCACAGACAGTGGCGCCGTTTATGTATGTGTGAGCGGCAATGTGGTGAGTTACACCGCATATGTTTTTTACCAATAGAGAGCGAGCCCGCGCTGTGCTATTTGGTGCGTGTGTACTCGCGCATGTTGAGTGGCGAATGTCAGATTTACGACGCGCAGGCAGACTGCCTATACAAATTAACTTAGTGCACTCTGCACACCGGGATGAGTGTGGGGTGGGCAGTGTTATTGTTTGAGTAGGCCGCGTATAGACTGTGGCGGCCTACTTAGGCGTCAAGTCCGGGCGGTGGATGGAGTTACAGCGTCATTTACCAGATCCCTGGGGAGGCGCTTTCTGTCAGGCTGGCGCGCGTGCCATGGCTAGTCCCGGATGTGGGCCACCCAGAAGCGTCGGCCGCGCGAACATGGACGTCGCGAGGCGCCCCACAAACTCGTCCAGGCTCTCTATCCCGATGTCCCGCTTGATGACATCGTTCCTCACGTACCGAGGGGCGTTCAACTCAAGATACAAGAATACCTACATATCCTTTCATTTGTTGAGCAGTGTGCGATATGGTGGGAGTACGCGCGAGCCTGCAGGTGGTGGGGCGGCGCGTACTGGGCCACCGCGGCGGCTGCGCAGGCGCTGGCGCTGGCGGCGGACTACTGGCTCACGCACACCACCTCACACAGCGTGGACACTGAGCTCTCTGGTCAACAGGTTTGTAAAAGAAGCTGTTTATTTATTTTCTGCCTCTTTGAGATGTGGCTGTAGATAAGTACATTTTGTCCGTAACGGCTTAAACAACTTGAACAATTCTGAAGTCATATTTTTTTCAAGCTTCGGGTTGAGTGATTCTGATTAGGTACTGTTTTACCCGACTGCCGAAGGAGGGTAATGTGTTTATCAGTATATGTATGTATGTATGTTTGTTCCTATGTGGCGTTCTAGAGACCAAATGCGTTGGCCAATTTTGATGGTTCTTACGTCAATCGATTCGTCTAAACCCTGCGAGTGTCACTGGCTACAATAAAATTGGAAAATAGAAAAATGGCGGATTTTGGGCGCCATATTGTGGGGGCCCAAAACCTATCGTATTGGGTACTAAAATAAAGGGCTTTAAGAGCTGATTTCAAAAATATATAACACTTATATGTTAAAATGTACCTAATTCTAAAAAAAGATAACTAAAAAGTATTTTTTTTTTTTTACATATTCTGTTGTTTTTAACTGCCTCGATAGTCTAGTCAAGCGGTTGCAAATGCAACTGAGGTCTGCTGGGTCACTGCACAGTAACTTGTGAGGTTTTGTGTCAGACATGGAGCGGTGTGCGCACATACGCGATGTGGTGCGGCGGCGGCGCATTGGCGGCGGGCGCGGCTCAAGCAGCCAGCGCGTGCGCATCGGCCCGGGCACGCCGCGCCATACACGACCGATTACTGCGGGCCACGCTGCGGGCGCCTCCACATCATCTACGCTCCGCGCCGCTGGGGGACACGCTACATCGCTTCTCTGCTGATATTTTAGTCATTGATAAGGTACTAAAAACTCCGATTGTGAATGCCTACTGCTGCGGGCCACTCACTCAGCGAGATATTTTAGCCCCGTCCAATCATTTTTGCACGGCACCATTAGGAGACATGCTACATCGCTTCATTGCGGATATCTTGGTCATCGATAAGGTAAAATATTCCCCGATGATACTGCTGCGGACACCCCTGCATTTTCATCATTGCTCCTCAAGGCGACACCCTGCCTGCATTGCTTCTCTGCTGATATATTGGTCACTGATAAGGTAAAAAATCCCCGATACTGAATATGTACCTAATTATTTATGACGTTAATCTTATCTAGTACCTACCTACATACTTTCATACGTCAAAATAAGCGAAAAGTCACAAAACAGATTGCTTAACTACGTTGGAATTTAAGCTACGATTCGTTAAATCACTAGGTGTATTTCTTAAAATGTAGGTTCCTAAGTATGCGTCAGCTTCCTGTCTAAAAACCGGCAAATGAATGGCTTACATTCTCGAGATACTTTCACTATCTATAGTTAGGTACCTAGTCTACATTATAATGCATTATCTATGGATCATGGAACTTGGATCCGATAACCGTGCTAACAATAGTCTTCACCAAAACTAAAATTCCTCTTCTACTCTCTCTCAGAAACTGCCAACAGCCATCAGCCGCTGGGCACAACTAGCTCTCCTATGTGCCGCTGCCGTGCTGGTGAACGCCATCATCGCACCGTGGACCCTGCTGGCGTCGATACCAGCGGTGTTCTTCTACCTCACGCTGCAGTCCGTCTACCTGAGTAACGCTAGGTATGTATGTAAATAGGCGAAGGTTGCCGACCATTTGCCGACCGTAATAAATGTTAGCCAAAAAGACGTGCAATGGATGATGATCATGACAATGGTAGGCATTTACTAGAGATAATAATAATATACATAATATAATATAATATAACTTTATTTGCATCATTAAATAGTACAACCATATAATTAGGTGTTTTTAACATTTTGTAGGTAGACGTTACATACATAAACAAAGAGATTCCTGCATTTAATAACTAGCTTTTAATGTGATATTTCTCACTTTTCGAACATTTTATTTATTTATATACGTATTGATAATTATTTATATACGTAGGTACGTATTGAAGCACTAAACACCCACTAATAATTACTGACACTGATATTGTTATTTAGGTTGTAGCATTCGATTCACACTATTCTCCGTACTAGTCGAAACTGTATCACGGTAGGACAGTCTTCCTCTTACACAATTAACCAGTTCTAAACGCAAATATAATGCCACTATTCTTTCTCAGTATAATAATTATGTATCTATGATATTATTTTCAATGTGAACAGGTATCAGAACATTTGCATTAATAAAATTACGAACAGACGTGATCACCAATTCACAATGCAGGTAGTGTTAAAAAAAAAATAGTATAATATGCAAAGTTTTTTTTTTTTACTATGTATAGGCCTGTGTTTGACCACAATCTCACCGTGGTCAGTGATGATGTGGCCGATGGTGGTAAGCACACAAAGCCTAGAAGGGAGTTTACAGACAATCGTCAGATTTTTATCCTATAAGATTTAATTTATATTTTCGTAGATGATGACGAGAGATGGCGGAAAGACTGTCAATAATGGCCAGTTTTAAAATAGTACATTGTGATACAAGGGTGGAAAGTAACCCGCCCGTGTATCACACGATATTTTTCAATACAGTTGTGAGAAATAGTAAAAACAAATCAAAGAATTAGATTTTTTAATTCACAAAAAATAAAATTTTCGCACGTTTTTGCAACTGGACATATTTTTTTTACAACGAAAACAGCCTACACAGCCTATTCGATTTTTGACAAATGTTGATTGAAAATATTTAAATTGAAACTGGTAATTAAATATATTAAACAACCATTTAAAAGACTTTTGAGAATTAAATGCTAAAACGTACGGACACATTCATTTATCCTCGTATAAAATATATTCCATTTTATTCTATGTATGAAAAATCCTTGCTACTAAACTTTTTTAAATTGACTTATAACTAAAGGCGCGTTTTTGCAACTGGACATTTTTTACAACGAAAACAGTCTATACAGCCTATTCGATTTTAGACAAATATTGATGTGAAAATAATTAAATTAAAACTGATAATTAAATATATTAAACAACCATTAAAAGACTTTTGAGAGTTCAATGCTAAAACGTACGGAATCATTCATTTTTCCTCGTATAAAATCTATCCCATTTTATTCTATGTATGAAAACTCTATGCTACTAAACTTTTTAAATTGACTTACAAATTTAAAACTAAACTGCAAAACTAATGATCGAGCTCGTAAACAAAAGTCACGACCGCGTAACAGAAAGATGCCTATGCGTAAGATTTAATTTTCGAATCATAATTATAGCCACTGAAAGTACGCCATGTTTAACAACTGTATTGAAAACATTATAGTTACATATTAAGATTGTGTGTCACTAGCGGGGTGCCAATTGAAAATCAGTGCTGGGTGACTGACGCCCAGCAAATGCTGATTTGATAACCTTTTCGGTATGAATACCTACACCCTGCGCCTTGATTGTACTTTTTTGACTCTGTTACTTTGTGATGGTTGCTGTTGTGTTATGTCGTGTCTACGTCGAATAAATATTTTCTGTTCTATTCTAAAAATATGAAATTCGACTAGAAATAGGACAGTCGTGTAGACTCGCGCGTGTGATACATTAAGCTCAATTTATTTGACAATCAGCAACAAATAAAAAAAAACAAAGCGAGTGATTTCATAATGATTGATTTGAACCTTAACCTACTTTATCGCATTCCAACAATGATTTAGATTGGAGTTATTTTTTTTATCAAATACATACTAGTGGTGAAATACAATTTTAAAGAAGCTCAATAATCTAACTACATGATTTATTGATATTCCAGGGAGCTCCAATGCGCGGAGGCCCACAGTGCAGCGGTGGTGGTGTCTCTCTGCGCACAGACCTGCGCAGGCGGCAGTACGATTCGCGCTGGCCGGCTACAACCGCGCATGCGCACCACGTACCAAAGAAGTCTAGACACCAATCATAATACGCTGCTGCTGCTCAATTCAGCTAACCGCTGGCTTGGACTTACTTTGGTTAGTGCAAAGTAGCCGTTCAAAGCTCAAAAGAAACTATAAGCTTTGTAGACTTTTTTTTTATATGAGGCGTAAATATTCCCCAATATTAACGCAGTACTGGCCGTGCGTCCGCTCGGAACCAGAATATCAATATTGAACCTCCTTTTGGACAGTTTTGTTTGCAAAATATTCTTATATTTACATACATGGTGTTTCAGTTATGAAGAAATTCTAGCCATCAAATTTTCTGTGTACAAATATTTTTAAACATCTAATTCGTTTTGGAGGAGTATACAAAAGTAAAAAATATCGTGTTGTTAATTATTTTCTAAAACAAAACTATTTGCTATACGAAAAAAACATGTTTCACAAATAATGTACCAACATGAAAAAATAATAAATATATATTTTTTTCAAACCTTTTAACCTAGCCGTTACTAAGGAGTATGCTTTAGAAAGTTACTGTTTTACGGCACTAAAGCGGTTGTAGGCTCTTAACGATAGGCTCGCGTTTGACCACAATCTCGCCTGATGGGTAAGTCATGATGCGGTCGACGGTGAAGCGTACGTCTTGTAGTACAATAATGGAAAGGGCGAGGCAGAATCCAATTGTGCAGTTCTATCGCACACTCCCCGTAATGTGACCGATAAAAAACAAACAGGCTGGCAACTCGGCGTCGATGTTCGAGGCTCTGGAGCTTTGACTCGACCAGTGCATCGTTTCGGATAAGCCTTTTGGACCGTCTGTCAATCGACTCAAGTGCATCAAAGTGGTATTTGGCAGATCCCAGAAGCGAGAGCAGTAGGTACTCCACGCATGACCGAACTTGCGCCATGAAGTACGGTCTCACCTTTGCAAGGATCCTTAACGTTTATGCAGCCAACTGAGCCTTTGCCTCAATAAAATGACCGAAATTGAGGGTCGATGTCAAGTTCGAAGTTCGAGATAGTCCTTTAACGGCACGGTTACACTACGGAAAGATGGAGCCGGATGGAATTGGCTCTTTTTAGCGGGTATAGACACGCATGGGTTATGCTAGTATTATATTATCTGTGCCTGGGTCTTAGCAGCATTGAAATTGTTATCGCCCCATTCGGAGACAGCCTTCAAGTACAGGTTCAAGCGCTCAACAATGCATGGCCTCCCGGAGAGTCTCTCCGGGAGGCCATGGTTGAGCGCAGTATATACCTAAGACCCATATCTCTCAGCAACGTCAAGTAGCTTTGTCTGCACTAGCTTTGTTCACGTCAAGGTTACGCAGCACCCTACGGACATCCTTTTGACGGATGCGTATGTCCGACCTACTCGTCTCACATCCATCAGGAGAAAGAGCGGGCCACGCGCCACCAGCAGCCTTATTGTGTAAGTGCGCAAAGAAGTTAAACTCTATCCAACCGACCAAATCGGCCAATCACACAAAAACATCGCGTCATTCATCTCGCATGTGATTGGTCGATTTAGTCGGTTGGATAGAGTTTAACTTCTTTGCGCACTTACGCAATACGGCTGCAGAATTCAGTTGCGAAGATTCCGCAAAAAGGGAGGCAAACAAGTTTGCCTTTTCCTCAGCGGAGTGGCCAGTGACACGTCGGGTTTCAGCAGTGGTGGTAGTGAAGTGCGGCAGAAGTTTGATTCGACCGACTTAGCCGGGGACCAAAACGCTTTGCTACCTGCTGGGTATGAAGCAAGTTTGTTCCCGACTCTGCTAATATGGTCAAACCATAAAATAGCGTCGTGCCGCCGCATACATGTTTTGTGGTCAAACCGCGTGCTCTTCGCGTAAACTTTTTGCAGGACTTGGCAGCCGTGTTGAAGGCTCTATTCTTCTGACTCATGTCATTTGCCTTGCGCATTCGAGCATCGATCCATGCCATGTAGGTACGCCTTGTGTTTAACCACGTGGGCGCGGTTATACTCTGCACCAAACCATGTTCGGTCAATGTAAGACATTGATGTCAGCGCAAGACGATGGATTGTCGATACGAAGAAAGATCGCACTGCTGACTTGTACCGCCATACCCGCCGGGTGCCTCTTATGAGTAGACCGACACAGACTTCACCAGACAGTGGTTGGCACTACCCAAAGGTGAAGATATCGACACTGAGTATCGATCTGAGTCTGGATCTGTTGTCAGCAGAAGGTCCAAGCAATTGGCTGTGTGCGAATCAACATCCGGCACCCCCGTTGCCTCCTGGACCAGCTAGGTGAGACTTAACGATACTAGCGCAAGCTATCGTATCTCTCGCCCAGCAAATTCAGTACACTGGGATGGGAAGAGGCACTCCAGGTAGTGGACATTAAAGTCCCCCAGCATCAATAATTGGGCGGAAGGGTACCGCCGTTGTGTCGCATCAGCCGCCTCACTTACGTACTCTGTGAGCCTGGTTGCCTCCTGATCTCCGCTGTTCGAACGGTAGACACAGGCGTAGATAATCTTAACTAGCCCTGTGTCCACCAGAGCCCAAAGCACTGAAAACCTGCAGCCTTATTGCGTAAGTGAATACGGCAACGCAAAGGGTTTAACCGCTATCAATCGACCAATCACACAGACTGAAATCCACATCGCGTCATTCATCTCGCATGTGATTAGTCGATTTGGCCTTGCCGAATTTACTTGCTCAATTCGGCTGCTGGAGTCCTCATGGTTACGGAGACGCCGATAGCAGATGTCGTCTTGGGTGTACATTTGTCACCGAAATGAAAAATTGAGCGGGTAGCCAGAAGGGCGACTTGTTGAGAAGGGTACTTGTTCTTCTTCTAGCAATGTAGTTCAAGTACTATGATTGTAGTTAAGCAAGATAACCAACGAGTTCTCGCCAATAATTCGACAGTTATGGTCCCAGGGAAGTATAGGTTCAAGAAAATACCTATAGGTTGCCTATGTGGCAAAGATTAGTATTCGTACAGAAATTCGATTTCTGACACTAGTTTAACATTCAGTTGCTGTTTTTATCACAAAATTAATGTGACAAATTGTCACATTAATCATTAATTTGTGTAATATTATTTTACCATATTATAGGACCTGGTAGGAGCGGGCTGCGTGTGCGTGGTGCTGACGGTGTGCCTGCAGGGAGGCGCGAGCGGCGCGGCGGCGGGGCTGGCGGGCGCCTACGCTCTGCTGCTTCCCGCGTACCTGGCGCACCTGGCCAAGTGCCGCGCAGACCTGCATCTGCAGCTGGCGGCGCTGGAGCGCGTGCACGACGACACCAATGCGCCGCAGGAGGATTATAGGGATGACTGTAAGTGAGCGCCTGTATTATGTTAGCGTTACTTTTTATATACAGTTCAGAAACAGTTAATTAACATGATAACGTTAACAAAGTAAATAGTAGTAGTAGTTTGAACTCCTGGAACCCAGAAGCACCCTGCCAGTGAAATACGGCGTGTAATTCAATTATAAGAAATCGTTAAAGATGTCTTATCACATAAGTCTCATGTTGTCTCTTGGTTTTACAACTACGTGAAATCGTCTTGTTGATTTTCAGGTCCAATACCTGTTGGATGGCAGAGGAACGGAAAAATAGAATTCGAGAACGTCAGCATTCAGCATGAACCGGGCTCGACATCGATACTTAAAAATATTAACCTGACAATTGCTCCAGGAGAAAAGGTACCTACTCCAACAATGTTTATCTACAACTTGCCCCCGATTTTTTATTTAAGCATAAACTACTCACCAACTAAAACTAAAAATATACTTAACTAAAATATGGCGTCGAAAATTCCTCCACATCGTTCCCCACTGGTAATGTACCCAAAAGGCTTATTCACTGACCAAGGTAAAAGCCAGCCCTTGGGTCACGCGAAATGTCAACTAGGTTTGTAGTCTTAGTTATTTGAGTATTTTATACACTGTATATACTTTTATCTATGTAAATAAATATTACTTTTAAGCATATGAAGTTGTGTATTAGTCAAAATATATCTACTTTAGCCTGAAAACCAGTCAAAATTTTGCACTAATGTTTAAATGTTCTTAATTCGAAATACTCAATTCAGAAATTGACCCTAATTCTATTGTAAGTAGTTCGTTCTATTTAAGATTTTGTCTGCCTGCGGTTAAATCTTACGTGAATATCAAATCTTAAGATTCGCTTAACTCACCCTTTTCCTAATAAAACAGGTAGCAATCTGCGGCCGTAGCGGCAGCGGGAAGTCCACACTACTACTGACCTGTGCTGGCGCCACCACGATCAGCTCTGGCCGCGTGCTGATCGACGGCCAGGACATCACGCGAGTGCCGCTGCGCGCTCTCAGGCACCGCGTCGTGCTGGTACCACAGGATCCGGCCATGTTCTCCGGCACGCTGAGAGAGAACCTTGACCCTCTGGCCGTGCATACTGATGAGGAGATATGGCATAGCTTGAGAGCGGTTGGACTGTTTGACTTTGTGTCTGCTCAGCCTGCTGGATTAGGTAAGTGGAACTTCTCAAGTAAATTTAATACTTAGGCCAAGTTTCTTACCTCTTAATTATCTCAGAATTAAAGTGACAAATTGTCAAGCATGCGTTATCTGCTGTGATTGGCTGTTGAAAATTCATTCAACAAATCATAGCAGATAAAGCGTGCTTGACAATTTGTCACATTAATTCTGCGATAATTTAGAGGTGAGAAATTCGGCCTTAGTAACTTATAAGTAACTATCTGGTAGCTTGCCGATCGACGGCGAGAACATCACGCGCATATCTACTTTTTCGCCCCCGACGGAAAAAAAGGTTTTAAATAGCTCCTAAAAGAATGAACCGATCAACCGATTTTGATTTAGTTTTTGTTTGTTTGAAAGGTGACATTATCGGGAGTGTTCTTGTTTGATGAAAATCGGTTTCAGGTGTTCAAAAGATATGGGCGTTTTACTGTTTGAATCCGGGTATTTGCGCGAGATATGTCGGGGGTTTTGAACTTTTACTTGTTTTCAACAACTTCGGTTCAACTTCTTAATTCATATAGGTAGGATTTGTTTTGGTTCTTACTTGCATTAGTCCACTTTTCAACCTTATTGCTAATGGCATAAGGGCGAAAAGATCGGGCATTTTGCCAGTAGTAATTAATTATCGTTGTTATACTTGTTCGCAGAGTGCAGCGTGTGCAGTCGCTCCGGCTCCTCAGGCTGGAGTGCAGGTCGGGCAGGCCGCGTGGCGGCTGCCCGCGCAGCGCTTCACGCGCAGCTTGCAGGCGCTCTTCTGCTAGACGAGCCAGCTGCAGCGCTGGATGCCACCGCTGAAAGAGCATTGCTAGCGGCGCTGGCAGCCGTCGCACCTCACACCACCATCATCACTGTTGCGGTAATCATCTTTTTATAAAACCCATACACTATACGAGAGCCACTAACAGAAGAAAATTGTCAGAATCACTATTATAATTGACTGTAGGGTTACTGTTTATATCTGAAGATAAGTCCGTACTTTGGCATTGCTAAATGAAGTTATGAACATTTGAAGCATATATATTATGAACCTTATTATAAGACAAATAAGGTTCAAATTCGTATAAAACACTTACTTTACTAATTTTCACTTTAAAAAGGTACTTACGAGGTATATACGATTGGCAAATCAGCCCCTAGCAAAGTAATATTAAATTGTATCTGTATCGCTCACTAAAGCTGTAGCCTCGCACGTTTTGTACGCAATGTATAATATTCCATGACAACTTTGCAGCATCGCATATCTTCGGTACGCGGCTACCAGCGCGGCGTGGTGCTGGACAGCGGCTGCGTGGTGGAGGCGGGCGCGGTGGCCACACTGCTCGCGCAGCCCGCCTCCCGCCTCGCGCGCATGCTGGCCGCCGCGCAACGACCCAACTAACCCACCGAGTGACCTTCCCAACGTCCTACTCCTCCTACGCGAGTTTAGGAAAATACAAAAGACGAGTTCATGATCTGAATGCCGCATACGCTTAGGTCAAGTTTTAGCTAAGCAGCGTGACACTGTCTAGATCTTGATGAACCTTGACAAGTTTCATGAACTCAGAGTGACTCACCCACCTGCCCGTTAGGCAGCCTGAATACGTAGTTTAGTTTGCCCGATTTAGTGGAAAGTAACATGCAGTTTTGTAATTACATGGTCAGTATTTTAGCTTATAAATGACACAGAAGACACCTTCCTTTCCTGTTATCGATCTTGTATTTCACAAATATGTTCAGTGCAATCTTATAGCAATTCCTGTATGATTTAACCCAGTGGCAACAGCCGTATGTATTCTTTAAACATATGCACATTTTTGATTTACAAGAATGACACTGTGCATATTTTAGAAGCAATTAACTAGTTAACCAGTTATTGAAATTAATATACATATATTATGCAAAGAAGCATAATATACTGACATTGGATAGTAATCTCAAGAACAGTGTATCATCCAGCGGGGAAATACTATTTACCTATTGAAGCAATATATCAAGCAACATTATAATATGACCCTGAAAGTCGGACAATAAACGATACATACTGGAAGAATTTAAACTATGTATAAAGGTTTTGACATTGAATCTCAATTAGCGTTTTAACACACAATGTTCGCAATGACTAACGTCTTGTTAAAAGCAAGAGGACGATTGAACCAATTAAAAATAAGGATTGTAATCAATTGTGACTTACACGATGTAATAATTTATTATTCAATAGTACCTTGTTTGTTCCAAATAAATGATAATTAAAACAGCCGTAGTATGTTTCCAGATTGTATTTCCAATAGAACAACAATTGCACTTTACCTCATTTAAAGCTCGGGAGCGCGGCGCGAGCGGGCGCTAACAGACAACGTGCTGCCAGAGTCAACATTACTTCATAAAATTATATCACTACATAACAAATTACAACAATATTTACGTTGGCACCGAGTTATAGATATAGTTATATAAAAACATTTGTGTTATCACACAATATAAAAATATTTACTTACAAGTACTTACGTAAATACACTTAGACAATTCTAAATTAAATCTCGACAAATTCAATAAATTCATTTTTTTCTTACGAACTACATTGGTATCCACGTTTTACCGGTCAGGACGGGCACATGTACATATTTTACAACATGATTGCACTCGCTCAACAATGCGTTCTGCGTCTGTTATATATCTTTGGTAATATTATTTCCTTTAATTAGTCCCATCGGTAAGTTGCAGCCAGTATTGCTGCAGACTATACCCGGGATCTTTGAAGGTTGGAATAAAAACGTTAGTAAGATTTTTAGAAAAATATTTAGCCCGTGGAATTATTTAAATGGCAACTCTTCGGCAAGAAGAAAATGTTCAGGTGCAAACAACAATAATATAAGTCTATCGATAGGCCGCTAATAAAAGCCGACCAAAGCCTCCATCCAGCTCAACTATGTGACTAACATTAGTTCAACAATCCAGTCTTAGTAACATAATCAAACCCGATAGTCAGATTATTATTGCTCGCAACTACAACAGTTCTCGTCTGCTTAACTGAGAATCACATGTGTGACGGTTATGTATTTACAATAAACATTAAATTTATTTACCACGTACAAGGCACTAGATTAGGACACTTCATTTATCACCTCAACAAATACAAGGCGCGGGCAAGGTTACAGTCTGCCCGAATTTACACAATAAAGGCTCATTTTCATAACAAGAGTTTCTCGACCATTGAGGGGCGAGAACGTCCACCTCGTGTAAAAGAGCCATACGACAGGACTCAGTATAAAAAGTACGAATTTTGGACCACTCTTGTTTTACAATACAACATAAAAGATAATGCTGACAATGTGATGAATATACACATTTAAATTATAGTTCTTTCTTGTGATGCTACAACAAATATTTTACCCGTTGCTCCTTTTATAGCTAAGTTTTATACAAACAAGCCTTTGTATCGATAATATTGTTACAAGATAAGGTAGCGATGTTTATTGCCGAAAAGAAGGATACGAGCATCACCATCTCTTGGCGAATAGAAGAATTTTTGTTCTCGAAAGTTCTTTCCAGCCGAACAATCTGGAAAGTTCTAGGCGCATTCAGAACTTGTCTGCAGTATTCCATAAATATTTCCCGTACATCATTTATCATGTGGATCAGTTTTATTTGGAGTGATCAACAGCGATTTGGAATGATCAACAGCGATTCAACAGTGAAATAGAGCGAAGAAATAAATTAGTGTGAGAAGTATTACAGTAATAAAGAGTACTGTTTGAATGATTTATGCCTGAACCCCAGCTCGTAACAATATGAAGATTCTTTCATGGCTTTGAAAAACATTATCATTTAGTGAAAACCAACAATTTTAAAAGAATGTATGAACTTAGAAAAGTACACAAAAAAGAAATTTAGTTAGAATTTCGGTGTAGGTTTACATTTCAAACCAGGCAGTGTACACTTAGATGATAGAGTCGACATAAAAACCAACATAAGTCATTATGAGAATCTAAGTTCAGTTGCAACAATTTTCTTCGCATATTTCAGAAAATATTTGCTACTCAACAGCCAAAATATACTGCAAGGCAATAAATACATTACATCCTCCGCGAAGTAATGACTTATCTTAATTCCAAAATTATAATTTTCGTGAGGCATTTTAATAAACAATAAATGGCGGGATCAAAATTAAGGCAAACGTAGATCGGAATACGCAACAAAAAGTGAGCCAAAACATAATATTTGAACAAAAATAAATATAAATCAACAAAGATAAGACGACCGACCTCACAATTTGGTTCAGTATTTCTTTTATATCAATGTTTTTGTCGGTCGGATATGTAACATTCTGCGTTGACACGCACACCTAACAATGACCACTACATCTTTTAGTCCGAGCGTAGAAAACCCAGATGATACTTGAGAGGACTGACTCTCGGAACAACGTTGAAAGCGTCTCCCAGACAAATATTGTCGAGAATCTATGTTTTGTTAGAAAGACGCTCGGTCCCCCGTCGTCCTCGCTAGGGCGCGCCCCCCCTCCCACCTACGTGGGCTCCGTCTTGACGCCGGCGCTGGCGGCCACGGCGGCGCGGGCTTCCTCGGGCAGGCGCTCGGGACTCGTCAGGATGTCCGTCGTCGTACACAACACGCGGAGGGAGTTTAACACCGCTGGTGACAAATACAAACATCAAGTTGACTATGTCTGAATATGACCCGATGACTGAAAGTAGCAGCACCACAGTCTAACTACCTTACAGTCTGTCAACGTGAGCGTTTTCAAAAAGCAAGGGCTGGGTTTGCGGGAAGAGGGCGGAGCTTATATCCTAAGCTGCTCATTAGGACTTCACTAAAAGGGAACTTTTGATTTCGAATGGAATTGAAGTTAGTTGATAGAACAGAGATCGGTTCATTAAATAAAGATGGCGGCTATACAGGGCTTTTCTTTATAAGGTTAGGTTAGGCCGAGGGCAGAGACCATAAGATTAGGTGCTTTTTCAAGGGTGTTAATACCGGAAATGTGGTTAAACAAGGTTACCTGGGTACTTATAGTAAAAATGTGGTTGAACAAGGTTACCTGGCCTCATCTCGACGAGCGAGCAGTGCTGCTCGGCCCACAGCAGCGTGGTGCGCACCAGGTCGGCGGCGCTGCTGCACGACACGCACGCGCTGAACGACTCCACCAGCGCCGCACTCACCACGCTAAACTGTACGCGCTAGCTAAGGAAATGTATCGTTGTCTTGTTTGTAAACATTTTGAAAATGCCATCAGTTGTATAAGTCTCATCATCATCATCATTCCAGCCAAAAGACGTCCACTACTGGATATAGGGCTCCCCAAGCGTCGCCACACTGATCGGTCCCGTGCGTCTCGCATCCACCAGCAGCCTTATTGCGTAATGAATTCGGTAAGGCAAAGGGCAAAGAGTATGAAAAATCGACCAATCATATTGATGGAAATCCACATCGCGTCTTTCATCTTGCATGTGATTGGTCGATTGATGGCGATTAAACCCTCTGCCTTGCCAAATATTTGTTCACTTGCGCAATTAGGCTGCAGGTCGTCGTTCCACTAAAGGGAGGCCTTCCAACACTGCGTCTTCCGGTACACGGTCGCCACTCCAAAACTTTCCCGTGTGTGCCCTGCCCAGTGCCACTTATTATAAGTCTTATAAGTAAGTAGAGCCTTAAATTTATTTTACACCAGAGTAGTTAATACTACTACAACCAATTTACAAAAGAAAATCTATGAGTACAGGGGCGGTCTTATCTCTGACTTGGATACCTACCAGAACGTTTGGATGGACTGAAACGAAAATGATAGAGACCGAAAATCGCTTTGCACAACGCCTACAAAAAACGGAGTACTGAGCCCATGGCTTATTGTCAACAATACACTAGATACACAATCCCATACAAAACTACTAAAACTTTAAAACTGTCGCCAATTGTGTTTACATAACTCCAGTTGAAATAAATATACATTAATGCATATTCAACCTTAAATGCAAGGCTTAAAGAACAATGGCAGGTGCCCATACATTGTTTTAGCTGAGATTATATTCGAAAGTCTTTAAATGAAAAATATCTGGTTTAACTCAGGGTGATGTACTGAATTAGTTTGTGCAAGAATTTTTGTTCGAGAATGTAGAGAATAATAGATATTCAGTCATAAACTTTTGTAGGTTATGTCTGGATAACTTTTAATAATGTGTTTAATAGGTAATATTATTCAATTTCGTGGAAGTAAAAGGGGAATATCGCATTAGTATTTCCCTTACCTAGTTATTTTTGCATGAAATGTGTAGTATAGTCTTTGGAAAGAGTATATTTATTTAAACTAAGTGATTTTGACGTGTATCAAAAGTTTGACGTCAACAACCAAGCTATATTTTTTTAAGACTTGGGTACTAGTCTTTTTGCCAATCTTTAATTGAAAGTAACTCATTTATTTCTACTACACTACAATATTCTTACCTACCTGCAAGGAACATCCATACTTAGACATAAACTGTATTGTTAACTCATTTACTGGAATAAATACAATAATGATATTATTACTTAATATAGTTACTACTTGTCACTTAGCAGATAAAATATATAATGGCAACACTATGCTAAAGAAATGAACTAAAAAATCAAATGACTTTTTATTTATTAAGTTTTTTTTTTAATCTATTTTGGACCAGGCCTAATTATACTTTAAAAAATATAGACAATTAATAGAATGTCTTTCGTATATAACTCACTTTCAGACGCTCAAATTTAAGTCAGCTAAAATTTCGCCATTGTTCTTTGCATTCACAAAGCTATGTACAAAATCTATATTTTTTTTTCTTATCTTTTTTCGCTGCTCAACATATACATCAAAACAAATTTAATCTTACACGCATGTGTTTTAAAGTCTAAATTACAAAGTTCCAGTACAGTCGATGTTTGTTACACTAGTTGGCGCGTTGACGACGCAAACGTTGATCAAACAATCATAAATTCATAATATTTGGTAATTGGTTCATATTTACTATTTAATTTGGTTTTACTTTATGAAAAACACTTAACGATTTTTCAATTGTCTAATAACTTTTAACTGAAACTGAGTAATAAAACGGCCGTTTGACATATTTTCTATACAAAAGTTGTCAAACCGCCATTTTTATTCCTCAGTTAAAACTTAACAGACTATTGAAAAATCGGCCCTTAATGATATAAATTTACCGAAAAAAAAATATTCCTTCCAAAATATCGGTGTTACGGTGGTAATTTGGACCATTTTTAAACGCACACTGCGGCATTTTGACGTCTTAATGTTGTCTATTATTGGACCATATTAATCTATACTAATATTATAAATAGGTTTGTGAGTTTGTGGGTTTGTGTGTTTGTGACGTTGTAGGGGGTAATCTCTGGAGAAAATTCTTTCACCAATAGATACATTACTCCTGAGTGAGAAATTAGAGATCCTTATGAAAATTGCAATGATGTAAGCCAAAGTAGCAAAATGTTGTCTGCAAAATTCATTCTTAACGTGCGCTGAGGAAACTATTGATGATACATAAAAATTATTAGGTAGGTAGGTAGGGTAGAGTAGATAGGGTAGGCAGGGTTGGCAGGGTAGGCAGAGTAGGCAGGGTAGCCAGTTGACGGGAGCGAAGCCCCGGGGGTCAGCTAGTTTGAAATAAGACCATAACCGTATTTGTGCTCTTATATTTCGGCCCGTTTTTGAAGCGCTTACCGGTCATCTAGTGTATTATTGATCGAAGCTTATTGTAGTCGATTCTATACCTACTGCACTCATTATCGCGGTTTCTGTATTTTCACACCCATGTCTACCAGATTTGCTTGGAAAACTGATATTGATTTCATATATATACTCAACTAAGTATTTCACTGTCTCTTATGATACAGGTATTTTAGCTAAAGAGACAGGGTTCATTTTTTTTGTATGCATATACTTTTTTGTGGACCTAAATCTTCTGTGCACAAGCTATATTTTTATGCTTATTGTATTTCTACCGCTTTGTTTTGAACTGTGTACGTGTGTATTATTTGGATAAATAAACAATTTTATTTATTATTTAGTACAAGTCCGATGATCATGGTCATCGCATTCGAGACAAGACAGCAAAGATAGGATATTATATAAAAAAAACCGGCCAAGTGCAAGTCTCGCGCACGAAGGGTTCCGTACCATTTACGCAAAAAAACTGCAAAAACATCACGTTTGTTGTATGGGAACCCCACATAATTATTTATTTTATTCTGTTTTTAGTATGTGTTGTTTATAGCGGGAACAGAAATACATCATCTGTGAAAATTTCAACTGCCTGGCTATCACGGTTCATGAGATACAGCCTGGTGACAGACAGACAGACAAACAAGACGGACCGCGAAGTCTTAGTAATAGGGTCCCGTTTTTACCCTTTGGGTAAGGAACCTAATAATGGTTGTGACACAAATGATGATTCATCAAAATCAGTCTGCCCAGCCTTTTTTTTTTGCATGCTGGTTTCGGATTCAGTCTGACCGTAGTATGCAGCGGAGTGCGGCACTATGAAATGATGACAAATCCATACTAATACTATAAATGCGAAAGTAACTATCTGTCTGTTACATTTCATATTCAAACCGCTGAACCGATTTAGATGAAATTAAACATGTATCTTCATTTATTATATTATTTGAGACACTGGGAAGAACAGGATTTTGAAAATTATGTAAAAACAAGAAGGGGAAGCAGAATTATCAAATGATTATTATTGAGACAGATAATTTTACCGAACATTTTAGAATTCACATGGCTTTCATAATTTCCAATAGTTCCAGTTATTACATAATTTTGAATAGTATTGAATTCAACAGGATCACAATAGATTTTGGAATAGGCCTTTCGGGGAAACCACGTTAAAAAATCAACTTTTTCAACTTTTTAAACTATTATATCTCAGAAACAGTGACGATTAGGAGAAAAATTTTAGAGATTTTTATAGATCTACAATTTTTGTCTGGCCTATTTTATCATAAAACTCACCGTTCGGCTAAAAACGCAATTATCCCATATTTGCGAACTTTGACCTTGAATAAAAATTTTTGCAAGTGTGGGATCGGTGGGGACTTTTTACATTTCATTTATAATGGTGTTCCGCACATTCGTACCAATTTTCAGCTCTATGCGAATTAATGCAATTTGATATGTCTAATTTGACCCGACTAATAACAATTAAATTAAAAAAACTCATCAAAAACAAAGAGTAGAATTTTAATGCACGCATGTATATTCGGGAGCGAACGGGAAGTGGACGAGACGCGATTGGTCAGTCAATCCTTATGTCAACAGACCAACCCATCACGCGCTCGGAACGGTGCTTAACATCCCCCGCTTCCCGCTTTATAACCAAAGAGACCTAAAAAACGAATTGTGCGCATCTAACGACTCTTGCCAAATTACGTGCCGGAAACGGCAATCTAACAAAATTCATGATGCGAGCGATAAGTATTATTCATGTGTGATAAGTCATCTTTATTAACTAGGCATATATTTATCTTTATCAGGTATTTTTTATCACTGACGTAGGTAACTCGCGGGAGCTGTGTAGAACATAGATGATAGGAAAAAGTGCAGGTTTGCCGGCAAAATAAATGTGATAACGTATCTATCAGCGTCCTCAATCGGAAGCCCTCACGAGACAACCTAGTGGCACCCGCATGTTTAACAAAAATGCCATGTTTATTATAGCGCTATCTCAGACTATACAAGGAAAATTTTATTTTTAAATCCCGGCTGACGAAATGCAATTAGACATCCCTTTATTTGACAAAATAATAGAAGAAACGTCATTGAACAAATAGCTGAGGTGATGTTTTTACAATGTTTTAAAGATAAATTATATTTAATTATCATCATCTACCTAGCCTTTTTCCCAATTATTGTTGGGGTCGGCTTCCAGTCTTACCGGATTCAGCTGAGTACCAGTATTTCACATGGAGCGACTGCCTATCAGACCTCCACAACCCGGTAACTGGGTAACACGGTACCCCTTGGCAAGACTGGTGTCAGATCTCAGGCTTCTGACTACCCGTAACGACCGTCAAAGATCTTCAAATGACAGCCGGGACCAACGGCTTAACGTGCTTTCTTTCTTTCTTCTCTTTCTTTATAAATTATATTTAATATATTGTAAAAACATCACAATAGCTCGCTGCATTGCAACACATTTTCAACATATAGGTTGATTACAAAATTTGACCGTGATAGAAGGCCGGGTCCATACAAAAGGCGAAAACGCACGTCCACATAGTCAAGCTTGAAGTACGCGAGTATAAGCGCACTCACAACGACGGTAGTTCATGCAAATGTTATTGTTCGTAGAATGGAATCAATCCGTTAAGGCGCAGATACCCCTGAGTAGCTGATTTTAAAATGAGAATCACGTCTAAACGGCTAGTCGTATTTTTTTGGAAAAAATATATGTTACATCAGACCATTTTCTTAGTAATTTGATCTATGAAAATTTTGAGTTTACTTCGTATAACATAGAGTAATTCATTTGTAAAGTAATGTCTAAAACGGACAAAAACACGACAATCGCACCAAAACCGCTAGGCGTATTTTAATGAAATCGACACCACCTCAAAGACAATTTAATTATCTACATTTTGATCTGAGGTTTTATTTTTAAAGTCATAGAATAATAAGGAAAGTACAAAAAGTTAATAAAATTTGGGCCGCGCGGGTGTGAAACGAGTGCGCGTTTTGTTCCCTCAAGGTCGTTGGCGTTAGTCGTCGTCTTAACGAGAAGTACTAATATCCTCACATACTTACGTAACTATTTATATAATTATTATTGTAAAAGGATACGAGCCAATACTTCCAGTTGTGCATGGTTCTGTTAGCGACATGTCTCGCGAACATCTCGCGCAGACGCCCAGAGCGCGCGCGTGAGACCGGTGCGCCCGTCGCTGGCAGCAACGAATGGCAGTTGCTGCAAAGTTCAATAAAAAATAAAATCCCTTGTTTACTCAAAAGACATACATCACATTCAATTAACGAATGAACGTCTTGTACTAAAATGTTCTTACAGTATAAGGTCGGCTACGTACTACATCCGATCCGTGTCCGTGATTTCAGTTCCGAGTTCTAAACAAATTGAAAATTTTCTGAATTATGACGGATAGAGTTCGGATGAGTTTGGATGTAGTGCGTAAGCTTTCCTCCCTACAAGAAGTACTACTACGTATAATCCCGGCACGTAAGTTGGCAAGAGTCGTTAGATGCGCAGAAGTCGTTTTTAGGTATCTTTGGTAGTGAAGCGGGGTGCAGGGAACGTTTAGGATCGTTCCGTGCACGCGATTGGTTGCTCAGTTGTCAAAAGGATCGTATGACCAATCGTGTTCCGTCCACGTTCCGTTCGCTCTATATGGTGGTTGGTCAGTTCGCGGCATATATGCGAACTTACCCCCACTACGACAAAACCTTGCCAACTTATGTGCCACTATAAAGTAATAGGTAAAATTAAATACACAGTCTAGACATTATAAGACGTTTATAAAAAAGGGGAAAAAGTACTTTAAAGGCAAACGTAAATTGCAGCCTGTAGTGTGCAATGGGTCATACAAAATTTACGAAAGTGTCAAATAGTCTTTCTACATGAAGAACTATTGCGTTGCGACTCGGCGCATGTGCTTCAGTCTTTACATTTGTTGACTCCAAATAAACAAGAGCGGATCGCTTTTCAAACAAATCAACAACATCGTGCAACACACCCAAATATGTCTAGCGAAATTTTCCTTATCTTATGAGTTTATGATGCATGTAATCAACTTAAAATATGATGTTGTAAATGATAATCTAATTAACTTAAAATTACAATGTGTATACGTACGTGATAGAGTTATTTAAGCATTCTATTTGTTGTCGCAAGCTCTCCATCTCCTCTTTGATTTGGTTCCTCTCGGCTTTCAACTGCTTGATATACTCGGCACCCTTCTGCAGCATTGCAGCTTTACTTATCTAAAAATAGTAAGTAACAAAAGTCTTCAAGACTGGTTTTTTTATTGTTTACTTAAAAAAAATATGCATATAACAAAATATGACTTTTGCCCAGAAGTGGGAAAATACAGGTTATGAAAAAAAAAAACACCGTCTGCACTTCGCACACAGCTGCGCGACATCAACGCAGCGCGGGTCTACAGACAATCGCTTCCACGGACTCCACCGGGAGAGTCGACACCTCTCTATCCAATTCATTATTGTTTGTCCGGGACAATTGTTTTTCGAATATAATGGCATAATAGTTTATTATGCAACTAGTGAATAAAGGACGGATTTAAAGCGAGGGCCATAGATGAATTACGAGCAAGTGAAGGAGTCGTGATTTATGATGATTGAATCACGAGCATAGCGAGTGATTCAAGTGTTAGAATCCTGAGCTACGCAAGTGATTCATGGCCCTATATATAAATCCGTTTTATTCAAGAGTTGCATACTATACTTTATACCATAACTACGAGAAAAAGAAAGATTTAAGCGAAAAGCACAAGGAGTTTGTATGTCGAGTATTCTTTGCAGAAAGAGTTTTTGTTTGACGTTCAAAAGTGCTGCTTATTGGCCTAGTTGAATAAATATATTTGAGTTTGACCAATTTAATACAGTATTTCATCCACGTGCTAATAAATCAAAATATGAATTCTTAAACTGACGCATTGGTCTAGTGACTGACAAAATGACTGCTGATTGTTTTTGATTTTTGATTTCATCTTGGTTTCAGTTTTTGAGCCAGACAAATTCTCAGTAACAGTCTGGGGCTCGCTCGCTCGGTTCATATTTGAGTTCCGTGTCACTAGATAGATATTGAACAAATGTAAACCCTTCAGTCCAGCATCTACTGGATAAGAATAGAGTACTTAATCATTTTGATTCAATGTTACTAGATTCAAAAGCTGGAATTTAAATTCTGGATCAAGGTAAGTCATATTTCCAGCAATTTTTCATTTCTGAGGAAGTTTAGATAGGACAGGCCTATCCAAATTTGCCCAAAAAGATTTCCTGCATTAATCCTGAAAAACTTCCATCTAATTGACACACATCATAGTAGCTTTGGTGACAAACCTTAGCGGCGGGATTAGTGTTAAGATGCGGTATGAGCGCCTGCAGCGTGTCGAAGCCGTTCTTGATGTTGTAGCGTCTCTTCTGCTCGGCATGAAGGTGAGTGCGGCGCGGCTCGCGGGGGCTGCCGGCGCGCGGGGACCCGCCCCCGGCGCCTGCGCCCCCCGGAGACGTGGGCGGGGACAGGGACTGCAGCAGAACAGATTGTTAGCTTAACAGTTGACGCGTTTTAGCATGGCAATAGCGGTCATTGAGCTCACCTACATTAATTGAAATTCTTTATTTCAAAATATATCCTATATATCCTGAATTGATATTCACCGTGATTCTTAACATTTCTAACTGAAGAAATCGATAGTGTTTGAGTTCCTATGAAAATATATTAAGGACAATGACCTCTATTACCATGCCAAAACGAAACATAAATTTTCCCCCAATTATGGATTCGATATGAAATATGGTAGTCGGATATTCAGTGCAGATTATGGTAGACCACATCATAATTTTCACTACTCTCTAACTAAGGCCCAGTTTCAAAGACAATGCAAACTGCGCGCCTAAAAATCCCAATGCAGCTATATAACTTTTTCCATAGCGCAATTTAACGCACTTTAAGCATGCTTTGTGTACGAGCATCACCACATGATATGTATTGTTTTATTTATATGTATTATTTATAGGCGGACTTAATGCCTAACGCATTCTCTACCAGTCAACCAAGTATGAGATGCAGACATGGCAGATGCATAAAAAAAATATATTAAAGTAAAATTTAAGAATATATATAGTTAAAATATACATAACAACATAACATATATAAAGTAATAGAAAGGTGATTGAGACGAATCTGCTATTGGTGTAGAAAGTAATGCCGTAACTTCTGCTTAAATGCATATTGACTGGTGGCCGTCCTGATATCGAGAGGTAGCGCATTCCATAGAAGAATGGACTGAATATGAAAGGAGAAATGGATAAAATGAGAAGTATGAGAAGGACAAAGCAAGAGATTGTTAGATGAACGTAGATTCCTAGCGTGTGAAGTACATAGATATAAAAAGTGAAAGTGAGGTGTGAGATAAGAAGGAGGAGTGGGAGAGTTGAGTAGGGAGAAAAGGGTGGTCAAAGCGCGCAAATTTCGCCTCTGTAATGGGCATCCATTTGAGTTCAGATCTGCAGTTCGACACATGGTCATATTTCCTCAGGTTGAATATGAACCGGATGCAGCTGTTTAGGAGCCTACCAAGCTAGTCCAGGAATACCGCGTTCAGGCCAAAGTAGCACACGTCACCATACTCTCCAGTTTTCTTGTTCTCTTCACCTTAGTGACTCACGGGTTCCGCAGTGCAGGTAGGCTATGTTTGCAGCTTATGTTGTATGCTTGAGTATTCCGCCTGGACCCTGACATACACTTTTATGGTGTAGTATATATCGGTCCGGTCTGTGGGGCCCTGTAGCACGTCATGGTTCATTTCGAACTCGTTCCAGTGCGCCTGGAGGGTATCCAGTCTACCCCTGATGTATGTTGCGGTCCTGCGGTCAGGGCCATCCTTTCGAAAGTTGACACCAGTTTCCCGGATGCCCTATATCGCATAGGGCATCCGGGAATTCCCTGCCGCTTGAGAAGTTCTTGTTGCCTAGCGTCCATAAATATATGTTGTATGTATGCATATTGTTGATGGACGTTAGCCCTGTTGACTTCACTGTTAGGATATGGTAATTGTTCCCGAACCACCAAATGTGATGTTTCCTGTAGCGATCGCAGAGTCCGAAGGAATCTCTCTGTACGATATTGCGCGCATTCTAAATCTGACAGGGGCGTTCCGGTTGTGGAAGACCAGCCAAACCGATGCGCTATCGTAATTTGAAACACTATGTACTTGTGCGATTTGCAGAACTGTTGGATCCAGTAGTGGTGATCCGGCTCGAAGGACCAAAAATTTACGGGCTGTAGCTCCGTACACTAAGATGTGGTGTGTAGGTGGATGAATCACACGGGATGTGTACAGGAAATAAAATCACTGTTATGTGTCCGTTAATGATTAACAGTTTATTAGTTAAAACATTAAATCATATAATACATAAAGTAGGCTACTAGTGGTGGGCGCGATAGTCTAGTCAGCGAATGTACACAAGTAATAGGTGAATTAACAAATACTAGTTCAGGTAAAAACTTAAACAATACATATCATGTAGCAATGCTCGTACACTTTGAATAATAAGTTATAAACGCATACCATTTACAAGCAGTGCACATTAACGTGTGTTAACGCGTGTCAGATTTTTTGCATGCGGAAATATGGCAAAAAGTATGTAAACGTACGATAAAATGTTTGGTTGTGTCAAAATGGGGTACGCCTGATCTAAAGAGTTTGCACTTCGGCTGTGTCATATTACCCAGTTACTCACGTGATGCGGCGACATGACGTCGCTGCCGATGGGCGAAGGCTGTGTCCTTCTACTCGGCGACTTAGTGGGGTCTGAGCCCGCGCCCTCCTCACAGCTGTTCAATTTGTACAGACTTTGGGCTGCAAGAAGAAAACGAAAGGGGTTAGAGGTAGCCGCGGGTTTAAGTAGGAACTTTTAAATGGGTACAGATTGGAGTTGTTAAAAACTAAAGATGAAAAGATGGAATAATAATTTTTTTAGTTGAATTTTGAAAGCTTGGACTTAACTTCGCGAACTGTTTAGAATAACTGAAACGTTTATTATGATTTATTCAATCCGTACCCAAGTTATAATAAGCGTGCGAGCGAGTGACATAATAAAATAAAGTAGCATATTGACTGACAGTGTTGCGCTGAGAGTAGCTGCGCGAGCATTACGCTAGCTTGCGGCAGCGTGGGCTCGGACGCGACGCTGTTGAGCGGCGGCGGGCGGCGCGCCGGCCCGGCCGCGCTGGCTGCGCTGCCCGGCCCGCCAGCCCCGCCAGCCCCGCCAGCCCCGCCGTCCACTACGCCGCTCGACGTCGAACGTGACCGAATGCGAATGCCGCCCGGGTTCGACTCGCGAGCCTGCAAATTGTCAACTTTGTACGTTACACGTACACTCGTACTTACCATTTCAAAAGATTCGAGCGTTTGCCGAGATTTCATTGCACGAGGATACGAGCGATTAAATCACTCTTCACTTCCACAGACATCTGTTGGTCAATATAAAGGAAATCTTGTAGTTGGCCATGGTAGATTGAATATTAAATGTGTAATTTCAAAACTTCAGCAATTCAAAACTTGACAAGCTCGATGCGTGGACAATCTCGGGAGGAGATGTTGTGCTTGTTAGCATGTAGAATGATTACTCCGGGGATCTCACTCGGGAATAACTTTTCTATCCGGATGGTCCTGGCAAGAAATATGAGGTAGTAAAAGCGCATACCCTCGCGTTGTGCTTAGCGACCGTCACTTCATGCTGCGAGGGCTGAGGCGCTGGTTGCGCGGGCGCAGGCACGCTGACACTCCAGTCGGGGTTGAGCTGCGCGCCCAGCGGCAAGCTGTGCGAGCGGAACTGATCCTTGTTGCCGCGCGACACGCCACCCGCACTCGAGCTCCCCACCGACGACATCTAGCGACACACCACAGGTGAAACTCGAAATCCCAACAGAAGAAATATACTTGTTCTTAAAAAAATAATCAGCAGTTCTCACCTGTGCAGATGTGACGGGAACAAGTGGTGGTGAGGGCAGCTTAAACGACCTAGGATTCACCGTCGACGACATGGACTTGCCCTTATAAGAGTCCACAGAACTCGGCTGCAAGTACTGCATCTGCGGTGACGACTGGCGCGAGCTCACCGCGCGGGACTCGTAGCCCTGCGGCGACACCGGCGGGCCCGCCTGGCTCATGGACTGTCCATAACCCTGATACTGATTATTCTGGACCTGCCCCGAGTAGTGGGACACCCTCTGGCGCGGCTTCTCTCGCGCGTATCCACCCCGCCCCTGAATCACTATAGTGGACGCGTATTTAGAATTCTGTATCGGTTGTTGCAGCAATGATACAGTTTCTGGTGCAGTTTGTGAGGGCGGTACTACACCTGGAAACACAAAAGGAAAGCTTTATTTCTTGTTATAACTGGAAAACGAAAGAAACGATCAAGGGATAGTTGACTTACCTGTATTATATTTATAAGGTTCAGATTGCGTGACAATCTTAGGAGTATTAACATATTGTAACCTAGATGATTTTCCAACGTAAACATTATGCATTTGATGGTCTGACTGTGAAGTGTTTTGCTGTTCATAACTGATGGGTTGGTACGGAGATAGCATTTCTTGAGCATTCATCATGTTGTTTTGTAGGTCGGACTGGGAAAATAACCTATTGTTGTCGTACATTCCCATCTGCTGCTCATTCTTTATTGTTTGTTCTGCCATCGACATCATTTGAGTATTGTTGCTTGTGCCTACAAAGGGAGGATCGTTCGGTAATTTGTTTTGTTTTTACAGGTGTTATTCAATTAATCGCATCATAACCAAGGGATTTGCATTTCACGATGACGAATGCTGTCACTTTTATTACATTGATACGGTTGACAACGATACATGCGTCATCGTGAAATGTGTGAACTATAAATAGTACCGTGTAAAGACATCTGACTGGTCGGCATCGTGACTGCTGTGTTGCTCTGACTGCTGCTCATGAAACTCTGAGGAGAGTACGTGTCTACAGACATGCCCCCTCGATACATTGAATCTTCGGAAGTTAGCGCAGATTCCTCTGGCACTGGCGGTAATAATCTTGGCGTCAACAAATCTGAAACATTTTACTAACACATTAGTACTGAAAATGGTATAAGCTTATACCACAGATTAGAGAAGTTACTACGTAACAGATATTTCAATCTCCGAGATAAAGTACACAATTTTGAGCTCTATATCCGTGACGGTTGAGATGATTCTTGACGGCTCATTTATTGCTGAACTAAGACCACCCGCCCACCAACCACGCAGTCCCCTCGCACGCGCGATCCCTGCGCGCGATCTTTGACTGGCAGAGG
Source organism: Anorthoa munda (assembly GCA_945859665.1). Lineage (NCBI taxonomy): Eukaryota > Metazoa > Arthropoda > Insecta > Lepidoptera > Noctuidae > Anorthoa > Anorthoa munda. The sequence goes on along the minus strand of OX243905.1, from coordinate 13,386,088 downwards.
GGTGCCGGGACCGCGGGAATTGATCGCTGTATGTACGGTCGATTGAAGGAGGCTTGCTTATATTGTAATGTCGAAATGATAGTTACCCTGAAGTGGTTCCAATGTGTCCATAAAATCATCAAGATTGGGTTGTAATGGGCCTAAACTTGGTTGAATGAAGTCTGCTAAGCTAGCTCCTCTGGCTGAAAGCATAAATAAATTACAGTATATAACAAACATAGAAACAAACAAACAAATAATCGAAGTCTAGCTAATAAAAAGGCCAACAAAATACGGGGAGTAAAAGTTAAATGCTAAAGAAGAAATTAACCAATAAAATTTTGTGAAACAGATGTCAACACTTATATATATATAAATTCCTCAGTTGCTCAGTTTAATTTTAATATTCTGAACCTTATTGTAGTCACAATAAGGTCGCATTTACCTATTTCCCTACAGTCGGGGAAGGCGAAGGGTTGGTGGCTGGTGATGGTGGAGAAGAGTGTGTCAGTCATGAAGTTCAGATAATCCTCGTCCGTGAGCATGTTGCCTGCTAGGTCGCTGCACTGCGAGAACGATTCCACCGTGTCCATGTCCGATATCTAAACAAAAATCAACCATATTTATGATGGATAAAGTGAGAAATGAGTATATTTGAGGCGGTTTGAAAGTGGCACCAGTGACAGAAAAGTTGAAAGGAAACCGTTTGTCCTGGTATGGGCATGTGATGAGAAGGGATAAACACATGTTAATATAGCAGTTATGACTACAAATGTAGATGGATGGAGAGGGAGGGAAAATCCAAAGAAAAGATGGATGGACTGTGTGAGGAGTGATATGAAAGAAAAGGGAATTGTTAGTGATAGCGTGACAGGACGGTATGGAAGAAGAAAAACGTGTTGCGCCGGCCTCAAGTAACATGGGATAAGGGCAGGATATTGATGATGATTTATGAACACACATGACCCATTTCAAACTCAGGTTTCTAAGAACCTATATTGGGCAGTAGGGACCCAAAAAATAGAAATTCTTGTATAAAATCTTGCAGTTATATTAAAATGTTTTAGTTATAGTCTACATATAAGCACTATTTATACCATTGTTTTAGAAATAATACTACTGCACCTAATGTACATTTTTGTGAAATTACTTACTTTTTAATAAATTATTCTTGTTCTTATTATTCTTATTTCTATGGTGTACTGTGCAGTCAAGAGTCAAAAGTGCAGTTGCTTAGAATTTTGTATAAGAGGTTCAATGGTCCATAACTGATTTTGTGAATAGTATAGAATAAGTGTAGATTTCGTAGTAAACGTTTCCTAGAAATTTTCTTAGTTCAACCAAGATATGGACCTGTCTAGAAAAAAAATATACGAAAACTTGGGCACTCCAGCGTTGGGACAGTGCACTATTGGCCCTTGACTGCACTACTAACTTGACAGTAAAGAGTATTCTATAAATTTTTCTAAAAGCAATATTACAAAAGTGTCTTACCGCATCCTGAACGGACGTGTCTCCCTTTCCAAGGAGTCGCATTATATGAAACTTGCGCCATTTTTTATATTCCGCTATAACCGCTTCAGCCCTCCGTTTCCAGTATTTACCTTCTAATATTGTTGCCTAAAAGTGCCAAGTTATTATTTTAATATACCGTTAATGTTATATCTAAAATAATATTTATTAATATTTGTAAACATTACCTCTGGTTTTACGTGCGTGTCAACATCTAACGGGGAAGCGAATTGGCATACCAATGTGTTTTGTTTCTTTATAACTGCAAATATAATTTATGCAGTTATGATATGTGTAAATATTACACTAGATATTATACTAGAAAAATATGAGTAAATGGTAGAATATTATCGGCACCTTTGTTGTCCAAGGTGTCAATAGACGATATCGCTGTATTAACATTGTCATGAATTACATCAGACTACCTACTGGGAATTTGAAGATTCATAAAACAAGCGCTGTTCAACTATTTAATACAAGTAGATAGATGAAATAGATTTAGATAAATTATTTGGCCTACATATTTTACATTATCGGTAAATAGTTAATCGCGACGTAGACAGACGTAGTTTCACCTCCAAATCTGAAAAGCCTTTCTATATCGTAATTTATTACTCGACGAGATATGAATGTGATAAAATACCCACATACTCTTTGGCGTAGGTAATACAAGACACGCCTTCAATCACTCAAAATGTAGGCGTGGCTATACTTAAAAAGTTAGTTAAAAAAGTAAAAAAACCCGACTGCTTGAAAAGCGAACTAAAAAGACGTAAATAAGGAGAAAATCATGCAGTGCTGTCGGAGGATACATCTTCGCGAGCTGGCTGACCAAAACCAGACACATAACCAGAAACATACATACATACTTACATACATACATACATACATAGACTGATAAACACATTACCCTCCTTCGGCAGTCGGGTAAAAACTTACACATAGCCAAATCCAAAAAACAATGTTATTAGACCAATTGTGTCTCCGCAAACGCTTCTTAGTCATTTGAACTAACTTCTATAGCAGGAATAATTTAAATTCTATCACTGATCAAACAATTTAAAAAAAAAACTTTGTAAATACAACACATCGACCGGCCTCCAAATGAATTACTGAATTAAACAGCATAACAAAATTATTGTATTTAAATTAATGTACCTAATTATGCATTATATCACCCTGGCAGCAGCAATCAAATATAAATCAACCTTGTGTTTATTTTAATGTCCAGTTTGGGGTCATCATTATCTCCTGTATATTAATACCTATGTAGGTGCTCCAGTCTGTTTGGCACTACTTGTACACCTGTCCAATTTCCCAGACAATAATTATTTGTCCGAAACTAACGCGCCTATAACCAATTCCATATCAGCGTCATTATCAAAATATTGCTTTTAGCACGCATCTGAGGCATGCTTGATCGAGGTTGTATTTTTTACAGCCAGTTCAGCAATCAACTTACAGACATTAACATGAACATCGATTAAAAGCAACGTAACCTAAGCATTTCAACTCTCACTTAACATTAAGATTTCAAGTCCAAACTACCGAAAGCCGATCACGCAGACGCCTAATGAGAGGAGCTGAGTCACATTTTTATTAAAAAAATCTATTACTGGATTTGTCGCATAGTAACTGATAAAAAGAAAACGTAGACACTAAGAAACCTCAACAAAGAGAAGTCAAACATACATAAACTCACGCCTTTTTCCCATGGGGGTAGGCAGAAACTACAGAACCCCACCTGCTACGATCCTTACATACTTCTTTTGCTTTACTCTCATACATCTAGTCATACACGCACGCCGGTTAAATAACATGTTGTCAAGAAATTAGTTATGTTTTGGGCGATCCGAAAATTATAATATTAAAAGCTGTTTTCATGTCTCTAACAATTAAATCTCATTGTTGCTTTATGTTTATAATAGTTTATATGTAAAAAAAAGTTAATGTACTTACACTGCATGTGCCAGCAGCGCCATATGACGTTGTTCAACCGAATCTTGTCCTTCCACCGGAGTTTTATACCTTTAAAACGATTCCATTTTGGCGAGGTTAATTTTTGTCTGAGAAAAACAAAAAAATAAAAAATGTTTAGAAAAAGAAACTCACCATGCTCTTCCCGCTTTCACCCAGTCACAAACTAACGTTAGATAAATGAACTATCATACAAATGTTAACTATAAAGGTCCTTGAACTAATAAGAAGCATTTTCACTTTAAACGAATTTAAAACAGCCATGATTAAAAAGAATAAAAAGAAATATTTGTCAAAAGTGTAGACAATATTATAAAACTGTGCTGCACAGTGGAAATAAATTGTCAGACAATCAAGTGGTAAGCTGGTTATCAGCATCGCTATCAATATGTGATCTTAAGCTTATTGCAAATAACAGTTTGATAAGAAATAAACATAGCCTATCTTATCTACGGTCTCTACTCGTACAAATAAAAGGCAGAAGGTAAATTAGAAAAGCAATTTGTAACAATAAATTTGATATAGATATCAAATAGAGCATTCAACAGGCTTGAAGGTTGCGTAACAAACTTTACGGAAAGCGCTCTTACATAACATTATTTATAGGAAATGAAACATACAATCGGTTAAGTAGACCCACTCGTAGTTACAGGATTTTAATGTTCTTAAGGTGTATTCAGTACTAGCTTCTGTGAGCGGCTCCGCCCGCGTGAAAGTCGAAAATTATCAGTGTTTCTCTACTATATTATGCATGTATTATACATATAAACCTTCCTTTTGAATCACTATCTATTTAAAACACCGGCCAAGTGCGAGTCGGACGATGGTTTCCGTAACATTATCGCATAAAACGGCAAAAAGATCACGTTTTTTCTATGGAAGCCCCACTTAAATATTTATTTTATTCTGTTTTTACCCGGCTGCAAGGAAAGGGTTGTTTTTCGCGCGTATCTTGTATGTTTGTTAGTGTTTGTTGTTATAGCGGCAACAGAAATACATCATCTGTGAAATTTCAACTGTCTAGCTATCTCGGTTCATGAGATACAGCCTGGTGAAAGACGGACCGCGGAGTCTTAGTAATAGTGTCCCGTTTTTACCCTTTGGGTACGAAACCCTAAAAAACCGCATCAAAATCCTTTGCGTAGTTTTAAAGATCGAAGCATACATAGTGACAGACAGACAGCGGGCAGCGACTTTGTTTTATACTATGTAGTGATGATACTATCACGCTGGAAGTCGTTCAATCGAATTGGTGGATCACAGATCATTGAGCGTGAATCGATTCATGCTACGACGCCGAATCGATCTTGAAATGGGACTAACCCATCAAATTCAATCAACCAGTTCCAAGTATTGATTGAGCGAGGATGGCGACGAAATTTTTAAACGTAAATTAGACTAGGAAAAAGATACCCTAGATCGGAGCAGACCGGCAGTCTTACTGCGTAATGAATTCGGCAAGTATGAAAAATCGACCAATCACATAGACGGAAATGCACATCGCGTCTTTAATCTCGCATGTGATTGGTAAATTTTTCATACTCTTTGCCCTTTACCTACCCGAATTCATTACGCAATAAGGCTGCTGATCTAACAATACCTACATTTCTCACATTCATTTGATAGATCGCACCAACATCAATGCTTTGATGAGATGTATCCCATACTAAGATCGATATTGGCGGCTCCGTTGCGTCGCCTTTCGTGCATAGAAAATACAATATTATTGGTGTTAGTACTAATAAATATCACACCCTTACTTTTTGCGTTTCAAAATTGCATGACACCGTGGGTCGTCGTCATCTTCTGATAGTATAAAAACGTTAATAGACGCATAGTACCAATCAAAATAAACTGGAAAATTCATAGCCGTAGTCAACTAGTCAGGCCTGCAGCCTCTGCAGGATTGTTGTGGGTCGTAGTAATTTCTTTGGGCTCTTTCAATTTAGACCTTTGGTGCGGGATTGCTGCAATGCCGCAGCGGTGCTTTTGTCGTACTGCGCACGACCGGTTAATTTTTTCCATACAATTTATGCGCCGGCGCCGCAGCAGTCCCGCACCCAATAATAAGCGCGGGAATAGCGCTTCATTGGTCTAGTAGTCGCAAACACAACCTCAAAGCGTAATGTATTGGGTTCATTCTCTTCGCCTGATTTCGAAACACATCGCGTTAAATATATTTCAGAGTATAAATCCACGTTTGCTTAATTAAGGTTCTGAAACTATTGTAGTATGGTGCCTTCCTTACCGGTCGGTGCATTTTTGTTTCTGTACAGAATCCTCGAAATCGAACCTGTTTGCGCTCAGTAAGGAATCCGTACCGAAACGACTCAGTCGGGAAGCTCTCATTTAATTACTCGGCAAAGAAGCTATACAAATTCGGCATAGAGACGAAACCGAAACTTAAACGTGAATTCGACAAGGCAAAGGGGTTGACCATGGTTTGACCCCATGAAAGAGTATGACAAAATGTCTTTAAATAATTAGGTATTGCCAAAAATTATTGGACGCTTTCACTCGTGAAAATACTCTTTTCGAAAGAGTGCAATATGTATTTAATCAAGAAGGCGCCTTAGAAAGTATTTAATATATAGACTCGAGATGGTAAAGCTGTGTCTACTCCAGGCGAGCGGAACACGGATGGGCTACGAATTCGCGCAACGCTGGCGGTTTTAAAGCTTAGAAAAAGCTCTCTTACTACATACGAATTCATACTCTCTTTGTGCTCGGTTCGCCTAGCGCAGATCCAGCTTTGCGCAGTACTAAATTGGATATGTAGTAAAGTTATAATTTTGTATTTTAGAATTCTCCGTAATTGCTTGCTAAAAAGCAAAAAGCCGATGGCAAAGTCAGATGATAATTTTAACTATTTTGGAAAACGTCCTCGACCTCGCCGCGACCTCTCTACAACTACGTCGATAATATTTTGTTTCAATGAGGAATGGTTTTAAAGAAGCAAGTTGAAACAAATGATGAGAAGTCATTGTCAAAACTTTCCATACAAATCAAGCATAAAGCATGCCAGTGAGTGTCACTATATACTCATACAAATTAACGGCTCGCGACAATCCTGATTATATGTATGGTTAGGTCATTACTGAAGCTTTTGCTCAGCGTACATTGCAGGGGCAAGAATATTGTCCGTCAGGGCTCCCACACATAACTGCAATGCGATATCTATATATTTAGTACGTGCGAGCTCCCAGATATTTGCGATGCGTTGCGAATTCGCAGTTATGTGTGGGAGCCCTTAAGGCATGTCTATTCGCTGCCCGTGCGCGAGACCTTTCCTCAATCTATGGGTCCGACACAGGCACACACCAAATGGCAGTGCAGAGAGACGCGCCGCGGTGTAGTTTGATTTCTCATTACTGAAGCTGAATTTTGTATGAAATGCTACTAAACAACCATACTTATTTTATGGATATTCTTAGTCATCAGAAAAGTAACTGAAGCCTCTCCCTTACTCTTGCAGCGAATATAGCGAAACTCTTTGGTATTCCTGTAATTAATAGGTAGGTACTTTAACCTATAAGACATAGGTACAACTTTTCCATACTACTGCAGTGATCCCAAGAAAAATAAAATACACTTTGTTACCTACAATGACCTACATACTATTATTTTTCTTTAGATGAGAAGAGGTGACTGTCTAGTGCCATGGTTTGATTTGAATTCCATGTTTTTATTTATGTGGAACTGGAAAAAAATGTGGGATTGCAATAAATTTAAAAATAAAATCTTACACAATGAATAATATGCTTGTATACCATTAATTAATTACATTATTAGTTAATTAGGTAAACAATTCTATGACAATATTGAAAATATTCCACATTTTATGTGCAAATGAAGTATGAGTTACTTTCTGGAGACTAAGGAAAAATACAATAATTAGTTAATTGATTGTTTATAGTCTCAATCACTATGAGTTCATTTTCTTTTGTTTTTTTTTTCCGTTTTTTGGTGTTTATTATATAATAGTTTCAGGGAGGAATCTCAAGTAAAATCTTAGCTATATTTACCTACATACTTGTTTGCTATGGAATAACAGATGGAAAACATGGGTGAATAACCTGAGAAGTAGTGATAGTTATATTCTTAGATAGATCCTTTTTTTTACTAGCCTTCATCAATATGTTGAATGTTGGTTACATTCAACATTTTGATGATGGCTAGTTTGAATATCTCAAAATCTTATATTACTATAAGATATTATTTGTATATTAATTGGGTCATTAGAAATTTCTAATGATTATGAACATAATTTCTAGTGACACTTTCAAAATACTAGACCATAATTATCATACTTTAATTTTATAATAATATATACTACTCAAAAACTACTTATCCAAATTATCTTAGCTAAGGCAGGTAAGCCATAGACACAGCTTCAAAACCATGTTTCAAGCTATCAGCTCACTAACAAATCAACATGTCGTAAGCATTATGCAAATTAATTTATTTATAAACTTGTTACAACCACTTGTAGTGCAAAGCATGATAATTGTTTACAGATTCAATCATTGTATAACTATGTATCAACATAATATCACATAATAAAGCGATACCAAGAGAAATGAGTTAGTTGGAATAATGAGTGTTCAAATATCTTACTAGAATCCTACTTCCTACTAATATTATAAAGGCAAAAGTTTGTAAGTGTGTGTGTTTGTATGTTGTTACTTCTTTACGCTCAAACGGCTGAATGGATCTGGATGAAATTTGGAACAGAGATAGATTTATAGTCTGGAATAGCACAAAGGCTACTTTTCATCCCGGTTTCATTATACCGGGATGAAAACTAGCCTATGTACATCCCTTGGAGTAAGAAATCACTATTCAAACGGGCGAAGCTGCTGGCATAAGCTAGTCATACATAATGTAACTCTATATTAGACGAAAAATATGGGCGAATAACAATATAGCTTAATAAAATGAAAAGTAAATTATTAATAAGTATGTATTCATAGACTGAGTTATCTCAGCAAATGACCTGTGTCTTTTGTACTGACTATGATGACCTCCTCTTATCTTTGCATGCTAAACCCAATGGAAACATACTGTTTCCTTATTTTTAAAGAACATTTGATGCTTGACTGATAAGATGTTTTGATATAATAATAAATATAATTATCTCAATAACCTTAAGATATAAAGTTATAGTTACATTAAAATAAACTTTATTAAGTCAAATTGAAGCAAAGATTACTTAACTTTAACTAAAAGTTGCGTCTTAAGTAATTATTATAAATGGATCTTATGATCAATATTTAAGTTTTTTCCAGGCACAACACAGTTAAGAATATAAGTGATAGATAACTATTCAACAACATCTACTAGTCGTAAGTTAGGCATGTTCAACTAACTAAACATGTACCAGGAAAACATCAATGCCAATTAACAGCTACAGTATGTCTATTCTATAATCATGTATGTGAACACAAATTTGTGAGGACTCACCTATAGGCCAAAGTCATACATTTGAATAACTTTGTAAGAGATATCTCTATAGAAAGTTGTTGATGTTGAACACTTTCCTCTTTATCAGGCGTGTATGGTATTATCGCCCCGGGCACCGTATAGGTGGCCACGGCTGTGACTTTTTGAACATTTTGTTTCTCATCTTCATCGGGAACCGTGACCAAGTCATCAAAGTCGTCTTGGGCTTCTGCTTCAAAATGTGACACCATGAAGTGTCCCGAGTGTATTGTCTCCTTTTCAGGTCGGGACTGTCGTTTCTCAACATCGTTCATTTTGATGGTCTGAATGTTGGTGTGTGTCAGAGTAATACGTTATAACTTGCGGTTTTATTGAATTACGTTTGATAAAAGGTCTATCAACTTTTGGACTTGTCCATATTTTTACTTATCACTCACACTCACAGACACATTGTTTTTTTCATCTGACAGCTAATGTTGCTAGTTGCTATTTACATAAAATCATAAAATAGAGTTGGAATAGAGAAAGAGTTTTACACAACGGCTTTTTAATTAGGGTGGCAATACTACTAGATCTAAAGGTAAATATACACTATGAATATTAATTTAGTCTTTTTAATAGTAATTTTTTAAGAGCTCGCCTTTACGTAGTAACAATAACATGGATTGAAATAACGCTTGTCAAGATTATTCCGGGGATGGGTGATCCATTCCATTCCGAGACTTCTAAGTTCCTCGGAAACCACGCAGTTGGTCCCAGATTCAGATGTCATTTACTAAATAGTGGAGAGGAGTGAAGAGGCATACCACGGCTATTAGGACAATCCCGGAAGTACGGTCAAGATCCCTACTAGCATCTTACTGGGTTATACTTCCTTCCACAGAGCACGTTTGCTCTTGCGAATCTCCACTCAAGCCAACCAATTAAGGCAAGAGAGAAGTAGGAGCTCTGTTTCCCGGCAGTGTTCACTCCAAACGGCCAATAAAGGCAAACCAGAGATGAGGGACAAGACTCAGATCCGTGGGATCGCCACTGCCCACTAGCTCACCACAAAGCTACCCTGCGGATTGTATCTCTCTTAGTCTGGCCCCTCACCCTAGACATGTTGCAGCAAAGTAGGATCTACCGGCACAGATCTAGGGATCATTAGAGCGCACAAGTCCCACCACGACCGCGACGTCGACGTAGAGATACTGCGGTGGGAATATTAATATTATAGGTATTATTATTATTCATATTATAAGCATCATTATTATAAGCGTTCTGGTCCCTGGCTAAGTCGGTTGAATCGAATTTCTGCCATCCCTCACTACGACCGCTGCTGAAAAACGACGGAACACTGGCCCAAGTGGCCCACTCCACTGAGGAGAAAACAAACTTATGTGTCTCTCTTTTTGCGGAATCCTCACGCCGGGATTCTGTTGACTCGCAGCCCCCTCCTTCTCCTGATGGATGCGAGACGAGTATGTCGGACATTCTCCTCCATCAAAAGGACGTCCGTAGTACTCCGTAGGATGCTGGTTCATTTTGACGTGAACAAAGCTAGTGGCCCCCACGGGATACCGGCAATTGTTCTGAAAACTTGTGCGCCTGAAATGTCTCCATTCCTGACTAGCCTGTTTCGCCTTTCATATGAGACTGGAAAAATACCGAATGCTTGAAAGCGACCTAACGTTCAGCTTGTGCAAGACGTACGGTGATGCGTCATCGGCACATGGTGGACATACCAACCATACGCACCGAACGTTTTGGGAATACTTTTATAATGCGTACTGTTAAGGAGTGAAATTCCCTGCCGGAGTCTGTATTTCCTGATAGCTACAACCTGGGAGTATTTAAGTCAAGAGTGAATAGGTTTCTTCTAGGCAAGCATGCTACATCGTCGAACACATCATCGTAGGTGAGTGAGATAGTGATCAAGCGCGAGCCTATAAATGACAAATATATATAATACTATCTGACCCGGCAAACTTTGTTTTGCCATAAAAACACCAAACATTCATCTACCCTACCTAACCATACCTACCCTACCCTACCTTCCCCAGCCTACCTACTCTACCCTACCATACCTACCCTACCCTAACTACATTCGGTTACATACCTATCCTATCTATGTAGGTAAGGTACTTTGTTTTTTCCTTTGGACCTTCTCCTAACAATAACAAACACAACAAAAAAAGAATAAGCGAGGTCCAGCCGTTCACGCGTGTTGCCGTGACCAAGGGAAATATGGATTCATTTTTAAATATACAGGTAGATATACAGGAGAAACGCACAGATCACAACGAAAGACAACGAAGGACTGCGATGACAAGAACGAAACAATGCGCCAGCGCAACGAGCGAGACGCGACCTAATGTGTGAGAGAGAGGTAGCGAACGTATACCTGCCGATTTGATCACGCGGGACGCACATGCACTAGCCAAAACCCTTTAGTAGCTATTTAACAGAACGACAACCTATATTATTTAGATAAAGCATTAGATTTTTTGAATAGCTACTTAAATATATTTTTGGTTCAAACTTTGTTCTCCCATGGATTCCAATTCCAAATAAAATAACCAAATATAATGTTAAATACATTTTTATACCATTTTCATTAATGTTTGCGGCCCGACCGGGACTAAAGGTCCCGTCCCATCATAGTGCACAGTTGCAAACTAGCCATTATTAGTAGTACTTTCAGACGTTCCTTTTCTTTAATACCTGTGCCTGACAATGTCTAGTTTGACAAGTGTTTTTTTAACATTTTGACATTGACATTGGCCAAATATTAGCGCCAACTACTTTGATTTATACGTAAAAATTTATATTGGTATTTGTCTTAGTTTAATTTCTTTTTACGACTATTTTAATCTGTTACTTTATTTTCTTAAATATGACTTCATCCCCGAAATTCAAAAATTTAGGGTTCGGACCTAGACAATCACCGAAGGAGTTAAAAGAAAAAATGAGAAAGGTAAGTACCTACTTCAAAATAAATAAATAAAATACACTTCAAATCAAAAGAATATTCAATGGTTTTGTTTTGTTATCTGCATGGTTGTACCATTTATTACTTCAAGGTTATTTACTATTTTATAACAATATTTTGTTTTAATACCTATTTATAATCTGAATAATGTAAACAGAATATGTTCCAGCTGCTTTACAAAAACATATAGTTCAAATGTTTATACCCAAAAATAGTTAAATCAAAAGGTGTTCATGCTGCAATGAATTATTAGTTCAGTTTCGATGGGCTGTTTCCGCATATCCACGACTATGCGCGTATTTTGCGTACGGGTGGAATTAAACTTCCTTCAAGGAAGGCCGCCCTGGAAAAGAAAAAAATTCTTACCTACTCTTATTTCTTTTTTGGCTTTTGAATAAGCTAGAAATTAAACCGTTTTTTGTTTGTATAATATGATTTCAGAGGAATAAATAAATCAAACATAAAAATTATCTATGTTCTTTTTCCGTTGACAAGAGCGGAATGGAGGGGTTACTTTCGCAACCCGGCTCCGAATATGCTGAAGATGGCCCTGGACCCAGACCATCCCTCCACTATATTATTAGTAGTATGATTTTATAATGGAAAATATGTTTCAGAATTACAAAAACAAAATTCAAAACTGCCGTGGTATGTTGATGGATAAACTACGGGGGTCATTAATTGAAAAAGATTTATGCAGTACTTTAACCGACATTTACAAATCTATGTTCAATCATTCTGAAAAAATAATTGATGATGAAGAGTATGAGCTTATGGAGGAACTCAAAAGAGAACTTGTACAAGAAGAGTTGGAATGGTATGTCTTTATCATTATTATAGCCTTAACCGATTAGTTGCGACTCCCGTTTCCGAAAACTTTTAGCTGTGGTGGCGAACATATATTTCGTGGCACGCCTGTCGAGTCTAACGCCATAGAAGCAAGGCCGTCTTAAACTGTGCTGGGGTCCTTGGGCACACAAGAATGTGGGGCCCTTTTAGGAAAATAAAGAAAGCGAATTATACTAAAAATTAAAAAACTATGATCTTTTATTTATTATGGGTAATCAAATATATAATATAAATAATGGCGCCTCAATGTTACTATTGTGCCCGACAAAAATGTTTTGAAAATAAATGTGAGAGAAATTGTCGGTCCTTTGGGGCCCCCCTGAGGTTGGGGGCCCTGGGCACGGGCCCCGTGTGCCCTTATTGTAAAGACGGTACTGCATAGAAGTTACGCCTATCGTACCATTCGCCATGTTTAAAAGAACACCTTTTTACAAGGCACAGTGTTTTATAGACCCAAAAAAAGTGACATCGGCTTTTTATTGGCTATTTCTACTTAATAGTTTATTACAAATGCACGAGTAGAACTCCCATGTGTCAATTTTGTGTCGCTGATTTTTTTAAAAATCGTAAAGTTTTCGTAACCTTGAAGCCCAAAAGACCAAAAAAAAATCGTAAAAAATAAACTGTACATAATTGAGCTTAATTCATATTGCAGGTTTATTAAGCAATTTAATGAGAAAATTATCCCGTATTTGTGTAATCAAAAACGATAATAGAACACACGAAAAAAAATGTTTCACCGAAATCACAATTAATTTTTTTATTCATATTCTAGCTCCAAGTAGAACCTCTGTTTGGTACAAATAAATTGCTTTTACTAAGGTTTATCACCCATAAAAATATTACTTTCAACTTGGGCCTAGGTTTCGAGAAATTGATTTTTATGTACCGAGGTCAAAATTCCAAATTTAGGGGTGTCAATTAATATTGGCGTTTTATAATCAACTAAAGTTAATTATAATTTAGTTTAAAAGTATTTATGACTTATCGATCAAAGTGCACGTTGCAGATATAGTCTATTGAATCGTAAACAACAACAACACCCATGATAACACAGATAGGTTAAGAAGAAGGTAATCGCGGGGACTCCTGTGTATATAGACAGACAGGGATCGATTTGAAGAATTTAAGAAGATTAGAGTGAATTTTCTCAAAGTGTCAAAATGTTATAGCTGTTTTTAGTGTTTCTTGTCAGAAAACGCCATTATACGAGTCGGTAACATGTCTTCCACAAGCCTACAGCCTAGGTACATCAAAGTTGGTTCGATCCTACATCGCTGAAGCAACTTTTGTACGAGTCAAAATCAAAAACTCAAAATATTTTTATTACAACTTGGGTTAGTTGAAATAAAAATATTTATACATTTTTATTTTGACTCGTATAAAAGTTACTTTTGAATTGTCAGCAAAATGAAGCTAGAGTCACGGGACTATAGGTACAGTTGTCAAAAGAGAAATATCTGCCATCATTTGATTAAATAAAATAATTGCGTGTATTAAATGGAATAAAATAAAAATAAAATAAGCCTTTATTAATACTATATAACTATAATTAGTTTTAGTGAGATTTATATCGTGTTCCCATCGGAAAAAATGAGAATTAGAATTACTTGATTATTATTCAATTAAATTTACTTCGTTGGTTATATATTTTGTGTACAATTTCACGTGAAAAGTGTTTTAAAATCAATTGTTAGAATTATACCATTATAGAAGATAAAAGACCTGCTGATTTTATGTTATAAAAACTAATCGTCACAAATGGTCAAAATAGAGACAACCCTAACACATATTTTTGAAAATCATTTTCTCAAAACCTAGGCCCAAGTTGCAAGTAATATTTTTATGGGTGATATTGCCAATTTTGAATACCTGTTTTTTTTTTAAAATAGCAAAGTTTTCGTGACCTTTAAGGTCAAAAGAACAAAAAAAGTCGTATAAAAAAAACTGTACACAATTGAATTTTGTTCGTATTGCAGTGCACATGGGAGTTCTACTGGTGCATTTGTAATGAACTATTAAGTAGAAATAGCCAATAAAAAGCCGATGTCGCTTTTTTTGGGTCTATAAAACACTGTGCTCTGTCTGGTACAAATAGATTGCTTTTACTAAGGTTTATCACCCATAAAAATATTACTTTCAACTTGGGCCTAGGTTTCGAGAAAATGATTTTTATGTACCGAGATCAAAATTCCGAATTTAGGGGTGTCACAAAGGTCAATTATTATTTGCTTTTTATAATCAACTAAAATTAATTATAATTTAGTTTAAAAGTATTTGTGACTTATCGATCATAATGCATGTTGCAGATATAGTCTATTGAATCGTAAACAATAGCACCCATGATAACTCAGATAGGTTAAGTAGAAGGTGATCGCGGTGACTCCTGCGTATTTATTTCGAAAATAGTAGACAGACTAATAACTAAACTGACTGACTTGAGACTACTAGTAGGCAGAGAACGTCAACGGTAACATGTCTTCCACAAGCCTACAGCCTATAGTACATAGTCAAAAACACAAAATATTTTTATTTCAACTTGGATTAGTTGAAATAAAAATATTTTGAATTGTTTTTTCTCTTTCGCACTTACCTAATTTCATGACAAAATGACATGAGTGTGTAACAGGAAGTAATAAATTTCGCATGCATTCTTACTATATCTAGTTGAGATGGCACGCTTTGACTCTTGGGGCTCAGGCATAAGCTATAATTTGCACTGAATTGCATCAGGAAGCGTGTGGAAGTGGGAGTCGTTAATCTGTCGGTGCTCACCTATTATCAGATACATCATGTAGAAAAAGCTAAAAATAAAAAAAAAACCTGTGGCTAAACTATTGGGTAATTATATTCGTTTGCATTTTTATGTGTAGACTGGGAATATCATGACTTATACGGAGTTTAATTTATTGTCATCTCTACCATATAATAGTATAGGCAGATGTTTATCAGACAGTAATCAAACTAAGAAGCCAAGAACCCAATTATGGGCTAAGCTCGCATTTGTACATTAACTGTTCTATTACATTTGTATGTTTATATATTTTTCGCACAATTTCACGTGAAAAGTGTTTTAAAATGAAACCATTAGAATGTTTAATTCTAACACACACACGTGTGTGTTAGAATTATACCATTATAGAAGATAAAATACCTGCTGATTTTATGTGATAAAAACTAATCGTCACAAAAGGTCAAAATAGTGACAACCCTAACACATATTTCTGAAAATCATTTTCTCAAAACCTAGGCCCAAGTTGCAAGTAATATTTTTATGGGTGATAAACCTTAGTAAAAGCAATCTATTTGTACCAGACAGAGGTTCTACTTCGAGCTGCAAAAAAACTAGAATACTTATTTCGGTAAAACATTTTTTTTTGCGAGTTCTATTATCGTTTTTGATTACATGAAAAACACGGCATAATTTTCTCCTTGACTTGCTTCATAAAACTGCAATACGAACAAAGCTCAATTATGTAGTTTTTTATATGATTTTTAGGGTTCCGTACCCAAAGGGTAAAAACGGGACCCTATTACTGAGACTTCGCGATCCGTCTGTCTGTCTGTCTGTCTGTCTGTCTGTCCGTCTGTCTCCAGGCTGTATCTCATGAACCGTAATAGCTAGACAGTTGACATTTTCACAGATGATGTATTTCTGTTGCCGCTATAGCAACAAATACTAAAAACAGTATAAAGTAAATATTAAAGGGGGGCTCCCATACAACAAACGTGATATTTTTGCCGTTTTTTGCTCGATATTTATAACGGCAACAGGTAGACGCTTGAAATATTCACAGAATGTTTAGTTGTATATTTACTTCAAAAAATTATAATTAATAAATTAAAATAAAATAAATTAAGGGGGGCTCCCATACAACGAACGTGATTTTTATGCAGTTTTTTGCGATAATGGTACGGAACTCTTCGTATGCGAGTCCGACTCGCACTTGGCCAGTTTTTATTGCTCTTTTGACCTTTAAGGTCACGAAAAGTTTGCGATTCTTTTAAAAAAAAGTATTCAAAATTGGCACATGGGAGTAGAACTCCGAAGTCGGTGTCTTTGGTACCTACCTATTGTTTTCCGTGTTTCGACACCGACTTCGGAAAAGAAAGTTATTTTTCGTTTTGAAGTGTTTTTTTGGCAGTCGGTTTGTTTTTTTCTGTTAAAAAGTTTTTTATTTATCTCTTTTTAGTTTTGAAAGGTACTTCCAATTGCCATAAAATTCATATATAGCCAAAGTACATATCATGACGATTCCAATAAGCCCATGCACGACAAGGATACATTGTTTTATTTCGGAGTACCAGTGCTTACCTGCCGGCTTCATCATCAGATCAGTTCGATGGTACCATTTTCATCAGCACTATGTTTTTATAAGTATTTGCTTTATCATAGTCGTTAAACTATTCGCGATATCTTATAACCCATGACATACTTAGCATTAAGGAATTCTATTGGCCATCTGTGGTCTTCTTCACCAGTTCCACTTCACCAAATGTTACTTTCTGAGTGCAAATGATTGCATTGTTGATAAAAATACCAAAATCGCTATAAGTATGCCTATAATATTTGAGGAGTTCCCTCGAATTCTCCAAGATCCCATCATCAGATCCTGACCTGATGACTATGGGACCTACTGGAAAGTATACCCTATCAAACAAAAGAAGAATTTTCCAAATCGGTCCAGGCGACTAACAGTAATCGGGGAACATACATAAAAAAAAAAGATTCCGACGAATTGAGAACCTCCTCCTATTTTTGAAGTCGGTTAAAAATAGGCAATAAAAAGCCGATGTCTCTTTTTTTGGGTCTATAAAACACTGTGCAATGTTTTATTTATCTTGCAAAGTATGTATGTAAGTGTGTTCGAGTCAAATCTTTCAACTGAATTTTATAGCAGTTATTATCCTCCACTGATTAAAATGAAATTTTGCATACACATTTAGTTTGGATGACAATGCATGGTTAGCTAAGTGACGTTATTCTAAATCAAATATGTGTACGTAGTCGCAGCGGAAAAACGTCGAATTTATTAATTTCAGATAAGCAGATAATTAGTGTATGACGTCGTGTAATTGTGTATAGTAAGTACAAATTTGTGTATCCAACCATTGGGGAGCTATTCAACAAAAACTGTTTCCGCTGGAACTACGTCATCCTAGCGGCACCTTTTTTTTCCTATGCACGTAGATAAAAAAAAATACATTCAATAATTAGTTTGAAACGAGAGGTAAATGTGTATGCTTAAATGAAATTTGTGTGACATAAAACTGCGAAGATAATCAAGTTTCCGCTGCGCTGACGTTTGCTATTTGATGAAAATCATATAAAACGGCTTAGTGCAGAGTTGATTTTTTTTACGAACTTCACTTTGGATTTGTGTGTAATGATAGTGAAAACAAAATTTGAAAAAATCATACCGTTCAGAAGATATACACGTAAAAGTAAAATAAGGTTTTTAGGTCCAAGTACTTAATTAATTACTCACTCAATTATTAGTATTTTATTTAATCAAATCTTACTAACATCAAAATATTTATACGATGGAAGCAGCAGAATATCAGGAAAATAATAATCACCTACTGTAACAACTTTTTGTAATATTCTGACAAATAAATGCATTTGCTAATACAGAAGTAATTCTTATTGTAATAATTTCGTAAGTTTGAGAAACAAACAAGTGAGCTACTATTTTGATCACGAACATTATTTGTTACTTGTTCAAGAATTGTGTGCTCACCTGTACCAATCCAATAATGGTACGACACTGGAAATTTTAGAACGTTAGCTCTATATACTGCACGGCCGCTTTTTTGTAGTCATTCAAACTTGTTCGGTTTATCCATGAATTGAGGTTGTTCTGGTATTTTTATTATATCTCTTTAATTATTTAGTATAATGAGCTGTAATTGTACATGTGAATAGTTGCATTAATACACTAACTATCGCCATATGTTTTACGTTGCATTTCCATTAAAAAGTCCTAAAATCGGTTGTCATACAATATAGTGGTCCAGTCGTAGTAAATTATGAGACTGCTCATTAATTACTAAGAACACATACATGATATTTGGCAGGATATTGTAGACCCTTACAAGATACAAATAAACGTTATAAGTTAGGCTCTAGTGTTCCTATTTTAAGTACTTGGACCTAATAACCTTATTTTACTTTTACGTGTATATCTTCTGAACGGTATGATTTTTACAAATTCTGTTTTCACAATCATTACACACAAATTCAAAGTGAAGTTCGTAAAAAAAATCAACTCTGCACTAAGCCGTTTTATATGATTTTCATCAAATAGCCAAACGTCAGCGCAGCGGAAACTTGATTATCTTCGCAGTTTTATGTCACACAAATTTCATTTAAGCATACACACCTCTCGTTTCAAACTAATTATTGAACGTATTTTTTTTATCTACGTGCATAGGAAAAAAAGGTGCAGCTAGGATGACGTAGTTCCAGCGGAACCAGTTTTTATTGAATAGCTCCCCAATGGTTGGATACACAAATTTGTACTTTCTATACACAATTACACGACGTCATACACTAATTATCTGCTTATCTGAAATGAATAAATTCGACGTTTTTCCGCTGCGACTACGTACACATCAAATATGGCAGACGGCCCAAGATGGCGGACTAATTATTTTTTGTGCACTGCTATGATTTGGGTATTGAATGAAAGGGTTTGCTGAGAAGAATACGAAAAAAAAGCTTGTTTTAAAAAAAAGATTTCGGTACCAGACATCGAAGTTATTTGTATACTTAGAATAGCTGTAGCATGCCCCCTTTTTCGGCGCTCGTGGTGGTCCTGCCGAAGGGAGCGTGACTACCCGACCACCTTCAAAGTCGATTTTCTCGAAAACTACTAAGGTACCAATTTTGTTGTTCGAGTACTAATTAGTACCCAGATCCGGAACAACTATCTGTAGGCCATACAAAAATTTGTTCCGTGCGGGAATCGAACCCGCGACACTCTGCGCAGCAGCTGATTTATATTATTAGTAAAGAAGTGAAGATGTAGCTACATCAGTAACTAACAGTGGAAGCAGCATTAAATGTCACAGACCTACATAATTTAGACCTCTGTTAATATCTTGCAAGAAGTATTGTTACTGATTCATGGTCATTTACAGGTGCATCAAAGAGCATGAAAAAAGCCAGCTGGAAAATGTTGATTGGTCTTCAGTTGAAGAAGATAACAATGTTATATGCCCAGTGTGCCAGAAGACTAATATTCAGCTTATAAATGGTCACCTCAGTTGTTCTCAATGCATGAGTACTATTAAAACACATAAATCACTAGCTGAAATAAAAAAATCTCTTTTGAGCTCTTTGGATAGCCATAATGATAAGTGCAGTAATGATGCACAATTTGGTATAGTGTCAGATGAGAATGAAAGTCATGTTTACCTTATTTGTGAAAATTGTTCAGAAATGAAATTAATAGTTTAATATAATCTTGTTTGCATGTTTTTAGAACCTTACCTAATCTGCATGGTCAAACACATTTTTTTAATTGGTGAAACCAAAAGATTGTGTCCATGAGTGGCAAACAGTAAAAGTGCAATTATTAGAATCAGCAAAGACTGAGCGGCAGTATGCTTGATTAGAATCCGCCGGTGCACACAGGTATGATGATCCAATAGCCCGCTTTCGAGCGCAAGACTCGCGCTCACCAGAATAATAAAAGCAAAAACCCTCCTCAGAAGCTCTGTCTCTGAGGTGTATAGGTATGTCATGGACCGAGCGATTAATAATTAAACTATGTATAATGCCCGGGCTTTAGTCAAATCAATACTGGCAATATAATCAATACTGAATTTTGATTTCTATCAAAATATATTTATATTAATGCTATACAATATTTATATCATTGTCCGGTCATTATGAATATTGCTAAGTAACGGTTGGGCAATTCCACAGACATAAATCTAACTAGATATAGTTCTCGCCAAACTTCTTGGCCGCCCTGAAGTTAGCTACAATGGCTGCGCAGTAGAAAATCTCATACAAAAACAGCATCGTCTCGTGCCTCGCGCATCCGGTTAACCAACTTCAGGGCGGCCAAGAAGTTTGGCGAGGGCTATAACGCAAGTCCCTCCATCTGTATGAAAATCAAGCGTGCCACATTTTAACACACAATTTTCTATAGTCTTTACAGCCGACTATGGCATAAAAAGGATTTTTTTCTAGATTTTGTTAGCTTTCCGGTGCCGATAATGCTAAATGAAAAGCTCAAATTACGATCAATAATCGTAATTTTACTCCGTTTTTGACACGCTAAGTACATACAATCGCGTCATCTAGTTAAATTTATATCTGTGGGCAATTCGATAATTATCGTCAATGAATTAGTCCAAGAGCGAGCGAAGCCAGCTCGGGCGCTTAGGGCACCCCGACACCGTTACTTTAGACCCCGCCGCGCAGAGAGGCTCCGTCAACGTTGTTACTTAAATAGTAATCGTACTTATATATTCTATATTAAAACAAATGTCATTAATTATTTCAATAGTTTGGGCATTTTTCAAATTGGCTGGTCATTATGAATAATGCCGTATTAATCACTTGGTCCATTATGACAGATACGTTATATTAGCTGCGGTGGCGTGTCGACCTGCGTGTACGCTTGTGTCATCGTGTCTGTCAAGAAAATCGCGTGCACTTGTTCTACATGCACACTATTTTTGATTCTATTCTATTAGGAATTCAGTCAATTATCAACGTAAATAGCTTAAACAACTTGCTGCTCTGTATACGTTGTCCCTTAAATTTATTAATGTGTTATGGTTTTCTTTTGTTATTTTCTATCCATTGCAATATTATATTAGTTCTAAATACAAGTGTCTTGGGCTACTCAATGTTTTCTGAATTTAGCTGTGCTGAAATATCAGATCTGACACTGCCAATTCTCACTGACTAACCAGTACAAGAAAAGAACCTCGTCAAGCTGGAGTTTAATGTTTTGACCTTGCATTTTGAAGCCTCATCAATGATTACTTACATTGTTATAAAATAAGTATGTGATATAATTAATTATATTGATTCGTTTAATTTATTAATAGTTATTCTGTAACTTATGTGTCCTAATTTTATGTATGTCAGTCTATTACAAAGTACCTTCCAAAACAATCTAGATGTGTATTGATGACTAAATAAAAGCTTTTATTGTTATAATAATAGATTTTTATAAAGATTTTATTTAAATAGAAACCTATTTCTGTTATTTAAGAACATATTATAAGAGTAAGGAAAAAAGAAACTACTGGTTACAAAATAAAAAATGACATTTTAATCAATTCATGAAGCATGGTAACAAGGTATATTGTAAATTATTATTTTGTCATATCGGGGTTAGAACATTTTATTACATGTGATTAATTCCTACCAAAGATTAGACTAAACGGTAACTTGTATAAAATGTACATTAATTATAATATGTAGTATAAAACAGTACCATAATTTTTCCGATATTATTACATGGGCATCTTTTGTAGTTGAATTCATCCTTAGCATTAAAATGGTCAACTATATGAATTTACTCTAGGCCTGAAAATAAAAGCTTTTCAGTCAATTCTATATTTGTAATAGTCAACAACTCTGTGTAATGTATTTAAGGCATATAGTATAATCTGTACAATCAGTAAATATCACTAATACGACGCAGCACTTGATCCATTTTTTGAGACTTGCACTGCTCTGTATTACCCTTTAATATTTCACTTTCAAATAACAATCATTCTTATAACTTAAACACATCTTTATTACGATATAATATAGTTATACATTATTATTGCATTCCAATTCTCATAAGCTTTTTGTAGGAAGTTCGTTTGATTATCATAAATTACAATAAAAAACGAAACAATATTGTACAGATTATAAAAGTAAACAATGACACACTTCTGTATCATTCCAAACTGAAATGAAGGTAGGTGACAAAATATTATTTAGGAGCGACACAAATAATCAGACATTAAATTTAAAATATGAAATTATAGTGTTATACTAAAATTAATTCCTCTATAATAACCTATGTATTAATTCATTTTCTATGTTTATTATCTAACGTTAGTTTTGGCGGGTCTCGTGGGGGTTTTACAATTGAACTAGGGCACTTTACATTAGAAACAATTCCTTTATTAATTTTAAAAATAATCATAAGGCAATGCAGTACAAAAAATAAAATCGGAGTTACAGGAAATCTATGAATGAATGTAACAAAATATATCAATGAGGCAAACTTTAAAATGTACTTACATTATTATTTGTTCACACTATTTCTGAATAAAAATAAAACACAAATGTTTTGACTTTAATCAGGGCCGTCTTTAGTATATGAATCGCTGACATGCGAAAGTTGGCCTGTGCCTCCACTATTTTAAACTTTTTATTACATATTACTTGTTTTTGAAAGAGGTAGCGAAGCAAGCTCGAATATTTAAATTCAATCCAACTCTAGGACCCATTAAAACAAAACATCAACTGAAAGAACAATGGCAGGTGCCCATACATTGTTTTAGCTGAGATTAAATTCGAAAGTCTTTAAATGAAAAAAATCTGGTTTAACTTTTTTGGACCAGGCCTAATTATACTTTAAAAAACATAGACAATTAATAGAATGTCTTTCGTATATAACTCACTTTCAGACGCTCAAATTTAAGTCAGCTAAAATTTCGCCATTGTTCTTTGTTTTTATTTAAAAAACAAACAATTTGGCAGCAATTGTAAATCATTGAATAATTCTGCCCCAAAAATATGAGTTTTTACAATCAAATTCACAAAACAAAGCTGTGCTCGTGGTCTACAAGGTCAGGGTTGATATGGTATTGGTAGTAGATACTATCAAGATTTATGGCAGTCTTTTGACGTCCCTTTGCACCCCAGGGTAAAGACGGCCCTCTGACTTGTTCATACACAAGTCTCCAAGTATAAGAGTTAAAGTAAACAATTGTAATTTATTTTCGTTATTCAGGATATCTATGTAACAAAGTTAACAGGAAGGATAACCCGCTTTTTCTCATTAATACAGACCGTAGTTAAATTAACACAACACTTATCTATTTTCAATTATTCCTAAGGGTAGGTACTTACTATATAGGTAAACCTTGAACGTCCATGAGGTCTTCTTCTTGAGCTTCAGTGGCTGGCTGTACTCCGAAGGCGGCACGTTCAGCGGATGTTGGCGGCACTGTGAAGTGGTGGTGGTGAGGTCTCGGCCGTCGTGGCGAACGTGCAGTTATAATACGTGGTTTGTGGATTTCGTCCATTACAGATGGCGCCACATAAGTAAAGCCCTGAGAAATGTTATCATTTGAGATGCATAAGCTGTTATGGGCCTTCCACCGCTTTAGTGCCGTAAAACGGTTACTTTCTAAAGCATACTCTTTAGTAACGGTTAGGTTAAAAGGTTTGTAAAAAAAGATTTATTATTATATTTGTACATTATTTGTGAAACATGGTTTTTTCGTGTAATCAGTATTATATTATCTGTGGTGTAACTAGTAGATTTGTTTAAATCAATTAATAGCAACACGATATTTTTCTTGGATGTTAAAAATATTTTACACAGAAAAATTTATGGCTAGGATTTCTTCATAACTAAAATAGCATTATGTAAATCCAAAGAAGAACTGTCCAAAAGGAGGTCCAATATTGATATCCTGGCTCCGAGCGGGCAATATATACGCATTAAACGGGACCGTGTTTTATCACAATCAATTTGTTGATTGTAATGAATGTTTTTACTGTCTTGTCTACATCTGTACTGAAGACAAGCTTGGTATATATATTTATAATCCCTTCATTTCTTTGAAGTTCTCTAAAAATATAAAGCAAACAAAGTATTTACCTGGAACATAAGGTTGGCACTTTCGCTAAGAGTAGACTCTTCAGGTGAATCAATTGGTGTCTGCAGAGTAAATCTTGTATCGAACTGCGAAACGTCATCATCACTTGTCTGAAAATTGTGTTTTAAACATACTTAATAACGTGTAAAATTTTACTACTCAATCACAAGTACCACACTCTTTACATAAATTTTGCGAGCATTATGTCAAATTTCTGGAACGAAAATGATATAAAAATAAATGTGAGGAAAGAAATTATTATATTTTTTGATAGCTCAAAGAACGCGGGCACGCTTTCATTTTGATAATTCAATCGTAATTATACATTGCG
Source organism: Anorthoa munda (assembly GCA_945859665.1). Classification (NCBI taxonomy): domain Eukaryota; kingdom Metazoa; phylum Arthropoda; class Insecta; order Lepidoptera; family Noctuidae; genus Anorthoa; species Anorthoa munda. The sequence goes on along the minus strand of OX243905.1, from coordinate 13,361,168 downwards.
CCTTTTACGTGTACTGTAGACGGATTTTTAAACATATGAAGCAACGAATACAAGCAAAGCACGCCTGTGTGTGTGCTTTGAGCTATCAAAAAAGTAACGCAATTAGGGTTCTGTTGTGAATGCATTGGCAACACCGAATCACAGTAGTTGACGCCCGCTCGACCCGAGAAACTATGGGCCAGGCTAATTGCTCCAGAAATCATTATTAGCATTTGCAAACGATTTTATATCATCGTTCTATTTCCGTGGCCAAGGCCCACTTGCGCAAAAACTTAACTCCAGTTACTTGCTAACTGGAGTTAAGTTTTTGTTAAAGATAATCCGGGGATTTGGGCCGTAAGTGGACCTTAACGTGTCGCAAGAAGAAAGTGTGGAGGTGGAAGGAGAAACATTACGAATTTATAGAGGGTTTGTAAAGACTCATCACTCAATAATAATCACATAGGTGCACAGTTCTCATAACCGGCGTAAGTGTATGATTCTAGATGTATGAACGTGAGTGAAGCAAAACAAGTAGGTATGGATCTTAGCGGGTGACTTTACTGTAGTTTCTACCCCCATGTGAAAAAGGCGTGAGTTTATGTAAGTATACAATGTAACGCTGCAATAACAGTCAGTCAGTTTAGCTACTATACAGTATTTTTTATGGTAGAAAAGGTTAGTGGTAAATAAATAATTATTAATGAGCATGTCACAACATAAGTGCAGCATTCTCCATAAACGAACCTTAGAAAAGCACAACCATTCGTTTCGGTATGGAATCGAATGGTTGTGAATAGCTATGCTGGTTGGCATTTGGCTGGTTGGACCCGACAGGCGACACATTTATGGTCGAGTCGATCTTGTCGGATGTATGTATGGCAGCATATAACCCACAATGAGAGACAGAATATGTGACTCTCAGCTTGTTTATGTGATTTTAACATTAGGTGATTGCTAAAGTATGGTACTGAAACAAAGAATACTTACCAGTCTAGGTTTTATAGGTGGTTCCAGTCTCCTAGCAAACACGTCATCCCAATGAACATGTTTGAAAAATGCGTGACCTCGGACGGCTGCTGCGCCCTGAGCTCCTAGACGTTGCGTTTCAGAGCGCTTCATTAAGCGCCTTATCAAGTCGCGTGCGTCTTGTGTGAGGTAGGCAGGAAGCATTAATTTACCCTTTAAAATTTTCTCTATAGTTTTTGTACGATTATCTCCAGTAAATGGCGGCTGAAATATAATTAAACTTTGTTGACATACATAAATAAAGCAGGGACAAACGCAGTATGGTACACACTATACTTGTGAAAAGTTTAAGGTTCCACAAAACAAAATGCTCAGTGAGAGTGGTGCGGATTTCAGTAACTCTCGTTCGCAAGAACACTATGTACGTGGAAATTGGTGATAATTTCGGACTTTTACTAGTAATCTCTTGGTAAATTGGGTTTTGTGTGATAGGCACGTTCAAGTATAAAAATGTCATTACTAAAATAGATATAACGTTTCTTAGAAGACGTTATTTGTTTATAATTATGTGTGTTAAACAAACATAATTAATAGTAATTTTTGGTACCTAATTTAGCAACGGGCCAACGGTTTCGGACAAATCAAATCAAAGATGGACTGAAAGATAAATTTATAAAGAGGAAAAAGTTTACCTATGTTTTTTGTTGACATTGTTTGAGGCATAAAATCTGTTTTATAAAGAGGTCAAAGTTTACCTATGTTTGTTTTTGACAATGTTTATGGCAGACAATCAAAATAGGTAGGTATTATTAGTCCGATGATCCGGTCAAAATATACACAATAATAGGGTTAGGCTTGCATTAATTCGCACAGAGCCATAATGTAAGGAAATTAAATAAAATGCACCAACACATTTGATTTAGTAGTAGTACGCAAAATGGCGCTAGGTACCTATCTTTCGAATTGTAACGGCATCTATGCCGCCACATACGAACTACAAAAAAAAAGCTGACGTCTCACAAATCCTACATCACGCAATCGTACTCCGCGTATGTTTCACCCTTTTCAATGTAGGTAGTGGGACTTTACACCCTGTTCCACATACCTCTATACTCGTCATGGTGCAGCTACTTCATCGTGACGTCATCATCATCACTTCCTCAAGCTCTCGAGCAGCGAGTCCCCGTTAGCCAGTAAGTATTGACTGCTTCTGCGGGGATATTGAGCACTAGCATATACCGGACCCGCATTCCTGGTCAGCGCCCTCGGGCTCTTCATCACCCTCAACATCATCAGCGACCTTGGCACAGTACATTGCACCTTTGGACGGTCACAGGAAGAGCCTTGAAGATCCTTTCCTGGCCGAGGACAGCAGTCAGTCACTGATGTAGTGGCACAGCACCGTCCCGACTCACTGGGATGTCATCACCCCGTTTTACTGGGGCACCACCGCAGGCAGATCACTCACCGCGAACTACGCGGCTTCCGGTTCCAACTCACTGGAACTAAACTTCCTCTGGCCCGGCACGCATCACAAGATGTACGGACGAACCTTCGATCTCCAGAGGGAAGTGATGTAGCGGCGTCTATGACGCCACATAATAACTACAAACAAAGGCAAATCCTACATCGCGCAATCAAAGTTCTCCAGCTCTGACTGGCTCTCTCTATCGTGCTCGTGATAGCGTTGTACTGATTTCGCCGTTTTCAAAATCGCGGTGCTAAGATTTTTCGTGGCAGAAATACCGTCATACGATTTTAGTTATATTCGTCGGGTTCGGTATTCTATAGACATAGGTACCATAAATGTCGGAACAGCATTTTGAGGGTGATTCGGTCTTTAAAAATTGTTGGACGCTGTTGAAATCTGCATATCGTTGATTGTTTGGTTCAGGTTCCATTGTGCGTGCGGTGGTCTTTATGACTCTTGGCACTTATACGATTTAGATGCATACGCGATCTATAGTGATACGAGCAAGACGTCGTCGTTTGTTATAGTTTAGTAGTTTTTACGATTTCGTTCGTAAAAGGAAACAACGGGGCCGTGTGTTCGTATTAGGCTTGATTAAAAAAAATATTCATCCATACTATATCTATATATATAAAAATGAATCCCTATTTCCCTTGGTCAACGTATTAGGCTTGATTAAAAAAATATTCATCCATACTATATCTATATATATATAAAAATGAAGCCCGATTTCCCTTAGTCACGGCATCACGCGTGAACGGCTGGACCGATTTCGCTTATTCTTTTTTTGTTGTGTTCGTTATTGTTAGGAGAAGGTTCTTATGTTGGGTAGGGTAGGGTATGTTGGGTAGGGTAGGGTATGTAGGGTAGGGTAGCTAGGGTAAGGTAGGTAGGGTAGGGTAGGTAGGGTAAGGTAGGTAGGGTAGGGTAGGCAGGTAGGGTTTTTTTTTTTTTTTTTTAACACTAATCCCTACCAACGAAATTGGCGCCTTATGTGCTTAACCTCTGTCATTCCGGTCAATCTTTTATGCCTCTCGTACATTCATTCCTCATACTAATTCTTTCTTGCATTCATCATCCATTGCCCTGTCTCCTGTGATACAGTTTTCTATAACTAGTACAAGAAACAGGTGATCTTTTCCACTAAAAGTTAACCACTACTTTGTATTGCATAGTCTTTGCATCAATATCTGGTAGAAAAATATAATTTGTAACACCGTGTTTTTAGAACAATAAAAATTATTATTAAATTATTATCATGGTAGGTAATGTAGGGTAGGTAGGGTAGGGTAGGTAAGGTAGGGTAGGTAGGGTTTAGTAGGTAGGGTAGGGTAGGATAGGTAGGGAAGTGTAGGGAGGGTAGGGTAGGGTAGTTAGAGTAGTGTTTGGTGTTTTTATGGCAAAACAAAGTTTGCCGGGTCAGCTAGTCTATATATATAAAAATTAATCCCTATTTCCCTTGGTCACGGCATCACGCGTGAACGGCTGGACCGATTTCGCTTGTTCTTTTTTTGTTGTGTTTGTTATTGTTAGGAGAAGGTTCTTTTGAAAAAAGAAATAAGAAAAAACAAATTAAAAATAAGAAAAAAATGGTCCTTAACTACATAGGTAGGGTAGCTATGTAGGTAGGATATGGTAGTTAGGGTAGGGTAGGGTAGGTAGGGTAGGGTAGGTAGAGTAGTATTTGGTGTTTTTATGGCAAAACAAAGTTTGCCGGGTCAGCTAGTCTATATATATAAAAATGAATCCCTATTTCCCTTGGTCACGGCATCACGCGTGAACGGCTGGACCGATTTCGCTTATTCATTTTTTGTTGTGTTTGTTATTGTTAGGAGAAGGTTCTTATGAAAAAAAAAATAAGAAAAAAACAATGGTACCTTACCTACACGGGTAGGATAGGTATGTGGGTAGGGTAGGGTTGGTAGGTTAGGTAGGGTAGGTAGGGTAGGGTAGGTAGGGTAGGGTAGGTAGGGTAGGGTAGGTAGGGTAGGGTAGGGTAGGTAGGGTAGGGTAGGTAGGGTAGGGTAGGTAGAGTAGTGTTTGGTGTTTTTATGGCAAAACAAAGTTTGCCGGGTCAGCTAGTCTATATATATAAAAATTAATCCCTATTTCCCTTGGTCACGGCATCACGCGTGAACGGCTGGACCGATTTCGCTTGTTCTTTTTTTGTTGTGTTTGTTATTGCTAGGAGAAGGTTCTTGTGAAAAAAGAAATAAGAAAAAACAAATTAAAATTAAGAAAAAAATGGTCCTTAACTACATAGGTAGGGTAGCTATGTAGGTAGGGTATGGTAGTTAGGGTAGGGTAGGTAGGGTAGGGTAGGTAAGGTAGGGTAGGCTAGGTAGGGTAGATAGGGTAGGGTAGATAGGGTAGGGTAGGTAGGGTGGGTTTGGTAGGGTAGATAGGGTAGGGTAGGTAGGGTGGGTTTGGTAGGGTAGATAGGGTAGGGTAGGTAGGTTAGCGTAGGGTAGGTAGGATAGATGAATGTTTGGTTTTTTATGGCAAAACAAAGTTTGCCGGGTCTAGAGATTGCAATTCGGAGTCTTCGAAATTCGAAAATGACTGAAAAGCCGTATTTTCTTGACTTTTTAAAATCCGGTTTATCAGGTTTTAATTAAAAACTGATTTTAACGGATAATATTTGTATTTATCAAGCAACATTTCATTTAAAGTAATCGGTAGAACGATATTTACTATTCTAATGCGCAAATCCGAATAATATTTGAATTGGTAGGCTTAGGTTTTATTTTTATTCTATAGATAAACTGAATGACCGAAACAGCTTTTTATTTTGTTGGCATGTTCTGTAACAAAATAAGACCGCGCCTTAATAATGAGACACTTGACGCGATCATTTAGGAAGCGCTTGCCGTCTCCCTGGACATATCGAATATCGAAGGCTTTTGACAGGGTCTGGTATGAAAGCCTTATTGGTAAGCTTCCTTCGTTCGGTCTGCCCAGTGGTCTGTGCGATTGGATTGTAGACTTCCTGAGGGATCGGTCCATCCGAGTGGTTATTGATGGCCGCTCGTTTGACCAATACCGGGGTTCCTCAGAGGTCGGTACTCTCAGCAACATTGTTCTTGCATAAACGATCTGCTAAAACCACGGCACCTTTTGGTATGCAGACGACAGCACTGTTGCTGAGAGATAAGTATCCGACGCGCGCGCTACCCGGGCCCCAGATCCGGTCTCTCCGAGAGGCCATGGTTAGGCGCTTTAATTTGTCCTTGAAGGCATTCTCCGAATGGGGCGAAGCCAATCTGGTTAGGTTCAATGCTGCTGTTCAAAGCGAACCCAGGCGTGTCTTTTTTACCGCTAAAAGGAGCCAGTTCCACCCGGCTCCTTCTTTCCGAGGTGTGACCGTGCCGATAACGGACCGACTTGAGCTTCTTGGCATTACGTTGAATCGACCCTCAATTTTGGTCCATTCATTGAGCCAAAAAGTTTCAGCTCACAGCTGCACTTGACCACTATCTCACCTGATGGTAAACGATGATGTGGTCGACGGTGAACATTCTTTTATTCGGTCATGCGTCGAAATTGAGCGAATAAAATATGCACATTTTAAATAATTTGTGCTATTTTATTTCAGTTTTATCGAATCTATTAAAACTTAGATAGTAGTTAAGCGAGAGCATAAAAATAAAAATAAAAAAAATAAAAAAACCGGATTTCAATCTGACGAGAAAACGAATATCGGATTTAAAAAAAATCCGGATTTTGCAATCCCTTGCCGGGTCAGCTAGTAATATTATAAATGAGAAAATAACTCTGTCTGTCTGTTACCTTTCACGCTTAAACCGCTGAGTCGATTTAGATGAAAATTGGTATAGAGATAGTTTGAGACCCTGGGTAGGATATAGGCTAATTTCAGGTAAAAAAAAAAATATATTTGGTAGTTAGGTAGGAAGGGTAGGGTAGGTTAGGTAGGGTAGGTAGGTATGTTGGGTAGGTAGGTAGGGTAGGGCAGGGTAGGGTAGGATAGGGTTGGTAGGTAGGTAGGGTAGGGCAGGGTAGGGTAGGATAGGGTTGGTAGGTAGGTAGGTAGGCAGCCAGTTGACGGCAGGCAGCGGAGCCGCGGGGGACAGCTGGTAATTCATAATTATTCTGATAATACTTACAAAACTGTAATCGCTGGGTAAGCACGACATAGATAAAGATGTCTTCTTGGGGATGAACATTTTTTATCTCTTTGGAAGATGGAACACTTTTCACGCGGACCCGCGAGCAGAAGCTAGTAACCTACTATACCGCTTTTACAATTTTATTATTTTTTGCTTCCATTGGTAAGTAGAGTCAAACTATACTAAGTTACTTTAAGAAATAAGTTATTTCAATTATTTCAATTTTTTTTTATGATTGTTATTGCATTCACCCTTGTTATATAGTGTCACAGATCATAGTGACTGACTATTTTTCAACATTTACGTGTCTGTTAAGACCTAAGATTTACAGTAAGAGTGCTAGTAAAAGTCCAGAATTAGCAATTATAACAGTTAGATCTTTCACCAGTAAGACTTGGTTAACCACCAGGATCACTTAGATGGAAGCATAAACTGCTGGCAATGTGTCATCTCGGAATCGGCGTTCATCTGCATATTGACCTATATGTTATTAGAACAGGGTTCTGAACATACAAGTTTATGACCAACATACCTCGCTTATTCGTTAATGCTCTTTGCTTACCCATGTCTTGTGACTTTAATTTAGGCGCTGATCGGTGGTATGGTGGATCTATTACTTCTGTGTATTCAAGGAGTGAAGACAATGTGGATGCGGCAGTTTGTAAATGTGTTCATATAAACGCGGCCTTAGGTTGCCTAAGCAGTCTTAGCATGATTAAATAGCTCTACATGCACTGAAAGCACCAAGAGAACAAGAAGTTATATGAAAGTAATAAAAACCAACCTGTCCAATGAGCATGTCATACATTAATGCTCCAAGACTCCACCAATCTACAGCTTTCCCATGACCACTTCGTGTTAAGATCTCAGGTGCCCTAAAATGTGAAAATATTGCATATCTTGAAGTTGATACATGTTAAAAGTTTTATGTGGGTATACATAAAAATTTATTATTTTATTGCCAATAACAAACAATTAAAATTCAATATTTATAATACTTACATGTACTCAATTGTGCCACAGAAAGTATGAGTAACTATCCCTTCTTGAATATGTTCCTTACATAGTCCAAAATCCGTGAGTTTCACATGACCTTGAGCATCCAACAGTACATTTTCTGGTTTTAAATCACGATAAATTATACCAAGGCTGTGTAAGTGCTCTAATGCCAAGATAATTTCTGCCAAATAAAAGCTGAAACAGAATAATTAGGTAATTAACAATAGCTTTATATCCCTGAAACAATCTTAGGTACACAAAAAAGAAAACCCACCATGCAGTATCTTCCAGAAAGATACCTTCACGTTCAAGATGCATAAAAAGTTCACCACCACTCAAATATTCTAATATTAAGTATAACTTGCCTCCAGTCTGGAAAGCATATACTAATTCCACTATAAAAGGATGCTGAAATATTTATCAAATTATTATTATTCAAGAAATTCCAAACGAAAAACAATTTCAAATAGTGTTTAAAAGACCAAAACACATTACTTCTACCCTTAGTTACCTTCACAGCCTCCAGAATATTTCTTTCTGCTTTTGTATGGGCAGTATCTTTTTGGTTGCGTACTATAGAAGCTTTTTTCAGAACTTTCATAGCAAAGTGTGCACCTGCATCAGGGCCAGTAATTTTACGAACTTGAAAAACTTTGCCATACCCTCCCTTCCCCAAAACTTTGCGTAATTCAAAGTCTTGGGGACCAAGACGTTTGCATTGGCCTGGATTTACATTATCTTCACATAATTGAATAGTTTCAGATCCTTCAGTCCTAAAAGAAAGTTTCAGAAATATTTAGTAACAGAAATGCAGAATAAAAAAAAACTATTTTGGTAAGGATTAACTTACTCTAGAATAGCATTAACATGTAGTTCAGGCTCATAATCCACCTATGAAAACAAAATTTTATATCAAGTAAATGCTTACGTGATTTTATCATACTGTAAAATAAATCAAGACTAATAACTTTTTGATAGACATTTTATAACACAAATAACAATCATATGGAAAAAGTTTATAAAAAAACAGGTATAATTAAAGTCCAAAAGTTAAAACCATATGATTTTTTTATGAAAATAAATATAATCATCTGCGACTGCGACGAATAATTTTATCCTTGACAATCAAAAGAATATGGAACAAGGTTTTAGGTTAAGTAATAATGAGGTGACTCTAATTTTATATCATTTTAGTGATAAGTATACCTCGTCGATTTCAATAATATCGTCTTCATCTGAATCTCCAACCGTAACTGTATCCACATCCAAATCTAAATCAAAAACACCAGCCATATAAGATGACATTTCAAGACTATCACATCAGCAGACACTGTTCTTTCGAATAATTTAAATGCATATAAAATCGAATGTTTGTTTTGTGAATAGCTATAACTGTTCGATTGTATGAAAACGTTTATAATTGTTAGTAATATTTTTTTCGTCCGTATTTCTCAAGCATAGATAGCTCTAACAACAAATAGTGAATTTGAGAATGTGATGTGATATGCGCGACGTAGATACAACACTATAAAGTATAAACCGAAGTGTTGCGATCGCTTGTCGATGCCCCATGATTTGATATCGATAAACATAAAACTATCGCCCAGAAATAAAGGAGTTGCTAGTTAAAACAAATAAAATAAACGATTCTATTAGTTTGTAAAAAAATCGACAAACTGTATCTGCAGGAAGCCTAGGCTGAAATAAAACAATTTATCACCTTGTTGCTGCAAAAAGATATCCGATCAAACCACTCTACTTTGTGTTGTTTGTGATCCGCAATCCACTAATGACTAACCATTTGTTCCTAATGTGGCCGTAGACGATCAATCTAAATCTTGCATGCCAAAATATGGTATGATTTACCCGTCCCGCTTGGAAGCAGCAGATGCGGTATAGGAAAACTACTTACTGCATCAAAATCAAGACAGTCAACAACTTCCAACTATGTGCTCTATGTATTAATGCGGATGGTTTCATTCAAAATAGTTTTTTTTTATTGAACGCACCTTTAGTTGTTATGATTTCTGACTTTCTGTCATCTGTCTGTCTGAATCTGAAACAGAGGGTGTAAACATGATTTACCTTTGAAAGTGCTTTTTACTTTTATAGTTGTTTTTACATACTAGTGAAAAATAGAATATTTTTAAAATGAACAATAGATTGTGATACTATTTATCTGTTACATTAACCAATTTAAGCCTTTCAATGGCAAGTGACAACGATAAAAGTTCGAATAATCGTAACTTGGATGGTTCTTTAAAGAGCAATAAACTAGCAAATAGTGGAAGTATTGGTAAGCGTCTTATTGCATTATATTGAATTTTAATTAATATTCATTGTTTGGGCAGTCGGATCGCGAAGTTTTTGATTACAAATAACCTCGTCACACAGGGGAGTGCTGCCATTATATTGTTAGGCCTAGTACTAAAAACTTTACAATCTCGTCAATTACCGTACTGCCACTGCTAAAATTTATCAATTTTAGTGAAACTATTTTTATTTATGCTATATCCTGCAACTATTGCATAAAAATTCAACAAAAAGTTTAAAAGACATGTTTTAAAGTTTGAAACTTAGGACAGTTTGTGAAAACCACCTTTGTTTTTAAATTTATATTGAATGCAATAAGATCATGTCAATGCCATCATTATTTTACTAACAAATTGTAAATGAAATACTCTTGCCATGTGATAAAAAGCTGCTTTAGCAAATATTAGACATTAAATTTTATCAAAATAAGATACTTTACAATACCTTTGCTGCAATACAGTACTTTTTCTGGTCATCTTTGTATTATAATATAAATAAGCAATATATGGTATAGTGCCCGGCACGTAAGTCAAGCCCGGCAGGCAAGGTTTTGGTATAGTGGGGGTAAGTTTGCAAATATTCTGTGAACTGACCAACCACCATATAGAAGGAACGGAACGTGAACGCACCACGATTGGTCAGTGGATCCTTGTGTCAACTGACCAACCAATTGTGTGCTCAGTACGGTCCTAAAAATTTCTTGCGCCCCGCTTCTCTACCAAAGATACCTAAAAAACAACTTCTGCACATCTAACAACTCTTGCCAACTTATGTGATGGGCAATTAGCATGCATCATTTCTATGGTTTAATGAGTGTTCAATGAAAACATTTAGAGATTAACTTTTGTACTTGTGTTAAATAGTTGCTATAGTAGTCACAGTGGATCTTTGTGTCACTGAAGTTGGCCACAAGACCCTGCGCAGTTGCTATTTTTGTGCCAATGTTGAAGTAGAAGATAGCGTTGTATCTCTTCCCCTCTCTTAAGTTTGTCACATCGTCAACAAACTGTTTCTTGCGTTTTCTATGTACATATCATGTCAATGTCATCCCACTATAGGGCAAACACAAGGGAGGTGTTGCCTGCTTCTACTTTTCTCTGTCTAATCTATATAATATAATTTTGATCTAATCTGCAAAAATCTAAACACAAATATTAACCCCTTGGAATGCAGATCTACGTGAGACGCAATGGTTTTTTAATTGTGTCTCGCATAGTGGCATACAGGGATTTAATTCCATTGCAACAGATTAAGTTCAGTATACAATTTTTATTTGTGACATTGATAAAAAGAATGCACATGTTTAAAATGCCATTTAAAACAGGTTTCAATCACACAGTAAGCTGAGCAATAGGAGAAACATACAAAATTTAAAACCCACAAAATAAGTAGGTAGTGAGTCTTAATGATTACTTAGAATAGAAGTTTGGCTGGGCAGTTATTTTTTTAATTCCTTAGAATTGATCCCTTTCATGTGCCAGAAACATGTTCAATGTGTTGTTCTGGAAATATTTCATGTGGTAGGATTGTAAGGCATGTCCTTTGGACAATTAGTTCATACACATACATGATCCCTTATAAATGTAAGGGAGATTATGTAAGTAGTGTTGGAATATTTACAAAATATTTTTATTTATATTTAATTTTACATTCTGCCTTTTCTACCCAATCACATTCATTTTTCACAAACTTGCTTGCTTGCTTAGTTAGTAGCATTTACAAAGTACGCTTTTTAATTATAATTGATATTAATAAACTGAAAAACGAATACAATCCGAGAAACCCTTTATTTATATGATATTTATATTATTTGCCTGCACTGCTGGGCAAAGTGCTCTCCCTCAAATTCTTACAGATCTTCTCTTCCCGAGTCACCTCATAATATTTCAATTAATTATCTTTAATTTTGAACATTACTGAAGAGTATATAAATAAAATATCAAACAAAATAATAAAATTAAAACCGTTTAACAGGTTTTATACAAACACAAAACAAAATAAACATTACTACCTTCGTAAACGCATCGAGTCGTGTCATGTCGGCTGCGTGATTTGACGTTTAAGTCCTGTTCGACAATGACATTTCATTTTAGGTAAACAATCGTTGTTCAGTACTTCAGTAAAGTTAAAGTTATTTGCCCTAAAATTTTCGTTTTGATCTGCTATTTCCTTTCAAAATTAATAAAGTAAAATGTGATGAACCATGGAAATCACATTAGAAGAAAGTACTACAGAGCAGATATCACCCCTGTTGCATGAAATTGTAAAACGAATTTTAGCAGAGAGCAGAAGTTATGATTCCATTCAAAAAGATTTTTTGTTTGTTTTGATCGTGGTATTGATGATAGAGAATGGATTTTTACTTGTTAATAGTGACATGGAGGTGATAGATCCCCGGAAAACTTTTGACGTTGTTCAATTATCTAAATGGAAGTCACCCTCTGGAATATATGAGACTATGTTCATAATGTCTGGATTTAAAAGTATGACACTGAAACTAATCGTGAGTCCACTGGGAGCGACTGTATTAGTGAATTTAGTTATCAATGAATTAGACTTTGAAACTTATTCTATTTGTGTTCCCATAAGTCGCTATGTGGTTTCACCTCAAGCTACATCAATTCCAATGATATTTCGGGACTTGAAACATTTCTCAACAACTTTTAAAAATAAAACTGTATCTGCTATCAAAAGTGCAATACTAAGTCACCATGGCTATGCAAGTGCAAGTTTAATTGGGCTACCAGAGGAAGTTTTATTGAAGATTATGCTCAACTTGACTGTGGCGGACATCCTCAATTGCTGTAAAGCAAGTACAAGACTGAAAGTTTTACTTGAAAGTGACAGCTTGTGGTATTCTCTATGTAAAAGGGATTTTGAAAGTACTTTTCAATCAGATGTAACAAATTGGAAGGATTTTTACAAGAAACTCTATACTGCAGCTCGAGATAAGAATTTAAGAACACGCAATCAAGCAGCTGGAAGCATGCATGACTATATGGACTATTCAGATTATGTTTCTTACATTGATAATCCACTATGGAATGTTATAATTTAAATTTGTGATGTTATAATTTAAATCAATTTAATCACTTACTTACAATAAAAGTATCAAATGCAGTTTAACAATTTTTTATTTAAACCACATAAAACTGAGTTCATTGTAGCTTCAATTTTGCATTTTTGTGCTTCCTTTTTACGTATATTTGTACATAAAAGCTTTATATATTTGCATAGGTGAGAACGAGGACAAATCAAATCTGGGTGTGCATCCTGTGGCAAAAGGTGGTCGCCATTTATCTATTCCATTTGATTCAGCCACAGCGAATGGTGATATAAGTGAGTACAAGATTTTTGTCAATGTATTGTGAATTCTTCATAACGGGGCTCTACACACAGATATGGCTTGTCCAGGTTATGCTGACCAGTGTGGAATTATGTTAACTTATTAATAATTTCCTATGACTAGAATCTAGAACATTGCCTGCTCATTACCAGACCCACAGTTTGAAAGTATTGGTGTGTTTACTGGCCAGAATATTTTAGAACTACAAAACAGTGATTAGGTTCTTCATTATGGAAAAAATATGGAAACATCTCCATGAAATCCTAAATAGATCAGAAACACCTCGGGAACTCGGGCACGCGTTAGCACTCTTCCGTGAACCCGCCGCGGCTGTCTGTCACCGGACCCTCCTCTGGGGAGTACCCCCCATCACCGGCGTACCAGAACGCATTGCACGTCGTGACCTCCCCAGGGACCAAACCAGCAAATGGGTGATGGGCGTCAGGTCAGTCGCCCCGCCACCGACCACTTTTCGGCTGCAGGGGATAGGGAGAGCGGCCAACACAATACTGACACTCCTGCTCCCCTGCGGCCCCACCGCGTCGGCCATCAGACGGTGGCGACCCCGTCTAGGCCGTGGAAGGTGGGGAGAGCAACGCACAGCAATACCGGCGGCACTCCTCTTCCGCCGCGGCCTTCAACCCTCAGCCGCGATGCCTCGCATACAACATCGCGGCCCACTTCAGTTGCTATGTCGCCCAAGCGGCACCGCAACCTACTTGCTACATAGTCGGCTTAATCTGCAAAAGCCCTGGCGAGCGGCCCCTCCTCGTGTTACTCTTCGCTTCACCGTGGGTGACCAAACCACGGTTACTGAGCCCCTCGCCTCGGCAATACGGGAACTCACCGGGGAGGGGACTGTTATCCCAAAGCTGGTTATTTCTGAAGAACTGCTCAAGAATATAAGTAATCGATAATACAAATCAATAATATGACATTAAAAATGGTCCAGGCAAGTATTTGGTCAATTTATCAAGTAATGAATCTATGCTTCTTAGCCTGAGGCTTTAACTCAGTTATGAATTGGAGCACACACACAGATCACAGAGGTGACAGGGACGGGGCCGTAACCACGCGGACTCAGTGCGGGTTGGTGGATGTCACATAGATCTTCGAATTTTTGGTTCTAGGACACGCCGATTTCCTCACAATGTTTTCCCTTACCGTTTTGAGAGCAGTGGTAACGAAATAATTATCACAAAGTAAAGCGCCTGCCTGGGTTCGAAGCCACGACCTACAGCTTGCAACGCGGTCGTTAGCACTGGGCCACCACTGCTCGACCGAAATTCGTAATGTGATTAGAAAATAATAATAATAAAAATACAAACATAAAGTCGAACATAGAACCTATTCCTTTTTGGAAAGTCAGTTAAAAACTACCAAAGTACTATGGGCAACAAAACTTTAAACTTCTAAATATCTTTTATTAAATCCGAACGAGAGTTTTACGTATTAGATTGATCATTATCATAATTTACCATAAACACCTAATACTAGAGATAAAAAATCACGCCATTAGTATACATATCATAATATTGGGCGTTTACTACATAGAGCGGATCACGTTAACACAGTACACGTGTTTGCATGGGGGACGGAGGGCCTGCGTGGCGGGCGACGGGCGCCGCGCTTAGACGAACAGAAAGGGTGAGGGATGCGCGCGGGAGATGCGCCGCGCAGCCTCCGTCCGCTCTCGCCGTCTATGTGGCGCCGCCATCGGTGAGTTGACGTGAGTTCTGTGAGCTGGACGCCGCGCTGAGAGTGCTACGTAGATGTAGGCCCGAGTGCCGTGTTTATTGTGCTGATGGGCTGGCGTAGGTGAACGGCCGTGGAGGGCCCACGGGCGCTGCGCGACCGACCGCCGTGGCGGTGCTACGGACCCATGCTTACTCACAGTCGATCTGACGGCGATTTCCCAGTGTACACTAGAGCAGGTGAGAGTGCCCTCTCTTTCTGGTCATATCAGTGCCTCAGGGGATTTGTTATTTAAAACCATTTGTAGTAAATATTCTTCTTTCAGATTCTTTATTTAGAAGTTAAGATTAACCAACTGATCCAATATAGCTTTCTGCAGTTTACTCCAATGAGTACTGGTATCCATTAATGCTATATGAAATACCGTCGACAGTCGATGAATAAACGGCGTCGGACTGTCCTAGAGTTATGTTCTAGGTAATCGATATCTTAAATCGCCGCTTTTCCAACTATTGCACATCTCTTTTTTGTGATTCATTCATATAACTAACTAGTGTATCGTGATACGAGTATGTTACGATTCTATATTTGAATTAACAGAGTAAGTTTTACGTATACCTAGTGTATTTTAGTATTATACGTTTGCATTAAGCTTCATTGCTTGCATTTAACGCTACGTAGGTTTCTAGCATGAAAATATGGTTCGCTTATTTTCTAGGGCAAATAGACATCTATTTATAAAAAAGGGACTACACGCTTAATCTAACCGAGCCCATCATCAAAAGCGAACACTGTGTTCATTCAAGCTTGTTTTTTTTACATTTTTATACCACGTCAATCCTGGTCAATTTTGCGGTACGTAAATGTATAAAACATGCCAATATACTTCATAAAAGCTAAACAGGAAGAAAATAAGTATCACACGGTTATTTACTGTGGAACTGAATGGAATTTCATAAAAATGTGACGGGAAGACCGCGAAATGTGTTGTTAGTTTACTAATATATTGTAGCGTCTGCTTGTCTATCGTTTGGACCATATGGCCCATATGGTACCAAGATTTAATCAAAGCATAAATTTATAGAAAAAAATATTTTTGGTTTATCATAATTATCATCTATTCTCATATTATTGTTATTATAATCAAATTGCATAATTTATGCTTCCTTGTATACTTACATTACATTACATAACAGTACATTGTTTTAATGAGTAATAATAAGTACTTATCTATAATTTTTGTTGACCTTGTAAATAAGTTGATTTCTATTTGTTGTGACGAAATCAATACGATCAAGCACCAATAGAAAAACATTTTGATAAGTTGATGCTATCATTTGCTATCTAATCTGAGAATTCAATGCGTAATGTCTTAGTGTTATTTTAAATATTGTACAACTAGGATATATATCAAAGTGTACTGTGAGATGTTAATATTTGGTGTGTGTATTGGCAGTGGGCAGCTGAGTGTACTGTGATCGACAGCATGACAATATGGATGTTAGAAATCAAAAGATTAAAACGAGGCACAGGCCAGTAGACGATGAGACGAGCAGTGATTCTGAAATTATAGACGAAGTTTACTGTAAGTCACATTCCCTCCTATCTTCAGTATTTATACGCATAAATATTATTGTTTATAAGTAAATTGGTCATTTTCCATATTTTTACCAGCGTACACAATTTCAGATATCAGCTTTGCATTTTCCATAGCCGTATAAGATATGAACGAACATTTTTCAATGATTGCATTTCATTTTTATTGCCGGTTCTATGTTGAGTGTTGGTAGCGTTTAGCATCTGTTGGCTTAGTAGCCTTTTTCCGTTACTAAAGCTAACCTTATATAGAGATATTAATTAAGTTATTAATGAATGCTGCTCTGGATTGAATCCAGTTGTCACCGTCTGTCGCATAAACATTATTATTTCTCATTCAATGGATGGCGTTATATGGCACTCGTGCGTTGAAGTTGAAGCTCTTGACTGTTGTTCACATGTTAATGTGTCTTATCTCTGTTATACTAATCTAGTAAGTCCAGAGAATCCTTATCATAATTAAGATATTAAAGCTGAGCTAGGACCTTGGTTCTCATAAAAATTAATTCAAGTTTTGGCATAACTCATAAAACGTAAAAATCAGTAAACCAGACTAGTTGATACCCATCCCACATAATAGAATAGATTGTCTTTTCTTTTAGATATGACTCGGGGATTTAGAAAAATATCTTAGAGCTGTTAAACACGATTTGTATGATAGCAGGTTGGGTGTAGAATTGCTAGTTTTTTAGGGTTCCGTACATAAAGGGTAAAAACGGGACCCTATTACTAAGACTCCCCGGTCCGCCTGTCTGTCTGTCACCAGGCTGTATCTCATGAACCGTGATAGCTAGACAGTTGAAATTTTCACAGATGTATTTCTGTTGCCGCTATAAAAACAAATACTAAACACAGAATAAAATGAATATTTAAGTGGGGTTCCCATACAACAAACGTGTTTTTTATGTCGATTTTTGTGATAATGGTACGGAACCCTTCGTGCTTGAGTCGGACTCGCACTTGGCCGGTTTTTTTTTAAATATCAAGCTTGTCCGAAACCTGAAGATCCGAAATATAAATTCATGTTTTTCATGTTCCACACACCGGTCTTACCACTGACCATAACTTATTCATGGAGGAGAACCCTTTTTAACAAGCCCAATACAAATTTTGTTTTGTTTAATATAAATATTTTCAACTTGATTTATCCTGTGTCAAATAAGAACAGTCCTATGAGGAACCCCAAAGCAAAGGATTAGATTTGGGCACGCTGAAAATAAATCTTAAGTAGAAGTAGTAGTGGCCTTATTGCCAGCTCATAAGCTCAGTTAATCACAAATTACAATTGCTTATTATCTAAAGGGTCTTTCAACAAGGACGGGTCGATGTTAAAATTGAATAAAACAAGATGTGTGTGAGATATTAACGAAATTTATTTTTTATTTAAAAGGCCCATTTATGCCAATTATGGATGGCATATGACATCGTTCAAATGTGCGCAGCGGCTTCGTATGGTGGCACGAATCCGAGAGGTCCAATTTTTAATGACTCTGCTGCATAGATCGAGAGAACGCTACAGATCAATGATAAACAATTTCTTTTGGCTTGAATTGAACAATATGGACGTGAACGACATGTGGTTCCAGCAAGATGGCGCTACTTGCCACACAGCGAACGACACAATCGACATTCTACATTAACGGTTTGAGGGTAGAGTTAGAGTTCCGCTAGACTTTTTCTTGTGGAGTTTTCTGAAGTCGCAGGTCTATGCCAATAAACCACATTCGACCGTTGCCCTGAAAGCCAACATAACGCAGGCCATCGCTCGGATTCAGCGGGATCTAAATTTCGTTAATATCTCACACACATCTTGTTTTATTCAATTTTAACATCGACCCGTCCTTGTTGAAAGACCCTATATTATATCGCCAATGCCCGAATGTCAATCGATGTCTATTAAATGCTTAAGAACTGCTTAAGAAGCGAACTAAAAAGACGTAAACTAGAAGAAAATCATGCTTTGCAGTCGGAGGATACATATTCGCGAGCTGGCTGACCAAAACCAGATGTATCCTCAGACTGCACAGCATGATTTTCTTCTTGTTTAGGTCTTTTTAGTTCGCTTCTGAATAGTAGATAATTCATTTTACAAATTGGCATTATTAACATTGATATTGCCTGCCTATATATTTTCGTATGTCAGGCTTTTGTAAAGTTTTTATCGTCAAAATTCAGAGGAACTTGAAATCTGGACCGCTCTCGAATCGTTTACCCTCCTCGCCAGATAGATGTACCCTTTGGTTAAACTTGTGACTCTGATGTTACATGTTCGACTTGAAGTTTTTGATGAGACAGTCCTATTTGAGTGTGCTTTAACTTAAGATTATATCAATCAATGTTTTGACCAACTGAAAACCGTAATGAGACATCATCATAAAAAAAAGAAAGACAGTCACAGTCATATCAGCCGAAAGACGTCCACTGCTGGACATAAGCCTCCCCCAAGCGTCGCCACATTGACCGGTCCCGTTCGTCTCGCAACCAGCGGATCCCCGCAACCTTCACCAGGTCATCGGTCCACCTGGTGGGAGGCCTTCCAACGCAACGTCTTCCGGTTCGCGGTAGCCACTCCAGAACCTTTCTGCCCCATCGGCCATCCGTTCTGCGAGCAATGTGCCCTGCCCACTGCCACTTAAGTTTGGCAATTCTTCGGGCTATGTCAGTAACCCTGGTTCTCTTGCGGATCTCTACATTTTTGATTCGATCACGCAAGGAAGCTCCGAGCATAGCCCTCTCCATTGCCCTTTGAGTGACCGTAAGCTTTCTAATAAGGCTCATTGTAAGCGACCACGTCTCAGAGCCATATGCCATCACTGGCAACACACGCTGGTCATAGACTTTCGTCTTGAGACACTGTGGTAAGTTGGATGAGAGATACAGCGCAACTGCCCGAACGCTGCCCAGCCGAGAGCAGTAAATGAGTCATGTAAAAATAAAAAAAACCGGCCAAGTGCGAGTCGGACTCGCGCACGAAGGGTTCCGTACCATTATCGCAAAAAACGGCATAAAAATCACGTTTGTTGTATGGGAGCCCCACCGAAATATTTATTTTAGTATTTGTTGTTATAGCGGCAACATAAATACATCATCTGTGAAAATTTTATCTGTCTAGCTATCACGGTTCATGAGATATAGCCTGGTGACAGACAGACAGATGAATAGGAGTCTTAGTAATAGGGTCCAGTTTTTACTCTTTGGGTACGGAACCCTAAAAAGCTGTAAATAATTTCTAATTTCTCCTAATTTCTTCCAGAGAGAAGGAACATTAGGTATGTTTCAGAAGTGGGTAAATTAATTATTGTCCCAGTATGCTTAGCTTAATGTAAGAACAGTGAATACGTCTGCCTACCCTCCGGGAAATACGGCCGCTATGTTATGCCAAACAAGAGTAATATAATTATGCGTGTATAGCACGATATTTTGCATTGCGACATGACATATTTATGTCGCGTGACTTGTGCCTATACAATAATATATGTGGGTAGACTGGTATTGTGTACGACACTGTCAAACGCACTCTTGTTAACCCCTTTCTATCTTTCTATGCCAATAGGCTGAGTCTGCTGGTCTACGACGTTCGTTGGTCACGCCATTGCAAAATTGTGCCACTGAATTTACCACCATTTCATTACTACCAATTTTGCCACCACTTTCAACATTTGACCACCACTACAATTTACCACCATTTTTGTCACCACTATCTTAATCACTCCTATAATCGCTGGTCAGAATAGATATCTAATTCAACATATAGAAATACTAGCTTCTCCCAGCAGATTCGCCCGCGTGTAAAATGTTCTAAAATTCAGATCATAATAATCATATATTCATGGTCTACCCGTTTCCCGTTTAAGTTTCTAACTTCAGCCAATTAATCAGTCAGTTTTTGCCTTTAAAAGAACAACCAGAAAAGTGTCAATGCATTGTAGAGACAATAAAATACATAGTTAGCTATTTTAATGCACCTCGCATTAAAATAGCCCGGCGATACTAAAATGTTTGTCTGGCACACCTTGACCAGACAGTCTCGCTTCCACCTACCTGGCTGGCTCATACATAGATTATTAAATCTATGAGCTCATTTTTTTGCCACGGCAAGAGTAAAAAAACCGGCCAAGTGCGAGTCGGACTCGCGCACAACGGGTTCCGTACCATTATCGCAAAAAACGGCAAAAAAAACACGTTTGTTGTATGGGAGCCCTACTTAAATATTTATTTTATTCTGTTTTTAGTGTATTTATTTTATTGTGTTGTTATAGCAGCAACAGAAATACATCATCTGTGAAAATTTCAACTGTGTAGCTATCACGGTTAATGAGATACAGCCTGGTGACAGACAGACAGACGGACGGACCGCGATGTCTCAGTAATAGGGTCCCGTTTTTACCCTTTGGGTATGGAACCCTAAAAAGTACCTATTCGTTATTAGTAGCTTGTGCCCAAGTCCTGTACCTAATAGTGAAGAGAAATTTTGTCTGTATTTAAACCAATAAAGGTCTTTTGATTTTAAGTTCATACTAGCTGTGCCCGCTTTTTCACTCCCGTCAGTTGCCTACCCAACCCTACCTACCTATCCTATCTACCTACTTACCTACCTACCCACCTACCCTACCTACATACAAATTCTACCTACCCACCAATTATTTTTCTTGGGTCTTTCTTCCGCGGATAATCTTAAAACCGCCATTCACAAAATGACGTCAAATGCACAACACCATCTATCAAATATGGAGTTTTTCAAAATCGGTTCAGTAGATCCAGAGACTACACCCTATAACGTCACAAACTGACAGTTCACAAATTAGTATAGATTTATGTCAACTTTCAAATTTATTACAATTTAGCTAAATCATCGTTTGGGGGTGATTTCAAAAAATAATAAAAGCAATCTTTATTATTCACTAGCTGACCCGGCAAACTTTGTTTTGCCATAAAAACACCAAACATTCATCTACCGTACCTACCCTACACTACCTACCCTACCCTACCTACCCTACACTACCTACCCTACACTACCTACCCTACCCTACCTACCCTACCTACCCTACCTTACCTACCTTACCTACCCTACCCTACCTACACTACCACCTTTTTTGTTTTCTTAACTTTTTTTTTATAAGAACCTTCTCCTAACAATAACAAACATCAAAAAAAGAATAAGCGAAATCGGTCCAGCCGTTCACGCGTGATGCCGTGACCAAGGGAAATAGGGATTCATTTTTATATATATAGATTTATGATAGCATTTGCGCCAAGTTTAAAGTATTGACCCAAGAAATCAGATTCTTTCATACAAACTTCAACAACCCCTAAATCATCATTTGGGGGTAGTTTCGAAAAACTAATAATGATAACCTTTATCATTTACTTCTATTTGTACCAAGTATCAAGAATTTTGGCCGAGGGAATTAGATTATTCATACAAACTTTCAATCTCCTTTTTACCCCCTTAGGGTTGGAATTTCCAAAATCCTTTCTTAGTGCTCACTTACGTCACTTGAGGAACCTTCCTGCCAAATTGCATGCTTCTAGGCTTAGCGGTTTTGGCTGTGCGTTGATCGATCAGTCAGTCAGCCAATCAGTCAGTTTCTTCAGATTTATTATATACTAGCTGTTCCGCCAAGCCGCGGGCTTCGCTCCCGTGGGCCATCCCACATGACCCGTTATCGGGATTAAAAAATAGTCTATGTCACCCAGCAATAATGTAGCTTTCTATTGCTGAAAGAATTTTTTAAATCGGTCCTGTAGTTTCGGAGCCGATTCGGTACAAACAAACAAACAAAACAAAAAAATCTTTTCTCTTTATAATATTGGTATAGATAAAACATATAATAAATCTGTTGGTTATCCTTTAACACCCCGGCAATTTATTTAAGAAATACAAAAACGACTTTTCTACAGATTTATAATATATTTATTATATGTATTGATTGATTGATGATGATTAATTTAAAAAAAAACCGGCCAAGTGCGAGTCGGACTCGCGCATGAAGGGTTCCGTACCGTTATTGCAAAAAACGGCAAAATAATCACGTCTGTTGTATTATTTTATTCTGTTTTTAGTATTTGTTGTTATAGCGGCAACAGAAATACATCATCTGTGAAATTTTCAACTGTCTAGCTATCATGGTTTATGAGATACAGCCTGGTGACAGACGGACAGACAGACAGACAGACGGACAGACAGATAGACGGATCGCGGAGTCTTAGTAATAGGGTCCCGTTTTTACCCTTTGGGTACGGAACCCTAAAAATCGTCGTTAAAAAAAACTCCTTATTGTGTGCTTCTTGTGTACTGAGAAAAGCTTGTCCAGCTTCGAAGGTTCGTTCCTATTTGGCGTCGAAAATTATAAATTAAAATATCCCTTGCCCTTAGCCCTTATCCCCATTTATTTTTGTCAGCGCAGCACTTTTTCTTCTTTCTTAAAGATGTATGCTTCCATAGAAATATGATTGCCGTCATCCACAGATCTTTGATTGCCGTTTTAGTAAATTATTCTGGTAATTTGGCAGTTTTTGTCAAATTCTACCTCGAGATCCCTTAGCAAATTCTCGCAATATCCTATGGTTAAATTTGACCATAAGGGAAAATTTAGTGTTCCTTTTTTTACTATCCTCGGTTGACCTAAACGCTGTTTTAGGTCAACAGCTTTTTTGTCTGTTTAGAGTGTGTAGTCAGCTCTACCACATCTCAACTCTCGAGGCACTCGAGACCGTCTAGTGTTCATCATTCGAGACTTCGCTTGCTGTTGCAATTTCTTATTTAGATAGGATATCTTCGGCCATATGCATTAGCTTAATAATGTTTAAAATTAGGAATCTTTCTAAAGCTTCCTAAGCTCCTTGCATCTTGCGTGAACTGAACACTGAAACCACTTTCTGCGGTAATACCACACATTCTTCCAACTGTTGCCATAGTGCCATGATAGGTGGTAAGTTTATGAATTAGAGAACTGCTTGATTAGTTCAACCCACTCCCATCTTAGTCCCCATTTATATGTTCAGTTAACAGATGTTTCCATTGACCAAATGCTTTGATATGTCAAATCTCATTTTACCATGCAACAGCGTAAAATATCTACCAAAACTTTATAGTTTGCTAGTTTGTTAGTTTGTTTCGCTGTTGCGTGGATAACCACGCAATCGAACCTTTTTCTTCACCACCAAAAAGGAAACCCAACGTTATTGACTCGTCACATTATGAATCTCATCAATTTACCTGCAAAATAATGAAGTCAACCTTGAACTTATAACGACTCTACCATTTATAACTCGTAGCTTGATTGTTCACATAATTATCTCGCATGTAAAACTAAATGAGTAGGCTTGTAAAACTCGAGTACCAAACAAAGGTATCATATAAATCCAAGTTGTCAGTATCTGCGTACAAATGTTACAATACAAATAGAGCAAAACGATCATAATTCCGGCGGGCCTGACGCCGCGCGCCGCCGGCACGGCGCGACGTACCGTAGCTCGTTGTGGGCCGGTTGTGTGTTGACGTGACGGCGCGCGGCAGGCACGCGGCAGAGACTAGCTCGTCGTCTCAGCGCGACTAGCCGAGAGGCGAGCTGAGTGCATTGCAACATGCAGGAGGGACAGAGCCGGCAGCGGGCCCCCACTCTGCCCCGCGCTACCGGCCGCTCGCACGCCAGTTTGCCGTTGAGCGTCTCTAGCGGCGCAGGCATTTCGCAATGAAAACGTCGTGATCGGCGTTGTTCGCGTCGGTTTCACATCTTGTGTGCCTTTGTTTAGTGTTCATTGACAGTGTAATTGGTGTTGTTACAATAGTGAAGATGCCGCCTGTGCGACATGGCGACGCGTAGTTGACATGTCGCTGAGCGCGCCCGTCCAGGCGGTGCGCGGGACTAGGACCAACAGCCTCGACCAACTCGATTTTCAGGAGCGCAGGCAACTGATTGCGAGTTCTTTATCTCTTACTGATTTCTTACATGTCGGGGCAAAGGAGGTGGCAGCAGTCGCCGGTTAGTTCCCCTTCCCTTTTGTCTCTTTACGCCCAGGCACATTCCTAACAATAGCTTTGCGAAATTAAAACTACGTGCATAACTCAGCATTGTACTCTTACACACTTTTATTGTAACATATAGTTTCAACAAAAAAAGATCTCTCTTTTCTATTCATGCACTGTTGTGTTGACAATGTGTTTTAGATTTTACATTTTGGTTGTAAGGCACTAATGGAATGTATCTACAACGCAATTTTTGGCCATGATACGGCTGATATATTACCGGGACTATCCCATTACATCCCATGAAGTTTCAGAACTGACAAGGGGTCAATGATACAGATCATCCTAAATACATACTAAGAATGATGGGCATCAACAGTTTTATTGTATCATAACATGTAAATAATATATAGAATGGCTGCGTATATAATCTGTAGACCACAGACCTTACAATTAGTTTTTGGGGATGTCCAGAAAATAAATGATTCATTGTAAACTCAATGATCGCTCGAAGATTCTGAATAACACAATAATTTATTCAGCCTTAGACGTTGACTAAAATCAGGATAATGCTATAGCAAGGTGTTGTAACTCGGAACAATGAATGATATTATTATTGGCATCACGCTACCTGCAGGAGTGGTTTGGGTTAGTCACGAGTCACGACATCCCACAATGTCTGCCTATTTTTCATTAGCACTTGCGTGTCTTACACTACCTATATTTTTTATGTTCTCAACAAGCATAATTTTTAATTAGAATATAATGAAGGAAAAATAATTAAATTTCTTTCTCCCTAAAGGCCATAACGTATCTCTATCAGTTTGGCGAAATCGACCATCAATCAATTTGCCTAGCCTTGATGTTTTTTTTTTCAAACTATGTTGGGGGTCGGTTTTCAGTCTAACCGGATTCAGCTGAATACCAATATTTTACAATAGCTTTTGCCCGCGGCTTCGCCCGCGTAAAAAGTGTTTTATCATCCCAAGGGAAAACAAATTATCCTATGTTCTTCCCAGGGTATCAAACTATCTCCATGCCAAATTGCATCTAAATCGGTTCAATAGATCCAGAGATTACTCTAGATGAGATGGATGTAGGGGACAACCACATAATTTTTACCTCTTTATAATATTAGTATTGAAATATAGATGGAGCGACTGCCTATCGGACCTCCTTAACCTGGGTTAAGGAGGTTACTGGTAACTGGGAGATATGATACCCCTTAGCCACCGTACCGGACTACCCGTAACGAATGTCAAAGATCTTCAAATGACAGCCGGAAGATTAATAAAATATGTCTCACCTGAAATAATACCAGTAACCATATTATAGTTACTAAGTAAATCCAAAATTATCTGAAATGCCAGATACATTGTCATTACCAGAGATATAGCCAACAGCGTATACTTAGTCGTTTGTTTCGGGTTACGTTAATGATAGTAGGATATTGTATCTTTTTTGTCCCAAGCATCTAGATTACAATTTTACTGATTCAGTTGGTAATAAGCTTCGTTGGTATCTGTCATAATGACAGAAGGCAAAGATCTCAGAACTAACCTTAAGTTAAACTTGCTTCAAAGCAAGTATTAAGGCCAGTCTTAAGGTTAAATAGCATTGATCTTATTTGTTGCTTATAAAACATTGTAACTTGGACACTTTCCGTTTCAATTCAGTTTTAAACTAACGGAAAAAAGGAGAAGCGGTTCTGCAATAGTTATAGTTTTTTGCTTTGCATCGATTTCTCCGACATTTCTTGTCTAATTTACGGGATTCTTTTTTAATTAGCAGCCCGTGGATTGGTCCCAAAAATTTCACTAGCTTTGGTTCAGCCAGCCGTATTGTAATCGTATGTAACCGAACTTACACGTTGATGAAATTCTTTTTGCAACTTAACGAGTAGTGAAACCTGTGGAACACGAACTCGACAAGGAAATCTGTTCGAATAAAGTATGAAAAAGTTAAAAAATTAAAATCATAAACCAAACCAAAACCTCATAAACCAACAATCAAGACGATGACGACTTCAAAAGACGACCAGCTCATACGCAAACCGATATAAAATAGCTGCCCGCGGCTTCGCCCGCGTAAAATGTGTTTTATCATCCCAATGCAGTACAAACTATCCTATGTCCTTAGGGTCTCAAACTAACTCTATGCCAAATTTCATCTAAATCGGTTCAGTAGGTCCAGAGATTACCCCGTACAACCTCACAAACTTTACCTCTTTATAATATTAGTATAGATTAATTCAATTGTATTCTGTAGCATAGTGGAGACATATAAACTACGCAATTATTATGCGATTACTATGTGAAAATGGTAATATATGCCATTTTAAAACAACTTGTTTCTTCGTGAATAGTTGTTTTTATACACTTCGAACACAAAAGAGGCTCAACTTGATGGGAGACTGATTTTACTCACGTTTTCTCGAAGCTTATATCTACATGGTGTGGTTATTGAAAGTGAAATGCTAACTCATATATTTCTTAGAACTTTTAGTACTGGTTTGCTTCAGTACTGCCTCTAATAGCGTTGTAACACTGATTTATATCAATAACTCATACGTTAGGCGACATTGTATGTACCTAGATGTATTGTTAGCTTATTGCGCCATAATACACCAGATGGACAGATCTCGTTTTCTTTCTTCTTTCCTTGTCCGTCATGTCGTCTCTAATTCGTTGTTGATGGACGAACTTCTTTACTAGTCCATCCAGATACTAGCAACTCTACGAATAACATTGTGTTCGGACACTCGTGTTGAAATGGACAGTAATAGATATATGGATGATAGGCAAATTCTTTTATATTTATGATATGCTGATGAACAATCTTATCAAACAATTCAATGTGCTGTATAGGCAGTTTTTGTATAGAAGAAAATATTGTATGGTTCAAAAGCGGAGGAGCTCGTGGCTAAATAATAACAGCCGCACTGTTCGATCATCAAGGTTAAGCAACGCTCGACGAGGTCGGCCCGTGGATGGGTAACCATTTTTCAACATACCGAGTTTCCTCCGTGCCTCGGAAAGCACGTTAAGCCGTTGGTCCCGGCTGTCATTTGAAGATCTTTGACAGTCGTTACGGGTAGTCAGAAGCTTGAGATCTGACACCAGTCTTGCCAAAGGGTGCCGTGTTATCCAGTTACTGGGTTGTGGAGGTCTGATAGGCAGTCGCTCCATGTAAAACACTGGTACTCAGCTGAATCCGGTAAGACTGGAAGCCGACCCCAATAAAGTTGGGAAAAGGCTAGGCAGAAGAAGATTGTATGGTTCAAAAGTTGCTATTGTCGTGTTAAAAGCATAAAAACTCCCTAGCTACCAAAAGCAATAATTTCATCGCAACATTTCATGCCCATGACCATCAAACTTAGCAGGTAGACACCCCGAAATCTCACTATAACCTTATGGGACCCTACTTCGATATTATTTAAGTTACCCAGTTTTTTGTGCACTACCTGTTGTCTTCACCAATTCCATAAAAGTTTTGTGGTTGTTACCGCTATACTGTTTATGTATGACCATGTATGTAACAATGTATAGGTACAAATGGTACAATACATTATGGATATTAGCGATTATCTCTTGTATTATTCACAGCTCGATGAGGTCACATTGTAGCTCTCGCTGTACCCATTTGCTAATATAGGCTTAGTATTGCCAAACCAGACTTAAACTTATTTTAGAAATGCAAAATATTACTCGATGCTTTTGTGAAGTTAATGTGTGACTAAGGACAAAAAGTATTACATAACAATACTTAACTTTATAACAAGGAGGATTAGTAATCTCGTTAAAATGAGAAATAAAATATGTAGGTTAATTTCCATCGTCGTTAAGAATATAATATTAGATCGAATAATAATTATGTTATTAAAATTTTATTATTGTATTTTTATTTCATTCAAATGCTCGATAATAGTTTACTTGTTCAAAAACAGCTATAGAATTTTTAAACACGACTTAAATACCATTGATTCTGAACACAGCACGTCCTACGTGCCCGCTGATTGGCCCGCACTAATTGAAGTCAACGTTGACATTCATTTACTGATGAACAAACAGTAGCAATATTTTAAACCCAATTATCGGGACGAAGCGGGTACTACTTCATGTTGAATTATTTGCATTCCTCAAAGGATATTGTTTTATTTTGTCAACGACATTTCTAATCTAAAGGTCAGCGGGTATCTCACAAACATTCACATATACATTTTGCTAACAGTTCCAGATAATGTAGAATTGATATAAATAGTACTGCATTGGCTATCAATATATTCACATGCATGTATTTACTAATGTTCCTTTGTTACCGCAGGTGACACTCGAGATGCATATTAACTATGGCACATGGCACCTATTCGTTACGCAAAGGTGCTGTTGAATCATTGCAAGTGTAATTGAATGATGTTTGAACACTCCCTTATTGTTCCACGAGTACGAACATAACTTTAATATAAACTTAAGTGGTATAATTCAGTACTTAGTCAGTTAATTGATTTGTAAATTTTGTACTGACGATACTCGGAAGGGGTTACGTTTGTGTCGTGAAGACATTATAAAATAAATAATTCACAAAGGGCCCTCACTTGTCACTAATGGTAGTTTACATAATTAACCGTAATAAATTTATTTTGGAAGGCCTTTAGCAGTTAATGCTATTGTTTAAACCCCGGATCGAAGGACCAATATGTTAACGCTGTTAAATTTTTAATTAATAGTGAGTACCAAATGACAATAGAAGTAGTCCAGTCATGGTCCAGAGACTCCACAGAATGCGTTTCTGTTTTTATTTGGGACGATATAACAGTTATTTTTACAAATCCCTTAGTACTTACTATCGCAAATGGAAAATTGTACGCAGAGCCGCAATAAAATCTAGTTTATGATGGAATTTTTCTGTAATTATCTTGTAATCATCATCTAAATCATTCTTCAAATATCAAACATGTTTTAGTACTGACTTCCGTTAGCACTAGATTGTAATGTAGTCATAGCTTGATTGTATGTTTTACAGTCCTCAAACATTACTAAGGTTTCTTTAAGTACTCAGTTTCTTACGACTTATTGTCGGGCCTGCGTTGTCCCCCCATATCTAAGCACTAATGCTGTAACAAGGAAATATTGTAAAAACAAACCAATTTTTTTTATAAGAGTAACCGTGGAGTTTCTTGCCGGTTCTTCTCCACAGGAAACTACCAACCCGAACCGTGCACATTTTGTCGACGTTTTATAAGTGCCCATGTAGGCCTATGTGAAATAAAAAACATTTGATTTGATTTGATTTGAGTACTTATATTTCACCTAACGATTCTATTATTAATTTTTCACTGCATAAAAAGTTTTCCGTTTCTTGCTTTACTTCAAGTTCTGCCTTTATTCGTTCAGTATAAAAGACTGCATGATCTATATATTATATATAAGTCTATTCATAAGATTGCTGGTAGTACCTAACTATTTCGATATCATTGTCAGAACCTATCACAATATCTATAATCTATCATGAATAAATTCGAGGTCGTAGAAGGTAAGGACCTCAAATCTTTGTAGCAAGGTGAGAGAAGTGAGGACGCAAGGTGCGTTGGTGGGCTCTGGCAATTGTTGTGGGCGAGTCACTTCGTCACGAACCGGTGACTCATATTTGGCAAATTAAACGTTACTGCCATCACACCCATAACCCCTACACTTGCCTTTTTCGATTGGTCACGTCACGTTTGTTGTGTCAGTGTTGATGAGATTTTTTTAATAAGATACACACTTGTCTGCCAGAGAACTGTTTGAATAGCCAAAGGGCTATTCATTTGTTGAAGATGTTATGTATATTGCCAATATATTGGTGCGAAATTACAAATATAAAAATACGAGAAGTGTGGCTTCTGCTATTCTTAATCCTGATTATACCTTGTCTCTTTCTCTAGATGGGGGTATTGGTTAATTGAAAATAAAACATTTGTTAGAGGTGTAGCATCCTTCCATTTTTACCCGACTGCCGAAGGAGGGTAGTGTGTTTATCAGTCTATGTATGTATGTTTGTTCAAATTCAAATTAAATTTATTGCATCCATAATGTACATACAGGTGGTAAAATATTAGTTAAAGAAACAATTATGGATTATGGAATTATGGATTATGGTTCCTTTTGATGATTCTTACGTTAATCGATTCGTCTCCTTTCGAGTGTCACTTGCTACATTAAAATTGGAAAATAGAAAAATGGTGGATTTTGGGCGCCATATTGTAGAGGCCCAATTATTTTTAAATTCTTAACCCATCGTGTGGGGTATCAAAATAAAGGGTTTTAAGAGGTGATTTCAAAAATATATAACATATGTTTAAATGTACCTAATTTAAAAAAAAAATAACTTAAGAGTTACACCGTCGACCACATCATCGCTTATCATCAGGTGAGATAGTGGTCAAGCGCGAGCCTACCAATAAAAAAATAAAAATAGTAAAACCCGACTGCTTAAGAAGCGAACTAAAAAGACGTAAACATGAAGAAAATCATGCTGTGCAGTCGACGGATACATCTGGTTTTGGTCAGCCAGCTCGCGAATATTGTATCCTCCGACTGCACAGCATATTTTTTTCTTGTTTACGTCTTTTCGGGTTTTATGATTTTTTTTATTATAATTTAAATACTACCTTGATTATGAATTTTATGATTCAACGTGCTTTCATTTGACACCCCAAAAATTTAATTTTATGGATGTGTCTGTCTCCTGGTAATGGTAAAGTTGAAATCTGTACAACCAAAATATTTCTCTTCATAATGTGGCTATGAGTCTCCCACGCTATCTATATCACTTCGCGAAATGTTATATATATTTTGTCAAACACTTTCAGAGAAAGTCGCCTGCATAATTATGTCAAACAGAAAGTTTTCCTAACCGTTTTACAAATTTTAGCATAAAACACATAAACGACACTCGCGACAGTCATTATTTAAATACATTAATACCTAAATTGGCGTGAAATGAAGTATTATTTTTTAATATAAACAATAATATTATTGTTAAGGAACATAAAAATACCTTGAATAAATGGATTAGGTACTTCTATTATAAAATATGCGGATCTGGTGCGGATTTAAAATAAAATTCTAATAGCGGTTTGCGCGGTATTTATAACTAGCAAAATACATGATGATTCATGTGTAAATTATTCCAATAATGATCTTATGAAAATAATCATTTTCTGTAATATCCGTAGTAAGCTTTGAATAACTTTTACAAGTTAATCTGTTATTTATAAATGCATGAATGTTATTTATTATTCTCAATTAGTTCAGACCTCCCAGCAGACAGTTATGTAATTTATTAATCGATATTTTGCTCTTGTAATTTGATTGATGAATGATTTATTATAGTACGGCATCCTACGTAAAAAGTTCTTTAAAATAAAAGGGTTTATAAGAAGGAAACAATAATAACAAAATATTTTTCTTCAGCAAGGCAATTCAGCTCTGGATATTTAAAACTTAGGCCTACATAATTAACACATTTACCTACATAAAATTAATGAGTGACAGTACCTACTGTAAATGTTAAGTACGCAGATAATTTGTTTTCTTTGTTGATAAGGTAATGGTGGCGTCGAAAAATGAATTGTCGCTTATCTGGGGCCGAATTCTTCGACAAATATTTTTAGATTGTTCAGTCATACTAGCGTCCTTTTTAGATGTCGTTATCTTATTCATACACGCAACTTTATTTGAAAATATGTAATGGTGGAAATATAATCATGTTTGTTTTGTTAGGGTAAACAATCACGCTTAGAGTTTGGCTATTATAACTATGCATTATTCAAAAAATGTGGGTAACCGAAAATTTGAGGAAGTTAACACCGTCTGTACTATGAAAATTGATTTTGATAGTTGTTTCTTTTTTGGTGTTTTTGATAGATTATTTTGTTTAGTACCTGGGCGACCGAGCTGTGCTCGGTAAAACAGAGAAAACGACGTTTTCTAAAAATGAAACCTATCTAGATCGATTTATCGCCACCGAAAC
Organism: Anorthoa munda; assembly: GCA_945859665.1. Classification (NCBI taxonomy): domain Eukaryota; kingdom Metazoa; phylum Arthropoda; class Insecta; order Lepidoptera; family Noctuidae; genus Anorthoa; species Anorthoa munda. The sequence goes on along the minus strand of OX243905.1, from coordinate 13,328,691 downwards.
AACCTGCATACAAAATTTCATGAAAATCGTTGGAGCCGTTTCCGAGATTCAGATTATATATATACATATATTCAAGAATCGCTCGTTTAAAGGTATTAGATATTATGATTCATTCCTAAACAATAGTCACTTTGGTACGATGGTTGCAGTGTGGATTTGATACTGTTTTGTCACTTTGAGTGACCGTTTTCTCAGTGTGTGATTATTGCAAACCACAACTTTGTTGTTTAGCTTCATAATGTTGTAATTTGACACCATCTTCTTCTAAACGAATCTTGTAAACATTGTCGTTTTTGGCTAAGAACGACATCGTGCTGTTCCTTCACATCTTGGAATTTACATAAAATGTAATATAATAACTCCCGCAATCCACTTCTAATAGGTTTAACCATTTGTGTAATTGGATTTGTGAAAAACAATGTACAGCGTAAGCAATCTGACAGCTTCTACAATACCAAGAAAGTGGCAGATGTAAACGCATACCACATACAAAACTTTTTGGGGATACCAATTGTGAGTTCTGCAGAGTTATAGCCAGAGTCTAGCATCTTGAATATAGACCCCTATCAGCTCAATTAGGGCTCTTTGTCCTAACTGACGTTAAAGATACTAGTAGATACTAATATTACAAATAGGTAAGATTTGTTTGTAATGGATAAATCAAAAACTACTTAACCGATTTAAAAAATTCTTTCGCCAATAGAAAGCTAAATTATTCCGGTGTAACAAAGGCTATTTTTTATCCCGTAGATGGGTCCTTTGGGGTGGGCCACGGGTGCGAAGCCGCGGGAAAAAGCTAGTATCTAATAAATCTACAAGTATATTCCGCTAGGTACGGGATTACTAGAAGCGCTTACATAATGTAAGGTGCATGTTGCATAACATATCGAAGCCATATAAATGAAAAACGCACTGCGGCTGAAAGAATACTCAACTTTATAAGTTGAAAGAACGGTCACCAACAACGCAATAAATTTTCTTATATTTCACTCTCTGTTGTATAAAAATATGTATATACTTAAGGGCCTCTAAACTCTTTAGTGCCGTAAAACGATAACTTTCTAAAGCCTACTACTTAGTAACGGCTAGATTAAGTTTTGAAAAAAAATAAAAAATATTATTGTTTCATGTACATTATTTGTGAAACATGTTTTTTTCGTATAACAGATAGATTTGCTTTAAAAAAATCGCTACTTTTGGATACTCCTCCAAAACAAATCGAATGTTTAAAAATATTTTTACATAGAAAAAAGTATGGCTGGAATTTCTTCATAACTGAAACAGCATATTATGTAAATCAAAAAATATTTTGCAAATAAAACTGCCCAAATAGAGGTTCAATATTGATATTCTGGCTCCGAACGGGCATACGGCCAGTACTGCGTTAACATTGGGATACGCCTTAATGATTAAAATCTTAGTTGATAAGCGACAGATTACCAGATGTTTAATTCAAATTGTCTATAGAAAATGTGATAATCCCTTGTTAAACTGCCCAGTATTTTTTATAAATAAGGTCTTATGTGGAGAATATTGTGTTCTAGATAGTCTTGAATTGGAAGCTATTCTAGTAGTTTGTAAGTATGAACATTCATTACACGCAAAGTTTCGTTTAAATTGTTGCAAGATTATACTTCCCCAAGTGATCATCTTATTCTGTACAAGTTTTTGTACTGTATTTCTTGGAAAATTGAAGTTGAAGTTATTTCGACTCGGCACTAAAGACGCCAGCAGCATATCAATGACTTGTTCCTATAGTTTGATATGCATACCTTGTAAGTCCTGCCTTTCTCGTGATCATCCTATCCTGTTTCTTGATTATTCTCGAAGATAGAATTAAGTGTATAACCTCACGAAACCGTCGATACTCAATCGTTTATATTATTTTTGTCTTCTTCATTGTGAGTTGTAACATTTATCAATTCCATATGAATTGATAAATGCAACTGGAATACAATGGTACTAAATGTATAGATTTGTGGTCTTGGCAGGCGACGGGAAAATTTCTCTTTTGTAGGTATACTTAGTTCTCCTTGGTATTGTGTTGTGATAGGCGCGGACAGTTTATAACAATAGATTCTCGACGTAATGGGGCCATTGATTGTGTGGATGTATCGTGAATGTGTGGTTACTATTTGTACTCGTCTTGCTAGTACCTACGTATATTGTATCAGTATCAAAGCTGTCTCTCAAAGTATGTTTCACTAAGCTTTGGCTTGTAGGGTTCCGTACCCAAAGGGTTAAAACGGGACCCTATTACTAAGACTCCGCGGTCCGTCTGTCTGTCTGTCTGTCACCAGGCTGTATCTCATGAACTGTGATAGCTAGACAGTTGCTATTTTCACAGATGATGTATTTTTGTTGCCGCTATAATAACAAATTCTAAAAACAGAATAAAATAAATATTTATGTGGGTCTCCCATACAACAAACGTGATTTAATCGTCGTTTTTTGCGATAATGGTACGGAACCCTTCGTGCACGAGTACGACTCGCACTCGGCCGGTTTTTTGACCCCCATGCGAATGTCTTCAACTTTTGATGCAAAAACTATACACCAGGCAGATGTGTACAAAATGGTGACCAATACTCGTATTTATTTTATTGTGATGGAAAGAGACCTTCCCATCAGTGAGACAATACCCGACCGATATCTTTTGTTAATAACTTTTAAGAAAATAACACAAAAAGGCTAATAATAACATAACTTAGGTCCTGTTACATTTTAGTATACTCATAAAGTTCAATGACATAATCATTCAAATAAGTTATTTTTAAACCACTACGTGACAATGCTTTCCTTATTGAGAATATTCCTTTTGTCCGCTTGACGAAAATTATACACGAACTCAAATAAGACTTGTAAGATGAGAATATAAGTTTCCAGTTTGATTGACATTTATATTGTTTTGTTGCAGCAAAGAAACAAAATGGTTCTGCGGTACGCACGAACAGCTTGGGGTCGGGCGCGCGCACGCCTCCGGCTGAGCGGACCAAGTCCAAATTCTCAGCTTTCGGTAGACTTTTCAAGCCATGGAAGTGGAAACGGAAAAAGAAATCAGAAAAGTTCGAAGCTGCTTCTAGAAGTGAGTACCTGCATCTTAACTATCTGTTATCGTAACACGCGAGGTGATAAACGGTCATCTTGATAACCGGAACCGGACATGATTCAGACATGACGTGGAATCTTAAACAGTTTTGTTTTATCTGTAATCACAATAAAATCTCTGCGGTCTTTTAATTTTAAGATCATATTTGAGATAAGTTTTAGTCGAACCTTGAAGCAGCATCCCCTCAGCCGGCGCGCGACCTTATAAGGCGTCCGTTTGATTGTTTTTCTATAGTGTCTTTGGGAAACAACAAACAAACAAACAGATTTTTCAGTAAGTAGATAGCACTGAATGGTACGTCCAGACACCGCTGGTGCAATCTAATAATGAATAGACAATTAGACATAAACATTCAAGTGCTCTGCTACGTATATTTATGTGTATATACCACTATGACGAGTATCACATACTTTACTTATCACCATTAAATAAAAAGTTTTGGATTCTGAAATTTTAACCAAGCTCTGATCAGAAAATTAACTTTAGTGAATTGTCAAACCAGTTGTCTGAGTAGTTTTGACAACAAATCGAATGAATACAGAATAAGGTTTCAGAAGGCCTAAAAATTAAAACCTGATAACCCTTTACACGAAATAAATACTATCATTTAATTTATATGTTTTACGAAAAAGTTATATAGAGATCGATATAACTTTTTCTCTCTAACTCCACTCCGTTTCATATTATTTGTATCTGATTTAGACTAAAAATCTTATTTTGAATTAATGAATTCAATCATTCATTAATTGGGTGTATTATGAAATGTACAATAAAAACAATATTTTTCTGTTTGCAGCCTTAGAGAGGAAAATATCCGTCCGAGCGAATAGAGATGAGTTGGTGCAGAAAGGTATACTTTTACCAGAAAGCCCGGTCACACCAGTGCCCGAAGTCGGTGAGTACTGAACATCTAACTAGTTAAATATTAAAAAAATATTATTAAGAAGATCAAAGGCCTGATACAGAAGGCAGTACTCCTTGATGCGGCTCGCATTATGAAGAGGTTCCTGTCTCTGGAGACCTAACCACTGGTAGCTTGGACCCTGTTCCTGATACCGGTGGCCCTCTATTTTTAATATTTTTACCCGACTGCCGAAGGAGGGTAATGTGTTTATCAGTTTATGTATGTATGTATGTTTGTTCCTATGTGGCGTTCTAGAGACCAAACGCGTGGGCCGATTTTGATGGTTCTTACGTCAATTAATTCGTCTTAATCCCGCAAGTGTCACTGGCTACATAACAATTGGAAAATAGGAATATGGCGGTTTTAGGGCGCCATATTGTGGGGGCCCAAATTTTTTTTTTTCTTCCAAACCTATCGTGTGGGGTATCAAAATAAAGGATTTTAAGAGGTGATTTCAAAAATATATAACACTTATATGTTTAAATGTACCTAATTCGAAAAAAAAATTACTAAAAAGTTATACCTAAATAAAAAAAGTTAATTAAAAAAATCAAAAAACCCGACTGCTTGAAAAGCGGACTAAAAAGACGTAAACAAGGAGAAAAACATGCTGTGCAGTCGGAGGATACGTCTGGTTTTGGTCAGCCAGCTCGCGAAGATGTATCCTCCGACAGCACAGCATGATTTTCTCCTTGTTTACGTCTTTTTAGTCCGCTTTTCAAGCAATCGGGTTTTTAGATTTTTTTAATTAACTTTTTTAAATGTATTTTTTTAAGTTTTCTTTTTTTTTTATATTTAAAACTGTATTAATTAATAATGAAGATAAATAAAGTTAATAATAATTAAACCTAGAGAAACTGCTAAGTGTTCACGGATAAAAAATATTAATTCACGTAATAGTTTGCCATTGTGCTAAATTTAATTCAAAGCCGTTCAGCCGTTTATGCGTGATAGAGAACCAACAAACTAATGTTGGTTACCATGAATATTGATTTTCTGCTGTAAATAGAAGTCAGAAATTCGGTCAGCCTTTAAAAATTACTTAAAGGACGTCCAGATCAGAGCGCTCCGTTTAAAAACACTGCTCAGCCATAATAATATCTGCATACCGTGGCATAGTTCGGTATGGGTAGGATTACCATTTCGAAAATTTAAAAGCCGGTCTTTAAAAAAATGTCCGGACATTTTACATTTGAATTTTTACATCTTTTACATCTGAATGATTCAGTTAATAAAAGTTAATTAAAAAATTCAAAAACCCGACTGCTTGAAAAGCGAACGAAAAAGACGTAAACAAGGAGAAAATCATGCTGTGCTGTCGGAGGATACATCTTCACGAGCTGGCTGAACAAAACCAGACGTATCCTCCGACTGCAAAGCATGATTTTCTCCTTGTTTACGTCTTTTTAGTTCGCTTTTCAAGCAGTCGGGTTTTTGAATTTTTTAATTAACTTTTTTTATTTATAACTTTTTAGTTTTTAAGCTATTGCATAGCTTCTATCACGGGCCTTGAGCGCGGGGACCGAATCCAGAAATTCCGTAACGAAAAAAAACCTCACGCTCCCCACTCCGACGGGCAAGGTGGTGTGGCTTGAAGGCCGTGCATCGTCTAACGTCGTTTCAGTTCGGCAGTCTTCGACACGGCGTTGTGTGCGATTAGACGTATTGTACGAACTCTCTCTATTATTATATTATTATTATCTCCTTTATTCAGTACATTTCTTATTATTTACATTTTTAAATATTTTTATAACATAAATTACAAAAAAGAAAAAACATTTAAAAATATAAAAAATAGAGGCCCACCGGTATCGGGAACAGGGTCCAAACTACCGGCGGTCAGGGCTCCAGAGAGAGGAACCTCCTAACAATACGAGCCGTGTCCAGCAGTACTGCATTCTGGATCAGGCCCTTGACCCAGCCGCCTAACGAGAGCCTCCTAAGGTGTTGGTCGAGGCTCGTGGCTATTAAGCCATTGGCCGACACGACTATCGGTACAATTATCGCTGTGTCCACATCCCACATGTCGACAACCTCGCGAGCCAAGTCAAGATACTTGATTTGCTTATCTTTCTCGGTTTCACGAGGTTCCCGTCATGCGGGACGGTAATGTCAACAATCATTGCACGCCTCTCGATTCGGCCCACCACCACAATGTCAGGCTTATTGGCTACAATAGTCCTGTCAGTGATGATGGACCGATCCCAGTACAATGTGATATTGCCATTTTCGAGAACTGGGTCGGGCACATACCTGTAGTACGGTACCTCCGATGCCACAAGAGTGTATTTCAGAGCAAGTTGCTGATGGATAATCCTGGCTACAAGGTTGTGCCTATGCAAGTACTCTTCGTTAGCTAGCCGAGAACAACCAGAGATAATGTGGCGGATCGATTCACCCGGGCGGTGACATGCCCGACAGATGTCAACCGTGCCATCCTTCACAATAAATCTCCGGTAGTTATTCGTCATGATAACTTCGTCCATAATTGCACAGACAAAACCTTCGGTTTCCCCAAAGAGGTCACCGAAACGCAGCCAGGCTACGGACGCTGACTGATCTACATCGGACCCATGTAGGGCCCGGAAAAAGCGTCCGTGGAGCTCCTTACTCTGCCATACCTCCCTGCGGTCGTTAGTATCAAGCACTACAGGCTTGCGCCAATAAATAAATAAAAAAAAATTATAATTGCATAAGTTGATACAAAATGCTATGCAATAGCTTTACCGCGACAGTCCCCGAGTGCCACACGTCTTTTTTTTTTTTCGAATTAGGTACATTTAAACATAGAAGTGTTCTATATTTTTGAAATCACCTCTTAAAATCCTTTATTTTGATACCCCACACGATAGGTTCGGAAGAAAAAAAAAATTTGGGCCGCCACAATATGGCGCCCAAAAACCGCCATTTTCCTATTTTCCAATTTTCATGTAGCCAGTGACACTCGCGGGGTTAAGACGAATCGATTGACAGAAAAACCATCAAAATCGGCCCACGCGTTTGGTCTCTAGAACGCCACATAGGAACAAACATAATACATACTTACATACATACATACATACATACATACATACATACATACATACATACTTACATACATACATACATACATAGACTGATAAACACATTACCCTCCTTCGGCAGTCGGGTAAAAAAGGGCGAAAATTATTGTGACCAAGCTGTAGGCTTAATTATTTATGAATGGCAAAGGAATAGTCGACAATGACAAATAGATAGTGACAAAGTTTTTATTGCAACAAAACGATAGATTTTTGTCATACAAGCCAAAAAGCCGGACAAAATTGGGACAGGAGCCCAAACGTCCGGACATGTCTACAGTCATCATCATGTGATCAGTCTTTCTTAACCTAGGTTAAGTAAAACTGATGTTTTTATTTCATTCATTTTAGTCAGTAGTTAATAGAAATACTAAAGTCTGAAATCACAGTAAAACATATAACTGAAACATGTTTATTTTATTTCTTCTTCAGAACACATGTTTTGTAGAAACAGAGTTCAAGTGTGCTTGTACCGAAAATAGTACTTTATACACATGTTTAGGAAATAGATAAATATTATCTTTATCAACACAGCATAAGTAGATACTAACGATGTTTATCAAAATCAATATTATACTTTAATGGCAGTAAGTAACACAGGATAATATTCGTCTCGTAAATTCCTTTGAAGTCGTTTTCCTTAATGTTATTATTGTTCTAAGAAAACCCACGGGCTTACGGCAAACAATATATTTATTTATAATGATAATTTATGTTGAGTCACAGACTTTGATTGTCGAAGTACTTAAAGATATTAAACTGATTACCCAAAATATTATGTAAGTTTAGAGCATTACTTATTTATAGTAACAAAAGGCTGAAACAATATATAGTTTGTTGATTGAATTTAACTGTTTAGTGTTACTTCTTGACGTCTAAGTTTTTAATGTCTAGCTGGAGAAGGTCATAGTATACTTATATTCGCAAACAAGAAGTAGTTGTTCTAAGACAAGGATGAAAATACGGACAAAAAGCCGGCCAAGTGCGAGTCGGACCCGCGCACGAAGGGTTCCGTACCATTATCGAAAAAACGGCAAAAAAATCACGTTTGTTGTATGGGAGCTCCACTTCAATATTTATTTTATTCTGTTTTTAAAATTGCAACTGTCTAGCTATCATGGTTTATGAGATACAGCCTGGTGACAGACAGACAGACGGATCGTGGAGTCTTAGTAATAGTGTCCCGTTTTTACCCTTTGGGTACGGAACCCTAAAAATTTGTTAGCAATATTATTGTTATCAAAAGACACTTGACTCGGTGTGATTCATAACAATAATTTGACGCAGCTGTTGCATAAAGTAACAGTAGATAATAATTATGTTTAATTAGTGTAACACCCGAGGCTGGTACCGTTCAAACAACAACAAAAAACGGACTCCTCGAAAATGAACTTTAGATATTGTTTAAGTAACGAGACACCTACTTATTACCCCGGAATTAATGTAATGCACGTTATTACATTTTCTTTATTACTTTTTTTAGGGTTCCGTAGTCAACAACCCTTATAGTTTCGTCATGTCCGTCTGTCCGTCTGTCCGTCCTTTCGCATTTTAGCTCTGTTAATCTTAGTACTAAAAAGCTATAATTTGGTACGGATATCCTACATATTAATCACGCCGACAAGGTGGTAAAATAAAATAAAGAAAAAAAATTGTCTCCCTCCTGTACACGTAATTTGGGGATCTCTTTTTGTCGTCTTTCCCATGGTGTGGGGTCAAAAATATTACGGGTCTGTGAAAACCATTTTTCGATTCAGCGATCCGTTTCCGTTAAATTAAGCTTAAAATTGGTAATTTTTGTTAGAGTCAGTGTGCCCCCCTGACAGCTAAATGGTTGCTTTTGGATTTATGAAAAAAATCGCGGCAGTAGTAAATATAACGAAATTAAAAGGAAAATTATCACAGTTAAGTAGGCTTTATAAGTTTACGAGTAATAGTCGACCAACTTATAAAATGTATTTGGAAAATTAAAAAATATCTTTTCGTTAGAGCAGTGTTCGGTGCTTTAATTTTTTATGAATTTCAGTATTTTTATCTAATTATGTTGGCGAATGTAGCTATTTGTACGGAACCCTCGATGCGCGAGTTCGACTCGAACTTGGCCGGTTTTTATCTATCCGTTGATGCTTCGCTGCTGGGCATGGGCCGCCGCCTAGTTCAGACATTCCTCTCCCGCGCTGTCGCGAACCAGCTCTCATGACTTCTATTTTTCTCTCCTTTTCTTACCATAGATATAGAATATTCTGTACTTGTTCTCTAGGGGGGCTCCTAGCCAAGTTACAAACGTTTCGTATTCAATCTCTTTCTACAATCGTTAATGCCTTCTATTTGTTTGGTCTGAGTGTGTTAACGTTCAAATGTGTCATTCCGATACATTGATTAATTTTCTACAAGCGTTATCGATTGTAGATTGTCAACTTGGCTAAAGATGCTGAACTTCCGTACCGTTTTGAACGATACCAATATTAAATTACAATGTTTATCGTTATCGGTTATCGATCGATTTCCTATGTTGGAATTGTAGTTTTGTTTCACTAAGTTCTGTTGAACATCAAACCCCTACACCCTACTGGGCTTCACAGCAAGCACGTAATCCACCGTGTTACCGGTTCGTTGACATCCGTTTGTAAGGAGAACGCAATTTTGGTCTCATGCATGATCACAAGTGGACAACAATACCAAGCCAATTACTTCAGATGAACTATACTGTGCTACTGTTAAACGTTTTCAACATTTTTAAACCAGGGGGGAGGGTTCAGGGTCAGGGGTATGCTTTGGGAGAGATATGATCCATATAATTTGTTGCATAGTCCTCTAATTTTATTTGTTTTTATGAGCGATTTCTTAACCTCAATTTCGCGATGTGATAGGTAGCGATGGATTAAGTCTACCATTCAACGAGCGCGCCCGAAGGTGCTTTTTATCTCTTTTGTTTTTGGGCTAGTGGATTATATGTGCTGCAAGCTAAGCTGGAAGTAAACTACAACATTTTTTATAAAGAACATGAAGAAGAATAATTTAATAATAAATCTGGCATTTACTTTGGTCAGAGGATAAGCATTGCCATACAACGTGGCAATGCTGCCAGTCTTTTGGACACAATACCAGTGGACAACGGTGTGGAGAAGTTTTTCGACGCCATATTTTAGATTAGTTTATTTTAGGAGTTAGTTAGTACCTAGTTTTTGATTTAAGTGTATTTGTATGTACTTATAGTATTTTATAAACTGTTTATATTTGTATCTATGTAAATACAGATCATTACATTAACTAAAACTAGGTACCAATAAAGTAAACAATGAAAAAGCGACATTGACAAGTCTCTCTCTGGCCTGCCTCTGAGGTTTGCTGTTAAAGAACCTAATTATGGGTTAAAATCACCTTTTTGCATAAACTGTCCTATTGTATTTGTTCCTATGTTTTTGTATACAATAAAGAATACAAGAAATGAAACAGCATACAGTTTTTTCAAGATGCATCCATATCGATACTAACAATATTCTTCTTTACAGACGAACCAGTGTCTCCACCTCCCGGCGAGGAAGCGCGGGGCGACGTGAGCGCGGCGCAGGCGGCACAAGACCGGCTGGTGGGCATGCACGCCGCGCTGCAGGCTCAGCTCGCGTCGCAGCTGCAGCACCAGCACCAGCACCAACAGGCTGCCATGGCCGCTGCCGTCGCCGCCGCCGCTGCCGCGCACCACCATCAAAACAATAATGTCATAGGTCAGTTCTTGTTTCTATATTAGCTAGCACGACAGTAATTTAGTTTTTTTTGTCCAAAACTTAGCCACTTCCACGTCATCGTCGATGGCATCGGTGTTGGCTACTTAGTGCCTAATAGTACATTTCGTGTCGAGCATAAAAAGTCGAGATTTCAACACGAGCGATGTACCCAATTTCGTCGAAAGCTACATGCGAGTGTTAAAATAAAGCCTTTTTATGCGAGACACGAACGATTATTTTTCCACTACCTGATGAGCTTACTTAGTTAAATGCAAAAAAGTTCCAACAACAATTTATTAGAAACGTTCAGACTAAAAACCACAGACTATATACACACAATCAACGCGCGCTTTTTAGAGAGGTAACAGGTTCAGTATCATTCTGCCAGTTACATACTGATATCAAAACTCCATACGAAAGTCTTTTCATATATGTTATGTAATTTAGTTTTTTTTTTTATTTTTTTTTATAATCTTGTGTCTAAATGTTCATATTTCGAAACGAATTTCTTAGGCAATGTGTTACATATTAGACATGATAGTGGAAAAAGGCATTTTCTATCAACAGTACTGAGCCGAAATCTTCTTGTCTACGGGATAGACATGCATGACAGACGATGGACCATAGATGATGGGCTTTTAATTTCTCCGATAATAGGTTTAGTGATCCCAACATTAATGAATAATATTTGCATGAAAACCTAAGTAGTGCCAAGAATAACAGAACGGTCTTCGTCAAAGTATTTGCTTCTAGCCAAATAAATTAAAAAATAGAGAACAATTCCCAACTTCCTCAAATTATTTGCCTGAGTTAGTTTCAAAAATACCAGACTGCAATTTCCCAGAAACCCGTTTGTAAAAGAAAGCACATGAAAGTCTGTAGACTGCTAGAACAACCACTTCAGTTTCGTCTTGCACAACCTCTTGAAAGCTTCGACAATTTTGCTGAACCCGTTTTTCAATGTGGCTATCATGAATGTGAGGAGTATATGATTTTGTTAGTCTGAGTTCGTAGCGGACTTTTTGATAGTCTGAGCGAGCGTCTCCAGATTTTTAGAGCACGTCGCAAAGCACACTTTTATTTTGCACAAAACGTTTTGGGGACACTTTTATTATGCGTACAGCTAAGGAGTGGAATTCCCTGCCGGAGTCTGTGTTGCCCGATAGCAACAATCTAGGGGTCTTTAAGTCAAGAGTGAATAGGTTTTTTCTAGGCAAGCGTGCTTCACCGTCGACCACATCATCGCTTACTATCGGGTGAGATAATGGTCAAGCGCAAGCCTATAGACGATAAATAAAAGGAACCAAGCATAATGTACATACACAAAAACAAAGGCTTTAATGGCATATTTTTTTTCAATAATATATAACATATCGTTTAGCATCTTACGGGGTAATATTTAAAGAACCTACTCAGTTTTGAAATTGTTATTCTATTAATCGTTTTACGAAACCAGCCCCCTAAAAATAGCTTACCCTTCAAAAGTGCCGCCAAGCATTGGGAAAAGGTACTATTATGTTTCAATTAAGCTTTTCGTGGTCATGAGTAATGCGATTTTCCCTAAAACACTCTTTGTGACTGGCATGCACTTCCTTACTAGAGTTGGGGGACAGGTAAATTCAATATATTTACATTTTTCAGCATAAATTACAAACTAGTAGTCAAATCACGTGGTTTTTAACCCCCGACAAAGAGGGGGTGTTATAAGTTTGACGTGTGTTGCTGTGTATCTGTGTATATATGTGTCTGTCTGTGGCATCATAGCGTCCAAACGGGTGAAACGATATTGATTTTTTTTTTTGGAAAGGTGATTTTGTCGAGAGTGTTCTAAGCTATGTTTGAATAAAATCGGTTCAGCCTTTCAAAAGTTATGGGCGTTTTACTGTTTGAATCGGGGTGTTTTCGCAAGATATCGAGTCATAATTACGTGTTCAATAGATAGCCGATCGAAGCGTATCTACTATGTACTAGATAAATTATGTAGCATGAAATAAAAATTTGTCGGGGGTTTTTAAATTTTGAAATTTTAGTTGTGTCTAAAAATTATGGTTTAAATCTATACTAATATTATAAAGAGGAAAGATTTGTATTTTTGTATGTAACGACTAAACATAAAAACTACTGGACCGATTTCAAAAATTCTTTCACCGTTGGGAAGCTACACTATCCCCGGGTGACATAGGCTACTTTTTAACTGACTTATCAAAAAAGGAGGAGGTTCTATGTTCGACATTATGTTTGTTATCCCTGTATTCCCATGGGGACGGGAACTACACGGGTGAAACCGCGAGGCGTCCGCTAGGTTTTTATAATATAAATTTATTTAGAATTGTCTCACGAAACCGGAGGAGCTCGTGGCTAAATAATAACAGCCGCACTGGTCGATCATCAAGGTTAAGCAACGCTTGACGATGCCGGGCCGTGGATGGGTGACCATTTCAACATAACGAGTTTCCTCCGTGCCTCGGAAAGCACGCTGACAAAGTCATTTGAAGATCTTTGACAGTCGTTCGATTCAACAGTAGTCGGAAGCTTGAGATCTGACATCAGTCTTGCCAAGGGGTACCATGTTACCCAGTTACTGGGTCGTGGAGGTCTGATAGGCAGTCGCTCCATGTAAAACACTGGTACTCAGCTAAATCCGGTAAGACTGGAAGCCGACCCCAATATAGTTGAGAAAAAGGCTAGGCAGATTGATTGTCACACGAAACCTTAGATATCTTTATAATAATTTATAAATAACAAAAACAATATATCAATGCGAAGGAAATACCTGGGATGTTATGTAATATTTTATTTGCATATGCAGATGACAAATAAATTAGCATTCGCCGTCTATTTGTTAGTTACACCTGCGTAAAACTGATTATACACGTACAGGGCTGTGCTAAGCTTATTAAATATTATTCTACTTGAGATACGAGACAAGATAAGTATACACAAACACATGCAAGGGCATGTCATTCAAATTGTTAGGCTTTTCCTAACATATCATGATTTCGAAATTATATGAAAATCTGGCTAAATGCTTGTCGGATTTAGCACATTTTGGGTTCCGTACCAAACCGCTTTTGCGGTTTCCGCGGTTGGTTGTAATAGGAAAAATTAGGAAATTGCAAAGAAAAATGTGATTTAACAATATATTGGTATTTGTTAGTAAAATAAACCTAATAATAAACATTATCACCAAAATGAAGTTAAAAAATTCATCGAAACATTTTTTTAAAAGCTGACTTGTGGCCCTTCATTTACTATTTTAAAAAATACAGTACTTATGTATCTACTCAACGAGTTCTAAACAATGATACGAACCCCATAGGATGGGGTAGGTCAAATTTTTTTGCCCCCTTTATCTGTATGGAAGAGCCCCTTAAAAATCATTTCATATTTTTGTCAATTTGTATGGCTTTGGGTCAACAAGTTGCTTATACTGTGGAAATTTGAAGACTGTAGCTCCAACCGTTTGGCTGTAAAACCTGTGTGACAGACTACGGACAGACAGAGAGACGGACACGTGAGTGACAACAAGGCTCCGTTTTACGGAGGAAAGCTCTACAAATTCTTAATTTAATATTCCTTTCGAAGTTATTTCGCACCCAAAGTTGTAGCCATATGCTTTATTGTCTTTACAATATAAACTATAATAATATATACTTTATTCTTGATTAGAACCCAGAGTCCCAAAGTATAATTTAGTTGCTTCTATCATTTGCTCGAATTATAAAACACATTTTATGAGATTGGACTGTCGGTACTTGTATTATCTCTTGCATAGCACCGGTCAGTATTTATCCGAACAACATTGTCTGTATTTTCGTCTATTACACATCTGGCTAATTCGTGACTGTTGTAATTATTATTAGCTGCTCCAGATTTCTCTCAATCAAATTATGTTTTCGTACACGAACTTTTACAGAAACTTGCTCCATGCATTTCGTACTCGACGGAATTGCGTGTAGGAATTGGTCATATCTCTTTTTATTTTGACATTTAGATTTGCAAGTAATGAGTCATAAGCTTTTGCAAGTAATAAATATCATTTACTAGCTAAGTTACAAGTTATAGCACTTGAAGTAATGTGATCGAGGAATTATTTTGATTTAGAAGTTGCAGTAGTTCTTAAGTGGCTGTGTAAGTGTACCTACTTAGCAGTGGGCAAGGACCAGTTTCTATTGAGTGATTGAATCTAATTGGAAAACAATTGAACCAGGCGCGGATACAGGGGGGTGCAACGGGGACAATTGTCTCCCCCTGGGCCTCGACCAAACTAGTAGTATGAATGGTTAACAGAAAATTTATCTCCGATGCAGGGCGCTAAAATTTTCGAGCTCGCTACGCTCGCTCTCGCAACAGTTGTTGTCTACTTTCTGATACTTTTGAAGAATGGTTAAAACCTGACATATATCTATCAAAAAAATCCTGAAATTTTCAAGCTCGTAAGAGGCCACATTGTGGTCAAGAAACCACAATGGTTTTCAACTTTACATTTCACCAAAAATCCTACTGGAAAACAAAACGACGGCGGTTATTAATACGATGCGAAAAGCCGAAAAATCTTTTTTTTTTTCAGTGACATCCTCCCCCTGAATTTGCTCCCCCCTGAGTGAAATTCTGGATCCGCGCCTGAATTGAACAGATCTCGATCAATATTACCTACAAGTGTTTTAGCTTGAATATACTTTACTGGACTCAAAACTACAAATCCTATTATTCATATAAAAAAAAATGTACTTGAAATTATTGAATCGTGTTAAATGTAAGTAATTGGAGAATAGGTAGTGACGCGTGGCGGGAATTAACGACATCCTGACAGGACGGGCGTCGAACGTTGACCCACCGCAAGCTGTCTAGCTGTCAAAGAGCTACCGCCATAGTGACGTCACTTACACGACATTATAATAAGCAGTATTACCATGAAATAATACTTTTTAACCCATAAGAGCATCAGTTTATTTTTATTTTCTACTACTTTTAATTGTAACTTCGGCTAATTCATTACCTATCTGATGCCGGTTTTCTAACCCAATTTCAAACACGCAAGAAAAAGTATTTTCGGCACTTTTATTGAAGCGTACATAATTCAGTTCGCTAAAATTCGCACTAGTTTTCTTTATTTCATTTGTGTAATAATTTACTTTGTGTAAAAAAATCTGTTTATTTTGGTAAATGACTTATCACACAAGTCAGTGGTACATTACAGTATCTTAGTCAACAAGACATTGAGATTTCAAAACTAGACAAATGGGTGCTCTACTTTACATATGGAGAGGTTACATAACTCATTACAATTTATTTATGAGATCTTTTGCTGTTCTGTCAGCGCTAAATGGGTCGGTGGTCTAAAATTGAAATGCGTATGTTTGGGATCCTTGGAGCAAGTCTAGAGGATCTAGACTAGTAACTTTCAAGATTGGTAAAACTTAAATGTCAAAACTGTATGAGATTGTCGAGCACTATCGAAATGTCGCGTGATCGATCCCTTACATTTTAGCAATAGCCATCGCTGATAGTACTTCTAGTAGAGCTTTAGGTGGGATAATGTAGCGGCGATTCTGTGAGGCAGTCGTCGAAGTCTAGATTGAGGAGCCGGCGACTGGGGGTTGGGTAGTCGGGCCTGGCTGCGCGGGGAGCGGAGCGGCCGTGCGGCGCGCGCCTCAGTGTCGGCCCACCCGCGCCCGCGCCCGCCCGCGCCGCCGGCCGCGACCTGCCGCAAACCGCCCGCCGACCGGGATCCGCCGAGCGTCTGCCTGCCCTACCTAACCTCACTCGATTACCTGCCCACATATATGTACCACCTGTCACTCAGTTAAAACCACCATTCTCTGTTGTTTTACTCTACTCTAACGCTTCGTTAAGATCATTGCAACAAACGTATTACTGTATCACTTGAACCGCAATGACTTGAAAGCTTTTGGAGGTGCAGTGTACCGTTTGTTTTTAATTGATGAATCTGATACAGTACAACGCTTTTTGGTTGAAGATAGACGCAGAAATATACAGTTTAAAGAAATAAGACAAAGCAATTTGTAATCAAATGTAGAGACGGCGCGAAATAACGATTAAGCTAACTACCTAGTTCTAATCGCATCTATTGCTAAATTGACAGTTCTTCTTAAATAGTTAAAAAGATAACACGTATTATATTGCTGTTGCTATTTAGATATAATTTTGGTGATAACTAAATATAATAGCAGATTATTACAGCTGGACTACACGTAAATAAACCATGGACTTCCCAGACAAAAATGAACTAGTGAGATAGTGGTCAAGCGCGAGCCTATCTATAATAAAAATAAAATATATGAACTGTTTTGAAGTTAGCCCCGTTATTTTTTGGCCGTCTCGTTCTCCTTTGGTGCAATGGTATCGATTGCATTTTTTCCGTGGAGCTAGGCATATGTTTTAGTTATGGTCGGTGGTTAGGTCTGAGACGCGAACTTTGCGTGCGGTATCGATCGGGTCGGCGCCAGCACGCGATGGCAACCGCTGCACCGGCGTCGTTGCCCGTTGCCCCGCGACGCTTGCACGATATGTCCCACTAAACAACATCAAATATTCATTCCATTATTTCAAATTGCTATTGAGTCATAAAGTATAATGATGGACTCGATACCTTTTGTATACTTACCTTTACCTTTCCGCATTGCGCACACTTTCTTTCCCTACATCCAAGCATTTTCAGTGATGCAGTTGTAAAGACAGAAAGTTCATGAAGATAGATTGTTATTTTTGGGATGTTGAATGACATGTTTGGCAAATTACAGTGTTAACTGGAATTTAGATTCCAATAAATTAAATGTCAAATTCCTGGTTATTGAAACAATGCTCAAGAATTTCGGGGAAATTCTTTGCCCACGTTTCTTTGATCGTTAAAATCCTCGATGGGGTATGATGTGGTGAGAATGTGCGGGCCGGGGAGGGTTCAGAGTGGTGGGTAATAGCTGGCGCGGTGTCGCGAGCGCAGCCGCGCGGCAGGCGCGTGCCGCCGCCTCCGCCGCCGCCGCCCCCGCCGCCGCCGCCGCCTGCGCAGCGCCTCTCCATGATGGGCTTCATCATGGGATGTGCCTGCCTGAGAGGTTCGTACTTTTCCTTCGTACCCACCAATTAAAAGGCGTATGTAGGTACTAAAATTAGTCTACTCGATCTTGACTAATGCGTTTCTTGGAATTTTTTGACAACAACTTTGCAATTGGTTTGGAGTGAATTAACCCATGCGAGCCCCATTTTACACGTTCAGGCTGGGTTAAAAAAATTAGTACATATTTCTGCCTAAAAGAACTTAATCCAAGACCGACGGCCATTGGTGGACTATCTAAAAGCTATTAAATCCAAATAATCCGCCTCTCCCGCCTCGGTTTCATTGAGATGATCTGATAGAAGCCTACCTACCAGGCTGGGCAGTTGATGGATGAGAGTGGCTGGGTATAACTCAGTGGCGTTTACATGTATACGTATAATATCCGCAAAATAAATGTTAAAAATATGTACATACAAATAAGTGCTTTCCCAATAATCACTGGTAATGCCTAGGCGTTTGTCAAGCGTAGGCGCTGGTACAACGTAGGCGCCGCGTATACCCCACGAAGACGTCGCAATGACGCTAATAGTTTCGACACTGTCATCAATAAAACAGAATCCGACGAGAAATCACTCATAGTGGCTTAATGACATGTGAAAATAACCATAACAATGAGAGAATAAGTTCTGATAGCCGTGGTATACCTCTTCACTCCTCAAGCACCTGTTGTCCATGTTGACCACTTGGCGCTACGTCACTAAAGTGCTAGTGACTCTTTATGGGGGCCCATTTATTGAGTGTGCAAGTCATCCCCTGCCATTTTATAACCGTGTAGATCAACAGTGGTCAGGCAGGGGCCAATAGTCCTTCTATAGTTTTAGGTAATCGATCCACGAAACCTCCCAAACCCATAGCCCAATATGTTTTGTCTCCATATTCTGCAATAGTCCTGCACCAGCCGGGGATTGTCGTTGGGTGCTCATTAGTACATATAGGGATAATTGCCGGTTGGTGTCACATTTCATCCTACATGTCTGACAAGTCCTCTTCGAGTTGGTTTCGGCCCTTGGTACGCCTTTCAAAGGTCCGGGACCCTAGAGTCCCGAGAATCTCAGAGAGACAATAAAAAATAAATCAATATCTATGGAAGGAACAATAGAAAAGCTTCTGCATTCTCATCATCATCATCTTCCTGCCCTTATCCCATGTTACTTGGGGTCGACGCAACACGTTTTCTTCTTCCATACCGTTCTGTCCCCTGTCACGCTATTACAGACTCCCTTTTCTTTCATATCACTCCTCACACAGTCCATCCATCTTTTTTTCCTACTCCTCCGTTATTCTTTTCTGATTAATTTCGTTGCGGGATCCAAGACAGTTAAATTCATTCTCCGGGACTTCGTCGAGCTTCATTGCCTCGGCGCTTTTCTGGTGGTCGCCACTGTTGATTCTGGCTTTCAGGAGTTGCAGTGGTTTGGGAATAGTGCGGTGGGTTTGTCCCAAAAAAAAAAGTCCATCCATCTTCGCTTTGGCCTTCCTCTTCCTCTCCATCCATCCACATTTATATTCATTCAACTCTTTTAGTAACATGCGTTTCATCCCTCCTCATCACATGACCATACCAGAACAAACGGCTTCCCTTCAACTTTTCTGCCACTTGCACCTTCTGCATTCTGTCGACAGATTTTAATGACTGTGTATTTTGTTCACAAATACACAAGTATTTATTTATGTCGTAACTCGATCTTAGAATTGATCACTTCATGATGATTGTAGTCGACAATTTCATGAAATGGAAAATAATCCAGCCAGAAGCCAGATCAATGAATAATCAACGTTTGATGATATGAAAAGCTAAAGAAAAAGAAAATACGCACGGCTACTTCATGATGTGATCTAATTAATCGATCATATCGTAATCGTTAGAGGCGCTGATACCGTTTAATTTTTGTGATGCATGGCGGCGGACAATTATTTTGATAAAATATTTACGCAACGCTATATTAATGATATATGGGCAGACATGGATTAGCGTATCATCTAAACTATAGGTATGGTCAGTTTTAGCTGGCCACGACATATACAATCGTTTCTCAAATATTTTCTTGGCGATTGTACATTTCGGTGAAAGACTTGGTGTCAGTGTGACCCTTAGAAACTTCACCGCTTGCAAGTTCTACATAAGTTATAATAAATAATTATATTAAAATGCCAAAATTAAACCTAAAAATCGTCCCAATTTTTCAGTTACATAACCAACTAATTTAAACATGGCGTCGCGGTCGTCTCTAAAATACATAAAAAATTAAGCTGTGAAATCGGATCGTTCTGAACTCAATATGAGTGCTAAAAGATAATGTTGGTCACCCAAATAGTGGTCCATTATCGCACCGTGAAACACTCATTTATTTTTTGTTTATTTTTTTAACTTTCATATCGTCCGCTGGCTGATTTTGATGCTCAATTTAAAAGTAAAGCGATTCTATTTAAATTTAGAACGATAGTGGTTAACCAAACCAATGCATTATAAATCCTTGTAATGTGATTTCTAATTTCGTAGACTAAACTGACATTTGGGGGGTTGTCACTTTATCGTTACATAAAAATAGTGTCGTATCCTGAGTCCTGACTATCCTGAGTGATCGAAAGTTAATCGAAAATCGAAGTAGATCGAAAATGAAACTATTTCACACACACACACACCAATTAGTAAAATTCAATTGAGGAGTCATGTCACATCGATTCGATGAATCCCTTATGATTGACCTTCAACACTATGCTCCGCGCTTGCAACATTTAAAAAAAATAAGCTCATTGGCAACTGTCAGTTTAGTCTACGAAGTTAAAAATCACAGTATAGTTATGTTCGGAACCTCTTTTGCTAGTAGATGTGTTCCCTGGAAATGCAGTAGTGCAGAAGATATAAACGCGAAAGACGGCAAAATTATTGTGTAATCTCCTGTTCATTGCTTGATTTAGTTTGTGAAAAGTCTTAAGAAAATCTAGAAAGAAATGTACTGTAAACTCGCAGTCAACGCTTTTTTGTTAGATTAATACATAAAATTACAGGTTGCAAATAATCAAAAGTTCGTTTTAAGCTGTATTATTGCTTTTTTAAAACCTTATTTTGGAAGTTTACAAAATCTCAATTCCATCAAAGTCGAATGGTTTCTATAGAATAAACAAGGGGCCACCTATTCTACCTTAAATAGTCGTTAAAGCTATTTAGTAGTGCTAGCTGACCGGTTAGATGTTGTCCTGTCTCCGAGTTCATAAAGTCCATTTTCAGTTTTGCCCGAAATTGCCAACATTCCGGGCATTTTCTCCAATTTTTTTCAGTAAAAAGTAAAAACTATTACGTAAATTTTCAATCAAAAAAACCTAATCGGTTTAGCGGCTTTCAAGTGGTGCACTTACTAACGAACGGATAGAGAGGTTTAGTAAAATTTATATTCAGCATGAATTTCTTTTTTAGGGTTCCGTACCCCATCGGTCCAAACGGGGCCTTTTGCCTAAATCGTCTTTTGGGGGTAATTTCGAAAAACTAACAATGAAAACCTTTATTATTCATTTATGTTAGTATTTGTGCCAAGAAATCAATTTTTTCCATACAAACTTCAACAGCCCCTAGATCATCATTTGGGGCTAGACTCGAAAAATTATTAATGGCTTCCTTTACAATTTACTTAGATTACTATTTTTTTAATTACTAAGTTTCAAGAATTTTGGCCGAAGGAATTAGATTTTTCATACAAACTTTCAACCCCCTTTTTACACCCTTAGGGAATAAAATAGACTTTCCGAAAATCCTTTCTTAGTGCTCACTTACGTCACTTGAGAAATCTTTCTGCCAAATTTCATGCTTCTAGGCTTAGCGGTTTTGGCTATGCTTTGATCGATCAGTCAGCGAGTCAGTCAGTCAGTAGATTTTTCATACAATTTTTCAACCCCCTATTTACCCCCTTAGGGGTGGAATTTCCAAAAATCCTTACTTATGTCACTTTAGGAACTTTGCTGCCAAATTTCAACCTTCTAGGCTTAGTGGTTTTGGCTGTGCGTTAATCGATCAGTCAGGCAGTCAGTCAGTTTATACTTATATATAAGAATGTAATTATGTGTAATAACATAACTACAAACTGATGCCTTAACTCTATGTGTGAGGTTTCCCCACATTATATACCTACTGTGGTGCGTACATATCACATACTCTTCTAATAAAACTGATTTCCCCACAACTGTACCTAATTTAATTTAAGTACATGAGGAGGGGTTCCGGCCAGAATTTCTTCGGAAGACTAGTATTCAATATAGAATTAATACCTAACATTTGCGACTAATTTCATCTTTGTATCAAATGACGTTGTTTGGGGGTCGGAATCGTTACCTTTGAAACATCGAATCGTTACAGTGCCGAGCACTTCCGGCCATACAGGAACTGGCAGTCAAGATTTTTCTGTAACTACCAATATAGCGCTATTTGAAGCCACAAGTATCCTCTCGGTATCAAATGACGTAAGTGGCATTTATTTTTTTCACCGGAAGTATCACTTTTTTTTTGTACTTTCGGCCAATTCAAAATTTTTCCACCAATTTTTCTAAACTTAGCATCACTTTTATGAACACGTGCCATGGGGCTTATCTTAGTATCACATGACGTAGGCGATCTTACGGTCGCCGTTCGTACTACCACCAAAATCAGCGTTTTTTGTAAAATTTTGTTCAGAAGAATTTTTTAACTTCCCATTGACCTATGATCTTGAAATTTTGTGATAATGTTTATTACTACTTATATTTTACCAACAATTAATATACTGATAAATCAGATTTTTCTATGAAATGCCCTATTTTTTTTCTATTACAATCAACTTGAATTTGCAGTTTGGTACGGAACCCTAAATGTACGAAGTCGGACACGCACTTGGCCGGATTTTCTATTATCTTCAATATTCCATGCAACAGTAAACTGTAAGTGCAAACAACTTACACTTTAATTCAGAACCTGTGTTATCTCCACGGAGCAACTGCTAACTGCACAGTTAATAATTTACGAGGCGTTTAACCGTTCACGATGCACTTTTAGTAGTTACTAACAATCTGACGTCACGCCATGCGGTCGCAGATAACACATGAGGTAAATAAGTTGCGTATTTTGCTCGAGATGACGTTTGTTTGAGGATGTGACGATGACAGGGACGAACAACGGACGTAACTTATAACAAAGACTGTACCTATACAGTTTTTCCTACTGTTTTGGTATTAAGTTTTAAATAATAACTACACGGGTCGATCGAGAAGGTTAAAAAAAGCTAAGTTTTATTTTATTTTTATTGGACAATCCCATCGCACTATTCCCAAACCACTGCAACTCCTGAAAGCCAGAATCAACAGTGGCGACCACCAGAAAAGCGCCGAGGCAATGAAGCTCGATGAAGTCCCGGCGAATGAATTTAACTGTCTTGGATCCCGCAACGAAATTAATCAGAAAAGAAAAATGGAGGAATAGGAAAAAAAAATACAAATTTCCACTTCCCTCCATATCAAGCAGGAGACAGAAAGGGTCGTTTACAACTGGGATAAGCCCAGTTGCCTAGCACCACGGATAAAAATTAGCATTAATATTAATGGGTGGGAACATTGTGAGCTGTTATATTTGATTCCAATAATCGGTATGGCCAAAACGCTTGAACGCACGGAAATTTGTTCTAGTTTCGACAAGGTCCGTATAGTAAACCATTCCAGATGCAGCCTGTAAATTATTCAACATAATATTGCGTTCATTCAGCCAAAGAACACACACCCATAAGACGTGATGTGCAGATTGTACATATTCGCAGTCAGATGTAGAACACTGACATAAAGGCGAGGCAACGAGCTTGAAGGAATATAATTTACTTTTAAAGTTAAGCCCTGTGAGAATTTGGAGAAGCTATTGCTTGCCAAGATTAGTAGTCCATGGATGAATGATTATCCATTCCATATCGAGACCCTCCGTACCTCGTAAAGTAAGTAAGCCGTTACTCCCGTCTATCATTTGACGATCTTTGACAGTCGTTACAGTTGTCAGAAGCCTGAAAGACTGACAACCAGTCTTAACAAATTTAGTTTTTTCTTTTAAAAAACATCTTTGCCCCACACTAGGAATTTCTTCCTGTATCGTGGATGCGTTTACAAACCTTTAAACGCACATATACAAGACACTAGACACGGAACAATTATCTGTAGGCCATACAAATATTTGTTCCGTGCGGGAATCGCACCCTCGACACGCAGCGCAGCAGCCGATCGCTTAACCACTACGCCAACCGTGTCGTCCACTACGCCAACCGTGACGTCCACTATGAAAACCGTGTCGTCCACTACGCCAACTGTATATCATGTTACCCAGTTACTGGGTTATAAAACTCAGCAGATAGGCGGTAGCTCCATGTAAATCCATGTGTCCATCCGGTCATACTGACCCCACCAGCAGATTCTTTGAATAACTTTAGGTTTTTGCTTCATTTACATCTGGGTATTTATTAATTAATCCGATCTTTCTATTATCCTCTACTGTAACACGTTTCTAAAGAGTTGTCGATTAATATGTTATGCTAATTAACCATTGTTGAGATTGGGGCTCTACACTATGTACTTATCATATTTAAAAAAAAACCGGCCAAGTGCGTGTCGTTCTTCGCTCATTTAGGGTTCTGTACCAAACCGCAAAATCAAGTTGGTTGTAATAGGAAAAGAGGGAGCTCAAAAAAAAACCTGATTGAATATTGGTATTATCACCAAATTTGAAGTTAGAGTTTGAGTTGTTTGTGTGAGTTGTTAGTTAGTTAATATTCCACAGAACAAAATTTTGCAAAAATGTAGCAAAATTTGGTGGCTTCTCATTCATTTGTTTTCCAATATTTTTGAAAACAAAAAGTACAGTATTTATCTACTCAACAAGCTCTAAACAACGACACCCCACTCGATGTAGTAGGCCAATTTTTTTCTCCCCTCTAGCTGTATGGAAGTCCCCTCCAAACATTTAAAAATATTTTTTGTCAATTTTCATGGCTTTGGGTCAACAATATGCTTATACTGTAAAAATTTGAAGAATGTAGCTCGGTTTGGGTGTAAAACCTGTGTGATAGACGACGGACTGGCAGACAGACACGTGAGTGAAAGCAATAGGGCTCGGTTTGGGTGCACCAAATCGAGCCCTATTGCTGTTCGGGCAAGGAACCATAGAGAAGACAGAATATTCCCCATCAGTGTCAGCGGAGTTTATTCCCAGCCAAGGTTTTAGCACGTTCCCACCGCGCAAAGTTGATAAAATGAGTATCTCTACATATATCTATCTAGTCGTGTTTCCTGTATGTAATGCACAACATTGAGACATTTTCCAGCGAAGCTCGAGTCTGCATCAATGAACAAGTCTTTTCAACTGCAATGCTCTCGTTGCTGTCTTTTTCTGGCTTTCGTTTTGTAGTTTAACAATTTTGTTGTGGCTTCTTTTTCTTGTTTTTATTCTCCAATATCGCTTTACTCGTCCGTCTAAGCAATTCTTTTTCTAACACTTTTTATTGACTTACAACTACTATTTTGGTTCTCCGGGATTTTTATGTTTTTCCTTATGCGTCGACATCATTTATTATGTTTAGGAAGAACTTGAATATTCTACTTTGTTATCAATTATTTTGTGAATCGGAATCCTATCCTACCTAGAGAAGGTATAAGTTTGCCTATAAGTCTAAAAGTTTGTATGTATATTTGTTAATCAATCACTATGCATCGACTGAGCACACGGATAGACCATGGTCTGGATTAGGTCTTTTTCCCTCGAATTTATCGCGGGCGGAACCACGGACAAAACAAAAATTAATATTAATAACAACAACAATAAATACAAAAATTAATATTATTTTTATATTTTGTACACTGACAGCCCTAAATTCTTCTCCTATCTTTCAGTCCATCCAAAGGTTGTCTGTACGAGATTGCCTAGACCGCCCATTGTACACTTGTATATTTGAACATTTGTCCTGTATTATTAAGTATATAATAATAATAATTATAAAGTCCGTGGCCTGGCTTCGATTTGGTGACCTTTTCGGGGAAACCGAAGGTTTTGTCTTTGCGATTATGGACGAAGTTATGATGACGAACAACTACCGGAAATACATTGTGAAGGATGGCACAGTTGACATCTGTCGGGCATGTCACCGGCCGGGTGAATCTATCCGTCACATTATCTCCGGTTGTTCTAGTCTGGCTAACGGAGACTATTTGCATAGACACAACCTTGTAGCCAGGATTATCCATCAGCAACTTGCTCTTAAATACAATCTTGTGGAATCGGAAGTGCCCTAGTATGTGCCCGACCCAGTTCTCGAAAATGGCAATGTCACGTTGTATTGGGATCGGTCTATCATCACTGACAGGACTATTGTTGCCAATAAACCTGACATAGTGGTGATAGACCGACCAGAGCGTCGCGCAATGATTGTTGATATAGCGGTCCCCCATGACGAGAACCTCGTAAAGGCTGAGAGAGATAAGAAAAGCAAGTATCTTGATCTGGCTCGCGAGGTTGTCGACATGTGGGATGTGAATACAGCAGTCATTGTGCCGATAGTCGTGACGGCCAATGGTATAATAGCCAAGAGCCTCGACGAACATCTGAGGAGGCTCTCGTTGGGTAGCTGGATCAAGGGCTTGATCCAGAAAGCGGTACTCCTGGACACGGCGCGTATAGTCAGGAGGTTCCTCTCTCAGGAGCCCTGACCACCGGTAGCTTGGACCCTGTTCCCGATACCGGTGGGCTACTATTTTTGTATTTTTAAATGTTTTTATTATTATTTTTTATATAGAATAATATTTAAAAATGTAAAAATATGTATATAAAATAAATAAATGCAATAATTATAAAAGCTAGGTAGTAAAGTATATAATATTAATAAAATGTAAACACATAATTTACCCGATTCGGGCATTTAAGCTAGGATTAAAGGGTGTTAGCGGTTTGAAACCATGCCAGTTACCATTAAATCCATGGCAATGACACATGAGAAAAGGCACACCGTATATATTTAGCAAAACACCATGTTCTTATCAAAAGGTTATGTGCCTAAAATATATACTACCATCATCGTAAAGATAGCGAACCATAAATAAAAGGTAACAGGGGTTAAATGGGGCATAAAACTAGAAATAAAACTTGCCAATAACAAAATTCATGAATGAGAGCAAACACCTACGTACATCTGTATGTTCATGTATGTTTGTGTATAGGCAAGCTCGCGATAACGTATGCATAAATACATTATTAATATGTGGTGTTTGTAGTTTGATGTCATTCAGGGAAACTCTGATACTTGTGTTACGAGAACTTATGAATATCAATAAATCATCGTAGCATTGTGTACTTTCAGTAAATGTAGTTCTATTGTTTTAGCGAGCTTTCGTACTATTTCTACCTGAAATGGTCCCTCATTCAGTCAGTTTATCTATCTAATATCTGTAAAAGAGCAATTCTTGTATATATGTATGTATATCTATACTATAATATTATAAAGAGGAAAGATACTTTGTTTGTTTGTTTGTACCGAATAGGCTCCGATACTACTGGACCGATTTAAAAAAAATATTTCACCAATAGAAAGCTACGTTATTCCTGAGTAACATAGGCAATTTTTTTTATCCCGAAAACGGGTTCTGTGGGGTGGCCCACGGAAGCGAAGCCGCGGGGAACAGCTAGTAATCTATAATCTGAATCTCGGAAACGGCTCGATCGATTTTCATTAAATTTAGTATGCAAGAGGTTTCAGGGGCGATAAATCGATCTAGCTAGGTTTCATTTTTAGAAAATGTCGTTTTCTCTATCGGCAGCGCGTCACAATATGGATGCAAGTCAAGTGATGCGTTAGGTTGTTAAAAAATAATTCATACCATTCACAGTAGCTAAAGCGCATTTGACAATTTGTCAAAACGATGGTTCAAGAATCTGGGCCTTAGAGGCATAGAGAAAAAGCATTGGAGCGAGCGTCACAATGTGTAGTTCTGTAGTTCGGGACTTTATGTGCTAATTTTGTAGAAAAATATAACGTTATTTATTTCATACCGTTTTAATTTTATATGTGAACCTTGTGTAAATGTCAAAGGCGATGAACCACTACAATATGTAGGTAGATACGGTTGAGTTGCTACAATTTGCTCAAAGCTTCGCCCACATAGAATTAAAAATATCTATTAAATATTTAACTAAGGACTTGGAATAAGCTTAAGGCTTAGAGAGTATTGAAGTTTCACTCACAAGCTTGCTACCATAGTTCTGCCTAGGATAAAATCACACACAGATAACGAATTTAAATTTTACTTATTTCAGAATTTTCGGGCACTTATATTACGTAACTAGCTACTTGCATTTGGACTTCGTTGGCTGGAAGTAAACACCTAGAGAAGTCGGTTAAAAATAACTAATTTGTATTTTAATAAAAATTTAATTAAAAGTGTTTATTTCGCACAGCATTTAAATGTTTAGGTATTGTAACAGTCAAACCATCGTCTCATATAAATGCGCTGCCACGTCAATCAATCCGCCTAGCCTTTTCCCAACTATATTGGGGTTGGCTTCCAGGCTTACCGGATTCAGCTGAGTACCAGTGTTTTACATGGAGCGACTGCCTATCTGACCTCCACAACTCAGTAACTGGGTAACACGATGCCCCTTGGCAAGACTGGTGTCAGATCTTAAGCTTCTGACTAACCGTAACGACTGTCAAAGATCTTCAAATGACAGCCGGGACCAACGGCTTAGCGTGCTTTCCGAGGCACGGAGGAATCTCGGTATGTTGAAATGGTCACCCATCCACGGACCGACCTCGTCAAGCGTGGCTTAACCTTGAAGATTGAACCGTGCGGCTGTTATTATTTAGCCACGAGCTCCTCCTCTCAAATGCGCTGCCACGTAATGTTAAATAATAAATGAGGGTTACCGGCACACCGCGGCGCGTAACATGCTCGATAGACCAGACATATAGCAGGGGGTTCGCAGCCCTTTAAGGGCTGCGAACCCCCTAGGTTATTGCACTCTTTAAACCCTAGGGTTGCACATTTTCTTGTTATACTCTCAACGAGAGCTAGATGAATGGCGATAAATTAAAAATTCAAAACAAAGCGAAGCAGCGCGTGGGCGGGCGGACGGCAGGCGCGGAGGGCGGGCGGCGATCGAAGAGCGCGCGCGGAGCCGGGGGCTGGGGGGAGCAGTAACGATCGTGCGGCCGGCCGCAGTCTTCCAGCCGCGAGCGCGCCGCGAGCATGAGCGACGTGGGCACGCTCGCCGCCATGGACGCGTTCGCGGGCGGCGCGAGGCGCAGGCCCGCGCGCCTGCCGCCACCGCCGCCCTTCGTGCCGCCGCCGCCACCGCAGCGCCACGACCACTACTACGTGCGCCGCAAGTCACCCATCCCGCGCCACGCCGCCAACCTGACGCTGTTCGCGCGTAGCAATGGTACCCCAGCACCAGACCTCCGCATGCACTTGCACGCTCGCACCGACCTGCTCACCTCTCCACTGGCCAGCTCGTGCCCCCGCCCGCCGGCACGTGCATTGCCAATGTCAATGTCACGCTCCCCTCGCTGCATGTGTACCCTTTGGCATTTAGGATCTTGTTATTACTATTGGTTTCCTTTTCAACCTTTGTTCTATTCATACCAGTTCTGTTGTTCTATAACATACCAGTAGAAATTATTTCAGCTATTCTCTTCTCCTAGATTGTACTTGTATGTGATCTTTAAATGACGTTATTTAGATAAATCGAATTAGTGCCGAAAGCCTTACCAAAAGGTATTATTCCGAAATACAGCATATTCATAACATAAATCTTATATATACAAGTTAAAGTGCCCGTACATAGTGCAACATGCCAGACTTAGATTACACTTACTTATTCAGTGAGGAGTGAAAGTCATGGAATAACAGACAAGCTTACAGTCGATTTCAGTGTCTACACTTTTAAGTCATCTTTTCGTATTGTGCCTACGATTTCGTAGTTGTGAAGTGTCCTTACTTAGCCCAGTTCTCATCTCAATTATTTCAGTAGCTCTTCTCATTTAATTTCAACAATGTTACGAAAATCGATCTTTTTACACAGGCCTTAACCATCTTACTTTTCGATATGTAGTAATAAAAATCTTGCTATCTTATATCGTGTACAATTACTAATACGGACATATTGTTCTCGGTATGTATAAATAACATACATAGGTAATCTTACTTAGTATATCTTGTAATACCTATTATTTGTCATCACATCGCATCTTCATTGCTCAAGATTATTTCTGTCGTGGTATTTATGCTTTATGGCAATCGTTCATCTTGAGGAATTTGCATTTATCCATGTTTATCGTTAAACGTTATTATGGCCAAAAGTTCGTACAATTTCATACGTTATACGTTCCACAATTCCACATTCATGTGTTAAGAGTGTTTATTTAAATTATACAGCAAAGAGGCGTAAAGAAATCGATACAAATTATGAAGTCAATGGATCGGACAACGGACGGAAATTCAGCACTGAAAATATTGATTTGAAACACGAATTACACTTTCGTACAGCCTGGGCTTGTGGAAGTCGTGGGAAACGACGTTTGTATTAAATGGAAGTGTCGAAGGATAGCGGATGTTTGTAAGAATGTAACGTGGTTGGTTAGGCGCCGCCGACGTCGATGTCGATAAATAACGAGAAGGCGTCTTGTGGCCTTGCGTAACTATTTGCGGCAGCGTCGTGCTTGTGAGCGGAGCCGTCGCCGATGCAAGCCACATACACACGCCATTTTAATTGCCCCACCGTCGAATGTCAATCATCGCATTCCTCCAATAATGACGTCCGTTTAATATAGATAACCTCGTCAGTTACGCTAAACTTATATTTAGAGAGCAATGTCACACTTACTTCCTATTTCACCAAGAAACTATACTGCTCGTTGTTATACCAAAACCTGTTAGCCTCTTGAGGTTACATAGAAATACGGAAAAGCTTATTATGGTTTGTATAGCATTTCCTATCTGCCCATAAAAGTTAAATGACATACAACTTTTATTACCCTTTTAGAAGTTACTTAGAGCTGGAGAAATTACGTCATAGGGGAGAGAAATAATTCGCAGCATTTGGTAAAGGCAGCTTCCTGAAATGCGAGCGTCCGGTCCCGCGGTTTGTCCTTGACCTACCGTTGCCGCTGATTCTGACTGGACATTTATCGCTGCACTGCGTCTCCACCTAGATGTCGAAATCGTTAGCTGTCTGTTTGTTTTCAATTAAATACAGTTGTTTTCTCTTTATGAAACTCGACCATTTCATTTTCCAAAGGTCGTTCTTAAATCAATATTATGTTTCGGAATATACAACTGGAACTCGACGTCAGCATTTAATTCGAAATGCTGAGTGTAAAGTCGCAGGTTCTGAGGGAGTACACAACATGTATGTATATATCTGTTACACCTGAACATAAACTTACGATTTCCTCTTCTTGGGCGGATAAACTCAATTACACAGGCACGTGCTTAAAATATAAACCAAGTTGATTGGATCGACTAGGTGTTGCACCATTTTTTGCTATTACATTTAATATTAGAATTGAGCACATCAAATGTAAGGTTTCATTTATGCTCGCCATTTTTAGGGCACTGGTGGGAGACGAATGAGAGCATTTGAAATATCTTTAATAGTGCACGCGACTCTCTCTTCGTCCAAAATGACTCAGATGAGATTAATTGTGCCAGCAAGTGTGACTAGTAATCAGAGCCCAAGAATCGTAGAAAGATACTAAGGGGTGACTAAGCTTAAATACTCGAAATGGCTTGATTACTAACTAGGATTGCAATGTTTAGTATTTTTACGATTCTTCGCCCAATAAAAACATACCAACGTAAATAACCACGTGGAGTAAGAGTAATTTTAGGTACAAATAAACTGATATAAATATCTACAATCTTAGCGTATAATCTAACTACATATAACTAAAGTTTGTGTTTGAGACTTTGAGAATGTGTCATAGACTAAACTCAAGAGAATTCTATTGAAGTTTACGCTGTCTTAACTTTTTTTCATTTTGCAATTAACTGCTGAAGAATTGCTGAAAGAGATGTTATTTCACCCGTCACCGCCCGCCCACGTACGTCAATGTCGCAAATGCTTTCTTATGTTCGTCGCTAAATTCCTCTTGCGCGAACCTATCGCGTGCGACCCAGTTTTTTGATCTTGCTTAACATAATTTGTCCATATATCTCGATTTCTGTGCAGTCTTAGCTAATCATATCCCCTAACAATCGTATGAGCTTCTAAAAAACGTATTTCTGCTTTTCTATTGTCTCGAGTCGGGGAACCGCCAACGTTTACAGCAGTTTATTTTATTTACTTACCGGTTCCCCGACAAGACTACGAGGCTTATTTTTCGGTTTTTAGTGGTTTTTGAATCGGGGGATTTTTAATTTTTATTTCGTGCTTTTTAAACTATATATAATATACCTAGTAGTAGACACGCTTCAACCGACAATCTATCGAAACACGTAATTATGACTTATCTTGCGAAAAAACCCAAATTCAAAGAGTAAAATGTGAATTACTTTTGAACACTCTCGACAAAGTCATTTTTCAAACAAAAAACTAAATCAAAATCGGTTCATCCGTTTAGGAGCTATGATGCCCAGACATATGCCCATGCCAGACAGAGATACACAGACAGCACACGTCAAACTTATAACACCCTTTTTTTTCATCGGGGGTTAAAAATGATGACGGATTGTATACTTTTATGTCGGATACTTTTCATTTTCTTCAGTGTTAGTTTAGGTTGTTCATTTTTAAAGAAAACTTGATTGGAGTTATCAAATTATTAATTTAACAGAAGACCACACTAAAAGCCTGTGGAATTTTAATCCATGTGGGCGCGTGAATCGTTTGAGAACACTGTAACGTGTAATAAAGTATTCGTTTAACATTATGTGTAGCGTAAACAGGCCAAATACCTGCCTGACGTGTCGATGAGTGTTTTCTGTTTTTATCGTGCTAAATGTATTTTTAACGAGTGTGGTCTTTCGTCGTTTTACGCGAAATGACAAGCAAGTCGAACATGTGGCCAGCTCGCGAGTGTCGCGCGTACTCTTGACATTGTCCACTGTTGTGATACAAGCTGATTTCTGTCTATACCCTCCTGATAACGTTTATTGACGAGCAAAACTGAAATAATTATTTCACAACACAATTATGTATCCATCTAGTCTGTAAATAGAGGTTAAACAGGATGCTTATTTACATAATGTTCAAGCCAGCAGACTAATAAAACATTGAAAGTAGAGCAATTAAACAGATTTTGTTTTTCTCTATAGAAACGGTGGCAGCTGATAGCGAGCTCGTCTTGTGACATTATTAGGTTGTGCACATAATTTACTTTGGCTTCGAGGAGCTCTAGATCTTCGCAGATTTATTCGCAAAGATTTAATAGTGATGAATAAATGAATAACTTTATTTGTCCTAAATCGAAATTTGGAAAATTCCAATCACGTCTGTGAGTGTTTGCAGCGATGTCATCGCTCTATCCCGTTCGTTTGATGTTGCACGTCGCCAGCATTAAGAATGTACTTAATGGCCTCCATTTGGCAGGAAAATTGTGAGCAAGACGATACATGGCATGTTTAATGTACAGGCAAAATGTTTGTTTACAAACCTTGTGTGTGCTGGGACTTATTTATTATGTTGTTTATTGATGTCACTAGAGTTACTAGAATGGCCCACCCCACGTCTCGCCAAGATTCTTAAACAAGGTCGGAGACAAAAGATTCAAATTAACGGATCTTTCTAAATTGGTTTAATTGAAAGGATTTGTTGACGGTTTTACTGTAATGCTGTCCGCGGCAAAGAGGGGCAAACAAAACCTGCATTCCACGTGCCTGAGATAGCGGTTAACCTTCAGAGCTGTGGGTCCGTGGGAGTGAAGGACGACGGAGGTTACATAACGCTGCAGCGAGCGACGTCCTCGGGATGTCGGAGCGAAGGCGGGCGGCCAAGGGCGGGCGGCATCGATCCGCCCGCTCCCGGACCAACCGCCGCCCGCGCGCTGCCTCAGCGCTAGCGCACCCTCTCACTCCTTCAAAGCCTGTTGAATTAACAGAGCGTTTATTGTATTAGGTGTCTTAATTTATGCTAAATTCAATATTGATTGTATTGGAGCCGGAGATATTACATACAAGTATTTTATAGAACGTCCTTTCGATCAGCAATTTAGGTAATCAAATATAAATCAGCCAATACCTATTTTGACAACTCTATGATGAAATAATGTACAGTTAAAGCTTAAAAAAACTTAGGTTTCATGGTCATGTCCGATACTCAGCTCAAATAAACGAAGGTAGGTTGCGACAATCGATCAGTTTAACCTTGGCCAACAATGTAGCACTTTATCCGAGAATAAGAAGTTTTCTTAGGGTGCCATCTTGAGCTTTATGTACGAGTACTACTGTATAACTCTTGTAAGATGGTTAAGTGATAAATTCATCTTCTTCTTTTCGTGTAAGAATGTGGCGACCTCTGGTGTCAGAGTTAATTAAGCTGCCTCTAGGAAACCCACAGGCCTCTGACTTGGATATTTCAGACTTGCATTAACTATACAGGGTGAGTTTTTTAAGTGGGCTTGGAAGGCCAATGGCGAAAAACACTCAAAGGAGTCACGATCCCGATTTTGATGAAAACTAAAACTGCATCATGGGAATTTTTCATTATGAAAATCAATATTCCTGGCCAGGAATCGAGCCCGTTGATTATGAAAAAAAAAACACATGCTGTATTATTACAACATTCGATAATGTCGCTAATAAGGATCAAATTCTGGGCAGTAATGTCACATGGCAAACTTGAAGAAAGACCTCATTTCATGCAGATGACATAAAAAAATAGAGAATATTCTAAACGGAATCAAAATTATTGTAATGCTGAATGCAGTACAATGCTTGAGTTGTCGAGAATTTTTGGCGGGATTTTTTCGGGTGAAGTTCAGCGGCTGTTAATTTTATTTGCAGATTGATTCCTAGTGGTTATTGTGATATAAAATTGGTGTAGTTTTGTGTCTCAACTGTCTACGCAAATGGACAATATGTGGAAATCATTGACAGAAGTGATCTCGGGATTTTGGAGCGGAGAATTTTATTGTAGTATTGACTACCTCCGCAAAGCTTACTGGGAAGCCTGACTCGATACAATTTGCTGCCAAATACTCCAAAAAACATTAGAATATGTTACATCCGCATTCTAATGCATACTTAAGTATAAAATACTAACTGATGACTAGGCAGCATGGTCTCAGACCTAAGTCTGTTCCGTTAGGAACAAATATTAAAAAAAAAAAAAAAAAAAGCTTGAGTTGTCGAATCTGATTATTTGTTGAAAATAATGTCCATTATTACATCACTTACGGTTTTATAAAATAATAAGTATTATGTTAAAAATGAGTCATTTCCTTAAGTTTGCCGTACCTATGTCATTACTTCCCAAAATTTTATCCTTATAAGCGACACCATCGGATGGTGTAATAATTCAGTGTGTGTGTTTTTTTTTCCGAAATCGACCGGTTCGATTCCTGGCTAGGAATACTGATATATCAATATTCTAATGATGCAGTTTTAGTTTTCACCAAAATCGGACTCGAGATTCCTTTGAGTGCTCTTCGCTATTCCTCATAGTTTCGGATTTGGCTATCCACACCCACTTGAAAAACTCAATCTGTATAAGTCCAGGTTACCTCACGATGTTTTCCTTCACCGTAGCCTATGATGTCCAAGATAAACTTAGAAAGTACATATGAATTTGAAAGTGACAAATTGAATGTTATTCTATTATAGTCATCGGCACGTAACTTGGCAAGGTTTTGGCGTAGTGGGGGTAAACTTGCGCATAGTGCGCGAACTGACCAACCACCGCATAGAGCGAACGGGACGTGGACGCGACTTGATTGGTCAGTCGATCCTTGTGTCAACTGACCAACCAATCGCGCGCTCGTATCGGTGCTAAACGTACCCCGCGTCCCGCTTGGTAACCAAAGAGACCTAAAAAATGACTTGTGCGCATCTAACGACTCTTGCCAAGTTACGTGCCGATGACTATACTAGCTAACGAATTAAAAGTTTCCTGTACGGTTTAAATTAGGTAGATACATCATACAGTTTGTTTTCGATCTTAACTTTACAAAGAACTAAGAAACTCTATCCAGTATTCTTAAGGTTACTCTGTATAGTCATTGTCATTCAAATGAGACTGTAGGCACTTGCCATTGAAAATATAAATAGTGTACCTAACACAACAGTTTTTGGCGTGAGAAATTCATTAATCAATCTGCAACGGTAGTAAACGTTTGTTTATTAATTGTTTGTAGTAAGTTCTACGTTCACTGTGCGGAACTGTTACTCATTAATTATACACACACACATCACACATCATCAGCCTAATGTTCCCACTGCTGGGACACAGGCCTCCTCTCTGTGAGACGGAATGGGCCGTAATCCACCACGCGGGCCCAGTGCGGGTTGGTGGATGTCACATGTCTTCGAATTTTTGATTCTAGGACCTGCCGGTTTCCTCACGATGATTTCCTTCACCGTTTTGAGAGCAGTGGTGATGAAATAATTTACGCAAAGTAAAGCGCCTGCCTGGGCTCGAACCCACGACCTACAACTTGTAAGTCGTGGCCGATACCACTAGGCCACCACTGCATTAATTATATGGGACAGGAAATATTTTTAGGATTTTGTTTATTCAGTCATTTCGTTATTTACTCATACCCCAAAAATAACCTCGAAAAGTTCTATTTACATATTTTTAGGAATGTTTGTTTAGTAATTTGTTTAAGTACCTACTCATATCCTTAAAATAGTATCGAAAAGTGTTATTTATATACTTTATAATAATATTTCAACACGCACAGATGTCATGGTCGTCTGTCTGATTTATTGCTAAAGATTTTCTGGCGGCCTGACCACGAAAATATTTAGTTCATCTTACACAAAGTATAACAAAATTAAACCGACTTCCAAAACAAAACACTGCATAGCGTGAAATAAGTTTCTTTTCACATTTGTTTCGTTTTTGACATCGACTTCCGGAAAGAAAGTTATTTTCCGCTTTGTAGAGTTTTGTTTTGGAAGTCGGTTAATTTTTTTTGTTAAAAATATTATTATTTTTCTCTTTTTATTTTTTTATATTACAATGAAAATACGCATTATTAAGGATAACTTAAAAAATACTCGTCAGATCTCGATCAATCAATCATTTAAATCGGTTCATAATTGGTGGAGTAATCGCGTAACAAACAAAAAAACATACAGTCGAATTGAGAACCTCCTCCTTTTTTAAATCAAATTAGCGCGTCATTATTTTCAGATTTCGTGGCCTAAGACCTTTAAAAGATTTACACAAAGCATAGAATCTTTCGAAACATAGTTTTTGCATAGCTGATCTATGGCGCAATAGCTAACTAAGCCGCATTCGGTCACGAAAATTGCGAGGCTGGCGGTGCCTGGTGCGCTGTGTTAGATGTTGCCTCACATGGGCGAGGGCCTAATAGCTTTGTTTACTGTGTATGTATTTGTAGGTACTACACTGTATTTACACATGCACACATTATAGGGCCAGCTAACATGCCAATTTTTTTTAACAGTATTGAAAATATTTCAAGTGTTCTGTTTACAATCAGTTTTGTAATCCACTTTCAGTTATGACTATGAGCTAAACTTTTGCTGGTTTAGCGTTACTTCTCTTTCATTGTCATCTTCCTGTCCTTTTCTCATGTCTTTCCTGTCTTTTCTTCGGGTTGGCGAGTCACAAATTTTTAGGGTTCCTTACCCAAAGGGTAAAAACGGGACCCTATTACTAAGACCCGGTGGTCCGTCTGTCACCAGGCTGTATCTCATGAACCGTGATAGCTAGATAGTTGAAATTTTCACAGATCATGTATTTCTGTTGCCGCTATAACAACAAATACTAAAAACAGAATAAAATAAATATTTATGTGGGGCTCCCATGCAACAAACGTGATTTGTTTGCCGTTTTTTGCTATAATGGTACGGAACCCTTCGTGTGCGAGTCCGACTTGCACTTGGCCGGTTTTTCTGCTCGATCTCCTTTGTCAACTGTCACCCTATCAATTACTCCCATTTCCTTCACTATATCCATCCAGTATTCTGTGATCTTCCTATCCATCGGAAATCTTTTTTACTAGTGTTATTTCTTTGATCTCCTCATACTTGTTATCAGATAATACAATAAGGTTGGTAAACTATCACAGTTTATTTAAATACAATGAAGACTGATTCCCTGCCCACCTGCAACCGCGTTTTCGTGCGTGATTTAACAACGTAAGTTATGTGTACTTTTATCTCGACAATGATAGCGGTGGAGATGCGTCAATAACACAGTTCCATGGGCCAAGGCCGACGCCGACGCCGTCGCGCGGTGAATGGAGGCGCGTGCCACGCCGTGACTCGTTTATCGACTATTATTAGAACAGCCATAGTGTTCCTAGCTATTCTATATTGCTCATCGCCACACGCTCGTACTCGTAACGGGATTGTTCATTTGCGCTATACAAACAACTCTACCTACACCAGTGCACTACATATAGACAAAATATTACACACGCTCTGAAATGTTGATGCCTTACTTCGAGCATTTGAGCTCTTGGCGAACTGTCAAATTCTTGTTGCCACATTTGAATATGCTTTCGTTTGTAAACTGCTAAGATCGATGATTGTTATTGAAAGCTCACCAATTGATGTACGGACATGGTACAAAACACTCGCTTAAGTCTGGAGTATGTATTTTTGGATACTGTTTTTCTTCCACGGAAATGAGGATATAGAATTGACCGGTATTTACAGCTGGCGCCACAAAATTTCACGGTTCACGCTTCTTGAAACTTGAAGGTTTTTTGTTTGTTATTCTAACTACTATGTTCATTCTTGTTTTATGAAAACGTTGAAGTACTAAAATTCTATGACTTACCATTAGCCTAACAAGGAAAACTACAGCCTAATAGGCAGTTATTAAAAATAACAATCGAACAGAAAGTTTGCTGAATCCGGATTCATTAAAATCTACTAACAAACTTGGATCCAATTATTATAAGAAAATAATAATCAACCTTAAGATTGAATAAATCAAAACTTATTTTCTGTTATTTATGAATATTTTTTCTTTAATTCCAGAACCAAAGAAGGACAAATTGGAAAATGGTGGTGAGCTAATGAGGCCCGAGCGACCCAACTCCTTGACCGGCAAGATCCCACGACGAATATGCTACCAAGGAGATGTCGGTATGTATTTTCATAGACATCACAGTTTTCTGGACTTACCACATCACTACTTAATATAAAAACCTGCCAAGTGCGAGTCGGACTCGCACACGAAGGGTTCCGTACCATTATCGCAAAACACTGCAAAAAAATCACGTTTGTTGTATGGGAGCCCCCTTAAATATTTATTTTATAATGTTTTTAGTATTTGTTGTTATAGCGGCAACAGGAATACATCATCTGTGAAAATTTCAACTGTCTAACTATCACGGTTCATTAGATACAGCCTGGTGACAGACAGACAGACAGACAGACAGACAGACAGACAGACGGACAGCGAAGTCTCAGTAATAGGGTCCCGTTTTTACACTTTGGGTACGGAACCCTAAAAATAAAATCCCCCACCGCGTTATTACGCGGCAAACTCAAAAACTACTGAACAGATTTGCATGCGGTTTTCACCAATAGAAAG
The DNA here is from genome assembly GCA_945859665.1 of Anorthoa munda. NCBI lineage: Eukaryota > Metazoa > Arthropoda > Insecta > Lepidoptera > Noctuidae > Anorthoa > Anorthoa munda. Next base: position 13,289,098 of record OX243905.1, on the reverse strand, counting down.
AGTGAGAGACGAAGAAAGTTTTTGTTTATAATTTGTCACGAGCGAAGCCGGGGCGGGTCGCTAGTGACGTCAAAATCATGGCAACAGGCATCATATATCTTTATGGTACTTAGCCTCAAACATTATTCCAAATAGCTAGATACAGCTGATGCAGTGTTTACTTCGACCCTTTATCGGGCAAACGTAATGTAAGTGGATTGGCCCATAAATGTTCATAGGCTTGGCTGGCGTTAATACATTGGTAATTAATAAAGCCACAATGTGAGCCCTTTGGGGATTACAGGGTTAGCTAATTAGTAAATGAGAACCAAATTACTTTGAACTTTAGTGTAAGTACTTATATATATACAGAATACTGTCGTGCAGTCTTAAAGCAGGTCAGTATTTGACAAAAAGTGATGTCAAGCAATTATGAATCATGTGCAGTGCTACCATTAATTGTCACTTTCACTTGCCTTACACTTAAACTACTCTGCACTGCCGTTTATTAATATATGTATGTATTGAACACTGAATTGTGCACCATATAAAAACAAAAAGGACAAACAAATTTAAAACGGGTTTTTTTTTTGTTAATTGGTGAATCATTGGGTGCTCTTACCGCTAGTCAACCACGGAGTGACAGAATTTGAAAATTAGAAAAAAATTGTTGTTAAAAAATACGGAAAGAAACACACAGTGTATCAATACGAAACAAATGTTCCAGTGGGTGGCTATGGGTCGACGGGCGACGGTGGCGGGCACGCGCACTCGCACGGCAACGCGGAGGAGCAACTCATGCTGTCCGAGCTGCCCGAGCCGCCCATCGCGCTGTCGGAGATCGGGCCCATCCCGCCGCCGCCTATGTTCAGCTCGCCCAGCCCCACGCGCCACCACCAGCACCAGCACCAGCACCAACACCAACACGCGCACAGCCACAACCAACACCCCCTCGCGCAACATCCTCTCTCTGACTGTAAGTATCGATGGAGTTCAGAAGCCTGAGGCTCTAAACAAGTGGACACACTATCAACAATTGGCAAAAGTCAAAAATTTATGATCAACAGAGACCGTAATAGGTAGAGTATATTTAACTAAAGTTCGAGGAAGTAAGTAACATAAAGTTGATAATACCTCCTCTAAAATCCCGGAATCATAAACATGACGATTATAGTCCGGGATTTAAGAAATTACAAAATTACTTATTGCTCTTTGAATACATTTGAACTAGTTTATTATATTGAAGAACCAAATATTATTATTATAATTATTTATTTTTTTACTTCCTCTAACTTTAGGGAAACATACTTCACCTGTTCCGTTTTCTGATGATCAATCCCTAACAATTTGTTAATTTCAAGCATCGCGATCACTGACAGAATTACACTTTATCTAGAACTTCTGATGCCCGGAATGAAATCCATTACGATATCGTTACTACTCAGTGCTTGTTCACACAGAGATCCGTTTTACAGGTCCGCTTTATCGTATACGCTTTTATTCGGCGCAGACGTATGTAATCGTATGAGTGAATTCACACACATGACAGTATTCTAGATCCAGTAAAAAATACCGATCCGACAAAATATACAGCAGACCGTTTTACAGGCGTTACAGGTTTTACATACTGCCAATAACGTCGTGTGAACATTGCTCCCATTAGCGACGGATATATCTTTATTTTTCATTTTATGGAATATCTTTTAAATTGGTCCAATATTGAAGGAGAAAATAGGCGAAAGCCATACCTCGAATTATGACTTTTTACTTAGGAAATTCAGTCGGAAACATCCGACCTCCTCTTCGACCGCATTTCCTCTTTATGATGAGTTTCAGTTTTAATTATCAGGTCTGATAGCTAGCCCTAGCCTCCATGTAATGCGTACTGATAATTCATCTTCATTCGGTTACACTAAAAGCAGACCTCAGTTTAGTTGGGGAATAGCTAGGCAGATGATATCAACACAACTGCTCAAGAAACGGAGTGTTAAAATGTACTTTTTAAGTTTATCTTGGAGCTCACTGACATCGGTCATATAAGTCTTAACTTTTCGTGTGCCCGTAATTGGCGAAATAATAGAAAAGCCATTGTGTCTCGCGTGGAGTCACGTTTTAAACACAAAAGAGGCTAAATCGCCAACCCGCCTTGATCAAGCGTGGTGATTAATGCTCATGCATTGAGAAGAAGCTTTTGCCCTGCAGTGGGACAGTTTCAGTGTATTATTATTATAACGTTTTTACCAATAATGAATAAATTGTTCCCCTTCTCATTCATCAGCCGAAGAGGAGGACGAACCAGAGGACGACGACGTGGAGCCCCTGACTCTGGCCGACACGTCGCGCGTGGAGGAGATCCCGCCGAAGGAGCCCATCTTCAACGCGGTGCCGCTCAAGTCCGCGCTCAAGAAGAGACCGGCGCCCTCCGCCTCGCCGGCTGCCACTCCGCTGGCGACGCCGCTCGCGCCCAGGCAGGACCACCACCACACTAGCTTCAAGTCAGTATCCCATTAGGACAAAGCCCCCTAAACTTCTTGTTCACTTCCATATCGACACTCACTTACTTTAATTCAGAATCTTTATATCAATTCTGTGCCATGCGTCAAATAACCTAAATTTATTTAAGGCGTATTATATGCCCCAATGTTAACGCAGTACTGGCCGTGCGCCCGCTCGGAGCCAGAATATCAATATTGAACCTCCTTTTGGACTGTTTTGTTTGCAAAATATTTTTTGATTTACATACATGCTGTTTCAGTTATGAAGAAATTCTAGCCATCAATTTTTCTGAGTAAAAAAAATTTTTTTTAATTCCAAGTCGATTTGGAGTTTCCAAAAGCATCGAAAAAATATCTTATTGTTATTTTTTTTTTAAACAAAACTATTAGTTACACGAAAAAAACATGTTTCGCAAATAATGTACATGAATCAATAATATTGCTTTTTTCTATCCTTTTAATCTAGCCGTTACTAAGGAGTATGCTTTAGAAAGCCGTTTTACAGCACTGAAGCGGTGGAAGGGCCTTAAGACAAAAGAAAAAAAAAACAAATGGCCAACAAGTGACCATAAATACAAATGTTCTCTAAAAAATCAACTTGGACGACATAACTCTGAAGTAGCTAATTGAGACAAAGATTCTGAATTCAAATACGGTCAATAGTGAAGACTTCCTTGCTTAACTTTAAGCATCCATTTGCAGTTATAAATTACACTTATTATTTACTCTTTGATCACGATATTGTCAAAATGATTCTAGTTATTCAGCTTTTAAAACACCCGCTGTGATCCCAAATCGCTGACCCCGCAATACCTCGTTTAATTTGAAGTTTGCGACATTTATTTTTACTCTTATCATTTTGACGTAATTGTGAGCTGGGAGATAGTACAGCTGCAGTACATTGTTCGTATAAAATGTTTGGCGTGATAGTGAAAGTTGCGTTTATTTCCACCATGCGTCGGCGAGCAGGCGACCGCCGCCTAAACCGAGGATCCGCATATGGTAACAGTCCCATACGTTATGTGTTGTTGAACCACGCCATCGCCACCGACCTCCCGACGGTCCGCTTCGCCTTTAGTCCATGCATCGTGCTGTGCACGCTTCCGAATCTCATCTCTCTCTTATTTAACTGTTGATGTCTCTAACTGTTTACACACTAACGCCATTATAGTTGCATATGATAATGACATACGATTGTGATGCTTTGAACTCTAAATAGTGTAAATCAAAGGAAAATGCAAAGAGCCGAAATTTTATAACAGAATAGGGTAGTTGACAAAAAATATATATTTACTCCGTCAGTTAGATAACGAGACACGTATTTTTTCTTTTGCCACGTAATCAAAAAATTACGACCATACAGTGCGTTGAAATATCGTGTGGGGTCACGATGAGCTACACTTTATACTGACAAAGTGACGTCACAAGCCCCCACTCCTGAATTTTTATGCGATAAAGCAAAAAATACGGGTCCAATGTTATTTGATAATCTCACTGACGGAATAAATAGAATTATAATTTTCTACCCAGGAAACATATATCCCTATTCCTGGAGCCAAGCTACATCTGTTATTTGTGCTGTTGTTAAAGTTATGGCTGTTTTATTTTGTACTCTAAAGGTCATTGTTCTATGTTGCATGTACGTGTACTTTCATATAGTTTGACGATCATAGATTTTTGATTATTTTAATGTTTTTTTTGTTGTTTCTTAGTTTACATTATAAAGGACATTATATGAATTCAATTAGTATTAGTTCATTTAAATTGTGTTCAATTTTATTGATTTTAGTAGTTATAAATGTGACAAATACATATTTTTATTCGTATCGTTGTTGTAATGATTGAAGTGCATAATAGGTCTGTGACTATCCAATAAATTATGACTGTTTGGTACTAATTTCAATAAATTGTGGAGCACATGCATGGTTACGGTGCTAGTCAGCACGGTCGGCAATTACAATAAAGTGTTAATATAATAACTACCCTACCAACTAAGTGACACTTACCACTACTCCACACTGAATCCAAATATTAGAAAAAAGAAAACTTTGATGATCCAGAACTTACCTAAAAACTAGAAAAAAAAACAGTTGAATCTGAAATTCAAATAAAGAACCAACTCAAATGCCTGTCATAGACCCTTATAACTTTTTTTCTGCATTACTAGCTTACACATGCAATAGCACATGGTAACCTTAAGCCCTATCAGTCAAACCCTTCGTTCTCTAACACGTACGTTATGTTTAGTACTCGACCGGTGCGCGTGGGCAATGGGATGGAGAACAAGGAGAACGCGCGGCCCTGGGAAGAGTACGAGACGTCCAACGAATCGGACCGCGTGGCGGCCAAGCTGGCGCGCAAGGAGAGCCTCAACATCAAGCTAGCGCTGCGCCCTGACCGACAGGAGCTTATCAACAGGTATGTTACTCGACGTATAAAAGTTTACGTCTAGTTTTGTAGTAGTCGTGGTCATAAATCGCGGTAGTAAAATGACATGTCTGAGTAAAGAGTTTGATTAGTATACATCTAATTAGGGATGTTACGGAGGTTAGATTCCGATTCCGAAAAGTCGGAACTTCCGATTATTTTTAACCTCCGATTTCGATTTCGATTCCGAAACTTTTAAATCGGAGGCTATCGGAGGTCGATGCTGATTTTTACGCCTAGTTAGGTGTATTGTGTTTGAGCTTAAATTAAAAAGGCTGATTAACAATGTATGTATTATTTTATTAAACATGCTTTCTCTTACACATCTTTCTTCAGCCGCCGATTCCGATTTCGGTTCCGTTGTCATCAATTCCGTAACATCCCCAAAATCTAATGCCCATGGCAGTGCATGGCAGAAAAGTTCTTTCGGGATAAAGAGTCTACTCTAACCCTACGTTTTATGACCGCAACTGCCCCAAGGCTTGCATTAGGGTTAAATAAATAATATGAATATTCGATCTCACCGAGGCCATAATTCATATTATGAATAGCCGCTATGAGTGGTGATAGTTTAGTTTCCGACCGGATCCCATACTGAATGTGTTTACCAGGCCACGAGCTATTATTTGCGTCATATGAATGTGTCAAGTCTGCCAATAATAGAGCTATGATGGAACCTAAATGACTACTTTTGATAGAACTTGTGGCAGAACTAAGTATGCCCGAAAAGTAATAGGTGGTTTAACAAATATTATCAAATCTGCAATGCCAATGAGTGATAAAATAGCGTCCTTAATTAGTATTATCTAAATACATAATAATTACATTGATTACGTTCGTTTGTAATCGTGATTGCTTATTCTTAACAGTTTTCAATAACTTAGCCTTGTAGAGCTAGCTCCCAGTCTGCCCGATTGCTTGTTATCCAGAATTGGGGGGTGATCGTAAACTCTTAGAGTAACCCCGAGTTTCCCACCTTAAAATTATCGCTGAATTAATGTGATAAATTGTTAAGCACGCGTTATCTGCTTTGATTAGCTGTTGAAATTTCATTCAACCAATCACAGTAGATAACGCGTGCTTGACAATTTGTCAAATTAGTTCTGCGATAATTTTAAGGTGAGAAACTTGGGGTAAAGTTATTTTGAGTGTGCATAAGGGACGGATGTATACAAGTCATATACATCTGTCCCTTACACACTCTCAAAATAACCTTACTCTAAGAGCTTATGGTCACCCCCCTGACCTTTGTAAAACAAGCTGCGTTTCCATTGTATTGGAAATGACTTCCTGCTGATGGCGTAACATGTTTTGGCACCAAACTGACAATGTAATGACAGATGTTAGTTTGACTAAAATGATCCCGGAACTATTGTTGTAATTGTATGTGTACTCATAGAAGATGATTGATGGAAAAGCCACTGATTCATTATATTTTCCAAAAAGCCAACAAATTTAAGCAAAATGAAAATTGGATTTTTTTTGAAGTTTGTGGTTAATTTAACCCATTACGCGTTTAATTAAAAAGGCAATAGAAAAAATAATTGACTTTTGCCGATTCGGTCCGTTGGACGGCCGAGGGGTAGCATGTCAAGTTGCTGTGAATGTGTCCACTGTGAAAGTTGGTTCCGGAAATCAGATCGTATAAGTAACGGAATCATTCAAAACTTCAGGTGCGTCTGCCAAATAGTAACACTCTTGTAAATTACGTAAAATTACACAAATTCCTTTGTATGACATCATAGTCACAACATTGTCAATGTCACTGCTTACGTTCTAGCTAATGAGGGTTGGCAGTATTACGTGATCATTTAATATTTACAACGATATTTGTTTATGACTGTATCGTGTCCCTAAAGCAACATACATTATTAATATCGAAATATATAATCATGAGGAAAATGAAATATTTGCTGCTGGAAATTATGTTTCTAATTTGGTAATGAAATAATAAGGAAGATCTGCTGAATTGTACATTATTGATTGCACTTGTTAATGTGTATTTACACAGTTACATCTACCTACAAGATAACGAGCGTATTTTTAAATAATATAACTTTAAAAATACTACTACTAATTTTAAAAAGTTTGTGAGGCGAAGATATGGTTCAGTGGGTATACACATTTGTTGAAAGCTAATTCTATGTCTCGTTTATTTTTCCGAAGCATTTTTATTCACGGCTATCTAAATAGAGATGCAGAATTTTGTGAATTAACATTCGTTCGGGTCGAACATCAACACATGCACGTGTTGTGTTACGCAAGACGTTCAGCTAGTAATAGTCCACTCCACACCGTCTGGCAGGCGAACACAATGCACGCCTGGGAGCGTTATTTTAGTCAGCGCCGTCAAAGTCATTGTTATCACCGGTTTTATTTCTTCCTGTTTCTAAGAGCTTGCTCTTGGCATTGACATTGTTCTAACTTTCACTAATAGCTTTTGAATTACCAGTTACTACATCTACTTCAACTCGTTTATCGAAGAAACTGATCCCGAAACCTACTTCATAAACAAGTCGGCAGTTTTCTCGAACAACCCTAATTTATTAATTGAACCTGCGAGCTAAATTACGGGTCTTGGGAATTAGCCAAGTGTGTATGTAAATCGGATATTATGAAAACATTTTCGGGATCACGTAAGCTTTTGCAAGTTTTATGTCAGTTGGTAGGAGTAGGTGTGGCGAATAAACGTTGTTAGTGTTCGGGGGGAAAGTTCCAGTGAGAAAGACGAAGAGTTCGGAGTTTGGGAAGTGTATCTGGGGTTGTAATGTGATGGTGACGTGTGTTCAGGAACATCCTGGTGGTGCAGAGTGAGCACGAGCGGCAGGAGTCGTGGGAGGCCATCGGCGCACGCCTCATCCGCCGCCTGTCCATGCGGCCCACCGCCGAAGAGCTCGTCGAGAGGAATATACTCAAAAGTAAGCATTATCTATTTCTTTTAGTGACAGGAGATTTACTCATTTTTATTACCGGCCAGTATATTCTGGTTGTTTATGTCTTTTGCCTCTTTTAAATCCTGAAGAATTAAGTGTTGGGTGTTGCTGCTGTATAGGTACTAATGTCATATGTGCGTGTACATTGCGTTTATTTTACGACAGTTACATAAAACATACTGTATTCGTGAGTTTACTATATGCGTAATAGCTGCTCTAGTTAGGAGGCAATTATATTATTGAAATGGGTTTATCCTTTGAAAATATAGTTCCATTATTCTTATATAGTGCAGTTAAAACCCGTCTTGTTGTTTCGTTATGCGTGAGACTATTAATATGAGCCATTTCTTTTGTTAGTAATGTTTAAGCTACCAGATTACATGAAGCTTTTACATGGGATTTGTGTCTGACTTGTTTACTGACTCATTCAACTATTACTGAATTTATCCTAAACAAAATTTATAGCTTCACTCGCAATACTAAATAATGTAATATTACAGGCCAGTCACCCGCCGAAGAGAAGAAACAGAAGGAGGAGAAAAAGCGCTACCTGTTGCGCAAGCTCAGCTTCCGACCAACTGTCGAGGAACTCAAGGAGAAGAAGATTATCCGCTTTAGTGATTACATCGAAGTCACACAGGTACCTACTGTCTTAGAGAACTTATCATTTACGTTTTTTAAACAGCGTATTTTTTTTTGGAGAAATTCTCTTGCATCGCTCATGGGCACCAAACGACCCCGTGTGATGGGTCATGGTTCAGTGGCCCCGCCACCTACCACTTTTCGGCCGCAGGGGATAGTGAGAGCGGCCAACGCTATACCGACACTCCTCCTCCCCTGCGGCCCCACCGCGTCCGCCATCAGACGGAGCGGTCCCCAACCAGGCCACGAAAGGCAGGTAGAGCGGTGCATGGCAATTCCGGCACTCCTTCTCCCCTGCGGCCTCACCGCGTCCGCCATCATACGGTGGCGACCCCATCCTGGCCGCGAAAGGTAGGGAGAGTTGCGCACCGCAATACCGGCACTTCTCTCCCGCCGCGGCCTCCAACCCTCAGCCGCGATGCCTCCCATACGAAGTCGCAGCCCGCCTCAGTTGCGATGTCCCCCAAGTGGCAACGCAACCTGAAACAACTACACGGGGTCGTGGCAGACCAAGGAGTAGGTAAGGCGCCTTGGATGGCTTCCTCGAGAATTGACGAGTTGGAGCGCAACACCGAGAGACATAGAAAGAATGGAGACTTTGCCCAGTCGTGGGACATTTCAAGCTAATGAAAATTTCAAAAATTGGCGTAGCTTATTCAATTTTTTAGATAGTGAAACATCGTTTAATAGACATGCGCGAAACATGGGAACCGAGCTGACCTCCACTATTTCCGCGAGTTGTTTTCATCAAAACTTCGTTTACATAAGATAGCTTTTTACGAGTCTGTGGATGAATGTTATTTTCGGTTCACGTTAACCAATATAGTGCCTAAAGACATGCATACACTCCTTTCTGACCTGTGTTGATCTGTGGGCTAATATTTTATTATGTATTTATCAAATAACTAATTAATAAAATGTTTGTTCAGGCGCATGACTACGACCGTCGCGCGGACAAGCCGTGGACCCGTCTGACTCCGCGAGATAAGGCCGCCATCAGACGCGAGCTCAACGAATTTAAGAGTTCAGAAATGGCCGTACACGAGGAAAGCAAGCACCTTACCAGGTATAACTACTTATTTTGTAGAACTCCTTCTACCTGTAAACAAATAATTGGGCCCCTATAACATTTTTCTGTTCTCTTTATTTGAAAATTAAAAACACACGAATAGCTTTTAACAATAAAGCACGTCGAAATTAGATTGTCAGTTCTTCTAACTTCTCTTGGAACGTGTTAGTACTACGTAGATGTTGATGGTGTATTGTCCGCGCCCGCAGATTCCACAGACCATGACGGCTGTGCCTTAGAGCCGGAGCGGAGCGTCTCAGTGCGCGCGGCTGAGTGGCGCGCGTGTGGCGCCACTGTGGCGCCACTTCTGTGGCACGGCCCGCCGCTACCCACACGGAGCGACTCTTCCCGACCACCGGCCGTGGCCGCACCTGTGATTTTTAATGTTATTTATATTGACTTCTTCCGTTTTCTGGAAGATTTGTATGCAATAACTTACCAGAACGCATCGGTAAAGTGTTGAATATTCTAAAGTTGCGTTGTACCGCCGTTTGACGTTACGTTTTGTACATGCGTACCGAGAGTGCAATTTGTTTTTTAATTTACCTACTATGTATCGTAGTTATTGCCGAGTACAATTATTGTCATTATGGTATCGTTTATTATAATTAAGTTGACGTATTCTAAGCATAACTATACATTCTTTGAATTGACCTTCGAGAAAGGTTAGTGATACTGTTTATTGTGGTGGAGATTATGCGCTTTCAAACTATGTGAATTGTATGTAACGTTTACAAGTGAATTATTTTGATATGTGAGACGTATCCGACATATTGTATTTTTTGTAAACTTGTGATTTTTCTTATATTGCTAGCTCTTAGCTCCGTAGTCGTTAAGCTAGATTTCAACTTTTAAACTATTTATTTGGCATAAAATTTATACTGTATTATGTTACGGTCACAAATTGTATCTTTTCTTTGTGTGTCGTATTTTATAAGGTAGACTCGATCACCACACAATTATTCGCCAACAGCGGCGCTAACTGCAAGGTTTTATAATAAGTACAGATCTTTTTATACTTCCCGACAAATTGTTGAATCGTTCTTAATCAATTTTACAAGATATGGCATTTCTTTGATGTAGAGTTTGGACTTTGAGATACTACCACAGATTTTCAATCATTCTTTTCCATTTTCTTTGTGAACTTGAAACGTATCTTTTCATTCTTATCACTGACTATTTTCTAATATTTTGTTGAGATGTGATTATAGGTGTTATATTGGTTAAAAATGTTTTTAAAAGCGTGTGTCTGCGATGTAGATAAATACTTTGGAATGTTCATGTGATGTTCTTAAAGTGCTTCCAAATAAGTGAATACACATTTCTAAATTGCGAAGAAACCCGCACCGATATTAGCGCTATTCGTTATGGTTACCCGTTACACGTGCCGTGTTTATTTGCTCAATCGTAGCTAAACGCTAAATTGTGTACACACATCATCAGCGTATTAATGTTCCCACTGCTGGGACACAGGCCTCCTCTCTGTGAGAGGGAATGGTCCGTAATCCACCACGCGGGCCCAGTGCGGGTTGGTGGATGTCACATGTCTTCGAAATTTTGCTTCTAGGACATGCCAGTTTCCTCACGATGTTTTCCTTTACCGTTTAGAGAGCAGTGGTGATGAAATAATTTACACAAAGTAAAGCGCCTGCCTGGGCTCGAACCCACTACCTATTTAAGTCGCGGCCGATACCACTGGGCCACCACTGCTCATGATTGTGTGCACTGCAATTGTGTACTACTGCCACTAATATACCACCTATTTTCGCCCGAAGTTACATTTTAATATTAATTCCTGTAAAGTTTACTTGCTAACATTAAAATAATCAAGACATAGTTTGCCAGAAAAGTGTATGAATTTGTAGTAAATATAATTTACTGATTAGGTAAATAATTCCATAATTGCAATTGAAATAAACGTTAACCACCTAAACACAGGCAATTAATTTGTGATTATTCGATAAGACTACTGGTCCAGTTATGAGATTCCTAAGTACAGGGAATAACTCAGTGATTATAAAGCACTAATAGAACACTGTTGTTATTAAAATAACACTGAATATTGAGCTCAATGTAAAGCGTGTTGAATAGTTAGGCTTTATGATGTCCATCGGGTGTGACGAGCAACCTCGGCGGGAACAACTTGTTATCATCGTGTCGCTCTAGCGCCTAGCCTAGCTTAGTGTAAGGTACTCAAACGTTGAACGAACTAAAGTGAGAACTAGATAACAAAAAAATAAAAGTTGTTCACCCCTGCCTACCAATGTATTCCAATATTTCAAAACGATACGACAAAAAGTAAAGGCAGTGTCGCTAACACGATCAAAACAAATGTATCGCGGTAAGGGGCGTCCTTGACCTTTAGTAATGAGTTAATATCTCAAAAACGCGTGGACCGATTTACATGATTTAAACGGATAAAATTGTTCATTTGAGACCAAAATTATCAAGATATCTCCATAAACAAAGATTCATATTTCCAAGTTCCGTAATTATGTATTTTGGTCAAGTCGGATCAAAGACTTTTTTTTTTGTACTGGTTCTCATTTTAAATCACTAATTAATGATTCAATAAGCTATTATAAAGCTGTAGCTGTTAACATAATTACGCCTTCTGAGATTAAACTGATGATTTGATACCGTGTCGATACGTTTTGTTTCACGTCGAGACTTCCAGTCGACTCGACACTACATGGAGAGCAATAATACTGCTATCGGCTTGTTTGGCAGACGAGTGACATTATTTGAACTAGCGTTGAAATTTTTTATATTACTGTATAGATTAATTCTTCTTAGTGTAACTAATAGATAGGAATCAGTTATAAATATTTTTTAAAGCGATGTATTGTTCAGTAGCGGTGCCATTTCGTGTGACGTGTTTCATGAGTAAGTCATCCGGGTTCTGATTGCGAGGGACGCGAGTCCGTGTGAGTGTACTGTTGGTATCGACGACGTTAGCGCTGGCAGTACTCAAGTCAATTTGGTAACACGAACTTTGCATCAGTCTGAAGAATGTTTTCAGTACACGTGTTTTTATATAGCGATTATTCTGTTATGTTAAGTCAATGAGTAATTACAGTACATTATACAAAATTATTATAACAAGCTACAAAAAACGTTGCGATAATGGTTATTCTTGAGACCATTCCATTATAGAATAAAGTGGAAGCCAAAATGACGACTTATTTTTCTAAACGATTTTTGTTAGATTTGCAATTAAAACTAATAAGGTAAAATGTAGATGTTTATCGATATATAATATTACTTAATAAGACGTTCAGATTTTCCAAAGATCTAAGGCTCAACTAAATTCTTTTAACTAGCTTACATGTTATGACATGTACTGTGTATGTATGCGGAACCAAGTTATCGACCGAGCCCTCTCCGGCGATACACCCCACAAGTGTGTAACTTGCGATATTATTTTTTTATAAAATCAAATGTGATATAATTATTTTTATTTCTAGTGTTTAAATATGATTACACATTTCTTTACATTCATATTATGTTATACAATCATTTCCTATGAGAAAATAATTTCAAGTGCAAACATTTTTATTGAATCACCATAAATCTATCCCTAATTATCTTTTATCACAGTGCAAATAGCATCACAGACACTGCAATGTTTCGTATAGGAGGCGTCGAAACGTAGGTTCTTCGTGTAATTAATAATTTAATATATCTCGCAAAGTATTTTGATAACAAGCGCAGGCAAACTGTTGAATAGTTGACTTAAAATATTTTTCCATGTTTACACTTACGGTGTACGTAATAATGTACTAGTGTTTAATATATATTATATTTATGTGACGCTGACTACACATACAGGCTGGTTGAAAATGATAAGGTTTGCTAACAAATTTGTTGTATTTTACCGATCGACTATGTCAATCTCTGAAAATGCCAAGATCACGACTTAATAATTTCCTATATCGATCGACAGAAGTAGAGCAAATTTGTAAGCACCGTAAAATGGTGAAGATCTAATATCAAGTACGACATAATCCTCGTATTGCGGTAGTGATTTTAAAGCAATTATATCGATAAACATTCTTTTAAAATTATGTCTGTATATAATTTTATTATAATGTAAATTATGGAATCTCTCATTTCCAATAATATCGTTCATAAATTTTTGTGCTATTACGATTTATAATTGCTAATCTTCAGTAATCTGTATACTGTTGCTTTTATTTTAAACATCATGTAAATTATTAATGACTTGTTGTAATGAGTATATATTGATAGCTATAAAATTACTTGTTTTATATAAAGTAAGTCTGTAAATATCATAATTATACATTAAGTTTTATACAATATTGTTTTTGTTTCTACCCCACCCAACCCTGGTATTAAATTTCTATAATTTTATACACTTTAATCATTGCACAAAACAATAAGCACCGTTCATACAGAAAAGTAAAACATGGATATACAAAAGTAGAGTTTACCCAAGCAGAGCGAACTACTGTTTTGGGGAGGTTTAATGAAATATTAATGAAGGCTTTGACCCGTGAGGCTGTGCCGGTGTCGACTTTCGATGGCGCTAACTTATGGTCGTGCGACTGGGCTGAGAGAAAGTTAACTGTAGTGCGTGCCCGTTACCGCGACTCGCCGTCGGCGTCGCACCGCGCTCAGTCCGCGCCGGCCCGCGTACGCGTACCGACACACCGCCGCAACACGCGCCCGCGAGATGTTTACCTTGCAACCGACAAGCTCGCAAAAACATAACAGAAAGTGACAGTGTTCAATAACAAAGCTTATCCAGAAAACGTGTATACAGTGTGTGTAGTGCCGACAGCCAATGAGTCCAGTGTGAGGGGTCACAGTGTGAAAGTGCAACGGTCGGAACAAAGGATCATTGCTATGACGTTCTCTGGGAACATGAAGGAGAGCAAACCGCGACCCGTAAAAGAAGCATGGGAGTCAGAGGTGAGTGTAACACACCATGATTTCTAATTTCTCGTGCATGTGTCGCAGCGGTTAATTTTATTGACACGCGTGGGATCAATGGTATTGTTATGGTATCATAGATTTCATCTCGCTTAATTATTCGTGTGACAGTTATCTGTATTTAATCAGCACTTTCTCTTTATTATTAGATATAACAGATATCTTCAGGAGCTTATTGTGCGAAGCTTTTAGGTCCATTGTCTTTTGCAACAGAAATGAATTTAAATAGTCTCACTTTTTATAACAGATTGCATGCAATGATGCATGTATCCAAATTTAAATACTGGTGGGCCTTGGACGCTACATCTTAGTTGCAATTGCACAAAAACGCTGGACTGGACAAGACTAGAAAGATTTAAAATAAAGATTTTGTCTATAAATTAGAGAGCTACACTCAAAACTTGACGTTTCAAAAGTTATTTCAAAACTTTTTTTAAATGCTCCGTATCAATATATATTTAAAAAAAAAACCGGCCAAGTGCGTGTCGGGCCACGCGCGGTAATAGGGTTCCGAAGTTGCATAATATTGCGGACTAAAAAGAGGGTTTTGTTGTTGTTACATGAACATTAGAACGGTTTCAGCGGTTTCACAAAGTCTAAAAACGGGCTCAAATAGGATTTTTTAATCTATATTCTCGCGTTTGACCACTATCTCGCCTGATGGTAAGCGATGATATGGTCTACGGTGAAGCACGCTTGCCTAGATGTAATCTATTCACTCTTGACTTAAACTTAATAAGGACTAACTAAATAAAAAGTAACTGGTAACTGAAGAAGGAGTTATAAAATCCAACTTCGCAACTGAAGTTAGAAAAATATTATCTATTTGAGTACCACCGCGGGTGCGAATTGCGAAAGGAGCCGATACGAGCACGCGTTAGAGCCACGGGGAATGGTATAGTACGTTCCTGGATCCTTGCGTGCACGCTCCTTGTTTATTTCTCTTTGGGAATTAGAAAAAAATCGTATGTATTCACCTCTAATCTCCTCTAATACCGCAGATTAGAGGTGAATCCTATCACTATTTCATTCTGGAAAGTTTTACGCTACTCAATTAGTGATGAAGTCGGGTCGAACATTAACTTTATAGAAGGATATCGACAAAAGAACATAAGTAATTTGCTTGGAAATCGAATCTAATTTGACTTTACTTTTACGTTTTAATTACAAAACGTCGAATATACTTCTGCACTAACACGAAATAGACTCCACCGCGCGCATGCGCCGTGTGGACTACGTTCTGGTACTGACAACGACTCTGGCCACTCCAATGCGTTATTCGAGCTTAAACATTATTAATTTAGAAATCATTATTATTAAGGATGATATGATTTTATTTTTGTATATTTTTACATGGTTCATAAGTATATATTTACTATCTGTTTTACAAAGCTAACAACGTTATTTAAGTAATTTTTCAATGGCATTTGTACAAAAATTTTACTGTGCCAAGTACATTTTATAAGTTGGTCGACTATTACTCTTAAACTTGTAAAGCCTTGTTATCCGTGATAATTTTCCTTTTAATTTCGTTATATTTACTACTGCCGTGAATTTTTTCACATAGCCAAGAGCAACCATTTCGCTGGCAGGGGGGGGGGACACTTGATTCTAACATAAATTTGCAACTTAAAACTTAATTTTACGCAAACGAATCTCTGAATCGAAAAATGGTTGTAACAAACCCATAATATTTTTGAATGGCCTATCCAACGATACCCCACACCATGGGATAGACGAGACAAAAAAAAAATAATCCCCACTTTATGTCTATGGGAGGTACCAGAAAAAAAAATATTTTTCGTGATTTTATGTTACCACTTTGTCGGAATTATTAATATGTATATATATGCCAAATTATAGCTTTCTAGTACTTAGATTCTCTGAGCTAAGCTGCGGACGGACAGACGGACAGAGCGAAACTATAAGGGTTCCTTGTTGACTTCGGAACCCTAAAAAGAATGTTAACTACAAAATTGCTTAGATCGTGCACTTACAATAGGTACTACAATTGCCAGTAAGATTGAAGTAAAAAGCTTTATACATTAGGAAAGCTTTTCTCAATTATGTACAGATTAAACATTACATACGCCTGGATCCTCATTTTAACTACTTAGACAGATCTTACACTTATAAACGGAACCGACCGCAATAACACTAATATAAATTAACATTCAACAAATTGTTCTTGACATAGAATCAAAATCAACATTGAACCGACAGTATTGTATGCTAATTAAAAAATAATAAATGAAAGCGCTTCGGTTTAATCATCAATGATAGCTGGATAATCTAGTTGATGAGAGAATGAGTCTGATACATCCTTAATGCTGTTTCCAAATCCCCAAGTCGGGGTTCGCCCGGTTGATGACAACAGGCTACATGAAACCTGATGAATCAATTAGGCTTCCTAACTCTTCGGGAAATGTGGAGTTGTGTTATGTTAAGCCGCTGGTATTTCCCAAAGAAATAATCAGCTAAAGATGAAAAATCTTATTTTACCTTTTTTATCAAGACCTACGTTGCCCCACTGGTGGGCCTTCCACTCTTCCCGTTGTTTCGCCTTCTCCGGTAAATACCCCGCAGACGCCTCTAAGTCGTCACGTCTAGCCCTACCGCCTTCAATTTTGGTGGGACGAATCCAGACTTGGGGCTACTACTGAGAAGTTAGTGATGTGATGATTACAATGACACTGCCCGGCAGTGGAATACAACCCAGGAGTCACCGTTTAGAGTAGTCGCACTTGCGATCTGTAGATCTATGAAGTATGCAACATTGATTAATATTATTTTTATTGGAAAACGGACCTGAAAACGTGATTGATGATGATAAAACGACCTACCTAGAATCATCGCGCTTTTTTTTCAGGCAGCAGAATCAAACAGGTAAATGCTGTGCTTTAGGAATTACTTTTGCTCTTAAAACTCACAGTCTGTATCTTTTGAAACCGGCGCGGGCGGTGGCGTTGCATGTCATTATTTTCTATGCGTAGATCAGCTGTCATCTCAGTATTTTCACTTCCTCCCTAGCATTATAATTAACGTCTTTCTCTAAACGACTACGTAGACCTTGTAAAACAGGACAACTTTTGCTATGTAGGAACTGTGAGATTAAATGTAGCTACTTAGCAATAGAGAGCTACATAAGTCTCAGATTTATCTAGAAAATAACATCTACATATGTATTTTTTATTCGACGATTAGGTATCTTGTTATTTTTACTCAAGGAAGCTGCTCTATGAGATCAAGTTTTCTTGAAGATTGTTTTTTCATTGTGGCTTAAACTTCGATTAATATAATAGTGTTCTAGAGCTCCTTATGAAGGAGCTCGTCTGAGGAAAAACAACCACAAACGTAGTTATGTTGAGTGCAGGTGGCACAAAATGTTTCTGCTTTGTGCGATGCCAAAACATCTGCTACAATACCTCAAAGCTCAGTGTTTATTACAGATGTCCATAAGTCTTACCTTCAGGTGTCCTGTATTTGCTATAACACTTTCTATCGTGGATAAAGCTTTAGGTAATATTTATCGTACCTACTATATTCCACATTAGCGGACGCCTCGCGGTTTCACCCGCGTAGTTTCCGTTCCCGTGGGAATACAGGGATAAAAATTAGCCTATTTCACTTGTGGATAGTGTAGCTTTCCAACGGTGAAAGATTTTTTGAAATCGGTCCATTAGTTTTTATGTTTGTTCGTTACATACAAAAATACAAATCTTTCCTCTTTATAATATTATACAGTAAAAGTATAGAAGTATAGATATAGATGAGTTAATTCATTGGGCATAATCGGACCCGCTTTGCGAAGAGTAGTGGATAACTGGATATTAACCAAAATATTTTTAAACTAAAGAGCCCTTCCATTGCACCTTGCATTGACCTTTCATTGCACATATTGATTCAAAATCGTTGACGAAAAATGTACCGTATCGTTAAAAAAAATACACCACTTCAGAGGATTTTATTTTTCGTCTGTAGGTACATTTTGTTAAAAATGAGATTTCCTAAGTTTGCCGTGTGTGATTACTTTCAAGAATTTGATCATTATTAGCGACACTATTGGATCGTGGTATAATCAGACTGTTATTTTTTTTCAAACTCAACGGATTTGATTCCTGGCTGAGAATATTGAGTTTTCAAAAATCCCATAATGCAGTTTTAGTTTTCACCAAAACGGTCCCGAGACTCCTTTCAGTGTTTGTAGCTTTTCCTACAGTAGTGTAGACATAGTTAGTTTCGGATTTGGCCCACTTGAAAAGCTCACTCTGTAAACGATAATTTTATATTCTTTTCAACATTCCCGTGACATTTTAATGTGATTAATGCCATAGTAAATCAGAGCCATATATCAATACATTCTACTATATTCCGTTGCTTTACGTCATGTGTATGGTTTCCATTCTAAGATGCCCAAAGACCTTTTCTCTCAAAATGAGTAAAATACTCATAGTTAAACTTCGAAGGCTTGGTCAAACGGGTTTTGCAGACGGTAAGGTACCAAGCTCCATTCCTTAGTAGCCTTGGTAGGAAAAGTGATTGAACATCGGCGATCCGAGACATATAAGTAGCTAGCTATTGCACTAACATAATATAGAATGTTCTCAAGTAATGCACCTGTCGTAACATAGAGTTGGGGGTGAACTAGAGAGAAGCGCATTGTGAATCTACAAGATTTCAAATGGCCTCGAATCTTTTAGCTCTAACGGGATCGGTGTCCATTCGCGTAATTCCTATTTAGCATTGAGCTGCTGTCTAAACGCATAATTGGATAGATGGTTACTCAGATAGTTAACTTAATGATTTACGACTCCAGATAGCATTGGTTTTTTATGTTACTGATGCTGATGCTACGTATTCTATAGTGAATAGGTAGGTAGGTACCTTAACTGATAAAATATGTCCTCTAGCTGGCACGGGGTTTGGTGTTAACCTGTAGAATGCTGCTAAACTCTTTAGAATAAATACAATTAAAAAAGCTTTAGGAAATATATGCCGAACAATAAAAAGCTACTTAAATAGATTTAGAAATCGAGAAACTTTATTAGGTTTTGAGAAAGTGAATCAGATAAGGAATTTGTTTCTATACTTAAAGCTTTTTCTGACTTTTTGGCGAATGATGTGAATTGAGTGAGAGGGAAGTGTGTCAGTGTTGATATTAACGGCGCGGGCGCAGCGATGTCATCCGTGATCCGGGTCGCTGCCGGCCACCGGCCAGTGTTGGCTGACCGCACACGGCAAAAGTTAGCGCGCCTCTACACTACAAATTAGAATTTGCCACCGGCAAGTAGCCACTCGGATCACAACATATAACATAAATAATTATAGGTAGGAATGGTACGAATTTAAAAAGTTATGTATGAATAATATGTAAATCTTAATTGGTGAGCCAATAATTAATTAACTTCAAACTTTCAAAGTTACAAAACACGTCAATCGTCTTCCAACATACGTAGATACGTATAATGTGATTTTTTATTTCGTGGACTAAACTGACATTTGGGGGGTTGTCACTTTATAGTTACATTAAAATAGTGTCGTACCCTAACTATCCTGAGTGATCGAAAGTTAATCGAAAATCGAAGTGGATCGGAAATGAAACTATTTCACGGCATACAAAAATTATTTGTTTAGAAACTAGCGGCCCATATTTAGTTTCTACTCATTTATGTCAGACTTAATTTTATCGATTGCATTTATTTTATTGTTGATTTCATATTTAACACAATAAAAGTTCATGTACTATATGTATGAATACTGTTATATTTAAATATATTACGTTTATATTCATAAAACATTTATTTACACCAATTTGTAAAAATTAATTCAGGAGTCATGTCACATCGATTCGATGAATCACTTATGATTGAGCCTTACCTACAACACTATGCTCCGCGCTTGCAACATTTAAAAAAATAAGGTCAATAGCAGCTGTCAGTTTAGTCCACGAAATTAAAAATCACAGTATAGTGGTTATTTGTAGGTATGTTAATAATAACGTAATCAAAATAATTTTAAAGTAAGAAATAAAACATTACTTTTATTGCTTTTATTATGTATGTTTTTACAAACTATGTATATCTAGATAAGCTTCTAGAATTCTAGCTTAAAGGTACATGGAATTTTAAGTATTTTGTTGGCATTAGATCATCATTATGAAGGTAGGTAGTAGATACTGAAATTCATCATTCAATAAACACCACACATCTTAAAATAAATAAGTGTTGCCTTATGACATTTAAATACCTACAATAAAAACTAGTAATAAGCAAGGTGAACAAATTTTAAAAGTTCACGACCTTCTGCAGTTGCGTTTGTCACGAAGTTCATCTCAACATCTAGTAATAGCGCTTTCAAGTTTTTAAACGAAACGAAAATTCTGTCAGTTTTACGAAATGTTAAAGGTAGGCACATAGATAGACAGAGATTACTGGGTATTACTTACTGAGAACTAGGTGAGCTTTGAATAGACAGACATAGATACGCGTACCGCTTGGTTTAAAACAGATCCATACGCAGGTAGTATTTCAAAACGGTCGGTCAGTGGTCCGGTTACAACCTCGCGAATATATACAACACATAGGCAGATAGAAGTGAGTGATGCGCAAATGCCTTCTTGCATCATTATTTACATCATATTTTTATAACAGTTCATGCAGTTTTGGTACCTAAAATATGTTTTTTGTTTGTATTTATGACTGACGAACGTCCATGAAAGTACCAAATGGAAAAATCCTTGAAAAGACTTGGACTGGTTTTTAACAAAAGCAGGGGGGTCTCACTCCGCAGTTTAGGTACGATCGGCCGGCGCTCCGTGTGAAAAGGAATATCGCAGTAGGTTGCCGCTTACCGCTCGGCTCGCTCGCACGCTAGCCGAGTTATTATTTGTACTGTGATTTTTGCAAAGAACGATGACTTCTAAACGATCGTATAATGAATTCTATATAAGATACAGTTGTGTTTACGGGTGTCTAAATAAAGGCAAAAACAAGGAATCGATATTATTTTTTTTACTGTTCCGAAAGATATTGAAAAATAAGCTATTTTGTTGTATTTAAATAATTATATAAATACTCTGTACCTGTCGGTAGTAGGTGCATAATGAGATGGTGTTTTTTTATAAAATATGTGTTCTTGGGGTGTCTTAAATAATTAATAGATATGCGGCATACTAATACTTAGGTACCTACCTAAGTAAGTACAACAACAAGGTAGATAGATGATGAATTTTATAGTAGCAGCGGTAAGCCGACAACCCTAGCGCGTCACGCCGCGCCAGACAGCAACAGAGTTACGCGTTAGAAGAGAGCGGCAAGGTTTAGGTGAATATCGCGTTAGGCACTAAGCGCTTATGCGAGCTGAATTGCACTTTGTTGCTTACTAGCAAGAGTCTCTCTTTCTCTAAATCTTTGCGCGAAGTGACTCTTCTGTACTTGTACTATTATTTATTCTGTGACAAAAGCTTTACGTGCCTAGTTGTAATTTGTAAAGGCCACGAAGATATTTTATGGCCCGGCTTCGAGCAGAGTTGTAGGTAGAGTCGCATAATATTTTCATTGCCAAAGAACGAACTGTCTATGTATACTATTTGCAATCCTATTCCTGGGTTGTGGGTGTCAGATAGACAGTTCCTCCATGTAAAATACTGGTATGTACGGTTAGCTTCACCCGTTTGGGCAGATTGATTGTACTTAACTTGTACTATGTAAAGAGCTAGAAGTTTAGAAGTTTTATAATTGAAATGGGTGTCTTTTTACTGGGAACCCGTCGGGTACATTCGCTACGCCCGCCGCGTCGCTACGTGTAGGTACTAATGCGCATCTTATCTTCTACCGCTTCTACGCTGTACCGTAGAGCACTATTGTAAATCGCGTAGGCGCGCCGTAGAAGCTGCGTAGACGCTGTGCTACCGCTAATGAATCGATACGATCAAAACAGAATGGATTTGCAGCAGCAGCAGAGGACTTATGTAGGTGTAGTCGTAATGGCCACTGTTTGGGATTACTTAGGATTAAATTCATTATAATATCTACAAATCCGCTCAGAGGTATGGCTTTAATTTAATAAGCTTAAAATGTCCGTGAAATTAATTACACTGACTCCCATTGTTATGTAAATGGATGATTAATTAATTAATCTCAAGCGTAAACAATCACGTAACGCTATCGGCCGGTGTTTGTACGTTTGTAACAGTCAGCAGTTAACAAAATATTGTACTTATTCAACTTTCACAGAGACGTTTCTGTTTTAATTACTGCTTTCTTTACCGGTAGTGCCAATTTATTTGTGTATTCACAATTTACGGAACAAGCTATAACGTCAGTAGGCTGTCCGTCTAGCTAATAAAGCAAAACTTGCCCCAGATTTATAAGACACAATCAATTAGGGAGATAGGTTTCCGCTAATCTAACAACATTGCCGTTTTCTGTCAACAAGATGTCACCTGTCGCTGTGGGCGATACTGATTCACGTTTAAATTAGCGGTCGTCGTCGCAAGCGCCATTATCTGCAAATGAGCACGTACCGAACGAAAGTGAGGGCGTCCGCATTGTTAAAGTTAGAGATCTTAATAGAAACCAGCGAAAAGGCTGCGGCGTGAGCGAGCTCGGCCCGAGGCGGCTTTGTTGTTGCAGCGCCGAACAAAAACGTGAGGCTGAGGCGGGATGTAGGTCGCGACAAGTGCACGCTGCTCGCTGCACGCGCATTGTACGCAGCATACTGGCAAGCAGGTATTCTCCTTCAGCTGTGCAGAATCAAAAAACGAACACTGGAACTTGACACTTATTTTCACAGGATTATATCCTTTTCAAACCTGGAATAAGAGAGTTAAAAAGTGGTTGGAAGTAATGTCGTGGTGTGATTATTTATGAGATACATATTTGTGTCTTCTCGATTTTCTTCTATGTACAAAAACAAATAAAAGTATCGCGTATCTTATCGTAGTTCTCTTCGCTGCCCAACTCTTCTGAAAAAAAGCGTGATGTTTGTTGTCGACCAATTTATTACATACAGAGACTGAAGATAATAGGGGTGGCCATGGCCTATCCTGCAGTAGGAGCGCTGGTCGGATAGCACGGCACGCCAACATTAATGACATCATACGTCGAGCTCTTGTCACTGCCGGGGTGCCAGCTGTTTTAGAACCCAATGGCTTGGCACGCGACGATGGGAAGAGACCGGATGGGATGACCATAATGCCTTGGAAGTTGGGTAGGCCTTTGGTGTGGGATGCAACATGTGTCGATACCCTTGCGCCATCCCATCTTCTTAGCACGGCGGGCTGTGTTGGGGCAGCTGCTGCTGGTGCAGAAAACCTCAAACGGCGCAAATATAACAACCTTATTGGCAGTTATATGTTTGAGCCGTTTGGGGTTGAGACATTAGGTCCATGGGGTCCGAGTGCTCATCGAGTGTTTCGAGACATAAGTAAACGGTTAGTCGACTGTTCGCGTTTTTCTTCAGCCAGAGAATCAGCATTGCCATTCAACGTGGCAATGCTGCCAGCGTTCTGGGCACGTTTTCCATTGACATCGATGTGGAAGAATTTTTTGATGCGCTATGAGCCCTTTTCCCTCTCCCTTTTGTATGTAAGTTTGTTTTGTTATTAGTCATAAGATTAGGAATAGTCAGTTGTACATATTAAAAACTTTATTCTAATAAAAAAAAAAGATAATAGCGGTTAAAGTATGAAATTGCCGTTTTATTGTAATAGGTACATCGAATTGACATAGAACCTTCATGGTTTGAGATTTTTGAGTGAAACTTTTTTCACATGGTACCTATGAAGTTCTTCTTTTAATAAATGTGCAACATTCGATTATCGACTTTTAGTTTTTTTTTTGTTATTCAGCTTAGACAAGAAAGATGGATACTTCGAAAATTGGAGTGATTTTTGAATACGAGTTCCGACGCGGAATTTTAACTAACGCGGCAGAAACAGCTCGCAATATCAATGTTGCGTTTGGAGAGGGGACTTCTAATGAACGCACCGTGACTGCGATTTTGGTTTACACGCTTTCGTGATGGAAACTTTGATTTGAAGAACGAACCACGTGGAAGACCGCCCACACAGGTGAATAAAAATGAATTGAAAGAGATGTTGGAAGACGATCCGAGCCAAACTACACAGGAATTAGCAGCATGGTTTAACGTTACCTTACTAATAATATTGACTCATTTGCGTCAAATCAATAAAATATGAAAAATGGGTGACTCATGATTTGGCTGATTTGCAGAAAGAAACGCGTGTTGAAACTTGTGTTGCCTTGTCGAATCGATACAGAAATGAAGGAATATTGGATCGAATTGTGACATGTGATGAAAAGTGGATTCTTTACGATAACCGTAAGCAAAAAATGTAATGGCTGACCCCAGGTCAAACGCCGCAACTGTGTCCTAAAGCAAAGCTTACCAATAAAAAGGTAATGGTAACTGTTTGGTGGTCTCAGCATGGTGTTAATCACTATAGCTTTCTCCGATCTGGTGAAGCAATAACGTCAGTTGTCTACTGTGCCGAACTCCGAACAATGATAGCAAAACTAGCAGTGAAACAGCCCCGACTCATGAATCGGATCTGAGTTCTCGAATGAGGTCTCGCGTTATCATGGAGCAATAATCTCACCATTATTGCTCCATGATAACGCGAGACCTCATACAGCACGAGAAACCGTTTTAACTCTACAGGAACTGCAATTAGAAACCATTCGACACCCTCCGTATTCGCCAGACCTTACTCCAACGGCCTACCATTTTTTTCGTGATTTGGAAAATTTTCTACTATTTTTTTTTTCTGTGATGAAAAGTTTTCTTCTCAGGAAGCAGTACAAAATGCTTTCACACAGTTTGCCGAATCTAGATCACCAGAGTTCTATCGCAAAACCCTTCGCAAAGACCTTCCTGTTAGATGGCAGCAATGTATAGATAATAATGGTAATTATATTGATTAAATAAATATGTTAAATAAAAAATAAACTAAATAATTTCAATTTTTCAGTACAAATCGGCAATTTCATACTTTAATCCCTAATATTTAACGCCAAAGAAATGTGTATAAAAACTAGTTCGAAAAACAAAAGGTTGTTTGAGTTTGATTTGTTTGAACTTATTTTTGAATACGCTGTTGAGTTCATCCAGCGGGTGCCTCCCCTGGGGGTCTTCGTCTTCCAAGCGCGGTGTCGCACGCGGAGGGGTCACTCGTGGTGAAGCTAGCCCTCCGCCTGCGCCACTGCGGGCTTGTCAGCCCCCAACCAGCCGCTCCACAGCCCCCGCCAAGCAGGTGACCGAGAAGCGCCTCGGATGTCTAACTATACCCAGAGAGAGGACGGTGTTGAATTGTTTGAACATCTTTCGATTGAAATAGATATAGAAAGACATCCGAGGCCAACCAGGTCAACCCATATCAGGTAGGCCACGGCCGGTGGGTCGGTCGATGAAGCGACCCCAGGGGAAGACCAATGGTTATTCATCGCCGGCCGTATATATGCAATAGTGTAGGAAAACTTCGCTTGCGCGATGCAGGACACTATGAGTTTTCTCCTAAGCTACCAACCTTACAACACGTAATTTTAAGTGAAAATAAGCAGTTTTCTATGCTTTTTCTTTTGGTGAAATCGTTTACTAAGATTTATGTCAGTAAATGCAAGATTTTCGTGATAAATTCTTTTAATAGTCCGTATTTACGCTGACCAATAGCGGTGTGTTTACGCATGGGAATTCCACCAAAATACAAAGTGGTGAAGCTAAAATTGAGCGTAGTTTTTTCGATTCCCGCTCTTATAACGAAGAGTTGAGGGCTGAAGTTGTTCTGTAGCTTGTTATCAGTTAATTTGTTGCATAATATCCTAATGTGAGGGCTCTGTATATGTAGGTACATTGGTGAGATGCATGGTGATGATTCATTCGTCAAGTTTTTTTTAATAGGAAATGAATTTGATACCGCAGATCGCTATGCTATTTCAAGTTAGAGGTAAACGGGTATTATGACTTTGGTTAACTGATAACTCTACAGATTAATACATTTTACTAAGAACTGAGGTTGGTCAGACCATCTTATGCCATAATTACGTGTGATATAAAAGAAATTGAATAATGAACAAATTGTGCCAACCTTTTCTTGACTGTAAAACTTCATGTGTCAAGTATATTTAACTGAAAATTAGGTAGACACAGACAACGGTTATATATAAACCCCTGGGGGTGCGACTATTACCTACTTGCAGGCGGCAGCTTTTAATGAAGGCCGCACGAGCGGAACAACGTGCAAAAAATGATCAAAGAGTTTCATGAAAACATTATTTTTAGCTAGCTTTTATTGAGCCGTACCTACGAAACGACGGTGTATGAATTGTAGGCAATTTAAATGATTTAACAAAACTTGAAAAATAAAGATTTTATTTGAAATCCAGACAAACATCCGTACCTATCTACTAATAAACTAATGGATACATATAATAGAAATGAAAAAGTAACTCTGCCTGTCTGTCCGTTTATTCCATTTTCAAGTCTTAACGGCTAAAGGGATTTGTAGAACTTGACACACAGGTAGACTATATCCCAGGTCTGGAGTCTGCATGATAAAAAGTTCTTATCCAATGTCCTAATTAGTGGTTTTATTGTAAAAAAGTGCAATATACGTTTACATAAGTATACAGTTGAATAAAAGACTAATATAACAAAACAAATCTGTATACAAAGGGTAGAGAGAAAGGGGCACATTGCGCAACAAAAAATTCGTCCACAACGATGTCAACGGGAAACGTGCCAAACGCTGGCTGCATTATTGCCACGTTGGATAGCAATGCTGATTCTCTGGAAGATAAAAAGGCCAGCCCTCTAGTCACGTGAAGAGTCGACGAGCTGCTTTATGCTAATGTCTCGAAGAACTCGATGAGCACTTGGATCCAATGGCCCTAAAATTTCAACCCCATACAGCTTAAACAATATAAAAACTTATTGGAAGTTATATGTTTGAGCATGAAAAATTCCGTAATCCCGGGATTGAAAAACATGCTCGGGATTGTATCCTCTAGTTATCTAGTTGCATCCCACACCAAAGGCCTACCCAACTTCCAAGGCACTATGGAAACATCCCGTCCCATCCCGTCTGGCCTCTTCTCATCTTCGGCTTTACTCCGTTACTGCACTAATAATAATATTGGGCAGTGGGTCCAGTCGTCCTATTCAAAATGTGATTGGGTTGAGTGATCCCGCGTGTCCATTTCGAATGGGTCCGGTTGACCAAAGACTCTTCAAGCCATTGGGTTCTAAAATAGCTGGCACCCCGGCGGTGACCCGACGTATGATGTCATGAATGCTGCCGTGACGTGCTATCCGACTAGCGCTCCTACTGCAGCATAGGCCATGGGTTATGTTTATTTACCCGAGGAGTATGTTTCCTTGGGACAATTCGCGATTTCACCGCGGGCAACTAAGTATGGAACACATAATGCAGAAATTGAAATAGCACTAGCACAGCACTGTTCACTACTTTTAGCACTAAGGTTAATTATAATAAAACATGTTGGATGGTGGTAGGTGGTAGGTAACTGCAAGTGCAAGCAAATAGTTTTACAATACAAATACCAAATTACCTGTTTTTATACTCTTGTCTCCCATGGAAATATATGCATCAAACCGACTTCAATTAGTGGTAACAATGTACACAAAGGAGGTAATAACTTGCTTATTACGAAACTGCTAATAAACCTCAGTTGATAGTATGTACCTAGATACATCAATAACTGCCATTATCGGTTATTAAAAGTTTCACCATACAAAGCTTTCCTCATCCGCTCAGCTGTGACCTTGCTAGTACTGAGCTGAGAAAAGGAACTTTTCGCTCGAAATGCTTCCAAATATTCTCTTTGTTCTGCACGTTTGTGTCCAAATGCCATTTGTATGTCAGGCTTGTCACGCTTTTGTGGTCGCTAAAGGGGCATAACTAAGCCATACTTACTCTAAAATCTTGTGATCATTTTCATAGAAACATAATTTGGAAATGTCTTACAACATCAACTTTAAACTCTCCTTCCAGTAATGTTCATTCAATCGTCACTCAGTCGGTTCCATATTTCACAGCAGTTATTCAATATTCGGGCTTTTCAGTTGCAAAATTGCAGTAATTGAATACGACAGTATCCATGTTTTTTGCTCTACGCTCAAATAGAGTCAATCACAATATTCACGGTATTGCTTTAAGGTCAAACTGAGAGGGCGATCAGGCAAGACGACTAAATTAATAAATACTTATACAATAACTTGTGAGCAGAGTTGCCTTTTTTAAATAAATTACAGTCGGTATGCACTTGTGTAAGTTTATAGGCCCTGCCACCTTTGAACCACGCCTATGATAACTTGAACTAATATCTCGAATGTTAATTGTAAACAGACGTTGTCTAGTAACCTTTACAACAAACATAAACACAATGGGGTAAGTAATTGAATCCGAAATGGCATTTTAAAGTTCGAATGTTAAACTGCAGCCATATTCCGTTGACGCAACCGAACTATTTTCTCGGCTTGAAATCTAGAGCTCGAGCACTCGAGACTACGGAGAAATAGTAATGCACCTTACGACATTACATGAAACAACATCGCCGGTAATCAACATCATTATTACAAAACGGCTTCTTATTTCAACTAACAATTAATTATAATGTAAGTACAACACTTACATTATCATAAATTAAGTAATTTACCGTTAGTGATCTCTACTAATGTTTTATGTTTTGTATGATTAGTGAACGTATCATGCATGGAAACCAAGGTTGATCGTCGTTCTCGTGTGGGTCTCATCTCATGTAATCCTTGTACGGATTTTCATCAAATATAATTGTTATGTTTAGGTATAATTATAATCTACAACAAACTTATCCATCATAGATTGTTTAAAAAAGTTGACTATCACGATTTGGAATTTGTAATCATTACTATTCCAGTTTTCAAAATTGATGTTTAATTCGTACCGATTGTAGTCAAATGCCGGAAGTGTTCTAACCAAATTATTCCATGTCGATAATATTGCGCTATTTGAATTATTATAGTTATAGTTGTATGCTTGCAGTTACCGCGTTAGAATACTTATGTACTCGTACATACCTACTTCGCCATGGTGATAAGTAAGTATGTTCAATAAACACAGTAATGTGCGTGTAACACTATTTGGCCACGCCATAATCACATAAAAATAATGGCATGCCTATTAGTTACGAATAAATGCCATAACTGTTATTTATTACCTACCTACTTACTTTACCTATGGTGTGAGTAACTGCGTGACTTTATTAAAAACGGTTTATTTTAATAGGCCTTGTATGAGAGACAGCCTATTAGCCGAAAATAGAACAGACACACACTTGGGTGGCCGTATGTTCTGTACACATACCCATCTCACGTACATTTATAGAACCTTAATCGAACTTCATAACTTCGCGATCACTGTCTGGAAGCTACGTAACTTCCGATGGATATCATCGCTACAACAACTGTCTAGACTAGTCGCGAATAAGTTACGACTACGCGGCTCCAGTCTAATAAACAGGACATAGGTACGCCCAAGTTGCACTTATATATGTAAACAACATAGGTCTATAAATAATTTACGAGCCTTCTCCTTGACCAATATACATACATTATAAAATGGATCCGCAAAATATTTTGGGTAGTCCTTTGAAAAGTTATTTCGTAGCCAGCGTAGGCCGTAACCGCTACGCAGGCAGGTCGTAGCACTCGTAACCAAAATTGGTACGCCTGAATTATAATTATGTAGGGCAGATTTTTTTTGCAATTGCCTTGATAATATTCAACGTAAGGCAAGGATTTCTCTCTTACTCGTACGAGTATCTTACCGAAGAATCGAGAGAACGATGTCGGTCGCGAACACGATGGTCTGACCAAGTAAAAAAACCTACATCTTCAACCAAATTTAAGGTGGTGATGGCAATTTTGAACCGGAGTCGATGAAGGCAGATTCAGTGACCACGATCCTCAGTAATGAAGGACTGATTAAAGAAGACAGAAGGAACTCTGATTGACATTTTTTTATATCTAATAGATATTTTTTCATAAAATATTAAATGGGCTACGCTACCTATTAGGGCATGCATTCCGAAATTTCGAAATTTCATAGTTTCGAAATTTCGGACCATATTTGCATGTTTATTAATTTCGAAATTGACACCCCTAATTTCGAAATTTCGAAATTGGATTTAATTTAAATATGAGTCCAATTTCGTAAGCTAATTTCGAAATTGAAAATGTACGAAACTGCATGCCCTACTATAGGTAGTAGGGCATGCAGCATAGGTGCTTACTAATTTAATTTCAAGTTATGTTGGTTCTAAGCTATTTAGTAGTTTTTATCAGCACATATTAAAAATCTAGGTAGGAAGTCCCATGTAGTCTCTTCTATTGTGTTATAACAGACACTTCAGCACTTATATCATGTTATATCACAGCACGTAACGTGTAATTATGAGATAAGTACGACAAATCAATGTGGCTGCCGTGATAGTCCGCAAAATAATGAGTCTTGTAATGTAATTATCGGGAAATGGGAAGCAATTACGTTAAGCTTGAGTAGTCATCTGTGTGTCAGTCTGTCACGTTATGAACTTTCTTGCTGAACACTGTCCGCAATAAATTTCTGACACTGTCGGATTTAACTTCATGTTTCGTGTTTTTCTATCAGTGTTGTACAAGATTGTTTACGTAATTTGTATAACAAAGAATTACTTCAGTACTTACGTGCTTCGACATTATGTAGATCACAAAAGGTGATGGAGCGTATCATTCAATCTTCAACTTGAAATGTATTGTACCGAATGAATGCCAGCTGAACGCTGTATTTAGCTATCGATATTGCTTGAAATCTCCGTTGTAGAATTAGCTCAAACCTTGTTAATTTGTTATGGTCATTGCAATGGAATTTTTAATATGTATTCGCAGTTACATCGCTGCAAGAATTCTTCTGTGTGATAAGTAGATCGTAACATACCTCAGCGACAAATTACCTAAGGCGTTAAATTGTTGTTTTGTGCTTCTACGCAGTACAAGGTAGTGAGACATTACGCCGGTAGGGTTAATTATACACATTATGTGTTACTATAGTGGTCGTTATAGTTATCTTGATGTGTTGTTATATCACGCTTTCACATGTATTTCCCGGAGTTTTCTGTTTATCGTGTCCTCCGTGGACTATTTGAAATAGTTAGAGACGAAAAGAACCTACATTTATATACCTACTTTTGCCTCTTCTTTGATTATTTTTACGTACACTTTAGTCTTCTAGGTAATAAATTTCGTATATTTTATTAATTCATATTTGTTCACCAGCTTGAATACGGCTGGACCCGGAATGGCAACCAACGATGTGTGCGGCACCGTGCGCCGGAGTCGACGATGTCAGTGAGCAGTGATATCAGGTTCACGCGGCGCAAGCTGAGCCGGCCTTGTCGCGGCTGCTGCGCGGCGCTCGCGTCGCTGCTCGTATTACTGCTGCTGGCTGCAGTGGCAGTTTACCTTGGACGTACGTATCACTCTATATACGACGATATCAGTGAGCAGTGACATCAGGTTCACGCGGCGCAAGCTGAGCCGTCTCTGCTGCGGCTGCTGCGCGGCGCTCGCGTCTCTGCTAATGTTACTGCTGCTGGCTGCAGTGGCAGTGTACCTCAGTTGTTCGTATTGCTAAAATTAGTCGACGATGTCAGTGAGTAGTGACATCAAGGTCCCAGCGAGCAGTAAAATGACCAATAATGGGTGATATTAGCGTCACGTAAAGAACGCTAGTCCGGTACTTATACCTCGAACTTCGACTACCCAAGTAATAGTTAGACATTCTTCTACCGTTCTACTTTCGACATGGTTAAGGAATCTACTAGCTAGACTATCTCAAGACAAAATTACTCTATCGATCAACAGACATTCTCTGCGGCAAGTGCTGCCTTTTGCAACCTAGGTAAACATTTATGTTAGTGAGCTGAAGTTTTTGCCAACATGGTTTCTAAAGGTGCGCTCGCGATGCACACTTTGCATACCAATTAAATATAAAACGTGGGCGAAAAGATGGGGTTCCTACGCACGTTATTATTCACGAAGCAACGTAAAACACCTGCTGCAGTTGTGCAGTTCCAAATTTAAAATAATATAGCTGGCATTAGCCATGGATGAATTTAAGCGAATGTTGCAGCAATTTTGTCAAACATTCCGAGTAATTTTAGGTCTACACGTTACAACCATAAATGGTAACATTACTCAACTTCTGACCTAAAGGACCGTGTTGCAAAACATCTTGGAACTTAGATGAAGTGTAGCCTAGAGCCATGGTGTACCTACCTAGTGCCTACCACTCATGCTATCGTAAAGCCAAGTCAGAGGCCTGTGAGATTCCCAGAGACCGCTTAGTTAAATCTGATACCAGGCGTGGCCACATATTCACACGAAAAAGAAAGATTCTATCGTATAGATACCTAGCATAAATTAAGTATACATAAAACATGCGGAAACCAAAATTTCATAATATTTTCAAGTGGAGCGAAAATAATATTCATTCATTGTAGTTATTACAATCAAATCGATATCAATCAGTAATCGATTCACCGCAAGTAAGTTGCAGTGTCGTAATTCTATTTCGATTTTCGATCGACAAGTATAACTATCATCTGATTTAGATTCTTTTGTTAGTAAACAGGGGTATTCATAGTTCGAGTAGAGGCGTAAACTGAGCGACATTTGCCCGTCACCGGCGAGCAAAGGCCAGTAAGCTGCGTGGCCTTGCGCATGCGCAGCCTGCTGCTGCGGGGACAAGTGCACTCCTTATAACAGGCTCTGTTATTAACTATGCTAGCATATTAAATGATCATTATCTTGAAGGCTTAAATATCAAATTTGCTTCTAATTAGACCAAGTTTGCACAACAATCGATCAAGCGATTAGAAAGTTTATAGGAATACTTTTAGGCTCAGCAGCCACACCAACAAAAACTTATGTTATATTATTGGCTGAAGTCACGAAAATAAAACTTGATCACCTCAATTAAAATCTGAGAGTGATCGATAAAGAAAAGAGATTGTACTTCCGCGAGTTCCGTGACTTGCGTATGTTACTCCAAAACTTTGTTATATCGGTTTCAATTGGTATTATTGAATTTATATAATCATGTGTCGGTATCACGTTATCGTTAATCTTTCACGGTTGTGTGCCTCTCTGAACGAACAGGCTACCAACCTACTTCCTCTGTCTCAGTCATGTCATGACAGTGGTGCCGTGAGTCTCATTACAGCTGTTGTTAGGAATGAAATGGGTTTTAGATAATATCAGGGTGGGTCTCACTGGTCAGAGACATAAGCCTATGATATAATTTTTTCAACGTTATTAAATGAAAACCTTTTGTGAATCGGAATTGTAAGTATTAATATCCAACCCTGCTCGAGTTCGTAGTAATAGCAAATCATAGAGTGTATAAAAAGTAATAAAAACTGAAGGCTTGGCCCAAATTTTTTGGATCGCCTGTCCTCTTTCTCTCGTTATTTGTGTTTTGGAGCCCAAAAGGCCAAACATTTGTTTTAAAACCGGCATTTTTATACTCGGCTCGTCAGAAGGTAGACATATATACTTATGGTGAAACTATGTAGCAAAGCTGCAGTGTTGCCATAATGGTCTTATGATATGTGTTCCATGGGCGCCGTCAGGACATTTTTCTGGGGGTGCACCTCTAACAAACCCATCTCGAATAGGGTAGGTTTCTTTTTGTGCATGTGTACAGAAATAGAACTAAGTTGTCCACGCTGCAGAAAAGTTTGACTGTTATGTAAGAATTCAAGAGCGAGCGAAACGTACTTTAAAATCATAGCGAGATGCTATTGCCTAAGGTTTTTAAATCTTTTTGTGAATTTTATTGAAAGTCAGGGAGGTGCAAGTGCACCCGTCCCGGCGCCCATGGTGATTGGGTACTTACTACCAAGCAGTTGTTTACTTTTTTGTACTAAAACATCAGAATTTCGATGGCTGCATACTCTCTGTTTACCCATTAAGATCGTATTACTGCCAAATGCCCCAATGAATCACTCATTACAGTCTACAGAAAACACTAATTGGAGAAAACCCGAGTAGGTATTTGGCACGAAACAACGAAAACGCATGAGTGCTACCCAAATATACTTACTTGCCTATACGGGGGTACCGTAATTGACACAACATTATACTGCTAAACAGTTCTTACCTATGTACTTGTCATCATTGAGCCGTTAGAAATCAAAGCCCGGCTTTCTAAGCAATAATGTTGTATTTACAGATATGTACCTGTTCGGCGATCCCCTGAACCGGCAAACGTTCCGGGGCTCGTTTATCGTTACCTCGTGGGGACCCAGTGAAGGAGAGGGCGAGAAGGGCAACGACCTTGACTCCAGAGCCAACCGGACCCGTGAAAATGAACTGCAGCAGGCACTATACAATCTATATATAAACTCTGAATTGAAATCCTGTTTTGTCTCTGCAGACATACTAGCTTTGGACAGGTAAGATTACTATTGTGTGCCGTTTATAAGTCACGCACGCCTTACTGCTTGGTTCCGGCTTCGAATGATCGATTACTGAAACGATTAGGAAAAAAATAAGAGGAACAGTGGAAGCCAGCATAAAACAAATTATTAGGTTTATAAAACTACCATTTAGAATGTATGTATTAAGGGAAATACAGTCGAAATGAAAGGGCCCTCCTTTATAATAGAAGAAGTAGAGACTAGGAGACCTCTTATGGAGGCAGATAAATCTACAGTTTGTCAGAAAGTCGGACGTCAGACATAACAAACACAAAATCATAAAACAGTCGTAACCAAAAAGAAAGGGTTATTAAAAGCGAAATGGCAAGAAATAACAATGCAATTTAATGATTAACAAACGATACACGTATCACAATTAGTTAGCTTTTAATTGCAGCCTCGCTTCGTTGAAACTCAACATTGATTAATTGTTATCTTGCATCCGAGACTTCTTGTTGTTAAAACGAGTTGTTTAAATACAAAAGTTACTGAAACATTAATGAGTTCATACCACAATACTGTCCTGAATAATTAATGACAGTAGTAAACATTGGCTGCGACGAGTTGTGTTGTGACCTCTTTTAAATATGCTATAAGTACAAAAACATTTAAAAACCCGTTCAATGCCAACTTGAATCACGGTCAAACATAAAATCCTATCAGGCTCAGAACACCTACTTCGTAAACCAGGCTAAAATCATTTCGAAGTTTTTATTAACATGTAAATTTATAT
The DNA here is from genome assembly GCA_945859665.1 of Anorthoa munda. NCBI lineage: Eukaryota > Metazoa > Arthropoda > Insecta > Lepidoptera > Noctuidae > Anorthoa > Anorthoa munda. Next base: position 13,253,327 of record OX243905.1, on the reverse strand, counting down.
TATGTTAATAGGTGCTGACTAGTAATGTCTTTACCGATGGATGGAGAAAGTACACTTTCTCGAAATCTCCGGGGTCTGTCTGTAATCGAGCGTGCGCCTGCGCATGCCATGTTTTAGTAAAACGATACAATTTCAAGTTGTGCCTTATGATGGTGCTGCTTATACAATTAGCTAATTTGACAGACAGATGTCTAAAATTATTGTTTTATTGTGCCTAAATTCAATTGAAAATTCTTATCTATATGTAGTGTCCAACAACGTCCAATTTAAGTATTTGATCTGACCTTATTGGTTTTTGTGCCCATTTAATATTTTACCGGTAGCATTGGCGTAGCGTACAGAAAAACTCGACGCGACATAGGAATTTAGTTTTTATACATTAGTCATACCAAGTCTTGATATATACTTATGTATTTGTCGTAGAAATCGAGACCATTTTTATATAAAACAACTTTTACTTTTTATGTACTATAAAACGTCGTCGTCTTATAAACAAAGTGTCATACGATATCATATCGCTACATTGCATTGCTATGTATTTGACACAAGAAAGTTTAATACGTGCTTTGTTATAGAGCTTCGTAGTCTTAGGTTCGTTACATTTTCTATGCGGCGCACGTTGCCCGTACTATGTAGGTAATCCACATTGAAGGTTGTGCCCGATGTTTTATGTTCCGGCCCTTTCTTTTTGCGAGCTGAATTCAAATCGAAAATTGTATGTTACAATGGCAGCCGTGAATCTTTTCACTACTGGAAATCCTGGCCACTTTCCCGGATTAGATGGACGGCGATAACCTAGATTATTTAATTTCCTTTTACAATAGGCCATAGCTCCACTTACTAATATGAATCATACGAAGTGAAGTAACAATAACGGCTTGATTAAGTTCTTAATTGTAAAAGGATTTCATAAGCTTATACAGCTTAGCACATCCCTGAGAATATGAAGCTGTTGAAATGTTATTCAAATATAATATAAGAAATTCCCATTCCCACTAAGATTTAGCTGGCGGAAGTACTAAAAACAGATTTGCTGTGCCAATAGTTGTCCCAGATTTTTATTTTTTTATTATGTCTTACGTGACTGCCACCTCTGTTGCTCTTGTTACCGCTTTTCTAGCATAATTGTTATTTACTGACCGTAACTGTTACGCAATGCATATTTAAGCGTTAACATTAACATAACAACCGTAAACAAAAACCTTGTGAAGCCACAAATAGGGAAAATAACTAAAGCTTACCTTATTAAAATACCTGTAGGTATTCTTAACAATTTTAATGAGCTAATTAACCTCATGAGATAGAAAATGTTTTCTAGAATATCTAGATCCCTAAAGCAAACAACAAACTCGTAGTTTAAGATCCTTGAAGTGCTTGGAAACTTTGTGACACAAACTGAATTCAGAAGTTCGGCAGAGATGAGACGACGTAACTAGTTTCTCACAACTCTCTAAAGACATTATCGCAACACTTGAGACAATCAAAACAGAAAACCATAAGAAAGGCAAAGTGGACAAGTTAACGCGAGAGAAAACTAAAGCTAATGATGCCGACATTATTATGAAATACTTCGTCCATATTTAGTAAAGCTATGGTAATGAACTTGGTTTTCGTTTTTCGCTGGACATAAGGCCGATTTCTGAATTGAGTATTTGTAGAGTTTGACAAATAATCAACTTCAAATGCTTAATTCAGAAATCGGGGGATAGGTTATATTCCAGATAAGATTTGAGATTTGTCGGTGTTAATCCGACGGACGCCGACCGCTGTGCTCCGCACCGGTGACTCTGTTGTCTACCCATTAGATAACTAGGCTAACTACTTTAACAAAATATAAATTCCAGTTCTGCAGAAGGTATTCGCGTCCATTTCGAAGTGTCTTTTGAGCCGATCTTCACCGCGGTCAGCACGGCAGAGGTGACAGCAGTACTCGCGCGCGAGCTGGCCATGCCAACAGCGTTACTGAGCAAGATAACCACGATACCGGAGACACTACATATTGAGGTAAGCAGTTCAATTAGCACCTTATAACACTAGTTATCTGTACATACGCTATTTTTACTCTGTTAACGGTTAGAATTTGTTACGTAGTTACCGTATGAAAATAAACATTGAATATCCAGTAAATCGTAACAAATTCCTTTTTTTTTTAAACTTTTAATCTTGCTCGATAGCAATATATTGGTTGAATCCCTCTCGACACGTCACCGTCAACTCAAATAAACTTCTTACCACGGTCTTATGCAAATTTAAATAAAACAGGCGATTTAAACAGATATATTAGTTCATTATCTAATAAATAATGCTCAATATTTCATTGAGCATTATTAATGAGATAATAATGTGAGCATCTCAAATTCTTCATGGCGAGCTAGATTTCAGCGCTAAATAGCAAGGCAAGCAACTCATTGTGAAACATCGCAGTCTTTACGGTTAGATGATCTTTATTTGTACAAAATATTCTCCTTTTCTTTATTTAGCTGTTGATATTTTTCGATTACCAAATCCTGTTTTGGAATATTAAACAAAGTGCAATCAAATTGCAAATTCTTATTCGTACATGATGCTAATTGCACGGTTACGCAGTTCTATTAGATTAAAATTTCATTTTAGGCAGATTTACCTTCTATTGTTTCACGCGAATGTTAAAAAACGTTTATTCTTGTATTTTGCTCTTGAAATGCATTGCAGTGGGACAGTCACCCCGTCGAATTAACATAACTATCTGATTCGTTTGTATATTGTTTGCGAAGAACAATGAACTTTAATACATTTTTGTTAGATTGAAAGCCTTGATTAGGTAGGCATGCGGTAGTTGGAATGTGTATGTTGACAACACAAAGGTAGTTAACCACCGTGACCCATAGCACACCTACAGTTAAAAATGTCTACCGAGGTAAGTAAGAAGCTGTTTCAGTGTTTATATAAGTGTCACCTAGCAGTGGACTGACCTCGCTAAAAGTAGTGTAACCTCGCAGATCGATCAATCGAAAGGCAATTAAACTATCTATTAAATACCGGAGTCTTTGAAGATACATTTCATACAACTTCCTTTCATCTTATCGCCTCATCGGCCCAATCTAACAGTCACGTAGATAAGTAGCATTATAGGTTGGTATAGTATTATTAAAATGGATATAATGAATAGGGAATGCTTTATTTTGTTATCATTTTTGTGCAAGGCTTCACAAAAACAAGACAATGAATAAAATTTGTCTCCTCACTTATATTTTAAATTATAAGTAGGTAATATCACAATTAATAGTCAATACCTATTAACGTGATAATATAATATGCTAAATGAATAGAATGGAAAAAAAACATAGCTACTGTTTTCAACCGTCAAGGCTTTGAGAGCAGAGATTTGCATTCTGAAAGGATTATTCCGTAATGAATTCAATACAACGTAGCAGCGCAGCGTTTTATTTTTGTTGTTCTGTTATGATATCTGTCAGATAGATATCACATCGCCATCATCCATAACTCGTCTATAGCCATATCATTATCGCGTGGTGGATTACGACCCATTCCCTCACAAAGAGGAGGCCTGTGTCCCAGCAGTGGGAACATTGATAGGCTGATGATGTGATGTGATGTGTGTTATGATATCATTCGATCTAGTAGAGGACAGGTATCAATATTTGTAACAATTGTAACACAGGACTTTACGAATGAACGATTTTGACAAAGTATGTGGAAGTATTCTGGAATTGCCATTACCTACCCTAAAACTTTCTGAGCCTAATATAGCGATTATCTACGGACGAATGTTGATACTTTACTATTTCCGAGCTAATGCTAAGTCACTGTACGTATACAGCTTTAACATTTTCTTTTGTTACAGGAAAGCTCAGTGATATCATCGCTACAGCTAAAGGAGACAGAAACGACACCCATAGACACTCCGACCACGGAAGCCGTGACTCCTGACGCAGTGGAGGAGGTTCGGGAGTGCTCCGCAGTGACTCTGTCGTTGTGTTCTCATCTGCCTTACAACAGCACCTCGTACCCTAACCTAGTCGGGCACACGGCAAAAGACGCGCTGATGAGAGACCTCGTGGCTTTCAGAGAACTCCTCGATGCTGAATGTTCACATCTTGCACAGGTAAGGTAATATAAGAAAATTAGCGTCAAACAGGGTGAATAGAAACAAAAATTGGAAATAAATTTTCACGTTATTTAAAAATTGTTTGCAGCATTTTAGTAAGTAGGTACTCCAATATAATAAAAAATATTTAAAAAAAGCGATGCTTTGTTTGAAACCAATAAATTGGTATCACAGTTAAAATCCTAATCAAAGTTTCAATTTTGCCCTCTGAAAAATAGCAGTTGGCATCGTCGGGCAGCGGAAGCGGCAATTCCATACCGATACAGTAAAACTGTTTGGTCGCTTTGGTAATAAAATTCAGATTTGTTATGGCAACAGTGCATGAAATAAGACTAATGGCTGAAATGGGCTGAAACTGTAACCTATTGATTACAATTGCATTAAAAGCCTTATTAAAAATTGCTGTCTTTTATGCGTAGGAATTATTTTAACAACCTTTCGGTTGTAGCCCTAAGGCCAAACCTAGACTAAAACTTAAGGTTTGGCTGCGTAAATAATTGGTTTTATCGTGGCTGATTGTTTACTCATACTCACAGATTCTTCTATATTGCAGGATTTCGTGTGTCAAATGCTTCAACCGCAGTGTTCGGAAGACCGTCTAATCCGGCCGTGTCGTGCATACTGCCGAGCTTTCCACGCTGGATGCGGCGCGCGTCTGCCAGACCGACTGCGCCCACACTTCGATTGCTCACGGTTCCCTGACTACTTCGGCACGGGATCCTGCGCTCCGGAACCAGGTAAAATTTAGATTTCATTCAAATTTACGAATGTGGAAAGAGCACTAAGAAAGTTGAGATAGTAAAGGGTTCCGACTCCCAAGGGCTATTGCGTTAATACAATGATTTAAAACCTTGTCTGACGTGGGATAACCTACACATAAATTCGTGAGATGTGACTGCTAGTGTCTTTACCGAAATTTAGGTTTCGTTTTACCCAGCTGACATACAAGGAGGATAACCTTTTTATATTATTTCTGCAGGATGCTCTAACGGCCTGCAAAGGCTCGCTCTATCTCGTCGGGAGTGCGATGGAATCCCTGACTGCGCAGGAGCTGAAGATGAGCGCAATTGCGCACATTGCTCGGCGGCAGGCACGGGAGGTTTGCGCTGCGCGTTACACACACGCTGTCTGCCCGCACATTTGCGATGTGACGGCACGCCCGACTGTCCTGATGGTAGCGACGAAGCTGGATGCCGTAAGTTTGTTAAAAATATTAACCGCATTCTTGTTTTCCCGAACATAAGTTGAAAATGGTTCTAAAATATTAATCCAGTACAAATCTATACCATACGTCTTGTTAACAAATCTGGCGGGCTACCCCAAGGCACTATCGTTGGTCCTGTATTTATACACATTATTATAATTTAGTACGAAAACCATGTTAGGAACGAATTAATGTTTGCCACGAAATTGGAGTACCACAAGGCGCTATCGTTGGGCCTTCATAAGTACCAGTAAATCACCTAAAACAAACAAAACTTTTGCCGCGAAAATTGGAATATGGCACCGTCTTAGGTCCTATATTGATGCAAATTTATTACAAACACCATTACATGTTAGGAACACTTAAAATTTGCAACGGTTGAGGAGGAGTACCACAAGGTACTATCGTTGGGCCTGTATAAATCTACTTTTATGAATACTTACAAATATCATGCTAATACAAACCTAATTTGTATCTAGCTACTATTGTACCTATTTTCACTAACTTTTAAATTTTTCAATTCATAGTTTGGATTGCTCGCTCCCTGTCATCCTGGCGACGAGAGAACAGTGAGTCAACCCTGGGTGCTATCCGCAGCCGCAGCGGGTATGCGGTGTGGGCGGAGGGAGGACGGGATGGCAAGATTTGCGCAGCTCCCTACGAACACGACAAACGTGCGCTCACCAGTGTTGCTGCCTCGCTCTGTAAAGCGCTCACCTTCAAGTGGGTATTTGACCTTATTCATCGTGCCTCCTAGCGTCTGGTTAGGGAATGGTGGTCTAGGTATCTGGCTTTTTGTCATGTCAGTTATAGATTTTATCAAATAAGTTATCGGTACGCCTATCATTTAAGCCTAGGCCACCTACCTTCTCAACTCAACAGCTAGCGCGGATAAGGATACCTTGCTACCAATATGTATTAAATATCTGAGTACAGTCACAAATAATATAATACTAGCATTGTAGGTACAGTCAATAACAAAATGCGCCCAAAATAGAGCTAATTACAAAGAATGAGCAGTGGTGGCCCAGTGGTAACGGCCCCAACTTACGTGGCGGTCGTGGGTTCGACACCCGGCAGGAGCTTTACTTTGTATAAATTATTTCATCACCCTGCTCTAAAAACGGTAAAGGAAAACATCGTGGAGGAAACCGGCATGTCCTAGAACCAAACATTCGAAGACATGTGGCATCCACCAACCCGCACTGGGCCCGCGTGGTGGATTAAAACCCATTCCCTCTCTCACAGAAAGGGAGGCCTGTGTTCCAGCAGTGGGTACTTTAAAAAGGTTGATGATGACGATAAAGTATTTCGAAATTTTTGTTTCTGACTATAGGTACCTACGTCTTAAGTTCCAATTCATTCACGCGTTTCGGTGTCTCGATTGAATCGAACTGCTCATTAAAAATCAAACAAACGATTTTACCAGCAATGTTGTAGGTAGGTAGATACCTACTTAATTAGTATTTGTCTATATTCATAACTACATAGCATAGGTATCCAAGAAGTAGTAAAAACACAATCACTGTATGACTATACGAGCATTGTTATTTCTTTCGTCGTAAAGATCTAAGCGTAGGTGTTCCTAATTAATATAGATACTAATTCAGACAGCAGACTGCGGACCTTGATTTAAAGATAAAACAGAAATAGATACATTTAGTTACTTTAGTATATAACTAGGTAGGTTCTGTAAGTTACTATGTGCTCTATATGGTTAATGTTGAAATCACCTTAAATTACAGGGCTTCATTTAGCGCAGAAGTAGTTCCAGATGCCGAAGATGTGGAACAGGATGATAAGACTGATAGAAAGAAAGAAAAACCACAATATGTTGAAATAGTGGATCCCTTCGCCGCAGAAATATCATTCCTTAAAAGTGAATGTCCCGAGCGAAAAGTTATTCGAGTCATTTGTGATCATTTAGGTGAGTTTTCATTGATACTATTTCAAGGACCATGTCTACATAGGCAGGTACATTATAACTATGAACCTTATTACAATTAGGTACCTAAAGTTCCTTTTGGTGATTGTCCCACGTGATGCCAAGTTTTGTTGGCAACGCAGCATCTGTAGGGTACCTATACCAGCCCAACACTGTGTTTAAAATGCTGCATTTAATTTTATATTCCTAATTGCCGTAAGGTAATTCGTTTAGCTTTCATTACTAGAGTACCTAAGCGTAGTAATAGCCTACCTACTGTCCTGTCGGTCACCGTTTCAAAGAAAATATTGATTTATCACATTGCCTTGGTACAGAATGTGGCGTAACCTCTGCTCGCGGCGGTGGAGCGGTGGCTGGCGTGGAGGGCTTGCCACGCTCGGCCCGGCCGGGCGACTGGCCGTGGCACGCCGCACTCCTACGCACGCACGTACACGCCTGCGACGCCGCGCTCATACACCCCTCCTGGCTCATCACAACTGCCTCCTGCTTCCAAGTGAGTATACCTTTAGTCTAGAAGAAAGAAGAAGAATAAAGTACTATAGCTTAGTAAATTCGTACGTGAATCTCCCATGGTCCGCGCGGGTGGCGGGGGACGTTACTACCCAATGACGAGACGGTACGACGACGCGACGACGCTTCCGTCAGGTGACCCCCGTCCCGCGCGCACGTATTACCATCCCCACTGCGCTGCCTTACTTTCCTTGCGCCCGCGGACCATGGGAGTGTCACAAAAGAATTGGCCAAACTCTAAGTAGTACCTTTTGTCACAGTTGTTGAGTAAAAAGGAACAGGGAAAATAATCAAACTTTTGCCGTATTCTCACAGGGACAACCAAAAGCTGAATGGACTGCTAGGTTTGGTACAGTGCGTATACAAAGCACGACTCCTTGGCAACAGGAAAGACGAATAGTTGGCATGGTTCGTTCTCCAGTAGAAGGCAGTATGCTCGCACTAGTAAGGCTCGAGGAACCTGTAGAGATGACAGACTTTGTCCGACCTATATGTCTTCCTGAAAACGGCGCAGAAGAAGCGACCCGAAATGTTTGCAATACCCTCGGATGGACCAGAAATAAGGACCAATTGCAAAGAGTTCATGTGGTAACCAGTCCTATGAATACGTGCGAAAATGTGAGCATTGCCACTGTTAATGGAATATGCGCCGAGCCTCTATATGACCAAGATGACTGTGATGTAAGTATCTAGAGAAATATAAATGAAGAGTCTTGTGAGCAATAAAGGCCACTATATTAAGAATTCTTTATTTTTTGCAGGAGGAGGAATATGCGGGCAGTTCAATGATGTGCTTCAACGATAAAACAAAGCAATGGTCATTGGAAGGAGTCAGTGGTTGGCGTATTGCCTGTACAAAAATAGGATTAGGGAGACCTCGCATATATGACTCCATTAGCTCGCATGTTGATTGGATTCGAAGAACTATTTCAAATTCAGCAAGATGACCGAATGATGTACAATACTTTACTTTTTAAAAGACTGTATTCTCTGTATTTGATGCTTTGTGTGTATAGTTGCTTTATACGCCATACAAAACTGTAAAAACAGATGGTCAGAAATGTGTTTTATCTAATTTTAAGACTCAGATATTGTGGGGTATGGGATGGAATCAAGAATAGGGTAGTCAATCTACATGATGTTTACAGTTAGAATAAAACGTTGCCCCACACTAGGAATTTCTTACTGTATCGTGGGTGCGTTTACAAACATATAAACTCACATACACAACACCCAGAGCCGGAACAACTATATGAAGGTCATACAAATATTTGTTCCGTGCGGGAATCGAACCCGCGACACGCAGCGCAGCAGTCAATTGCTCAACCACTGCGCCAACCGCTGTAATTGTTGGTATGTCAACTATACTACATAGAAGATAGTTTGATCTCTGCGACATATGTCAAACTGACATATATTTATTTATTTATTTATTATAAACTTTATTGTACACCACAAAATAAAAACATAAAGGACAAACATTTATATTGTTACTGGATTGATGCTGACAGCTGTCGCAGAGATCAAACTATCTTTTATGAAGTATAATTAGTAATGTGATAAAAATAGTGCATCATATTATTAACAATACTCAATAAACTGAGGCCAAGATGATTTCAATAATATAAGATGTAATATTTTGTTTGTAACAAAGTGTAAGTTGTTAGTAACTAGGTATGTATATTTTTTGTAAGAAACCTAAGTTGTTAATCTAATTTCTATAAAAATGACTTTTGTAAGTGCCTATTTTTTTAGTTATAAAATTTTAAGATAATTTATTGAATATAAAGTTTATTGTTAAAATTATTGTACCTACCTATTGTAAATATTATTATAAGAGTGGAGCCAAAATTTATAGCTAGCTATACATTTTACAAATAATTACAGTTATTTTATTTGTGTATGTTAATGGGTTTTAATATTAACATGAAATTTTTATTTTATAATATTAAACACTAAAAATCCCCATTCTTGGTTACAATCCAACCACTAAAGAATCACTTTCCTTGTAAATTTAAATAATAATATATGTATTATGGGCCATTTGTGGAGGCCCAGTGGTATTGTCCGCAACTTACAAGTTGTAGGTCGTGGGTTTGAACCTAGCGCTTTACTGTGTAAATTATTTCATCACCACTGTTCTCAAAAACGGTAAAGGAAAACATTGTGAGGAAACCAGCAAGTCCTAGAACCAAAAATTCGAAGACATGTGACATCCACCAACCCGCACTGGGCCCGTGTGGTAGATTACGGCCCATTCCGTCTCACAGAGAGGAGGCCTGTGTCCCAGTAGTGGGAACATTAATAGGCTGATGATGTCATATGTACTATGTTAGGGAAAAGTGGGCCATCGTAAAAAAAGATATTTTTTTCTACATAACAATTTTATTTACACACTGATCATATCCATAAATAAGTGGCTAACACTACTTTTGATTCTAACTTTTACTCAACACACCTTCCTCTTGCAGTTCTTGTCTAATTTTAACTTGTACACTATCTGGTAGACTTTTGAGTTCCTTGGTAATGTATTCATTTAAATCCCGTAAAGGTTTGTAGTACTGGTGCACTATTTGCGATCCTGCAAACATTGACAGCATAGCTGCCGATGAAAATGCTATATATTGACCCCAAGTGACTCCGGCTGGCATCTTATGCTGCTGCGTATTTCTTTATCTTTTCTTCAACTATTTCGTGAGCTTGCCGTCTCTTAAAAGTACTGTAAAAGTTTACTTCTCCAACTTTCCAATTGATCATAGAAAACTCCAAAGCGGCTCCAAGTACAAAAAACATGGGGAGAAACCTATACATCCCAAGGGTGTTTTTCCCGGGCCATTTGTTTACTAATGTCTGAATCCAGCCTATTCTCATTGAATCCGATTGTGTCAAATCTCGTAGAATCTAATAATACTGCGCCTCTGGCAATTATGTAAGCTAGAAAAACGATCACAATACGTCCAATCAAAGATAACCTTAAAAAATTTATGTCATTGTCACTTCGACAGCGACTGTCAGCCATTGTAAGTCTATGCTGTCAGCAGAACTTTTTGTCACTGTCAGTCTGTTATTTTTTTATTTGTGTCTATGCCACTGGCTTGGTTACGAGACCTTTAAGCAAAGTCTTTAATAGAGAAGTCTTAATTCGAAGTTTTAAGAGTTTACACACTTGATTTGTGCACGACACACATATCCACAACTGATTTTAATAAATTAAAAAAATCGGCACAAAATACTTTTGAGTTTTTAGAATATCGTTCAGGCGGCGGGAGGATTTATTTGGTAGGATATCACTCAATTCACTGGCAAGAATCAGTCTTTCTATTACAAAATTTTGACACTTCAAAATCAGGTGTTCAAAAGAATCTCTCCGGCAGGGAATCGATCCCTGGTCTCCCGCGTGACATGCAGGGCGTGTCAGTCTCATTGATTGATTCAGTGTTTGCGGCACAATTGCACTGTCCAGACTTTATAGATTCAAGTCACAAACAGCATGTCAAGAGCAATAAAAGGCAGTCTCTAAGATCTAAGTATTATTAGAAACAAGAAGCGAAACGCATTATCAATATTTTAATCCTTGGAAATTGAGAAACCAATTCAGTTTTCGCGTCCAAAAATCTGTTGTTTTGCACAAATTTTACCTGAACTTTGGCCTTTCATAATGTAATCATAAATTGAAAAAGTAAAAAAAAACATCTTGATAGAAACCTTCCACATGTAATGAGATTCTAAATTACAAATATTTATGTCACAAACTTGTAAGGCTTATTCAAAAACACGTATTTCGTAGAGCACATATGAAATTATCGAACACTATTTTTAAGTAGTAAGGTAGTTACGGTTGGTAAGTGGATAGGGTGGGTAGGTAGGTAGTTACGCAGGGTAGGTAGGTAGGTAGGGTAGGGTAGGTAGGTACTCCCACAAGAAGGAAAAGTGGACCCTCGTAACACCCGCCAGATGCTCGCAATAAAGGCCAATAAATAGCTGAGGAGGAGATAGTTATGGACACCCAATAATGGATCCACACCTTTGTCCTCTCCAATGTAACATCAATCACTGCGCCAGGGCTCAGGACCTTCTGCTCCAGAGCATGGCAGAGTGGTTGATCAATGTCGCTGTTATTGCTGAGCCATATTTTGTTTCTCCCTGGGATGACTGGCTGACTGGCTGGGCGACATTGATGGCTTGGTAGCGCTAATCTCGAGGTCAACCGTTGGCACCCCACCCGTTACGGCCATGCCCGTTGTTTGTGGGGATCTACTTCTTCCCCAACTGATCTCTCGCCAACTTCATCGCTTCGCAAATTTCATCACGGAATTAGGCACTGTCGTCAGTCGAAGCCATCCTCACCCCTTGCTTGTCATGGAGGACTTCAATGCCAAGTCTACAGCTTGAGGTTCCCCAGCAGCAGATGCACGGGAGGAGGTTTCCAACAACCCATGTTGTTGGAAGAGTGAGCAGTGGAGTACAGCGTACTGCTAATAAACCGTGGGTACATCCAGACATGTGTACGGCAGCGGGGTGTGTCTATAGCGTAGTCCCACTGTTGCACGCCGTGTCCAGGACTGGTGAGTCTTAGACGAGCCTAGTTCTAGCAGCCCCAAATGGGGCTGAGGACGATCCACGTTAGGCGATTAGACAACTGAACCGGGAGGCCCTCCCTGGTAGCCTCACTTGAACAGGCCTGGTTGGAATCACCGGACAGGCCTGCCGATATTGACGAGGAAGTAGAATGGTTCCGGGAGGCCATGATGCAAATTTGCGATGCTACAATGCCCCGCGTTTAGTTTTCATCTGCCAGGCGCCAGGTGTATAAGTGGTTGCAAGACATTGCGACCGTCACCCGTACACCAGGCACCGAGGAAGGCAGCGCGTACCTCACCCTGGGATCTTGACGCTAAATTGCTCGCGTCAATGTATCGGTGGCGCCGGGACGCGCTAGAGCGGGGCAAGCACCACATGCCGTATCTTTTCGAGGTGTACAGGGATGAGCTCCGCCAGATCCTAGTGGTGGAGTGGAAGCAGCGACTTGCTCAACCCAGCGCAGGGCTGGAACGCTACTATAGCGGCGGTATGTTTTGAGGAACGAAAGAAGAGATACTGGAGAGACGGCATTGCGCCCTTACTTTCCGGCTGACACAGATATTGTACAGGCACATCGGCGAGGCGAAGAAGCGAGCTCGGGAGGAGATGTTGGAGACTCTAGACAGGGATGACGAGAAAGCTTGCGCTTGCGTTAAACCTTCCCCAGCTGGTCCAGGGGTCAACGAGGGTGCCGGATGTTGATTCGCACACAGCCAATTGCTTGGACCTTCTGCTGACAACAGATCCAGACCGCTACTCGGTTTCGGTATCTTCACCTTTAGGTAGTTCAGACCATTGTCTAGTGAAGTCTGTATCCGTCCACTCCCCACCCGATCCCAGCGCAAGAGGCGCTCGGAGGGTTTGGACCCCCAAACCCTCCGAGCGCCTCTTGCTCCTCTCCTCCTCCACAAGTCAGCGGATTGGAATGGGATGCGTTCTTTTTTCGCATCTTATCCTTGCTTCTCCCTCTTATACTTGCTTTTCTTCGGCTGAACCTTCGTCATGCGCAGACGCCGTGTCGTATGTGTTGCGTCGGGGAATGGAGTACTACATTCCGTTCTCTGACATAGCAATGTCTAGCGTTGACCGGCCATGGTTTGGCGCCGAGTGCAAGCGCAAAAAACAGAAGGCCTGTCTCCCAGACGCCGCCGCGGGGCCAGCCAACTCCACTCTGCGACGACCTGCCTCGAGCGGACAGCCTCAGCCTTAGCCGAGCGGTCGATTTAGGCGGGCAGTCAGCCCCAGCCAGACAGTCTTCAGCCCAACACAACAGTCTTTGGCCCCCCACACGACAGTCTTTGGCCCCCACACGACAGTCTTTGGCCCCCACACGACAGTCTTTGGCCCCCACACGACACCTCCTGAAGTTACAGAATAAATACTTCTTAGCACAGAAACTCAAATCAAACACAAAGGTTCATACCCAGTTGGTCAGACGAGCGGCCATCAATAACCACTCGAATGGACCGGTCCCTCAGGAAGTCTGCAATCCAATCGCACAGACCACTGGGCAGACCGAATGAAGGAAGCTTACCAATAAGGCTTTCATGCCAGACCCTATCAAAAGCCTTCGAGATGTCGAGGGAGACGGCAAGCGCTTCCCCGTGCTTCTCGATGGCCTCACTCCAGAATGGCATACGCTAGAAGATCCCCAGTTGACCGATTTTGGCGGTCACTGAGGATGTCGTTAGCTTCTAGGTATGCCAGGAGCTTGGAGTTGAGCACTCGTTCCATACTCTTGCAGAGTTTTTCCGCTAAAAGGAGCCATTTCCACCCGGCTCCTTCTTTCCGAGGTCAAGATGGTCAGTCGTGGCCGTGCCATGACTGACCATCTTGAGGTTCTTGGCATTACGTTGACATCGACGCTCAATTTTGGTCCGTTCATTGAGGCAAAAGCTCAGCTGGCTGCCAAAAAATTGGGGATCCTCGCGAAGGTGAGACGGTACTTCACGCCAGAACAGTTGCTCAACTTGTATCAAGCGCAAGTTCGATCATGCATGGAGTACTGCTCTCATCTCTGGGACGGATCTGCAAAGTACCAGCTGGATGCACTTGAGTTGATCGAAAGACGGGCCAAGAGGCTTATCGGCAATGAAGTACTGGTCGAATCTAGGGTTCAGAACCTCGAACATCGGCGCCGAGTTGCCAGCCTTTCGGTTTTTTATCGATTATATTTCGGGAGTGTGCGTTGGAATTGCATGAACCAATTCCTCCTAGCCCGTTTCATCATCGGACTACAAGACGTACGGCGATGCGTCATCGGTACATGGTGGACATCCCACCCATACGCACAAAACGTTTTGGGAATACTTTTATTATACGTACAGCAAAGGAGTGGAATTCCCTGCCGGAGTCTGTATTTCCTGATAGCTACACCCTGGGAGTCTTCAAGTCAAGAGTGAATAGGTTTCTTCTAGGCGGTGCCCAGGATCCACGGCCACGTGCTAGCCCTCGCTCTGAAGGAGCTAGTGCCCTGGCTGAGAGGACGGCGTGCCTTGAGCGGGGTCATTTTCCCACTTTGTGGAAATCTGGTCGTCTGGTCCTGCTCAGGAAGTCGGGGCGCCCTGCGGACTTGCCGTCCTCGTACCGGCCCATAGTGCTGCTAGACTAGGTGGATAAGCTGTTCGAGCGGATTATCGCTGCCTGACCTCGTAAGCCACTTCTACAGAGAGGGGCCGGACCTGGACGAAAGCCAGTTCGGCTTTCGGCATGGGCGCTCCACCATCCACGCTATATAGCAGGTGAGAGTCCTGGCGGAGGAAGCGGTGTCCAAGGGTGGGGTGATGTTGGCGGTGTCCCTGGACATTTCCAACGCTTTCAACACCCTGCCCTGGAGTTGTGTTCGGGAGGAACTGCGGTATTATCGAGTGCCCCCCTACCTCAGCCGCATCGTCGGGGTTTATTTGGCGGAGAGGTATGTCACATACGTGGGACGTGATGGCGTCGGAAACCAGCACCGCATGTCGTGCGGTGTTCCACAGGGCTCGGTCTTGGGCCCGCCACTGTGGAACATCGGGTACGACTGGATGCTGAGGTGCGAACTCCAACCGGGCGAAGACCTGATGTGTTACGCGGACGATACGCTGGTCACCGCCCGGAGGAGTTCGTACAGGGAGGCAGCGTTGCTGGCGAAGGCTGAGGTCTCACAGGTGGTGAGTCGCATACGGCGCCTTGGCTTGGAGGTGGCCCTCAACAAGTCGGAGGCCATGGTCTTTCGTAGCCCCCGGCGGGCCCCACCGCATCGTCGTCGGGGGGGCTCGAATCGCTGTCGAGTCAACAATGAAGTTCCTGGGATTGGTGCTCGACAGCCGGTGGAATTTCGGCTCCCACTTCCGGTTGTTGGACGTGGGTGGGGCGCTGTCAACGCTGCTTCCCAATCAAGGGAGCCCGAGCGCCGCCTGTAAGCGGCTCTATGTCGGGATCGTGCGATCGTTGGCGCTGTATGGGGCGATCTGGGCGGCTGAGCTGACGGCCGGTAGCATCGCTGTTCTGCGGAAGCCGTAAAGAGCGATGGCCGTCAGAGTCATCAGGGGGTTTTCGCACGATCTCCTACGAGGCTGCTTGCGTACTGGTTGGATCCCCGCGCTGGGACCTGGACGCGAATGTACTCACGTCACTGTATCGGTGGCGCAAGGATGCGCGGGCGCGGGGCGAAGGGCCGATGCAGCGACATATGGAGTTGCATATGGAGTATTTTATTCTGTTTTTAGTATTTGTTGTTATATGGGAGCCCCACAGCCTCAGCCACCAGGTCTGCTCCCGGCAATTATTTTGTTTATGTTTATTTTATTAATTTTTTAGTATTTAGTGATAAAGCAGCAACAAAAATACATCATCTGTGAAAATTTCAACTGTCTAGCTATCACGGTTTAAGAGAACCTCAGACTAATAAGTCTGACATGAGAACCCTAAAAGTACGCAAATGGTTGACTTGACAAGTTTAAAAAAAAAACATTGACAACAAGAGTCAAAGACCAGAGAGTTTGTATATTAACCTAGAGGTAACATATTTAAGACGCAATTTCAACATCGGTATTCACTTTCGCATAACGTCATAAGCAAAAAGAGATAGATATACTTTTGTCTATGCCATCTTTTCTGCCAGTGTGACCGAGGATGCTATAGATACTTATCTATAGACATATATCAGAACTAGATCTGTGCCACTGTCATATCGATATTATCGAGTTTAGTTTAGGAGGATTTTCTACAAATTTGGTCAAATGTCTGTAAGAATCGTCCCTGACTGCGGCTAATGTTATCTACGTTTTTTTAGGGAATCTTTATAATAATGTTTATTCATACCTTGTGCAAAAACGAGGTACATCATGAGACAAAGTGATAGTTTTTGGTACACACGTACGACTATATGTACAAACAGGTACTGATCAATATACTGATATATAATAAGCTTGTTCTTGTGCAAGACTGAAAATAAAGTTTACAGACGAGTATGTATAAGTATAAAAGTAACAAAATAAATAATAATAAAATGGTTCACATATAATTATTTAATTTGAAAAAAAAATGCGAAAATAAACATGATTCATCAACCTTTATCCATAGATGGGTCGAGGGATAGCGATAGCGATTCAATAAAATGCAGTGAACACAAGCGAGAATATGGTGAAGGTGTCCAGTTAGCATGTTTTATATTCTTGATCCACTTATTTCTTAAATAAGTACTCTTAGGAAACCTGTGCACAATCAATATTAGATTAATAATAACAAATAGCAAATAAACTTTAACAAATACATTAAAGTAAGTAAAATAAAAATACAGTATCGATAAATCTTTCTTGTGACTTTTGTCACATCTCTAACATCAGAACGTAAGTACGTAAACTGTCATAGCTCTATTAGTGAACGCATAAAGGTGGAAACACATTATTAACACCCGACCCGACCCCACGCCACCCGACGCCTGCTGACGCGTTGAAGTACTAATCCATCCCATACATTTAGTATGGTCAGAGACACATAGTCAACACGCCATGTGACGACACGCAATCACACGCGACAACACCCAGTCGGTTTGGATCAGCGTGTTGCCGGGAGAGGGGGAAAACACGCCACCCGACGCTTCGCACACAGTGTGTCTCTAGTAACACCCGACAACACGCGTCAGTCATGATCAGTGGTGCCAACATAGGGTAATTTGCCCTAATTTAGAGTTAAGTTTCATCAGCACGGTAATTTTTAGGGTACATACTCGGCGGGGTAATTTTTATGTTTATGCTTTAATAGAAATGATTGAGTCAAATTTGTAATGATGGACTTAAGTTTAAATATTTCCTTTGAACCCGCAATTTTCGGGGTTTATTAGCCAAGTATTTGGTATGGTACAAAGCCCTAAATAACCAGTTTTTTTTAATGTTTTCAAATATTCTTATAGTAAAACTGGTCTTTAATCTAAACATATAAAAGAAGAAAGTGACTGACTGACTGTTTGACTGACTGACAATTCCACCCCTAAGGGGGTGAAATAGGGGAAGAAAGTTTGTATGAAAGTCGGTCAGTTTTGAAGTTAGGATCTTCGAATTTTGGGTTTGGGCTGAAGATTAAAATCTAACGCAATTTAAGGATTTTTAGGAATTCCATCCTTGGGGGGGGGGGGGGGGGGCGAATTGTGGGGGATGAAATGTTGTGTACAAAAGTCTTTCTTTTACAAAGGAAAAATAATTAAAAATATTCTCAAGTCTTTAAATTTAAAGTCTGTTGGTAACTATAAAATGGCTCAACGCATAAATATAGGAATTAAATAGGGACGGGAAAATCTGCTTCGCCATGACAATTAATAAGGCTCAAGGACAAACTCTGAAGTATGCTAGTGTAGATTTGAGGGAGAATAATTGCTTTTGCCATGAACAGTTCTATGTAGCGTGTTCACGTGTTAGCTCATCAAATAGTCTGGTGATAGTGGCGTCGACATCCAAAATGGTTTAAAATGTTATAATAAGGAAATACTTTAATTTAATTACTTACTTATGCTTATGATTACTTATTATTAGTCATGGATAAACACAGAAATAGTGAAGGGATAGGGACGGGACAAGGATAGAGCGTATTGATGATAAAGTAGGTAAGTATAAGTCTGTCCTAAGAAACACTTTCGCATTACATTATTTTTTACTTTTTCTCTACATACTGTTAAAATGTGATAAGGAGAAGTATGTAGTATACGCGTGCGAAGCCGCGGGCAAAAGCTAGTTACATTATAGATTGTAATGTTTCGTCTTATGTATGATCTTGCATGAAATGTATCAAATATAGATGGTACGGCGAGGGAAAGCATATTAAAAAACAAGAGATTTTTTTTCATTAAACTTAAAATCTAGGGTAAATTGAGATCAGACTTGGGATAAAACACAAACGAGACCTGGCAATACTAGAGAAGCGTGTTGTAGCATCACGTGGGGTGTTGCATATGTGCACGGTACGCGTCGGGTGGCGTGGGGTCGGGTCGGGTGTTAATAATGTGTTTCCACCTTAAAAGTTAATTTTTTCACTACATAGAATGGTTTAAATGATACTATACAATGCTCGACGTATTTAGAACTAAGATTCCTTTATTCCGGACAGCCTATGAAATGTATTCCCTGCACAATAATTTCAGTATGCTAGTCGATAACTCACCTGTGGAAAGATATCCTTTGATTATTTTCTGTTAATACACTCATTCTACTCTTGCAACTGATAGTCACACACGACATGGTTCATGCAGATAATTAAACAACAAAATTCTTCCTGATATTTTTTTTTTTTTTTTACTATGTATAGGCCTGTGTTTGACCACAATCTCACCGTGGTCAGTGATGATGTGGCCGATGGTGGTAAGCACACAAAGCCTAGAAGGGAACTGGCTCTCAAGTGCTGCTGACGGAACACACCGGAAGGTGCTTGGCGACAGATTTTCAACTTGAGGGTGGTTGCCAGCCAGGCGGGTACTACAAAGTACCCTACCACCGTGCTATGGTTTCCTCACGATGTTTTCCTTCACCGAAAGCTCAAGCTCATTGTAGGATTCGAACCCGCGACCTTCGTCTCGGTATCCGACGTCACTACCACTGCGCTATCATCGCCTTAAAATATTAACGAAACAAAGGTGTTAAAACAGCGAAACACTTTAATTAGAGCTGCTAACCGATGGGTTACAACAGTGACTAAAAAGTTGTCTCTTTGACGTTCAGGATGGTTGCGTTTGTCTATGTTTGTCTCTTTTTTTTTCATAGAGTTTTTCTATAAGCAAGAACGAGAGAATTGACAGTTTCTTTTTCGTCGTAAATACGTTAGCTCTAGTTACTATACAAACTCTCTGTCAAAGACAGACACCGGCCCAAAGATTACTATGCACCGGCCGCCAGTGTTGCCAACTCAGTGGATTTTCCACTAAAACTGGTGGTTTCGACCCCCCTATTAGTGGCAAAATATTGCTTTTAGTGGCTAGTGGATTTTTTTAGTGGCTTTGATTGCTTCTGTTAGTGGTGGTACGCCATTGAACCACTAGTACGATTTACAAAAAACTCTAGTTAGGAAAGAACTATTGAAACAACTGTATAATTTTTTGTTGTGTAGGCGACACAACAGAACTAAGGAGGTGATTTTCGGGGATTCCCCGAAATTACTTTTTCAATTTCTTGAATAATTTTGATTACGGACTTTATTTGTATGACAACTGGGTCAAGTTTGATTCGATTTAAAGGGTTTGTTTATATTCTCTGGTTTGTTTATGTTGTTCCCTTTGCGTGCAAAGGAACAGCAAACAAATACAACAGAGGACAATACAGTACAGTTCGAGTCGGTATCGGTAAAGGTTACTTACTAGTTTATAGATTAAATTATTTCCACAAATTTTGTGAAACTAATAGGTATGCCAAAACCACAGTATACCTAAAAGTTCCGATATTGTTGGTTATTTATACCAGAATTAAAGGACTGGTTACAAGTGGTGGAAAGCACTGCTGGTCCAGTAGCTAAGTGCCAATTATGTGGTTCAATTTTACGAAGATTTTGTTGTTTTGGATTAGTGGTTTTCTGGTGGTTTGAGAGACCGTAAAGTTTAGTGGTTTTCTGGTGGGTCACGAAGCCACTTTTGGTGGGTTTGTAAAAATAAAGTTGGCAACACTGCCGGCCGCGCTGTCATCGTCATGCCCACAGTTTTAAATGCGTTTTGAATTGAATATCAATTTCTTTAGGTTGAGATTGAGATGAGTTGGCTAAACAACCAGCTTTGCAAAGTATAGTGACAAAACCAGAATCACTAAATAGCGCAGTGTTTCGCAAGTGAATTTAGTACCGTACCTACTACTACTGGCCCCTCGGTTCAGCTGTTTCAATAAATAAACAGCTTCCCATGAATCACAAACAAGTTGACAATAGTTCTTACCACTCTGCTGTTTCTTTGAAACTTACTGAGGCACGACGAATTAAACTTAACACAAAGGGATGGGGATTACTGACAGAATACTACCTGGAGTCAGTCAAGATCAGTAACTATAAAGGAACCGTAACATCATGCGCTACTATTAGAATAAGTGATAGATCAGGACAAGTAACATGTGCTATCAAAGGGCCTCAAATAGGTCTGCTGTTTGGATTGACTACAACACAATGGACTGAAGTTGAGCATATGTGCAACTATGAAGACCAACTCTTCTATAGGTATTTCAAAAATGGTATCAACAAAACTTACAATATTGAGCAAAAAATCTTTTATAACTTTTGTATGACAAGCCAAAAGCATGATGTTTTGCTTGCGAAGTACCAAAGAGGTGTAAACACTAGAAATAAGTTCAAAACTGATGCCTTTCTTCATATTTTAGAATTAAGAAAATGTGATAATGATTTATTAGATATGTATGTTAGTCAACTTAGAGTTAATTCTGAAAATAAACTGCCAGCAAGTTAACTTACCATGTACTTAAGAAAAAATCGTGTAATGTATACTTTCAGTTAAGCTATTCATCCTATTAAAATTTATAATGAGAAATTTAATTAATCATGTACCAGTATGTAGCATAAAATAAGTATTTTTTTAATGAAATAAGTAACACTATGGTACAAAAATCTGTTCTGATGGACATAGAAGTCTAAACTATTAGGTAATTGTTTTTATTTGTTATGTTGATTCCACAAAAATCTTTTGGTAAAATGTTACTTTGCCTACTACAAAACTAAGATCTTAAAATAAAATGTGTGTATTATGAATTTCTTGTCTTTATGTTATTATGTTTAATAAAAAATGTTTTAAAATATTCCATTATTCTTTTAATATTATTACACTAAATACCCAATTATTGTAACTGAAACTATTCATGTAATTTATTACAATCAAAACAATCCATAAAAAAATAATTTTTGTCACTGTAAGTAGCGTTATTGTGGCTAGATTTTATCTGAAAATGTAGGCTGCTGGTTATTAAATAAACCATAACCTGCATAATCAAATTAATGTGAGTTTATATGTTTGTGAACACACCTACGATACAGAAGAAATTCCTAGGGTGGGGCAAAGAATTAAAAAAAAAGTTTTATGGCCAACACTGTTTGAAGTACTTGCAATTACAAAACTAGACATGTAACTCCCATCTTTACCGGTAGTTAACTTAACCTATGTATGGATGTTCGTTAATCAATCATGCCTCATGGGCTAAACGGGATTAGATGGAACTTAACATTAACATTAGAAACGGGATATTTACCATGGTTACTGTTTGTTGCGAGTTTCCGATATTTCGGTGCTGTTGCAAGCACCATGATCACGGATAAACTGAAAAGTCATTGCGGTTGGGTGTTTATAAATGTTAGTGTTAGTGACCATGACAGTTTAAAAACTTAGATGGAACTTGGCACACGGGTAGACCGTTTCCTGGATTAGGATACTTTTGGTACCGGACCCCGGAAGTAGCCCCCAGTCCCTTGAGTTAATTGCCGATTTTCACGCAGGCGAAGCCGCTAACATAAGCTAGTGATAAGAAAAGGCAAAATTTAAGCTACCTACCTATATCAAATTTCTAGCTTCTGCCAGGCAGGGGTCTTAAAGTGTCGAAAATTATGTAGGCCACACCTGCAGATTGAAAGAAACCAGATAAAGTTTGAAGAAGGACTGAAACGGGGGTAGTTAATAAGTTAATCCTTTATTAACTACTCAATTTTTATCAAATGCTTTTTATTAATTTTTTATATAATCCATAATTAAATAAGATATAAGTTTGTTACTATTAATTTATCAGTCTTACATAAAATTTTATGAATCAATGTGAATTACCGAAAATCTAATTTGTATATGTTGTGTTCACCTCTAAGTAACATGTTTGCACGGAATGATGTTTTATGTATAATTTTATGTACGTTTTTCTGTAAACGTGTTGTTGGTGCTCCTATTAATAAATAAATAAACTACCCTCGTTTCAGTCGTTCTCAAATTAGACCAACAACCTACAAATTTCAATACAGTGACTCAGGGAGTCCTTGTTTTGATGTTTGTAGGTTGTTGGTCTAATTTAGGAATCTTCCTCTAACTAGGAAGTTTTTTGGACGTATATTCAGCAAAGCCAGCCATAGCGAATAAAAAAACTGGCCAAGTGTGAGTCGTATTCGCGCACGAAGGGTTGCGTACCATTATCGCAAAAAACGGCATAAAAATCACGTTTGTCGTATGGGAGCCCCACTTAAATATTTACATTATTCTGTTTTAGAAGTATTTGTTGTTATAGCGGCAACATAAATATAATATCTGTGAAAATTTCAACTGTCTAGCTATCACGGAGACAGACGGTTCGTGGAGTCTTGGTAATAGGGTCGGGTTTTTAGCCTTTGGATACGGAAACCTACTAACGAGTTTAAATTAAAAGCTGGTTTCAAATGTAGAATGCTCACAATTTAGGAGCCCTTTCGTTAGGGGTCCACTCACAGAACATATATACCCTAGGCGGGTCCACTGCTTGGCTTTGGACAATTTTTAAAAGTCATCAATCAGGGTTGGGGAAAGCCGTACTCGATGAAATGGAAATGAACGTTATGTGTCCTTTTTGGCAATCTGAAAGTTGACTAAGTACCTACCTACTTCCCCTCGCAAAAAATATTATGGACGTTGAACGAAATAAGATTGATGCGCTTTTTAATGATCATTAATCACTAAAAGGCAAGCTATCTGATATCTATAATTTTATTGTATTCCAAAGCTAAGCAAACTTTATACGTTTGTTTCCATATTGCAGTATCAATCTCTCGTAAAAGCGTGGGCCGCTTCCTACGTGAGAAGTACCTTATACTAACGGTGGGCGTTGACATTAAGTAGGTACGGTTTTTGTCAACGGAAGGCAATGACGAATTGGCGATATTTAAATTTATTTTGTGGGCTGAGGCTGTACTGCGTCTCGCGCGCCGAAGGCAGTGGAGGTGACTGGCATAGTACAGTAGGCTTCGAGCCGTTGCGCAGCGAGAACGTGCGTGTGCGCTTCTATCGAACGAGCCCGAGCTCCCGAGTGTAGCTGCAATATCGAAAAACGACACACCAACTCATTGGCATGGAAGTGGCAGATCAATGGCGGCGAGAGTGGGCAGGAACCGCCGAGTATGGAAAGGTGAGGTCAAACAACCCCTAAGCTTGAGCTTTGCCAATGTAAAAATATTTTAATTTCACACAAAGTTTGTCAACAACTCATAAATACCTAATTTAAAAGCATAATATAAAGAAAAGTTCGAATTTTATTCAGCATAAATTAGACAGTATCGCGTGATGCAAGCTTTCCTATTTGCATATTAGTTACATAAAAGAAAGATGTGAAGTTATAAAACAAAGTGAAGTAGCTATCGAATAATGTAAGTAAATAAGTTAAGATTGTGGCATTTCGATTAACAAGAGGTCATTGCCAAAAGGCTAAAGTGGTCATTTCCTTTTACGGTGTTAAAACTCAGGACGACGAGACGTTCGAGCTATATTATGGATATTTATTCAATTTTAAAGAATGAGACTTGTGTATCACTGCATAAGGTTTAATGTTGAGAGGGAATGTTCCAACAAACCTGTCTGAGAGCTAGTTCAGTAAGTTTTTTTGTTGTTTTCCTTTAATTCGTGTGGAAGAGATAAACTAAAATGCAAGGCTTGCAAAACCGTATGTAACAGTTATATCACTGTCGTAAATTGTTCCTTTGCGTTTCCGTAACAACTTGCTTTTCATTATTCTGTGCGTGCTCTATGACGACGTGTGCAACAAACAAATTCAACTTAAAGTCAAATTTGAAAGCTTTAATTCAACATTTAGTCTACACTATCAAGCTTAGAAACACCATTTTAGAAGAATGGTGCAATAAATAAAGATAACTACCTAGCTAAATTGATAATTTAAGTAGATATTTGAATTACTCCCAATTGTAACGCAATCTAACTGCACGGACAAAGATAATAAGCCCCTAGTATCATCTCTTACCAGTGCAGTGTAAGAGAAGTCCCAATGGAAGCAAAGGATTTGATTAGTACCCCATCCCCATGAGATATACCCATCGAAGTATTTGAATGGCGTCTTTATCTGAGCTCTAGATATAACACTACACGCAATGCTTATAGCAATAGCCTAGAGGTTTTTGAATCTCTGGGCAGTTGAACCAAAAGCGCGAATAAAGGAACGCGGTGCATCTATTACGAAAAACCGGTAACTACCATTGGCTATACCGAATTCCAAATTGGATTCCGTGCAAGCCAAGCGTCTATAAATGTTCCTACATTCTTCTGTACTCATCGAAGTACTTAATTACTTTTATTAGGAATCTGTTCTGGGATTAAGAAGAAAACCAACTGATTATAGAAGACCAGCCACAACACCTACCTAGAAGATACCTAACAATTGCAACTTATAACTCGATCACAAATACTATTACAACAGGAAAAGGTGATGTGAACACAATAGGTAGTAATCTCGATCCCAACGCTTGATTGTCGAACAGTGAAAGTGAAGAAATAGACGTGAGGAAGCTACTGATCGTTTTGCTTAACGTATTTCCTATATCTTCAATCAGGAAACCATAAAAAGACAATCTGGCTCTACTTGTGAACCTTAAGAAAGCCTATGAGTCATTGGATAGTGACGATTATTAACATGGTAATGAAATCAGTATCTACCTTTGCGAGCTATCCTACTTCCTACTTAATATTATAAATGCGAAAGTTTGTGAGGATGTCAAATCAAATCAAATGTTTTTTATTTCACATAGGCCTACATGGGCACTTATAAAACGTCGACAAAAGGTGCACGGTTCGGGTTAGTCGTTTCCTGTGGAGAAGAACCGGCAAGAAACTCCACGGTTACTCTTTTAAAAAAATTGGTTTGTTTTTACAATATTTCCACGTTACAGTATTAGTGCTTAGATATGGGGGGACAACGTAGGCCCGACATTAAGTCGTAAGAAACTAAAAAAAAATTGTATAAACGAGAGAGTTAACAAAATGTTAACAAGCGTCTAGAAATCTAGAAGGCCTATGTATGTTTGTTACTCTTTCACGCAAAAACTACTGAACGGATCTGGATGAAATGTGGCACAGAGATAGATTATAGCCAGGAATAGCACATAGGATACTTTTTATCCCGGGAATATGTTCCCTCGGGACAATTTTCGACATTCACGCGGGCGAAGCCGCTGGCAGAAGCTAGTAATAAATATAGTTAACAGAGATTTCTGTTACGATGCTTTATCGTAACTCGAGTACATTAAACTGTAAGTAAGTTAACGAAGCGTTGTTAGATCAACATGGTTATTCGGGTTCGTGTGCAGACTGCCGGAAATCCTGCGCAAAGGCCGTGGCCCGCGAGGCTGCAGCACCGCGCTATCCGCTGTTTGTCTCGTACCTATTATTTGTACGCCAACTTATCATCATTTGCGTGAATGTCACATAATGATGAGCTTCGCGACGAAACTATTATGTTATTCACGTAAAGGGCACACGTTAGCGACGCTTTTTGCAGAAATGCTTAATGTTGTCATTACGTTCTAATTTACCTATTCCAACTACCTTACTTAGCGGGCCATATACACTGTCAGATCAAGAGACCAATCTCAATCAGGTCTTAGAGAGCAATTTTTATTCTAAGACCTTCGATAATATTATATTTGTCTTCATTACCTAACATTAAAACACAAAAAAAGAAAGCAAGAACGAATTGAAGACTTAAAAACTTTCACAACCTTCATTATTTTTAGGAAAATTCCTGACGTTATTAGCTAGATATCCGCGGTTTACCTACGTGATCGATACGAGTTTATGACGCGCCCCCGACCTTTACCTGGTTTATTTTATATAAAACACTAATATTAATGAGAACTATAGATGAATCACTGGAAACTGAGATGTTCAGATTTGCGTATTTTCCTGCATCATTTCTCGTAAAACATCGATATTGCGCGATGCCGCACGCCCGCGCAAGTCGACGACCGCTAGCGTCACAGACCCCTCCCCCTCCTCTTGCCAAATTAAGCCTTCCGTCTCCCAATCGGAAAGAATCTCACAATTCAAAACATGCATTTGTTACTAATTCACGCGTTCTGATTAATACTAATAAGTCTGTGAAGTTTACCGTTAACTGTGCAAAAACCACGTGCGGTCGTTAATCGACTCAGTGTCAAAATCGTGAAGTTATCGTTATTCTGTGTGCACAACTATTTTTATAATTCAGTTAGTTACTACTAGGAAGAGCCAGTAACATACTAACACTAAACCAATTATCAGTTTTCAGGTTTAAAACCATAACGAACAACCTCTACTTGGCTTTACCTTCATGAATTAATTAAACTGGGCCGTGGCGGCAACGGAACCGGTTGTAATATAATTGACAGGCACTGATTCTCTTTTGGTAACTTGTAATTACGGTTATTTCATTAATCAAAAAACTGGGTATGATTCTATTTGCCCACGATTTATCGATTTAAATAAACAAGTATAAAAGACATACGGTAATATCTACAGTATACCTTTGTAGTAGAGCTTGTAGATCGTTCATAGTGGGTCGCATGCGACCTTCTGGTTTTAGTTGGTGTTCGATTATACAAATGACGTCAGTTTATCTTCTGAAATAAATCACCTTGATCAGACTCATAGTAAAAGGCTTTGCAGTTCCAAACTGACTGTTCCCTGCCAATAAGGCTTTATCTTTTTCTGTAAATGGAACGAAATAATAGAGCGAACACATCAAATAAATGGCCTACATAAAATTTAATATGTAAATTAGGTTTTTCTGTTTGCTTTGGTTTGTCTTAGTTCAGAATGCTTATCTATAGCTACTCACATTACCTACTTATTTACGTAGAATTGTTCGAAATGCTGCATCTGTCCAAATAGATGACTATGTATTACATACCTAATAGGTATAGGTTGACCTACACTTGACGACTTTATAGGTACTATTAAATATACCTTCTACGAATCACGTTACAGGGGTTCAAAACTAAAAGAACCAGCCAAAACTCAATTCCGATTGGATCCGGTCAGTTCACGATCCTTTTTACCCGACTGCCGAAGGAGGGTAATGTGTTTATTTACCCTGTTGTTCAAAGTCAAGGGCAAGCACGCATTATTTCCGATAATCTTGATGGCTATCCTGAGTAAATCCCCATGTTAAAGTACTTTAACTTAAGTTTAAAAGTCGTTCTGTGGCCATAATGCAAATATTTAAATGTGTCTGACACCCACTAAAATATTCAAAAGTGAGTTGATCATTGAAAAGATCGCAATCACAACACTCCGCAATTTCATTTCGCCCCCGCAAGAACGATCACGTCACTAGTAACAATAAATACATACTTTAATGCCTGTGAAGGCCACAACAACTGTGCGTAACATACTAACTTGCAAATGGCTTCGTATTTATATAATAAATGCTTACCAATAAACGTAACATTAATACAAAAAATAATGGTAAAAAACCACTACCTCATGCCTTCTTTGTCTTGGGTGCGTTTATAAACAAATCTTGCATGCAGACACCGAAACCCGGAACAAAATTAAATATTAGCCTTATGGCTTTTTGTACTGCGACAACATTATCAGTAGGCCACAGTGCCAGACAAATATTTTCGTGCAAAGAACGAACAAACCTGCTGCCCGTAGCGCTGAAATCTCGGCCTCTGTGACACTCGTGTCTGTTTTGAAAGGTTGATTAGTAGGGGTTAAATACGTTTAGTTTAAAAATATAGTTAGCTAGCCTCATTTTAGTTATATCTACTTATCGTTCTAGAACATGTAGGTACTCGAACAGTTCCACAGGACTCGAAAGTAGTCGAACAACATTCGTCACGACGACAAGAAGTTCTCGGGCACGCACACATTGCATTTTGACAATGAATTACACTGACTACAGTCAAACAAAGTCTACGAAGCACTGTAGCCGCTGGCCGACAGTTATACTAATAACAGCTTAGTTGAGGTCATCACATGTCTGGTCATGAATATTTCATACACTACTATAAAAGTTCAATTGCAAAGCAACGGTAAGATTAACCCAACAAGTTGTTATTAAATATTTGAAGTACATTTACATTTTGTAGAACATTCACAAACACGATCACTTTGGGGACTGGTAGATTAGTCATCAATACAAGTACAAGTGGCTGCCCAGGTGTCCATGCCTTATCTGTCTAAATCTCAACCATTCTAAAATCACGACCATATATCTGTTTTTTTTAAATGTTTAAGTTGGTTTTTAATTAGTCTACGAACCACATTATGATCTCAAAAAAGTCAGGAATACGACTTGCAAGAAGCCAAAGGGAGGGTTATGATTTTAACCGGTTTGTTTAACTAAATCAATAGATTCTAACTTGTTAACTCATACTACTCTCTAACTACCCCAAACTGTACCTACGCTTTTCATGACCCTCATATAGTCACTATAGTAATCAGCTCGATTAAATGAAGTTGTCATTAATTTCAGGTGACAGAAGGAGGCGTGACGCGACGCATAGCGCGCGCAATGGAGGTGCTCCACGCGAGTGGGCCAGGCGCGCGCGTGCGCGTCATGCGTGCTGCGTACCACTCGTCCGCAGCCTCAGGGGCACCAGCGGCCTCCTTCATGCTGCACTCTTCACGAAGGGTAAGATTTAGTGCAATCTTTTATCGTTATTGGATGGCAAACAATCCAACGCAGGCCCACCTGTAGGTAAATGGACGCGTAGCCATCTCAGAGTGACTCATTTGCCTGACATTACTATTTACACCGGTAACCTTACCCTTCAAACCGGTACACAGCATCGCTGCTTGGCAGTAAAGATATCAATAATGATACGACGCACTTCCACGGCCTAAGTCATATCTACAATACTGACGGACTTTTCACCTTATGAGTAATGACTAAGTCAGGAGTGCCTAAGGAGTTGCTATATTTCTAGATTATTGGGTCAATGTTACTAACAGCTAAGATAATGATATTTGCACGATAATCGTAAATGAAAAACAAACGGAATTTACTAGTGTTTTATCGAAACGTGTGAGTCGAACAAATAGAGTGAGGGTCAAGGATTGTTTTGCTGTTTGCTATACGTGGTTACTTTCACTGTTTAATCCAATCTTTGTTTTTCAGGTAATATCCTCCGGTTTCAACATGCTGGAGTCACCAACATCCCCTATGAAACCTTTGGAGATATCATCTACTCCTTTTGAATCATCACCAGAACCTATCGCAGAATCAGAAAACTATAAAGTAACTGAACCAGACGATTTCGAGATCTCCCAACCTTCCAAGTGGAGAGGTTCTACAAAAGGAAGCTCTATTCGAATGCCCAGTGAAGAATCATCGTCCACTGACAATGCCAGTATTATCGAACTTGATTCGAGACTAGGTAGAAATCTTCACAGAAAATACTCCTACGATTCAGAAAGCAGTGATATTCAATTTGGTAGTAGAAGTAATAGCCGAAACTCACCACTATTGGACACGCCCGTAACTTTAAGTACACTTAAATATAAATCACTTCTAAACAGCAGTAATGAATGGAACTCGAGAAGGAAAAGTTACAGTTTTGAAGACACATGCCCGCTAAATGAAACTATTACACATAGTAATGATACATTAGCGATGGAGTCTTCCACTGATAGCGGAATTTGTAAATCAACTGAAATAGTAAATGATCAAATGGATGACAACACACATAATAAATATTTATCTAGAGATGAAAGAAAGACAAATAATAATGAAGAATCATTTAGAGATTGGTTGTCCAAAAACCGCCCGACTTCACACTACAGAGGAACTAAGTTCAAGACTTATCGAGAACATGATATTGTAATGGAGGACCCCTTAGAAAACAATATCTCTCTGCAATCATCTGGAAAAGTGTCCATAACCTTACCTATTACTATTGAAGCAGATGGAGACGAGTATCAAAAAAAGGCCCAAACAAGTGAAGAAAGTGACAGAAGAGTTAAAAGGGTGGAATTCTGTAAAACTGAAGTACATTTTACCCCAGATTCGGGTAAAGTTAATATAATTGCTACAGATGAGAAACCTCCACCCTCAAATGATTTTAGAAAACGAAGAAGTGCTTTTGTGCCCATGCAAGAAATGATTGACAAACCTATAACATTGTTTGGTGAAAAGAACGATTTCCTAACGACCAACGGAATTGGCACTCCAATAAATCTAGTATCTAGTGTTACTGAGTTTGGTGAATCCGATGAGAATACAGCAGCTACAAAAAGTATTCTCAAAAACAAAATTCCGAAACCCAAACCATATCTTTTAGGAGAGAACATGGCATTTGGGATGAAAGATGATCTTTTGAGTAAAGATCTGTCTAATGATTCTATGCTGTCAGCAGTTTCTTTAGTAAATAAGCAATTGAAATCAGAGAAACACTACAACGCTGAAGTAAAATCTGTATTCCCGAAAGAAAAAATCGAATCTGTAATGGAACCCAACGTTTTACGGACAATTAAAGCTGGTAACTATGCACTTTTTATTTAATGTCGCATTTTAGTTTATCGTAGACCTGAAATAATTTCATGATATTCCAATATTAACATATTTTTAATAAAAACCTTTATATATAAAACTAGCTGTTCCCCGCGGCTTCGCTCCCGTGGAACACCCCACAGGACCCGATTTCGGGCTTAAAAAATAGCCTATGTCACTCAGGAATCGGTCCAGTAGTTTCGGAGCCTATTCGGTACAAACAAACAAAAAAATCTTTCCTCTTTATAATATTAGTATAGAAGTATAGATATGCTAGTTGTAAAGTTAACATTAATTTTAATTATTTAATATTAACATGTTTTTTTTAATAATTAACATGTTCTAGGTCCAACTCAACAAGACAGTTTGAAACGTGAGAAGCAGGTGGTGACACATATCAAAATTAATAAGGCCACTGAAGATACTATCGACGATGTTAAAACTAAATTCAATGGTCTACAAGTATCGCCAGCGCAAAGAAAGCCTAAAACCAGGCAACTACGGGACAGTGAACTAACATACTTCGGTGTTGATCACGGTAGAACAGATTCATATAAAAGCCGAAACCATGTGAAAAGTACATTGGGACGCAATGATAATGTAGTCGAGAATATATTTCAGTCTGTCAAATTAATTCAACAAGTCTCAAACAGCGTGTGCAATAGTGAACATGATTCTGATGAGACGCCTGAATACCAAAACATTCCTTTAAATATCAACTATGCTCCGGTTCCCACGCCAAGACTACGTTCAAAGTATGAAGATAAACCAAATGAAATCCACGAAATTCAAGTCTTCAAACCGATTATTGAAAAAGAAAGTCAAGAAGCAAAAGATGTTGTGTCTTCAACACGACGTACTAAGTATCGTACGAGTAGACAAGACGAGATTACAACAAGTAGAAGTATCTCCGCACCGCCGAAGGCTTATAGACGAGAACGTGAAAAAATGGAACACTCTCATCAACGCGAAGATCTATCGACACGGTATGTATTTCAAAACATTTTCAGAGAAAATAACAACAAATTTTAACAAATAAATATTTACTAATCATGACATACTTTGTCGTTATTATTAAATACAAATTACTTTAATTACTTTTAGTTCGAGTCGATCGATAAAAGGAAATCCCAGGAACGACGTGGAAAAGATGAGTTATATGATCGAAAAACATTTATCTGAAGATGAAAATCCAATATATGTAAATCTAAATCTTAACAAGGAAAAGTCCAACTCGTTGGACAACCGAGACACACATAAACAAAAAACAAATTCACTAAACTCACGTCAAAGAAAATCGCATAAAACAGATTTAAGTAAAAACAAAACCGATAGCAGATACCACCGACCGACCGACCGTGTAGCAGATATGCACGCTTCTGATGTAAGTTACAGTGATCGCACAAAGGAACGTCGATCCGATTCCGGGACCGACAGTAGCCTCCGAGCAAAACACTCAGTAAATAAAGACACGCTTTCTCGCTCTGCTTACAAAGATACCATTTCAAAAAGAGCTGAGAAGAGTGATAAAACGCGTCACATTAGTGATAACCGAGGAAAGGCACATGAGGAGCTAAACACATCTAGCCAAGTCCGCAAATCTCGAGAAAGCAAATTCAAATGAGAAAAAATCAACAAATGAAAAGAAAGATCATACAAGTAGGTCATTGCAAAGACCCAAAACAAACGATGTAAACGAAGAAACATCCAAGGACTTAAGTCACATGATTGTTAAGAAAGCAGATCAACAAGTTAAAAAAGGCCTCGACGACAATCACGGAGTAAACAGTAATCGTAAAAGAAACTCGTCCAGGGATAAGTCTGCAAAAGAAACTATAAAACCATCACAAAAACAAGAATCAAGTTACACGGTACTTATCCCTCCAGCACAGCCGAAGAGCAATGGAAAAGATTATGCAACAAAAACAAATGGTTATAAAACAAATATGCGTAAAGAATACGTTATTAATTATGATGATAAAAACGGAACCGTTTCTTCTATATGCAAAATAGCTCCAAACCTTGGAACACCGAAACGGAAGAAATCTGCAAAAGAAATATTTAAAGATAGTCAAAACGATAAAGCTTTTAAAATTAAAGCGGTAGACAAAATCGCCCCGCGTAAGTAAGTCGTGTGCATGCTCTAATGAAAATTCTAACAAACATAAACTGATTACATCTTTAAACAATGGAAATCTTTCAGTGCAGCTAGAAGATCATCGAGAGGATCGAAACGGACTGAGTTATGCAGATAGGAAATGGAAGACGAAAGTACATTTACAAAGGTCTTGCCAAGTATTGTAGATACCTACTACTTTTACTAGTCGTAAGAACCATAGAAATTAACGAAAAAATTTGAATCCTATTTGCGCTATGTAATTTCTGAGATAGATAGAATAAGTTAACGATGATCTCACATGTAACAGTAAATTAAAATAAATAACGTAAATGTATTTCCGTTAATCTAACATTATGAAATAACAGTTGGCAGATAATAATAAAACGTACGTGATTAATGAACTTATCAGGTTGTTTTATTTTATAAACAAATGCATTTTATATTAAACTTAAGTTATTTACACTGTAACAAGAGGATCTCTGTCGACTTTACTAACAAGCACTTGTACCTCATTATCTAATAAATTCTGAAGATTAGTAGAAAACCCTTTTAAGAAGCCTCTTTCGGAGTCGGAGTGATTAGTCAAGATGACACTAATTCCTTTCTGTGCAGCATCGAGTACGTCGTGGTGAAGCATTTCTCCTGAAAATTTTTGTATTGTTAGATATCAGAAAATGGTTTGATTGGGTAAGTAAAACTGTTATTGGATTTAAATCGAGTTTAGTTTCTTAAAATTAATTACAGAGTCCGCTTTTGACCTGATGGTAAACGTTGAACGAAGTTTTATGTTATTTATCCATTCTCACACGCGCGGGGAAGTCAATCCCATCTGGAGTATCTCAAGATTCGGTTTTGGGACCGCTACTGTTTATGGATGCATGTAATTAGCAAATGTCCCTATTTATTCATGCTATTCAAAGAAATAGTCTGTTGGAATCTAATCTAAAATTATAAATGCGAAAGTTTGGATGGATGGATAATAATAAAAATTTTGTTTGTTACTCAATCACGCTAGAATAGCTGAAAGGATCTGGATGAAATTTCACGGCACGGGGATACATTATAGTCTAACACATAGGTTACGTTTTTATCCAGGTATAATGTGGCCTGGGGATTATATAACACTTTTCACGCGGGCGAAGCCGCTGGCAAAAGCTTTATAATACTATAAATCTGTTTACCTGTCAGGTATAAACCAGCAACAGCTCCTTTTAGGACTGAGCTGCCGGAGCCAGCGCAGAGAGCTACAGAGTTTATTTCACTCGACATTTCTTTCCCCTTTCCTATAGCGAACCGCACATGCGGTAATCCAGTCAACTCTTTCACTTTTGAAACCGCATCCGACAAAGTAATACGCGATTTAAGTTGCAGCAACCTGAAACAATTTGTTAATCAGATTTTCAATCAGTTGTGAAATAATCCGAACCTCATCATTTATTCGAACTAGACTGGGTCAAATCGGTAAGTTGACCGTCATTGTACTGTCTGACTTGATTTATTCACAATAATTTTAAAGTAGACAATCTGACTATTATGTGTACAATCTCCAGTGCAAGCAACAATTGAAATTAGGAAAATTAAGTTTATAAAACACGATCCACTCAGATCACTGTCAAGTTTATTGCACAAGATAATTCCATATGGTGTAAATCAAATTATTGCGAGTTCTTTAATTTAAAACGGTCAAACTTGCGCAATTGGACGTCTAGTAGACGTCGGTCGGTCATAGACTCGATGAGTCAAGAGGTCATCAGTCCCCTGGCGCACGCGCACAGTAATAACTGTGAAACGCCTGTAAACTTAGCAGAGCACACTGGCATTCTTCAAGTTTGTATGTTTTTAATCAATCAACCGCTAAACGATTTTGAATGAAACTTTGCACATGAGTAGATCACGACCCGAGGCCCTAGCCAATGTGTCCACTTTTCCGCATTTAAAGACTCCTATTTGGTCCATTGTGCGTGCATTTTGTCTCAAAAAACGGCAAAGAAATCACGTTTGTTGCCCCACTTAAATATTTATGTTATTCTGTTTTTAGTATTTGTTGTTATAGCGGCAACAGAAATACATCATCTGTGAAAATATCAACTGTCTAGCTATCACGGTTCATGAGATATATCTTGGTGACAGACAGTCAGACAGACGGATAGTGGAGTCTTAGTAATAGCACAGAATAAATAATAGTACAAGTACAGAAGACTCACTTCGTGCAACAATTCATTGAAATAGAGACTCCTGCTAGTTAGCAACAAAGTGCAATTCAGCTCGCATAAGCGCTCAGTGCCTAACGTGATATTCACCTAAACGTTGCCGTTCTCTTCTAACGCGTATCTCCGTCGCTGTCTGGCGCGGTTTGACTCGGCTCGTAAGGGTTGTCGACTTGCTGCTTTCGCTTACATCCATTATCTACCTACTTAACCACGTAATCTTTCTTATGTTTGATGCCTATGATTACACGGTCAAGTAGGTAGATAGACAATGAATATTATAGACCGTCATTTTGTTTGGTACTTAACAAATGAAAACTAGGTTACCTAAACTTCATTTACTATAACATTAGACTTTTAAATAAGCCCATTTTACAGCCCGGTCAATCGATTTTGACTTCTATTGCGTTGGTTATACGACAAATGGAAGCTGTAGTAAACAGTTGGTTTTGGTAACAGATTTGTGCTTTTTATATCATCCTTATGTGTACGAGATAGAACACAAAATCGGTTGAACGGGCTGTAAAACGAGTTGTAAAGACGTCTAATGTTATTTCAAATTGAGTATAGGTACCTACCTCTTTGTTTACTCTTTAGTGATATTTTTTGTTAGTTTATTTAAAGTTGGCTTGAAGAACTATTACGAAATATTTTTTGTTTGTTCGTTAGGTATAAGTAAGTACCTAGTTTTATATACAAACGTTAACTTTAACAAGTGCGTATACTTACTCAGTCTATTGGTAAATTCATAGGCTAAGTAGGTAACTACTTAGGCAATTTTTTTTTCTTAAAATGAGAAATGAGAATTATAATTTATTTTAAACTGGATCTAAAGCGTTTATTTTTATGTTAACAAAACAGTAACCATACAATAAAAAAAGAAATCAAATTATATTTGTTGTTCACCAACACGAAAATCTAAAATATCTAAGTAGGTGGGTACCTATTTAGGTATTTCACACACCTATTCATTCTTTTAGGAACACCAAAATGCTTAAATTTTTATACAAAACTCGTACACATTATGCACCTACTACCGATAGTTACAGATTATTTATGTAATGATTTAAATAGGTACAACAAAATAGCTTACTTTTCAAAATCTTTCGGTACTTTAAAAAAACTTAATATCGATTCATTGTTCTTTGCTTTATTTAAACACCCGTAAACACAACAATATCTTTTAAAGGCCTTAGAAGTACGTTTAGAAGTCATCGTTATTTGCTGCATAATATAAATAACGTGGCTAACGTGCGAGCCGAGCGGTAAGCGGCAACCTAATGCGTTATTCCCTCTGCAAGGTACCGCCGGCCGATCGTACCTACGAGTAAACTGCGGAGTGACACCCCCCTGGTAATAGGGTCCCTTTTTTACCCTTTGGGTAAGGAACCCTGAAAATTTACACAAAGTAAAGCGCCTGCCTGGGATCGAAGTCGAACCCACGACCTACAACTTGTAAGTTGCGGCTGTTACCACAGGGCCACCACTGCTCAGAGAGTCACAGAGCCGCTGTTAGTGTCATTCTATCAGCGAAGGCGGTGATCGAAAGGCGTAAGGGATTGGTCACGTTATATTTCGATAGCGTTTGACATTCCCATAAAATTTTAACATTTTTAACCCGCAACGGAAAAAGAGGGGTGGTATAATGACTAACAATAACGTAACACATCACGCTCGACGCCACTACCACTGTGCATCCGCTGGTAAGTTCAATCAGCAGATAATACTTAATAATTGCTAGGTGACAATCAAACAACCTTCCCCCATCCGATCCCCGGATTGACTTATCTATTTGGAGTATTGTAGCTTGCTTATTAACAGCCTGTGCGTATACGTCAGTTTGATATATGTCGCAGAGATCAAGCTATCTTTTATGAAGTACCTATAGTTAAAGATATAGTTTTTATCTTGGTAAAGCGGTTATACCAAACGTGGGATAATTTTAGAATTTCACGTAGGCGAATCTGCTGGCAATAGCCAGTAGGTTTTGAATAAATAAACAGATGACAATGGTCAGAAGAATAATATTTACCTTCCAGCCCCAACTTGAGGGTTAAGGGCACCAGGGATCAAGGGCTTCGATTCCTCCACACTAAATGCACTAGCCAACCAGTCATTGACGCCGCCGCGGACGCTGTCCCAGCTTGTGTGTGGAGAGTACAAACTTATCTGTTTCTCCAAAAGGAGTGAGACAATTCGTTCCTTCCAGGCACTGAAAACAAGTATATTTTTAATGTGGCTCTCTTTGAGTCTGTCTTGTTTTGTGACATGATATTTTTATGTTTTAAATACCCATGGCTCCGCCATTATGTAATCACGAAAAACTGAAGCGACAATAAAAATCCATATAATTATCGACCCTGCTCACAATATATCATGAGAATCATTTGAGAAATGCGACCAGAGTTTAGCCAGATATCTGCTGGACAGACATACGAAAGCATTTTTGCTCAAGCGGAAACGGAGACGCTTCGCGCTCGATCGGTCAATAGTTAGGTCTATTTTGTATTAACAAAATAAACAAATCTAAGTGATGTGCCAGTATTACAGTATTCTACACAAATCATGCAGTCAGACATACCTTTGAACCACAGATTTCATTGGAGCAAATATAGGAGGATGATAAGAAATAATCATTTCACAACCATGACCATGAGCCTCCAGTGCTACATCTTCTGTGAGGTCATTTGTTAGTAGGACTTTAGTTATATTCCTGAAAAAAAAAAAGGTAACTTGCTTATAGTTCCTGATGATGAGATCTTCATTCATTATGAACAGGATAGCAAAATATTTTTATGTATTAGTATACTACCATTCAACCAATGAATTAGTGTTAAAAGGATAACTTACCTAGCAGTATAAGGCTCTAACAATAAACCAGTATTGTCCCAACTTTCAGATAACTGTTTTGATGCAAAATTTTCTAAAACTGAGGTAACTTTCTTCAGAGGGACACCAATTTTCTCACCAGTAGACATTTTGAAAGTGGCTGAAGTTGTATAAAACCTTCTGAGATTTTTCTGTGAGAAGATGTGTTTTCCTACTGTTAAAAACATCAGATGTGCACTGAAATCCATGTATTTAAAATAACTGAAAAACCCATTATGGACCAGAGAGAATCTAATAAATAGGAAAGGAAGCCTTTATTGCCATTTAAGCCATAAAAGCCCCAAACTGTGAATTAATTAATAAAACTATTTGATAAAACATAATATTTATTTATTATGAAAGCCCAATATTTTTAAATCCTACACAACTAAACAATATATCAATAATATTTGATGCAATAACTTGATCAATAAATTTAAACAATAATTATTCTTATAAAGTAATATGGTCTAGTCAGAAGAAAAGCTCCATATTTTGATTTCCCCATCATCACTACAAGACAGCAGTTCTTTGTTTCCTGTTGGATTCCATTTCACACTGTTCACATCCTGAGAATGTGCATTCAACTTGGTGCAAACAAGATCAAATGTTGGTGAATTAGGATCAGAGTCTTCACTTTCTTTGAATATCCTAATGATGTCATCACCAGAAGCTGTTACTAGGAAACCAGTGTGATGACACCAAGCAATATCATAAATGCATCTAGTGTGGAAACCTGACAATGTGCAGACACATTTCCAAACAGTCTCTCGATCAGTTACCATGACACCCTCCTGGTTGTCAGGGCTGTATTCCTTCCATATTTTTACAGTTCTGTCATCACTGCAAGTGGCAAGTCTCTCGCCGGTCTTGTCAAAGGTTAAGCTCCATACAGTGGACCCATGTGACTTCAGGGTTGCAATGCAACTCCAGTCATTGTCAGCTGGATCCTCTTTGTACAATTTCACTGAGTTGTCATATGATGCAGAGGCCAAGATGTCTAGTGAAGGATGCCAAGCTACCTATAAAAAGAATAATTTATGAATAACAATTTAGCCTTTCTTGATAAATTGCAAATTTTAATACAGGTATCTTTACAAACTTTCTTGACATCTTGGTCGTGGGCATTGAGTACTGATTCACATTCATATTCATCATCTCCAGCGACCTCCCACACCCAGACAGACTTGTCTCGGCCACAAGTTGCCAACAGCTGACCAGAGGGTGACCATGCTACACTCTTTACTTCATTCTCATGGCCCTCCAATGTTGCATTGCATTCAAACTGACCTATGAACACAGTATTTGGTATTTTAGAATACTTTTGGTATAACATTACTTCAAGTTCTCAACAAAGAGAAAATAATTACACACCACTTTTCTTGTCCCAAATAGCTGTTGTTGCATCAAAGCTAGCTGACGCTAGGTAGTTGCCACAAGGCGACCATGCCACCTCTCTAATAGTTCGCTGGTGGCCATCCACAAGAACAGTTTTTATTTTCCATTCCTGGCCTTCTTTGCTCCATAACTTGATAGTTTTATCTTCACCACATGATGCAAATATTTTCCCTTGAGGATGCCAAGACACATTCCAGACAATGCCTTTATGCCCAGACAAAGCTTGTATCAATTCCAAGTTGGGCATTTCTTCAAATAAAAATAATTTATCACTTTACAATGGAATCATAAAATAGATATAATTTAATAATCAATAAGGTCGATCATTTATTAAAGCTGTAATGTAACAAAGTACTGCATCAAATATTTAAATTGATATTACAGTTATAAGTGTGCAGAACCAAAATGATTTTCATAAAATAAACCCAAAACTGTTACGGCAAGTGGCAGATGCGGGTTAAAAAGACTTATAAGAAATAATAAACAATTTTTATTAACGACACTTTTATGCACTTACCTTAACGATATTAGAATAGCAATTAAAAATAGTTGATACTACGTATTACCTTTTATTAAAAATAGTGTAGACGACAAATATAATCAGGTCTAATCTATTATATTAACGTAATATCGTTAAATTATACCTAATCACATGTGTTTGACAGTAACGTAAGTGACAGTGACAGCTTTTTTTTTTAATATTTTTTCCTAGCGAAACAGGCTAAGGTCTGAGACCATGCTGCCTAGTCATCAGTATTTTATACTTAAGTATGCATTAGAATGCGGATGTAACATATTCTAATGTTTTTTGGAGTATTTGGCAGCAAATTGTATCGAGTCAGGCTTCCCAGTAAGCTTTGCGGAGGTAGTCAATACTACAATAAAATTCTCCGCTCCACTATCCCGAGATCACTCCTGTCAATGATTTCCACATATTGTCCATTTGCATAGACAGTTGAGACACAAAACTACACCAATTTTATATCACAATAACCACTAGGAATCAATCTGCAAATAAAATTAACAGCCGGTGAACTTCACCCGAAAAAATCCCGCCAAAAACTCCTGACAGTGACAGCTAGCTAACTAAGTAGCTATAGACAAAAGGAAAGTTTTTCTTTCCTAGTGAAGCTGAAGCTAAAATTCACATTTACCACTGTTTATTAAATCAAGGCTTCAATGTTTGAATTAATTGATGTGATGACTGGTCTGCACCGTAGCTAACCAAATAGAAATAGGCAAGCTGGTTGGATAGTTGAAGGCACTCACGCTTAGATAAAGTACCTATAGATTACAGCTTGGCCAGAAAGAGTAGAAAAAAATTGAGGTCGCCACTATCGTTTATATGGCATCATTTATACTATAACACTAGCTGACCCGGCAAACTTTGTTTTGCCATAAAAACACCAAACATCATCTACCCTACCTACCCTACCTACCCTAACTACCTACCCTACCCTACCCTACCTACCCTACCCTACCCTACCCTACCCTACCCTACCTACCCTACCTACCCTACCTACCCTACCCTACCCTACCTACCCTACCCTACCCTACCCTACCCTACCCTACCTACCCTACCTACCCTACCCTACCCTACCCTACCTACCCTACCCTACCTACCTTACCTACCTTACCCTACCCTACCCTACCCTATATCTCAAGTTGGACCAGACGCCCACGGTATGCCAATTTAATTTAAAATCGGTTATGTAGTTTAGGAATCCATCGCGGACAAACATCGTGACAGGAGATTTATATATATTAGATAAATGAATTTGATACTTGAAGTATTTTTAAAGATAAATCAGAATGGGGAAAATCGTTAAATCAGATGCTATTTTTTTTTTTATCTAACTGGTAAATAAAAAGCCTAGGAGAGTAAAAACATCTTTATTATAGTAACAATATATTTTCTAATCACTATCTAAATATTCTACAGCCGACTCTATGCTTGGCTGTTGTTGCAAATTTGCCTTCAATTGGTCTTGTGTATAAAAAAGTTACTGTAGTAAAATTATATATTTAGCCGCTTCCTAATATTGCGTTATTAATCATAATATCACATTAAAATATCCACAATTTTAATGCTATTCAAAGTGTCCATATCGAAGTCACTCCAAATCTCTTCCCTGCACTTCCTCGTATATAATAGTAATCTTTGGTCTTTCCTACCCATACTCAAGAGATGATGCAACTCAAGCCCGAGAGATCAAGACTTAAAGTCCTCGCCAAACTTCTTGGCCGCCCTGAAGTTGGTTTACCGCATGCGCGAGGCACGAAACGGTGCTGTTTTTTATGAGATTTACTACTGTGCAGCCATTGTAGCCAACTTCAGGGCGGCCAAGAAGTTTGGCGAGAACTATACTTCGATGAAGAAATTAATAAAATTATAGAAGAACTATATAAGAACTGATTGAGAGCCAAACCAGAAATAACTTGACTCTGGTAAATGCACAAAATGTGTGAAGCCAGACACCCCAGAGGACAATGAAAAAACCGGCCAAGTACGAGTCGGACTCGCGCACGAAGGGTTCTGTACCAAATAGCAAAAAACGGCAATAAAACACGTTTGTTGTATGGGAGCCCCACTTAAATACTTATTTTATTCTGTTTTTAGCATTTGTTGTTATACCGGCAACAGAAATACATCATCAGTGAAAATTTCAACTGTCTAGCTATCACGGTTCTTGAGATACAGCCTGGTGACAGACGGACAAACAGACAGACAGACGGATCGCGGAGTCTTAGTAATAGGGTCCCGTTTTTACCCTTTGGATACGGAACCCTAACAACACTCGTTGGTTGGGGGATTAGATAAAGTACCTATAGATTAAGCACTAGCGTGGCCGCACATGAGCCAGCAATAGTTAGTTCTGGTGTTACAACAAGAACAAGAACACTACAACCCACCATAGCACTAACACTTATTATCTATAAATAACCCAAATTCCTTGTCTCAATTAACACATAATACCACGAAATCATAGAAAATCAAAGAAAACCGAGTTTGTTTGTCAAACCTGCCATTATATTAGAGTTTGACAAACAACAGAAACCGGCCACGTTGACAAAAACAAAAAATAATCTTTTGTCCTTATTATTTACATGGAGCTGCCAATTAGCCATCTCGCTCCTACAATCAAGGTCATTTTAAGGCTTAATCTATAGGTACTTTATCTAAGGTTGGGGGTGACTAACATCAGTTGACAGCACCACAGAGTACAAAATATACTGAAAGACAGCACTGACGTCTGAGTTCTGACCTAACATGACATTGACAGTAGAATGTCATGAATGCTGCCACAAAATTCAAGTTTTAAGTTTTTGTAGGTTAGAAAAATAGCGAAAACAATGTGTATTTAATTTGTTTATACATATTATTTGATTTGTGATTGCTGCTTTACGTTCTTATTTGTAGTAGGAGTTTAAGTAATTACCAAAATATAAATTTAAGCCATGGATAATCCTAATAGTAATAAAATCGTCCCACCTCATCTCAACGCTGAGATTTACAGAACTGATACCACCGGAACCAATACTATATCGTATTTAGACTATATCTACATACATTCGGGTAAGTTTTTATTTTAAAGTAGTAATATCCAGATTTACATGAAGGAAAAAGTTGTTTTGCCATATTCATGATAAAGCCTCAAATCTCTCTTATAGATGGCAGCGTGTTAGTTGGTTCATCAGAGCTGACTGGTCGATACTGGAACGGCGGTGTGAGTGTGTATAAATGTGTAGCCAATGCTAAATGTGTACAAAACGAGGAGAAGAGGAGCATTCCTCTGAGCAGTGGAACTGCAGATGGATGTTTTATTGGAACCTCAAACAAGGTATGCTTCAAGAACTCTGCCTATAAATATAAAACATAAATTTTATACTATGCAAGCTATGTAATTTTCGATAAAATACCTGTTGATACAACTGCTCATGAGTGCATTTTTAGGGTTCCGAAGTCAACAAGGAACCCTTATAGTCGCTCTGTCCGTCTGTCCTTCCGCAGCTTAGCTCAGAGAATCTAAGTACTAGAAAGCTATAATTTGCCATGTATATATATATTAATAATTTCGACAAAGTGGTAACATAAAATCATGAAAAATATTTTTTTTCTGGTACCTCCCATAGACGTAAAGTGGGCATGTATTTTTTTTTCTCATCTATCCCATGGTGTGGGGTATCGTTGGATAGGCCATTCAAAAATATTATGGGTTTGTTAAAACCATTTTTCGATTCAGAGATTTGTTTGCGTAAAATTAAGCTTTAAGTTGCAAATTTATGTTAGAGTCAAGTGTCCCCCCCCCTGCCAGCGAAATGGTTGCTCTTGGCTATGTGAAAAAATTCACGACAGTAGTAAATATAACGAAATTAAAAGGAAAATTATCACGGATAACAAGGCTTTACAATTTTACGAGTAATAGTCAACCAACTTATAAAATGTACTTGGAACAGTAAAAATTACTTAAATAAAGTTGATAGCTGTGTAAAACAGAGTTAATATAATGCTTACGAACAATGTAAAAATATACAAAAATGAAATCATAACAGGCTTTACAAGTTTACGAGTAATAGTCAACCAACTTATAAAATGTCCTTGGTTCAGTAAAATTTTTGTACAAATGCCATTGAAAAATTACTTAAATAACGTTGTTAGCTGTCTAAAACAGATAGTAAATGTATGCTTATGAACCATGTAAAAATATACAAAAATAAAATCATAACATCCAAATAATAATGATTTATAAATTAATGTTTAAGCTCGAATAACGCATTGGAGTGGCCGGAGTCG
This sequence comes from Anorthoa munda, assembly GCA_945859665.1. Taxonomy (NCBI): domain Eukaryota; kingdom Metazoa; phylum Arthropoda; class Insecta; order Lepidoptera; family Noctuidae; genus Anorthoa; species Anorthoa munda. Next base: position 13,208,654 of record OX243905.1, on the reverse strand, counting down.
TTGGCAGTACCAGTCCGTAATCCATACAGCGCATGCGCGCGGTGGAGTCTATTTTGTGTTAGTGCAGAAGTATTTTCGACGTTTTGTAATTAAAACGTAAAAGTAAAGTCAAATTAGATTCGATTTCCAAGCGAATTACTTATAAAGTCAATATTCGATCTGACTTCATCACTACTTGAGTGGCGTAAAACTTTTCAGAATGAAATAGTGAATACCGCAGATTAAAGGATACACCTCTATCTGTATTAGAGGAGATTAGAGGTGAATACATACGACTTTTTTCTAATTCGGAATAAAAAATTAATTAAAAAAATCAAAATACCCGACTGCTTAAAAAGCGAACTAAAAAGACGTAAACAAGAAGAAAATCATAAACAAGGAGGATATATATTCGCGAGCTGACTGACCAAATTCAGATGTATCCTCCGACTGCACAGCATGATTTTCTTCTTGTTTACGTCTTTTTAGTTCGCTTTTTAAGCAGTCGGGTATTTTGATTTTTTTAATTAATTTTTTATTTATAACTTTTTTGTTAACATTTTTTTCGAATTAGGTACATTTAAATATATAAGTGTTATATATTTTTGAAATCACCTCTTAAAACCCTTTATTTTGATACCTCACACGATGGGTTTGGAAGAAAAAATAAAATTGCCCCCCCACAATATGGCGCCCAAAAGCCGCCATTTTTCTATTTTCCAATTTAAATGTAGCCTATGACACTCGCAAGGTTAAGACGAATCGATTGACGTATGAATCATCAAAATCGGTCAACGCGTTTGGTCTCTGGAACGCCACATAGGAACAAACATACATACATACATAGACTGATAAACACATTACCCTCCTTCGGCAGTCGGGTAAAAAGAAATAAACAAGGAGCGTGCACGCAAGGATCAAGGAACGAACTATACCATTCCCCGTGGCTCTAACGCGCGCTCGTATCGGCTCCTTTCGCAATTCGCACCGGCTGTGGTACTCATAGATAATATTTTTCTAACTTCAGTTACGAAGTTGGATTTTTTAACTCCTTCTTCAGTTACCCTTAGTAGTCCTTATTTAGTTTAAGTCAAGAGTGAATAGATTACATCTAGGCAAGCGTGCTTCACCGTAGACCACATCATCGCTTACCATCAGGCGAGATAGTGGTCAAACGCGAGAATATAGATTAAAAAAAAAACATCATCCTATGTGGGCCCGTTTTTAGACTTTGTGAGCCGCTGAAACCGTTCTAATGTTCATGTAACAACAACAAAACCCTCTTTTTATTCCGCATTATTATGCAACTTCGTAACCCTATTAATGCGCGTGGCCCGACACGCACTTGGCCGGTTTTTTTTTGTAGAAACAAATTTGATTGGTATTTTCGCAATCTCATATTTGTTGCTTTTATTATTCAAATAAAAACATTTGAATTGATTACAGGTGCTAACATGTGAAGACAGTGGTGCAGTAACTGTATGGACCAATAAAAATGATGCATGGAACCAATGGAAGGAAGAGATTTCTGTGTCAGAACATGATAATGCTGCTGTGGCAGTTGACTGTCTTGAACCAGAACGGCTGTACGTCACTGCAGGAGCTGATGGCAATGCTAAGGTTTGTCCATGAAATTACATAAATCGTTTTATAATAAACCATCAAACATGACTATGTAAAAAGACATACTGTAGCATACTATTCTGTATGTTTGTTAATTAATTACTCCTGTATGGATTTGGATTAAATCTAGCACATGTATGAGTAGACCTTGGCCTGGATTAGAATATAGAATACTTTTATTCCAGTAGTACACTTGTCATGAGCAAAGCCACTTGCAAAAGCTATATGCATAAGATTTTCATAGGTACTTACAATATTTCTGTTTAATCATTAAATGATATTTCCAGGTGTGGGATATTAATGACATGATCTGTATAAGGAACTACAGTGCAGCACATAGCATGATGATAAATGCATTGTCAGTGAGACCCAAGTCTACCACCAACTTTGCAACAGGCTCCATGGACCAATATGTCACTTTGTGGGATGATAATGTGGATAAGCCAGTTCTTAGTAAGAAAAGAAAACTTTTTTACTTAATTGAACACACACACATTCCATACACACACACACCCACACACACACACACACACACACACACACACACACACACACACACACACCATTCACACTCCATTTGAAATTACATTAGACATTGCCTCTACCTGTTCCAGTATATGAATATTTTATCAAATTTCAATGAAAAATCCGCCAGTTAAGATAAACTACTTATTTGGAGGTATTAAAACAGCACATAAAAATCCAACTTTAAAAAAAATAAGTAGGTATTCAAAGAATAAAAAAAAGCTTTGTTACAGATGTATTGAAAAATGACTGCTGTATCCGTTGCTTATCATGGATAGATGATAAGCGACTAATAGTGGGAGATGAAGCAGGCGTGCTGCATTTGTGTGATATAAGAAATTTAGAAACCAATATCAAAATAACAGAATTCCCTGCTGCAGTACATAAGTTGGCTGTACATCCAGAGTAAGTAACCTTTATTATTCATTTTTTTAATACCAAAAATGAATTGGCGGGTGCCTAATACTCAATATTAAGTACAGTTTATGAAGTATAACCCTCTTACAAATAAACGCGGAATAAAGTTATACCAGGTATAACAAAGGGATAACCATACATTTTCATAGGTTTATACCTGGTATAACTTTATTACGCGTTTATTTGTAAGAGGGTAAGTATTTTAATTTAACTGTCAACTGTTTCTTCTGTATTTTGAAATCCAACCTATAGATGTAAAGCCACCACAGAGGTTGTGAAATTGTTTATGGGACTATTCCAATATTCACTTAAGCTTGCATAACATCTGCCTATCGCCTAACACATCTAACATTCGCTTTATACATCTACATTTTCCTATTTTGCTCATTCCTCATCCTCATTAAAGCTTCTCCTGCACAATAATAAACCAATCAAGTCAGAGCTTTATGACCCCTTTTTCATGTTATGTGTTTGTTCCTTTGTTGCAGTGGTGACAAGGTGGCAGTTTGTTGTGACAATAAAATTGTCACTGTTTGTCAAGTAGAGGAGAACTCTGAATCGAAAGTAATTTACCACGATAGACATATGCACAGCAATTTTGTGAGAGGTGCGGCTTGGGATATAGAAGATAAGACAAGTCTGCACACTGTTGGTTGGAATGGTGAATTTAAGTCACACACTGTATCATTAGATTGAATTCATATGATAATATAATTCAATTTCCTAATATCTGAATTGTTTTTTTTTAATCCACTTCACCTAAACAAAAATTTGTAGTACCTACAACAAGACTCATGAAAATAGGTGGCTTGTTCAGATGTCAATGTATATGTTACAGTTAAAACCCGTTTTTAATTAGAACTCGTGTTCCCTAGTTAAAACTAGTTTTTACTAAACGCCTTTGTAAAAATAGAAATACCTAGTCAAAACTAGAATATATGACTGATATATTTGATTTTCAGATAAAACTAGTTGTCATTCCGGGCTTTAGTTATCGAGCAATGTAATGAATAGGTACTGGTTTAACCTATATTTATCACATAGTCTGATCACATGGGCGTACCCAGGGAGGGGCAGCTGCCCCCCCCCCCTGGAAATCTCGCAGAACATCTATGAACTCGCCTAATTACTAATCAAAGTGTAAACGGGGCCTTATGCTCTAACTATTAAAAAACGGCTTATGTTTAACTTACCACCAGATATAGTAACATATAACAGACAAAAATAGTAAATGATCACCAAAATTAAACCCGCATCTTATTGTAAAATTATAACCAAAGTTAACATCTCGCTATCCTGTTTAGGCAAAATGACTCCAAATAAATCATTGTTAACCCAAAAGTAGTAAATGATCACCAAAAGTAGTAAATGATCACCAAAATTAAACCAATGACCAAAAAGATTATAAAATTTCTGGGAGCAACTTGGAAGTAGCGCTCGCCGGCCGCTGCCGCGGCACCGCTCGCTTTGCTCGCTCGGCTCGCGCGCGGTTGGTCACAGTTCTAACCTAACCTAACCTATTTTACAACATTAAATAGCGCAATAATTTGCTATTAAAATTTGGTGATCAATTTACTAAATTTGGTGATCAATTTACTAAATTTGGGTTTCATAGTACAATTTTAGGTAATAGAGGTTATGGTCACAAAGTAATTTTAGGTGGTCATTATATTTATCCCCTTAAAAAACCGCGCAGTAGACTGGCAAAATGCACGGTGCAATTGCCAAAAAACCGCGCGCGACGATGGCGGACGAAGATTACCGAATCTAGCCGAGCGTTGAACGCTCGGCTGTATTCGGTAATCTTCGGTAGGGAGTTATGAGCTGAGGTTGCGAGCGACTAGCATTTATTTGAAACAAATTATTTCATTTGACATGTTATTGTTTTGAAAGAGCTAAAACTCAATCAAACGTGATTAAAAAATATTCATTCAGTGTCTATATTTAAGTATAGAAATCTGTCTGATTGATTGTGATTGTGACACGCACATAGATTCTGCTGAGCAATAATAAAGATAGATATGGACATTCGAAAATTTACTTTTATTTATTTAACTACCTATAAAGCAGGATCATTTGCGGCTGTTTGCCCTACACACTTCAGTCTTCACTACATATACCTAATGTTTCATGTAGGTGTGTTTGTGTAGTGTGTATGACAAAAAATCTGACTTGCTCCCCCCCCCCCCCCCCTAGCTAGGCCAGAAGCTGGGTACGCCCATGTGCTACGTAACGGTTGGGCAATTTGGTAATTATGGTCAATGAATTAGTCCAAGAGCGAGCGAAACGAGCTCGAGTTCAAGGATAGGCTAGCTTCGAGATCAATGATAGGAGGTTAGGTTCGCTCGCTTTGCTCGCTCACTGCAGCTCCCGTCATCTCCTTCATGTTAGGTTACTTTAGACCCTGCAGACAGAAATAGGAGCCCCGCCCAGCGAGGCTCCGTCGTCTTTGTTGCTTAAATAGTAATCGTACTTACCTACCTATTCTGTAGAATCAGAATCATCATTTATTGCCAATAATGTAGGTTAAGATGGTAATTATAATAAATGTCTAAAAAAATAAAATTTTGGTAACAGTCCCGGTACATTTTACCTTACGGCATGCAAAAATGTTCAGTTGAATATAATAATTTAAAAAAATCAGCAATTAATACAACAATAATTAAAACATTCGGAAGTAAATAACATTATGTCAACAAAATTATTTGATATAGTAATGGGTAATCAAAACATTCTAGATTAAATATAATAATGTCAACAAAATGGTGACAGAGGATGTGTTAGTAACTATAGGCCAATTTCTATGTTAATTGCCTTTTCCAAGGTGATGGAGAGGATCCTGGCAGATTCTCTAAGGAACTGCCTGGATAAACACCACATCATTGCTAAAAATCAATACGGCTTTCGTAAAGGAGTGTCGACGAAAGATGCAGTCTTAGACTTTACGCAACAGGTTGCCAGGAAGCTAGACAACAAAACAAAGTGCCTGGGGATCTGTCTGGACCTCTCTAAAGCCTTTGACACGGTTTCTGTTCCCAAACTTATTGACAAGCTGGAACGTATTGGTGTGCGTGGAATGCCACTTGAATTTTTTTAAAGTTACCTCAATAATCGAACGCAGCTTGTAAAGGTGGATGCGTATTATAGTGACGAGGAGCTAATAACATGTGGCATCCCCCAAGGTAGTATATTCGGCCCCATACTCTTTCAAATCTACGTAAACGACCTTTGCCATATGAACCTGCCTAACTGTGACATCTACGCATACGCAGATGACACCGCGAACCTCATTTGCGGACCCACTTGGGACATAGTTAAGACTACTGCAGAACAAGCCATGTCCAAAATAATGAAATGGCTAAACTCTAACCTTCTGACACTCAACTTAACCAAAACCACTTACATCCCATTCGCAATCCGACGTAACACGAGGCCGACACATACCTTAGTATTGCAGCTCACTCTTGCTCAAATCCAATACCATCTTGTAACTGTCCAATCCTTACTAGATCTGACAATATAAAATATCTCGGGGTTCAGATTGCATGATGGCATGGAAGAGTCGAAACTTGGCGTTGAAGGACTCTGCCCGGGCCATTCGACTGCTCCAGCGGCTTAATCCTGCCTTGAGGACGGACGACTGGAAGGTCGTGAATACTCTCACAGAGCAGACCGGCATCCGTCGTATCGTCCTCATGGATGGGGTGTCCGTTGGGGTCATCAAGGCCGCGGGCTACTCTCTTCCAGGAAGAATTGAACGTTACTCGTTCAAGCTCCTGGAAGAGGACAAGGGAGAGGCGACAACTGCGGAAGCAGGAGTGGAGCCCTCCGAAGATGGTCCACCGCAGGGTTAGAAGGCCATCAACGAAGTCTCTGCTGACGACGTAGTGCAGGAGGCAGAGATCCAGACCGGGGCGTCAGAGGGGGACCTCGAGGATGACATCCTTGAGGGCCTCGATACCCTGGGGATTCAGTCGCCAACTGCTCTCGAGGAGGGTGCGATGGAGTGGGAGCCTCAAAACTGAGGCACCCCAACAACAACACGAACCCATCAAGACATCCAAGATGGAAGAACTAAGGTGTGTACAAATCAATTTGCATCATTGCAGAGCCGCTACTGCCCTTCTGGCTCGGCAACTGAAGCTTAATACATAAGACATTGCCTTGATTCAGGAACCTTATCTGTATAAGGGAACTATAAAAGGCCTAGGTGGGACAGGAGGCATGGTGCTTTATGACTGTCCAACTAATGACGCGAGGACTTGCATCTATATCAGGGGCGGTATAGAGGCAATGCCCTTACGTACTTTCTGTTACAGGGATCTCACAACAGCTCTGATCCAAGTGAGGGCGGGAACAGAGAAAAGGAGAATTATCCTTGCCTCTGCCTACCTCCCATATGAACAAAAGGAACCAGTAACACCTCTAATCAGAAGACTGGTTGACTACGGCAACCAAGGAAATCTCGACCTGATACTTGGCTGCGACGCGAATGCACACCACGTCGTTTGGGATGCCCCCTCAGATGTCAACAAACGAGGGGAGGATTTGTTGGACTTTGTGGTAAGCTCTTCTTTACAAATCCTTAACGCAGGCAATAAACCTACTTTAAGGACCTCTGCGAGAACTGAAGTGATTGACCTGACACTGGCTTCAAACAGGGCCAGCGCTCATATTGAAAATTGGCATGTATCGGACGAAATCTCTCTGTCTGACCATAATTATATATGCTTTAGGTTTAGGACAGCGGGAGAAGCCGAAACTAGACGAAGGAGAAACCCAAGGCATACAAATTGGGACAGGAGGGACCTCAGAGTAAATCTAGGGAGCCCTAAAGGTAAGCTTAATTCCATACTGGATATAGAATTCGAAGCGGACAGAATCAAGGCGGGCATCATCGGTGCATGGGAAGATAACTGCCCAGAGAAAAAGGCCTTTTGCAAAAAGGTACCATGGTGGACTCCTGAACTAATGATGCCTTTAATGATGCAAAAGCCAGGAAGGATTTTTCTGGCTATCATAGCATGCTAACGAGGTATAATACGGCGGTACGCAAGGCCAAAAGAACCAATTGGCGACAGCATTGCACCTCCATCGAAACTCTGCCAAGTGGAATGAGGTTGTGCAAAGCAATGTCCATGACTAAGACAAACCCACTATCATCTGTAAAGGATGAGAATGGGTGTCTCACGGAAACTGGACACTACACTCTGGGCGTGATGTTTAGGACCCACTTCCCGGAATGTATACTGCGCAATAGCGATGAAGAGGGCACGGGCAGGCACGAGGGACTAGCTAACAAGGGACACGTCCAAAAATAACTGGCTCACGGCAAAGGAAGTGGTAGATGAAAATAAACTGAAGCTGGCCATAGCGGGCTTCCAGCCTCTCAAATCCCCTGGTCCGGATGGCATCTACCCAATACTATTGCAAGAAGGGGCATCTGTTTTGATACCCCATCTAAGTAAGCTCTACAGAGCCTGCATAGCCTTTGGGTACGTACCCAAGGCATGGAGGGAGGTCAAAGTCACCTTTATACCGAAGATGGGTAGACCGACTTATGAAGAAGCTAAGGCTTACAGGCCCATCAGTCTATCATCCTTTCTCTTAAAAACTCTGGAGAAACTGGTAGACAGGTATCTAAGAGAGGGACCACTGAAAGTATTCCCTCTACATAAACTACAGTGCGCATACAGCCCTGGCAAATATACTGAAACGGCATTGCACTATGTTGCGAGTAGGGCATGCATTCCGAAATTTCGAAATTTCATAGTTTCGAAATTTCGGACAGTATTTGCATGTTTATGAATTTCGAAATTGACGCCCTAAATTCGAAATTTCGAAACTGGATTTAATTTAAACATTATGTTATTTTTCATACAATTATGAAATTTATTATTGAAACCAAAAGAGGATCATCTGAAAAAGAGTCTGAAAGTCTGAATACGAATCTAAAGCCAATTAGACCATTGCGTTTGGGCCACCTTGTGACCATGTGTGCTAACATTACAATAAAACAAAGGCTAAGGTTAAGGGGAATACTTTGACAAGGTCTACAATACAAGGTGCACCTTTTGTCGACGTTTTATAAGTGCCCATGTAGGCCTATGTGAAATGAAAAACATTTGATTTTAATTTTGATTTTGAATCGTTTGCTGGGAATGCCCATATTTCTTTGCTATCGGGGGGCAACCTTCGCCTGAACTGTTGGGGGAAAAACCAGGCAGTGAGGTATTTTTACCTCATTAAAACCAAACCGGTGATCACCATCAGCACTTCTTAAAATACTACATCCGTGGGGAGACTATAAAGGAGTCTCCCTTGAGCCTCGCTGTGCACGGCAGCACGTGATCACAGTTCCACTGTCTTTCCTGAGGTCACACGGTGGACGGACAGGGACTGTCACACTCTGAGCGCCCGAAACCCCGGCGTTCCACCTACCTTAAATGATACAAGCGGGGTTTCGGCGTGTCTACATCGAGGTGGTTGCCTCCACGATGCCTTCTTCTCCGAGTGCGATTGGCCTTCTCGCGATTCCACTCGGTGGCTATTTCCCTCTAATTGTATGTTGCCACCAGTATATTCCTCACAAACGAAGCATATGATTATTTTCTGGAACACTTCCGTATGCTATACAATCTATGTTTTCCATACAAGTTAGTCACTATCAAACCAAAGCAAACTATTAAATGGGTATCACGTGGTATACGAGTGTGCAGTAAAAGATAGAGACATCTGTTATGGAAATGCAGACGTGACTCTTCAGAGGAAAATAAAAAGAAGTTCAAAAATTACTCTCTAAAATTCAGAAAAATAATAAAATTAACTCAAAGAGCACAAAATAATCATTTTATAAACACCTCTAGTAATAAATCAAAAGCCTCGTGGAGTATTATAAATAAAACTACACGCAATGTCGAGCCAATATGCAAAATCAAAACCCAAGACACCGTAATTAGTAACCCAGAAGATATTGCTAATGTATTTAACAATTTCTTCATTGATCAGGTACAATCTAATACTTCATCAAAATATGTAACTACTGGTTTAATTAGCAACACACATTCAATGTTTATGTCTCCAGTGATACCTCAAGACGTAATAAGAATGATACAATCATTAAAAAATACAAATAGCGTTGGATATGATGGCATAGCGACAAGGGTAGTAAAATTCGTATCGAATAATATCGCCTCACACTTATGTCATATTATAAATCTTTGCATTAGCTCTGGAGTATTCCCAAATGGTCTTAAAACAGTTATCGTAAAACCACTCTACAAAAAACACGATAAAGAAAGTTTAATAAACTACAGACCCATTGCCCTAATTCCTATATTTTCGAAAGTCATCGAAAAGATAATTTATGAGGCAATTAATAACTTTTTAAGTAATTATAATAATTTATGTGATGAGCAGAAAGGATTTAGGAAGAACAAAGGTATAAATATTGCTATTTACGACTTAGTATAGTAATGGGACAGGTTGATAAAAAAGTACCAATTTGCGCAATCCTTACAGACATGACAAAGGCTTTCGATTGTGTCCATCATGCAACCCTGATTGATAAGCTTAACAGGTATGGAATAAGAGGGAACATACTAGGGCATGCAGTTTCGTAAATTTTCAATTTCGAAATTAGCTTACGAAATTGGACTCCTCAGTTTCGAAATTTCGAAACTGAGGAGCCAAATATAATGGAAAATCATGATGTATTTAAACTAAACTCAAAATGCAAAATTTGTACTCTTAAGTGCAATTTATATTCAAACAAAGTGAATATTCTGTTCCTTAAGACTTCTACTATAACGACTCCACTGCTGAGGACACCTTCGACGATATCATCCAGCTTGAGTGACAAGAGCCGTTCGGTCAGCGTTGATTCGCGAGCTGGGGTTAAAGATAGTTACAGATCGGGCCTCATAAAATTGAGGTGCTGCCGAAGAGTAGAGTGTGCCACCCAGCTCGTTAGTGACAATAGGAGATGCGCAAGTCCACTATCTTGTTTTAACTATGTACGGTGGGGCTTCGAAGAGCATTTCGAGCGCCTTTTTCGCCGCATTGGTAGGCCAGTGGGTGCTTTGCATAGACTGCTGCCCAATCTCGGAGGCAGAAATAGACTGTCAGATGTCCGACGCTGCAGGACTAAAATCAACATCCTTCAGCGGAAAATGGTTATTTAAATAGCACGTCGCTAGCTAAAAAGAGCGGAGCGCATCTCCTATAGACACATTCGTGTACTGATCGGGCACGGTTGCTTCGGTGAGTACCTGAACAGGATTGGGTGAGAGGCCACGGTGAATTGCCATCATTATAGGGGCAACTTGGATTCTGCACAGCTCAAGCTCGAGGATTGCCTTCTTGGGCCTCTTCGCCAGGATCGGGCGTGACCTGTCTCTGTCAGTATTAGTAAGGAATATGCTGGTGGAAACATAAAATTAGAGGGAAATAGCCACCGAGTGGAAGCGTGAGAAGGCCAATCCCACTCGGAGAAGAAGGCATCGTGGAAGCAACCACCTCGATGTAGACCCGCCGAAACCCCGCCTGTATCATTTAAGGCAGGTGGAACGCCGGGGTTTCGGGTACTCAGAGTGTGACAGAGTTCTTGTCCGTCCACCACGTGCTGTCGTGCACAGCGAGGCTCAAGGGAAACTCCTTTATAGTCTCCCCAAGGATGTAGTATTTTGAGAAGTGCTGATGGTGATCACCGGTTTAGTTTTAATGGGGTAAAAATACCACACTGCCCGGTTTTTTTTCCTAAAAGTTCAGGCGCGAGTTCAGGCGAAGGTTTTCCCCCGATAGCAAAGAAAAATGGGCATTCCCAGCAAACGATTGTGGACCTTGTCAAAGTATTCACCTCACTGGCCACCATTATTATAAAGCTTGATTTTTGAGCTCTTCTTTATTTATTTAACACCATGGTTAGCCTTTGTTTTATTGTAATGTAAGGACATATGGTCACAAGGTGGCCCAAACGCAACGGTCTTATTGGTTTTAGATTCCTATTCAGACTCATTTTCAGATGATTCCTCTTTTGGTTTCAATAATAAATTTCATAATTGTATGAAAAATAACATAATATTTAAATCAAATCCAGTTTCGAAACTTCGAAATTAGGAGTGTCAATTTCGAAATTAATAAACTCGCAAATATGGTCCGAAATTTCGAAACTATGAAATTTCGAAATTTCGGAATGCATGCCCTAGAACATACTCAGTCTTATTAAATCGTACTTAAGTGACCGTAAACAACATACGGAAATATCTAAAATCTGCACAACCACTAGGTGTGAGAAGAAATACATATCCAAATCAAGAGTTATCAGACATGGTGTGCCTCAGGGCGGAGTTCTTAGCTCACTTTTATTCTTGCTTTAAATAAATGACTTACCACACCACATTGAACACCCTATGGTCTTATTCGCTGACGACAGCACCGCACTTGTCAAATGTATAGACTGCAATCAATATGAACAGGACATAAATAATACCCTTAAGGACATTGTAAATTGGCTTGACGGAAATAGCTTAGTAATTAACCTGCAAAAAACTAACGTTATGTATTTTTATCAACGCACATCAGTACCCAAGATAACGATAGAATTTAATGACTGTATTATAGACCAGGTACAAGTTGCAAAATTTTTAGGTATACAGATAGACAGTCAATTGACTTGGAAACCTCAAGCAGAAGAGGTTTGTAAAAAATTGAGCATATCCGCGTATGTTTTATACAATCTGGCAAAAAAGGTCAACATCGCCACAACTGTGGTTGCATACCATGGTATAGTCGCGTCCACTTTAAGATACGGGATAATCTTTTGAGGAAACTGTACTCTACGAGAACAGGTGTTCAAGGCCCAAAAGCGATGCTTAAGGGCAATGCATAGTTGCGAAAATATAAATATGAAAGTGACGGATAGTTGCGTTCCTGTGTTTAAGTCCCTCAAACTATTAACTTTCCCGGCTATGTACATTTTAGAGGTCGCTATTTTCGTTAAATGTGACATTAAACTTTTCACTGCAGTGTCAAAAGATAGAAAGAGGCCTTTAAGAAGTCAGTATAAATATCTACTACATGTTGAGAGTTGTAATACTGCTTTACAGAAAAAGAGTGTTATTAGTATGGGCCCAATAATATATAATAAAATACCTAACACAATTAAAAATGACACAATAAGAAACTTTAAAAATAAACTGACAGAATTATTAATTGCAAAATGCTACTATTCTTTAAATGAATTTCTAAATGACACTGACATATTATTTTGTACTCAATAACTTGCTATTATATAATTGACATTCTTACCTAATTATGACATTGTTCCAATTCATTAATTCTATTCCTATTATATTGAACTTAGACATTTCAATTAATATATTGTTATGTGAATGCACCTTATAATATCATTGCATCTAATTAAATAATGTTTGCATGCCTAATATATGGTAGATTGTACAAGGATCACCCATGTTTTGATTGCCACATCTTATTTAATGTACCTACAATCTATGCAAATAAACGTTTACTTTACTTTACTTTACTTACTAATACTGGCAGAGACAGGTCTCGCCCGATCCTGGCGACTAAGAACCAAAGTTCAAAGGCCCAAGAATTTACTCATCGAGAGTGATCTGTGCAGAATCCTCGTTACCTCTACAATGATGGCAATTTACCGTGGCCTCTCACCCAATCCTAATCAGGTACACTGAAGCAGCCGTGTCCGATACTGATCGGACACGGCTGCTTCAGTGTACGCGCATCTCCTACAGGCACATTCAGATACTGACCTGAATGTGCCTGTAGGAGATGCGCTTCGCTACTCCGCTTCAAATAACCATTTTCCGCTGCAGGCTGTTGACTTTAGTCCTGAGGCGTCAGACATCTGAGAGTCTATATCTGCCTCCGAGATTGGGCAGCAGTCTATGCAAAGCACCCACTGGCCTACCAATGCGGGAAAAAAGGCGGTCGAAATGCTCTTCGAAACCCAACCGTACATGGTTAAACCAAGATAGTGGACTTGCGCATCTCCTATTGTCACTAACGAGCTGGGTGGCTCTCTGCTCTTCGGCAGTGCCTCAATTTTATTAGGCGTTATCTGTAACTATCTTCAACCCCAGCTCGCGAATCAACGCTGACTGAACGTCGCTTGCCACTTCCGAGATCGGCAAGCTCGATGATATCGTCGAAGGTGTCCCCAGCAGTGGAGTATTTGTAGTAGAAATCTTCAGGAAAAGAATATTCACTTTGTTTGAATAGAAATTGCACTTAGGCACCTCTCCAGACTACTAATTTTGCATTTTGATTTTTCTGATTTTCATTATATATGGCTCCACAGTTTCGAAATTTCGCAACTAGGGCATGCAGTTTCGTACAGTTTCGAAATTTCGAAATTTCGAAACTGGGGAGTCCAATTTCGTAAGCTAATTTCGAAATTGAAAATGTACGAAACTGCATGCCCTAGTTGCGAGTCGAGCTGAGGCTGCGCTAGAGGGACAAGAGATCTGTGTCGGGGCTTTCCTCGACATAGAGGGAGCCTTTGACAAAACAACATTTGAGTCCATACGCATTGCTGCAAAGGAACATGGCATCAACGATGCCACGTGCAACTGGATCGACCATATGCTGAGAAGCAGAATAGTCAGATCGGAACTGATGGGAGACAGACTTAGTGCAAAAACAACAAGAGGTTGCCCGCAAGGCGGGGTGCTGTCACCATTATTGTGGTGCTTGGTAGTAGACTCGCTACTCACCAAACTCAATACCGGACCATTCTACACAGTAGGCTATGCAGATGACATAGCAATAATGGTCAATGGTAAATTCCCGAACATAGTCTCTGGATTATTACAACAGGCATTGAGGATGACAGAGGAATGGTGTACAAAAAATCACCTCTCTATCAACCCAAGCAAAGCAGTCATTATTCCATTCACGAGGAAGAGACAACTAGGAAACCTAGGAGAGCTCTCCCTCAATGGAATAAAGCTGCCCTGGTCCACCGAAGTTAAATATCTGGGCGTAACGCTTGATAAAGAACTCAGGTGGAAAACTCATGTGGAAAATATAACGACAAAGGCCTTACGAGTGTTCGGCATGTGTCGTTCCACCTACGGTAAAACTTGGGGGCTAAAGCCCAAAGTGATACGATGGCTGTACCGGACAGTGATAATACCTATTATCACATACGGAAGCATAGTGTGGTGGCCTAGAACAAAGCTTGCTTCGTGCAAGGCGCCACTCACCAGGTTACAAAGAACAGTGTGTCTCGGCATCACGGGTGCTTTCAGGACAACACCTACGGCAGCGATTGAGAGATACCTCAATATCCCTCTGCATATGATGGTTGAATTCGAGGCAAGGAAGGCATTACATCGTCTTGCTATTGCTGGACTATGGGATGCCTCCAAGCCAAAGACTAACCATACAAAGTTTGATGAGAATGAAGGCCTGGATCGGGTAACAAGCATGTTATCCGATAAAATGCAACCTATATTTGTGTTTGAAAGGTCTTTTAAGGTCCAAATCCCTACAATAGAGGACTGGAAGAAGGGACTCGATCCACCAGAACAAGACAGTCTGGTGTGGTACACTGATGGATCCAAAATGGAATCAGGTACAGGAGCGGGCATATACGCAAAAGGTTACAAATGTAGCAAAAGCTTAGGGAAGATGGCAACTGTATTCCAAGCGGAAACATTTGCCATAATAACCTGTGCTCAAGAGAATATAGATAGAGGAACCAGAGGTAAATCCATATATATTCTTAGTGACAGTCAGGCTGCAATTAAAGCCATGGCATCCTACAAAGTGGACTCCGGGCTTATTCTGGATGCTATCCAGGCCCTAAACAGGCTTGGGAAGCACAACAGGGTAAGACTGATGTGGGTCCCTGGGCACAAAGGAATCCATGGTAACGAAGTGGCTGATGAACTGGCAAGAGAGGGCTCAGCAAATGACTTTGTGGGTCCAGAACCATGTGTGCCATTGCCGCATTTAGGGAGTTTGCAGATCACAGACAACGAACTTATTGGATGTCTAATACCGGTCTGCAACACTCCAAGAAATTCCTAGGCTCTAAGTTCAAAGCCCGGGAATGCATTTGGAACATGAGCAGGGGGCAAATCCGCTACCTGCTAGGGGCCTTTACTGGGCACTTTGGAACCAACGATATGCTCATGTGGTCTTATAACAAGAACAAGAACACTACAACCCACCATCGCACTGACACTTATTATCTATAAATAACCCAAATTCCTTGTCTCAATTAACACTTAATACCACGAAATCATAGAAAATCAAACAAAACCGAGTTTGTTTGTCAAACCTGCCATTGTATTAAAGTTTGACAAACAACAGAAACCGGCCACGGTGACAAAGACAAAAAATAATCTTTTGTCCTTATTATTTACATGGAGCTGCCAATTACCCATCTCGCTCTATCAATCAAGGTCATTTTAAGGCTTAATCTAAGCTACTTACATACAATACCTAATCTCTCACGCACCGCGATTTCTATAACATACACACATTTAAACATGCGCGCACGCAACCTTATCACACATGCTCACCTTCTACTACATGCACACACATATACATATTCACAACTACAACAGAATCACATAAATTATTGCGGGGGTAGAACGACACTGTTCATTAATTATTGTAATAGTGTATAGGAATTTTGTGGCCGTTCACTGTTTCTCAAAATACAGGTTATCACCTAGTTTGAGAGGCAGGGTTTTTAAAATTTTATTATAGATTTTACGACAAACCTAATGAAAATTGTATAGCTCTCTACCCATTGATTGTTGATGTAAATATCTGTAATTTTTGATGAATAAACATTTTGTACGGGGTGGACGTGATCGCTGGCGGAGGATAGGGCTTCTGGAGGTTGTAAGGCTCCAGCACCAGCGCGTTGACACCCTTGCACCTATAGTTCAGTTGTCATCAAGAATTCTCGCCTCTGTGAGCTGCTTGAGGTCTGCCAGATGTTCACGGGTGAAGATATGATGTCCAGGAAATAAAAGACTTTATTCTTCTTAGTGTTTTGCGATGTTTTCACAGGGTCTTCGTGACATAAAGTTGCGTGGATTCTTCTAATACAAATTTGGCTACCGAATTGCTCGATGCGCATGCGCACTATCGTACTACCAAACTTTACCGTCACGAGGACCCTGATTTTTTAGTCGCACAAGTTTTTTATTTACCTAATTTTTTATTATAAACTTATGCTATAAATCAGCAGAACCTCCCTTCCCGATGTCATGACCATGGCATGACCTATATGGTTGGAAGCGCCTTGAAATGGCCCATCCAACGGACCTTGGTCCAGGTCCCTGACTATCTCCTCCGAGGAGTTCTGCCAGGAAGAATGAGTGATGAAGGGAAATTCTGCTGGTTTTTCGAACTTATGGCTATTACATGCTAAAGTATACATCTTTTCACTACTTTCATCGCGGGGGTTCGAAAGCCCTTTCCCTAAGCTATAGGAATCTAGTGTTTATATAGCTATATCTATAACCTTCAGGCGTGTAGGTGCCTGGAAGTGTGCGTGAGTAGTGAAAGATGTTATTTTCTAACATAAAGTTAGTTTGTACTCAAGGTACCCGTGGAATCCACGACCACCAGGCATTAATCGATGGCCATCACGACAGGCCTCCCTATGGTGCCACTCTGGTGGGCGTGGGTTCCACCCTCGAGTCAGTATTCACCCTGAAGTGTCCGAAAATGAGAATGTCCCGGGGCCGGGCAATATATTTCGCTGGTCACCAGAGCTGGGCTCCTTACAAAAGTGTGATCAGGGAGGCCAAGAAACAAGGAATCGAATGGTGTGTGTAACTAGGGTATACCACCAGCCCTTCTGGTGGTTTTGGTGCCGGGAAGCGGCCGAAAAGGGAAATATTTGCCAGACCCAGGGAAACAAACAGGTTTTATGATATGCCCGAAGGTCGGAGGACCTGGGGCCTATGGGAGAATCCGAGCGCCTGCCTGCCAGTCCCCGAGGGTATTGCTTCAGTAAGCAAATCTATATTCCTTCAGGTTCAGAAGGTACCTGAAGGCGGGCGGGCCGCCGACAACCGCTCGAAAACCCTTGTGTTCTATGTATACAGACACATTATCTCAAGCAAGTGGCCTTTATGTACTAGAACTATGTGAGTACTATCTGTTTACATGTCCTAGGCAGATATCTAGGTTACCTAGAAGTGCTGAATCGCTTATAACGAGTTCATCTTACCACTTACTTGAGCGAAATGTGTATGTATCTAGTGTTTCAGGGTGATACTCTATAGTCCCTGGCTATGTACTGTTGTTAGGTATCATTTTTCAGTCATAGCCTTAGGGCATCCAAGTTAGAACACCTAGATTGTGTTTCCTAACAGTGTAGTGTATGTAAAGGTAAATAACACACATTGGTGCGTGAATATGTCGCACCCGGCGCTACTTGCGCTCCCGCTTTTTAGGGGACCCCTAATCGAAAAGAATTAAATTCTTTATTTACCTATGCTATTACATACATTGCTTACTTAAATAACTTAAGTATTTTAACGGTATATAGGCAAGTATATAGACTATATGCTATGTGTCGCTTCGTCGCGAACACATTTATTATCATAAAATAATTAATTAAATGCAATCTTAGTCAAAAAAAAGTTAGGAATGAAAATTATGTCAGCAAAATAATAAATTAAATACAATCATAGTCAAAATCATTAGGAATAAATAATAATCATGTCAGCTAACTAATAAATTAAAGACAATCATAGTAAAAACATTAGGAATAAAAATAATCATGTCAACAAAATAATTAATTAAATACAATCATAGTCAAAATCATTAGGAATAAATAATAATCATGTCAGCTAACTAATAAATTAAAGACAATCATAGTAAAAACATTAGGAATAAAAATAATCATGTCAACAAAATAATTAATTAAATGCAACCATAGTCAAAATCATTAGGAATCTATATATATAAAAGGCAAAAGTGATTGATTGATGTATCAACGCACAGGCCAAACCCTTAGTGCTAGAAACTTAAAATTTCGCACACGTATTCCTCTTACGACGTAGGCATCCACTAAGGAAAAAATAAAATAATTTTATTAAGAGGTAAAGTTTGTGAGGTTGTAGGGGGTAATCTCTGGATCTACTGTACCGATTTAGATGAAATTTATGGCACGGAGATAGTTTGAGACCCTGGGAAGGACATAGAATAGTTTGTATTCCCTTGGGATCATAAAACACTTCTTACGCGGGCGAAGCCGCGGGCAGAAGCTAGTTAGAAATAATCATGTCAACAAAATAATTAATTTAATACAATCATAGTCAAAAACATTGGGCATAAAAAAAAGTAAAATATTCGTCATGTCAAATTGTATTAATAAAATTAAGTACCGTCGTAGTCAAAACATCAGAAATTAAAAATAATCATGTCAACAAGCAAGTAGGTACAAGTGGCAGTGGCACACAGCTATCTGTAGTTTTATGACCACTCGTCGCGAATTCTCCTATATGTCTTCTACCGTATGAAAACGCGTGGCACGAAATGGTAATTTGAGTTAAGTAAAACGAAAGAAGTCGGCTGGAGCCATATAAGGTGGTTGCTCGATGGTATTTCTTGAGTTTTTGGTCAAACATTCGTTCACAATGATGGCCTTGTGCGAAGGCGCATTATCGTGGTACAAAATCCAAGAATTTTCTTGCCACAAATTTGGCCTTTTTCGTCAAATTTACTCTCTTAAACGCAGCATAACGCTCAAATAATATTTTTTATTTATCGTTTGACCTTCTGGCAAGAATTCCGAGTGTACAACACCGCGATAGACAAAGTTAACAGTCAACATGACTTTGACTTTTGATCGACTTTGGCGTGGTTTTTTCGGTTTTGGTTCAGTGGGAAGTCGCCACTGCCAAGCTCGTTGACTAGTTTGCATATCAAACTCGTAAACCTACGTCTCATCACCAGTAACAATGCGTGTCATGAATGTTGGGTCGGAATTGACTCGTTCTAGCATGTCCTCAGCGACTCTTATGTGATTAAGTTTTTGGAGAAAATTTAGGTCAGTTGGGACTAGCCGAGCGGCAACATGTTTCATACCCAAGTGATTATTTAAAATGTTACGGACCGACTCGTGAGACACAGAAAGTTCGGCTGAGGTATAAGGTTTTTCAGTCACTATTTCCTTCACTTTTCCGATGTTAACTTCAGTTTCAGACGTTGATGGCATAACAGAGCGAGGCAAATCTTCCCATCTCGACCGCTTTTGAAAAAAAAAGATAAAGTCGATTCACCGTAAACCTTCTGTAACATTTTCAGTGACTCCGAACACGAAATGCTGGATTCCATTGGCAATGCAAAGTTTAAGACAAACTCTTTGTTCGATGGTTTTGTCCATTATGATATTCGCAATATCGCAATACGCACTAGATATGATATAATTAAAAACAGCACTTTATTTAATCTAAGTAACAGATGTAACTGTCCGTATATATAAGTTTCTCTGTCGATGTAACTCAAACTCTGTGCCAAAATGGAAAACAGTTGTGCCCATAGAAAAAAAATACTCTGGTTGTGCTAATCTAACGACCATAAAAAAAACCGGCCAAGTGCGAGTCGGACTCGCGCACGAAGGGTTCCGTACCATAATCGCAAAAAAACGGCAAAAAAATCACAAATGTTGTATTGGAGACTCAATTAAATATTTATTTTATTCTGTTTTTAGTATTTGTTGTAGTGCACAGTGTTTTATAGACCCAAAAAAAGTGACATCGGCTTTTTATTGGCTATTTCTAAATGCACGAGTAGAACTCCCATGTGTCAATTTTGTGTCGTTGATTTTTAAAAAAAACGTAAAGTTTTCGTAACCTTTAAGCCCAAAAGACCAAAAAAAAATCGTAAAAAAATAAACTGTACATAATTGACCTTTATTCGTATTGCAGGTTTATTAAGGAATATTTATTTTCGTGTGTTCTAATATCAAAAACGATAGTAGAACACACGAAAAAAAATGTTTTACCGAAATCACTATTTATTTTTTTATTTTTTTCTAGCTCGAAGTAAAAAATAGATTGCTTTTACTAAGGTTTATCACCCATAAAAATATTACTTTCAACTTGGGCCTAGGTTTCGTCAAAATTTCAAATTTAGGGGTGTCACAAAGGTCAATTAATATTGGCTTTTTATAATCAACTAACGTTAATTATAATTTAGTTTAAAAGTGTTTATGACTTATCGATCAAAGTGCACGTTGCAGATATAGTCTATTGAATCGTAAACAACAACACCCATGATAACTCAGATAGGTTAAGTAGAAGGTAATCGCGGAGACTCCTGTGTATATAGACAGACAGGGATCGATTATACTAGAGTGAATTTTTTCAAAGTGTGAAAATGTTAATGCTGTTTTTAGTGTTTCTCGTCGCAGATAACGTCATTATACGAGTCGGTAACATGTCTTCCACAAACCTACAGTCTAGAGTCTAGGTACATCAAAGTTGGTTCGATCCTACATCGCTGAAGCAACTTTTGTACAAGTCAAAATCAAAAACTCAAAATATTTTTATTTCAACTTGGATTAGTTGAAATAAAAATATTTATACATTTTTATTTTGACTCGTATAAAAGTTACTTATGAATTGTCAGCAAAAATGAAGCTAGAGTCACGGGACTAAAGGGACAGTTGTCAAAAGAGAAATCTCTGCCATCATTCGATTAAATAAAATAATTGCGTGTATTAAATGGAATAAAATAAAATAAGCCTTTATTAATACTATATAACTATAATTAGTTTTAGTGAGATTTAAATCGTGTTCCCATCGAAAAAAAACTGGAATTAGAATTACTTGATTAACCCTTAGTATAAGGAATCTGTTTGTACCAGACAGAGGTACTACTTCGAGCTAGAATATGAATAAAAAAATAAATACTGATTTCGATAAAACTTTTTTTTTTATTTCGAGTTCTATTATCGTTTTTGATTACTTAAACACGGCATAATTGTCTCCTTGACTTGCTTAATAAAACTGCAATACGAACAAAATTCAATTGTATACAGTTTTTTTATACGATTTTTTTTGTTCTTTTGACCTTAAAGGTCACGAAAACTTTGCGATTTTAAAAAAAAATCAATTATTCAAAATTGGCACATGGGAGTTCTACTCGTGCATTTGTAATGAACTATTAAGTAGAAATAGCCAATAAAAAGCCGATGTCACTTTTTTTGGGTCTATAAAACACTGTGTAGCGCCAACATAAATACATCATCTGTGAAAATTTCAACTGCCTAGCTATCACGGTTCATGAGATACAGCCTGGTGACAGACGGACAGACAGACAGACAGACAGACGGACCGCGGAGTCTTAGTAATAGGGTCCCGTTTTTACCCTTTGGGTATACGGAACGCTAAAAACAATAATTTGAATTTGGATTCATAAACAAATCATCCATTCCCGTAACTTTTTTGACTGAATGCATTTGACTATGTAAAAATGCATGCGAAGACGCGTGGAATAGCGCATATCCTACAGAATTTTACGCGTCGCGTCGCTTCCACTCGATTTTACGCTGCGCTGTGGATATAGGAGTAAATATGCTATGTACATTTTTAGACAAACTAGCTCTGTCTCAATGTGCTTGATTCTAAATTCAAGCACTCCACAAGAGGTAACAAAGTAAGTATTTAAATTTGTTTAGAATCGGATGCATTCGTTGCATTAATAAAATTAATTTCAAGACGATTGAATCTTTTAAGAAAAAAAAAAACAAATCATTTTCAATGCTCACATAATAATTTATTTCTGCGATAAGTGGTAATGATGTGGGTGAGGGCTACATAATGGGGTCGGTCAATGATAGGGGGAGGGCGCGCGGTGCTCGGGCGAGGCGCTCGGGGAGGAGCCTCGTCGGCTGGTCGTGCCGGGGCTCTTGAGGCGCACCATGGTGTCCAGATGGCGGAACCTGGTGAAAAGAAAAATAATAAACTATGTATTATGATAAGTGAACTCTTTTCATCACTAATCGACACATCTTAAACCTTCTTCAAATCGTGCTTAACTCTAGGAGGCACATTTGCCTTACCTTCAAGAATAACTTGCAGACATCTTCGATTGTACAATAGAGCTGCATGTGTGTTGCAATGTAGGTAATTAAGTGGTAATTTTTATATTCCCTACTGGATGTTAGTGCTTACCTCAATGGCAAATCGTTAGCATCATTATCCACACTCTGGAAGAAGAATCCGAGTGGCCAGCTGATCCATGAAGATTGCTTCCTGCAATTAACAAAATGTATCGATTAAATGCAAAGACATTGAAAGAAGTAATGGTTTCTATAGAAGTCTATTGGATGAAGATATCTAACTACCCTACTTCTACGCAGTCGTCTACAGGTCATAAAAAGCACTCACCAGTCACCACGCTTTGCACGCAATTGTTCGAAAATACAGCCAGGCGTGCTGCCAGTCACTGAGCCGGGCTGTTGGGGCTGGCTGGCTAACCAAACATATCTCATCACTAGCAATCCATTATAAGCAGTCACTATTCGCACTGTTCCTCCTACATATTAGTGATGAAAATGGTAATGTCACCTAAAAGATCACTTGGAAGTGATCACTTATTTCCGAGTGATAGCTCTGTTCTAAATGTTCTAACTGAGGCTAATCCCACGCGGGATTCGGGACGACATTTGCTCGTGCTGATTGTATCAACATAACTTGTTTTAGAGTTGTTCAAACGGGATTCGCTTTAGTTGAGCAGTAGTGCTATTCTAAGGACACAGCCGAAACTAGTAGTTTCGTTTCTGCATCCTTAGAGAATAGCACTACATAACAGGGCTAAATTATTCGCTGCTCCAACTGAGCCGAATCCCGCGCGTTACGGGAAAGCAATTGAACGTAAATTGTTTTAATTTAAAAAAGTTACTAGACGATTGATGTCAGTTTGAGCACCTCCAACTTACAACAATCAATAGATATCTATAAAAGTGACTTGACACATTCGGCACAAGTGAATTTCGACCAGCAGCATGTGTACGGGATTTGCCTTTATTTGACCAGCAGCCTTATTGCGTAATTAATTCGGCAAGGCAAAGGGCAAGGAGTATGAACAATCGACCGAATCGAATTAATTACGCGATAAGGCTGCTGACCTTTAATTCCATGGCATAAATAAATCATAGATCACTCACGGAGTAGATGGCTGAAGCTTCTCCAGATCGACTGGCGTATCAGGTGTAGCGGGAGCAGCGGTGGTGTATGGCGGGGAGCAGGGGGTGGTGGGCACCGGTGGCGGCGTTTTGTTGATGGCCGGGTTGTAGATCTTGGGGTCACTGACCATGCGCACGAAGAACGAGCGCTTGTGCGCCAGCGCAGACATGTTGCGGCGAGCGCGCTCCTCATTCAAGTCCTGAAAATAGTCGAACAGAACATTAAAATTATTAAAAATCCTGTACCATGACAGACTTTTCATTAGTTTCATGTGTTCGGGAAGGTGGCATAGCTGAATGATCATATCAGCCATGCAAAGTCAGCTAGTGCACGTCGAAACATAATTGGACCTGCGGAGCCATATTTCGAGAAGAGCGTCCTTTGGACTGCCACGCAGCGACGGCCTCGCGACCGCACACAAGACGAGCGCATTTATATGCAGAAGCGAACATTCGAGAGGCATCTTCAAACATGAGTCTTTAGTATATTTGATGGACAGTCGAAGGTTTAGAACTTAGAAGAATGATTGGACTGTCGATGTCGGTGCGTTCACACAGTTCCAGTTTTCAAAAATTTAAGTACCTACTGAGTTCATAACTGTAACACCGTTTTGTAATCTGATTCCAGTGGCGTTAAACGTGAGCACCGCCTATTGCGCAGAGCGGCAAGCTGACAGAGTCACTGCTAGCACCAGCCGTTTTCAACCACAGTCACATTGCACGAGAGGCAGGGCCGTCTAACCACAATGGGCTCCAGCTAGGGAAAATCAGCCTGCACAAGCGCAAACCTAGTCATGAACTTTTTTTTCGTTGCATTTATTTATAAAAAAAATATTTACTCAGGCCCACTTGCACCAAAAACTTAGCTCTGTGTTAGTTGCTAACAGGAGGTTAAATAACAAATATGTTACATAAATGCTTGGCCGTGCCGTGCTATGCTACTAACTCAGAGTTAGTAAGATAAGTCAGGGTGGAGCAAACGAGCATTACACGCTCCTCTACAACAAAGTTAGACACATTTTCAAACATAGAATAATATTTTTCTGGCTTGTCAGTTGGCAAAATTTTTAATGCAAATATCGTAAATTAATGACAAAAAAATCAATTCTAATTCATTAAATAGATCTTTCTCATCACATATGGGCATCAAGCACAGGTGGTCGATGCATATGGGTTCCTATGTTTTATAGGGATAATGAATATTTGTTAAGTAATCTACAAAACTAGCAGATTATTCTTGATATGTGTAAGTACCTATGAGGCGATCGGCTTGCGTCCCTTGGGACCTTACGGCCGGGTGCACACTCGTCTTGCACCCCCGAATAAAGACGGCCCTGCGTGAGTAGATACTTACACCACTTTTCACTAGCCACCGGAATGCCACTCAGGCCTAGACAGAACTGACAGCAGTTTTGTTTTGGTCACGTAGCACCAAAGAATACATCTCGGAACTACAAACTCGAACAAAATTGAGGTAAAATACGATCCTATTGAAACCTTTAACACTTGTAATAATCAAAGAAAGCAACCTGCCGCCTTTGAAATGGCATTTGGGTCGGGTTTTGAAGTCGATACCTGGGAGCGACGGTGCCTTACGAGTCTCAGACATCATCAGGCTTCGTGAGTCGTCCTTTACTAAGATCTGCCCTCTGGTAAATGATGAGTAGGTAAACATTGGAAGCTGAAGCTTTCAAGGCCGCGCGGACATGTTAGGGAAGGCTGCATGGCTGGTCGTACAGCTAGTAACGTGACCGCTTCTTTTTACCCGACTGCCGAAGGAGGGTTATGTGTTTATCAGTCTATGTATGTATGTATGTATGTATGTATGTAAGTATGTATGTATGTATGTATGTAAGTATGTATGTATGTATGTATGTATGTATGTTTGTTCCTATGTGGCGTTCTAGAGACCAAACGCGTTGGCCGATTTTGATGATTCTTACGTCAATCGATTCGTCTTAATCCTGCGAGTGTCACTGGCTACATTAAAATTGGAAAATACAAAAACGGCGGATTTTGGGCGCCATTTTGTGGGGATAAAATTTTTTTTTTTCTTTCAAACCCATCGTGTGGGGTATCAAAATAAAGGATTTTAAGAGGCGATTTCAAAAATATATAACACTTATATGTTTAAATGTACCTAATTCTAAAAAAAAATAACTAAAAAGTTGTAAATAAAAAAAGTTAATTAAAAACATCAAAAAACCCGACTGCTTAAAAAGCAAACTAAAAAGACGTAAACAAGAAAAAAATCATGCTGTGCAGTCGGAGGATACATCTAGTTTTGGTCCGCCAGCTCACGAATATGTATCCTCCGACTGCACAGCATGATTTTTTTCTTGTTTACGTCTTTTTAGTTTGCTTTTTAAGCAGTCGGGTTTTTTGATGTTTTTAATTAACTTTTTTTTTGAATTTGTTCCAAATATGTATTTTTTATCTGTCATGTTTTTCTCACCATTAAAAAATCAGAAGTAAATAAATATAAAATTGAAAAGTTATTGGTTTTCTTTAAATGTCTAACCTATCCAAAGTCTGCCCGCCATTGTACGCTGAAATATTAAGCTACACTGTCCCACAGCTGGACAAAGATCTATCATAGCCTTCCACTCTTTCCGATAGGTTATCTTTTCCAACCAATCTCTCGTAAACGCCTCGTTCTGAATTTTGTCATTATCTACTTCATCATCAGCCTATTAATGTCCCCACTGCTGGGACACAGGTGTCCTCTCTGTGAGAGGGAATGGGCCGTAATCCACCATCCACCACGCGTGCCCAGTTTTGGTGGATGTCACATGTCTTCGAACTTCTGGTTCTATGCAATGCCGTTACATTCGTTTTGAGAGCAGTGATAAATGTGGTAATGAAGTAATTACACAAAATAAAGCGCCTGCCTAGGTTCGAAAACACGACCTAGAACTTGTAAGTCGCGGCCGACACCACTGGGCCACCACTGCATTATCTACCTAGAGAATATTATTCAACAAAATCTTAGATATTAATTTTATTTATGACATACCCGTTCCTTGTCCGGTCCTTCCAGGAGCTCCGTAGCGAAGTCGCTTATAATGTCCCATGCAATTTCTGAAATAATTGAATAGACGTTTGGAAACAGGAGCTATAAAGAGTCCTAATAGGCGATAAAATTAACATCAATAATAAAATGCACTGCGTCATTGGTTTGATAGTTGCCATCGCTGACGCCGTGTGTGAATTTGGTTCCCTCACAAGGATGGACAGATTTATAATATAGGCAGATAAATAAAATTTTAAAAGGGCCAGATGCATTAAAGTCACTGGAAGGGTAAATAGTACTTAAACTATAGACACACTGCCTCACTCTTTGTACGGGTAAGGTACATTTAAAATGATAAACTGTTTTTAAGGTTAATTTTTGTATCACCCGAAACTGATAGACGATGGACCCGCGGCGAATGAGTATATTTGCTTTACCCAACAACGACGCTATGCAACTACTAAACGCATACTCAAATGTGTGATTTTTAGGGTTCCGTACCCAAAGGGTAAAAACGGGACCCTATTACTAAGACTCCACGGTCCGTCTGGCTGTCTGTCTTTCTGTCTGTCTGTCTGTCTTTCTTTCTGTCTGTCTGTCACCAGGCTGTATCTCATGAACCGTGATAACTAGACAGTTGAAATTTTCACAGATGATGTATTTCTGTTGCCGCTATAACAATAAATACTAAAAACAGAATAAAATAAATATTTAAGTGGGGCTCCCATAAAACATACGTATATTTTGCGATAATGGTACGGAACCCTTCGTGCGCAAGTCCGACTCGCACTTGGCTTTTTTTTATTATTCATTCGCTGGGCGTCGATGTCTGCTTAAAAATGTAATATTTGATATTTACGGTTTTGCTGGTACACCCTGTTTTAGGTCACAAATAAATTATTTAAAAATCTATAAGTAGCCTTGCTCACCGATATCCTCACGCGTGGCGTGTTGCTGCACAACACAGAAGCGGATCACAAATCGATCGCCGGCCGATGCCGGCACCATATGCAGTTTGCCGGACGCGTTTATGTTGGTCAACAGCTTCTTGTTGAGCTTGTCTATTTGTTCGCCCGGGTCCTCGAGGCATCCCACAAGTCGGAAGCAAACCAATCCCAACTGAAAATCAGAATGTTTGATTAATCCTGACTCAAGAATTTCCTAGACATATAAGAAGGACAGTTTTAGATCTAACTTGTAAAGCTAGTTAGATAGTTACAAGTTAAAATACTGTTGAAATATCGAATTCCTACTACTCATTACCTAGTGAAGGACAGAAGGTGTACCATGCAATCGTTCATCACTTTGTTTGAACTCATGTCATCTTCGCTATATCCGCGCGAGCGAAATTAATTTATAATAGATATTATCAAGCCCAAAAGATCGATAAACGTCTTACCTTAACTTGATTGCAGACCTGGAATCTATCATCCTTTTTTACGAGTTGTTCGAAATATTTAGCGAGTTCGCAATGACGGCGCACGTATTTCTGCAGGCCGCTGATTCCGTAGCTTCGTAACATAAACCACAGCTTGAGTGAACGGAAGCGGCGGCTCAATGGCACACCCCAGTGCCTATAATCGATGGCCGTGTGGTCATAGCAATGCTGTAAGTAAAGTGGGTCGACGACGAGCGCCGATGTCAACAGATATCGGTTAGTAACCCACAGAAGAGAGCAGTCGAAGCTGGTCAACATCAGTTTGTTGGGATTCGTGTTGAAGGAGTCTGCGTACTCGATCCCAGCGAGGTGGTATTTATGTTCAGGGCATAGGAAGGAACTGCCAGCATAAGCTGCATCTACGTGAAGCCACACGCTTGGAAATTTTCGGACGACGGGCCCGATCTCTGGGAGATTGTCAAATGAGCAACACGATGTAGTTCCCAAAGTTATTGAAACGAAGAATGGAACACGACCGGCTTCTTCATCCTCCTCCATAGCCTATGAGAATAAAATAATTATTAACATTGCATAGAACACAAACAAAAAAGTTATTAGCATATAAGTAGTCCTGAATAGATATCCTGTAAATCGAATCAAAATTGAAAAGGCGTTCTTAAAAATCTTGAACGTATCCTGAAGCTCACAATTAAAGAGACATCTTATAAGGGGGTGATATCGTGAAATTTCAATATTTGCGGCATAGAAAGTGGCACACAATGCGACTCCATTACCGCTCGGCTCGCTACGTATTTCCGGCATCCACGGGCGAGTCATTAAATGCGGGACACCGTCGTCGCCTCGCCGCCTCGCCGGGCGCGCGGGGCTGTCTTGTTTCTTCAATTACCGCCCGCCTATCTGCACCTCTCCTGCATAGCATGCACACCATAGCGTGGCCCAATTACATTTAAAAACAATAACGGTAACCAAATAAAAGGTTACTGCTCATTGAAAGTACTAACTTGTATCGTGGATTATTTACTTTTCGCCTCGCTTCTTCGAATATTCATCAAAGCTGTAGATTTTTGGGTTTGGATTCCGCAAAATAAGTAACGTAGTTACAGAAACTAGTGAACTTTTGAAACCTAAGCAAACCAAAAGAGTAATGAAGAGATCAATTTTATTAAAAAACTCTACAACTTACTTCTTTTAAAGTATCTCCTTGAAGAGACCCGTTATCGTCCGGTTGTAAGATGCGCAGTTTAACAAAACAGATCATAGCAGCCTTTTCGACGCAGGAATGCGCCTCCTTGGAGCAGTAGGCGATAAGTTTGGAAAGTAATAGCCCCTCGTCTACGTTGGGGAATTGTTGCTTGAGTCGTTTGATGCCGTTGGCTCGGGCAGCCAGCATGGAGACCAGCACGCACTCGCTAGCTGATCCCTACAAATAAGATGAATAAATACAACTCAACCGATTAAACGATTTTCTAAAAATATTAATCGATCGTCTTTTCTACACGCTGGTCTGGTATTTAATAACGTAACTACGAGTCTACAACCAATTTGGATGTTGTGGTTGTTCACAGAAGTAAAAATCAATTCGTGGAATCACCCTGTACCATTTTAGCGGCTGAAAGAGGGGCGCTGGAAGTACGAACCTCATTTTGATCGGGATCGGGGTCCTAGCTTAGTTAGTAGTTTATAAAAAGGCTAGAAAGACAAAGGGAGGTTTTTTTATAAATAGGCTCGCGCTTGACCACTATCTCACCTGATGGTAAGCACGCTGTGTGCAAGTGTAGCACGCTTGCCTAGAAGTAACCTATTCACTCATGCCTTAAAGACGAGGTTGTAGCTATCGGGCAACACAGACGGCCATAGAATAAAAGAGGTGGTCATATATTTCTTTCTTTCTTTCTTTCTTTTTAAAAACGGTGCCCCACACTAGGAATTTCTTCCTGTATCGTGGGTGCGTTTACTAACATATAAACTCACATACACCACACCCAGAGCCGAAACAACTATCTGTAGGTCATACAAATATTTGTTTCGTGCGGGAATCGAACCCGCGACACGCAGCGCAGCAGTCAATCGCTCAACCACTGCGCCAACCGTGTGTTATTAGATGACTACATCAAACTTCTGGGCAAAGACTTTATATTTCATAAAAGATAGCTTGATCTCTGCGATTTATGTCAAACTGACGCATACGTTATTGTTTGCCTGACATGCGCTGTTGTTACTGTATTGATACTGACAGCGGTCGCAGAGATCAAGCTATCTTTTATGAATCATCATTGGACAATTAAAAAGTTTTGAAACATCTAATAAATATTCCCCTTTAAAAAGTTGAGTGTTTTACCCATAGATATAATAAACAAGAACCTTACCTCGATAACTCCGCCACCTTTGCTTCCCTCTTCGAGCGCTAAAAAGTTTGGTGGTAAACCAATTGCTTTACCTGGAATTAATTAGTTAATTTAATAATTTTACAATGTTGAGGACTTTTTCAGCACTGGGAGTAAAATAAAAACTGGCTAAGTACAGTAGCTTATTTTGTTCAAAGATAGGTTGGTTAGGTGGCTTTAAATTTAAAACGGTCATGAATTTGTAATAAACGGATACTTAAGGGTACACTAGTCGAAAATTCTTCCATACAAACGTAGTCTGGCTTTTACTCCACTGTTTGACGATGTACGTTCAAAATAAAAAATGATATCAATTTTTCTCATCATTATCTAG
The DNA here is from genome assembly GCA_945859665.1 of Anorthoa munda. Classification (NCBI taxonomy): domain Eukaryota; kingdom Metazoa; phylum Arthropoda; class Insecta; order Lepidoptera; family Noctuidae; genus Anorthoa; species Anorthoa munda. Next base: position 13,177,769 of record OX243905.1, on the reverse strand, counting down.
CCCTGTATGGAAGCAAAAAAGTAAAAAAAAAATACTTGAAAGTTATGAGCTTCGAAAGTTCCATATGAGTGTTAAATCATTTTAACGTATCTTTGGGCGCAAATAAGTACCATAAGAAGAAGGAAAATTGAAAAACGGCCTCCATACAGGGATAGATTAGTAGTTCAACAATGCAAATAATTAATTTGAATAGATACATTCAGTCGTTTTTTCATGATATCCAGACTCCCAAAGGTCTGTTTATAAAATTTCGCGCGATCGTTTTCGTTCTAAATCATTATCCATTTCGCTACAAATTTGCAAAAGTGTGTATTCGTACGCGTACTAGCTTCTTACTGCTCATAACAGCATCTATCTATTCCGCACGTGTTGTCGGTTGATTAGCACGCATTATAACCCCGCGCACAAAATAGTTCGTGCCGCCGACTAGTGTAACCTTAATAGAAGTAATTGGTGATCCCTTGTTTAGATTAAGATCAATAATGTTGAATATGTCTCATGTGTAATTGCCATGGTAAAATATTGGTGGGCTTAGTGCGAGTTTTTACTCCTGCTCGATCGCGTTATCGTAAACGTCAATTTGTATTCGTCATTTGAAACTGGATACGCGCCGTCTGGTGTCAGTAAGGGGAAACCGCTTTTTTTTGTATACAAATTGACATAAGAGAACATTTACCTTAATGCGATCGAGTACGTAAAAAAAACTCAGAATAAGGCCTCTGTAATTGATTCTAAGAGCGTGAACGTGAAACATCTCTTTTTATTTGCTACGAAGGAAGTGCTACGCGTGGTACGGTGCTTGGCTACGCGGCTACTCGGTTACACATACTACTACGGGCTACTGGGTAAACAAAAGGCTGGCTGACTGGCTCCTTAGTCCTTAGCCAATACCGTACACATAATGTCCTTGATATAATTTCTAAATCCATCTACATTAAACGAAATTTTAAGTTAAATATTTGTGCTTATACTGTGGTATAAAAAATAACGTTCTGTTACATGTACACCATAATAATAGCGATTTTTTTTATTTAATAAAGAGTACGTACCCATCCAGTCCAGCATAATAATCTCCAGTTCTGTACAAGCTGGACTTGCTGCCTGTAAGAAATAACGCCAAATTAAATAATAGTTAATTTAGTTAAAAAAAAAAATTAGATCACAATGAATCTAAAAAAGTAGGCTACTCATCAGTCTTCATTACTTCCTATATTGTTATCTTTTCTGCATCGAGCAATCGAAAGATCAGTTCCATTCAAAGTCAAAGCCTAATATATTTATTTCAACTAGGTCATTAAGCGGCACTTTTGAAAGTCAACAATTAAAATTTAAACGTAATAAAAATTGATTCTACCGTGCATTCGGAAAAGTAGCTTGTTATGAAGAAGAACGCACTATTGTGCGTTCTTCTTCATAACAAGCTACTTTGGGTTGTGGTATTCCACAACCCAAAGTAGTAATCTTGGGTTGTGGGCATCGAACCCGCTACGACGTAGCACAACACATTAGCTACGACTGCTACGAGTCGACAAGAGTATACCGGCTGTATTTTAAATCTCTTTAAGAGGGAGTCGGAAAGAATCAACTACGCGGGTCTAGTGCGAATTGATAGTTGTCCTAAGTCTTCAAATTAAGGATTCTAGGACGTGCCGATTTCCTTACGATATGGAATACACCGTTTGAAGACAATGCTCAATCAATAAAACATTTTCGTGATATTTCATGATTGTAGCTCGTAATGCTTGAGCCTTGCAAAGATGCGTTTGGATGAAGGTACAGTTTTTTTTTTTTTTTTTTTTAAATCTTTTTATTGTTTTTGGACTTTTATACTACATGTATAAGTCAGCCCGGTTAGTCTTATTATTATTCACTAATACTACATCATCAATTTAATTTAACTTACGATGATAATAATTTAAATAAAAGACAAGCTCCTTCACTGTTAGGGTTTGAGAGTATAGAATTCATGATTCCGACTTGTAATTTGTCCAGATCTAATTTTTCTAATAATTCCTCTCTCTCTGCATGAAATTGAACACATTCCATCAATAAATGGTATACGTCATCTATTACTCCACAAGTATCACATTTAGGTGAAGAAATTTTTCCCATTAAAAAGGCAAATTTATTTGATGGAATATGTCCGGTTCTGATTCTGTGCGCTACATTAATGAGTTTCCTACTTAACCGACTATATGTACACCAAGGTATACGAGGAGGCTGACATTGAATAGTTTTATACCATATGCCCTTTTCCAGTGATATCTGATTGAAATATTCCTTCCACAAATCATGACACTGCCCATTATATTTAGTTAATATTTCAGAATAATATGGTTTTACATACATTTCTTGACCTTCTGTACTTCCAATTTTCGCCAATCTATCCGCCTCCTCATTACCACGTATCCCAATGTGCGAAGGAACCCACTGCAACCTCAGATCCACTCCTTTCGCCACTAATTCCTCTATTTGAAGGTACAGTTCTAAGAACTAATTCTTTTTAATGAGGAACCCGAGTTGGCCATAAGAATTGTATGCTTTTACAGGTACGGTTCACCAAAACTAAGATATAAGTCATATATTAAGGGCCTACAACCGCTTTAGTGCCGTACAACGGTAACTTTCTAAAGTATACTCCTTAGTAACGGCTAGGTTAAAAGGTTTTGTAATAATATATATTTATTATTGTTTCATATACATTATTTTTAAACAAGGTTTTTTCGTGTAACTAATAGTTTTGCTTTAATATTTTATTGCTGATTTCATATTTAACACAATAAATATGTATGTGCTATGTGTATGAATACTGAAATATTTAAATATATTACTTTTATATTCATTAAACATTTATTTACACCAATTAGTAAAATAAATTGAGGAGTCATATCACATCGATTCGATGAATCACTTATGATTAAGCTTTACCTACAACACTATTCTCCTCGCTTGCAACATTTAAAATAAAAACAACGAAACAAAATAACGTCAAAGTAAGTACGTCTTTTTTTACATTTAAAAAAAAATAACGTCATTGGCAGCTGTCAGTTTAGTCTACGAAATAAAAAATCACAGATTAGAAAGTAACAGTTTTACGGCACTAAAGCGGTTGTAGGCCCTTAAGTTAGGACACATTATATCATACGTAAATTTGGCTGAATTAATCACCGATACATGCGTGAAGGTTTTGTTGGGTGCTTTAAAAATATAACCATTGTAGACAGTTTGATAAATATTGTAGGCAGACTTAGAAGGTAATCATCATCGGTCATCTGTTAATTTCATAGCGGCGTTCCGAAAGCTATCGATACTAAACACTAGTTTGGCTGCTGACACAGTTGAATGTTAAATTTATTTTCTATAATTATCTAAAACGCAAAGCTTTATTTACCTACTTTAATTTATCATCTATACAAATAAATAAAATTGAAGTGTTTGTATGTAATATCAAAATAACATCGTTTTATTGAATGCACGTGAAAGTATATACGGTACTAACAACAAATAAGCAATTTTTAAGATTTTTGTCTGTCTGTCTGTCTGTTTGTTCCGGGTAATTTTCGAAACGGCTGTACCGATTTTGACAAGACGTTCACTGGTAGATAGCTGATGTAATAACGAGTAACATAGGCTACGTTTGATCACGAGAAAATTCATAGTTCCGGAGGGAAACTAAAAAAAAAAAAAAATTTTTACGAGTTTGACGCGGACGAAGTCGCGGGCAACAGCTAGTCATTAATGAAAACTGTAAAATAAAATGTAATAATGCTATGTAATGTGATATGCTATGTATGCAGATTACAATTGGTACTAAAATCTAAATGAATAAACCACATTTATGACCCGTTTCATGACTTTCTGATATATTGCGGTTTACTCCATTTGCAGATAATTTCATACCAATTCTCCATCTTCATACATTATGTTGGGGTTCCACAGCGTAAAAATGGAACACTTTCGACGTGTTCTGATATTCCAAGCCTTGGTCTATTGGCATTATAGTAGATATATCGATATAATTTAAAAGAGAGTTGAATAATGTACTCAAATTACGGAAAAAAATTGTGCGCAAAAATTAAATAGGAGTTGACAATCACCGAGATGAAAATAAAAATCTGTGCTCAAAAGCGTGTGGGGTATTTTTTGGTGATTTAAAAGATTAAGATGTTTTAGTGACCTTTTAATATAAGACTAGCTGTTCCCCGCGGCTTCGCCCCCGTGGGCCACCCCACAGGACCCGTTTTCGGGATAAAACATAGCCTATGTGTTATGCTATTATGTATTATGCTATGTTGTTTTGCTGAAAAAATATCGAGTTATACAAGTTTGTGGCACGGAACCGGTAACCTATCAAACAGCTGACGACTGAAGTGCTGATCTACGGATATTCTAAGGGCAGTATTGTTTATTTATAGCACACGAAGTGTAAATTTAACCTTGTTACACGTTCTTGTTGTTTTGACGTATAAATACTATTGATTTACTACTGTGCAGTGAATCTAAATAGTTTTGTTGACATCTTGGAAAACGAAACAAATCCAAGATCCCAAGTACATAATTCTACTAATATATTAAGATAATTTAATAATAAACATTTACATAACGCTTTGATCGTTATTTTGCATAATTTAATTAGAAAACTACAATAAAACATTCATTCAAATTCTGGGCAACCTACCCCACATAAAAAAAAAGTAAAATCTCAATCTAATAATCAGTAATAAATAAGTAGTAAGTCAGTAATAAATAACTTTTTAGCTAATTCAACAGCCTACCTCATTTCTCTACTGAACTACACTAACTATTCTCTCCATTTCCAGCTTTGCTTTATTTTATTTTTCCTCTATTCCTTGGTTCTCACCGTCCCTTTTTTTTTTCTATTTTCCAGTAACCTATACTGAAACCATGCCTGTGATGACCCGTAAGGCTACAGCTCAGGACTTAGAAATTAAATTGAGAACAGCACTCCAGGAACTGAAAGACTCACAAAGTCAATGTCGGGAGATGTTGCAAGAGAGAGAGGATTGTGAAGTAGAAGTTGAGAACATTGTTTATAAAAACACAATCCTTAAACGGGAGCTAGTTGAACTTAGTCAGCAATACCAGAATGTTGTGGATGAACGCGACCAACTGAAGGTAGTCACGGATGGTTTCAATAACTGCAGTTATCTATATGAGCAGGCTTTAAGTAAAGTTAGGGATCTAGAAGAAGAATTGATTTACGCAAATACTCATATTATTAAATTGCAAAAAGAACAGAAATCAACTCAGGTTGATGAAACTTGCCATTTGTATGATGAACTTATTAAATCAAATTGTAAACCTGATTCAATACCTACAATTGACCTGACCGAAGATTCTTTAATAAATCAGAGAAACTGTTTCAAAGTTAGTCATAACAAACTAAAAAAATATGTAAAATTAAATAAAATAATTAGAAATTGCAACAAGTTTAGGAAGCAACACAAGTTATTTATAAAAAATATTCCATTCAGGAAAGAACGTGTTGACCTAGTAAATAAATTAAATAATTACCAAATCAAATTAGAAGACAGCAAAAATATCTATGAGATTGACACACACCGCTTGCAGACAGAAATCCAGGTTCTTGAGAACAGACTTAGTTCTCTTTACAATAAATATGTAAATTCAAAATTACAAATTAATATACAATAATAATGGAATCTGTGACAAAGAATATATATAAACCAGATACCAATATAACTGTATTTGTAGGTAATAGTATAAAAGTAAAAAAAGATGACATCACTGAGTGTGTAACAGAGATGTTAAAGTTAAATTGCAATAAAATTATTTTGTGTGCATTCCCTTACTTGGATAAATTGTCAAATAGACAAAATAATCACATTCACATGCTTAATAAGCATCTGCACTTTCTTGTGAGTCACTATAGTGATAAACTAGTTTTTTTTGACATCAACATTTTTGTTGATAAATTAAAGTCGACAGGCGATACTTTGTATCTGCCTCTTAGGGTAAGACAGAAAATAGCTCGGCTATTATCATATACAATAAACTCAGACATAAGTAGTATGTCGAAGTATCCAGTTATTATTGATATTAGTAATAGTACTAATTTAAAGGGGGTGTATACCTTGAGTAACGTTAGCAAAAATGCTAATAATATTTATTCTTTAAACTAGTTGATAGGACAAGGGAGGGTACCAATAACGGAATAGATAAGAGTATATCCACCATCAAAAAGGTACCTTCTTGCTCACAAAAATATAATTTAAAAAATATGTCTGAGCAGAATTCTCTGAAATTATTCCACCAGAATATTCAGGGTTTTTCTTCGAAGGAATTGGAAATCGAACTGTTTTTAGAAAAATCAATGTTCGAAATTATTTGTTTTACGGAGCATTGGCTGAAAGATTATGCAGTGCTAATCAATTATGAAAATTATACTGTGGGCAGTTGTTTTAACAGAAAGATTATGTTGCGTGGGGGTTCACTTATATTAATTAAAAAGGGTATTAAATCAAAACCTCGTAAAGATATAGTAGACCTATCAGTTGAACAAAGTGTTGAACTGTCCTGTGTTGAGCTGGATAAGCATGTCATAGTGTGCGTCTACAGACCCCCTAATTATAAGAACTACTCTATATTCGAGTCAGTGATGGAAGATGTTTTGGCAAAACTTGCAATGGGTAATAAACTAGTAATTGTCTGTGGTGACTTTAATATTAATATTTTAGAAGATAATTCAGATAGCAGTAGGTTATTAAATCTCTTTAAATCATTTAATTTGTCACATGTGTTTATGGAATCAACCCGAACTACACTGACTTCTGCTACATGTATTGATAATGTTTTTTGTTGCTGCAACTACTTGGACAAGGCCATTATAAATTATCTGCCTTCGGATCATAGTGGGCAACTGGTGACATTTGAGTACATTATGCGAATAAAACAAGTGCAGATTCAATCCAGACCAATAACAGCCGGTAAATTAAATAAATTTAACAGTACTTTAATCTGTAAGTTAAGCGATCAGGACCTCACAGTGAAAAATGGTAATATTTTGTATGATAAAGTTTTCTCAGTGGTTCAAAAAGAGTTCAATAACACTTTTAAGAAGAAAACTAAAACTATATGCCCTAAGTTTTTATTCAGTGACTGGGCGACTACAGGACTTAGGAAAAGTAGGGAAAGACTTTACGAGCTATATGGCCTTAAGCCTTGTATTAACACTGAAACTTTTAATAAGTATGTTGCTACTTACTCAAGAATTTTTAAAAATACATGCAAGGCAGCTAAGGCCTTGTACATTAGCAATAAGGTTAAATTAGCAGAAAATAAAATCAAGACGGTTTGGAAAATTATAAATAATGAAACGAATAGGAATAAAAGAAATAATACTGATTACACGCTTGAGACCACACACGGACTTATTAGAGATAACAAAAAAGTTGCGCAAGAATTTGTAAATTTCTTTACCAACATCCCAATTAAAACGACTGAAACCTTAAATTCTTCGCCCTCGATTGCTTTTGGATTATTAAACGCGAACGTTTCAGCCTGCCCGAATGTATTTAAATTTTCACATATAAATCCCATAACAGTAATAAAAACTTTTAAGCAAATCAAGGTTAAACCGACTGAAGATCTGTGGGGAATGTCCATCAAAGCTTGTACCTCCATTATTCAGACTATAGCGCCATACTTGACTTTGATTTTCAATTTGTGTGTGGATCAAGGAGTTTTTCCGGATCTAATGAAATATAGTAAAGTTATACCACTTTTTAAATCTGGGGACAGTAAAGACACAAATAATTATAGACCAGTATCCGTGTTGCCGGTTTTCAGCAAGGTATTTGAGAAGATAATGCTAAATCAAATGCTCATTCATTTTAATACGAATAACATCTTGCATGATAAACAGTATGGTTTCACCAGAGGACGTTGTACAACTGACGCTGGTGTCACCCTATTGAAACACATCTTTAATGCGTGGGAAGAGTCGCAGGATGCCATAGGTATCTTCTGCGACCTGTCGAAGGCGTTTGATTGCGTTAATCATGAAACATTACTTCTGAAACTTGAGCATTACGGGCTAGGTCAAGCAGCGTTAAGTTTGGTTAAATCTTATTTGAATGATAGACAGCAATTAGTTCAGATAAACGGTGTGAATTCGTCGGGGTTAAACGTAAAAATGGGGGTACCCCAGGGCTCAATTTTAGGTCCTTTCTTATTTTTAATATACATAAACGATTTACCCCGTTTATTGGAAAACAAACTAAACATGGTGTTATTTGCTGATGACACATCTTTAATTTTTAAAATAAATAGACGTACTTGTCGGGTTGACGACGTAAATAACGCGCTTCGGCAGGTTCAGGATTGGTTCACTGCCAATAATTTAGTTTTAAATGGTAATAAAACCAAGTGCGTAAAATTTTCCTTGCCGAATGTCAAAAGTACTGATTGTGACATTATATTAAACAAGGAGAAAATAGAATTCGTCGATGAAACGGTTTTCCTGAGGATCACGCTGGACTCAGGGTTGCAATGGGGTCCTCATTTGGTATCCCTTGCAGGGCGGCTGAGTTCGGCAGCGTATGCTGTTGCAAAGATTCGTAGGTTAACCGATGTGGATACCGCGAGACTGGTCTATTTTAGTTATTTTCATAGTATAATGTCTTACGGTATCCTACTATGGGGAAGGGCTGCAGACATTGAGTCAATTTTTATTCTGCAAAAACGAGCCGTCAGAGCAATATATAATCTTCGCCGGCGCGATTCTCTAAGGGAACTGTTTAAGGACATTAACATTATGACGGTTCCTTGTCAATATATTTATGAAAACATCATGTACGTGAGAAAAAATTTACATCTTTTTAGTAAAAACGGCGACAGACATAATTACGTTACTAGAAATAGGGACCAATTAGTTCAACCAGGTTTCAGACTGGCTAAAGTAGCCTCATCTTTCATGGGGTACTGTACAAAATGTTACAATAAAATTCCTCCCCACATTCTTGAACTGAATGAGACGAAGTTTAAAACCTGTATAAAACGCACACTATGTAGGCTGGCATATTATAAGTTGGGGGATTACATCACTGATAAAAATGCTTGGCTCAATGCTAGTCCTGCTCCACAATCCACAACCACTAGGGCGCAATAACAAGTGATATGCAGAACATTATTGTTTTGAGGTATTGTTGGACCTGCTGAAGACTGTATGAATTATTAATATTTGCATTGTATAGACTCAATTTCTTTAGTATTGTATAACTGCACAGCACGTGTGTGAGTACTATGTACCCAACTGTAAATCTACCATTTACTGTACCTATGCGTCGTTCGTTGACTTGTGTGTGCCCTGGCCGTTGAGTGTGTCATGCTCTCTCAAATGTCTCTCTGATGGTGGCGCGTGTGTTGGATCATCCGGTTCCCTTCATGATGGTTGAGCTGGGTGGTGCCAATTCATGCGTCATGTTCGTGAACGGACGCCGTCAGTTGGGATTGGTCATAACTTGACTGCTTCGGATGTTAATTTTTTTCTAGTATCTATTATATAACTGCGCAGTACATGTGTGAGTACTTCTAATACTTTGTCTGTAGGTGGTATAGTGGGTAGTGCTATTCTGGGTGCATTGTCCTCACATGTATGAATTTAATAATGTATGTTCCTAAATATTGTAAAAAAACAATTTTTTTTAAAAGAGTAAGTATGGAGTTTCTTGTGCATTCTTCTCCATAACAAGCTACTTTCCGAATGCACGGTAGAATCATTTTAATGTAACGTTCAAAAGTGCCGCTTGGTGGCCTAGTTGAAATAAAATATCTTTGTCTTGTCTTGTCCTATGTCACGCAAGAATAATGTAGCTTTCAATTGGTGAAAGAATTTTTAAAATTGGTCCAGTAGTTTCGGAGCCTATTCGGTACAAACAAACAAACAAATCTTTCCTCTTTATAATATTAGTATAGAAGTGTAGATAATACTTATTTGGTGAGGTATGCGCTTCTAAATTTAAAACTTGCAGACACAACTTGATGTTTTATAGTTACTTTATGATAATTATGAAATACATACTTACAAACTTATTTTTGCACACGATAAACAAATATCTGCTGTGCAATTGTGTTTGCTTAAATATTCATCCCGACTAGGGAACCCTTCATTGTGCGTGGTCCAATACTCTCTTGGGCAGTTCTTTAATTTACCTCGAGATTATCTTGCCTGCTCAGAAATAGTGTTTTTTAAACTTTACTTAAGAAATAAATCGGTTAATAATTCGAAATAAGGCTGACTGTTCTAACCAGGAAGCATCATCGGTTTAAGGTCAAAGGTGACTTTTTGTTATATTGAGCAGCACACTCTTTGCATTTAGACATTAGCAATTTATTGAAAAGCAAAAATAAGTTCAAAAACTAAAACCCGTCTACTGAAAAATCACGCTCTAAAATGTATGAAACAAGAAAATATTATCATCAGAAATATTCACCGTGGTGTTCAGAGGATAATCGTGGTCGTATGCGTGTGGTGTGGTGTAACTTATTTTTTATTTAAAGTATTTTGGGGTTTTTGCAGAGCCTGAGGGAACAAATTAACATGCATGCATACATACATACTTACATACCAATCAACAAACAATTTGCGACACCGTAGTCGGGTAAAAATTAGTTTTCATGACTTTGACGCGATATGTCTCGCAAACGGTACGCTTGACAAAAATATGATGTACCAAACCCTACCTTCATTTTAAAATCTCTGTTCAATGATCGGGTGGAGTGAAATTTTTTTGTTCTTGACTTCGTGCCTCCTAGAGACCGCCATATTTAATTTAATGTGACGTAACATAGCCTATAACTAGCGGACAAACAAGACGCAAATTATGATAGTTTAGAAGTTTTGAGGGAACAGATGAACATACATACACACATACTGGTCAAAAACATAAACCTCTCTTTTGCTTCGCCATAGTCGGGTAAAAATAAAAAAAAAACTTTAAGTCTAGAATTTTGAGTTAGCGGCAAACGTTTATTTTTTGATTTTCAGTTCGTTATTTCGTCGGTTACATTTTTGTTAAAATGTGTTTTTTTACGCTTTTCATTTTAATAAATCCTTTTATTCTACCTTATCGGGTGGATTTTATTTTTCGAATTTAAATGGGACCAACTTTGAGGTATATAAATCGGACCACTCTATTAAAAGTTATGCGTGGTGGATACATAAAAAGCAAAATATACATGTCGAATTGAGAACTTCCACTTTTTTTTTCGTCGGTTAGTAAAAATATTACTGCAAAACTTTAAAATGTAGGTTTTACACAAGCAGAATATAAGTTGGTTGCTAAAAATAAAATATATATTACACGTTTAAACGAAAGTAATAGTTAAGTTAGACTCAAAAAGGTCAGCAGTGGCTTAAGTTATTTAAAACACCAATCACAGGACAATCAATACTGTTGCAATCGGTGTCTTTGACTCGGTCCGTTCTATGTCCCATATAACTTACTAGCTTCTGACAGCGGTTTCGCCTGCGTGGTTGTCGTAAATTTTACATCAGGGGCATTTATTCCCTGAATAAAAAACCCTATGTCCTTCTCCAAGGTCCAAACTATCTCTAAACCAAAATTCATCTAAATTGGTCTTTCTCAAGTAGACAGACATGCAGAGTTACTTTCGCGTTTGTAAGACTGTATGTGTAGACAAAAAAATAATACACACTAACATAATATAATACTTTACTTTTTATTAATTTAGAACTAAATATCGTATTGTTTATTTAACTTTTACTTAACGGACCAAGTTCAAAAATATTTAAAAATAAATCTAATTAAAACTAGCTGTAAATACGCTGAGTGATGACAAGTTATCCACTAATCTTTTAGAATGTCAAGGTATTGGTGTTCCGAGTATTTAAAGAATACACGAAAATAAACATTAATTTTACAAAATATATCTTGGCTTGTATTTTAATAGCTGTTGCCCTAACCCGTAGAAACCGTTATTTTATCTGGCAAAATATTTATGAGTATGAGACTCAGCGATAGTGTAGTATCAGTAAAAGATATTAATAGGTACTACCAGATATAACCCTTTACAAACATACAGACCTTTTTATAGTGTTAGCTAAGATGTAGTTAATATATTTTATTTAAATAGTTATGAGAGCGAACTCAACTATGTCTCGTGCAGTAAGCAAGTGGCTTTTTAGAAAAGATAATCTACATGGTTACCTTTTACTAAATCGTCTCGTAACGACAATGACGTCATGATAATTACGTCGTTAATAGAAGACTCTTAGCTCATTATTATCAGTCGATCCATCATTCTCACTGCACGCCAATCAAATCTGTCGATTGCTTTTCATGTGCTCTTAGTTCTTAAGATCGTTTTCGTTTTGGCACACAATGAAAATTATTTGATTTTTCATTGCAATAAGAGATTTAAGTTAAAGGTAATAAGACTAGGGTCTTCCATGAGCTATCACTATGTTTTCATTGTGAAAAGCCAAACTTGTGTCTTCAATTTTGTGTTAAACACATTTTACAAAAATGCCGAACATTTTTACGTTTATCGAAAAATAAATCACAATGAAATAAAATTTTCTCCTTATTTACTTTGTATAACATATTAAATTATTAACTTTTCGACTAATGCGGGTAACTTAACAGTTAATTCATGTTAATGCTATTAAAAATATAGCATATTGCATAGGGTTACAGCGAAGCACTAATATGCTGTTCATTTTAGGTTCCTCATCAGTTTCAAATTATAACTTCAATAACTGTTTCTATCGGCTTTGAAAACTTTCAGATATCGCTAAAAAAATATTTATTTAAAAAACTAATTTGATAATTCTGGTAAAATGAGCCAACATCAAGGAAAAAGGGCATATTATTATAAAGTTTACCCAAGAGAATCCGATGCAGCCGATGCCCGCAGACAGCATGTCACCCAGGATCGAAGGATAGCCGTTGCCGGACGGGAAGTAGGCGTGGAAGCGAGGGTGCTGCCAGTGCGTCACACCCGGCATGATCTTGTTCTCCACGTCGCTCATCACGTCGTCCCATGCCTCCGGGAGGAGCGGGGCCTCCGCCGGTAGTGCAGCCCTCAAGTAACCCGGCTCCACGGACGGGATCACGCGGCGGGTCTGCAGCGTGGTCATATACGTGCAGATGTAGTCCACCATCTCCTTGCCGCGAATACGGAACTCCTCCACGTCCATGGCTGCAGCTGGTAGTCACTTAGCAAAATTTGTGTGATGAGGGCAACGAGTGGTGTTGTATGGGACGGTGCGATGTCAGCGGCGCGGCGGCCTCCGGCTGACTTGACGTCCGCAGCCAGCACTCTTAAAGCGGCTGAGAGGAGGGCGAGGGCGGGCTCCGCGCGCGGGGGGCATCCGCGAGCGTGAAGGCTTTCGCTCGTACTCATGCCGAACGTGTCTAACAAGAGCGATTAGCGATTTGATATATTACGATTAACCGCCCACAGCGGGGTGGAAAAAATGTTAGTGAGTCTCACATGGTGGCCAAATGTAAGTTCAAGAATTGGCTATTCTATGAGTGATAACAGAAGTAAAGCGTTCAAGTCTCTATTAAAATGGTGCAAAAATCATCAGGACCAAATAAGAATGGTGGATTACAGCCCATTTCCTCTCACAGAGAGTAGGCTGTGTCCCAGCACATTAAAAAGACTGATGATGATGATGAAATAAGAATGGAAGCTCTAACTTTTAAACATTGCAAAGCAGATTTCTACGGTTTCTGGCAGAGCAGGTTAGCACTTATAAAGAAAATGTACGACCGACCGGGCCTTCCTGTGAGCGTCAATGGTGTGAACAACCCGAAGGAGATTGCCAAACTTTTAAGGAACTATTTTTAACCGAAATAAAAAAAAAACGAGAAGTACGTTAGCAACACGTTCGTGTCGTGTTCGTGTTAGAGGCTTAATTTTAGGGTTCCGTACCCAAAGGGAAAAGGGACTACTAAAACTCCACGGTCCGTCTGTCTGTCTGTCTGTCTCATGAACCGTGATAGCTAGACAGTTGAAATTTTCACAGATGATGTATTTCTGTTGCCGCTATAACAACAAATACTAAAAACAGAATAATATATATAATATTTCTACATCTACTTTGTACTTACCTTACGTAGGGTCTTTGCAATTGTTGTAAATCAACGACTGGGAGGATTAGGTAAATATGAAATATAAGCCCATCTTTTACAGAACGAAAAAAAATAGCCGCTATCGATGATTGTTGGACAAAATTCAAATATAGTTAGAATTACCTACACCATCTGACATCAATAGTGATCCATCTTTTACTGAAGATAGGTTATTGGGAATGGCGATAGGTTATTGAATCTCACCAAAGGGTACCAAATCACTCAGTTACGAAAGTCATGTAAAAAAAAATCAGCTGGTATCCGGTTAGAGTTGAAGCCGACCCCAGCAGAGGGCAAATGTTAGCCAGAATGATTTTCCCGCTACCTGCCTTACATTTAGACCGCGTCCTACGTCCGCCGCGGCCAATGATACGTCGCGAGTCGCGCCGTTTCACCCTCCACGCCACTTCATTATGTCAGCTGAACGATGACGCTCCTAATTCTAAGTAGTGATCGAGTTTAGCTCAGCTATCCCATAGAATACACTTACCATATTTTTTCATTCGAGTAACCCTTACTGATAAAGTAAAGTATGAAAGTTAAACAGTTCCTTGAAACTTTGATTCATATTTTAATACAAAAATTAATAAGAGGTAACTATTTTATTGGACAACACATACCTACCCGTTGTCACAGATTATATAATACTAGCATACAGTAGATGCCACATCCCATACAAAGAAACCGTGCCGAACTAACTAGCGTTTTTCGTCTGATTATGTTGATTATTTTTATAAGTACTTCGATCGCGTTCGGTTCCGTTCCACGGCTATAGATGGTGTTAGCAGCGACTTGCAAATAAAAGGGTTGTCTCAGTTCGTGACAATTTTTTTCTTTAAATAATGTGACGATTTGTTTGATAATATTTTTTTGCACGTTTTTACAGTTTCATTGTACCAAAATGTGTAACAATACAAATTTATAAAATGTAGTGGTATATGCCTTAGACATTTAAAATCGCGCCATCTACTGGCATTAATTTTAAATGATCCGTTCAAATAATCTTTGAAATGTGAATTAAGAGCCCAATATGCCAAAATTTTGTGCTTAAATGAGTTGATTAAACAAGAACATACAATTTTTATGACCAATTCCAAAAAATCTTAGTATTACACACAATTCAATAACAAATCGATGCACATCGCGCCATCTAGTGACATTTATTTGAACACAATTAATTATCTTTTAGCGCTGGGACTCCGTGCCGTTGTGTTCCAGTCAACCTACAATAAATGGGTACTTACAATTAAATACAAGTTCAAATTAAAACCAGAGAAACTCCGCAGACGAGATTTTCTAAACTCATAATTTCTATTAACTACTTACACTACCAGTCGCCTGTGACTCCGTAGTTAGTTATTGCTACTTAAAAGTAGGTCTTCAGGTAGGACGTCTGCGGCGTTTTGCTAACAAATTGAATATGATCATACATTTTTATTAGACCGTAAACGTTTGTGTGCCAAAAATATTTCGAATGCATCTTGTAAACTACTTTTTCGAAGAAATTTCTGGTTGCAATAATGATAATGGAATCGAACCTGCACCGGCGTGGCGATGCATTAGCGGCCAGTGCAGCCGATCGGTGATGCGAACAAAGGCGCTTGAAGTACCATAAGGTTTCCTGTTAAACTGAGTACTACTTCAACACCTTCCTTGTGACGACATAATGGTTATCGATCACTCACTACGCGAAGATAAGTAAGAAAAAAGACGAGAGCAAGGGCCGAGTTTCAAAGTTTAGAATGACTAAACTCCACTTTAATGTCGAAGTTTGTCAGGTTTTCAAAAGTAGAGTCTTGGTAAATACTGAGATTGATTTTTAAATTTAGAAATCAACCAGTATTTCTATGCTGTGTATTTTTAAGATAATTAAATAGAATTTCTATTCGTACAACAAAAGAAAAATGAGCATTCAGTGATAAGGAGCTATTATTAACTCGTATTTTTTGCTTTACCAAATTAATAAAAAAGATAATCCACTTCAAAGTTCAGCTTGTGAGTAAAAAGTACCTATACTAAAAGGTGACGTCACACGAAATATCAACGCACCAAATCGCTATAATGTTTTGTTTACGTCTGCCTAGCCTTTGCCCAACTAACTATGTTGGGGTCAGCTTCCAGTCTAACCGGATTTTGCTGGGTACCAGCGTTTTACATGGAGCGAAGGCAGTCGTTCCATTTATTCTGTCCCCCACAACCCAGTAACTGGGTAACAACATCACCCTTGCCCAGACTACAAATGAATGTTACCGAAAAGGCCCTATCAGATATTATAAGTTGGATGAAAAATAATGGCTTAAATATAAATATTAACAAGAAAAAAATTATAGAAATTAATTCTTATAAAACAATTAGGCTTATATATTATGTATGAAGGCGAAAAAGTAAAACAAGTTGAGGAGTTATTTTTTTTCGGACTTAAGGTAGATAAAAATCTAAATCTGAAAAGCCATGTTGATCATATCTTGACAGGTTTGTGTTTCCCTTGAAAAAGTTAAGACAAAACGTTTCTGTCGAAGCTGCTCTTTCGGCTTACCATGGTTACGTGTCATCTGTCCTAAGCTATGGACTAATTATATAGGGCAACTCGACAGATACCGACAGAGTTTCCAAGCTCCAGAACGTTGCGTCATAGTTATGAACAAGGCATGGTTCTTGGATAGTTGTGAACCTTTCTTTTAAAATTGTTTCACTGCCCTGTATTTATATAAGAGAGATCTGCATTTTTAAAAAGAAGCACATGCATTACTTTAATGAATATACAGAGGTTATGACGATCGCAACTGGTGTATCTTAAGGGTTTTAAAACAGTGCTACATACCATAAGGCGTGCCTCAAGGGTCACACTTAGGGCCTTTATTTTTCTTAGTTTTCCATAAATGATTTGGAACACAAAATTAATTCGGAATATAAACTTTTTGCTGATGACTTAAAACTATATCGAACCATACACAACGAGTCCGACATTGCTCAGCTTCAGCAGGATCTAAATAACATTCACAACAGGTGCTTACAACATGAAATGTATTTAAATGAAAGCAAGTCCAATATTGAATTTAGCAGGAAAAGGAAAACATGTCAAACTTATTATACAATTAATAATAGCCCCCTCCATGAAGTCGATACTATTGAGGACCTTGGAGTTCTAGTAGATAGCAGTTCAAGTTTGAGAGGTCAATACGACCAAATAATTAGTCGAGCATCTAAACTATCAGGTTTCATCGTCAGAGAGATGAAAATATTTAGAGAACCAATCCTGACTATTACCATCTACAACAGCGGTTTGCCCAGTATTCTGGAGTATTGTAGTGCGGTATGGAACCCATATATATTATCAGGTACACTCAGATTCCTATCTCTATCCTTAGAGCCCGTTCAAAAACGATTTCTTTCTCACCTATGTTACACTTAATAGATGTCGTAGTCTGAATTCCTATAGCACGAGGTTGAGTCATTACAAAATCCAATCTCTAGGTGCTCGTAGGAAATCATTAGATTTTGTTTCTTTTTAAATTAATTAATGGTCTGATAGATTCCCCCGAGCTCTTGGAGAAAGTAAATATTAGTATCCCACTTAGTGGTAGCCGCTTAATTAACCGAAGAACTTTTGACCTACATCATAGTCGTACTAATATAGGTAGATTTTCACCCTTATGCCGCATGCTATCTCTTGCTAATAGTATCCGTAACGAAATAGATGTCTAAGTGTACGGCCAGAGTGCATGGTATCGAGCGGGGTGTATAGTATATAATAGTAATCTTTGGTGCCGGCCGAGCGGTAGCACGTGTTTAACATGCACGCTGCACGCCCCGCCCAGCCCGACGCACGAATAGAGCGTGCACTCTGGCCGTACACTTATGCTGGTTCCGTAGCCTCAGTGAGAAGCAAGCTCAGAGATTTATTTGTATGTTTATTTAATTTTAGTTTTTTCTATTTTAATTTGTTTTTATTTGATTTGATTTTGTTTTAGTTATTAGATATTATTATAATTTTAATTACCATTTAATTTGATTTTTATTTAATATCGATTTAATTTTAATTTATTATTGATTAAATTTTAGATTTTTAATAGTTTGCTGTGATTGGATTCAATTGTGATTTAATTTAAGTTTTATTTTGATTAAATTTTGTTTTAATGTGAATTTTTGATATTTTATTATTTTCTATCAAAATTTATATTTTATTTTGTTAAATTCTTTTTATAATTTTTTAAATGATAAGTGTTTGTATAATCTGCATGTAAGATTCACGTCTAGTAGGTTTCAATTTCAAGCAGACTTTTTTTTGTATACTCGTAATATCAGTTTTGTGAATTACAAATTAAAAAAAATAACGTAACAGAATAGGGAAAAGTTAGTAGGGCAAAGTTTCGCAACCTATTGTAACATCTACCTTGTCATAAAGTTTGTTATAAGAAAAATATGTTAAATATGTATATACACATATTAAACATATTTTTCTTAATCTATAATAACTTACCAAGTGAATTTAATTTTTTTCAACACACTTGCTCATAAAGTGGCTCCAATTTTACCGCAATTAGGCACATAATGACACCTGTAATCAAACTGTGACTTTTTCATTGCTATTATTCACAAGTGAGTTATAATTTTTATTTTTTATTTAATTGGTTCAGTTGCTTTGTTCTTAAAAAAGTTACAAAAAAGATCGTGCTTAATAGTACAAATAAATTTATGTACCTATTGCTTGCTCATTTCATGCAACTTCGTATTTAAATAAATAATTTCAACTTAATTAATAAATAAAATTGTCACTCAAATATAACTTTTGTTTTCTCTGTAATAAAGAAAACTTGAAATTCCCCATTTTGTACGTGGCTAAAACGCTATCCGCGAAAAGCCAAAAAAAAAGAAACCTCATTCTAGTCTATGGCCCATCGCCATTGTTAGATACGCGCGCATAGGTTAACTGATAATTTTTTCCCGCAATTGCGAAAAATTTTTCACAACTCGTTTTCACTGTTGAAAATGATTTTTTAGTATTATTTTCTTCACAAGTGTGTTGAATAACGTCGTATGATACACGTGTGTATTGATGATTACACACTTGTACCATAATGTACTATTACAGGATAATTTATTTAAAACAAAATTGACAGAGTGGCTACTAAAGTGCTTTTTTATAGTGTTAGGGAATTTATAGAACATAGAAATAATGGTTTAATGAATCAATAATAATGGCAGCATTTAATACAAATATTTATATTTTAGTTTTGACATTTTAATTTATTTTTAGGATCTTCTTGAATTTTTGTAATTTTTTTTTAAATTTTCTAATTTTTTTATTAAATTACTTTTGTTATTTTGAGTAGGTAGATTGTAATTTAATTTTTACATATGGACAATTGTTATTTAATTTATTGTATATGCATGAATGTTGTTATGGTTTCATTTCAATTTAATTTAACGATTACCATTTTTATAAATAATTTACACGCTTTCTTGCAGGCAGAATACAGTAGGCTTTAACATCTTTCCTTCAAAACTATGTATTTCTGGCAAATAAACATTTTAATTTGATTTGACTGGTGTCAGATATCAGGTTTCTGACTATCCGTAATGACTGTCAAAAATCTTAAAATGACAGGCAGGACCAACAGATCATGCTATCCAAGGCACGTAATCTGTAAGGATCTTCGATCTTTAGAGATGGTCACCTATCCAAGGACCGACCTCGGTAAGCGTTGCTTAACCTTAATGATCGACCCGTGCGGCTGTTATTATTTAGCCAAGAGGTTTTAATTTTTTGTTTGCAAGACAAAATAAAAAAAAATCGTCCTTTATCTTTTATACTCCGTGGTTGATTTGGTCCGTCAGGTGGATTATGCGAATTTCAGATATTATATGGTAATATCTGAAGCGAGATTCTTTTCTTGCAACTGAATTTTCACCCTACTCATGAAGTACTTTTACGCATAAAATAAAAACATTTTCACATAAAAATAAACCGACTACAAAAACAAAACCCTAAAAAGTGCAAAATGACTTTCGTTTCGGAAGTCGGTGTCTTTCGTACCTCATGTTTTTTTATCGTTTTGCGGCACCGACTTCCGAAACGCAAGTTATTTATTCAAACAAACATACAAACAAACATACATACACTTATGCAATTTGGCACACGTGTTTAGAAGCCTTTATAGAGTAACATTATGTGAATATTGTGAAATTCCAACAATATTACATAAATATGTGTCGGATTGAT
The DNA here is from genome assembly GCA_945859665.1 of Anorthoa munda. Classification (NCBI taxonomy): domain Eukaryota; kingdom Metazoa; phylum Arthropoda; class Insecta; order Lepidoptera; family Noctuidae; genus Anorthoa; species Anorthoa munda. The sequence goes on along the minus strand of OX243905.1, from coordinate 13,157,402 downwards.
TACCTCCTTAAAAAGACTACTACTCAAGAAGATTCAGTTGCAAGTAGAACTCGACAAAGACTTCTACTTTTTTTTTATGTCGGTCAGGTCGAAAATTCTCAAAAAATCAGAAATAAAATCTTAACTCGCAACTATGAAAATTAGCGGCACATACATGGGGGTGATTCGGATACCCCACGATACGAGGGACCAAAGCTTTTTATTTTGGACCTCAATATTTTTGCCACCCTGTAGAATCCCCTAAGGTAGAGAAGAACGATTACTATTTAAGTACGAATGTACCATAATTATCGAATTATCCAACAGTAACGTAGCAATATTTTCCATAGATCCTATGGAAATCGAGAGAACTCCTCAATATTATAGGCGATTTTGGTATTTTCATGAACATGGTAAGCATTTGCACTCAGGAAGTATCATTTGGTGAAGTGGAATTGATGTGAAGAACATAGTTGGCCAATTGAACTCCTTATTAAGTATGTCATGGATATAAGATATCTCGAATAGTTAAACGACTATGATGAAGCAAATACATATAAATAAATGGTACTGATGAAAATGGTACCATCGACCTGATCTGATGATGAAGCCGGTAGGTAGGTACTGGAACTCCGTAATAAAACGATGTATACTTGTCATGTTTGTGATTATTGGAGTCGAAATGATATATACTTTGGCTATAAATGATTTTCATGGTAATATAAGGTACCAAAACTAAAAACAGAAGAATAAAAAACTTGTTATCAAAAAAATTTAACCAACTTCTAAAGCAAAACACTATAAAGCAAAAATTACTTTGGTTTCCGAAGTCGGTGACGAAAAACGAAAAACAATAGGTACCAAAAACACAGACTTCGGAACACAAAGTTATTTTAGCTTTGTAGTATTCTCGAGAATATAAGGTGGCATATTCTGGGGTTGAGTGAAGTCCGAAGAGAGGGGGAGGACACAATAACTCTTGAATCGGGCCAACTTATGTATTTCCGAGAGGGAGACCAGCTATCCCAAGGCAGTGTCGGGTTCCTGGTTAACAAATCCATCTGTGGCAACGTTGTGGAAGTCTCCAGTGTGTCGAACAGGGTAGCGTACCTCATAGTGAAGCTAACCGAGAGGTATAGCCTCAAGGTTGTGCAAGTCTACGCACCGACCTCGGCGCACACGGATGACGAAATGGAGGAAATGTTCGAAGACATTTACAAGGCCTTGCACTCCACCACTAAGTCCCACTACAGCGTTGTCATGGAGGATTTTAACGTTAAAGTGGGAGTACAGTATTGCAGCGAATCGGTAGCAGGATCCTACGGGTTTCGGAGCAGACATCATAGGGGGCAAATGCTTATGTCTACTTCCTAGAGAAGGAAGGGCTTTTCGTAATGAATTCCTTTTTTAAGAAACAGCCCCAATTGAAGTGGACGTGGCAAAGCCCCGACACTATGACCAAAAATGAGATAGACTTATATTCAGGGATGTCTTAGTGATCAACAGGTTTAATACCGGCAGCGATCACAGACTTGTTCGAGGCTCTCTGAATATCAACTTCAAGCTTGAGAGAACTCGTTTGATGAAGTCTAGGCTCCGTCCAAACATGCTCCAAACTATGTTAGGATCTGAAGCATTCCAGTCAGACCTGGAGAACCGGTTCGCTGTCGTGGAAAGCACAGACGACGACCAGACGCTCGACCAAATGGTACAAATCCTCAGGGAGGAAGGTACGAGATTTTGTAAGATGCGGCTTACGGGCCGGAAGTCTAAACTTTCGGAAGAGACTCTAAAGCTCATGACGGAGCGACGTGAAAATCCACCAGCCACTTCGCCAGAACAGCGGGCACTCAACAAAAACATTAGGAAACTGGTACGACACGATCTCCGATGATCCAATACGCTCTCTATAGAGAAAGCGATTGAGCAAAACCGGGGGTCAAAAGTGTTCTTCCAGCTACTTGGGAGGAGCCATCTGATGAAGCTGGCTAAATCGAGTGGGGATATCGTCGTTTCGAGGCCGAAGATTCTTTCGGAAGTTGAAAACTTCTACAGCCAACTGTACGCATCGCATGCATCTCGGCCTGATCCCGAAAATGAGGATTCTAGAGCCACCCTAACCCGCCATTTTACAGAAGACCTTCCTGAAGTACGCCAAGATGAAATCGAGGCGGCTCTCAAACAGCTTAGAAATGGAAAAGCCCCGGGCGAGGACGGGATTACAACCGAGCTCCTGAAAGCGGGAGGACGTCCGGTATTGAAGGAGCTTGGGGAGCTCTTTAACTCTGTCCTGTTCTCTGGGAGAACTCCAGTGGCGTGGCAGAGGAGCGTGATCGTTCTTTTCTTCAAAAAGGATGACAAGACCCTTTTATAGAATTACAGTCCCATATCGCTTCTTAGTCACGTTTATAAGTTGTTTTCCAGAGTCGTCAAGAATCTTCTAGCGCGAAGACTCAACCAGTTTCAGCCACCGGAGCAGGCCGGGTTCCGACGAGGATACAGCACCATAGACCACATCCACACAGTGCGGCAAATTATACAAAAGTCCGAAGAGTATAATCGGCCCCTGTGTTTTGCATTTGTGGACTATGAGAATGCTTTTGACTCCATCGAAACCTGGCCTGTTTTGGAGTCTATGCAGCGATGCCAAGTTGACTGGCGATACATCCAAGTGCTGAGATGTCTTTATGAAAACGCAACAATGACCGCCCAAAGTCGGGAGCGGCCAACTAGGCATATCTCACTGCGTCGAGGGGTTAGGCAAGGGGACGTAATCTCCCCAAAATTGTTTAGTAACGCAGTGGGACTGAGTTTAAGAAGCTGGACTGGGAAGGACGCGGCATTAATATAAACGGCGAGTACAACTCAAACTTAAGATTTGCGGGATGACATCGTCATAATGGCAGTGTCGCTGCACGACTTGCAGCAGATGCTGGATGGCCTAGCTGATTCTTCTGCACGCATCGGTCTCCGGATGAACTTGGATAAAACCCAGGTTATGTTCAATTCACACGTCACTCCGGGATCGATTGTGGTCAATGGCGGTGCTCTCAAAGTTGTTCGAGAATACGTTTACCTCGGGCAAACTCTGCAGTTTGGTAAGAACAACTTTGAGAAGAAGGCTAGCAGAAGAATACAGCTGGGCTGGACGGCGTTCGGAAAACTTCGTCGAGTCTTCTCGTCGCGCATCCCACAAAGCCTGAAGACTAAAGTCTTCAACCAGTGCGTCCTACCTGATATGACCAACGGTGCCGAGACGTGGACACTAACAATACGGCTGGTTCATCAGTTCAAAGTTGCTCAGCGAGCTATGGAAAGGGCTATGTTTGGAGTCTCTCTAAGGGATCGAATCAGAAACGAGGTGATCCGGCAGAGAACCAAAGTTGTCGACATAGCTCACAGAATAAGTAAGCTAAAGTGACAATGGGCCGGCCATATGAGTCGTAGAACCGATGATCGTTGGAGTAAATGTGTTCTTGAGTGGGGACCGCGAACTGGTAAGCGTAAGGTAGGACGCCCTCAGGCAGGCCAAATGGCGTGCAATTGGAGAGGCCTATGTCCAGCAGTGGACTGCTGTAGGCTGATGATAATGATGAGTGTTTTGCTTTAGAACTATTACTACTTACTCGTATTTTTTTTAGTAACAATTGATACAATAATCTGAATCAATCTTCAGTTACGACTTATTATTCCTTGCTCCCATTTGTACAACCGTTCTACGGTAGTTTTTATTAGTTTAAGAATACATTGGGGTCACAGTAACCTTGCGCCAAAACAACCTCCACCCTTCCTTCCTTAAGACTTTTTGTAAATGACTTTAATTTACCTAAATTTGCCTAGCGTTTTATTTCAGTTAAACAAAACCTAAATACAAACACAAATACAAAATGGGGGCGTTGGCATCTTCATTTTAGGCAGTAGCGAGGCGTGACAAAAAGCTTTGGGAACCACTGCCCTAGAGGAATACCAATATCAAGTAGTCCCAGAATAAATATGTCTTGATAGTCTTTTTGAAAATGTACTCGTATATGAAATTATTAGACCCTAGTAGGTACTATGAATTTTAAAAAACTTTTCAAAGTACCATATAACAAAAGTTTGGTACTTGCTGTCACAGCTCGCTATACGGATATGAAGAACTTCGAGCACCAAACACTGAAATCTTAGATAAGAGCTGTCGCTTTGTGGCTAATCTTTGTCACACAGTGACCTTATAGCCACATCTTAAATTCTGGAAAATTTTAAAGCTAGGTTTTAAGATTGCGCTTTTATCTACTGAAATAAGCAGAAGGGAAATACTATCCAGCTATATACGTTTTCTATACAAAAGCATTTTATAAATAAAATCCATATTATCCAAAGAAGGCAAAAATTGTTTTATTATCTTTTAAATTGTAGTAATAAATACATGAAAGATTAGCAACAGAGCGAAACAAATATACAACCAACGACATTTTCCATAAAAAATAAAAAACAAAACAACTTATAAAATTAATGCCACTTGCGCTTACAATAAAATTGAAAACAATAATAATAAAACATATTTATTATATAAAGTTTAACAGTTAAACTAAACAGGCATCCTCCTACTATTATACACGTGGAAGTTTGTGAGGATGAATGGATGGAAGTTTGTTACTCTTTCACGCAAATCTACTGAACGGTTTGATGAACTTTACAGAAATGTAGTTATTACACATCAGAATAACACATAGGTATGCTATTTTATAAAGATATTGGGAGAAATACTAATACCACGCTACCGTACGGCAGCTGGTAAAGATTTAAAGAAAAGCAGGAAATTATACATAAAAGATATGAAGTTATTATTATGAAGTATATTCATTTTCATTGTAATGTATTAAATTTATTTAAATATGTACATACTTATACCATAAACAAAAGTAAACTATACAAAATTATACTTAAACTAACTACTTATAAAATAAATAAAAATAAAAATAAAAAAGCCTTTTATTTCCCGTAGATTTTACAGTATCTATCTATGTACATATTATAACGTATTTCTAAGTAAGTTAAGTATCCATAATATAATTATTTCTTATATCTATTTATAATAATCTAAAGTCTATCTTTCTCTAGTACCTATAAATTTATATAAAAAACTGTTATTTTTAATATTTTTATTCTTAAATTAGTTCTGTAAGTTATTTTTTTTATTTTTATTTATTTTTCTTATATTTTACAGTATCTATCTATGTACATATTATAAAGTATTTCTAAGTAAGTATCCATATTATAATTATTACTTATATCTATTTATAATAATCTAAAGTCTATCTTTCTCTAGTACCTATAAATTTATATAAAGACTCTTTATATTATATTCTATAATTTAAGGTATGTAAGATGAGCTTATTACTAATATTTTACTTTTCTTAATACTATTACAGAATTTAAATTTAATCTACAAGAACCCCTCCGCGGGTGTAGGCCTCCTCCAAAGAATCCCAATGTTTTCTATCTAGGGCTGATTTCATCCAGCCTGGGCCAGCTGTTCTGGTTATTTCATCTTCCCATCTCATAAGCGGTCTACCTCTGTAGCGTTTCCCACTTGGGCCCTTCCACGATGTCACCCTTATGGTCCACCGTTCATCAGGTAATCGCGCCACATGCCCCGCCCATTTCCATTTCAGTTTTTGGGCATAACTAAGAGCATCAGTAGCTTTTGTTATGCTTCTTATTTTAGAGCTTCGTATTTTTTGTATTTTCTTTATTTTGAGCATGCTTCTTTCTAGACTCCGCTGACATGTGGTAATTTTATCTTTTATTTTTGCGCTATATTTCCAGGTTTGACATGCATAAGTTAGGCACGGCAATAGACAGCTCGTCATGACTTTAGTTTTACTCGTTACTGGCAAATTGCTTTTAAAAATCTCCTTCAGGCTCCAATACTTGTTCCATGTTTGTTGGATACGTCGTTCAATTTCTAAGTTATTGCTTTCCTTGTCGAAGCTGATTTGTTTGCCCAAGTATATGTATCTGTCCGTAAAGTTAAGTATTTCGTTGTCGACCGTTATTGTTTTTGCCATGCTGTTTGTCATCAACATTGTTTTTGTGAGATTCATCTCTAAGCCTACTTCTTTACTAGCCACATTTAGTGATTGGATCATGACTTGTAGTTGCGAGCCTGATTCCGATAGAAGCACTAAGTCGTCTGCAAAACGGAGGTGGCTAAGGTATTTCCCGTCGATGTTCAGCCCGCATCTCGTCCAATCCAGCTTTCTTATTATAGACTCTAGGATGGCAATGAACAGCTTCGGGGAGGTTGGATCGCCTTGTCTCACTCCCCTTTCAATGGGAAAGCTAGGTCCGACTTTTTCCAGTATTACTCTGCCCGTGTTGTTACTATAGATACTTTTTAATACCTGTATGTACTCATTTTCCACGCCTTGTTCTTTCAGCGTCTTCCAGATGCTTGAATGTGATACGGAATCGAAGGCTTTTTTGTAGTCTATGTAGGCGACGTAATAGCCCTTTGCTTTTCTTGGTATTTTTCAATCAATAGTTCCAGAGTGTGAATGTGGTCTATCGTCGAGAAGCTCTTCCTAAACCCGGCTTGTTCTATGGGTTGTTCCTTCTCCAAACGAATACTTATTCTTTGGTTAAGGAGAGAGGCGAATAACTTATATATACATGGCAGTAAACTTATTGGTCTGTAGTTTGAAATATCGCATGGGTCACCCTTTTTATAAATAAGTATTATATTAGATTCTGACCATTGCGTCGGTGTTTTCGAAGTTTCCAATATGCGGTTAAATAAATGAGTTAACGGTTGAGCAAGTAATAAGTGGGCCGATTTTATAGCTTCATTAGTGATGTTGTCTGAACCGGGGCTTTTATTTGTTTTTAACCCATTTATTGCTTCGACAACCTCCGTTACGACGAATGGTGTTGGTGGTTCTTTCTTTGAGTTTTCAAACATACGATACGTGTTGTTGTGATCGAAATTTTCTGGTTCCTGGGCGCTATAAAGAGTTTTGTAGAATTCTGTAGCAATCTTTATAACATCATTACGATTATTCAAAGTTCTTCCAGCGCTAATTAGGCCGTCAATCCATGTCTTATTTGTTCGTAAATCCTTAAAAGCTCTTTTAGAGCTGCCTGCCTGTACCAGATGCTTCTCAATAGTGTCTGATCTATACCTTGTGTAGTCGTATTTTATGCGCTTACATATTAGCTTGTATAACGCTGAGAGTTCATTTTTCATGGACCTAGTTTTATTTTTGGTACTTTGAAGTTCGTGTCTTCTCTTCATAAGTGCCATAGTGTTCTCTGATAAAATCTTGTGCCCTTTGGTTGTATTTTTATTTGGTATTTTAGCATCCTGTAGGCTTTGAGTGATAACTTTTACTATTTTATCGTGATAGGATTGTATTGGCATACTTTCTTGAGAGTCATGTAGATTTGGTAGGTAAGATGTAATGCATTCTTTGTACCTGATTGTTTCTTCTTCGCTCTTTAATGTAGGGATTGGGTGGCTTTTAAAACCAGCTCGGTATTTTTTTATTTTAGTTAGTGTTATTGTTGCTCTAACTGGTCTATGATCTGAAGAGAAGTTTAGATTCATTACTTCAATGTTTTGTACCATGCCAGGTCTGTTTGACAAAATGTAGTCAATCTCATTTTTATAATCACCATTAGGTGAACGCCACGTCCATCTACGGTTATGTTTTCTTTTAAAATAAGTATTTAAGATTGCTAATTTGTTTTCAAGAGCAAAGTCGATTAGCCTTTGTCCTCTTTGGTTTCTTACACCATATCCATTTAATTTCATTATCAAGTACTCGTCTGTTCTAGGTTGGCCTATTTTAGCATTTAGATCACCCATTATTATATAGAATCTATGTGCCAGGTCCAACGCCTTATACACATTTGCATAAAAAATGTCGATCTCTTCTTCTCTTGCCGATTCAGTGGGCGCATACACTTGAATGAGCGACATTTTGTTGCCATGTATATTTAGGTTTAATAATGCGACTCTATCAGAGATGAAGCTTTCTATGTTTTCCTTATGATATAAATTTATTAAAAATCCAACCCCATACTTTCCTTGTGTGAGTCCTGTATGACAGAGTATACAGTTTTCATATTCTTCTATTTTTGTTCCCATTCGCCGCGTCTCCGATAGACCAATTATATCATAGTTTATGTTCTTTAATGCTTCTGACAGTTCTAATAGACGTCCATAAGATGACAAGGTTCTGACGTTGTAGGTTAATATATATAGCTTATTTGTTGTTCCAGATGTAGAGTTTGGTATTTTTATAATTGTTGTTTTCTTTGAAGGGTTTTGGTCATAATCTTCCACGGTGACCAACCGGGTTGGAAGATGTTCTTTATTGCTTGGTTGAATTAATTCGTTTATAAAATCCGTGCTGGGGGAGGAGGGCCTTGATTGCTATATATTCTTGTATCTATTTTCATTGTCCCGCTGTGTGGTTGTGTTGTTTTCATTTTTATTAACTAAAAAGTTTAACATGCTCGGTTTCGGAACGCCTTCCGAAATACTGTTCGACCTCTGTACAGAGAAATGTGGCTTCATCGTTTGGTTCTTTCTTTTCGTTTGTGTCATATTATCACCTTTTGGATGGTAGATTTTTTCCGGTGAGGTTAACTACTTATACTATATACAAAAGAAAGGTAAAAGTAAGTAGGAAGTATATCCATTTATTTACGAAGCCAGGCAGACAGACAGACAGGTAGTCTCAAGGTAGTGTACTGGCTCCATTACTGTTCAACATTTATACCAATAACCAACCGGCGAACCCTAACACGGCCCGCTGCCCGTATGCAGGCGACCTGCATGCCTCTGATTTTGAGGAGATTGAGGTCAAGCTTTCCACCGCCCTTTCCAATCTCAGTAGTTATTATGCTGAGAACGATACCTAATCCTCCAAAAAGGCAGTCGTGCGCGTTTGATCTGCCTACTGCGCCGCCTTATATCCATCAGATGGGGAGCGGCATCCCCAGAAATTAGCAGGACTATGGCGAGCCGCATAGAAAGGTCGAAAGCTGAAAATGACCCACGCCACCCAATGCACAGTACCTCGGAGACTTAAAAGCCGAAAAAGTTACCTAGCATGCGTGGGCTCATCCCATGGTAACACCACCTCGGAGAGATGCGGCCTTTGGCGTTAGAAGCGCATGCCTCCTGAACATTACATTGGGCCATCGGAGAGCCTTCCGCCTAGGCACGAATTGCCATGACTGACCTGGTATACTCTAAACAGACTCAGCAATTAGGTCGGCCGCAGCAAAGACAACCTCATAGGTGGGAGTTCTCGGATGGTACCGATGTCTTCTGTCTATGCGGCGTCTCTGCGTAAACAATGGCCCACCTTTCGTCCTATACCGCATGCCCTGTAACCTGCACATGTGAGGACCTTATGGCTGCGTCGGCGAGGGATGTTGCCGTGGCTGAATACTGGGCAAAACATAACATTTCAACAAATCAAATGTCAAATTCAACTGGTATTTGCCATCGACACGCTAAGAAGAGAAGACTAGATTTCAGTATACAATATAAATTTTTCAATATGTTTAAGTATGTTTCGGTTTTGGTTTCGCCGAAATTGAGACGAAAGCCGAAAGTTCGGTTTCGGTTTCGGCTGAAAAACCAGTTTCGATCGGATACTAGACATTCTTATTAGTGACACTACCGTATGGTGTAATAATACCGAGGGCGAGGGGTAGGTAAAAGGATATTTGTTTTTAGCGACATTTTACGAACTTTACAGGGAAGAGCCACTTAATGATTCAAAATTTGGAAAAAAATCCTTATCAATAAAACTACTGCTCTTACTTTAATGGGGATCGGTGATCTTTACTGCAAAAAAATTCCTTAATGTTTTAGTATAAATTTCGATAAAAAACAGTTCTTTGTGAGTTCCAAGATAAATGTCGCATAATACAAAATGATCTATATCGCCTTATTTTTAGAGTAAAGAAAAATGATTCAACTTTCGACATTCTTACGGCAACAAGTGGAGAGCAAAATGTATGAAGGGACTTGTCATCTATAGTATTGCTATATCGAAAAACGCTTTATCTGCCATTCAACTGAAATTTCAGGACGAGAATAACGGCTTAAGCTCAGGTTACCTGTTTTTGTGTACAGCTTGAATTAAGTTCAAAAAAATATGGCAAATGTGATGTCGGATCATAAATCATGTTTGAGAATTATGTAAGTACTAAAACTGCATTGTCTTAAGCGCCAAAAAAGTGCTCTGTATTGTACGAAACTCGGCTCATACGATTCAGAAAAATACGCTGATGCCGGATATGTATATAACTCAATATTGCCCTAAATTTCGCTTCAAACAAATAGGCTTTCACCCCTTTACAGCGTGTGTTCGATTTCTGGCTAGGAATATAGATTTTTGAAAAATCCAATGATGCAGTAATAGTTTTCGTCAAAATAGACCCTGTGACACCTACATGAGTGCTTTTCACTTTTCGTCATAGTTTCTTAATTGGCCACCCACGCCCGCTTGTAAAACTCACCCATAATAAGATGCGCGTTAAAACACGGTAATGCATGGTTTTCAAAAAGTTTGTTTGAAAGACTTCAAACAAACTTTTTGAAAACCAACCAAACCATTCATTTGCGTCTGAATATTTACTGTAGAAGGCGCCGTTATTAAAACAAAATTACCTATTCAACATGTATTAATAGAATGTTCAGCAGTATAAAGGATATTTCCCTACGTGCCTCGCATGTCGGCTGCTTCGTACAAGCGCTTACCAAATTACCGCGACGCCGGGCCCACACGGTTTGTTATAAATAATTTAAATCGAGTGAAATAGGTGAAAGAGAACTCGTTGTCGCTCAAGAGCCAAGAGTGGCCACATGAATATTCAAGGTTCATCCCTCCCTTCTAAATATTCCTCAGGATTGAGCCCTGAGATTGACACTTGTTTCTACTTCTGGCTTCTGAGGTGACACTTTAATATGATTATGAGCGGGGAACGAACGAAGATGACTCAGGAACGCAGCTTCAATTGTTTCTCTAGATTTTCATAAAAGCAATGAATTTGCCTCTTTTTAATGACTCGCCAACTCGGAAGAGAGAGCCATTATTCTGCATAATATGCATATAATATATAATATGCATGTCGTTTCCCATAAAGTTCACGCACGTAACATGTTGAGTGCTCAACTACGATAAATTTTTCATCAACTTAGTAGGTAATATAAAATTAAACTACTTATTCTTTTCCAGTTTTATATTATTGTTTTGACTTGTTTACAGTCATTGTTATGTTATAGTATGAGCCAACACTTAAACTGCAAGATTGCAGCGACCTAGAAACAGTGCATGGAAACAACCTTACACGTGTAGCCTAAAGCGCTGACGCCGCACAGTGACGTTGGTCATACGATGCCCCTGTTTACCGGATGCAGGTGTTTTTCCAGAAATATGTAATTATGTGAACTAGCACTCATTCTGTATCTAGCATCGATCGGAATAGGAATTCTATTTTTGTTATAATTAATATTGTAATTTTACTTTAATTAAATATAGTTAAAATCATTTTGGTTTTTTTTGGGTCCTCCGACAGCGACGTACATATTTGGCGCAGTCGGTAGGATACTCGAGGCGTCTCGAGTTAAGCTAGATAGGGCTATTCTTATATCGAATACCGTCCCGCTAATTCGCTACCGCCGTCGTGAGCGATCGCGATCACCGAGTATCCTGAACAAGAACCTGACGTCCTGCGCGGAGGAGAAATCCAGACATCGATCCCAGAGGTACCAAAATGCAGCTTATGTAAGTACACTGACAATCGTTTCTGTGAGTTGCTTTCAATTCCCTTTCCTTTATCTATAGTAGTTAATTTTTAGTAGCAATCATTTTTCACCCTAAGCAATCTACACCAGAAGGGCCATCGCGCTCTAGATTAGCACGTAGGATAGATATAGACCTAAATAGAGATATCAGAGTAGATTTAGATACTACAGTTGAAACGTTAGAGAATTCATTAAGGTTAGAGAGTTTCGAACCTGTCATAATGTCCGACCCCGATTTGATTTTTAAGACCTTACGTTTAGTTCCGGATTTCGACGGTAATCCGCATATCTTACCAAGATTTATACATCTTTGCGATCAAATTGCTTCTGAGTATCTAGGAGCTAACCCCGAAAATGCGTTGGCTAAGCTATGTCTAATAAACGGCATTTTAAATAAAATAACTGGACCAGCTGCGAGAATTATAAATTCAAACGGCATATCTGAAGATTGGGATAGTATTAAAACGTGTCTTATAAATAACTTTTCTGATCAGCGAGATGAGACCGCTCTTTACAATGACCTTATGCTAGCAACTCAGGGAAACAATTCACCTCAAGAATTTTATGATCGATGCCTTAATTTATTCAGCACCATTATGACGTATGTTACTCTACACGAGAATATTCAAACAACCGTAGAGGCTAAACGTATCCTGTATCGGAAGCTAACCATGCAGGCATTTGATCGTGGTTTAAAAGAACCGCTGGGTTCACGTGTACGATGCATGCGTCCTGATAGTGTCGAAAAGGCGCTTGAATTTGTGCAAGAAGAATTGAACGTTCTTTATTTGCAAAACCGCCATGATCCGGTAACTGATAAAAAATCTAGTATGCAGTTAAATAAGCCATTGCCGATGGTTTCATCGACACACAATCCTATACATAAAACGTTCAATTTTAATGCACGAGCGGAGCCTATTGCAAATTTTTAGCCGCTTCAGACATGGAGACCGAATTATCGGGGTAATCAGTCTATCCCGTTTGGGAATGTTTCCGGAATGCCTTCGCATTCACAGCAAATGTATCGCGCGCCGATGTCGTATACGCAGCAAATGTTCCGCGCGTCTCCGCCAAATTATAACCGTTTCAACAATAATTTCCAAATGCAACCGCGAATTGCCCCTCAAAGTTCTGGCCCTAAGCCGATGAGTGGCGTTAGCCATTACGTTACTAGAGAAAAGCCAACGTTTGGCCAATCAGGAAATCGTGACTGGCGTATGAACGGAAACCCGCCGCCATCTAATTACTTTAAAACTAAAGAGATGAATATGAACGTATGCGTAGATGACGGTGGCCAACTTTATTATTATCCGGAATATTCTATTGAACCCGGTTATGATTGTTACCCGGAAAATCCTGAATATTTTAACATAGAACCAGCATATTGCGCAAATACTGATTGGAGTTATGAAAATATCGCTGTAGATTATCCAGTCGCTTCAACTAACGAATCTGAAACATCCTCATCTAAACCTGCTAGCGAGGAGGATTTTCAGAAGCGGACGAAATTAGACAAGTTAAAATAGAACTTAATTTACAGACACAAAGACAGCTTCCATACATTCAAATTTCACAACCGCCTTTAAGATTATTAATCGATACGGGCGCAAATCAGTCTTTCATTAGTCCGGAAGCCGTACAAACATTTTTCAGTAACTTTCCTTTAAATTTTGATCCCTTCGAGGTCACAAATGTACATGCTACAACAAGGAATAATTATTCTATAAATATTCCCACATTTACTGAATTTCAGGAACACGATGATATTAAATTATTTATTTACAAATTTCATGACTTCTTTGACGGGCTTATAGGGTTGGATCTACTGGAAAAATGGGAAGCTAAAATCGATCTTAAGGATAAATTGTTAATAACGCGTAATTCTACTAACTCAATTAGTATGTACAATTCGCGTAATGTAAACCTATATGAGGATGTCATACCAGCTAACTCGTCAAAAATACTGCGAGTACCGATTAATTTACATGACGGCGATGCGTTAATTTCCGAACAGACTATAGCGAATTGCATTATTAGAGATTGTATAACTACGGTAAAAAATAACCGCGGTTTTTTGGAAGTCTTTAATCCCACTTCACATGATTTGATATTTTCAATGGATCGTGCCGTACAAGCGGAGACTTATAATATTCAGTGCGAACGTACCGAACAACAATCTTATGAAATTCAGCACGCGCACGTCGAACAAATGTCAGCAAGAGCACAAGATGTTATATCGCGTTTGCGGACAGACCATCTTAATGATGAAGAACGTATTAACTTAGAAACTTTATGCGGAAATTACGCCGATATATTTTACATAGACGGAGAGGCTTTAACATTTACTAACAAAATAAAACATCGTATTCGAACCACCGATGAAGTCCCGATTCACACAAAAAGCTATCGGTATCCGTATATACATAGAAATGAGGTCAGGGATCAGATAAGCAAAATGTTAGATCAGGGCATTATTAGACCATCAGAGTCTGCATGGAGCTCGCCTATCTGGGTCGTCCCAAAAAAGGCAGACGCTTCCGGGAAAGCCAAGTGGCGGTTAGTAGTCGATTTCAGGAAGTTGAATGAGAAAACCCATGATGACAAGTATCCCATTCCGAACATCAACGACGTTTTGGATAAACTGGGGAACTGTCAATACTTTACAACTCTTGATCTTGCAAGTGGATTTTACCAGGTAGAAATGGATGCCATCGACATTCCCAAGACAGCGTTTAATGTGGAACATGGCCATTATGAGTTTTTAAGAATGCCCATGGGGTTAAAAAACGCACCATCGACATTTCAACATGGATAATGTCCTCAAGGATCTCCAAAACACGGTCTGCCTAGTATATTTAGATGATATCGCACATCCCTACAGGAACACATAATTAACCTTGAAAAAGTATTCAAAAAATTACGGGAGTCAAATTTTAAAATACAATTAGACAAGTCAGAATTTCTTAAGCTAGAAACATCTTATTTAGGACACGTTATCACAAGAGAAGGCATCAAGCCAAACCCAGATAAAATTACCGCAATACAAAACTACCCTATTCCAACTACTCCCAAGGAAATTAAACAATTCCTCGGTCTAGTTGGGTACTATAGAAAATTCATCCCGGACTTCGCCCGCGTAACAAAACCACTAACACAATGCTTAAAGAAAGGTAGAAAAGTAATAATTAACTCCGAATACACCGCCAGCTTCGAGAAATGTAAAGCCCTAATAACCAATGATCCGATTCTACAATACCCTGACTTCCATAAAGAATTCATTTTAACTACTGACGCCTCTAACGTCGCGTTAGGTGCTATCCTATCACAGGGAACGGTGGGCGCTGATAAACCTGTTTGCTACGCGTCCCGCACACTCAATGAAAGTGAAACAAACTATAGTACGATTGAAAAAGAACTTCTCGCTATAGTTTGGGCCACAAAATACTTTAGACCGTATTTGTTCGGGAGAAAATTTAAGATCATTACAGATCATAAACCACTTCAGTGGGTAATGAGTCTAAAAGAGCCCAGCTCTAGACTTACTAGGTGGAAGCTTAAACTATCCGAGTATGACTTCACTGTAATCTATAAAAAGGGTTCAAGTAACACAAACGCGGACGCCCTTTCCCGTATTCAAATACATAATGAGGAAACCTGCTCTTTAGCAGTAAATACTTCTGAACGCCCGGCTTCAATAGGTAACTCGTCCACGGTATCAGCCCACACCAGTCAGGAAAATCCCATTCTCGAGGTTCCAATTGTTGACCAACCGTTAAACAAGTTTCATAGACAGATTTGCATAACCGTAGTTGGCGATATAAAAAAACGCCCTACAGCATCCAAGCCCTTTGATACACATACCAGAACAGCCGTCCAAGTATCTCAATCTAATTTAGAATCAGATATTATAAACATTATCAAAGAATATGTAAACCCAAAAGTTCAGACCGCGTTACTTATAAATCCACCCTTGGCAATGTACGAAATCATACCTATTATTCAAGATAAATTTAAAAGCTCGGCAATGAACCTTGTTTTAGCCAAGAGGGAGGTCGAAAACGTTAAGGAATATTTAAGGCAGCAGGAGATCATTAAGCATTACCACGATGGGAAAACAAACCACCGTGGAATAAACGAATGCTACTTAGCCCTCTCCGAGCGTTACTATTGGCCAAAAATGAAAAATGAAATAACAAAATTCATCAATAATTGTACTATCTGTGGCCAAGCGAAGTATGATCGTCATCCTATAAAACAATGTTTTAATATAGAACCCCCGGCTACCAAACCATTTGAGACCGTTCATATCGATCTGTTAACAATCTACAATGAAAAATACCTAACAATTGTGGACGTATCCTCCAAATACGCACAGGCTTATTATATACGAGATGGTACAGCAGTTAGTGTCTTACAGGCATTACTGAAGTTCTGCACGCATCATGGCCTACCTTTAACTATCGTATCGGATAACGGTACGGAATTCACCAACCAACTATTTAACGAATTCGTTAACCTGCATAAAATAATCCACCATAAAACTCTGCCACATGCCCCAAATGACAATGGGATTGTGGAGCGTTTTCATTCATCTCTATTGGAACATTTACGTATCTTAAAACTAACTCATAAAGATGATGACGTAATCAACCTCGTCTCTTATGCGATCTTGGCATACAATAGCGCAATACACAGTTTTACCAAATGTCGACCATTTGATATTATAACTGGACACTTCGACCCGCGAGATCCTTTTGATGTAGATCTATCCAAACACCTCTTACAACAATATACACAGAATCATAAGGAGAAGATCAAGTTAGTTTACAACTTAATAATAATCTTCCCTCGCAAACCGTACAAAAATTGTAGAAAACCGGAACAAAACTCGCGAGCCCGAAACCGAATATCAGCCTCAACAACGCATTTTTATCAGTAACCCTTCAGCGAGTCGTCAAAAATTAGCCGCTAGGTACACCCATGATACCGTATTAGCTGACCTACCTATACATATTTATACATCCAAAAAGCGAGGTCCCGTCGCTAAAAGTCGGTTAAAAAGAGTACCTAAAAGCGCTCTATTGTTACAGGGTGCTACTGGTCCTGACTGCTCCTTTGATAGCAGCCCAGGAAACATACCAAAAGATAACACTTGAAAGCTTGGACGATGGTCCAGGAATACTCCCCTTTCGGCTTGGTGCAACTAAACTTATAACTCATTATCATACCTTCTTGCAATATATTCAAATTAAAGACATCGACCTAAATATTAAAACGTTACAGGATCAGTTAGATAACTTTAGGCAAAAGTTAGATAGCAATATGTATACGTTGTACGAGATTCAATTAGAATATCTTTCAAAAAAGCTACAAAGTGTCGTACACCAATTAGGAACCATGAAACCAGGACGTGTAAAGCGAGGTCTCATAGATGGATTAGGCTCTATTATAAAAAGTATCACAGGAAACTTAGACTATTCAGACGCGGTCAGATACGATAATACTATCAAAATCCTTCAGGAAAATGACTACAGAACCACTGAAGAATTGAATAACCACATCAGTTTCAGTAAGGAGTGGATGGCCCAGCATTCCGTTGTTATCGAGCAATTAGTAGCTAACCAAGTTAAAATTAATGAAACACTAAAATTATTACTAGATGGAAATGCTTACGAAGATTATAGCCTTATCAGATTTGCAAAATTCGGACAGTGTTTAACTATATTAACTGAAAATCTAGATGAGGTATTAAACGAGTTGGTAAGAATTGAGAACATACTAGCATTTATTCATAGCTCAAGTACACATCATTCCATGATTAGCATAGAAGTTTTACGCCATATGATTGATAGATTAGTTAAAATCTATGGTAGAGATAAGGTAATAGATTTAGAACTCAGAGAATACTATGACGTTATTAAACCAGGATATTATTATTCAGGCAGTCAAATAGTAATTATATTTAAATTCCCGATATTTGCTACAGAAACATACGATCTCTATAAATTGTCAATAGCCCCGAACAAATTTAGGCAATCCCTCATTCCCCCTTATCCTTTGATTGCAACAAGCAGGAAAGGTTACGTGTACATAGAGGCTGAATGCCCGAAGTACGACAACTGGTATCTTTGCGGAGAAAAGATGAGTCACCACCTGCGGCAAGATCCAGACTGCATACAGAAACTTATTATGGACCAGTCTCTCGATGGAAGCTGCGAAATTGTAACCACATTATTATCAAGAATAGCTATGGAAGAGTTGGATGAGAAGCATTACATCATATCATTTCCCAACACAACACAAATACACACCTTATGCGGACGAGAAGAATACACCCTATTGAATGGGAGTTACCTGGCTACTAAACCCGTGAATTGCTTCCTGTATACCCCAGAGTTCACCATCACTAATCTCAACGATCATGTGGAAGGACAACCAATCAAAATTACGAAACTAACTTACAATGCAGAAGACTACCCAGATCCAGTACAAATCAACCTCAACTCGATTGATCTTACTAAACTACACGATGCCCAGTATAAAGTAATGTCGCAGCCTCCCCTGCGAGTACAACAATCACCAGCGGAATACTTATATCATACAACGATCCCGTTTTACGTCGTATTATCCAGTACACTTGCACTTGGCACATTCATCATTCTAAGACACCGTAAGATATCAAGATCTGAAATCAAGAAGCAACCTACAGGAAATGAGACTCATGCGGAGCCTGGAGCATCTGGAGTACCGAAGACAACTTCAGCAATATTTTCTCAGTTAAAACTTCAAAAATAATTGCTGATCTGACGGTGGAGGTGTTATAGTATGAGCCAACACTTAAACTGCAAGATTGCAGCGACCTAGAAACAGTGCATGGAAACAACCTTACACGTGTAGCCTAAAGCGCTGACGCCGCACAGTGACGTTGGTCATACGATGCCCCTGTTTACCGGATGCAGGTGTTTTTCCAGAAATATGTAATTATGTGAACTAGCACTCATTCTGTATCTAGCATCGATCGGAATAGGAATTCTATTTTTGTTATAATTAATATTGTAATTTTACTTTAATTAAATATAGTTAAAATCATTTTGGTTTTTTTTGGGTCCTCCGACAGCGACGTACATATTTCCCACATTAGGAAATTCTCCTTTATCGTGGGTGTGTTTACAAACATATTAACTCTCATACACAAACAGTCAGACTCGGAACAAAAATGTGTAGGCCATACAAATGTTTGCTACTTGCGGGAATCGAACCCGCGAAACGCAACGCAGCAGTCTATCGTTTAGCCACTCAGCCCACAGCGTTGTCGGACTTTTCCAAATAATTATAAAGGTTACCAAACCCCATCATAAATCAATTTCTATAACGAATGAACACCGTAAACGGAACCCTGTAAACCATGTGTACTTACACTTATTTCGAGACGGTCATATTATTTCAGTTCACATGTGTAAAGAAACCAATTTGACCGAGAAATTGATAATCTAGTTCATAAGTTTCGTAAATAGATTCGCGTAGAAAACAATTAGGAAGTGAATGAAGGGTGGTGGGTCCTAGGCCCCGGCCGCCACGCCGGTGACGCTAGCACTCGGCGCGAGGGCGCGCGGCACGCCGGGCAGTCGCCGCCTCGCCGGGGAACGCGCATTCTTCCCCACTCCAGAATACCAATGCCATATTATTATGTGTGATCCCGGCTCCTATTGTGCAATATATATCCACCGCCCGCCTCCATTGACATCTTATTCCGTGCTCAAAAGTCCGATCACGTTTCCACGCGAATTATTCAATACGAAAATACGTTTTCAGATATTTAACCTATTCAGTCTGTTGGAAGTCTAACTTTAAAATTTTATTTGCTCTAGTGAACATTGATGCGTTATAGGAATTTAGAAAATTTCAAGTTATTCCTGTTACGCCGCTCGTATAAGAGTACCCTGCTAAGCTATGCTACGAGCTTGCTACACCGTAGGCGTTTAAGTTTTTTAAGTTACTAACTAATCTATTTTATTTTTGACCAATGCACTTTCAATCAATGGAATAATATTCAAGACCCTAAAAAGGGTTTTAGGTTATTTATTTAGGCGTAGAATTCTGAAGCTCCTTGCTACGAGCTACGCCGTAGCACATTCGTAGCGGTCGGTAGAAAGTCAAGTGTTTTGGATAAAATACCTCGTGTTATTTAGTTTATGATAAACAATTTATCTTGAAATGATTTTGCATTGCCGGTACAAAATATTATGAATTAAAATTTCAAATAATAATTGTCAAACATGCTTACGAATCGAAGTCATCGAAATGTTCGTCATAATAATTGAGAATAATAACTGTATAATTTTCAATTAATTTATCTACTTCTTCTTCGTGTGAGGACGTGGCCACTTCTGGTGTTCTGGGTGGAGGTGGTAGTGGGGAACTAAGCCACCTCTGGGAAACCTACAGGCTTCTGACTTGCCTATTTCAGACTTACATTAACTATATAAAGTCCAGCAGCCTAATTGCGTAAGTGAATTCTGCAAAGGTAACAATTCGATTCTTTCAAAGAATCAGAATCATTTCTTTCAACTTTTTCGGTATTGCGAAACTAATTTGGAAAGCTAGCGTTAGCTTGGGGCTGGTCTGTGTTAGCAAACTTACGCTTTGAGCTGTCAGCGACAAGCCCTGTGGGCTTGGCTTTGTTGATGCAGTCCTACTTTGCCTGGCTCCTTCAGAGCCCGCAAGGTGGCGTGGTCTTGAGGGAGAGCGCAACGGTCGTGTAGATCCTCAAGGCAAGTGCGGTGATTTTCCTTCTCGTGGTTGCCGCCCTGTTATTGGTCTAATTCCCTCTGAAATAGACGTAACTGAAAACACCGGGCGACGCAACGCAGGGGTGGCGAGGTCATGCCTCTGGGTGTCCACCATTGAGCAAGATGATTGACAATTGATGGATAGTAATGACCTCCCGCGTGTTTGTGCCGTGCGCGGGGACCCGTACGGAAGGATGATGGGATCCTGGTGGCTGAGCCGATGAGCGTAGGTAGTTTTAACGTCTCGGAGGCAACACTCCACTTTGGCCCGGATTTCTTCTCACACGGGAGGCCGTAGTCTAGCCAGCTACGGTCAATCGGCTGCGGGGTCCGGTCAGACGGCCCCCAGGCGAGTTCACTCCCATTGGGGGCTTGCAGACGGCGGCGCTCGCTCTCATCGCTAGTGGTAGCGGTGTGGGTTGGTGCCGTGCAGTCTCGTGAGCAACTAATGGGGGGGGGCTATATCCCTCGACTAATCCCTGGTGCTACCGTAGCATCGCCACTTGAGCACTCCATGGCGGGTGGGGATAGTCGAGGGATGAAAATTAATACCGGGATTTTTAAATGGATTTTAAAAATAAAAAAAACCACTAGGCGAAAGGACCGGCGAAAGCTGGGACTGCGCTCCAAAAGGCGGGACCGGCGAAAGCTGGGACTGCACACCAGAAGGCGGGACCGGCGCAAGCCGGGACTGCACTTTCCTTAGCAGGAACGCCCAGAGGCGAGACTGCAGTGGGATCGTCTCGAGGTGGGGCTGTGGCGGGACTGTCAAATGACGGTACTGCTGCGGCACTGTCGAGGGTCGGCACTGCTGTGGGACCACCGAAGTGCGGAACTGCAAACCAGCCCACCGGGCATAAAGGTGCTGCCAAAGCTGGCGCGATACGGGACCCTTGCGTTAGAGGTCGAATGACCTCGGACCTTGGGGCCCCGGACGCGACCTGCAAAGACAGCACCTCGTCGTCTCCAGGTGGCCGGAATGAATCAGGCTGGCTTCCAGTTGGACGATCTGGGGCGCAGAGGAAAATGCGCCAAAAGCTGAGACAGCAGGCGGCTTTAGAGGGGACTCCTACGGAGGGCCCATCAAAAAGACCGCGTGCTGCTCTCAGCGGTGACAGCGGGGACATGGCGGCCAAGAGGATGAAGACCCAAGGGCAATCGTCCTCAACCGGATCCTTTAGGGATGCGGTGGCGGCTGTGAAACTCGCTGTCATCACAGTCAAGTACCCGGAGGAGTACTTGAAGGCGGAGGACTTGGTGCCGATCCAGGAGCTCATAATTGAGAAACTGGAAGTGGCGCCAGATCCTCTGCCTGTTCTCACGGTTGCTTCCGGAGTTGTCGCGGGTGCAGTTCATGTATCCTGCGACAACTCTGAAGCAGCAAACTGGTTTCGGGGTGCCATCCACAATGTGGAACTTGGCTCCCTGAAACTCAAGGTCGTCGACGCCAAGGACCTTCCAAAGCCAGTCAAAATGGCATGGAAGAGTAGGAACTTGGCGTTGAAAGACTCTGCCCGGGCCATTCGACTGCTCCAGCGGCTTAACCCTGCCTTGAGGACGGACGACTGGAAGGTCGTGAATACTCTCACTGAGCAGACCAGCATCCGTCGTATCGTCCTTATGGACGGGGTGTCCGCTGGGGTCATCAAGGCCGCGGGCTACTCTCTTCCAGGAGGGATTGAACGTTATTCGTTCAAGCTCCTGGAAGAGGACAAGGGAGAGGTACCCACTGCGGAAGCAGGAGTGGAGCCCTCCGATGATGGTCCACCGCAATCTGAGGAGGACATCGACGAGGCCTCTGCTGACGAAGTAGCGCAGGGGGCGGAGATCCAGACCGGGGCGTCAGAGGCGGACCTCGAGGATGACATCCTTGAGGGCCTCGATACCCTGGGGATTGAGTCGCCTACTGCTCTCGAGGCGGGTGCGATGGAGGGGGAGCCTCAAAACTGAGGCACTCAACTATAAAACAAACCCATCAATTATTCAAGTTGGAAGGACTAAGGTGTGTACAAATCAATTTGCATCATTGCAGAGCCGCTACTGCCCTTCTGGCTCGGCAATTGAAGTTGAATACATATGACATTGCCTTGATACAGGAACCTTATCTGTATAAGGGGACTATAAAAGGCTTAGGTGGGACAGGAGGCATGGTGCTCTATGACTGTCCAACTAATGACGCGAGGACTTGCATCTATATCAGGGGCGGTATAGAGGCAATGCCCTTACGTACTTTCTGTTACAGGGATCTCACAACAGCTCTGATCCAAGTGGGGGCGGGAACAGAGAAAAGGAGAATTATCCTTGCCTCTGCCTACCTCCCATATGAACAAAAGGAACCAGTAACACCTCAAATCAGAAGACTGGTTGACTACGGCAACCAAGAAAATCTCGACATGATACTTGGCTGCGATGCGAATGCTCACCACGTCGTTTGGGGCAGCTCAGATGTCAACAAACGAGGCGAGGATTTGTTGGACTTTGTGGTAAGCTCTTCTTTACAAATCCTTAACGCAGGCAATAAACCTACTTTCAGGACCTCTGCGAGAACTGAAGTTATTGACCTGACACTGGCTTCAAACAGGGCCAGCGCTCATATTGAAAATTGGCATGTATCGGACGAAATCTCTCTGTCTGACCATAATTATATATGCTTTAGGTTTAGGACGGCGGGAGAAGCCGAAACTAGACGAAGGAGAAACCCAAGGCATACAAATTGGGACTCATACAGGAGGGACCTTAAAGTAAATCTAGGGAGCCCTAAAGGTAAGCTTAATTCCATACTGGATATAGAATTCGAAGCGGACAGAATCAAGGCGGGCACCATCGGCGCATGGGAAGATAACTGCCCAGAGAAAAAGGCCTTTTGCAAAAAGGTACCATGGTGGACTCCTGAACTAGTCAAAATACGTCAGGAAACACGACAGGCCTTTAATGATGCAAAAGCCAGGAAGGATTTTTCTGGCTATCAAAGCATGTTAACGAGGTATAACACGGCGGTACGCAAGGCCAAAAGAACTAACTGGCGACAGCATTGCACCTCCATCGAAACTCTGCCAAGTGGAATGAGGTTGTGCAAAGCAATGTTCATGACTAAGACAAACCCACTATCATCTGTAAAGGATGAGAATGGGTGTCTCACGGAAACTGGACAGGACACTCTGGGTGTGATGTTTAGGACCCACTTCCCGGAATGTATACTGCGCAATAGCGATGAAGAGGAACCAGTCACAAGGGACGAGCTCACAAGGCACACGTCCAAAAGTAACTGGCTCACGGCAAAGAAAGTGGTAGATGAAAATAAACTGAAGCTGGCCATAGCGGGCTTCCAGCCTCTCAAATCCCCTGATCCGGATGGCATCTACCCAATACTATTGCAAGAAGGGGCATCTGTTTTGGTACCCCATTTGAGTAAGCTCTACAGAGCTTGCATAGCCTTTGGGTACGTACCCAAGGCATGGAGGGAGGTCAAAGTCACTTTTATACCGAAGGTGGGTAGACCGACTTATGAAGAAGCTAAAGCTTACAGGCCCATCAGTCTATCATCCTTTCTCTTAAAAGCTCTGGAGAAACTGGTAGACAGGTATCTAAGAGAGGGACCACTGAAAGTATTCCCTCTACATAAACTACAGTGCGCCTACAGCCCGGGCAAATCTACGGAAACGGCATTGCACTTTGTTGCGAGTCGAGCCGAGGCTGCGCTAGAGGGACAAGAGATTTGTGTCGGGGCTTTCCTCGACATAGAGGGAGCCTTCGACAAAACAACATTTGAGTCCATACGCATTGCTGCAAAGGAACATGGCATCAACGATACCACGTGCAACTGGATTGACTATATGCTGAGAAGCAGAATAGTCAGATCGGAACTGATGGGAGACAGACTTAGTGCAAAAACAACAAGAGGTTGCCCGCAAGGCGGGGTGCTGTCACCATTATTGTGGTGCTTGGTAGTAGACTCGCTACTTACCAAACTCAATACCGGACCATTCTACACAGTAGGCTATGCAGATGACATAGCAATAATGGTCAATGGTAAATTCCCGAACATAGTGTCTGGATTATTACAACAGGCATTGAGGATGACAGAGGAATGGTGTACAAAGAACCACCTCTCTATCAACCCAAGCAAAGCAGTCATTGTTCCATTTACGAGGAAGAGACAACTAGAACACCTAGGAGAGCTCTCCCTCAATGGAATAAAGCTGCCCTGGTCCACCGAAGTTAAATATCTGGGCGTAACGCTTGATAAAGAACTCAGGTGGAAAACTCATGTGGAAAATATAACGACAAAGGCCTTACGAGCGTTCGGCATGTGTCGTTCCACCTACGGTAAAACTTGGGGGTTAAAGCCCAAAGTGATACGATGGCTGTACCGGACAATGATAATACCTTTTATCACATACGGCAGCCTAGTGTGGTGGCCAAGAACAAAGCTTGCTTCGTGCAAAGCGCCACTCACCAGGTTACAAAGAACAGTGTGTCTCGGCATCACAGGTGCTTTCAGGACAACACCAACGGCAGCGATTGAGAGATACCTCAATATCCCTCCTCTGCATATGATGGTTGAATTCGAGGCAAGGAAGAAATTACATCGTCTTGCTGTTGCTGGACTATGGGATGCCTCTAAGCCAAAGACTAGCCATACAAAGTTCGATGAGAATGAAGGCCTGGATCGGGTAACAAGCATGTTATCCGATAAAATGCAAACTAAATTTGTGTTTGAAAGGTCTTTTAAGGTCCAAATCCCTACAATAGAGGACTGGAAGAAGGGACTCGATCCACCAGAACAAGACAGTCTGGTGTGGTACACTGATGGATCCAAAATGGAATCAGGTACAGGAGCGGGCATATACGCAAAAGGTTACAAATGTAGCAAAAGCTTAGGGAAGATGGCAACTGTATTCCAAGCGGAAACATTTGCCATAATAACCTGTGCTCAAGAGAATATAGGTAGAGGAACCCGAGGTAAATCCATATATATTCTTAGTGACAGTCAGGCTGCAATCAAAGCCATGGCATCCTACAAAGTGGACTCCGGGCTCATTCTGGATGCCATCCAGGCCCTAAACAGGCTTGGGAAGCACAACAGGGTGAGACTGATGTGGGTCCCTGGGCACAAAGGAATCCATGGTAACGAAGTGGCTGATGAACTGGCAAGAGAGGGCTCAGCAAATGAATTTGTGGGTCCAGAACCATGTGTAGGCGTTTCGACGTATCTCGTAAAAGCCGCATTTAGGGAGTTTGCAGATCACAGACAACAAACTTATTGGCTGTCTAACACTGGTCTGCAACACTCCAAGAAATTCCTAGGCTCTACGTTCAAAGCCCGGGAATGCATTTGGAACATGAGCAGGGGGCAAATCCGCTACCTGCTTGGGGCCTTTACTGGGCACTTTGGAACCAACGACATGCTCATGAAGATGGGTTTAACTACGACTCCCGTGTGCAGGTTGTGTGGGGAACATACGGAACGCATGGAGCACCTTCTGTGCACATGCGATGCACTGGCTGGTAAGCGAATGGGTCTCCTAGGGGTTGGATACCCAAAACCAGAAGACTATAGGCTCATATCTCCTAGTCTCGTTGTAAAACTCATGAAAACGGTTTTCAACGAGATTGGGGGGGAGTAAGTTATCTAGGGGACCACAATAGATGGGTCGAAGTGTCCGAGATGTTCTCGGCCCCTCCATAAGATAAGATAAGATAGCGTTAGCTTTCCAAATCCTCCTTTGAGTTGAACACAGACTACTTAGAGATACTACGGAGTTAAAGATATATGACATTTGCATTACACAATACCAATAGTGAAGTTTTATCTCGATTCTTCCGCATTCATTCATTCTTTTATAATCAATTCTACGTCAAAATATTGGTAATGAAAGGAGCATAACCTTTCCGTTTCAGAGTGTAATATGCAATACGAAAAGTCGTTTTTGGGAAGGTTCCGACTTGTTTGCTTTGCAGAATTCACTTAGGTACTCAATTAGGCTGCAGGTTTCCTCAAGATGTTTTCCTTCCCCGTTGCCTGTGATGTCCATGGAAGATAAACTGAGAAAGTACTTACGAATTTGAAAAAGTCGCTTTGTTAGACTGCTTTGTTCGCCGAATTTGAACCTACGACCTCAGACATAAGATGCGAGGTCTCAGTCACTGGGCGACCACGACTATGTGACATATTATGCTCATGTTCAAGATAAGTATATGACTTGTAGTTATTTTATTAAATAATATAAATTACAACTAAATGATGACGATGGATTTGAAGATAAGCTCAGATTTTCATGAAAAATAAACCTTCAAAATGGACATTTAGAAAACTATGTATTTCCTCCTCCTAGATCTAAGTACTTAATCATCATAATCAATACATAATAATCAATCTGTGAAAAAATCGTTTCCAAAAAAATATCCAGGGTGTTAAAGGAAAACCAATAGAACCCATTTCTAGCATCTTTGAATTTTTGTCTCATTTCAGATTCTCCGCGGAAGAATGACCATAGAAAATAACTGGGTAGGCTTAGGGTAAGCAGGTAGGTAAGTAGGGTAAACGGTTTACAGGAGCGAATGCCGCGGGCACAGCTAGTATATAAAGTATTCCTTGCTATGCGGTACGTTCGTAGACGTACACAGCTGGATGTTACAAGTATGACCACTTGTAGATTGACTGCACCGAATTCAGTAAACAAAAAGCTGGATGTTTTAGTTACAAATAGTCTGTTTCAAGTTTGTTTTGTGCCACTACTGAATTCAGTCAGTGATATCATGCAATACTTTTTTAGGACATTCATATAATTAATTACAAATATCTCCATAAACAGGACGTAGTGTAATTTACTTGCGGTACGTGGTGCCTAGCGTCTTGTATATGATGCTGACCGACACTAAAACAATTTAAGCGCTCCTTCCATAATCGAATCTCCTCCCAGCTCCTCGAGGGCCGCATTCCGCCACAATTATTGAGCACAAATTCGGTTACGGTGGTGACACTTTTATTTTATTAAGGACGTATTTATAAGGCATTGAGTATCTTTTGCCGTTTACCCAAAACTTATATAAGAAAAGAAAATTTGACTTTAACTTAAAGTATGGTCTAATTCTTTTACAAATGCTTTCATCATTATCATCTGCCTAGCCTTTTCCCAACTGTATTGGGGTCGGCTTCCAGTCTTACCGGATTTAGCAGAGTACCAGTATTTACCCGACTGCTGAAGGAGGGTAATGTGTTAATCAGTCTATGTATGTATGTATGTTTGTTCCTATGTGGCGTTCTAGAGACCAAACGCGTTGGCCGATTTTGATGATTCTTACGTCAATCGATTCGTTTTAATACTGCGAGTGTCACTGGCTACATTAAAATTGGAAAAAACAAAAATGGCGGCTTTTGAACGCCATTTTGAGGGTTTTTTTTTTTTTTTACTTTGAGCGACTGCCTATCTGACCTCCACAATCTGTGTGACAAGATACCCCTTGGCTAGACTGGTGTCAGATCTCAGGCTTCTGATAACTACCCGAAACGACTGTCAAAGATCTTCAACTGACGGGACCAACGGTTTTCCTAGGCACGGAGGAAACTAGTTATGTAAAGATGGTCACCCATCCACGGACCGACCTCGGCAAGCGTTGCTTAACCTTGAAAATTTATATTTTCGTTATTATTTAGCCTTCCAAACGCTTCATCTCTAAGAATTTCTCCAGCATCATATTCGTTTATTAGTACGAAGTTCACATTCAGTAACATCCATAAACCCGTTTTGTTTGCAAAGTTACAATTTTATTTTCAAAGCAAAATGTGTTCGACTGTCGACGATTTATTGAACTTATTGTGCCATCCATCCCGACTGCGTTCAATCGCAACTGCAAGTCGAGAAGAAAAAACCATTTGTGGCGAATGACCTAAATGTTACCAGATGGAAGATAGAGACTAGATCGAAATCATAGTCTATGATGTAAAGGTACCTTATTTACAGCGTTTATTCAGGTTCGTTGTTTTTACAAGCTTTTAATTAACTTGCAATGTATGTAAATGTGTTCGGGTCAAATCTGGCAACTGAATTTTAAAGCAGTTATCCTCCACCGATTAAGATGAAATTTTGTATACACGTTTAGTTTGGATGACAATGCATGGTTAGATAAGTAACGTCATTCAATATCAAATATGGCGGACGGCCCTAGATGGTGGACTAGTTATTTTTTGTGCACTGCCATGATATGGGTATCAAATGAAAGGGTTTGCTGAGAAGAATACGAAAAAAGTTGTTTTAAAAAAATATCTTTTATTTAATAAATTATTTTATAAAGGGACTATTCATTGTTAGGTTGAACATCTAACCGTGATTAAGTATGCACTGAGTGGTGATATATTATTACATCTTTGTAGTGTGTTAGAATTATTCCGACGGTGAAATACTTAATACATTATGGACGAACCAGTTTTTTTTTCATCCTAGATCAATTGTCATTTACTTTATTTGTAGCCAATTCACGGAGATGACCAATATCTACCTACCTAAAAAAAACATCTACAAAATCGACCTTCGGTAAACTATTGTATCAATGTAACGTACTACAAGGCTATTAAAATTGATTATTGATCGTTGTGTCACAAAATCTATTGTTTGTAATGAGCAATTACCCTAAGTATTATTATGACGTTTCAATTAAAAACGCTGCGCTTAAGAACTATGGCGAGCGAGTCTCAGGCGACCGACATCTAAGGCAGGCGTTCAATAAATATCGAGGAAATAAAAGGTGAACTCGTTGTGGGAGAGAAAATAGACTCGTTGAAATCTAATTTCGCGTAACCATAACGGGCAGCACTTGAGAACGATGAGCCATCCGCGACAGACGCCCGGCTCATATCAATTTCTTAATTGAGCCGCGGCTTCTTCGCTCCAACGCTTCTCCTGAAAACCTCATTGCCTCCGCCGCGGTTCACTGCCACCCACCCGAGCATTCTTCATAACATAACTAAGCATAGCTGGCTATAAAGAAATTCTGCGAACTTTTCACTCAACACAGAAATCTTGACTATACCTACCTACGTAGTATAGATAGCTTGTTTTATTTTATAAGAGGGGCTGGTTAGAACTCAGTTTACTCGTTGCCATTTATTTACAGTATTGTTTGTAAATCACACAGTCATTATACTAATATTCATAACTATGTACAGACCTTTAATTATAATTACCTTATTTCGCAATCGAAACCTACAATATTCACAATATGAATAACTGAATAACTTAAACACGATAAGTTAGATATGATTACGAATTCTAAAATTATCCATAGACGCAATAAACACAACATATACCTACTCCTATAATCTAATGTATCTACCACTTACTTACTACGTACTTAGTTACTATTTAAAAAAAATATGTTTGTTTTTGCGCTATGAGGCTGGTATTTCAACATCGGTAGGTTTAGAAGGTTTCTCCATGCTAGTTGGGTTGGTCAAAGAATATGGTCCTTCATTGCATTTGGGGCCTTCACAGGAGTAGTTGTCAAATTCGCAGTACTCCCCCATCACCATCTGTAAGAAGCAAACACACCATGGTTTTAAATAAAATTAGAAAATAATGAGATTTTGTGGAACATTGAATTTTACCAAGTTATGTTTATTGTAGTTTTGGGGCCTTTTGTACACTGAACACACACACAATTTGGAATTCGTAGGTAGGTAATGTTATTAAATAGTTGTTAAATTCACCTTCTTACTAATAAACACGGAATAAAGTTATACCAGGAATAACAAAGTTATCCCTTTGTTATTCCTGGTATAAGTTTATTCCGTGTTTATTAGTAAGAGGGTAAGTGAATAGAGCACAGTTCGTGATACCATCCATCTCACATTACCTTGGTCGGCACATTAGTATCGGGGATATTGCAGAAGCACTGGCCACACACGCAGGTGCCTCTGCCGGAACACTGTAGGCCTTCAGTGACGCCTGGCGGGTAGCAGTTTCGCCCCACATCGCCTTTGTTGCAGGAACACTCTGAATTCTCCTCGTAACTCACTGTAACAGTGTTATAAATACTCACAATGGATATTTGTATCTCTGAATTTGCTGCAAGAACCTGCGCAGTAGCTATTTTTTTGTCAATGTTTAAGGTGAAGATAGCATTGTATAACTGTCTCTTTTACTCGCTTACGTTTGTCGCATCGTACTATATGCAATATACTCGATGACAAACTGTTTCTTGCACAATGGTTGGCAGAGCCAACTTCAGACACACAAAGATCCGTTGTTGTGACTATTATACGGATATTACAGGTAAGCTACATCATTTCATGCCAAGTTACATGGACATCTCTTTCTCTTGTGAAAGCAAGGACCTATCTAGATATTTACTAAACATATTTAGCTAAATATAGGTACCTATTTTACTAAGTATAGGTTCACGTTCATCGCTAAATTTACTAGAATAATTATGATCAAATAAATCTGTCAAAACTCACAGCCGTAATCTACGTGAACAATGGTGTTATTGGAGCAGAAATCCCCAAACTTCGGCAGGGTCTTTGAGAAGCATTTGTTTTCCGTTGGGCACCATGAACATTGAGGCAACTTTAAACATTCGAAACACGACTTTTTGACACTGCATACTAAGCGTTCATCCATGGTGAAGGCATGTCGAGCACTTACTACTACGAAAGTAAAACAAAAGAGGTAAAAAATCGAGAAGTTAAACATTGTTATTGTAAAACCTCAGTACTGTGTAATCTAGAGTACGGCACAGTCTCTACTAGTTACTTGTACTAGCTATGCGTATGTCGAGTTAAAGATATCTGCTTAGCCATGACTTGTAATACGCATTTATATCGCGAGAGATAACCTTTAGTTCTGTGTAAATTATTAATGCCCCCGTTTCATATCGATACAAACATCTATTAGTTTGATATTCTAATACGTTTGAAGGTGAAGTATTGAATGTAATCAGAACAAATGCTCCAGTTATTAAAAATTGCTATCTACCTACCTAAATTGAGAGGCTTTCAATGTACTTAGGTACGTCATTGTTCGATATCATATAGAAATATCATATACCTACCTTTACCTTTACCTACGAATCCTTAGAAGGTAAGGACTTCAAGTCTTGTAAAAAGGTTAGAAAATTGAGGAGAACGCAGCTAAGAGCTAATTTGTTTAAATTTTACTTGTGTTCATCTATATATATATATACTAGCTGACCCGACGAACTTTGTTTTACCATAAAAAACACCAAACATTCATCTATCCTACCCTACCTACCTTACCTACCCTACCCTACCCTACCTACCTTACCCTACCTACCCTACCCTATCTATGTAGGTAAGGCACCAACTTGTTTTTTTTTTTGATGCCGTGACCAAGGGAAATAGGGATTCATTTTTATATATATAGATATAATATAAAAGCGAAAGGTCACTCATTCACCTATCACAAAATATCGAAAACCGCTTAAAGTATAAAGATGAAATTTGGCAGGGTAGTTAGTAAAAGTCCGCTAAGAACGGATTTTGCGACAGCGCCGGATTCTAACCCTCTTACAAATAAACGCGGAATAAAGTTATACCAAGTATAAACCTATGAAAATGTATGGTTATTCCTTTGTTATACCTGGTATAACTTTATTCCGTGTTTATTTGTAAGAGGGTAAGGGTCTAAGGGCTCTCGCAAGTTTGTATGAAACTCCTTAATTTTTTGAGCTACTAACTTAAAAGTTGGCAGGGAGGGGGTTTATAGTTAGTAGACGTCCGCTAAGATGGGATATTGCGACATGGCCGGATTAAGGAGGTCTAATAGCTCTCGCAAGTTTGTATGAAACTCCTTAATTTTTTGAGCTACTAACTTAAAAGTTGGCAGGGAAGGGGGTTATAGTTAGTAGACGTCCGCTAAGATGGGATATTGCGACATGGCCGGATTAAGGAGGTCTAATAGCTCTCGCAAGTTTGTATGAAACTTCTTCATTTTTTGAGCTACAAATTTAAAATTTGGCAGGGAGGTATTTAATAGTTGGTAGACGTCCGCTAAGAACGGATTTTAGTCAGGGCCGGATTAAAGAGGTCTAAGCACTCTCGCAAGTTTGTATGAAAGTTAAGATACCTATTTAATTGTACTACTGTCCTGAAATTTAGCAAGTCTAGAGATTATGAGTAGGAGACATAAGCTAAGAAATAATTTTGTGATACTCTATTTTGTTTTTCTAATTGGTCCTTAAAAAAATCCTTAAAAAGTTTTGCTAAGTGTGATAGGCTTTTTTGTTGACTGAAATATAAAAATAGTAGCGTTAAACATCATTAAACTTTATCCCTCTTACAAATAACCGCGGAATAAAGTTATACCTGGTATAACAAAGGAATAACCATACATTTTCATAGGTTTATACTTGGTATAACTTTATTCCGCGTTTATTTGTAAGAGGGTATATCTTCATAACCAAGCGGACGAAGTCGCGGGCGACAGCTAGTATTTAATAAATATTTCGCCAAACAATTAGGAATTAGAAACACCGAAGTATTAGTCGACCGTTGTTGTTAACTGTACCTACCTATAGGTACTCACATAGAGAAAAGTTTGCAATAGGTACCTACTGATGCATGGAAATTGGAAATAAACGAGTAGGTTGGCCGGCTGCTCGGGGACCGCGCAAAAATAGAATTTTTAAAACTCCAAAGAATACAGATTCATTCATAAAAGTGACTGGGGGCACATGCACAAAGCGAGAACTCTGAAACAAAATCATTAAAATACTCGTAGATTTTCTTTTTCATCTAATTCAGTGAAAACATTCATTCAGAATCGTGCTTTGCTTTGTAAGAGTTTTAATTAGAGAAATAAATAAATTTCATTTCCTTTTATCAAATAAATGTAGGTAACAAGGTGGTTCCATTTCTAAGTGAGAATGAGGTTTCTCGTCTTTTTAGGGTTCCGTACCCAAAGGGTAAAAACGGGACCCTATTACTAAGACTTCGCGATCCGTCTGTCTGTCTGTCCGTCTGTCACCAGGCTGTATCTCATGAACCGTGACAGCTAGACAGTTGAAATTTCACAGATGATGTATTTCTGTTGCCGTTATAACAACAAATACTAAAAACAGAACAAAATAAATATTTAAGTGGAGCTCCCATACAACAAACGTGATATTTTTGCCGTTTTTTTGCTATAGTGGTACGAAATCCTTCGTGCGCTAGTCCGACTCGCACTTGGCCAATTTAGTTTTTTGTATGGTTGTTACGCGATTACTCCGTCAATTATGGACTGATTTTGAAAAATCGAGAGATCTTCCCAAATTTTATAGGCTTAGGTACTTATAGCGATTTTGGTATTTTCATCAACATGGCAAGCATTTGCATTCAGATAATATCATTGGGTGAAGTGGAACTGATGAAGAAGACGGTCACTGGAACTAGTCAATGATAAT
The DNA here is from genome assembly GCA_945859665.1 of Anorthoa munda. Lineage (NCBI taxonomy): Eukaryota > Metazoa > Arthropoda > Insecta > Lepidoptera > Noctuidae > Anorthoa > Anorthoa munda. The sequence goes on along the minus strand of OX243905.1, from coordinate 13,123,418 downwards.
AGGTATAGGATATCTCGAATACTTCAATGACTGTGATTAAGCAAATTTAAATATATCGTTCTAATGAAAATGGCACCATCGAACTGATCTAGTGTTGAAGCCGGAAGGTAGGCACCGGAACTCCGTAATAAAACAATAGTATCCCAGTCGTGTTTAGGATTGTTAGAATTGTTACGAGTATGAGAAGCCCTCTGGCTATAAATGATTTTCATGGTATAAGAAAGTAAAACGAAAATAATAAAAACTCTCACAAAAAAATTAAACCGTCTTACACTGTGCATTTTACCTAGTTGTAGCCACGAACCTATTTTCGAGAATTACGGGTTATAAAAGCAATCCTTTTTCTAAGTTTAAATTACGTCTTAAGATGAAAGTCTTGTAACAAGAAACTTTAAATATAATAGGTAATTATATTAATCCTTAAACCTTCTCTTATCTTATTGCGAAAACTCAAGCGGAAGCTTCAACTTCCGAATGTACTGGTCCATCCCAGTTCATTTCAAATCCCTTTCACACGGGAAGTCGGGATGCCGTAGCCGGGTCGGTACCGGATCGCGGGACGGTCTATGGAAAGGTTCAATATGATGAAAGCTTTCACACGTACCGATAGATTATACCCGCAGCCTAATTGCGTAAGTGAATTCTGCAAAGCAAACAAGTCGGAACCTTCCCAAAAACAACTTTACGTATTGCATATTACACTCTGAAAAGGAAAGGTTATGCTCCTTTCCATTACCAATATTTTGACGTAGAATTGATTGTAAAGGATGAACGAAAGCGGAAGAATCGAGATAAAACTTCACTATTGGTATGGTGTAATGAAATTATGTCCTAATGATTTGGAAATAATCATGCATGAGGAGCTCGTGGCTAAATAATAACAGCCGCACGGGTCGATCTTCAAGGTTAAGCAACGCTTGACGAGGTCGGTCTGTGGATGGGTGACCATTTCAACATACCGAGTTTCCTCCGTGCCTCGGAAAGCACGTTAAGCCGTTGGTCCTGGCTGTCATTTGAAAATCTTTGACAGTCGTTACGAGTAGTCAGAATAGCTTGAGATCTGTCTCCAGTCTAGCCAAGGCGTTCCGTGTTACCTAGTTACTGGGTTGTGGAGGTCAGATAGGCAGTCGCTCCATATAAAACACTGGTACTCAGCAGCTGAATCCAGTTAGACTAGAAGCCGACCCCAATATAGTTGGGAAAAGACTAGGCAGATTTATTGATTTGGAAATAAATCATTCGAGTTTGATGAAACATAACGCTGTAGATGAACTTCAACTCAAAGGAGGATGTTTGTACTCTTTCCAAATTAGCTTCACTATACCGAAAAAGTTAAAAGAAATGATTCTAATTCTTTGAAGGAATCGACTTGTTTGCTTTGCAGAATTCACTTACGCAATAAGGCTGCCGGTTAACCTACCGTCGCCACCAGATATCGTTTACATACCTATACGTCTGAAAATTGACTGTTACTCCTGTTGAAATTCACAGCTGGTAAATTTTACTGTACTGGCAATCTGAGTTTTACTGGACATACACTTGAGTGGCATAATGGCATTATCTAACAACTATTACTACTTAGGAATAAAACACTCTGACCGTTTGTTTGCTATATAAAAACATAAAAACCGACCAAGTGCGTGTCGTACTTCGCATATTTAGGTTCCGTACCAAACAGCAATTTTAAGTTGGTTGCAATACGAAAAAACTGCCCAAGTGCGAGTTAGACCTGTGCAAGAAGGGTTCCGTATGTACCATTATCGCAAAAGGGAAAAAAAGTCACATTTGTTGTATGGGATCCCCACTTAAATGTTTATTTTATGTTTTTTTAGTATTTGTTGTTATAGCAGCAACAGAAATACATCATCTGTGAAAATTTTAACTGTCTAGCTAACACGGTTCATGAGATACAACCTGGTTACAGACAGACAGACGGACAATGGAGTCTTAGAAATAGGGTCTTTTTACCCTTTGGGTACGGATGACGGAACCTTAAAAATGAGGGAATTTCTTGAAAAATCTGATTTATCAATATATTGGTATTTTTTTTGTAAAATATACGTAATAAGAAACATTATCACTAAATTTCAAGTTCATAGGTCAATGGGAAGTTAAAAATTCTAGGGAACAAAATTTTGTAAAAAAGAAATTGGGTTTGTTTGCTTCTCATTCCTTTGTTTTCTAATATTTTTTAAAACGACAAATACAATATTTATCTACGCAACGAGCTCTAAACAACGATACACCACTCGACGCCCCCCTTTTGATATATGTTAAGGGGGCCATAAACAAACTCGGTTTTGTTTGATTTTCTAAGGCCCCCTGCCTTAGAAAATCAAACAAAACCGAGTTTGTTTGTCAAACCTGCCATTAGTATTAGAGTTTGACTAACAACAGAAACCGGCCACGGTGACAAAGACAAAAAATAATCTTTTGTCCTTATTATTTACATGGAGCTGCCAATTAGCCATCTCGCTCTATCAATCAAGCTCATTTTAAGGCTTAATCTATAGGTACTTTATCTAAGAACAAAACCGAGTTTGTTTGTCAAACCTGCGATATGACGTAAGGCTTAAACAGATTCGTATGATTGGTGTATCCCGCACCACGTCACAACACAGTAATGTGAGTAATGTCACAGTATAAATATGGACGAACAGTACGGAAACTACCTACAGACGCTCGAAAGACTAGAAACGGCACACTCACACACACATGCGCATCGACGAGACCCCTAAGCAGCCCGCACTACTGACAGCATCGCGAAAACTGCTTAGAGGTCTCGTCGATGCGCATGTTTTTGTGTGAGTGTGCCGTTTCGAGCGTTTGTAGTTATAGTCCTCGCCGCAAGAAGTTTGTCTTGGCCGCCCTGAAGTTGGTTTACCGGATGCGCGAGGCACGAAACGGTCGACGATGTAACACGCTTGCCTAGAAGTAACCTATTCACTCTTGACTTAAAGACCCCGAGGTTGTAGCTAGAGTCTGGCACGAAACGAACGAAAGCGTGATCTGAGGTATTTCCAAAGTTTTAATATGGCAACAATATTAAGCTGTCAAAGGTACGTCAAAGTCTGTGATTGTGATTGTTAGTATGACTTGGTAATCTTGATCCATGTTGGCTGATTGTTATATATTTACGATATGATGATACATTTTTAGCCGCGTTTTTCAGATCACGCTTTCGTTGGCCAGACTCTATCTGGAAACACAGACTCCGGCAGGGAATTCCACTCCTTAGCTGAACGCATAATGAAAGTATTTCCAAAACGTTTAGTGCGTATGGGTGGGATGTCCACCATGTACTACTACTTTACTACTGCGCAGCCATTGTAGCCAACTTCAGGGCGGCCAAGATGTTTTGCGAGAACTATAGTTTCCGTACTGTTTGTCCATATTTATACTGTGGCAAAATGTAGGCAGCATAACTTAGATTAAGTACCTATAGATTAAGCCTTAAAATAAGCTTGATTGATAGAGCGAGATGGCTAATTGGCAGCTCCATGTAAATAATAAGGACAAAAGATTATTTTTTGTCTTTGTCACCATGGCCGGTTTCTGTTGTTTGTCAAACTCTAATACAATGGCAGGTTTGACAAACAAACTCGGTTTTGTTTGATTTTGTGGTATTATGTGTTAATTGAGACAAGGAATTTGGGTTATTTATAGATAATAAGTGTCAGTGCGATGGTGGGTTGTAGTGTTCTTGTTGTAACACCAGAACTAACTATTGCTGTCTCATGTGCGGCCACGCCAGTGCTTAATCTATAGGTACTTTATCTAAGCAGCATATCGGAACGCCAAAAAATCGGAACGGATCGCTCGGATTAATGTCAAACTTGTCAAAGTCAGTAGAGAGAGTCAAATGTCAATCAAGTCAACAAAAGGCGAGGTTATGAAATTGAGTTTTATTTTCCAGATTGTCATCTATCTATATTAAATACGTGCCGTTAAATGAAATGTTGTAAATAAAATGGAGAATTATAGCAAAGGCAAAAATGTAGAAGAGGAACTAGAACGCGATAAAATACCTATTAAGGACTTACCCGAGAATTTCCTATGGATGCAAGTGAGTTAATGAGTGTTTACTGTTTATTCTTGAAAAGTTTAAACCATTAATTAAGGTAGAGTAATACAAATATCCTGTGAGCTATATGCTATATAAATGATACTGAACTACATAACAATAATAATTACCATGGTATTTATTGACATTGCACAATCTTAGTAATGTATATGTACGAAAATACCCTTATTTTTGTATGTTTATTTAAGGTGAAAGGTGGAAGCAAAATGGCAAACTTGCTATCCCATGCATCAGGTATCTTTGAAGACAAAGCAGCCACTGCAGTTGTCTGGAGTGGGGCAGGCGCTGCTATCTCCAAAGCCATATCATGTGCAGAAATACTAAAGAGGCAGTTTTCAATTGAACATCAAATAACAAAACTATCCTATAAAACGTAAGAATCAAAATTAATATTTGACCACTTTAACATAATGTTATGTATTGTTTTTTTCATATATTGTATGTCAATTATATATCTTTATATTAGCTAGGTAGAGCACAGCAATGTATACAAGCTCAGTGTAAGGAAAAGGACAATGGTGTACCAATTTTTACAGATTTATATTGTTTTGTAACACTCATTGGTGATCCTTAAATAAATATGTCATATAGATCAATAATGGTAATTTTGCTATTTACAGGGTTGAAGAATTTTGGGAGCCTAAAGTGGATGGTCTTGAAACACTTGTAGTAAAAAGACAGATACCTATTATACACATATTACTATCTGTGGATGCTATCCCAGATACCAACCAAATAGGGTAAGTGTTTTATCATTGACTTGTAAGCCAGTTCAACAATTGAATTGAGAAGAGTGTGTGTTGTGAGCAAAGAGTATGTAACACTATGTTTAAGAGATGGGATTGCTATAGAAAAAATATAAATCAACATGATGTATGAAACATGCTCTAGAGACTATACCAACCTAACAAAACCAGGGTGTAATACAGATACATATTTTGGTTTGTAATCCTGAAATGTGTTCTATATTTTACAGGTACCAAACACTGAAAGGAAAGAAGTTCTGGCAAAAGGAACAGAGCAGCAACTCAAAACAACACCAGCCATATAAATCTAAGAAACCTTTTAAACAAAAGAAAACATAAACAGTAGCTTTTTTAATCAACTTGTTTTATTGTGCATAGTAAATAAGATAGTTGGAGATTATAAATGAACTCACAATTTTGCTTAGGACTATTTTATAAATAACACATAGTTAAATACTTGACACATGAAATATTACACATCCTAATATTTGAGAGCATTTTTGCATGTTTATAATAATAATAAACATGGTCTAGTCACATACATTTAAATACTAGGTACTAATATGCATTCAAAATAGGAATTTATAGTTTTACACCCTGTTTCTAGTAATAAATTAACGACGCATCTCAAACGCACATCAAGGTCTCTTTCAGTTTAGATGTTTGGTGCGGGACTGCTGCGGCGCCGGGGCGGTGTGTTTGTCGTACGACCGGTTGATTTTCTCCATACAATTTAAGTGTGCGGCACCAGCGCGCAGTACGGCGCAAGTGCCGCACGCACGACAGCAGGACGTGTATGTGTGTGCATAAATTGTATGAAAAAATTCAACCGTTTGTGCCGTACTGCGCACGACAGGTTGACAAACGCACCGCTGCGGCGCCGCAGCAGTCCCGCATTAAACGTTTAAATTGAAAAAGCCCCATGTTATGCAACTGAAAAAAAAACATTCAACCTATCATAAAAAAAGCAAGCAAGTTTTAAATGACTTCGATAATTTTATTTCTAGAAACTGGGCCTTAGATATCTATAATAAATCTACACTTTAATAAGTAAATGCAATGATTACATACATCTCTTTATCTAAGTAACAATAACGTAATATCGGTGTTTTTTAAGTTGCTTGGTTATCTGGGTCTGTTAGTAGTTGCCTAGATAATAATTTTATTATTCTTCACATATATAGAAATAAAACAGAAGACACTTTAAAGTAAGGTTTTTTTAAAGGCGCTACCTTGTTATTGGAGTATGCTAAGAGTAAACATTTTTACTACTTCAGTTATCATCACAAATCAATGTGAACACAACAGTCAGTAATGTCTTATAATTTCGTTCATGATGGAGAACCAAATTATTTCTGTAAACCTCATGCTTCTGATTCACCCACTGGTGTTTCATCATCTAGTTTAGGCAGGATCAAAATCTCCTTAGAAATAATGGAGTATTTTGTAACAAAATAAGTAAATCTTTTGCATAGATGAGTTTCCTTCTCAAAGGCATCAAATATTGCCCTGTGGTGGAAGTAAGCATGAGAAAATATTCTGTAAACTCGTCTACACACTGATCCCAGTTTAGCTACTGAGGATTCCTTGATGCTGACCCTGTAACAAGAGTGTTATTATGAATATACTGTTAATATATTTATGTGTTTCAAAAAGAGGATGTGTTATGATGAGGGAAATAAACAAACCTGCTGGGAAAGTACTTATTGCTGTTGAGCAAGCAAGCAGCCCCATCAAGGGTGTGTCTTGTGTAGTCAATAGCAGGACATTCTTTAGGAGTTTTATGGGCAGCACAAAGAAAAATCCACTGCTCAGTAGCAGTCATTTGTGTACATGTTTCTGGCTTACACTCAGCTTGTAATTTGACTGCCAGGCCATTTAGTTCCATGCAAAACTGTCTGAAAGCAAAAAGAGATTTATTATTACTCTCTTACACATGTAGAGAATTAGCTTTAAAACTAACAAAAATTAACTAAAATCCTATCCTTTCTTACTAGTAATGTAGTTCTGCTGGATTAAACTTGGCGAACAGGTAGACGGTAGACCTTTACATGGTTTAGGACATAGGACTTGGTAATTCTTTACCATGGATGTTCTCTTAGCATAAATTCCTTCACGCGAGTCGTTGGGAAAATCTAGTAAATTATATCAGTAAATATGAACTATACAAAGGACAGCTGGTCAGTACTCAAGAAAAACTGCGTTTTGTCATTTCCAACTTGCCTTAAATGTTCGTATTTCCAAACTCCTTCATCTTGAGCTTCAGGCATTTTAAGAATAGCTTCAAGATTGGAGGGATCTCGTCGTATGGTTTGTTGTATGAATTGTTGGACAGCTAGGGTACTGTCCATTTCCTCAAAAGGTTCGTCTGGCCAGCGACAAAAATCCTACAAAAAAGTTTTCGCATAAAAATAAAGACATATCAATGAAAGACTCAAAATGGTCAATAATAAAATAATTCAATACCTTTGCTTTCGAACCGGGTCGATTTCGTCTTAATATTTGAACAGCTTCAACGGCCATCTCGAATATCTTAGTTGATAACAAAATTGATAATTGCGCCAGCAATTAAATATGTCCGGGATTACGATCACAATTATTGTGATGAAGAAACTTTATTTATTAAATTCCCATTTGACGCCTATTCGCCATTACGTTTTATAGTTGTCAAATTTTTGACAGTTAAATCCGACAAATCTAGATCTACAGGCAATTCTTGTTGCTCATGGTTCCGTAGTGATGCGCTTATTCTCTCTTCCAGATTTACCGGTTTTCAAATGTTTAAACAAATGCAGTTTCATGAATGAGCAATGCATGATTAATTTAATGTTCAGAGTCAGACAGAGGTAGACAAGACAAAATATACAGCCACTGCCAGATAATCTAACAAATGCACACTGGGCGCATTCGTGGTCCGTTGCTGGCAGGTAGGCAGTATAAATCACGGCAAAACTAATGCCAGGCCCAGATGTGACGCATGCGTTGCATTCCGGATTTGCATTTAGATGATCGCAGGTTTTTTCTTGGAAAATCCACTAAATATGTTTTGATTGATAATGGCAAGCATGTCATGATTGTCAACGTCAAAGTCAATTAATTGGCGTCAGACTGTCAGACACAGAGAAAAATAATATATCTGTCACTGTCAGAAGTTTAGACCATCTGGTTGAGGAAATGTTTTGTTTCTAAAATAAACAGATTTCAAATAAAAATGTCCCTCAAACTAGTGACGAGAATATTTTTAAGTGTTGTAGTGACGAGTGGGAGTTACGCATTATGTGATATGACTGAGAGTTCATTTGGAAAACATAAAGAGGGTGTTATTGCTGCATTTGGAGATTTCAATTCAGATGAGTTGACTGATGCTTTTGTCATTAAAAATTACTCAAGTGTGGAAGTTTATCTTGCTTACGATAAAGAACCTTTTATGCGGCCTTCAGTATATGCTTGTAATTTCAGTAACATTATAATAACGAGTGTTGTGCCAGGAGATTTCGATGGAGATGCATATATGGATATAATGCTGACCACCCAAAGTTTAAATGATACTTCTAATTTGCATACTGTTAGAATACTATGGGGTGGCGAGTCAACTTTGAACTGTTCTGATGCTTTGTTTATAAAGGCTATCTCATTAGGTCAACCATTAGTAATGGACTATAATCGAGATATGATTCTTGACCTTTTTGGCATGAATACACAATTTCAAAGGGTGTTTTGGGTATTTGACAATTCTAGAACAACTCCTGTTGAAAAACCAATGGGTGATGAAGATGTTAAAGCTGATAAAGCTAGGATGATAAAGTTGCCACATTCACATTCATTTTTAGATGTTAATGATGATGACGCTGCAGATCTCCTAGTTACAACTACTTCCAATGTTGAAGTTTGGTTGAATGATGAACTAGAAGGATTTAGATATAACAACAGTATTGAACTACTGGTGGGCCATCCAACTATTTATGGCCAGGCTCTTTTTCTTGATGTTGCTCTCTCTGGACAATTCTTTTTAGTAATACCTGTGTGTTATGACATACAGTGTTTCAATAGCACTATATTGATATATGACAATCAGAAGTGGCATGACCTTCAAGTGGATTTTAATGATGGCAAGGGAACATTGTGGCGATTTGTGCCACCAAGAAATGAAATTTATTTAGATGCAATCACTATGCGAAGTGGAGATTATAACATGGATGGTTACCCAGACATTTTGATGACTCTTAGTCCTGTTAATAGTAATGAAACCAGGGCTTTTCTGCTTCACAACAGTCCATGCAATTTACCAGGATGCAAGTTTTACAGAACATTTGAAGCGCAGTGGGATAAATTTGATTCCTTTGGTAATGATGTTTTAATGGCCACTTTCTACGACTTCTACATGGATGGTGTTCTTGATATAATATATGTAAAGAAAAATGTAACCACACTACAACATACTTTGAACTCATTCAAAAATGAATTGGAATATGACACAAACTTCATTAAAGTCATTGTTGTTACTGGTTTGACCAATGAAAGAATACCAGTCAATAACAGAACTTTGTATAACAGAAAAGTTACATTTGGTAAGCGTTTAAATTAATTACCGAGTTTCTTTGGATGATTTTGTTTGACAAATATTAATTTATACATTCTTCTTGCAGGAACCAATCTTCCAGGACCCAAAATAGGTTACAATACATGGTCTCAAGAAGGTACTTACAGAACAGGTGTCTGCGCTCAACTACCACAGTCTGCATACTTTGCTCTACAGTTACCTTACTCCATATTTGGCTTGGATCGCACACCAAATTTCGTTGATACTTTGAATGTTGGCCTCTCGGGATACTCTAAAAGTTGGACTCAAATAATACCAAATTCTCAAATAGTAGTGATTCCAGCTCCACCCAGTGACCCGTCTCAATGGAAGGCTCAATTGTTTGTGACACCAAGCAAAGTTATTCTGAAGAGTGTGTTTGTATTGACTGCTATCATAGTTATAATAACTGGGTGTGTCTTATACTTGCATTGGAAGGAAAGAAATGACCGACAAGATATTATAGAAATTGATGAGAAGACTTATGTAAAGATTTAATACATTCACCATCACTAAAAATTAATTTGATTTCAGTTTGAGCTGTAACTTTGTTTAAAGCGCTGTCCACACACCGGGAACCCGGACATCTCCGGGTTCCCGTCCCAGACGGAACACGGCAGGGATGGAGAAAAATCGGTTACATACGATTAGTACGAACTTGTTCACACATCTTACCGATTTTCCGTGTTCCTTCAGGCAAGGGACACCCGGAAATTTGTGGACAGCTCTTTAAAAGGTTGTTCCTTACTTGCTCCAATTTAAAGTGCAATTTTAAATATTAGTGAGTGTTTATTTTGTACATGTACCATTATTTTGCTCATAGAAGATTTTTATGGAGAACTGTTGATGATCCCTGATTATCTTCAATTAATGAACATGCCTAGCAAGATGGAGGCATTGTTTATGAACATTTTTTATCAAGTTTTGTAAATCTCTAAACTTAGTGTAGGAAATATTGAATAATAAAATATGGAAACCTCCTCCTCCTGACAGTTTCTATGTTTTTTTTTTATGAGCCCTTTGGGCGGGTTAGGGTCCACTGGCATGGAACATGTTAATTTTGTAAGTAAGTTTTGCAATGTGTATAATGATATAATCACTTAGTACCTAATTAAAAATAATTACTTTTAAGACAATGTGATCTGCTATGTATTATGTATGAATGGTATGGTAGATTGAATTTTTTTGTATGTAAGAGAAAAAAAATATTTTTGACCATCATACTGGTCGATTTTATGCAATATTTGGTAAAATTATGTAGTTATTGATCAACTTACTGTGATATAATTATGAAGACGAATGCAAATGATCACTTTGAAGAGAATGTAAAAAGTAAAATGATTGTTACATTTTTATATAGGTAGGCACCTATCTAAATATGTGTAATTAAAAATATATAAAACCCTTCATAAAAACATTATTTTATTTCTTTAAAAACATAGCTTTATTAGTTGTTAAAAAACAGAACTAAAACATTAAAAATAATGTTTAATTTGTTTCCTATTCGATTCGATGTAAGCCGTTTTATACTTCATAACAATTTCAATTATATTTTTTACTAGCTTATAGTTAACTCGTAATGTATGTATGTATGTGCAGATCAAATCTTGCAACTGAATTTTAAAGCAGTTATCCTCAGCCGATTAAGATGTACACGTTTATGTTGAATGACAATGCACGGTTAGGTAAGTGACGTCATATTAATCCAATATGGCGGACTAGTTATTTTTTGTGCACTGCCATGATATGGGCATCAAAACTAAATGAAAGTGTTTACTGAGAGGGCTAATAAAATAATTTGACTTCGTTCTAAATCCAATATGGCGGACCACCCACGATGGCGGACTAGTTATGTTTAAGCACTCTCATAATATGGGTATCAAAAGAAGGGGTTTATTGAGAAGAATACGAATAAACTGACGTCTGCGTTCATCCCTTCAAGAAATGACGTACCTTACTACTACCACTAATATCAACTTATCAACCTATACGAAAGGCAGATTCTAGGGTTGGTGAAAAAAATCAAAATGGTGGACCACCACCACCACCATTTTGGTGCCACTACCAATTTCGTATCTATAGCACTAGCACTCGGCATAGGTTAGGGATAGTTCGGTGGTGCTCGAACAAATTTTGTATGGACCGACAAGGGTCATCTGTTGGCGAGATGGGCGTCAATAGGATTGGTTTCCAATCAGTCTAGGAGAATGAAAGCTCCAAAATCAAACCCGGAAATGTGTTTCGTTAGGCACAAGTACATATATTAAGTGGCATAAAATTTCCAAACACCCAAGTCAAGGTGAGGCCGTGCCGAGGCTTGAGCGGCATCAGTCAGGGTGACGATGTGTGTCGTGAACGTACCACCTTAGGGCACCGGGGCAAATCCTGTTGTATTTTAGCTCTTACCCTTCTAAACGAAGCTCTGGGAGGGTTGACGGATATTTCTTCGGTAGATAATTGTCATACTTGTGGGAACAATATGAACAAAAAAGAAACATCAACACTAAGGAAGAGAAAGTTAGAAAAAGGAAAGCTAAAAAGGCAAGAAAACTTGCCACCGAAAGCGATGCTGCGAAATGCCAACGACTTAGCAAAATGCGTAATCAGATAAACAGTGAAACTAGTACTCAACAACACTTGCAGCTGGCAAGGCTAAGGAACTCATGCAAGAATTAAGAGCAGCGGCAGCGAAATCACAAGAAAAGAAGACGCACTAAAAGAAAAATTTCGTCAACACATGTCTAAAAAACCGGCCAAGTGCGAGTCGGGCTCGCACACGAAGGGTTCCGTACCATTATCGCAAAACACTGCAAAAAAACACGTTTGTTGTATGGGAGCCCCCTTAATTTATTTTATTTTAATTTAATAATTATTATTTTTTGAAGTGAATATATATCTACTCATCAATTGTTAAAACGGTAAACAACCAGCAAAAATATTTTTATCGTAACTGCAACGCCATTACAAAGTTACGTCGTCAGTTCAATCGCGACGTGTCAGGAACGCATTCTCTGAACGGCCGTAGTTTAAACATTCTGTGAATATTTCAAGCGTCTACCTGTTGCCGTTATTAATATTGAGCAAAAACGGCCAAAAATCACGTTTGTTGTATGGGAGCCCCCCGTAAATATTTATTTTATACTGTTTTTAGTATTTGTTGTTATAGCGGCAACAGAAATACATTATCTGTGAAAATTTCAACTGTCTAGCTATCACGGTTCATGTGATACAGCCTGGTGACAGACGGACAGACAGACGGATCGCGAAGTCTTAGTAATAGGGTCCCGTTTTTACCCTTTGGGTACGGAACCCTAAAAACGAAGAGCCGAATCTACTGATCAGCGAGAAGCTCGTTTAAGGCCGTTACGAGAACATAACTCTCAGGTTAGAGCAGGCGAAACTACTGGTCAGCGAGAGGCTCGTTTAAGGCCGTTACGAGAACATAACTCTCAGGTTAGTGCAGGCAAAACTACTGATCAGCGAGAGGCTCGTTTAAGGCCGTTACGAGAACATAACTCTCAGGTTAGAGCAGGCGAAACTACTGATCTGCGAGAGGCTCGTTTAAGGCCGTTACGAGAACATAACTCTCAGGTTAGAGCAGGCGAAACTACTGATCAGCGAGAGGCTCGTTTAAAGCCGTTACGAGAACATAACTCTCAGGTTAGAGCAGGCGAAACTACTGATCTGCGAGAGGCTCGTTTAAGGGCGTTACGAGAACATAACTCTCAGGTTAGAGCAGGCGAAACTACTGATCAGCGAGAGGCTCGTTTACGGCCGTTACGAGGACATAACTCTCAGGTTAGAGCAGGCGAAACTATTGATCAGCGAGAGGCTCGTTTAAGGGCGTTACAAGAACATAACTCTCAGGTTAGAGCAGGCGAAACTACTGATATGCGAGAGGCTCGTTTAAGGGCGTTACGAGAACATAACTCTCAGGTTAGAGCAGGCGAAACTATTGATCATCGACAGGCTCGTTTAAGGGCGTTACCAGAACATAACTCTCAGGTTAGAGCAGGCGAAACTACTGTTCAGCGAGAGGCTCGTTTAAGGCCGTTACGAGGACATAACGCTCAGGTTAGAGAAGGCGAAACTATTGATCAGCGAGAGGCTCGTTTAAGGGCGTTACAAGAACATAACTCTCAGGTTGGTTGGTATTGGGCGCACGGTTGGCGCAGTGGTTGAGCGATTGTCTGCTGCACTGCGTGTCGCGGGTTCGATTCCCGCACGGAACAAATATTTGTATGCTCTACATATAGTTTTTCCGGCTCTGGGTGTTTTTTGTATGTGAGTTTACATGTTTGTAAACGCACCTACGATACAGAGGAAATTTCTAGTGTGGGGCAACGTTTATTATAAAGGACTAAAGGTTAGAGCAGGCGAAACTACTGATCAGCGAGAGGCTTGTTTAAGGCCGTTACGAGAACATAACTCTCAGGTTAGAGCAGGTGATAGCATAGCTAAATCACAGATAATATAATACTAGCATAGCTAAATCTCTCAAGTATGAACAACAGAAAAGTCACAAATAGAAACCATAATGTTAGTAATAAAACATTTTTAAAAACAAGCTTTTATTTAAAAGCTCTAAAAAGAAGAAAATAAAACTTAAAATCAAATTAAATCTATTAATTTATTCCATTATACAGTAAAAATGACATAAAAGCTTGTCGTACTGTCGACCATTGGCTTAGATTCAAACCGTTATGTTATTTTTCTAAAGAATATTAATTATATTTATTTCACATTTATATTAATCTTACATATAAAATTCTCGTGTCACAATGTTCCTTCCCGTACTCCTCCGAAACGGCTTGACCGATTCTCATGAAATTTTGTGAGCATATTGAGTAGGTCTGAGAATCGGCTAACATCTATTTTTCAGTCATCTATTCTAAGTGGGTAGGGTAGGGTAAGTAGGTAGGGTAGGGTAGGGTAGGTAGGGTAGGGTAGGGTAGGTAGTTAGGGTAGGGTAGGTAGGGTAGGGTAGGGGAGGTAGGGTAGGGTAGGGGAGGTAGGGTAGGGTAGGGTAGGTAGTTAGGGTAGGGTAGGGTAGGTAGTTAGGGTAGGGTAGGGTAGGTAGTTAGGGTAGATGAATGTTTGGTGTTTTTATGGCAAAACAAAGTTTGCCGGGTCAGCTAGTATTTCATATAGATTGTTGCATCCATGCATACGTACGATAATCAATGCAAACGCGCGACTGTACAGTTCTCGCCAAACATCTAGGCCGCCCTGAAATTGGCTACAATGAATGCGCAATAGTGAATCTCAATCACATATTCGCGAGCTTTTTGAGTTAACTATAAAGGGTTACCCAAAGGGTAACAACGGGACCCTATTACTAAAACTCCACGATCCGTCTATCTGTCTGTCTGTCCGTCTGTCACCAGGCTGTATCTCATGAACCGTGATTGCTAGACAGTTGAAACGTGATTGTTTCGCCGTTTTTGCGATAATGGTACGGAACCCTTCGTGCGCGAGTCCGACTCGCACTTGGCCAGTTTTTTTTTTTTTTTAATGTAATTACGTTTAAACATTTTTACCCACACGATGGGTTTGGAAAAAAAAAATTGGGCCGCCACAATTTTTCTATTCACTCGCAAGTTTAAGACGAATCGATTACGTAAGAATCATCAAAATCGGCCACCGCGTTTGGTCTCCAGAACGCCACATAGAAACATACACTTACATAGACTGATAAAGACATTACCCTCCTTCGGCAGTCGGGTAAAAACAGCACAGATTCGTGCCTTGTGTTTTATTTTTTTATTATTGTTTGTGTTTTTCTTATCTCGTGTCTCCTGTGCGGGTCACAAATAAAAATGTTTTCTTTCTTTCTTTCCTTGCGCATCGGAAAGCCAACTTCAGGGCGGCCAAGAAGTTTGGTGGGAACTATACCGATCGAAGCATCGCACCTTTATTGATGCAAAGGCACGACATGAGGCGATGACATCATATAACAATTTCTAAATAGTTTTTTGTCATTATTAGTTTTTGTAATTTTTAGTGCCACCACGTCATAGTAAAAATATACAAACAGCATGGTAACTACCTACAAACGCTCGAAACGGCACACTCACACAAACATACGCACCGACGAGACCACTCGGGCACTTCTGCGGTGCTGTCAGTACTGAGCAAAAAGTCCTCTGTGATACTGAGCACCGCGGGGTTATTGGACGATCCG
The DNA here is from genome assembly GCA_945859665.1 of Anorthoa munda. Taxonomy (NCBI): domain Eukaryota; kingdom Metazoa; phylum Arthropoda; class Insecta; order Lepidoptera; family Noctuidae; genus Anorthoa; species Anorthoa munda. The sequence continues at coordinate 13,107,825 of OX243905.1, read as the reverse complement.
CCCGAAGCGCGCGAGTTAAATTCGGAATTACAATAATATAATATAATACAATAACCCGCACCGCGACGCGACGAGTGGTTACATATGTTAATGTGAGTGTGCCCGTTTGTAGGTATAATAGTTACCAAACTGTTTGAATATTTTAGCTGTGTCCACGTGATCTTTCTTTATTATATGGAAGTACCCAATACTACAAAATTATGTGGGAGATGGTATATGACCTGCGACAGCATAGCGACCGTATCGTTTTTTTATCCGTTACAGAAGTAAAAACTTTATTTTTAATTTTGGCTGGTTTTGTTGTGTTCAATTGGCACAAAAACTATTACAGAGTTCCCATGGCCATCTGCCGGATCCGTCACACACTTCAGCTCTATGTCATAAGAATATTGCATTGTCCATGGTATAATAATTTATTCCGTATATGTGTTATTATACCATGGCATTGTCTACTGATATAAACATGCCTGCAGCATAATCGGAAACACGAAGTGGGTACTTGCAAGATCCCATTACAGACACAGGGAAGGTGACACAAAATAAAAGCTTGTTGTAATTAAAGTTAATTTAAAAAACAAAAACCCGACTGCTTAAGAAGCGAACTAAAAAGCTGTAAACAATAAAAAATCATGCTGTACAGTCGGAGGATACATATTCGCGAACTGGCTGACCACCTGATCCTCCGACTGCACAGCATGATTTTTTCTTGTTTACAGCTTTTTAGTTCGCTTCTTAAGCAGTCGGATTTTTGTTTTTTAAATTAACTTTTTTTATTTGCAGCTTTTTAGTTATATTTTATTTTTCGTATTACTTTTAAACATATATGTATTACTAGCTGACCCGGCAAACTTTGTTTTGCCATAAAAACACCAAACATTCATCAACATTCATCTACCCTACCTACCCTACCCTAACAACCCTACACTACCTACCCTACCCTACATACCATACCCTACCTACCCTACCTACTCTACCTACCCTACCCTACTTACCCGATGATAAGATAGATGATGATGATAGCGCTGTCCGCCGGAAAATCAACAACTCCTTATAAATAAGAAATTAATTGAAAAAACATTTTCCATTTTTTTTTTTTTTCAATTGTAAATCTAAACCATTCTCGAATCTCCACGAACACACACAAAAAATTTCATCAAAATCGGTCCAGTCGTTTAGGAGGAGTTCAGTCACATACACACGCACACAAGAAATATATATATTAAGATATATTTTTGTAATCAGCTCTTGAAACCCTTCATTTTGATAACCTACACGATGGGCTTGGAAGAAAAAAAAAAATGGTTTCTGCACAATAAGGCGCCCAAAATCCGCCATGTTTGTTTTTTTTAACTTCACCTATCTTAGAACACTTGGACGGTCAAGACTTATCTAACGATGTCTTAATTATAAAAATCCGTCAAGTGGTTTCGAAAATACGAGATAATAAAGAATATTACATACATGCAAGATACGCGGGAAAAACATAACCCTTTCCTTGCAGCCGGGTAAAAACTATATTAAAGAGGATGTGTCATCATTTATATTTATTCGTTCAAATATAATAATAATAGTTACAGATAAAAACATGCTTGAAGATCAAAAGTTTATAATAAAGGTTTTTATGTACTTGCTTGTTAGTTGCATAACTTGAAACAATTTATTTTACAAAAAAGAATCACTTAAAATATATTATTACAATCCTTTAGAGATAAAATATATTATGACCAAATCAAAATTAAATATGCAGTTCATAATTATCAATAGATTAATTTATGCTGAATATTAAAACCCATTGAAATTTCTGTGTAATTGACAAGAGAAATACTTGGAAAAGAATTTTAAGTGCATCATCCTTAGCTAAATATAAAGTGGAATAGCACATTGCACTGTAAAGAAACTTAAGAAAGGTTGATTTTTAAAGACGGGCGAATCAAATTAGAGACTTAATATACCAAGTACCTCATGGTCATTGTCTATTATTGACATTACATTGTAGGCACACGCACATGAGATCACTTAGGCTGGTGGGATCTTAAGTGGTTCGACTTGCCTATAACCAGTGGCAATGCCTAATCACAGTAACTAACAGCAAAGTTGCCATGTACCTATACATCTATGACTCAAATGCTGACTATCAGAACCTGGTAACATAGTGCACGCAAACACATTTAATGCTTAGATTTCTTATGCTTCTTGTCCTTCTTTTTTTCCATTTTCTCCAACTTCCTGTAATCAGAATTAAAAAAATGTAAATACTTTGTTTCATATGGGACATAGGTACTTCAGGCACTGACTTAGACAAAAATAATGTCTAATTTGTTACAACTTACTTCAACAATTTCTTTTTTTGCTTTTTCGTTAGTTGACTGATTAAATCCATTTCAGTGAGACTTGAAGAGTCATTTTCTTCAATTTTTGTAGCTGATAGTGGCAGAGCACCAGCTTTCATAACAAGACCAGTATCTCTCATTTGCTGCATCAGTGTTGGTACATCAGGTTTTTCCTCTTCTTCTTCAGGAGCAGAAGTGGAAGCTTGCAGGGCACGAGCCTCACTCATAGATAAAGAGTACATTGAACATTCTTTATCTGTAAAAAAGGATGCAATCAATTAAATAATTTTATTGGTATGAAGGTAAGACTAAGGTTTAGATCAACAATAGTACAAACTTGGAGAGCAAAATTATTTAGAAATTTAAGAAAATAGGAACTCACCTGTATTTATGTGACCCCATTTGTGGCATTTGATGCATCTGACATTGCGGACCAGTATCCCAAAAGGTTGATCTCTGATTTCATTGTCCCCTTTGCAATAGCTCTCTCTAGGCGCGTTGTACTTGCGTTGCCACTCGAATTTGTATTCAGGCTCATTATCCTCGCGTTCTCTCTCTTTCTTGACACCAGGAGGTGGCTCGTACATAAAGTTCAAACTTAATTTGTCCTTGCTGTCTTTGCTCAGCAGTGCCCTAGAAAAAAAGCATATTATTAACAATTCAAAGCTAAATAATACTTAGAAAATACACTGGGACACTACTACGAGTGTTCCTTACTTGTTTTCATGAAGTTCTTGTTCCTTCTCATATTGCACACGTAATTCCTCTTGTTTCTTTTTGTAAGCCTCCGTTTTCTGTTCTGCCATCCATACCTGACGATAACAGTAAATAAATGATGATTAGTTAAAGCAAACTATTACGAAGCTAAAAAAAACACAGCTGATCACAAGCGATCGTAAACACAATGAAAAAACAACACAGCTGTATCACTTACCCTTTTCAAATTATCTCTTGAAGCAGGATGGAAGAACTTTTTACACATGTAATTATTGAATCCTTTACCCATTTTGCTTATTTAATTTGAAAGGATTATGAACACAAATGTGAATTAAACTATTTTTCAGTTTCACAAGAATCAAGCTTCCTAGACGCAGTTCGCACACGCCACAGATAACGAATAACGATAACTTATAAAAATATAAACCATAGACTACCATTATTATATGCTATGCTATAAACCACAGACAAACATAAGTAAAGCGCTTATTACACTACACGGAATTCAGGGCGCTGAAAACCGTCGCTACGGTCGTTATTTTGAGGACCCTATTGGCCTAACAGTTATTACACCACCCTAAAGGGCTTATTACACTACACGGTATTCAGGGCCCTGGCACGGTATTCACTTCACCATTCCGAGTCAATAAGGTCGATAATATGAGAACCCTAACTCCCTATCAGTTATTACACTACCCTAAATAAGAGTTTAGGGCCCTGAATATCGTGTAGTGTAATAAGCCCTTCAATTAGGATTTCTAGCCCAGAAGTTAAGGCAAGGGCGTCGCCAGCCGATGGCCTAGGGGGGGGGGCAAGTTGATATTTTCTATATTGTACATGAAGCTTTTCACTTGTAGTACGAGCCTTATATCTAGAGCGATTGTAATAATATCGGTATAGTTCTCGCCAAACTTCTTGGCCGTCCCGAAGTTGGCTGCAATGTCTGCGCAGTAGTAAATCATACAAAAACAGTACCGATCCGTGCCTTGCGCATCGGAAAGCCAACTTCAGGACGGCCCAGAAGTTTGGCGAGAACTATTCAGAGTCCAACATGTAAAGCTACGCAACTCTACCGTACACGTTGTGCACGGAAGAGCGATCAAAATTTTCAACGCTTTTCCGTGTCGGGAAAGAAGGTTTTTGCCTATTTTAGGATATCAACAACGGTTCGATCTGTTGGGTTTGGTTTATATATATTCATTCGCGACGTACGGGAATGATCAATCAAGCAAGTCAAGTCAAAGACTTAGGACTGTGGTTGCTTTACATTTGGTATGCTAGTATTATATTATCTGTGCATTTGGCAACTTTTTTAGAATCTCTAGGGGGGGGCAGCTGCCCCCCCCTGCCCCCCCTTGGCGACGCCCTTGAGTTAAGGGCTTATTACACTACACGGTATTCAGGGCCCTGAATACCGGGTCACTAAATCATTCTGAAGAAATAAGGTCGATAATATGAGAACCCTAACTCCCTAACATTTATTACACTACCCTTAAATAGAGTTCAGGGCCCTGAATACCGTGTAGTGTAATAAGCCCTTTACGCGATTGACGGTGAGTAAAAATTCGCACTAAGGCCTCAGGGCCCTGAATACCGTGTAGTGTAATAGTATAAGCCCTTTACGCAATGGTTGACAGAGCCAACTTCAGAGACACAAAGAACCGTTTACCGTTGTGAGTATTATACTGTGTTTTACTGACTGAATTATCATTTAACTCTGACAAAATTTTTTTTAAATCGACTAAAGAACTTAATCGAGTTGATTAAATTACGGTTATCGACATCGTCCCAGTAGTGTTGTCTTCTTTTAAACCGATACTTTTGTGTATGGTGCTGTGCTTGTCAAGTAGTGGTGGTTATGTGATGGTGGATGGGAAGATATTTTATTTGTATACTTTGCTAAGCGACAAGTTTTTGCGTTTCTCGTTGTAATACAGTGATTTTATCGACTATAAGATTTTGGTTTCTTTTGTACATCGGTAGAGTAATGCCGTAACATATTTACTGAGTATACAGGTCAATTCATGAGTACCTACGACTTTCTAAAGTCCAGTGTTAAATTATACTCGATTATATTATCAGTGTTATTATTTTGATTTATTCGTTTGTACCTTAGATTACCTGTGAACACAGTGTTAGTGAATGTGTAGAATTTAATATATTAAAAAATTTCTATCAGAAATTTTGATTTGCAATTCTATTTTTTTCCATTGTGCCTATATATATATATTTTGGTATTATCATTAGCTGCAACCTATCACTATTACTACCCTATCACGCACGTGAAGCGGTTAATCCGGATTCACAATCCATATTACATATTGTCATCACTGTGTTGCTTTATGTTAACACATTCATACTGTTTTATCATGTTGATGTATTTTTAGAATCCAACCTACTATGCTATTCAAGCTTGATTCCTTTGTAAACATTTTTGAAGTTTATATTCAGTTTGTGTACATGTGAAATGAAATATAGTTATACAGTGGTTTTACATATTGAATGACTCTTATAAGACTGTGATCAAAAATATGATCTTATGAGGGAGACGTCAGGACAATTTGAACAGGATAATTTGACATTCATGGTGAGTAATGCATGTTTTCTTAAAATGCTTGTTATCTAAAGTCTAAAAAGTGAGTAATCAATAATAAGATGTATAGCATAGAATTGCTAACCCTTTTGAATATTTTTTAAATCAATAACTTGTAATCTTGTCATGTGCGGTCACTTAGTAGTAGTACTCCACTGTGATTCATTACTTGGACTTGGGTTAATACATTTGTATTGATGATTTAATTTATTCTTTATTGTACAACAAGATATTACATTTAAACAAGTTGATAACAAAATTCATGTACAAAGGCGAGCTTTTTTTAATTGTATTATTGCGCTTATTAAATTGTTATAGCAATGATTGGGTGAGATAGACCATTTACATAGGAACATAAGTCATGTTTATGTCTTGTTGATCTTCATCGCTTTTCTGGTAGTCACCACTGTTTTTTATGCATTTCAGGAATTACCTTTAAAAGTGTGTTAGGTTTGTAAAAATTACCTTTCATCTCGCTCTTATTTTATGAAAAACCTTTAATTATGTTGTTTTTAATTAGCAGCTAGCTCAGCTTTTCCTGGGTTGAAAAATTATAACATAATATACCAGGGTATATTATATTAGCCAGGGCTCTACCTGGAAAAACGTATTAACTTTAAAACTTACATGTTTTGGAATAACGTACCTTCCAAATTGTATTTTTTTTTTTAAATAGTTTCTCTTGTTCTGAATATTGCCCTGCAATTATAACAAGCTCACAAAAAGTGCACTCTGTCTTTAAAATATATGACACATGTTTTTAAATTTCTTGTATTGTGGTAGTTATTGAAAGGCGAAAGAAGATAGCATAAGTATATATTTGCCAAAAAATAAAATGGAGGTGGTAATAGGATGGATTTCCTTACTCCTCGACCCTAATAAATTCATTAGAGTTGAGGTGTGTGGCTATGCTATGTTCTATGTTAAGCGGTTTGGTTTCCGCACTTAGTCCCTCAGGTGGACCATTGTGAGTGTGTGCGACTATGCTTTCTTTATCTCATTCTTATGCAAGCTCAACACTGTCGTCACTTTATGTGTGTGCGCAATACCCTTTGCAACGATGACCAGCATACACTTATGCAATTTATTGACTAAGTCATTTTGATAAAAATCTTGAAAAAATAAATGTATTTACCATCTAGTATCTGTGGAAGTAGATTTTCTTGCTTTATAACTTCACTTAACAAAAACCCAAGCAAAACTCCATTTGAAGTTAAGCTTGGCCACAGATAATATATTACTAGCATAGGTGGGCTTTATATAATAATATGTTATATTAACCAATGTTTTTATGTTTTTACTAAGTTGTTCAAATGTAATTTAGTTGGTGTACAATAACAAATTAAGAATTAAGAAAAATATTAACAACTGTTGGTGAATCTGTTTTCAGTGGTGTTCACCCCTTTTTTAACCGACTTTAAAAAGGAAGAGGTTCTCAATTTGAATGTAATTTAAAAAAAAAGTTTTACCTTGGAAATTTTTACTAGGTGAACCGATTTTAATGTTTCTTTTTTATTTGAAAGCTGTTGCTTCTCATGTGTACCCATTTAAAATTAATAAAGATCTGATGAAGAACTTCGGAGATATACAACAAAACTCTTCAATAAATGACAGCAAATCTCTCAGGAATGCTGCAATTGCATGTCTATATATTGTTTATACCAGTTCATAACTTAACATTACGCCGGTACGCTAAAGGGGTACGGAGATGTGTACAGTTCAGTTCAACCTGGTACACACTAATTACTGGTTGTGTTTTAAGTTTCATGTTATTCAGATAATCTATTCTGGCATAAGTGTGGGCATGTTGTGGTACATAATTATCTATAGTATAGATAATTATGAACACAAAAAACTAACAACAAAGTTTAAAACAAAACTAAAACAACAACAACAACAAACACAGTTGTTTGAACAAATTTTAAGAAAAAAAATTTATAATACAATACAACCAACTTCCAAATAAAAACACTACACAGTGAAAAATAACTTCAATTTCGGAAGTTGTTGTCTAAATAAGAAGAAACAAAAACAACAACACCAACTTGCGAAGCTGAAGTTGATTTTCACTTTCAATCTGCTTAGCCTGTTCCCAACTTCGTTTGATGGTTACTTCGTTTACATTTGGTTCGTTTGGGTTGGCTTCCAGTCTGATTGGATTCAGCTGGATACTAGTAATTTACATGGAGCCACTGTATATCTGACCTGCAGAAGATGGAAACTGAGTAACAAAATACCGCTTGGCAAGTCCGGTGTAAAATTTCAGGCTTCTGAAAACCTGTAATGACTTTCACAATCTTTCAATGACTGCCGGGCGAGCATGGACTCTGTGCACGCATTTTATCACGGTTTTTGCTCCCAAACTGTAATAAAAATGTGTGACTCAAGCCTGTCACGTCACAGTGGGCCATGCTCGCCCGCCTGGTACCAATGGATAATTAACAGATATAAAATTACTTATTAAATCAGGTTACTGGTTATTCAAAATCATTTTGTACTTTTGATTAAATTATATTTTGCAATGATCTGGTTATTTCAAGATTGCAAAGGTCAGAAGGCAACTCATTAAACAGAATAAGTGACGACTTTTTACATAGGCAGTTTTAAACAAAATAATGGTTGTAAATAAGAACACGATAAACCCATTGGATTTAAGTATTGGTTACAGCAAGTCTATAACACAATTATTGCCATAACCAATCCTTATTTAATAGAAAACCGAAGTAGCCACGAAAAAAAAACGCAACGTAGTATCACATTTAGCCTTTCATTGTAAGCATTGAATGAAAATCCAATAAACAAACTTTTATCAACAAAGAACCCTCAAAAATTTTCTGTTTTTATTAAAAATTCCTCAATTTTTTTTTATTAACAATTCTACTGATTACTGTATTTTAATTTACTATAGTAGGGCTTAAAACTGGTCAGTAAAATCAGTAAAAGTCAGTTATTTGTAAAGCGGGTCACTTAAAGTCAGTATTTTGGAAAGATTGACAGTTTTTTAGTCTTTTCGAGTTTGGAACATTGATAAAGACAGGCTTAACCCGCCACTAAAACTCCTACTACATACTCAAGGTTGTCGCACACTTATCAACTCGGAAATGGATCGTCATCGCCTCGTCTATCACCTCGCCGTCAACCTGGCGTCAACATATCTTTTTTGTTGTTTTGTGTGGCGTAATACTCATGCGTACTGCGCTACATTGCAGTTATGAGGGACTCTAACCCAGTAAAACTCCACGGTGAACTTTTGCGCCGCTTATGGCGGGAACACGGGTACGCATAAGCATTCATCCGAGAACCCGCCGCGACTGTCTGTCACCTGACCCTCCTCTGGATTACCCCCCATCACCGGCGCACCAGAAAACATTGCACGCCGTGATCTCCCCAGGGACCAAACTAGCACATGGGCGACAGACGACCCCGTGGACGGCACTTTTGGTTCCCCTGTGACGGGTCAGGTCAGAGGCACCGCCGCCTACCACTTTTTGGCCGCGAACATAGGGAAAGCGGCCGATGCTATACCGACACTCCTTCCTTGTGGTGGGGCCACCATCAGACGTAGGCGCCCCATCCAAACCGCGGATGGTAGGGTCAGCGGTGCACCGCAATACCGCCACTCCTCTCCCGCCGCGGCCTCCAACCCTCAGCCCCATGCCTACCTTACGATATCGTGGCCCGCCTCAGTTGCGATGTCGCCCAAGCGGCACCGCAACCTACTTATTGTTGGCTACTACGTCGTCGGCTTATCGGGAAAAGCCCCGATGAGCGGCCCCTCCTCGGGTTTCTCTTCGCTTCACCGTGGGTGACCAAGCCACGGCTACTGAACCCCCCCGCCTCGACAATGCGAGAACCCACCGGGGGGACACCTGGCGTCAACCTAACGCATGCACGTAACCGGAGCGGATCAATCCTCCGTCCGGCATAGCGAGTAGGCTACGGATAGGCAACGCCGCGCTTACGGCTAGGCGTTCAGCCGTTGTTGACCGTCTTTCAGAGATAGGTACGTAAGAAGGCACGCCCTAGCAAGGCGACGCGACGGAGAGACGATAGCACGGGGACGGCGAGGCATAAGCGCGGGGAACGCGAGTGGACCACGCACCAGTTGAGGTTTGCGAGCTTGCTCGATGTGTTTAGGCGATGCCGTTACGATGCTGATGAGTGTGCGTTGTAGTAGGGAATTTCCTCAAAAAAGAATACCTGGGGTTGATACGGTGGTGATCTGTTTATGTTTTTGTGTGCGACAACCTTTAACGAGTTTCCTTACTTTTGCCCTAAGCAAGTACTGGGTACGTCCATGGCTATCATAACAACCTTTGTCCTGTCAAAACTACATAGGTTCGTTCGAAAATAACAAAGAAAAAAACACGTTCAGATTTTCCCGAACTTTCCAATTTTCTGGGTAACTTTTCCTGTTTTCGTTTCCTAAGAAGTACTAAGAATCGTACTCGAACTATCACGAAAATGTTTTTGATTTTTAAAATACAACTACATTTTTATTGGTAATAAATTCGATTCAGATTTTCAGAAAAATGTGTATTTTTAGATTTTCTTCATCAGTAAATTCAGTATTCCTCTTATTGATAAACCTGTAGTTTTCTTTTTTGTACAAAATCTTCTGACAAATCATCATCATCTGCCTAGCCTTTTTCCCAATTATTGTTGGGGTCGGCTTCCAGTCTTACCGGATTCAGCTGAGTACCAGTGTTTTACATGGAGCGACAAAATCTTCTGACAAATAACTTGAAATATTTTAAAATAAAATGATTCATTATAAAATCTTTTTTAAAACAATGTTTTTTCGTATTCTTCTCAGAAAAACCATTAATTTGATACCCATATCATGGCAGTGCACAAAAAATAACTAGACCGCCATATTGAATTTAGAATGACGTCACTTAGCTAACCATGCATTGTCATCCAAACTAAACTTTTATGCAAAATTTCATCTTAATCTTAATCTTAATCGGCAAAGGATAACTACTTTAAAATTCAGTTGCAAGATTTGACCCGATCACACTTACCTACATACATACATTGCAAGTTAAATGAAAGCTTGTAAAAATAACAGAAGTCATATTATAGAAATCTATTAATAAATCAGTGAATATGTACATGTAGATCTGAGCGTAGCTTTTGAAGATAAAACATGGATGTTCAGGTCAGCAACTTGTTGTCCAAACATGAACAAAATTAAATCAGTTTTATTAAAACGAATTTAAATGAAAATGCCTAAGGCATTAAGTCCATCTTTGTACTTGTACATAAAGTTTTAATAACTGAATATCATCTAGCAGCCGGATATTAACATTATTGACCGATTATTCAGTTTCCGGCCGGTAATAGTACCCGTAGCGTAGATAGTACCTACTGCATGACTGTCCAATTCTAAATATTGATATTTAAAAATATTATAAATATTTAAAAAATTGTTTTGGCTGTAATTGCCATTGTCACAAAAAAAAATCTTTTCTTAACCACTAACTAAATGAGTTATTGTTGTATTGTTCTATTTTAAAAGTAGGTATTTATTTATATACACATCAAGGCAATTTATGGTCTGGATTTGTAACAATCGAATGGATTTATATTATTTAATTATGGTGTGATTGTGTTAGGTAAAGCTATTTATATAAACTAATATTTTACTATACTACTTAATGAGTTTAAATGTCCTATTTTAATGGCATCTATAAATAAACACGTGTTCAAGGAAAACTGAAATAGATATGCTACAAATACAACCAACATTATTATAAAATTACTAGCTGACCCCGCAAACGTTGTTTTGCCATAAAAACACTAACCATTCATTTCTTGACTACCTTACCTACCCTACTCTACCTACCCTACGCTACCTAGGGGTTTAAAAAATAGTTTACGACCGATTCTCAGACCTACCAAATATGGACAAAAAATTTCATAAGAATCGGTCAAGCCGTTTCGGAGGAGTTTGTAGACAAACACTGTGACATGAGAATTTTATATAAAAGAAGATAATGAGTAAATAGGTAAACGTGTTGGTAATTTATGTAGTTTGTTGAATCACTGTATCTATAAAAAAAAATCCCGCCGGACAAACATCAACAAGTGCGAGACTTCCTCGCATACTAAGGGTTCCGTACTATTGAGATACCTTGCTTATTGCAAAATTTTACGGCAAGTATCTTATAGATTCTGCGAGTGTCGAAATATGCGAATTGCGAAACCTTGGTAGGCAGACTCGATACGTCTCGCACTTGACCAGATTTCATTATATTTTGTTATTCTTTAGTGTTAGCGCTATAGACATACAAAATTTAATGTTTTTTATGTATAACCCTTGATATACAATGTAGGGAAAACAATAATAACGATGATTTTAGAAATAGCTAAAAACATATTTCTTGTGTTGATTTTTAACTTAATGTTTTGCATTTTTGATATTTGTTGTTTTACGGGTAAGTTTCAAATATTCTGTGAAAATTTCTAGTGTATATTACATGTCCAAAGATGACGTAGGGTTATCTTCATCAAACGGGTACGAAACCCTAAAATGTACATAATAATCTTCCAGCTTTAAAACTGGTCATAATCATTGAAGTCACTCGTGGTGAGCAAGGGCTGGGGTTTAGGGGGCGCTTAAATGCATCTAGAGTCTGTTACTCGTGTCCGTACGTTCTTATTCTTCGCCGTATCGATAATTCCAAAATTAAATATGTTTTGACCAGAATTCAGCTACGTCAACAGCGTTTTCTTCAGGTATTTCAGGGTGTAGGTGTTAGGAAAATTTGGATGACTAAGAGATAGTAGTGGAAGACCAAAAATAGATGGGTGCAGTATGTGAAAGATGATAGCTGAAGAAGAAAATAATAAAGAAGGTTGTAAAATAAAAAGATGATATTCTGCCGACAACAAATTAATCGAGATAAAGACAAAAGAATGCATATTACAATAAAAACACTATCCATAGTATTTTTTATGGGCAGGGTTATGAAGAGAACCAGAGTATTTTTGTTTATTGGATCCACGCGAATCTTCCAAATTTTGATTCTTGTTTATTTGTTTGAAATTATTGGTCAGGCCTACTTCTTCTACATAGCTATCTCATTCGAAAGTTCTATTCTCTTCAATTGTGTTCAAAGCGAGAGGGCATGGTAAGCTGTGTCCTCCTTCTGCGAAGGAGGAAGTGGACGCGTGAGGGAGTCGCACCGGAGACGCCCAACTTAGACGCGGGCTCGCGGACGGCGAGTAATGGTTAGCTCACCGTCCGATAAGGACCAGGCCCGAGTCGACGGTGCGTAGTGTTCCACGCGCGCCTCAAAGAGATGTCAGCAAAAAGTGACGGAGTTCGCTAGGGCAGGTGCCTGTCTGGGACGCGGATAAATTTGAAAGAGAGTTACCGCGGCCCTTTCTCAAGCAACTGAAGGAACACGGGTGGGTTTTCATAATTTATTGGATATTGGCCTTGTTTGTTCTGTCTCCTGCTTGATATGGAGGGAAGTGGAAATTTATATTTTTTTCCTACTCCTCCGTTATTCTTTTCTGATTAAATTCGGGACTTCGTCGAGCTTCATTGCCTCGGCGCGTTTCTGGTGGTCGCCACTGTTGATTCTGGCTTTCAGGAGTTGCAGTGGTATGGGAATAGTGCGGTGGGATTGTCCCAAAAATAAAAAAAGTCATTGGATGATTGCCCACCCAAAAAAAGGGTTATGAAGAGGACCAGGGTATTTTTGTGTTTATTGGATCCACGCGATTCTTCCAAATTTGTTTCTTGTTATATTTGTTTGAAATTTTTGGTAATTTCTACTTCTTCTACATACGTATCTCATTCGAAAGATCTATTCTCTTCAATGGTATTCGAAGTCACAGCTTCTTATTCGTACTTAGGCATTGGGTTCTGTCTATGATTTTACGATTTCTATTTGTTACTTACTTTCATTGATAGTGGTAGGACAAGTTTTGTAGCCCTGAATCTGGGTTTCAAGAATAGAGTAGTCAAGATTCATAGTTATTATAAGCAATATAATATTAAAAAGTATTACGTATATGAAGTATTAAAAATCGGTTTAACTCGACGAGTTAAGTGTGTCGAATTCACAAAAAAAAAATGTAAATGATTATATTTAAGAAAGTTGGACAAAGCTCTTTCCTGTGTGTGACGTTTCTTTTGTTCAAACTTTCTTTATTTTCCTACGCATTTTGCAGGAAAAAGTAGTTTCCAATTTGTAAGAGAGTGTCAGATAGTGTTACATGCATCGGCATCGCCAGCATGAACTATTTAGAAGCAGATCGCAACCTTATAAGTAAAACAATATAGTGTCAGTATGTCGTCGGAGACGAGGGGTGGTCGATTTTTTTATTTACTTAGTGTGGGTGCGGTCGGGAGTGGCAGGCCAAACATCGCCTTGTCCAGATCGATATCGTTACGGACTATTCCGCTTGCGACACATTCCAAATCGCACCATGTTTTTATTGTAGTCAAGCGCATGTTTCTAATATTCTTTTATTCTTCGAGTGTTCGATCTCATAGTCTCAGTAGGTTTTGATAACTTGGAAGCTATTGTCACAACCAATTGGTTAAGCGTTTGGTTGGCACCATGTAGGTAGTTGTTGAAAATTTTCAAAATCAGTTGTTGAGACTGTACAACAGTGTTTTTCAACCTTTTTCATGACACGACCCCCTAGGGGGTCGCGACCCACAGGTTGAAAAACACTGCTGTACAAGATCAAAATCAAAAACAATACTTGTACTATTTACTAAATTTCACTATTTGATACATATCTGCTTATTTTTTTTTTAAATTCTATCATCCGAATCTACATCACGAGATACATACGCAGCTGTTTGCGTATTAAGTGTCAACATTAAGGGCGATGAAAATATCTCTTTGAAATGTAGGTAAAGGTAGGTATATAATTTGTCTATATTTAGTTTTGCAGATTTTAATACTAAAATATTCCTGCTCATCAATTTGTAGTAGGTACGCGTATTGGTTAGAACTGCAACGTTTTGGTGCTTAAAATTTACATTCAACGGAAGCAGTGAAGTGTTATGACTGCTACGAAAGTGCTTAGTGAGCAATAAAATGCCGTCTAGAATAATTATAGCTACCTCGTAAAAATATAACATTCTATTACAAGCATTAGCTAGGATTTAGGGTCATATTGTAATATTTTGTAGAAAATCCTGTCTGGGTTGTTGAGAATACCTTGTTGTCCCGTTCTGTTTTCTCTTACGTAGTTTTTATAAGATTCAGTTCTTGTAGTGTTTAGTTAATTTTGATGAATATTTGGAAATTTTGCGGCTACTAAATGTCTGTTTGTGCAGGAAAATGTTAACCATAAGAAAGTTTTTATGATAAGATTGAAAATATGTGAGTAATATAAGATTAGGGTATTATATGGAGATCAAGAAATCACCCAAATGGTGAAAAAAATAGGTTTAGGAAGGAAAGGGGACAGATAAACATGGTCCTGCAGCTGAGTTATCATGGTGACTCATGCATGGTGTATATTTATGTGACCTAGTATTATAAAATTAATCTGCAAGTGGCACTGTTCTGTTCGGTGTTCAGAAGTATATTTGGGGCTTGAATGCCCCACGGGGTTAGGGTCTAGGGATTCTCAGTCAATTACTGTTATTCTTATCTGAAATTGTTGGTTTTTTGCAGAGCCACATCACATTTTTGTCTGTTTAGGGTTTGTTGTTTTACATGTATCTAAATAATGCATAAGTTATAAGAGTGGACTAGTCGGGTAATAAAAATGTTTTCATGACTTTGACGGGATATACCTTACAAACGGTACGCTTGACAAAAATGTGATGTATGAAACCCTTCCTTCAATTTTAAAATATCTGTTCAATGATACCACACAACGGGATGGCGCGTTTTTTTTTGTTCTTTATTTCGTGCCCCCTAGAGCCATAACCAGCGGGCAAACAAGACGCTTCCAACGACACCTCATTTGTCAAATTATGATAAGTAGTTTAGATGTTATGAGGGAACAGATGAACATACATACAGACACACATACCGGTTAAAAACATAACAGTCGGGTTAAAAACAACGAATTCTACTAATTTCGCTATCGATCCTCATAATAAACACATACATAGATAGACCTTACGTACTTAGTGTCAAACGTCTACTAGATCTGAGGTAACCGTCTGCTGATTCAGCCTCTAGCTTATGTATTTGGCGTACTATTAATAACTTGGTAAATATGTAACCAAAGTCGAGGTTACAAATATTAACTTGAATAAATGTGTGACGTAGTGAACCATAAGGCGCACTTACCAGGAATAATAATAACGATTTACGTCGTGTCTTCTCATTAGTCAGAAAGTAATTGTTATTTATTATTAATATTCTAGTTAGGACTTGGACTTAATCATGATTCTTGTCAATGTCTCAAACAATTTTCAGTTGTGTCTCGCAGGGTTCCGTTTTGGACTCATAAACAGTTCCGTCTACCATAAGGACACAAGAGGCACGTGCCCTGGGCCTCGGTTCATTAGGGGCCCCCCAAATTTCATGAGATAAAAAACAGTATAAATTTTATAAGCTGGAATGGATGTGAAAAATAGTCCGCATTATTGACGTAGATAGGCGAGTATTCTATGCTTTTCATATTACGTCCATCTTTTTTGGTAGGATTAAGCAAGTAAACAGGATCATTATCATGATCGTCACCATCAGTAATTTATGTTCCCGCTGCTGGAACACGCCTCCTCACCACGCGGGCCCAGTGCGGATTGGTGGATGTCACATCTCTACGACTTTTTTGTTCTAGGATAGGATAATTAACGCTATTATGCAGAAAGCACGGAGCATAATAATTTTACTACGGGGCCCTACAAAATGTGGCCGCTTCCCAACTAGCAAAAACGTCGTATAATTCTAGTCTTATAAGACTTCACGGTATATAGCAGTTATATAGTGGTATGCAGTTATCTATTTTGATATATAGACGTTTATCTTACGACGGTTCAGTCGCGGGACTGTTATGTCTTAATATAAAGTTGAATAAACGTTTTCAGGACTAACGTATACGACGTTGTAGAATGGTGTCAGTTCATATGTTGAGTAAATGTTTACAGGACTAAATTATATGACGTCGGATAATGGTGCCAGTGCATATGTTGGATAAACGTTTTCATGACTAACTTATACGACGTTGTAGAATGCTGTCAGTGCATATGTTGAGTAAATGTTTTCAGGACTATCTTATATGACGACGGATAGTGGTGCCAGTGTATATGTGGAGTAAACGTTTTCAGAACTTAGATATATGACGTCGGTTAATGGTGCCAGCCATGACGTTTATTGGACAATGTATTGGTCATATCAACGTTTCGGTTAAATAAAAGGTTTTTGTAAGACAACCATCGTCATGTGCAAATCTTAACATAACTTGTATATAATTAAAACGCTACTTAAACGTTAGTGCATGAACTTTATATAACAAAATTATTTTGATCGTATGGAAGACTTACTAAGACTTGTATGCGACTAAAATGTTGAATTTCTACGGTTACATTACTTTAAGTAGACTTTCAAATCATTTAAAGGTCAAATCCACACTTTAATTGAACCATTCCCATTTTGTAGTGTCCATTAAAAAAGTGATAGAACGAATGAATGTTTCCGAAAAAGATTCCGTATATTATTTAAATATTTTAATTAACATTTGATATAAACAACAACAACAAAAATTAACATAAACAATTAACAGTTGCAGTAAAACTGTGACAGTTATATTTGCTTGAAAAGGTGAAATGAATGCTTCTCCAAGGCCATTTTTGTTTTTTAAGACGTTTTAAATCATTTCGGATCAAAAAATTTTCGATGACCAAGAACACTACCATAGTTCATTGATATCCTATGTTAGACCTGAAAAAAAAAATATAAATTAATCTGGGCTAAACGCACTTGGTATTTGATTAGATAGCCATTGACAAGAAAAGAAGATGGTCGATGCTTTATTATGAAAACATATTTTGGATAATTAATTAAAACGACTCAAATACAAAGAAATAGGGGAGGGCGTTAAAAACTTCACAACAACACATATATACATTGTCATAAAACTCAAGTTCCCTGAAAGATTAACACAACTATCATTATATCAGACTCATTAATATAATGCATAATAAATCGATAATCAGTAATCATGGAAATAGACATTTACTTACCATTTTTTTTTATTTTTTTATATCACAATATTTAACACATGAAACAAAACGATTGTCGTTGAGTCGTATTGTTTGGCACTAGTACAACGTTTCAGTCTTTTGAAAACGTCATTGTAACTGCTATGTGACATACGCGGTCACTTAAGGGACTCATCATAACCAGTATTGGACCGTAAAGTCTGTCTTTGTACTTTTATTTAACTTGTATACAACGTTCAACTGTCATTGGCTGACTTCTACGTAACTACTAAACGATAATATTGTCGCGTAATTTGGGCCTAATTCGCGTTTTTTTTTACGTTTATATTTACGTTTATACGACAAATCTTAAAAACTAGACTCAAAATGTAAAACGTTAAATTGACTATTATAAAACATTGATTTGTTAGTTGGGTTTTCATCCTTCCGGAGCCCTTTTCCCATAACTTGGTGTACCCTGCCCGTAAAACTTGTGTTAACCATTATTGTACGCAACATTCAATAACATTAACAAAAATAAGTAATTTCATGAGACTTCAATAAGCTATAGATATTGCAAATAAGTGTAACGAGAATACCCCATGTCATTCAGTCTGTAGTTCTAGTTACTCCCTTGGTCATCATTAACCAATTCTAGTTGAGTCACTTAAAAACTTAAGGGTGACAAAAATGGGAAGCACTTAATTCCAGTATAGTCAAGAAAATTAACTCGACGTTATGTGTCATTCGGAGCATGCATGTGTCTCGTTTCCGGTAAATATTTGTTTGTTCCTCCACTGAACTACTTTAGGAAGTAAACTATCAAAAGTACTATTTTGCACAAAACTAGGTACTGTGAAATAGACGGCGCTTCACTTGGATCGAACAAGCGTAGCGCTAGAATAGGAATTTATTTCTGTTATGATTAAATTTTACACTTTAGATATAAGCCGTCTGTCAGCCTACGGCCTATCTGTGTGTTCAAAACCAGCCAAAACTATTTTTCTGACAGACTGCATGCTGTAAGGTTCCCATAGGCAGGCATACTAGGCTAGAAAAATATATTCTTCGAAGCATTTCCGAGATAAATGTTTAGTTTTTTTTGCTGTCAACAACATAGGATTTATCGGGAAAAACGTGGCTGGCACAGCTGGAATTACGATCTTGACCCAATATAATCGTGACATTTAAGTACACGAGTGGACTACATAAGTATCGGTATCGTTATAGTTGTGGACAAAATGTTTTGCAGTTGAGTCAAATACCGTACGAGATCTACTTAACATGTGTTTAGTACCGGTGACTATAAGTGTTCATTGGTTTGTCTGTCCACTTGCCACGTTTTGCCTTGATGTGTACGTACATCAGCAAAGTTATTTTTACATTTTCTATTGTGATTTTTCTTCGATTGTTCGGACTTCAGTAGGAGTTCAGACCTGCATCTGTGTACTTAATTATACTAGGGTGAAGTGTGGTTACCTCAAGGGCTTATTACACTACACGATATTCAGGGCCCTGAATACCGGGTCACTTCACCATACCGAAGCAATAAGGTCGATATTATGAGAACCCTAATTCTCTAACAGTTATTACACTAACCTAAATTAGTAAATTAGAGTTTAGGGCCCTGAATACCGTGTAGTGTAATAAGCCCTTCAATGGGTAGTGAGGTATGTACAGCTACACTCGCCATTCGTTGACTATTCTTTTCATATGTTCTATTTCTTTTTTGTAGTGGGATGGACCAATGAAAAAAAAAGTAGGTTCCCTTTTATTTGTACCTACACTGTGGGTATCTGGGTGTGCCAAATAAACTAGTTTTCTTTTTTCTTTTAACACCCCACCCCGGGCAACGGCACCACAGGCTTGCCTGTGGTACAGCTGAACGATCCCACTTAAGCGGTGGTAGGCTCCGCAAGGGGCCGCCTGACTCGCATTCACCATCCCACCAGAGGCCGGCGCCAAGCAGCTTGCTGTGTTACGTCGGTGTTTGGGAGTGCTAATACCTTTGAGGGAGAAGGATCTGGGCAAAACGGGCCGGGTAACAAATTCTAGAGGGTAACGGGAAACGAAGCACGGTGCCAGCCGTTGGGCGACCGCAGTCAGTAGGGCTCACTCGTTCGGTGCTGACGGGGTTGCGGACGTGAATCGGCAGGGAATAGAGTATTTTATTCTATTCTCCGATATACCCCGCTCGGTCACAAAGCCCGACCTTGGTATAATGCAGAACGCGCCCACGCTGAGGTTCGAAAAGAGTCTGCCTGGATCGCTGGCTCACTCTGCAAGTGAGAAAACAAATTTATTTGCATTTCTCTTTGCAAGCAATTCACGCCTGGACGCTGGCTACAATCAACCACAAACTGTACCTCATTGTGACTCTTCGATGTCAGAGATCGCAGTTCACACTAAAGAGGTCCGGAGAGTATTGTGCAGTCTAGACGTGAACATGACCAGCGGGTCTGATGGCATTCCAGCGAGAGTGTTGAGGCAGTGTGCACCTGAACTGTCTCCTGTGTTGATACTTGACAATGACTTGAAAAAAAGCGGGGATGAAGTTCGTTCCTTTAGAGAGGCTATGGTGGAGCGGACAGATTTGACCTTAAGCCTTGTTTCCCAGTTGGGTGATGACAATCTGGTCTCTTTTAAAGCCACCAAAACACAGGCGTCTTTATTACCGCTAAAAGGAATAGTTTTGATCAAACTTTCACTTTTCGGGATACATATTTTGTTCCTGTATGTTTTGATCGGCTCGAGCTCCTAGGCATGGAGTTAACATTTCGTTGAACTCACTACCTGCATCTTTGTTGGGAAACATTCAACCAGAATCTGTTCAAAGTTCTAGTGAACAGGCTTCTTTCGGGTAAGCTCGCTCCATCGTCTACTTTGTCTCTGTTACCTCTGACCTAGACAAGAGTCAAGAGCAAACCCATCTAAAATTAAAATATTAAAATAAATTGCCGCCTGCTCAGAAAGATATGGTTATTTCCATACAAGCTTCGTTATTTCACAATTAACACAAAGCAATGTGCCTACCTATACTTTTCATTATTTGGATACTAGAATGCACTTATTTAAAAAATATAACTCAATAATTATCGATTTTTACCTTTCTATAGATATAAGGAATGGAGTAAAGAAATTGTTGCAAAAAGGACGACAATTGGCATGGAAGACCTAAGCGTACCAAGGATAACAGCTCCAGGAAATATGACAAGTAGTTAGCTAATGAAACTCAACTGACTACAGTTAGACAGGCTTATGCTCAGTTGAAGGCAGAACACCGTTTTTGGCCGTATATTTAAATACAAAATGCCACCGTTTGACTTCCAACTTAAAGTTATGCGGGAAGAGTTTGCTATTGCGTGAAATGTAATCATAATCACATTACCTTTTTATTTAGTTCTAAAAATAGATGTGGAGAACGTTATCGCGAGCGTTATCTTATGGCGAGATCGTGGTTCATAGGCGCTGGCGGTCGTGCGTGTGCTGCGAGCAGTGAGCACGCCTCCAATGAGCCGCGGCTAGCCTGACTTTGTGCTCGCGAGCAGCCTAGCCTGCTAGGTGCCAGTAATATGCTGACTCTGTGGCTGCGAGTTACACAGGCTACGTGCGGTTATTGACTCTGGGGGGTAGATAGCGTTTATGTATACGACATACATGCAATTTCTGCTGCTACATCCCAGGATAGATGGACTCCCTTTTCCGCACTTAGACTCCCATTTGGTCCGTTTTGCGTGCAGGCTTCCTCTCTGTGAGAGGGAATGGGCTGTAATCCACCAAGCGGGCCCAGTGCGGATTGATGGATATCACATGTCTTAGTATTTTGGGTTCTAGGACATGCCGGTTTCCTCACGATGTTTTCCTTCACCTTTTGTAGAGTAGTTGTGATGAAATAATTTACACAAAGTAAAGCGCCTGCCTGGGTTCTAACCCACGACCACAACTTGTCGCGGCCGTTACCACCACTACTACATCCCATTTGGAGTAAGACTCAACTCACACTAAAAGAGCGTCGAAGCGGAGCGTGCAGTTTCAGTGTCATATGAATTTTAACTTTATTTTCATTACTATAATACTTATTATCGCATGAGAAACTCGAACGAGTCGCGCGGATGCCCGCGGCGCCGCGGGAATTACCATCTCTACCGAGCGGGTCGCTGCGCTTCGCTGCACTTCGCCGCTCTTTCGGTGTGAGTTGACCCTAAGACTTTCGTGCATAAGACATCACTGGATTAGAATTAATTAATAAAAGAAATCACTTTGCAAGAAATTCCTCAAAATTGTTTTACCTTGTTGAAATATCTGGCAGACAAGTTTTTAGAAGACGAGGTGCATGTTGTCAAAACAGCGGCACGTCAATTGGTCTAATCGGTCGACGGCTGCGAGCCAATTACTTACTTGACAGCATGGAAGCAATTCCTACATTTGAGGGCGGAAAACGCGCTGCAGGAAGACTTCCCTTTATTGAGTTACAGAAATAGACACGCTCATTGTCGCCATCATGTAGTCTTTCGATAAATTGTTAAATTATTTAGTGTAAAATAATAGATTTTTTCGTTTTATACGATGTTCTTATAGTTATGTTTTCTATGTGCTTTGGAATTGCTGCGTGTGTGCGTATTAGACTTTTTTTAAATAATATCTATTATTCTTTGGCAGTGGTATATGAAAGACAATAAAATTACAATCCGTGAAATCGCGAAAGGTTTTTTTGTTTTTTTTAGGAGATAACATTGTGATTTTATTGCAACACTAATCTTATTTATTATACATTTGTTTACTATGAGGCAATCGTGCATCGTAGGAGCATATTTAGTATAGGTCGGTCTTATTTCCCAGTAGATTATGGAAATATTCGCGGCAAACGGACAAAAGTGTTTATTAATAGATTGTAGTTAATAATTTCTGTAAGTTCACTTCACGACAAATACATAACTATGCTGATCATGATAAGTTTTAATTGCCACCACAATAATTACGTTTGCTGTTCGAGATCAAAGCGCACACTGTTTCAGAACGTCTGTTATCAACCAATCATCCTCTTATCGTAATAGGACAATGACTCTGAAGTTTTATAAAACCCTAGGGTTTATCTTGATACGATGTCGCCATAGAGAAAATACTCCTAGTTGTTCTAACTTGTTAATAATGATTTCTATTTTATTAAATAATTTATGTACACACATAGGTAATACAAGGACAAGAAGAAGGAACAGGAAAATAGGTACAGTTCTATTATGGTTACGTCTATCTTCTTAGCTATATTTATTTTGGTAAAACCCCTTCGCATAGTTTTTGTAGAATATCAGATTTCCTAACAAACCTAGTCCTGCTGTAACCGTGATAAAATGCGTGATTCAAGCCTATCACAGAGGCCGTGCTCGCCCGGCAGGGATGGCGAATCTTTATTAGAAAACGTGCCATTTTTTTATGTGACAATAAAGTGCCACCAAAACTTTTTTACTTTGTTTAATAGAAAAAAAAGTAAAACTCTAAATGCTATGAATTAATCAATTATTTGCACCCAGAAATTTTTACAGCTTTCCTAATATTTATTTACAGATTTTTCTGCTGTTGCAAATTACCTAGATTCTAAATAACCTCATTTTAGCGTGCCCAAAATATTTTGTCGTGTGCCACCACAGGCCATAGGTTCGCCATCCCTGACCCAGTCATATTTCCAACCATCCTCCTCTAGGTCTGGGGAGACCCGTCTTATTTTTCAGGAGTCCTATTCCCAGAACCACCTCTAACTGATAAATTACAATAGTTCAATGAATATTATTGTATTCCGCAGGTGAGCGTGTCGTGGTGAAGGCGACGGCATGTGGCGCGGCGCGCGGGTGCTGGTACTCGCGGCGCTGAGCCTATTGGCCGAGCCTTCGCTGGCCGCCAACAAGACGTTCAATCTCACAATCGGTTACCTACCCTGCATCACCGGCGAACTCCGCGATCGACAGGGCCTCACTATCTCCGGGGCACTCTCCATTGCCCTCGAAGAGGTATACTCGTATTACGACCCATTATCATAATTCAGATAATACTTGATAGGATATACCCATTAAAATAAATCTAGTCAAGGACGCTGTGGATCTTTCCATTAGCCTCATCTCGCATACCATGCAATATTTTTAGTATCACATTAATTCACATGTACCGGCCTGTAATGCTAAACTGATTCAAATGTGGTTTCGAATGATTCATGCATGTTTAAATTCCATGCGATGTAATTAAATTCACTACTTTTAGAAGTATGAAATGTCACTGTAAATTCGGTTGGACTGGTACGATGATAAACTTTGTTTGATCAGCGCAAAATCATATCTACACTTCCGTAGTTATTTTTAGCTCGAGGGCAAACAAGTTGAGTTAACTTTTAGATTCCACGTATATAAATAAATGTCTTATAAATATCGATGCGTTACTATGTAGATACACTCAGCTATCCCATAGGAGAGCAGCTATTATCCCTGTTTACCAAGTGTATAGGTAATGAACGTATCAATAAAATAATATTAAAGCTATTAATAATATCCGGAAGTCTAATGATGACATTTTATCAATTCAGAATTCGATAATGTTTAGGTAGATTTATAATACTTGTTTCATTGCAGCTAAACAATAACACCGAGTTGCTGCCCGACGTGGAGTTGTTGCTGGAATGGCGTGACACCAAGTTTGACACGGTGACGGCGACGCGCCTGCTCACTGACATGAGCTGCGCGGGCGTCGTCGCCTTCTTCGGACCTGAGGGCCGCTGCCATACAGAGGCGATCATCGCACAGTCCAGGAACTTGCCCATGATCTCTTACGTAAGCGTCATGGATTCAATTATTATGTTTTTTAAGATGTTTTAGTGATATACATGAAAGTATTAAATAAATAACGCCCACATTATGAAGCTTCTGCCAGCAGCTTCGCCCGCGTGAATGTCGATAATTATCCCAAAGGAACATATTCGCAGGAATATGTTCCTATATAAAGTCTGGAATAGCACATAGTACATTTCCTATGTGCTATTCCAGACTATAATCTAACTTTCTGGCAAATTTCATCCAGATCCGTTCAGTAGTTTTTGTGTGAAAGAGTAACAAACATACAAACAAACTTACGAACTTTTGCCTTTATAATATTAGTAGAAAGTTGGATATAGGATATGGTATCCGGCCGGATAGTCACCTATACTTCGGTTTTCGCCCGGATACTGGATAGTTCCCAAATTTATTTGATCCCTCCACAACATTAAGTGTATTCTTCCAATATCAATAATAATAATAATCAATGAGATTGTTTGTTTCAGAGATGTTCCGATTACCAAACATCGACATTGTCGAATTTTGCGAGGTTGGAGCCACCCGGCGCTCAGGTAAGCCTACGGCACGTCGATGTTTTAATATGTATACATGAGGAGTTATTTGTACTAGAAGCGTAAATGCTAAAAATATAAATCTACAAAATGTACAGCCTATAAGTAATTTATATTGTTTACTACCTCCCACTTTGACAATGGACAATAGCTGTTTCGACATGATCTATAACGTGTTAACAAAGTCCAATGTACTTTAAAATTATGTTTCATTTGTTCGTCATCTTCTAGGTCTCTGAATTTTATTTATTTCTCTGAATTTTACCCAAACAAAAAGGCAGTGTTCTCGTTTACAAAGGTCATAGATTTACCAACCATAATTTTTACTAGGGTAACCTAATAAACATCCTAATCTTGTCGTTATCCCAATTACTTTGGAGTCGGTGTAATGTTTTCTTCCATATATCTTTATTAGTTGTCATCACAGTCAAGTGGTCAACCCCCTTTCTAGTCATACAACACAGTCCATCCACCGTTACATGACTTACTTAATGTCCTATCTGGGGCAGATCGCGATCGGTCTTGAGCTTCACTTTCCTCGCTCCACGTCATTCCGATGCTTGCCGCTTCTGCCAACACGGTGCGACGCCAGGTTTGACGGGGACGGCCACGCTTTCTTTTCCCTTGGGGATTCCAGTCCAAAGCTTGTTTCGGTATATGGTCGAGGCCACTTTGGACCGTTTGTCCTATCCATCTCCACTTGCGACGCTTGATATGGCGGTCGATCGGGCTCTCGTGGCATTTCTCCAACAGCTGCAACAGGAGCTGGTCTCGAGCCAGTAAATTCCGAGAATGCGACGAAGACAGCGGTTGAAGAAGACTTGGATTTGGCGTGAGATGTCATATGCCACCTTTCGCACCCGTAAAGAAGCACACGTTGGATCTGAATATCTTGAGTTATCATTCGGGTCTTCGCTACCTCCAGTCTCTGACACGATATAATAACCTAATGGTACACTGCTTAATTTCAGGCAACAAAATCCGTAATATCGCTGCTACGGTACTACAGATGGAACAAGTTCTCGATACTGTACGAGGAGTCGTGGGTCACGGTGGCCCTCACACTAGAGAACCACGCAAAGAAAAATAATATGACAGTAAACCACCAGCGGCCGGTGATTGACGGCTTCAAGTGCTGCGAGGAAAAGATGACCTGCTGCGCGCCTGGCTTCTGGTACCAGTTCATACAGGATACCAAGAATAAGACTAGAAGTGAGTGCCCCCGGGTTTTTTATTTTAATCTTCAGCTACACTTCGCGCGCGTCTCCTCGAAGCAGCCCTTGAGGTTATGCGTTTAGATCGTCTCGCCACCTTTTTTTTGGGCGGTCTCGGCGGCGCCTCCCATCTTCAGGCATGGATATCTTTCTACTATTTTATTAATGGTCTAATGTAGCAGATAGAATAGTGCGCCTGAATGAAAAAAGATCTCAATCAATCGTGTATAGGATAAGGGCAGACAGTTCTGTTATTGTCTTTATTATTTCCACACATTAGCAGTATCTTAAGGATGGCAAAGCGTCTGTATTGCATACACTTATAAGGGGCTACTTACAGAAGTATCATTGCCACCCACAAACCAAAAACGTCTCTACCTAGCATGTTTAAGTAACGGACATTTTCCCCCCAGACGGTTTTGGTTTCAACCCAGGTGGTCCAAAAAGGACAATGGCAGAAACCCATACATTGTTTAGCTGAGATTAAATTCCTACGACACTAAATGAAAAATACCTGGTTTAATTCAGGGTCATCTTCTGAATTAGTTTGTGCAACAATTTTTGTTCAAGAATGCCGATAATGCTGAGATATTCAGTCATGAACTTTTGTAGGTTATTTCTGGGTAACTTTTAATAATGTGTTTAATAGGTAATATTATTACAATTTCGTGGCAGTAAAAGGGCAATATCGCATTAGTATTTCCCTTTCCTAATTATTTCACCATGAAATGTGAAATATACTCTGGAAAGAGTACGGTATATTTATTTATTAAGCGACTTTGACGTGTATCAAAAGGTCGTCGTCAACAACCAAGCCACATTTTTTTGACTTGGATACTAATCTTTTTGCCTATCATTAACTGAAAGTAATTCATTTATTTCTACTAAACTACAGTATTCTTACCTACCTGCAAGGACACCTACACTTAGACATAGACTATATTGTTACTTTAATTACTCTGTTTTATTATAATAACAAAGAAAATAATGATATATTTACTACAGTCACTACTTGTCACTTGGCAGAATAAGTTTAAAATGGAACCACTAAGCTAATGAGAGTTAACGAAAAAGTTAAATAACTTTAATTTAGAATGTTTTTTTTTATCCGTGATGGATCAGTTAATGTTATACTTTGAAAAAAACGTAGTCAATTAATGGAATTTATTTCGTATATAACTTTCAGACGCTCAAATATATTCGACTAAGATTTCGCCATTGTTCTTTGAAGTCATTTAAATTACAAACTTATCTTGTTTTCAGTATACGTGTTCTTGGGCTCGCCGTCCGGCCTCATAGATATGATGACGGCCATGGAATCTCTCCATCTGTTCTCCAAAGGCGAATACATGGTCATTTTCGTGGATATGATGACTTATTCGCCAAAAGAAGCCTTGAAGTACCTTATAAGTGAGTAAACAATATGCTTTCAAAATAGAATTATCGCTCAAAGGAAAAATAATTTAACGTAACTAAGTACTATAATTTCTACGTATTTGTTAGTAGTGTTAAATAGTTCCGTTTTCCTTATTGTTTAAGCTAAACCGTCGTCACATTGTTCGCAAGGCGTAAACATTACAATTGCAAATCTAATTGAGACAGAAATTATGTGTATGAGTGTATTTATTCTGATTTATGTGTTTTGGGCACGAGGGTGTTACATGTAATGTTCATTGACTTTGGTGCATTCTTGCGGTGTGTCGTAGACAAGACAGACAGTTCATTATGTTTATTCAGTTCAATAAACTATAAAAAAGTTAATTTAAAACAAAAAAACCCGACTGCTTAAAAAGCGAATTAAAAAGACGTAAACAAGAAGAAAATCATGCTGTGCAGTCGGAGGATACATGATCGCGAGTTGGCTGACCAAAACCAGATGTATCCTCCGAGTCGGGATTTTTGTTTTAAATTAACTTTTTATTTATAGCTTTTTAGTTATTTTTTTTTTTAATTAGTTATTTAAACATACAAGTGTTATATATTTTTGAAATCACCTCCTAAAACCCTTTATTTTGATACCCCACACGATGGGTTTGAGGTATTGTACGTAAAAAAAATTTGGTGGCCCACAATATGGCGCCCAAAATCGGCCATTTTTTTATTTTCCAATTTTAATGTAGCCAGTGACACTCGTGGGGTTAAGACGAATCGATTGACGTTAGAATCATCAAAATCGGCCAAAGCGTTTGGTCTCTAGAAAGCCACATAAGAACAAACATACATACATATATAGACTGATAAACACATTACCCTCCTTCGGCAGTCGGGTAAAAAAACCAAAGTGACGAATGATACAATCTTCTTTTTTGAGTTGATGAAGATGACCAAAAAAAAAGGTATTCAAAGGTTTAGTCGTATTCTAAAAATGCCGCGCCTTTTGCCGAAGAAGTATTAGTACCTACTATCTGATATGTGACTGTATGTTTACCATGGTACAGGTAGAAGTTCTGTGACCATCATTATTCCAGTGCGGAAAAAACAGCTATACGGAATCTATATAATCTATACTAATATTATAAAGAGGAAAGATTTTTTTGTTTGTTTGTTTGTTTGTACCGAATAGGCTCCGAAAATACTGGACCGATTTGAAAAATTCTTTCACCAATAGAAAGCTACATTATTCCTGAGTGACATTTTTTTATCCCGAAAACGGGTCCTGTGGGGTGGCCCCCCGGGAGCGAAGCCGCGGGGAACAGCTAGTATAATAGAAATATATTATACTAGCTTCTGCCAGCGGCTGCGCCCGCGTGGGAAGTGTGGTTTTATTCCCAGGGAACATTTTAGCCTATTTCATCCAGATCCGTTCAGCCGTTCTGGCGTGATTAAGTAACAAACATACATCCATCCATCCAAATTCGCATTTATAATATGTTATGGTAAGATAATAGTAATGTAATAGTAAATAATCTATATTTTGTACGAAGATGAGTACCATTTCTTGCCAGAACTTAGAAAAATATATAAATAGATACATAAAGGATAAAAATATTTATTTTTTTAATTAATAAAATATTGTTCTACATACAAACAGACTTACATCAAACACTACTAATTTAATAAGCTTAAAAATAAACTTATCTAAAATATGGCGTCGAAAAAATGGCAATGCTTATCAAAGTACAGCCAAACCCTTGGATCACGCGAAGTAATAGTACATTACTGCAGCGGCCAGCAAAATAGGCATTGATGGACGAACGTGTAAATGTGGGCCGAGGCGAAGCCGAGGCACACATACGTAAGTCCATCAATGCCTAGTTGTGGCCAAGGCTTGTATAGTACTTTTCTCAAATAATTATTTTTAATCTATTTTAACGCGGAAATTAAAACTAAGTAGTACCTAGAACTCATTTTGTCAAAATCAATGACGAACAACAATAATTGTTCCCGCGTTAAAGTATTCCTTTGTTTTTTTTTCAATAAACAGCGTTCTATTTGCAAGCCAGTTCGAAATTTAAATAAAACCTTTGATAAGTTACCTCCTTGGTTGCCATGTTTCGTAGTAAAACATCGTTCCATTTTTAAAATACACGACAGATATGAGTTTACTATGGAATTTATTTGGCCGCTAGACACGACAGATATGGATTTTCATACAACTTTCGCCGGCCGCTGCGCGCATGTATTTGACCAGTACAGCAATTTCGATTTATCTCGAAGAAGGTTGTCAAAATAATGATCACATTTCCAAGCATGTTTGAGAAAAGGATATTAAATGAATTCACTTTTACAGAAACGGAGGATCGAACGAAGCTAACATGTCCAAACACGCTGGAGTTCAAGAAGCGAGCTCAGTCACTCCTGGTGGTGGTGTCCTCCGAGCCGGCCAGTAGCTACGAGGACTTCACTAACAAAGTCCGCAAGTACAACACCATGGCCCCCTTCAACTTCAAAGACTTCATATTCGGGAATAAGTTTAATAAGGTAGTTGTTTTAATTTTGAGAGCTCAAAACCATATTTGCATGAGACATGTCTACCTACCCTACCTACCCTACCCTACCCTACCTACCCTACCCTACCCTACCTACCCTACCCTACCCTACCCTACCCTACCCTACCCTACCCTACCTACCCTACCCTACCTACCCTACCCTACCCTACCTACCCTACCTACCCTACCTACCCTACCCTACCTACCCTACCCTACCCTACCTACCCTACCTACCCTACCATATTCGGGAATAAGTTTAATAAGGTAGTTGTTTTAATTTTGAGAGCTCAAAACCATATTTGCATGAGACATGTCTACCTACCCTACCTACCCTACCCTACCTACCCTACCCTACCCTACCTACCCTACCCTACCCTACCCTACCCTACCCTACCCTACCCTACCTACCCTACCCTACCTACCCTACCCTACCCTACCTACCCTACCTACCCTACCCTACCCTATATCTCAAGTTGGACCAGACTGCTCACGGTGTGCCAATTTAATTTAAAATCGGTTATGTAGTTTAGGAATCCATCGCGGACAAACATCGTGACAGGAGATTTATATATATTAGATGTGTACAAAAAGGTTAACCATTTTTTTTAAATGACGGTGTTATGCCAACTATTTCGATTGTAAAATAATAGGCATCAGCTGGTTACGTACAAATAAGATTAGCCTTAAAATGAATTAAGCTGATCTTTACCCTGTAAACACAGATGTACACCCTAAAAATAGCTGCTTTATTTGAGGAATAAGGATAAACTTTGCTTAAAGCTGATTATAAATTATATTATTAGACGAATTACGTGTATCTCAACATAATTTTCTGGTTGCAGTTTGTTTCCATCTACGCTGCTTATTTGTATGATTCGGTGAAACTTTACGCGAAAGCTTTGGACGAAATCATAAGGGAAGAGACTCGTACAGAAATGTTGACGAAGGACAAACTGATTGCTATCGCCACGAACGGAACGCGTATCGTCGCCAAGATGATTCAAAGTTCACCATACAAAAGTGAGTTTGGCATCTATTGTATTATTTTATGGGACTTTCGATGTGCACAACCAGAACTTACTCCATATTAAACTAATTCTTAAAATTAAATAAATATATGTTGGCTTAAGTGTTCAAATATCGAGCCTGTAAGCCTATAAATAAGGCTCAAAACAAAGAAGTATTAATTAATATCATCAATTATTACGTTATAGTTAGATTTTCGCACTTCCTGCAGGTATATCGGGCATGTCCATTCGTCTGGACGAGCGAGCCGACTCTGAGGGTAACTTCTCCGTGTTAGCGTTCAAGGCGACCAAGTACCGCGACGGCGATGTCAACTGTACCTCCAGCATGATCCCTGTGGGACACTTCCAGCATCAGAATAAAAGAGAGTTTCCTGTGAGTGACATCTTCATCGTGTCGAGAAATTCTATGAAATTACCATAAAAATCCAGTAGTAACTCAAGGTTAATATTCCAGGAATATAAACTCAACCCTCGTCTACCAATCGACTGGCCCGACAGCGTGAAACCTGAAGACGAGCCTTCATGCGGGTTTCTGAACGAGAAGTGTCCAAAAGACGATTCTCAAATAACGTCTCTGGTGGTAGCGGGCACGTTGGCTGTGACTCTCTTCTGCGCGCTGGTCGTCACCATCAGTATCTACCGCAAGTGGAAGATCGAGCAAGAGATCGAGGGTCTCCTCTGGAAGATAGACCCACAAGAGATAGCTGGATATTTGGGCAGTGGGCTCGTGTGGTCGCCTAGTAAGGTAACCCCTTACCAGAAATAGACGCGCAGGCAAGCGCTAGCTTTTGTGTAAACAGTGCAGACTTTATGTGCTATTTTGTGGTTGTTTGTGGGTGAAGACTGGCGTTCCTCGAATAAATTGTTTATGTTGCAGCTGAGTTTAGCGAGCGGGATATCGTGCGAGAGCAAATGCTGCACGCAGATATTCACGACAACAGCGCAGTTTAAGGGGAATGTTGTCAGGATCAAAGAGCTCAAGTTCTCTAAAAAGAAAGTAAGTCGATCGTCGACCCTAGTTTGTACAGCCAAGGAAGTAAATTGCTTAGTAGATTGACGCAGTTCGTAACTCGTCGTTTCGAACGATTCATCAAAAGTTCTGACAGTGAGCAGTCGATAAACAATTTGATTCCCTGAATACAACCGCTAGAACTAAAGTTTAACAAGTGATAATATAATTGACGAGTAGTTTATTCAAAAAGCGTGTATTTGCTATAGGACATTCCACGTGAGATAATGAAGGAGATGCGACTGCTGCGCGAGTTGCGTCACGACAACCTCAACTCGTTCATTGGCGCTGTGGTGGAACCACTGCGCGTTCTAATACTCAGTGACTACTGTGCAAAAGGGAGCTTGTATGTAAGTATTGTATTTACTTGCCCGTTCTTCTCCATACAGTTCTAAGAGTCAGAAATGGCAATTAGATTCATCTTGCTGACTAACCAAATTTCTGACAGACTGTAAAAGGTTTGTTTGAAATGTATGCTTTCGGATTTGACTATAGTTGATGCATTTAATGACAATTGTTGCAATTTAAACCTTATGTCTATGGGGGCGTTCAAGTATTACGTAACTCAATTTTGTAAAACATGGGAGGTAAGTTCGAACAACGTGTTACGTAACATTGTTTTTTTATTTAAATAAAAAAATTGGGAATTAAATTCTCCCAAGTTGGCAACCCTATTCGTTAATGTTTTACGGGGAATCCCTCGACTGTATTGTACGTCATTAGGGTTCCGTCGTCAACAAGGAACCGTAAGTCCATCAATGCCTAGTTGTGGCCAGGGCTTGTATAGTACTTTTCTCAAATAATGCGCGGCATTGCTCCTGGTACTCCGTTAGTCTCTACCGCTTATGATTCTAGGCCCGCAAATACTTCTTCATGGTTCTGGCCTCCTGGTAGTTTGTGTATAAATGTTCAACATGTAACTAAAAAAGCAAAAGAGGAAGTTATATTTTTATCATGTTATTAAACTCTCCCGCAACCTTCACCAGGTCATCGGTCCACCTGGTGGGACGCCTTCCAACGCAACATCTTCCGGTTCTTCCAGGTGGACCGATGACCTGGTGAAGGTTGCGGGAATCCGCTGGTTGCGGGACGCACGGGACCGGTCATGCTGTCCAGCAGTGGACGTCTTTCGGCTGATATGATGATGATGATTAAACTCTCAACTGATTTTAATCGAATTTTTGATTTTGGCGCCCTAAAAGATTAAACGTCCCAATACTAGTACCTACTGATCCGTAGGTGCCAAATGTGAAATGCCACTTATGGCACTGCGAAAAATATCGATAGGTGCCGTACGTGGAACACCTCTGGTGCCATTTTGTACGCTTTTTGATATATAAGACTGATTATTGTGATTTATCATGTTTACTGTAGTAATGGTATTAAGCTTTATCTTTTTCCAAAAATTGCCTGACTTTTACTTAAATAATATAACCCTACCCAAGGTTTTTCATTCTGTATGTACAAAATTTGCTTAAAAAAAAGTATAGGCCGAAACACCACTCAAAAATATTAATAATAATGAAATTCCTGTTTCGGCCGGATCGGGCGAAACTCATCGGCCGAAACGCCTACTAAGCCATTTATTTCTCGTCTTTACTAACTTAATTTAAGTATTACTAATATTATTTTAAGGGTTTAGCTTAAGTATGTTCTTATATTGTATGTCGTTTTGTGACAAATAAATACTTTTTCTTTCTTTTTTTCTTCTTCTTTTAACTATTTATTTTGGTAAATGTATCTGTTTATACGGCAGCCTGGTCGGCTTCATCAGCTGTTCTTGGCCTTTAAAGGCTCTCATGCTGACTTGCCAGCGCAACTTTGGTAAAAGGAAAAATAAAAATTAAAAAATAAAGATAACTTTACAAAATATATAAATGTAAAAGCCACAAAGGTATTCCGGTACTTTTCACAACATAATTGTGACTTTTAGGGGGAGAAGTCATGGATGATTTCCCAACCCAAAAATAAAAAAATAAAAGGTACAATTAGTCACTTGGATGTTACGTAACATTTAGAGGGGGATACAGGAAAACGTTACGGCGCGTTATCTGGGGGGAGGCAGGGTCAAAAATCTTCAAAAATTGCGTTTCGTAATACTTGAACGTCCCCTATGCCATAAAATTAAGTTATCGCGTGTTCACGATGATTTGTAACGCCTATACAAAATTGAATTCGCCTTTGAGATTAACAGATTCTACATAATATCAATAGCATTTTTTTATGTACTTCATATTTTTGTTGCCAGGATATAATCGAAAATGAAGATATAAAGTTGGATCAAATGTTCATATCTTCACTAATTCATGATCTCATAAAGGTAAGTCTAATTTGCTGTTTAACTGTATCTTCATAAACTTTAAAATTATGATGTGCTCATGGTGTTCTTTTGTTACAGGGTATGATGTTTATTCATACTTCGCCATTAATTTTTCACGGAAATCTCAAATCCTCGAATTGTGTTGTTACGTCTAGGTGGATGCTACAGGTTAGTACTTTATATTCTACACCTAAAACAATATGGTGCTATAAGACCTAAAACAATAAATTTCTGTGGACGGCAGTCGATTTCTACCCTACAAAAAGTAATAATTCTACAAATTATGTATCTGTTGTAGGTTGCTGATTTTGGTCTACATGAGCTAAGAGCTTGTGCAGAAAACGAATTTATAGGGGAGCACCAATATTATAGAGGTATGATGAACACAACCTTTATTGTAAAATCTATGGTTTATTTACAATGCTTCATAACATTAAAGTTCTCTTTGATTTAAATTTCCAGGCTTATTATGGAAGGCTCCCGAGTTGCTAAGGGAAATGGATAACCCTAACGGCACTGTTGGGGGGACCCAGAAGGGGGATGTTTATGCATTTGGGATCATACTCTATGAAATTATAGCTAGAAGAGGGCCTTTTGGATTGACGGGGACTGAACCTAAGGGTAAGTCAATATCTCTGTTGTTTTGAATGACGTTTCGGTAACGTGGCTTTAGTTTGGATGGACGCGGACGTTTGGGACTAGTCTCCAATATTTTCTTCGGATGATTTAAGAGTTGTTGATGTTAAAGTTTTGATTTTTCTTTTCAGATATTGTAGAACGTCTGAAGAGACCAAAGTTAGACGGTGAGGAGCTGTTCCGACCTGACACAGACGCTTTGGACCCGCCTCCTGAGGACTACGTTGTGGCGTGCATGAAAGACTGCTGGACTGAGGATCCCAACTTGAGACCCGACTTCCCCATTATCAGAAGCCGCCTCAAGAAAATGAAGTCTGGAAAGTGAGTGTTCAGTTTCTTCATATATTGTATACGACTTTGATCCTTATATGTTGAAGTATGTGTATGTTATTTAAACATGTTCGTTGAATGTTCCAGATCAAGAAACATAATGGATCAAATGATGGACATGATGGAGAAATATGCCAATAATTTAGAAGAACTAGTCAACGAGAGAACGAGGCTATTGATTGAAGAGAAACAGAAAACCGAAGACTTATTACATAGGATGCTACCAAAGTAAGTTACTTATCGTATTAGTCCACATTTTTATTAAAGTCTCATACCAAATAAAATAGCTCTATCCAAGCAATAAATTCTGTATATAAAAACTGATGTCGCATCAGTAAATGTCAATAACCAAACGCGCATCTTTGTACTTTAGTATCCATTTTTGTGTCTAAGAATGCATTAAAAGAAACATGCTTTTCTTTGTTTACTCACGAGCCAGTCGAGACTGGTACCCATCGTGAAATGTGCATGTACATGTCATTAATATTCTGTGTACATTGGTGTTATATGTTAGCGTCATCTAATCGTTATATTATTAATAATTTGTTGGTATGTAATGTAATCGGTGTAATTAATAATAATATACATGTGAGCACAGTTGAGGAAGACGCAAATACAACAAGCTGTATCACATACCTGGATGTCGCAGTAGTGTGCGTACTGGTTTACATTTAGTCCAAGTCTCATCGCTGCTATGTGATAACTAACTTAGACATCTTGTGAATCTCCGTACAAGTAGGTACACGATATTGTTAACAGTCGAGGCGACCGGTAATAATGTGCTATTTTTATTGCAGGAATAATGTTTCGCTTTATGTCTCTATATTCTGATCTTCTGTAAAGAGTGTGCTATAAAATAAAATGGGAGTGTATTATCTTACAAACATTGGCGTGATTTATGTATAGAAGTAACCACAGTGTAGGCTATTCAGTGAATATTGAATCATGAACATTTCTGACGCTTAAAATATTATTAGCTCGGGTTGATAATGGTACTATAAATAAACTAATACATATAATATAGTTCATTCATCAAAACATGAACCATCGACATGGACTTGATGTAAAACAGTAGTACGTCGTCTAAAAATTTAATGTATTCACGTTGTTGTACTTGTGTTCTTTTCCAGATGTGGAGGTTGAATCCATTATAGAAATGTCGTGAAAATGTCTTGAGGTAATTAACTCCCTATTGGTGATTGTAGTTTAATATGGTTTGCCTCACCCAGGTGGCAGGCTCACGTCACAACTTCATGAACGTTCCGACATTGTGATACACGTGGCTCACCTTCCATTAACAGAGTTTGAGTAGTATAGCGCTTGCTTGGGTCTGTGGCGGTGTAGTGGCGTCGTTGTCGGTGATGGCAGTTTACTTCAAGTAGATAACTGGTTTTATAGCTTTTTGCAAGTGATTTTGTAGCGTTTCTATGGTGAACTTCCGTATTCGGCCACGAGTGGACTCTTTTTCAAATTACACTGCACTTTTGATAATATTTTTATTTATAGAACAGCATGCTTAAAATTAATAGTACTACTTACTTTTCGTATTTAAGTCTTTCTTACTTTTTAAGTATGTGTAATTTAAGTATTTTTTATGTCTTAGTACAAATTGTTATATTGTAGTTTTTTTCTGATTAAGATTTCATTATTCTAGTGCTTGTGATTGGATTGTACATATCTTTAGGGTTTTTAGTGTATGTTTTTATTCGTAGTTTGACAGTACAGTAGCAGCATGATTTGAAGTACGTAGTAGGTAAGTTGAAGTGATATTGTGTTTCGTCAGAATATCGTAAAAGTGAGACTGGGCTGTCAGGGCCGTGTGTGGTGCGGTGTACATGAGGGTGGTTGTTGCAGGTCGGTGGCGCGGCGCCTGACCACGGGCGAGGGCGTGGAGCCGGAGTCCTTCGACTCCGTCACCATCTACTTCAGCGACATCGTGGGCTTCACCGCCATGTCCGCCGAGAGCACGCCGCTGCAAGTCGTCAACTTCCTCAACGATCTGTACACTGTGTTTGATAGAATAATTAGAGGCTACGATGTTTACAAAGTGGAAACTATTGGGGATGCGTACATGGTGGTAAGTTCGCAGATTTTTTATTTATCAATATAAGCGTACCCAAGCAATCAAATATCTAGTTTTAATTATATTATTTCGGTGTAATTTCCAGGTATCTGGTCTCCCAATAAGGAACAGCGACAGACACGTGGGTGAAATCGCGTCAATGGCGCTCGAATTGTTGAATGCAGTCAAAAGTCACAAAATATCTCATAGACCAAATGAAACACTCAAGCTTAGGATAGGAATACATACTGGTAAGTGCTAACACTTCATTCAAACTAACCTTGTTCCTCAATATTACAAGTCATGGATAACACAGGTGAGGTACTGGGTGAGGCAAGGTATATTAGGTTTTCCATATAGAATTTCTCAGTAGCAGCTAGCAGCCCAGAGTAATATATATTTTTTCTCTTTATTTTTAATTAGGGCGTTTATATAAATTTATATGCCAGGCCTATCGGACCTTATAACGTAAAACCTAACAAAACAAACTTTATTGAACTATAAGCAGCACCGGAGGGTGTCGACAAAATAAGATGAAACATAGCAACATCACACATATTTGTCTTGAGCTCTCTTAGTAAACTCCTCTCGTCTCTTGCAGACTGAAATCTAACACATGCCGTCAATAGGTGTAAATATCTTCTAGTATATAGTTCTCGCCAAACTTCTTGGCCGCCCTGAAGTTGGTTACAGTGGCTGCGCAGTAGTAAATATTATACAAAAACAGCACCGTTTCGTGCCTCGCGCATGCGGTAAACCAACTTCAGGGCGGCCAAGAAGTTTGGCGAGGACTATACCACACTCCCCAAATTTGGGGCATTATTTTTTTTATCAACTAAGCCTAGTGTTGCGGAGTTTGGACTTGTGTCAGGTTGGTGGCAATAGGCTCATTCCCTAATACATGGGATTTAAAAGGCGTACATTCGCGTGTGCCTAATCCTTTTGACAATACTACTAATATTTACTAGCTTCTGCCAGCAGCTTTGCCCGGGTGAAAAGTCGAAATAATCCCAAGAGACCGTACTCCCGGGATAAAAAGTCATGTTTTAATCCAGGACATGGTCAGTCCAGTTCAATCTGTTCATCCGTTGAGGCGAGATTGATTAGAAAACATTCTAATTTACACATTTAAAATAAGTAGAATTTAGCTCGTGCTTTAAAAGATGAATTTATTTATATCGTCTCTCGGAATTATCTACGCTACATAAGCATTAAATCAAAGCTAAAATGTTCGTATTTCAGGCGCAGTTGTAGCAGGCGTGGTAGGTCTGACGATGCCTCGCTACTGTCTGTTCGGCGACACGGTGAACACAGCCTCGCGCATGGAGTCCAACGGCGAGCCGCTGAAGATTCACATCTCTCCGAGCTGCAAACATGCGCTCGACAAGATAGGCGGCTACATCGTCGAGCCTAGAGGCGCTATACCTATCAAGGGGAAAGGGCAGGTTCGTGACATACACACTAATAATGAGGGCTTCCGTCTGTGTGCCTACCAGTTGGTGCCACTGGCGAGTTAGGTGCTTAAATCACGGAACACACAACCAGTGGACAGAGCGTATATGCAATATCAAGCTCATGCGGCGGAATTTAGTTCAGTCGCAGCATTTGTAGGCTACATGTACGAACGTCATGCGCTTCCGTCTTTAAAACGAAAAGTAATGTCTAGTTGTGCAATTAAATGTTGTGGAAAGTGTACTACTACTTCAAGTTACACAAAAGATGAGATAACATTTCAGATTTAAATGGTTTTCTACTCCATGTAATCAATTGCATTAAGTAAAATGAAATATATTTATTTCTGGACGGTTCGCTTTGCTTTCTCTTTTTGGTACACTGATTTGCACATTAGCAGCTGTCTCTTTTTTCTCGATAGTGCTGTTTTTAGATCACGACGATTATATGGCCCAGTGGTATGGAGCAGTGGTGGCCCAGTGGTATCGGCCGCGATTTACAAGTTGCAGGTCGTGGGTTCGAACCCAGGCAGGCGCTTTACTTTGTGTAAATTATTTCATCACCACTGCTCTCAAAACGGTGAAGGAAAACATCGTGAGGAAACCGGCATGTCCTAGAACCAAAAATTCGAAGACATGTGACATCCACCAACCCGCACTGGGCCCGCGTGGTGGACTACGGCCCATTCCCTCTCACGGAGAGGAGGCCTGTGTCCCAGCAGTGGGAACATTAATAGGCTGATGATGTGTGATGTGATGTGTGTGGCTCCAAGACTGAAAACCCTCGTCGAGCGAAAAAATACTCAGAATGCGTTGTGACTTCTTGCAAACGGCCACAACGCCATTATTAAGCTTTATACAATACTTTCTAAGTTGCCAAAATTAATAAGAACTGTAGCTGTGTAGGTACGTTCTTTTGTTTGTTATTGTCTAGCCCACAGAACAGAAAAAACGCCTTCTACAATAGAAGTCGCAAGTAGGCGGGGCCCGCGTACCCCGGGATTTGCACTATTCCGCATATGTCTGCTGCCCCGCCCACACAAAAGTAAAAGTTGATTTTATGTTGTTAAATTTAAGGTCTACTTTCTTTTAAATTCAAACATATTGTTCTCGAAGATTCCAACTATGCACATGTCACAGTCAGCTACTCAATTAGAGATTGCCGTTATCGATAATGAGTTATCGATATTTTAAACTTACAATGTTCTCTGTGTTCTATGATATACCTTTCTGAAAAAATTAAAACCAGTGTGCGGTTTTTTTTTGGTGATTCAGTATTAGTTATCAAATACATGTCATTTCCATGTTCAAACCCTTTTTTTTCGAATTCTGCCTTAACCATGTTTAAAATGAATAAAACATGGATATGAGTAATCTATTGGTAGTATTCTAATCGAAAAAAGGTTAATCGAATAATTAATATTTTAATTAATTATTGTTTAATTAATATTTTAATGTAACGATAAAGTGGCAACCTCGAAATGTCAGTTTAGTGTACGAAATTAAAAATCAGACTATAGTTTAATATCTATCGCGTAAACGCCACAGGGTGTATTTTTCTATCAATATAATGATTTTCAAAAACGGATTAGTAGTCTAACATGACAATTCTTAATTATATTTTCAATAAATCGTAAGTATTAGAATAAATTTATATAAACACTATTTTGAATTCTTTATTTTTAAATATGACTTACAAGTACAGTGGTTGCTACTTTAGAAAACGGAACCGCTCTTGAGTTTCTGGTAAGGAAAGGCTCGCGCTTCTTAAACTGGGCGGCGCGCGAGGTGGGCTGCAGACGTCGCCGCAGACGGCGCAGCTGCGGGCGCCGGTGCCGTCATTAATGACATCATACGTCGAGCTCTTGTCACCGCCGGGGTGTCAGCTGTTTTAGAACCCAATGGCTTGGCACGCGGCGGTGGGAAGAGACCGGATGGGATGGCCATAATGCCTTGGAAGTTGGGTAGGCCTTTGGTGTGGGATGCAAAATGTGTCGATACCCTTGCGCCATCCCTTAGCACGGCGGGCTGTGCTGGAGCAGCTGCTGCTGGTGCAGAAAACCTCAAACGGCGCAAATATAACAACCTTATTGGCAGTTATATGTATGACCCGTTTGGGGTTGAGACATTAGGTCCATGGGGTCCGAGTGCTCATCGAGTGCTTCGAGACATAAGTAAACGGTTAGTTGACTGTTCGCGTGACCAGAGGGCTGGCCTTTTCTTCAGCCAGAGAATCAGCATTGCCATTCACCGTAGCAATGCTGCCAGCGTTCTGGGCACGTTTCCCATTGACATCGATGTGGGCGAATTTTTTGATGCACTATGAGCCCTTTTCCCTCGCCCCTTTGTATGTAAGTTTGTTTTGTTATTAGTCATAAGATTAGAAATATTCAGTTGTATATAAACACTGGATTTCAAGCATAATAATATTTATCGAATCTAGCTGTTGATTTTGTTTTGTTTCAAAATAAAACGGATTTTCGATAAATAAGTCAACGACGGTGGTACATCTCTAGAGGAAAACGAATTGTAATGACCTCATTAGGCAAATATAAATCTTATTAATAACGAAATACAGCTTTAAATTGAATGCATTTAGTATAGTGACATCTAGCGGCGGGTAGCGTAACTTGGTTATTAAATTATTCCATGTGCGATTTTAACGGAAAATGTAATAAATACTTAAAAAGAGTAGTCAATTAACAACTCTATGATCATTAAAATGTGGTTTATTTTCAAATAAGCGACGACTGTCATATTTCCTACTTTCAAACTACCAATCACATCAAAGATTTCTTAGTGTTACGAAATACAATTAACCTGTATATGTGTGAGTTTGGGTACGCTGCTTCCGATACTAATGAAGCGATATACGATTTCTACTGTCTTCTCTGTTCTGTGGTCTAGCCCGTATTTACCTTATCATAAATGTTTATTATACATACCGAAATTCGTTCTTTTGTTTGTCTGTATTCTAAAGAAATCCTTACACTATTGATAAGTTAAACAATTATCGATATTTTTTTAATAACTTGTTTGGAATCCCTAAGAGAATCAGTTGTCATTTGGTTGCCAATCTGTTACCCAATCACAGCAGGTTAAGTTTACCTCTGTCCCCGTAGTTACTTGGTGACTTTGATTTAGAACAAAAACATGCCGATGCTCTCTCCACTGGTTGTGTGCTCCGTGCCTTAAATATAGCTGCTAAACGTTTTTATTACGCGCACGGAAGCAATGTTTGAATTAAAATAATTTCTGATAATTGAAGTGCGATTAAATATATAATCGATAAAGCTGTAGTTTGGCGCAGCCTCTATTTATTTCCACAAAAGGATGATAAAATTTTCCGAAACATAAAACTACCAAAGCAGTGGTTGGTAAAACCTGAACCTATCTTAATCTGCCGTATTTGGAAAATATTCACATCAATAAAAAAATTGTAAATAAACTCGCGCTATAATCACAAAATCTATGAAATGATGATGTTTAACGTGGCAGAGTCAACACTGAGTTTTTATAAAACCCCATCAGCCATGTTTTTGTGTGTTGCTTACTACTTTACTTGAAATAAGAGTTCAAAATACAAAAACCGGTTTGTAGGATAGAGCTTTTAGTCTAAAGTTAGAACTCGTACCGAAAACCTGATTTTATTTAGGCACGACTTGATAAAACTTTTTTTGCTTTTCTGTGTTACAGCTCCAGACGTACTGGTTGATCAGTGCCACAGAGAAGGCTATACAGAAGAGGACTGTCGAAGGAGAGGAGCGTCCCCTGTTCCGTCGACCCAGACGAAGTCCCAGATTGGCGGATTCCAGGCATCCTTCACTTTCAGGTATTTTCTTGGTGGTGGTGTGCTCTTTATATTATGATGTCATATGATGTGTTCAAATATCCGTATTGGCATTATTCTCGTGTTTTTATTGTGATATAATGCATCACAATGCACACGCTACAAAATTGTGAAATCTTCAGTTCCAATAACATGTGTTTTTTTATTTGTAGGCGGATGCGGTGGCAGTACCATCCGGCAGCGCATGTCGAGCGGCGCGCGCGACTGCGACGTGATGCGCGGCTCGCGCTGCTCGCTGCCGGCGCCGCTGTGCTCGTCGCCGTCTTCGCAGCGCCGCCCGCGCGCCGAGCAGCCGCCGCGACCCAGGTACTCGCCCTACCCGCACTACTACCCGCCCTACCCCGAAAACCCGCGCCTCGCGCTGCTGGCCAGCTGCGAGCTACGGCGCAGCAGTCAGTAATGAGCATGTTGTGGCATCTGGCAGGCACGCGCTCAGCTCGATCGCGTCGTCCACGGCGTGCTCGGGCTCGCCCGACGAGCCGGCGGCGCGCTGGGGGCTGCGCGCGCAGTCGCTGGACCTGCTGGCGCCGCGCGCCGACGTGCGGCTGCGGCGCCAGCACGCCGCCTCGCTGGACCTCGACGTGGGCGTGGCCACGGTGTGCGGCGACCCCGTGTTCAACGGCACCATCATCGGCATCGTGACGGACGAGGCGCCGCGCGACGAGGACAGTCCGCTGCTGCGC
This sequence comes from Anorthoa munda, assembly GCA_945859665.1. Classification (NCBI taxonomy): domain Eukaryota; kingdom Metazoa; phylum Arthropoda; class Insecta; order Lepidoptera; family Noctuidae; genus Anorthoa; species Anorthoa munda. The sequence goes on along the minus strand of OX243905.1, from coordinate 13,064,171 downwards.
AAGAGCAGCCTGTCCAGCAAGCAGGAGCGCGCGCGGCGGAAGGCGCCCGAGGCCAGCTACATCGAGTTCTACAAGCGCTGGCGCTCGCTGGAGAACGTGGCGGACGCCAAGGCGGGCTCGCGCAAGGCGCCGCGCTTCGCCATCCCGTCGTGGCTGCTGGGCATCTTCAGCGCCCGCGAGCCGCCCGCCGAGCTGCGCCGTGCGCCGCCCCTGCTGGACACCGAGTCCGCCGTCTGAGCAGCTGTCTGAGCGTGTGCTGTGTCGCACCGACTATGTTACATTATATGTATATTATTATATGAAATGATGTTGTAAATAATATGTGTAAGTAAAACGATGTTACCGTCAATTGTGAAATAAGTTTAATGTTATTAAATAATTTCTATTGAACGAGGTCTCTTAATAATACTGACGTAGATCACAATTACATTAAGTGTCATTCGAGGTGCGAGAGGATCGGTTCTGGAATCGTGAGGTGCTGGCGGATAATGCAAGTATTCACCTCCAACCTTTAGGTAGAACTCCGCCGTTATCGCTGACGAGACGACCGTCCTCACACTTATAGAAACCACTGCGACTCAGATCGAGCTATGCTTGAAATGTCGCTGTAGCTAGAGATGCATGTCGCTGTCATTGACTAGGTTTACATCGTAAGTACAAATGCACATTTACGCGTCGGCAAGCAGGGGGATACCGGCACCGTCGCGTTCGTTGTACGAGCAGCCGTTGATCACCAGCTTGATGTCACACTGCTTGGTCTCGCACGTGCTGTCCTGCTCCAGTAGCGGCGTGTCGGCGGTGGGGGCGGGCGGCGTCAGGGTGCACTCCATGTGTTCTATGATAGGACACGACACGCTCGTGTATTCTTGCCGGAGGCTGGGAGCCTCTAATAAGTCACCCCGTTGCGCTGGAGCCAGTCTTCCGTCGCCAACCACCTGAAAATACAAATAACATAATTATTATTACATTTCCTGCAACATAACCTATATTCACTACTTGTAAATGGCGCGCTAGGTACACTCACCTCCATGAGATACTCATCACTGCGATGATGTAGAACACCATCTGTGTGAGATTCCAAATGATTTCCAGATGCGAAACGCAACTTTTTAGGAGATTCTAAACTGCAACATCTGTAAAAGAAAGAGGAAATGACAGTCTGAAGACGACTCACTAATTATGAACAAGTTGTGATCAAATTAGGGAGGAAGAATCTCGAAAATATAAAAAAAAAAATTGTTAAATGTTTAACTTTGGTCAAAAAATAAGTAATTAAAAAAACACGCCTGCCTTGACAAAAAGTGTATTAAAAAATTAAAAATATGCTAAAAGAAGAAATTAACTAACAAAAATCTAATTTTTGAGTGCTACCTCGCCCGATATACGCTCGTGGAGAGTATATCGAAATCCAATCGAATTACCCTCCAGTGGATCAAGGGGCATAGCGGATCCTTAGGCAATGATGCTGCAGATGAACTTCCGAAGAGGTGCTCCGAGATGTTAGTACTAGGCCCGTACCGACTTCTCTCCCTGTTATTCTCGCAATTTCGTGCGTGGATTCGACAGAGATCAACAAAACTCCATAATAACAGATGGTCACTGTCAACAGACTGTAGACAGTCAAAAATGGCTTTGATAAATAGAAATAACCTAAAAATAATCATAGGGACAATAACGGGCCACACTCTCCATAACAAACATTTTTTCAACATAGGCGCCACAGACAGCCCACTTTGCAGGCTGTTTTAACTCCGAAGTATCAGCTGCTTACGTAATCCTGGAATGCGATGCATCTCAACATGAAGAAATCCTCGGAACAGCGAGGTCGCTCCGTGAAGTCTGTAAAGCCCCCAGGAAGCTTGTGTGCTTTTGGACGAAGCTAGGCTGGCTATGTTAGCCAGTACCCCTACGTACAACATACCGAATGGGAGTCTAAGTGCGGAAACGGGAGTCCCTACTACTACATGAACCCTGAAAACATAACACTCCTGTTTTTGGCAGTCGTGTAAAAAGACGAACGATTTTAGGGTCTAAAATCCAAAAGACGTTATTCTATAATTACCTATGTAGCCCACCGACTTGATTCTTCCAGTTCCTAGTCTTGAGCGAGCTCCGTTGGCCTCGCTTGTCGGTGCTCCCGGGCGGCTGCACATTGTCTCTCGCAGCACGGCGCCGAGCCCTGGCTGCGGCTGCGGTAGGCTCCTCGCCCTTTAGCCAGTACGTCACCTGATCACGTTTGCCTTTCATTGAGACTATACCCCGCTCTTCGAGAATGTACCCCCCAAGTTGGTCCAGTAGAGTCTTGCAGGTTTGACTACAGTGGATTTTAAGGGCTGAAAATACACAACGTAAATCAGATTCGTGCCCCAAAAATTAATTACAATTTTGCGGCAATCCACTGGATGTTCATAATAATAAAAGAGAAGTCTGTAACTTACGTGCTCCAGTCGATTCGAAACGGCTGGCTGTGTTGACCGTGTCTCCAAATAAACAATATCTGGGCATCTTGAGTCCTACTACGCCTGCACATACTGGACCTGAAAACGTGAAATCAGCTTATGAAGAATAGGCTATTTTTCCAAACTAACTACAGTTGTTCTATCTCACGACGGCGGGTTGCTCAGGCGATACTGAGTGCTCCTGAGCTTACGCACACAGAAACAATTTGCATGTGCACATACAACTACGCCCAACCCGCAGTCATGACATAGAACAACTGTATCAATATGCAATCGATTAAAATAATTTCTGACATCGATAGAGCAGAGTATTAACCTGAATGTAGTCCGACTCGTAACATGAGTCGATGGTCAGGCCGGTGTCGTAATCGGAATGCTCTTGTGGCAGATAACAAGGCCAGAGCCATTGACGCCACCTCGCCTGCGTGGAGTATACCATTGCGAATTGGCAGCCCTGAAACCTGAGAGAAAGAATTCATTATAATCTAAAACATCATCATTTTAAAGAGGAAGTAAGAACTGAACCTGAAGATAACTTACCACCATGTAGGCATCGCCTATAGTTTCCACTTTATAGACATCAAAATTTTCTAATATTGAATCGAAGCATGTGTAAAGATCGTTCAGAAAATCTACCACCTGAAAAAACAATATTGTTATCGAAAAACTTTTTAAAAGAATGCGGTTAAAACTCACTGAAGTCGTTCTGTTCCGACATCAAACATATGACCAGCCCCAGTACCCTCACGTGTTAAAACTATCATAGTTCGACTGTAAAAAAGGTACAGATGCATACAAGTCATATACATCTGTCCCTTACGCACACTCCAACCTCCAAGATTTATTTGAAATAAACTATATGATTTTGACTCAAAATAACCTTACTCTAAGAGCTTATGGTCATTCCCCTGAAAGGTGTTTCTTTACCTGTAATGGTGTGCTCTCTGCTGACATGGCTGTGAAGCCAACAATATCACTAAAGTAAATAGTCACGGAATCATAGCTCTCTGGCATAACCCGTCTGCCTCGTTTCAATTGTTCAGCGACGGGTGCTGGCAGCATTTCTTCTAATAAAGCCTCTGAAAAATATGAAGGTTACAGGTCCCGTCACGTAAAAAGAACGCTGAGCGACAGAGGAGGGGATGTGTCTGCGCATGGGTACTGTCGCGTTCTAAAGTACTAGGATATTGTTTTATAATATAAGAGTAATTGTTTTATTGTAGAATCATAATAGGTACTTTCTAGCTACTTAATACTTTAGAAGAGGTTGGATTTAAATTAGTTACTGTTTACTTGAGCATTATTTTTTATTTCGATCTTATTATTATAAATATCTTATCATTATAAATTATCAACTGCTCCTTTCTCAACTTCTTTCTTCATAAAATAATAGATACTATCATCAATAAATATAAAATCAAAAAATCAATTAATCATTTTTCATTCCTTCATTTTTAAAAACAATCGTCGTGCAAAGAAAGTTGTGTGTGCGACTGTATTTTGGCAGCGAACGAAGCGTGATCTCTACGCGGGAAGCATGGGTCAACTGAGGAACCAATAGCGTGCGCGCACAGAAACACTGGCTGAGCATTCCCCCGTCGCGCCCCCTTCATACCACCAGTTTGATCGATAAATCGCTCACTGCGCAGATTCAAGGCCAGCGTTCTTTTTACGTGACGGGACCTGTATCAGTATAATCTGTATGGGATTTGGATAAAATAGAAGGTATATGTATGCTCACCAGTCTTTTTTTTCTCCTCCTGTAATTGATCTGTCCTTTCATCCACTAAAGCCTCAAGATTGTTCGCGTATTTCTCCATCATAGCTATCATGTTGTCGAAAATGTTTGGTTTCCTGAAATGAAACACATGGGACGTTAGAATTGACGTTTGGCTATTTTATCAGTAGGTCAATCATGTTTGATAAAGATACTCACATGCCCTTCCGCAACGGTCGTAACCTAGTCCGGATGGCTTTGAAATCTGGTCGAGCAGTTGGTTCTTCGATCCAACATTCAGTGCAACATTCTCGTACGCAATCGAAACTAGCAGTCAGTGCTTCCAATGGAGGCCTGGAAATCAGGAAAATTGCAATTTAAAACATGCATCATATTCGTATCTGTTTATATACTTGCCGTTGCCAATAACAAATAGTTGGGTGTGGTCAAAGATATGCGTAAGTTTCAAAATCGATTCGTTGTGTCTAATTTGGTATCTGGCTAACAGACCAAAACTATATAATGCCAGGGTCCAGTAGAGCAGGCCTTATTTTTATTTGTTAGTAAGGTCACGTTGCCCGCTGTCCAGACACATACCTACCTGTATGGCGCAGAGTCTGGTGATGCTATCCTGTGCAGCAGTGAGGGCACTGGGAGGGCGTCACCTCCGAAGGGTCCCCGCCTCGTATGTAACTCGTACAGCACGAGAGCGAAGGCGTACACGTCAGATTGTGGAGAACCATCGTGTAATTCCACTGTCATGTTGGTAGTCTCCTTGCCCCAACCCGCTGAGCGGAGCAATTCCGGAGACAAATACGCTAGACCTGTGAAAAAATATTGAACTTTATTGTCAGGTCTCTAAAATAGTAAAATAGCAAGAGTATAATGCTTTACCCGTGTAGGTCATTATGGAGACGATAAAACGTTCTTTATAGGTCCTTAGAGAGGTGGAAAACCACAGAAGAAACGTTGTGTTGGAGAAAGACCCGCAATTGTTCATAAAATTGATGAGATATCTTGTGAAACCCCTAGATCAAAGTGCGACTTGAGTTTTAAGTATAGGTCCATTATCACTATAACCATTAATTTAAACAGAAACTTCGTGGCAAAAAAAACCTTGCTTACTTTCAATATGAGATCTCAATGCATTTGACTCCGATGGAGGCATTTCACCCTTTCGGAATTCCTTTAGTCCAAAATCTGCCAGTTTGACCACCCAGCGAGCGTCCACCAAGCAGTTGGACGGTCGCAGTGCGCCGTGGTACTGCAGCGGTGACTCGTGGATGAAAATCATGCCCTAAATAGAAAAAAAACAAATTAAGTACTTATTGTAACAAGGATCCTATCCTTTAAAGAACGTTGGAAGGCTATGGAGGTGTTTGTCCAGCAGAGGGACAATATAGGCTAACAAAAAAAAAACAAGGATCCCAACATTGAATGCAGATTGTTAGCTAAGGGAAAGTCCCGTTGAAAGATTTATGTATATGTTTACTTAGTAGTATAGCATCTTAAAGACTACAGGCACTTTCCGTTTGTCTGATAAATACCAAAGACCACCTGAGGCCAATGGGATTGGCAGCTCTAACAAATCATTTAATTCGATTTGCTCACAGAAAGTCGACTGAAGCAAATGGCTACAGTTTTGATCTGACAGAATTCAACCTTGCCTCCTATTGTGCGAAACAATCGTGAAGGTAATTTGGATCTGTAACTCACTCTAATTATATCTCCAACTAAAGACGCGATGAACATGTTATCCAGTTTGATGTCTTCATTTTCGAGAATATCCTGTGAATAAAAAGATTTCGTATTAAGAATGGTACCTATGTAGCCAAAGATTAAATTCATAGTCAGTAAGTATTTATTGCAGTTTTACCTTGAGGCTGCCTCTAGTGCAGTATTCGGATAGGGCGCAAACGTTAGGCGGTTCGATACACGCGCCAACGAACCCGTTCACGTTATCGTGTTGCAAATCCCGCATCTGCCGACACATACACATTTTATTACACGCTGCAGAAACAATAGCTCGTAGACACCGCTGCATGTTACGAGTTTTGCGTAGATACAGAACATGAATGAAGCGGACTCCTGCTGTTTTATTTATTTGGTGGGATGGTGCCGCTACGGAATATTACAAAATCTTTTATCTTGAAGCTAGTTTTAGGGCTTCGTGTGAAAACTAAAGAAAATCTCAATATTATTATTGGTGTTCAGAGTTAGTGTAACATAATTACCAGCATATCATGAGGTGACTGATTTTGAAAGCTTTAGTTATATAGTTGGTAGGTAATTTATTTAACCACAAATCAGATAGTCAACATTAATGTAATGAGCGGGCACGATTCCAAAGATACTCTAAAGTAGGTAACTGTCGTGCTCCGGTAGTTTTTAGGGTTCCGTACCCAAAGGGTAAAAACGGGACCCTATTACTAAGACTTCGAGATCCGTCTGTCTGTCTGTCTGTCTGTTTGTCCGTCTGTCTCCAGGCTGTATCTCATGAACCGTGATAGCTAGACAGTTGAAATTAGATAGCTATTCACAGATGATGTAATTTTGTTGCCGCTATAACAACAAATACTAAAAACAGTATAAAGTAAATATTAAAGGGGGGCTCCCATACAACAAACGTGATATTTTTGCCGTTTTTTGCTCGATATTAATAACGACAACAGGTAGACGCCTGAAATATTCACAGAATGTTTTGTGTAATATTTACTTCAAAAAATAATAATTAATAAATTTTAAAAAAAAAATTAAGGGGGGCTCCCATACAACCAACGTGATTTTTATGCAGTGTTTTGCGATAATGGTACGGAACCCTTCGTGTGCGGGTCCGACTCGCACTTGGCCGGTTTTTTTTATATTTTTATCTATATAGCATGAAAGGCAATTCGCGGTAAATTCGTCTTTATTCTGCATATGAGAATATGCAGAAACAAGTTTCAGTAAGTAACTGCATAGAGTTGCGAGCTGGTATAAATCTGAATCTCAAAAATTACTCCTAAGTCGTGATCATTATGATTTAACGCACTGTCCTCGGTCACGCATTGTTATTGCCCTTCAATAAATAAAGTTTAATAAGCACACTACCCTCCTTCGGCAGTCGGGTAAAAACTTCCTGATTTTGGGGTGTGGTCCAAGTAATAAATTAATGTTATCAGAAAAAAGTTCAGCTACTCCACAGTACATTCTTCAACAAAAAACGAGTAAGTCGATTCAAAGTTATCGTTATACATAATACACTCTACATAGCCTAACCGAACACCAATTATTTTCATAAATACTCTAAAGACTGAGAGCACAAACGAAGAATATAATTATATAGACAAAAGAAATAAATATGTAGGCACCTATGTACCTACATACCATTGTTCATATTAGAATATTAAGTTAGATCTACGAGTATTTCTCATGTTGTTAGGAATGCTAATACGGTTGCGCCGAGCCGCGGGGCCCACGCGTTCCAAAATTCAGAGAACAACATTTCATAAGCATAACATATAGACAATATGTTAAACTAAAACATAGCCAAAGGTTAAAGTCGTCGTACCGACTTGTTACAAAGAAAGTTCAGCAGTTTCAATATTTTTATTACAGTTTTTGCGATTGGACGTTCAAATAAAGTCGGTTCTTAACTGGAACTGGCCAAACAGGTGTGAGTTAGTGCGAACTACGAGTACCTACCAAGGTATTTATCCACACCTGAACAAATCGCCCTTTATTGGTGCTTCACGTTATTTACTGGGAAAGCTTTATGTTTAAGCAGTGCTGAGATCTTAGAAAAGTATTTCTTACAGCAATTCTTACAATGATGTACCTTTATAATTTGGCAAACGTACCTAAAGAATCGATAACTAAATAGAAGGGGAGCTTAGGGTTTTTGAGCCTGCATATTGGGGTTATTGGACGACTCGCCCGAATTTAACTCGCCCGAATCGGGCGAATTGTCCACTATTAAAAAATGGCTTATGTTTAACTTACCACCAGATATAGTAACATATAACAGACAAAAATAGTAAATGATCACCAAAATTAAACCCGCATCTTATTGTAAAATTATAACCAAAGTTTTAACATCTCGCTATCCTGTTTAGGCAAAATGACTCCAAATAAATCATTGTTAACCCAAAAGTAGTAAATGATCACCAAAAGTAGTAAATGATCACCAAAATTAAACCAATGACCAAAAAGATTATAAAATTTCTGGGAGCAACTTGGAAGTAGCGCTCGCCGGCCGCTGCCGCGGCACCGCTCGCTTTGCTCGCTCGGCTCGCGCGCGGTTGGTCACAGTTCTAACCTAACCTAACCTATTTTACAACATTAAATAGCGCAATAATTTGCTATTAAAATTTGGTGATCAATTTACTAAATTTGGTGATCATTTACTATTTTTGTCAGTATATTACTAGATTTGGTGGTTAGGGGTTATCGTCACAAAGTTTTTTTTGGTGGTCATTATATTTATTCCCTTAAAAAATTTCATTTTTCTTTGTCAATTCGCCCGAAGTTATTTTATCGGTGGGCGAATCGACCACTCCAATATTATTTAGTTCACAATTCGCCCGAATTTTATTTTAGAGAACAAACAATATAAAAGTACAGTCGTGCTCACCTGTCTCGGTAATAATATGAAGAATTAATCGAAGTTAATAGATATTGTACTAGAAACTAGGAAACCAATTCAAACTACCAGGAGGCCAGAATCATGAAGAAGTACTTTTTTTTTTTTATCTATTGTAGGCTCGCGCTTGACCACTATCTCACCTGATGGTAAGCGAAGATGTGGTCCACGATGGAGCACGCTTGCCTAGTAGTAACCTATTCACTCACTGGGTGACTTAAAGACCCCTAGATTGTAGCTATCGGGAAACACAGACTCCGGCAGGGAATTCCACTCCTTAGCTGTACGCATAATAAAAGTATTCTCAAAACGTTTAGTGCGTATGGGTGGGATGTCCACCATGTACCGATGGCGCATCGCCGTACGTCTGGTAGTCCGATGATGAAACGGGCTGGGCGGAATTAGATCATGCAATTCCATCGCACACTCCCCGAAATGTAACCGATAAAAAACCGACAAGCTGGCAACTCGGCGATGTTCAAGGCTCTGGAGCTTTGACTTAACCAGTGCCTCATCGCTAATGAGCCTCTTGGCCCGCTTTTCAATCGACTCTAGTGAATCAAGCTGATATTTGGCAGATCCGTCCCAGAGATGAGAACAGTACTCCATGCATGATCGAACTTGCACTTGATACAAACTGAGCAGCTGTTCTGGCGTGAAGTACCTTCTCACCTTTGCAAGGATCCCCAGCTTTTTGGCAGCCAGTTGAGCCTTTGCCTCAATGTATGGGCCAAAATTGAGCGTCGATGTCAACGTAACGCCAAGAAGCTCAAGATGGTCAGTTATTGGCACGGTTACATCTCGGAAAGTTGGAGCCGGGTGAAATTGGCTCTTTTTAGCGGAAAAAAGACACGCCTGAGTTTTAGCAGCATTAAACCTGACCAGATTGGCATCGCCCCATTCGGAGACTGCCTGCAAGGACAGGTTCAAGCGCTCTACCATGGCCTCCCGGAGAGATTGGATCTAAGGCCCGGTAGCACGAGCGTTGGACACGTATCTTTCAGCAACTGTGCTGTCGTCTGCATACCCAAAGGTGCCGGGTTTTAGCAGATCGTTAATGTGCAGCAAGAACAAAGTTGCTGAGAGCACCGACCCCTGAGGGACCCCGGCATTAATATCCAAGCGGTCCGACGAGCAGCCATCGATAACCACTCGAATGGACCAATCTCTCAGGAAGTCCGCAATCCAATCACACAGACAACCGGGCAAACCGAATGAAGGAAGCTTACCAATAAGGCTTTCGTGCCAGACCCTATCAAAAGCCTTTGAGATGTCTAGGGAGACGGCAAGCGCTTCCCCGTGCCTCTCAATGGCCTCACTCCAGATGTGAATGGCATACGCTAGAAGATCCCCAGTAGAACGATTACAGCGGAAGCCGTATTGACGGTCACTTAGGATATCGTTTGCTTCTAGGTATGCCAGGAGCTTAATATTAAGTACACGTTCCATACTCTTACAGAGTATGGAGATTACAGATATGGGTCTGTAGTTGGCTGGGTCAGCTCGACTTCCCTTCTTGGGCACGGGCTGTACGTTAGCCTGCTTCCAAGCATTCGGCACTTTTCCAGCCTCATACGAAAGGCGGCATAGGCGTGTCAAGATCGGAGACAGTTCAGGCGCACAGGTTCTAAGAACAATTGTTGGTATTCCGTCAGGGCCGCTAGCCTTGTTCACGTCGAGGTTGCGCAGCACCCTACGGACGTCCTTAAGTAGTAAGTATGTGCAGAGCTAGAATCATTAGCGGTAGAGACTAACGGAGTACTAGGGCTTCAGAATCGAAAATCGCCCAGTACCTACTCTTTTTACCGCTCATGATTCCAGCCTAGCTTCCTCATGATTATAATCTCCTGGTACTTAAGTTAGTCTTTACCGGTACCGAAACGACCTGATAGCGTAAAGAGCTTTCTCTTAATTATTTTTGTAGCGAATATTGCTGTCTCCCTCTTAGTGTTTTGTCGCCAATGAATCAAAAGAATCATGAGCGGTAAAAAGAGTAAGAGACTACGTTGAGATTTGAACGTTAGATATGATAAACAGGCGAAAAAACATCGGAAATCCACCGAAATCTAGAAAAATGCCTTATTATGTCGTATTGAGCTGTAAAGACTGTAGAAAAAGTTGGCCGAGGCATTGGAAATGTTTTCTTTCATTAATAAGTACATTTGTTTTTAAATTGTTTGTGAAAAACTGGCACGCATGGTTTTCATACAGATGGAGGGACTTGCGTTATCTATTTAGATTTATGGCTGTGAGTGGACCACTGACCATAAGTATCTGAAACTTTTCAGATAAATTCCCGGTAATCTCATAATCTCTCTGAGAATCCATACTTATTATTTATCTTCTTACTATCACACTTAATATTATAAAGGCGAAAGTTTAGATGGATGGATGTTTGTTTGTTAATCAATCACGCCAAAATTGCTGAACGGATCTGGATGAAATTTGGCACAGAGATAGATTATAGTCTGGAATAGCTCAATAGGCTTTTTATCCCGGTAAAATGTTCACTTGGGATAAGAAAACACGCGGGCGAAGCCGCTGACAGAAGCTAGTAATATTAGAAATGCTGTAGTCAGCTGTAGTAAAGTGTCGTGAAAGTAACTGTGTTTGTCTGTTATCTTTTCACGCTTAAAGCACTGAACCCATTCAGATGAAATTTGGTATGTAGACAGTTTGAGACCCTGGGAAGGACATAGGATGGAAGTTTGTATGGTGAACTAATAATTACTCAAGAATGGCACACGTACAATATTATGGCTCGATATAAAAATAAGGGCGCAGGCGCAGACGAAGTCGGGGCAAACAGTTAGTCTCTAATATATTTTTGCTGTATAGTTACGATAGAACCAGCAGTAAACACGCTAATAATAAGAGAAATGGTGCTAAACCGAATGCTCTATGATGGAATGTGTTGATAAACATGATTACTGCGAAACATACTGGTGTATAAACCCACCTATTTATTTATATTCTAGTAAATACCTGCGGCGTCAGTTTAGTAAATCCGAATGTATTAAAGCGATCTGTCTTAGTCGCAGCCTCCATCATACAAGGCTTGTAAGAGAAATGTTTTGTTTGTTTCGCGGCCCGGGGGAAGGCTTTGAGCTATCCACATGTAATGCCGTAAGGATATATCAAAGTAAATTACAAAGACTCTATTTATGTCTTGGGTAAATATTTTTTCTTCGGGTTGCACGAATTGAATACGTGTTACGAAAGTCAGACTAAGCTGTACCTAATCTGTTCCATAAACTTTCAAGTATAATATAATAAATTCATCGCATTTTATACGATTGAAATGTCACTTGAATTTTATCATACTTATAATAAGCATCCCTATTAACAAGTAAAGTTTAAAAAATTATAAACACCCCGACATTTTTTTTTCTTTGTTCATAATTTATCTTAGTAGCCACGCTTCGATCATGCTGCTTCGATCGAGTAATCATGACACGATATCTTGCGGAAACAGCCAGATTCAAACAGTAAAACGCGAATAACTTTTGAACGGGTGAACCAATTTTCATTAAACATTGCTAAGAACACTCTCAATAAAGTCACCTTTCAATCAACAAAACGAAATCAAAATCGGTACATCCGTCGGGTCCGTGGCTTATGCCCCCAGTGGTCGAGGCACCTGTGGCCGACGCCCCCGATTCGATAAATTTAATATTTATATTTTTTTTGTGCTTTTTCACTTAGTATTTTTACTTTTACATAATAAAGTATTTTTCCTTGCTAAACAAAAGTTATCTATCTAATAGCAGAGATAATAGATCGCTACATAACCTTATCCTTACACACCTTTTCGTTTTGTTATTGCTATTGAAACTGACTGTTAATAATTAGTTAAAATTATTCTCATTTGTTTAAGGTTTCATAGAATCAGAATCAGAATCTCAGCTACAACTATAAGCGGTAAAAAGAGTACTGGGCGATTTTCGAATATGAAGCCCTAGTACTCCGTTAGTCTCTACCGCTAATGATTCTAGCTCTGCAAATACTTCTTCATGATTCTGGCCTCCTGGTAGTTTGAATTGCTTTCCTAGTTTCTAGTACAATATCTATTAACTTCGATTAATTCTTCATATTATTACCGAGACGGGTGAGCACGACTGTACCTTTATATTGTTTGTTCTCTAAAATAAAATTCGGGCGAATCGTCCACTAAACAATATTGGAGTGGTCGATTCGCCCACCGATAAAATAACTTCGGGCGAATCGACACAGAAAAATGAATATTTTTAATAGTGGACAATTCGCCCGATTCGAGCGAGTTAAATTCGGGCGAGTCGTCCAATAACCCTTTAAAATCACTAACTTATTTTATTACATTTGAGACTAATTATTATAATTAAGTTAAATGATTCTCTTGATTATAGGTGATGAGAACTGTGTTTTATATACAATTTTATTACTAGATTTCTTATTGAGATAAATAAATAAATAATGAAAAATAACTAAGACTTTCATTTTTCAAAAGATACAACCAATATAAAAGCATTTCTTTGTTATAAATATAATTATCATTTAATATTATACATATACTTACAATCAATATACATTTATTATTTTTGTACAACATTTTTATGCCTGACAGTACATTTGATCAAAAACTGCTTTGAAATAATTTTTTTGAATCGGGGGCGTCGGCCACAGGTGCCTCTACCACTGGGGGCATAAGCCACGGACCCCATCCGTCCAGGAGCTATGTTGCCACAGACAGATGCACAAATACACAAACACACAGATACATACATCAAACTTATAACAACCCTCTTTTTTCGTCGGAGGTTAATAAAAATCTCGACAGTGTTGCAAATGATTAAAAGATTTAAATTTTGAATTTAAAATCTGCTATGCAATTGTTAAACACCGTCGAGATTTGTATAAAATAAAAGGGTGCTAATTAAACAGGCTTCTTTTTAATATCATTATTCGCCCCCAAAAATGTATGTTGCCTTCTAAATTACTAAGTCAGCCACAATTAACGAGCATCTAAATAATACTATGTTAGCCACTAGTTATCTTCTATGTAAACCACTCTAAATACAACTCAGCATGATGGTTATTTTTTAGCATCAAAATTTTTAACATGCATTCTAACAGTAAATTTCTAAAATACTATTAAATGACATCAAAAAATATATTTATTTAGCTTCTAATTTTTTAACTCAGTACGTTTAAAATGTAACTCATGCCATATTAATTGATCGTAAAAAAATTGCAAAAACATTTCATCAAATAGTATATTGGCCACTAATATTACCAGAAGCTATTGAGGAGAGACAAAATAAAAGACTATATTTTTTGGTTTTAATATAGAATAGGTGCAAGTTGGATTAGTATTTATGCGACAGAGTCGACGGAGCCCCGCTGCGCGGGGCTCCTATTTCTGTATGCAGGGTTTAAAGTAACCTAACACGAAGGAGATGACGGGAGCTGAGTTCGCTCGCTTTGCTCGCTCACTTCAGCTCCCGTCATCTCCTTCGAACCTAACCTGTCCGTGTCGGGGTGCCCTAAGCTCCCGAGCTCGCTACGCTCGCTCTTGGACTTATTCATTGACCGTCATTTATTATTTTAAATATAATATATTATTTAAAATTCCTCGTCAGAACAGTACAGTGGTACTTCATTTTCACTTTTAAACGTCATAACTAATTATTACTCATCGAAAACTTTAATTTAATTACAGCGAAAACAATTGCAATACGAACGCACGAACGACAATAAACAATTACATGTGATCAACTCAACTCGTCGTCACATGAATCGAATGGCGCTCTCTGATTGGTGCAAATGGCCGGTCGCTGTCGTCTCGCGTACTCGCGCCAAATCATGCAGTGGCTATTTTCACGATAAAAGAATATGATGTATTGTTTTACATGCTAAGTTATAATAAATTATGCTTTCTTTCTTTCTTCGATAGAAGCTTGAATTATATTTTTTTGAGGATATTGCGTTGAAGCTGTAAAACGTAAAATGGTGACAAGATATAAAATCCGTGGCCGAGTTAGTAAATTACGTGGCAATGTATAATAAGAAGGACAAGTCACAATAATTGATGATCTTTACTTGACGCTTTCTGTAGAATATTTAGTTGGCGTTGCAAAAAAGACGAATTAGTTTATTAGAGGCTATGTCATTTTCCCGTTGCTTAGTTATAAAATTAGAAGTTTAATCACGTGTCCAATAAATAATTTTGTGGCTAGACTTATTATTTCCCAAAATAAAACTGATTTTAATTAACTTACAATCTTCAGTTCCTTCTTGATTTCCCTGCTGATATCGATGTGGTGTCTTCGCACCCGTTTGACAGACAGCAAGCGTCCTCGGTAGAACGCTACCTCAGTAAAGATGGCGGAGTAGCGGAAGTCCAGGTCCGGGTTGGAACTAAGGGACACCTGGCTGGAGCGGACCCCACCGGTGCTTCCACCACCATTCTTCTCGCCCCCCACGGCATTGGTAGATGAGGTGACGTTACCGCTTGCATTGCTATCTTGCTGGAAGAATTCAGCTCTGATCAACTCGTAAAGATTTTTTTTTGCGGCTAAAAGCTGTAGCAAATGTTTGGAAGGGTCCGATAAAACAGACGGTGGCAACAGTTATTGCATTATTATTAATCAAGTTACTTGAAAATATACCGAAGTAACTAAATAAACTTAGGCGGCTCCAAAAATCAACACCACTGCGAACTTCCGTTAAAATTTTCCGCCTCATGCTTGCCTCTACTTTTGTCAAGTTTTCGATCTCCGCCCAGTGTATTTTTCTTTCCCCAAAATATTGTTTTCCAGTCGATCAGGTAGTAGTAAAGACACCGTCCGGAAACATCGATAATACAAAATTTGGGCCAGTGCCTGCCAAAGTCAACGCTTTACGCTATAAACTAGCGAAAATGATTTTTATAGAAACAGGCATTCAACCCAACACGATATAAAGTTCTGGTTTATTTTAATTAATTTCCAGATGTGATATACTCTCGAAGGAAATTGCAGTGTTAAACATTTTTCTATTGGAACTATATTTCTTAGGCCAAAAGTACTGAACTTCTAAATGGAAAAGTTAAAAATATGACCATAAAATCTATTTCTATTGCCCTGAAATGTATCAAACCGTTCGCTGGGGCGAGCATTGCTTTGAAATATTTTATATCAACAATTGAACACAGCGTGAGACCGAAGACGTGAGTAAATCTTTTCGCTTGTACGGTCGGCAAAAAAGATACAGAAGTGTTCAGGCACATGTCATCTGATTTAAACACACTTGTTATGAACGTGTGGAGAGAGAGAAGACATTCGAGAGACAAACACGATTGTGATCATTGTCCACTTAGGTATCAAACCAATATAAATAGATACCTTGATTGCCTCGTAATCTATTGAAACTCCGTACTAGCAAACCAAAGTCAAAGAGATTAAACTGACGTGCCGTACAGACAGTACCAGAAATATGAATCACCCTGCACTCCAATCTCCTTCGCTGTGAGTACTCTAAAGTCTAAACCAATATAAGCATTAGCGCATGCAAACAACATGTACAAGTTCGGTTTACCTACTCAGTTTGTTCGCTCGCTGTTCTTCGTCAGGCAGGTGTAACTCGCGGAAGTCAATCTTCCAGAGAAGAGAGTCCAGCTCTTGTTCGTAGCGCCAGCCTCGGTATAAAGCTAGAGCAGCCAGGGCGAGGAGAGCTAGGGTACCTCCTGATGCTCCTAGAGCCCATGCTCCGATGTGACCTAGTTTGAAAGAAGATAACTTATAGTTCATCAATTTCCAAAGGCACCTGACGTCTCAATTAGCTCCAATCTATCCAACTAAAATATTATTGAAGTAGGCGTTCCTATTCTACGTTTTTATTAGGTTTAAGAAATCGACGAGTTCACAGACTAGTGGTTTTATTGTTAAGTACTTAAGCAAACTAATTCCATTATGAACTCGCATTAAGTCAGAGTTGAGAATAGGAATTATTGATGTTTTAATTTGAAGTTCTTGCTATGTGACTTGCGTGATTTTCAATTATATTACACTGCTAGACAAGTTCGTTAGTGAACTTGATGGCAGGAGTAAAGGATCAGTTTATGATGTCGTTAAAGACAGTCAGGTCCTACCAAACTACTCGTAAGTAGTCCGTAGATCACCAGATTGACTGAAAGATAGAGTACACTTCAAAACAACGCCGAGGTGAACGACACGACTTTAATCTTTGCTACAAACATTTAATCCTAACTCGAGTTCATTATTTGTTTAGTGAATTATCGCAACGAAAACGGAATTTTACGTCGTTATGGAGATCAAAATTCAATTTTACGATGGAAACAGTTTGCTTTGTAGAATTTTAATTGCTTTTAAAAACATTTTGTTCAATTTCAGCTAGTTTCCAGGAACGGAGCTGGATTCCTTGCAACGCGTTGGAGCATAACACAAAGTACCTCCGTTTGAAAGACTCCAAGCAAAGGAAGTATTTCTCTTTTGCTTCACAAACGTAGAAACTAGATAGGCCTTATATACAGCGAATATTTGTGCGGGTAGCAAAAATATTCGCAGAATTTAAACGTGCGAAAATTGTAGTTCTGATTTCCCAAGACATTTAAAACAAGGTAGACATAGTTTCTATTTTAATTAACTGAAAAATAATCACGTATTTCCCTCATAACGTTTGAAAGCCTTCGGTTTGCGTCCTCAAGGGACAAAGAAATTAAGGCACTGGCTACTATTACACTCGCCCCAGGCTAACTGGCTAGCCACTATCGCATAATAGAATGAAGCCTTCGTGCAATTTCTTTTCAAGAAAAGGCTCCGTGTCAATAAAGCTCTGCAAATTGAAATGGACGCAAAGATCTTTGCAGGAAAAGATTTATGGATGGAAATTCTATTATCAATAAATGAAATCACAGGAATATGATGAGGAAAAATAGGAAAAAGAAACGTTCGGTCAGGTTAAATCGCCACTAAACTATCCAATAGTGAGATTTAAAACAAAGTTCCAGAATCATGTGGAGTATTTGTAGAGCGTAACAAAATGTAATTAGCCTGCGATTTTGGTTATTTAATTAATTAACGGGTTTTCACGATTTACTCCGAATTTAGATAGCTAATATAATATATTTGTTACTAAAATGTCAACATCCCATATCTACCAAACCAAACCTTTACATTTCAATAATGGGTGATTTTCGACATTCTCCGTTCTTTATCTCCAACTACGAGTACTAAATTACAGATTTACCTAATTTTAGTACCATGTTAAACATTAAATAAATTTGGTTGGACCTGAAAGACCAAACTAAGAGTAAGTAGCCTATAGAGCCTACATAGCCTGGAGTAGACATATAGATGTCGTGCCTTAAAGTATTTTCGGGTAGCAACTATGTAGGTAGGTCCAGTAAATGTTAGTAAGTAGTGCGAAGCTATGTACTGTAAGCATTAGGCGGCAATGTCGGCGCAGCGGGCGTCGCGTCGCGTGCGTCCGATGGCCCGATGGCCGCTGCCCAGTGCTCGGCATTGCTTGTCACTACGACTCTGCGACTCATAACGACGCTTTTACGACCCACCCCACTTACTGTTGCTTACAATCCTTGCGCTTAGTGCCGACCCGTGCTCTAACAGTACATATTAGTTTTTTAGATCGCCAGTAAACAAAATGGTCGCGTCCGTATGCCGCTGGTAATGGAGTGCTCAAGCCCACTTGCTGTTTCTATTAGCTTCCAACATACGTTGTGCATTAAGGGGAAAGTGAATACTCTCTTCACGACAACGGGTGTCCTGTGAAGACAGACTTTTCTTTGTTAAAAAGCTGGTACTTACTGACGCATTTTTCTCCTCGGAATCCACATGGCGGCTCGGAGAGAGGCACCTGTCCGCCTGGCCACTCCATCTCCCGTAGAAATCGCACTTCCTGCGTGAAATAAATATTTGTAAGATTTCCTCGAACGAACATTTTTTTCTGTATTATACAAATTGCCGTAAAATTCCTCATAGATCAAACGGAATGCTGCAGAAATAGGTTGCGAATATAAATTAACTAATATAAGTTTTTAAGCTGACATGGTCACAATCATTAGAATTAATATTTGTTTCGGGATATTTACCATGTATATTTTGTATTTCGTTGAGAGCTCGATATTTCGGCACCGTTACAAGCGCCATGATCACGAAAACTAAAGTCTTTGCGGGTGGGTAATTAACTACATGTGCGTAAGCGCAAATAAGTATTTAAAACGCTTATAGGATTACAAATTGTTCCAGTTTAAAGGACCTTAGCGTCTTCAGATTTGAATCCATACGTTGGTTGGCAGCAAAGTGCATCTCCGAAGCCAAAATGTGACGTAAACGGTTAAAAGACGCCGTTTATTCGGGGCACGTCGAGTATCGCTGTGCGTACGTGTTTCGGATATTTGATAACGAATCTATTTACATGTAGATGTAAGTGTTTTCATGCGAATATTTATAAAATTGGCCTTATTGCACAGCAATTTTTTACAAACTTTTTCGTTACTGGAAATATATACCAGATGTATTTCATCTCGAGTTTTGAACAGAAATAAAGGCCATTGGCACTGCAGGCAAAGCTCTAGTATTTCAACTATTGGCTGACTTTTAATTTGTTTGTTCTGTGATGGATAGTTGTAACTTATCACTTGTCTGTCAGTGTGGGGCCGCAATTAATCATGAAGCCGTATACTAAAGTGAGTTGAAATAAATAAATTTGTGGCGGAGTAGTTCCACGTTTTTCCTGATGGTTGACGTAAACAAACTCGTAAGTTGAATTAGTATAAAAGTTTGTGTGATTAGCCATACCTATACCTACTTACAGAACTATATTTTTATAGACAGGACTCGTTTTTTTTTTCGCTATATACGTAAGTACGTACCGTACTGATCTATACATGATATCGTCAGCAATTTTAGAAAACAAATTAATGATGAATTTTTCATGAAGATGTAGAGTTTTTGACGGTTGTGGAATACAATTATACTTTACCGGTGCAGATTTATGGAGAACTGCGAGCGGGTAGAGGCCTGGAGGTTTTGATGGGTCGACGGAGAGCAGGGTGTAGTTGCCCTCGGCATCACCATGCTCATCCATGTGCACCCAGTAGCTGAACAATAAAAAAAAACTCGTCAATTCGGTTACTCCATACTCAGAAAAGTCTGAATAATGTTTTGTCATTTTTATCTCCAACGGTTCACGTAGGTCATGGCAGTCTCCTATGTTATCGTGATTATGTTAATTTACAATCCTAACTCATATTATAAATGCGAAAGTAACTCTGTCTGTATGTCTGTCCGCTGTCACCTTTTCACGCTTTAACTGCTAAACGGATTTAATTTAAATTTGGTATGGAGATAGTTTGAGACCCTGGGCCTTCCCAGTAGTTTACCGGCGTAAAAACCATCCTATGTCCTTACATAGGATGGTTTTTACGCCGGTAATGCGTTTCCTTTTTACACGGGCAAAACCGCGGGCAAAAGCTAGTATTGTATAACTTTGAAGATTTTACGATACCTACGGTGATTCAAAGAGCAATACCTACTCGTATCTATAGCAAATAGGCCGACCAAAAAGTTTATGAACAACAATTTCCTAATTTAATGATGTGGAAACTAACAATAAGCGTGACTTTTAACGATTATAAAAACGAATAGGCCAATTAAATTAGAACAAAGTTTACAAACAAAACATAGGCAGAGCTTTGACCGTTTAATGTCAACGTATTGTAAGAGGAAATGGTGTAGAACTCTTTTATTATCGCTGCACGAAAACACGAAACGTGGCGTGGCACGAACTTCTGACGTGACGGTTTTGTTTTAAAGTTGCACTGGAAAATAGGGCACGACGGACACGACTTACATGCAACAGTTATTGGCCTTTACAATACTATCCTCAGATCAAATAAAAAGCTCAACTGACAAGCTAAGGCGTAGTTTCGTTGTACGTGTGCGCGCGTAATTTTTTATGTATACGGCAAGGCGTAGTTTTAACCGGCGTCACTTGTTGTTAGCAACGTTCCATCTTGACTTTTTATTTGATCTGAGATCTCTATCGATAAAAATGAGTCACCAGAATAAATTTGTTCCGAATATTCTATAGGTACGATCAGAATCGCAGAGGGAAATCTACGCTTTTCCGATCCAGATTGGGCAATCTAAGCGATCGGCTATATCGCTCGTTCGCTTCTAATTCTGTTACCTAAGCCACAAACGATAAGATGTAGCTCACGAAAGAAGCACGTCGCAGTTACCTAACCAGAGGGTAGGTAAGCCAGTCCGTTATCCGACTTCGTGAAAAGAAATTTGCCGGCTTTTCAGGCGACCGCTTTTATCTCTGATTGGGGCTGAAAATTACGTTAATTTTCAACAATCATGCGCGAAAATTCAAGTAATTTGATCTTGATCTGAACGCACTTCCATTACGAAAAAAAGGTACTCGAGTAGGAAAATTCAGGTAAACACTAAAATAAATTAGCTTTTCTAACACTTTAGGTAGGAGCACCTAGTTAACTTTTACTTATAAGGAAAGGTAGCCGACTGTCCGGCTCCGATTTGATTTAATTTTATATAATTATGTAAGAGAATAGTCTAAAATAACAGGCACTTTGCTGCAGGCAGCTTAGGCAGCTGCCTAATTTCATTCTATTAAGTGAAATTGTCCTCCAGAGTACTGAAAAGTGACTTAAACCCTCTCTTCTGTAGAGTTTTGTTTAAGCAGATTGCTGATTAATTACTGGTATTGATGTATATTCTTTTTATTTTGAGAAAAGAGATTACGGACCGTAAAGTTTCTATGATAATAACAACTAATAAAATAACCAAAGTGTTAAACAATGAGAAATATAAAACTTTGAAGGATGTTCTTTTTTAGGAAAATATGAGTTTGAGCCGGTATAACACCCGTGCCCATTATTTTTTCATATTCTCAAACATATATTCAAACCAGTAATAACTAGCAATTTGCTTGAACAAAACTCACAAAAGTTAGGGGTTTAGTCACTTTTCAGTACTTTGGAGGACACTTTTCAGTAGATTGGGCATCTAATAAAAATAAGTGTCTGTTATTTTAGACTACTCTCTAACCTAACATTATATCAAAATAAATCAAATCGGAGCCGGACATGTACCTTTCCTTGTTAGATCCATAATAGACATTATTCAACGAATATGGACATTCAAGAAAAATTGCATGGTAATCGAGTCTTCTTACCCCATAACGCTGTGGTAGGTGGTGTTCCTCATCCGCGCAGCAATGGCCCTGCCATCCCGAGCTCCTTCACCACTGGTCAGCGCTTCTGCAAGCGCCCGCGCGTACACCCATACGGAGTCGTGTAGCCATGCTGCTTCCACTGGGATCTATTGGAGAAACCATGACGATATAGGTATTTTATTCACAATGTGAGGGACACATAGACTTGAGCTTGATCTCGCCTAATAGAAGGCGATGAAAGAGGTCTACGTTGGAACGAGGGAATCCGGATAAAATTGTTCGCTCTAGAGATTGAGCATACGTGCGTATTGCTATTTACCATTTTTATTCATCATTGTAACAGTAGAATTAAATAGGGATGCCTTTCGGTATTAACTTCTTCTTCAGTCGTTAACTCATTACTGAGGATCGTGGTCACTGGAGCCCTTTAAGCGGACAAGCTGCCTCCATAGAGGAACGCCGGACGCCGGTCCAAAGTTGCCATTACCACCTGCTGGAGTTTGTTTGAGGACGTTTTTTCTTTCATTTGGTCAGACCACCGTGATGGCGAGCGGCCTCCCTCGTGCTCTCTTTCCTTCGATATTTCCAACAATGACCAGCTTTTCAAGACTGCTATCTCCCCTTCGCATTATGTGGCCAAAATAGGTCAAATACGCTGTAAGCAAACTGTAGACAGTCAGGTCTTGATATTGAGTTGAGAAAGGACAGACACATTTGTGAGTTTGGCTGTCCATGGGATTCGCTGCATCCGCCTTCAGCACCATTAGAATGTGTCTATCTTCTGTATTTCTCTTGCTCAGATTGTCCACGTTTCAACTCCATACAGAAAAATTGGGCAAACCAGTGCTCTGACCAAAGGAGCATTGGTTTTGAAACTTATACCGCGACTGTTCCAGATGTTTTAGAGAAGCGTCTGAGCATCTTTAGCCATGGCTAACTGTCGGTTTATTTTCGGGACGCAGCTGCATTCATTATTAATACTAGAGCCTAGATAAATAAAACTGTCGGTATTCTAAAAATCTTGTAATTAAGTCAAAACTTCTTGATTTTAAATCAAAGTTAATGAAACGAACGCGACCTTTTTCACATGCGTAAGCTATTAAGCTTGGTGTCAACTTTAGGGGAATTCATTTAGGGGTCGAATAGGCGGTCAAAAAGGCAGTGAAATAACGAAAACTCATTTAGAGGGTCAGATAACGGGCGGGGTCCGGTGTTCAGGTAAAGTGCCCACCTCCTACTATTTTATGTGTAGGACTGTACAATTTCCTGGTCCCTTTATCCAAACGCGAATTAGCTAGGTGTTAATCTACCAATTTACTTCCTTATTTACAAACTTTGTTGTGTAACTTACCTACTCATATTTGTCTATATCTATAGTATAATCTTTACTAATTACTAATCTATACTAATCTATACTTATAATATATAATATAATAATATTATAAAGAGGAAAGATTTTTTTGTTTGTTTGTTTGTTTGTTTGTACCGAATAGGCTACGAAACTAATGGACCGATTTAAAAAATTCTTTCACCAATAGAAAGCTACGTTATTCCTGAGTGACATAGGCTATTTTTTAATCCCTAAAAAGGATCCTGTGGGGTGGCCCACGGGAGCGAAGCCGCGGGGAACAGCTAGTAATATTACAAAGAGGAAAGATTTGTTTGTTTGTTTGTACCGAATAGGCTCCGAAGCT
Organism: Anorthoa munda; assembly: GCA_945859665.1. NCBI lineage: Eukaryota > Metazoa > Arthropoda > Insecta > Lepidoptera > Noctuidae > Anorthoa > Anorthoa munda. The sequence continues at coordinate 13,040,480 of OX243905.1, read as the reverse complement.
ACTGGACCAATTTAAAAAAATCTTTCACCAATAGAAAGCTACATTATTCCTGATTGACATAGGCTATTTTTTTATCCCGATAACGGGTCCTGTGGGGTGGCCCACGGGAGCGAAGCCGCGGGGAACAGCTGGTAATAATAATATTATAAAGAGGAAAGATTTTTTTGTTTGTACCGAATAGGCTCCGAAACAACTAGACGGATTTTAAAAATTATTTCACCCATGGAAAGCTAAATTATTCCTGAGTGACATATTTTTTAATCCCGAAAACGGGTCCTGTGGAATGGTCCACGGGAGCGAAGCCGCGGGCAACAGCTACTAGTTCATAATTCTCATGAATAAAACAAACAAATTAGATTTCAGAACGTTTGGTGATCCGGCGGAAGATTTATAACTGACACTTCTGGTAAACGGACTGCTATTCGCCGTTATTTGTCCTCAACTTACAAAATAAAAGAAAGAACAATACAAAAATCTGAATCCAACACGCAACATTGTGAAAGTCGAACTTTACGTGAACTACATTCATTAGATTAAAACGCCCCTCCTGCGGGGACGAGCTCATTCTTTGCCTGTGAATTAATTACTTCGAGGATGCAGATTTAATTACGAAAGGGCAAAATGGACGCAATGCATAATTTACTCTAAATGTATCGTTCCATGTCCTTTAGGTACATAGTGTAGATGTGGAGCTCGTGGCTAAATAATTACAACCGCACGGGTCGATCATCAAGGTTAAGCATCGCTTGACGAGGTCGGTCCGTGGATGAGTGACCATTTTCAACATACCGAGTTTCCTCCGTGCCTCGGAGAGCACGTTAAGCCGTTGGTCCCGGCTGTCATTTAAAGATCTTTGACAGTCGTTACGGGTAGTCAGAAGCTTGAGATCTGACACCAGTCTTGCCAAGGGGTGCCGTGTTACCCAGTTACTGGGTTGTGGAGGTCAGATAGGCAGTCGCTCCATGTAAAACACTGGGTACTCAGCTGAATCCGGTAAGATTGGAAGCCGACCCCAATATAGTTGGGAAAAGGCTAGGCAGATGATGAGGTACATATTGTAGATATTTAGATGTGCCAATGTGTCAGACGCAAGTTTAATTAACGCGTGTGTTAACATCCTGTTTAATTAGTTGCATAGCGTATTATGTTAATGCTATAGTTATGTTAATGATGTCAGCAACAGCAGTGTTTCCCTTGCCAAGAAACAGTAAATTAAGTCTTTAAATTAAACAATGATGTACGATATAACGACTTTTCATCCTCATAACTTTTGCTACATAATGTTTTTATTAGCCGTTGATTCGGACATGGTTAAACAAAAAAACCGGTCAAGTGCGAGTCGGACTCGTGCACGAAGGGTTCCGTACCATTATCGCAAAAAACGCAAAATATCACGTTTGTTGTATCAGAGCCCCACTAAAATATTCATTTTATTATGTTTTTATTACACTAACGAGCAATGAAAAAGTTCCAGTGACATAGCACCAAATTACTCCTAAACGGGAAAGGCTAGCTTAATGACGCCGTCTGCAATATTGAAGTACATTTAACATCGCATCAGCATATTACCAACTAAAAACGTAAATATTGTGTTAAAATTTTAAATTAAATGTGAAAAAATTTAATTATGGTGTTTGTCGGTGGAATTTTGTGGGTGGAACTTTTTCATTGCTCGGCAGTTTATTTGTTATAGCGGCAACAGAAATACATTATCTCTGAAAATTTCAACTGTCTAGCTATCACGGTTCATAAGATACAGCCTGGTGACAGACAGACAGACGGACCGCGCAGTCTTAGTAATAGGGTACCGTTTTTAACCTTTGGGTACGGAACCCTAAAAACGCTGGGTTAGTTTTTACAGCACGTTAATGCAGACGTTGAAAAACAGATTCTACATTTCCAACTATTATTACGTCGTTATTTGGTGAAAACAAGTTTATCATTTAATTTCCTTTTTAAATGCTTTTTTATTTTTCTTTAGTCGTTTACGTGCGACGTGTAATGTGCCCGACTAACTCAACTTTTTGACGATCTCTGGCTTCTTTTATTACGTCAGAAATCATGGTGTATAAGTCTAAAATTTAGTTTTTTATTACAGAGTCTGTGAATTTCTTTAAATTGCAAAGTTAAACTGATAAAAACGTAGTACTAACCACTTTGCCCCCACCAAAAGCCAGTAAAGGATTGGTGAAATTGAAAGGCCGCATCTGTAGTCTCCTGTTTACTTCTCTGGCGAAGACTGGGTAGGATGGGGAGGGTGACGGAGCCACGGCCATGTATGAGCGAAAGGCTTGAGGAGTCCGATACCCTGGCTCCTTTCGTAAAGGACCGGAAAGGTACCGGATTGCTTCTTCTGATTCGTACTTGTCAACGTCCACTCCGATGGCTGCGTATTCTCCTGTGAAAGATTTGAATTTGGTTATGTTTTGTTAGAAGAAAACTCTCTTGTTGGTAGAGTTGTTGGCATCTTGTTTGTAGAGTTTGTGGTTTTGGATTTTTCAAAGGTAGAGATTTTGTCTCTATTCTGAAATAAGAAGATTATAATGTTCATTTGTCTTGGGCTTATAGATAGATTAGGTTCTACCAGCGGCTTCACCCGCGAGAAAGTTGAAAATTATCCTGAGGAAACATATTCCCGCGAAAAAAATAAAGTATCCTGACTATAATATGTCTCTGTGCCAAATTTCATCCAGATCCATTCAACTGTTGGAGCGTGAAGAAGTATCAAACATACACACTCACAGACTTACACCTTTAGTACCAATATAAGTCTGATAGGTACAGGAGGAATGTGAGACATCGGATTCATATTAGGAAACGAAAAATAGGGGTCTGAAAAGCTTAGCAAAACGAAAATAAATGATTTCGATTGGCAGATTCATGAACAAAATACTGCGTGTTAACTTTAGTAATAAAGTCGAAAATCATATTCTTTTGTTTAGCATCAACGTCGGGATTTAACTGCCCCAGACAAGTTTAATATCTAATTTAATCATTCATCTCTTGCTGCTATTGTTGTTACAAATTCATCAGGCTTTACGTAAAAGTTAAAGACAAAAGATGTATTTCTTTATTTCGTGTTTACACCGAGGTTTAATATCCGCCACGCTTCTATTTAAAAATTTAATAATCCATTTAGCATTCATTCTTGTAATGGCCGCTATGCGCGCGAAAACTGTTTGAGCAAATATTATTCGCCAGTGTTTGTGCATTCACGTGAAAAGCCGCCATATTTGGGCATTAACACTAGTTATTGTCTGTGGTGCAAACTGCGCGCGAAACAAAATATGACGCGATAAAACTTTTACATTCATTGTTTGAATTTTATAAAAAGCTTTTTTACAAAAAAATACTACCGACTTCCAAATAAGAAAACTAGAAAGTGAAAAATAACTTTATTTTTGGAAGTCGGTGTCTTTGGTAGGTACCAAATTTTTAAGTTATGGACACCGACTTCCAAAAATAAAGTTATTTTTCACTTTCTAGTTTTCTTATTTGGAAGTCGGTAGTATTTTTTTGTAAAAAAGCTTTTTATTTTTCACTTTTTAGTTGTACCTACCTAATAGGGAAGTAGTTAAGTAAGCGTAAGCGTAAGCGTAAGCGTACTGGCGTGATGTTATGTTAAGAAATAGTATAAACAATAAACAGACATGCGATTGCAGCAATCCCGAGAGATTTGTCGTTATTTATTGAAGAGTTCTGTTGTATATCTCCGAAGTTCTTTAACAGATCTTCACCAAATTAAAATGGGACCAATTTCGGAATATAATCTTTCAAACAAAAAAATAATTTTTTAAATCGGCCCACAATTGACGGAGATATCGGTGAACATAAAAAAAAAAAAAAAAAAAAAAAAAAACACATAATTTCGAACATAGAACCTCCCTCCTTTTTTGGTAGTCGGTTAAAAACTGAAAAGCTGAACTATTATTGTCAACTTGACATTTTACAATCTCGGCTGATTGTAAAATATCTAGTTGTCAATAAGTTCACACGTTTTATGGATTAAATACCTACTTATCTGGCGGGACGATGATAAGAGTTGTAACCATTGTTTATCTCCCCAAGGCTTATTAAACGTGTCACTGAATAATGATTAGGCCGCCATCAGCCATGAACCACAAACAGTAGAACTAGTTTAAAAATACAGCTTTATTGGATTTGTTACTGTTTATACATCCGTAATATATCATCCTCACATAATAGTGAAAAGCGGGTGTAAATTGAATAGTAGCGCTTCTGTAGAGCTACAATATTTGCTTGTCATGTGATCGATGTGCCCTCGCGAGGCAAATAGTGCTCGCTTCAGCGGCCCGCAATACTTCCTCGAATAACTATTCAATAGCTCACCGATATCTTAATGCTTATTATGCTCCTATAATCTGATCTTAGCTTTTCATCTGAAAAGAAAATCTCTTGTCCATGGTCTCCGTCGTTCATCGTTCTATCTCTACTTTTCGCACAATCGTCTATCATTCAGAAGCATGGAAAAAAAACAGAATGGTGTTCTAATAAATAAATATATTCAGTTTATTAGTTATCTGTCACAAACACGACTGCTCCTCTTTTCTATTTTCGTGTTTTATGTTTGAGTGAAACCTTAAAATAGCTCTGATACAGGTCGGGAATATTTTTTTAGACATGTGTTGATATTTTCGTTTGGGTCAATACTTTTACATTTTGTTTAGGTTCCGGTGCTATGTAAGTATTATATACAGAATTGCTGATTATCTAGGAAATGGAAAACATTTTGCTTCAATTAAGTTCCTCAACCGATAGAGGATTTATCCCAGTAGCAGATTAAGCTTTTCCAAGCTTTCCTACGAGCTTCAATTTCAATATTCGAAGAAACAGATGAGACGTGATTGCGGACTTTGTCTTTTCATAAAAGCTTATCTAGATAGAAGTTATAGATTATTAAAATATGTAAGTATTCATTGTTAATGTACTATGAGAACTGAGGATGAATAACGCGGGTAAAGGCTTTTCGTCGAATAATGGGGCGGTGGTGTCATCTAACAAAGAGAAGATCTAGACAAATATATCACACGCGAGCTTATGGAAATCACGCACGTAGTTAAGCTTTTCACTTTTATGAAAAGACAAAGTCCGCAATCACGTCTCATCTGTTTCTTCGAATATTGAAATTGAAGCTCGTAGGAAAGCTTGGAAAAGCTTAATCTGCTACTGGGATAAATCCTCTATCGGTTGAGGAACTTAATTGAAGCAAAATGTTTTCCATTTCCTAGATAATCAGCAATTCTGTATATAATACTTACATAGCACCGGAACCTAAACAAAATGTAAAAGTATTGACCCAAACGAAAATATCAACACATGTCTAAAAAAATATTCCCGACCTGTATCAGAGCTATTTTAAGGTTTCACTCAAACATAAAACACGAAAATAGAAAAGAGGAGCAGTCGTGTTTGTGACAGATAACTAATAAACTGAATATATTTATTTATTAGAACACCATTCTGTTTTTTTTCCATGCTTCTGAATGATAGACGATTGTGCGAAAAGTAGAGATAGAACGATGAACGACGGAGACCATGGACAAGAGATTTTCTTTTCAGATGAAAAGCTAAGATCAGATTATAGGAGCATAATAAGCATTAAGATATCGGTGAGCTATTGAATAGTTATTCGAGGAAGTATTGCGGGCCGCTGAAGCGAGCACTATTTGCCTCGCGAGGGCACATCGATCACATGACAAGCAAATATTGTAGCTCTACAGAAGCGCTACTATTCAATTTACACCCGCTTTTCACTACACAGTCGGTGTCCATAACTTAAAAATTTGGTACCTACCAAAGACACCGACTTCCAAAAATAAAGTTATTTTTCACTTTCTAGTTTTCTTATTTGGAAGTCGGTAGTATTTTTTTGTAAAAAAGCTTTTTATTTTTCACTTTTTAGTTGTACCTACCTAATAGGGAAGTAGTTAAGTAAGCGTAAGCGTAAGCGTAAGCGTACTGGCGTGATGTTATGTTAAGAAATAGTATAAACAATAAACAGACATGCGATTGCAGCAATCCCGAGAGATTTGTCGTTATTTATTGAAGAGTTCTGTTGTATATCTCCGAAGTTCTTTAACAGATCTTCACCAAATTAAAATGGGACCAATTTCGGAATATAATCTTTCAAACAAAAAAATAATTTTTTAAATCGGCCCACAATTGACGGAGATATCGGTGAACATAAAAAAAAAAAAAAAAAAAAAAAAAACACATAATTTCGAACATAGAACCTCCCTCCTTTTTTGGTAGTCGGTTAAAAACTGAAAAGCTGAACTATTATTGTCAACTTGACATTTTACAATCTCGGCTGATTGTAAAATATCTAGTTGTCAATAAGTTCACACGTTTTATGGATTAAATACCTACTTATCTGGCGGGACGATGATAAGAGTTGTAACCATTGTTTATCTCCCCAAGGCTTATTAAACGTGTCACTGAATAATGATTAGGCCGCCATCAGCCATGAACCACAAACAGTAGAACTAGTTTAAAAATACAGCTTTATTGGATTTGTTACTGTTTATACATCCGTAATATATCATCCTCACATAATAGTGAAAAGCGGGTGTAAATTGAATAGTAGCGCTTCTGTAGAGCTACAATATTTGCTTGTCATGTGATCGATGTGCCCTCGCGAGGCAAATAGTGCTCGCTTCAGCGGCCCGCAATACTTCCTCGAATAACTATTCAATAGCTCACCGATATCTTAATGCTTATTATGCTCCTATAATCTGATCTTAGCTTTTCATCTGAAAAGAAAATCTCTTGTCCATGGTCTCCGTCGTTCATCGTTCTATCTCTACTTTTCGCACAATCGTCTATCATTCAGAAGCATGGAAAAAAAACAGAATGGTGTTCTAATAAATAAATATATTCAGTTTATTAGTTATCTGTCACAAACACGACTGCTCCTCTTTTCTATTTTCGTGTTTTATGTTTGAGTGAAACCTTAAAATAGCTCTGATACAGGTCGGGAATATTTTTTTAGACATGTGTTGATATTTTCGTTTGGGTCAATACTTTTACATTTTGTTTAGGTTCCGGTGCTATGTAAGTATTATATACAGAATTGCTGATTATCTAGGAAATGGAAAACATTTTGCTTCAATTAAGTTCCTCAACCGATAGAGGATTTATCCCAGTAGCAGATTAAGCTTTTCCAAGCTTTCCTACGAGCTTCAATTTCAATATTCGAAGAAACAGATGAGACGTGATTGCGGACTTTGTCTTTTCATAAAAGCTTATCTAGATAGAAGTTATAGATTATTAAAATATGTAAGTATTCATTGTTAATGTACTATGAGAACTGAGGATGAATAACGCGGGTAAAGGCTTTTCGTCGAATAATGGGGCGGTGGTGTCATCTAACAAAGAGAAGATCTAGACAAATATATCACACGCGAGCTTATGGAAATCACGCACGTAGTTAAGCTTTTCACTTGCACACACACTCTTTGATATATCGCTCTACAACGCTAATAGGGTGCTTTGTATAATGTACAAATAGATTTACACAACAAAGGTCTTATGAACTTTAGTCTATTCTTATTTTCTTAAGACGAAAAATTTTCTTTTCTTATTTACTTAACTTCTGCATTGTTGTTAAAGCATGATTCTAATTAGTTTACCAAATTATTAGCGTAACCTAGGGCCCAGACAATTCTAACATCGAAAGCGTGGCGATAGCGATTGCCAACAAGTAAAAATTTAAAATTACCAAAACACCAGGCAATTTTTTTATTTAATACTTTTTAATCTACATTATTTATCTAGTAGTAGACCCGCTTCGATCAACAATCTATCGAACACGTAATTATGACACGATATATTGCGAAAATACTCCGTTTCAAACAGAAAACAGCCCATAACAGCTTAACCGATTTTCACCAAACATAGCTAAGAACACTCTCGACAAAGTCACCTTTCAAACAAAAAAATCTAAATCAAAATCGGTTCATCCGTTTAGGCGCTATGATGCCACAGACAGACACACAGATACACAACAACACACGTCAAACTTATAACACCCCTCTTTTTCCGTTGGGGGTTAAAAAGGTAATATTGTATGGGATTGACAAGCGATATCGAAAAATCACGTGATCAATACGTCTTACATTTCGGCTATCGCCTTTGATGACATCGAATACCACAGCCTCTGGGCGAGCTAAGAACTGCACCTTTAGTCAAGTTGACAATATAAAATCGATAACGCTAATAGAAAACAAATCAATGTATGGGAATGACACATCCGAACGTTAAGACACGTGGTCAGACCAAACAAATAGAAGGCGTTAACGAGTTAAGAATGGCGTAGTGGTTGAGCGATTGACTGCTGCGCTGCGTGTCGCGGGTTCGTTTCCCGTACGGAACAAATATTTGTATGACCTACAGTTAGTTGTCCCGGCTCTGGATGTTTGTGTCTGTGAGTTTATATGTTTGTAAACGCACCCACGATACAGGAGAAATTTCTAGTGTGGAGCAACGTTTAAAAAAAAAATATAAATTGTAGAAAAAGATTCTATACGAAACGTTTGCAACTTGGCTAGGGGAGCTGAAATATCTATAGCGGAGCTGATCTGAGTTGATTGATATTTATTAGAATTGTTTCTTCCACAAAATGTTCATTTTCCCAAAAGATTACCTTCAGTGTCAGTTAGAGATAAGGTTTTGCCTTATTGGTATTGCCCTAGCTTCGGCAAATACGCTCTGAATATTATTTCAGTAATCAGAGAAGTTTTCTTTTGATGGCGGTGCCGATAAATAGAACGATATGAATCCCGTGTTCTTTGTGATGAAAATGTTTTATTCACGCACCGAAACGAAAGCAACTTTGATGATAATAGAAAAAAATAAGAGTTGGATGAGAGACAGGAAAACATAGGGATGCCTTAGAAATATCTAATTTAAAAACATTTTATGTTAACTAAAGTGAATATTCATCATAGAGCGGCAGATACATGTTTTCCTATCTTACCTACGAGTACGTAGGGATAACCTCAAGGGCTGCCTTTTTACGTTAAATTAGGAACGAGTGTACTTAATTATGAATTCCTGAAAAAAAACAAATCTAGCTGAAAGATCACTGTATATAATTTCACATACCGGAATCCAGTAACTGCATAGCATCCAAAGCCAACATTAATCCAATGTGATCGTGATAATATCCAACTGAGACGTATACTGCAACAAAACACAATATTTTAATTGGAGAATATTTCAGAGTTTCAGCGCTTTAATGTAATATATCTATTATAAGTTGACATACTTCTGGTTTCTTTGTACGTCTCGCGAACGATGTCCAGGAACGGGTTACGGGTGAAGTTTTCCCGCCTGTTCTCGTAGTAATAAGGCTGTCTGTACACTTGCACCGTCCGGACTGATATTTGTTTTTCCCTCGCCGCCGCTATTATTGCAAGCGCTAAACGTGAAAAGTCGTGGTTTGGGGCCTTTAGGTACACGAAAGCTACCTGCGGAATGAAAAATAGATTACTTTGAGTTTGTGGAGCATTGTACAGTAGATTTATCCTTTCCTTTTACGAAGTGCTAATACAGAATGACATAAAGGAATTCAATTTAACGGTTAGACAAATTCATCAAATCAAATCAAATCAAATCGTTTTCATCAAAAGGAGAACACTTAGAGAATTCTGGGAATAAGATTAAATATTAAAAATTGGTTGAGCTAATTTTTTGTTAATACCTATTCTAACAAAAAGGACATTACTTTTCAGTTCGGGTTAAATATCACGACAAAGATATGACAAAATTGACCTTTGGTTTCTTTATTACTAAAAGTAGGTGCTTGGTATGCATACAATAAGTTTGTTTGACGTAAATGAGCTAATTGAAATGTATTGTTATAATGTTTACATGCATGAAATTGAAATGCGTGAGCACGGCGACCACGGAGCGGGAAATATCGATGTCCGAGGGCCTGGTGCGGGCGAACGTGGAGTACACTCGCTTGTTGGAGCTGGCCACATCGCGGCAGTACTGTGGGACAAACAAACAAAGAAAAAACAGGTTTAAAAGGGGCCTAACATATACAAATCTCGAATTAACAATTAGATTCTCCTCAGTGATTTTTAAAAAGGCCTTACATACCAAATACAATTTGTCAGGATTATAATAGAAAACCCCCGAAAAGGGTTGCCATACACGAGTTTTTGCTGGGAAGATTAAAACCTGCGAAAAAAGTCCATCAGCAAACTTGTCAGACAGAGTATGACAAATGACTTGTAAAAGTATTTAAAAATAATTACAGTAATTAAAAACAATCTAAAAATGCTATGGGCAACAGTTTACGAAGCCAAATTATACACAGTAAGTATGTTTACAGCGAGATTATAACGAGCGCTAATCGTCATGTGACAAGCCAGCTTTATTGCACCCGGTAAATACCAAATCTAGTCTACCGTTCACAATGTTTATATATGCCACGAACCAAGTAATTAATCAGTGCACTATGTATATAATGTAGGTAATGGATACTGATTTAAACTTCTATAGTTTATTAAGAATATTGCTATGTAATTAATGGTTGTGCAATTCAATTATTATTATAGTCAATGAATTGGTCCAAGAGCGAGCGAAGCGAGCTCGGGAGCGTAGGGCACCCAGACACGTATAGGTTAGGTTCGAAGGGGATGACGGATGCTGAAGTGAGCGAGCTCAGCGCCCGTCATCTCCTTCATGTTAGGCATTGTTAGGTTACTTTAGACCCTGCAGACAGAAATAGGTGCCCCGGCGGGGCTCCGTCGACTTTGTTGCTTAAATGGTAATCGTACTAACCTATGTCAACATTAAAATAATATTAAAAACACATCTTTTTATTACTCGGTCCAATAAGTAATGGGCAATATTCAGAAAGCCCGAGCAATTTAATTATTTCAATTGTTTTTAGCATATTTCTTAATCATATTGGGCATTATTCAAATTGTCTGGTCATTATGAATAATGCCGTATTAATCGCTCGGTCCATAACATATATACTTCGTATAAAGTTTGTAAGACCCTCGATGGTTAATGTGATTGCATTAACATAAGACATTGTCTGCATTTGCAGTTTCGTTGCCTTCAACTCGACATCAATAACGTATATTGTTCTTTTTCCAATTAACTCGCAAACTCTTGGCAGTCTGCCTATTAAAGATGTCAAGTTTCATTGTTAACCGCAGCTAAGTGTCGTTCCTATATGGATATGGCGTCGCCTCACTATTTATGTTTTGTGTATTCTAAGTGGAATTGTCATTTTTGGGATTTGTATTAGGTACTAATTCATTCCACAATATTTTAAACCATTTAAGCTGTTTCTCTTATGAGCTGTTTATCTGGTATTCATAACTCTAGAACTACTTTATATCAAAACCTTATGATCACGATAACCTTGTCGTGATTCAGGTAAAGTGTGTGAATACAAGATTCGATAAAAGCTAAATTGCGTTTTGACAGTTGATCGATCAGGTTGAGCAAACATTGATGGAGCATGATCGTAATGGATGATTATCAACATTAGTGTTTGAAAATAGAACAGTTCCTATGTCAGTGTGTCTGTCACAGAAGGTTAGAGTTAGGACCAATATAGACAATGTTATTGGTAGAATGCACGTTTGCTCCCACTACAGTGCTGTAAGGATCGCTTGGCGTTTGAATGACAATGCCGTGGCAAAGTTGGTAAACATTAGGTAATTAATAAATAGATAACTGAAATGTTAATTAATAACCATTTAATTTAAATTGTCTATGGTTTTTTTTAAAAAAACAAGATACAGGCTTTAGTTCTAATTTTGAATACCAACGCGCTAAAATATCCTTGCTGTTACAGCTATTCTGCAAAAAGTGTTATCTTCTTGAGTACCTGCTTTGCTTTAGTTATTAAAAGGATACTTACGTAGCTAACCATGGGCAGATTGAAAGCTGCGGCCATGCGCCCTTCGTGAACGCATGTCTCTTGTGGTCCGATGAACGCCGACACGTTGGCTGCCCACAAAGCCGCCACCTGTGGGACGCAATCACTTGGTTACACAACAAAGGCGGTGCAGTAGGCTGTAGTTTACTCATAGTGAGGTACAAGAATACAGCCGTGTAAGTATTTCTATTTTTAAGGTCCTACATTCGCTTTAGTGCCGTAAAACGGTTACTTTCTAAAGCATACTCCTTAGTAACGGCTAGGTCAAAAGGTTTGAAAAAAAATAATATTTATTATTGATTCATGTACATTATTTTTAACACAAGGCTTTTTCGTGTAACTAATAGTTTTGCTTAAAAAAATAATTAACAACACGATATTTTTTGGCAACTTTTGGAAACTCCTCCAAAATGACTTGGATGTTTAAAAATATTTTTACACAGAAAAATTGATGGCTGGAATTTCTTCATAACTAACATTGCATATGTAAATCAAATAATATTTTGCAAACAAAACTGTTCAAAAGGAGGTTCAATATTGATATTATGGCATCGAGCGGGCGCACGGCTAGTACTGCGTTAACATTGGGGCGTATATAGCGCCTTAACAGAGAGAAAGCATACTAAAAATCTGTCAGCCTAGACTAGAAGCATGTGTAGGTACCAACAATTCTTTATTTAAGGGTACACTAGTCGACGGCACGAACTATTTTGTGCGCGGGGTTAAAATGCATGCTATATCAACAGATAGATTCTGTTATGAGCAGTAAGAAGCAAGTTCGCGTACGAATACACACTTTTGCAAATTTGTAGCGAAATGGATTTGTAGTGATTTAGAACGAAAACGAGCGCGCGAAATTTTATAAACAGACCTTTGGGAGTCTGGATAGCATGAAAAAAATACTGAATGTATCTGTTCAAAATAAAATTATTTGCATTGTTGAACTACTAATCTATCCCTGTATGGAGGCCGTTTTTCAATTTTCCTTCTTCTTATGGTACTTTTTTGCACCCAAAGATGCGTTAAAATTAGTGTTGAAATATGGAACTTTCGAAGCTCATAACTTTCATGTAAATATTTTTTTTACATTTTTGCTTCCATACAGGGCTAGATAATGATGAGACAAATTGATATCATTTTATATTTTGAACGTACATCGTCAAACAGTGGAGTAAAAGCCAGACTACGTTTGTATGAAAGATTTTTCGACTAGTGTACCCTTAACGAAAGTTAGCACTAGGTTTAGCAAGATTTTTGAAGATGCAGTCCCAAAAGGGGACGTCATATTTGACGATGGGAATTCCCACCAGGCACTAGTACACGGCTTGTTTAAAACAAGTATTAATTTTTAGCCTGGTTTACGAGACGTAAGAAGTCTCCCTCTTCGTCCGAAACTTCTTACTGGTCATAAAAATAAGTTTTATTCCTGTTGCAGTTGTACAAAATTAACGACGCAACTTTAAAATGTCCGATGTCGTCGCCACAATTTCATTTAAAGACAAAGTTAATTTAACCGACTTCAAAAAACGAGGAGGTTATTAACATTTCAACGTATGTCTGTAGGTAGGTACTAAGCTTGTTGTGACTATGTTTTGGCTAAAAGCCGAATGTGGTTTTAACCCCGTTAGTAACTTGTTCAGAGTTGAACAATGAAAACAGATTGTGCATTTTAAGGTGCACTTGGAAACACCTCAGCCTTTTAGTCAGTAAACAAGTATTGTACTTGTGCCAGATTGAAACAGCGCTCCTAAAGCATTACGCATTCATTGTTTATTTGCTTTTTACCCGACTGCCGAAGGAGGGTAATGTGTTTATCAGTCTATGTATGTATGTTTGTTCTTATGCGGCGATCTAGAGACAAAACGCGTTGGCCGATTTTGATGATTCTTACGTCAATCCCGGCGTGTGTCACTGGCTACGTTAAAATTGGAAAATAGAAAAATGGCGGATTTTGGGCGGCATATTGTGGGGGACCAAATATTTTTTTTCTCCCAAACCCATTGTGTGGGGTATCCAAATAAAAGGTTTTAACAGGTGTTTTGAAAAATATATAACACTTATATGTTTAAAAGTACTTGCTTAGTAAAAAAAAAACTGAGAAGTTATAAAGGATACAACTGGTTTTGGTCAGCCAGCTCGTGAATATATATCCTCCGACTTCACAGCATGATTTTCTTCTTGTTTACGTCTTTTTAGTTCGCTTTATAAGCAGTCGGGTTTTTTTGAATTTTTTAATTAACTTTTTTTATTTGTAGTTGGGCAACACGAGTATATACAAATGCTACCTATATATATTATGGTATATACCTCATTCCATTTTAACGTCGTTTAACTTTTAACCCACAACAAACTTGCACTATTATGAAGAAAACTTTAAACAAATAATAGGAAAATTGTCTTGAGTTCCGTACCTATAAAAAATAGCCTTGGTCATGCATGTATAATTTATTCATTTAGCATTTTATGGCCACATTTACCTAATACCAATATTATGTTCTCCGTTTACTGAAATTTATTCCTTCTCAATAAATATCTCACAATCAACTTCAGAGGGCTCAAGTAACTTAATTTATTACACATTTCTGAACGCCAAACTGTTCGAAGGAAACGGAGCATTATTATCTGTTAAAAGTTCGTAACAAACGAAACAGATTATTTATCAAGAGGGAAACAACCCGGTAACGGCTAATAGTAGCCATTAGTCAAGAAATGAGTTGACGGTAGTGTCCGAACGAACTTTCAGCATTGGTTTCGGCCGTCTTCGGCTAAAAATACCATCTTCAGCCATAGCTTCGGCTTTGGTCAAAATGGACCGAAGTTTTGGTCAAACCGGTAATCGGCTTCGGCTAGAAATCGACCTTCGGTAGAACACTAGTTGACGGTTAGAGGAACATAATATTTTATTATTTACAATTTTATTGAGGGCATACAGACGATAATGACTTGCAGCAATTAGTCGTCCACTGTTCTACTTGTACTTAGACGTAAACAGCTATTAGGTATACTTAGCATTATCTGTAACGTAATGACATTGAGTAGGCACTCGTACTCTAATTCCTGCGCGATGTATTGAAGTGCGCACAAAGCCACTTTCCAATCTAGTGTTACTATACGGTGTTGCATAGGCACGCACGCCAATAACATGCCTTACATCGTGTATGGTCATGGTAAGTGATACTTTCTCTGTCGGCATCCCATAAAGATTTCTGGGTACAGCGTAATGAGATGGCAAAGTATGCAAGAGACAGCGAGTGATGCTCTCGTTTTTTACGGAACCCTCGACGAGCCCGCGACTGTCAACTTTACGCGACAACATCAATTTCGCAGACAAATACCCTTAATAGATAAAAGTTTGCAAAGATAGTGTTTCCTGTAACAGCGAAATTTATGTTCGATGTTTCCTGTTCTACATGCAACTACTTATACAGAGTGGAACGATACACATTTGTATAAACAAATCGAGATCAAAAGAAAGATTGAGCGATTTTTCTTTCATCTATATCTCTATAAAAACGACTTTTTGCTGTTACAAAAATTAATAAAATATCTTGTCAGTCGATGTATTAGACAGATACTTTTATAACAGTTTCCAAGAACTTTTCGTTTATCGGTTTGGAAAGAAGTATCGAAAAACATCTAGCACTTAAAAATTTCCGAAGAAAATACGTTTACAAGAATCTCAGTGAGTCGGAAAGGAATCCGCGATTACCATTTTATGCGTTAGCTGGGCTGATACGTCAGGCTTCGAACAGAGGGTGCCATTAATGGTGACCCAATCTTCTTTACTTGCTCTCTTTCACAATACACAGTAAAAAGATTTTGTGGCCGTATTTTATGATCCATATTGGGCGGGATGGAATCTAGAACTTTTTTCGCTGGAGTTTTGCCGTATTCAAAAGAACAAATTACTAGTTCAATTTAACTAAAGTCTGGGCAACGAAAGCGTGATCTGGGGTATTTTCAAAGTTGGGGTATGGCAACATTATTAATCTGTGTATTGTCTGTGATTGCGATTGTTAGTATGACTTGGTAATCTTGATCCATGTTGGCTGATTGTTATATATTTACGATATGATGATACCTTTTCTTATGTTAATGTTTCAATGTTCCTCATTTGGTCGAATAACTTCAGAAGACTGGAAAAATTTACGGACCATGTAATAAATGTGGCAAATAAATATAAACAAAGAGATCACATAACAGAAGAAGTATTGGAAAAATTTATATAAGTCTACACACACACACATACACATCTATATGATGATTCAGATACAGATGAATACTTAGAGGTTGAATTTTTGGACTATGATTTTGAGTATGATGATTAAGTAATTAATAAATTAAATGTTAAGTGGGTTAATATTATGTACATACTAATAAATAAATCTATACACTCTTTTTTAACTCACATCCATGACAGTCACGGCTCCGTCACACTTCACCAAACGGAGCCAATAAACCAAAAAATAAATTGTAATAAATACAAATAATACAAGTATCAAAACTTTTAACTAGAGGCATAGTTGGTGATACCAGATTAGGATTTTTTGAATTTGCCGCGTTTTTCAGATCACACTTTCGTTGGCCAGACTCTAGACGTTCCAAGTTTCCAACTGAACAAGAAAAATCCCCCATTTATTGAATATCCCTTTACTGTATATTTTATTACTCAATCAGCCAGGCTCGTTGCAGAAGTCAATGTAATAAGTTGTGGTGCGGAAAACTGTTTAACATCCTTAATAAATTCATTTGATTTGTCTGTATTAGGGCCAGATGTCTCATTAATGACATGGTCTGCGACTTTCTTACCTAATCTATCATTCCTAACTTGTTTATACGTCACATTTGTTACGTGCATATAGGGTTATTATGTACCCTTCATCCTTCATTATTATCTCATTGGCAATATCTATTTTCAGGTAAGTGGGTAATAATACGTAATTTACACGTGCACCAAAGTGGTTTGATGCAAAGACTGGCTTGAATTAAACTAATAAGATGCTTCAATGACGTGCACGTGTTTTGCATTTCGATGGCCACCATTACTGGGTCATTGCTTTTTGCAGAAGCAACCATGGGATTATTTCTGGTTGATGCATCCGTTATTTATAGGTATCATGAGCTAGCTTCACAGTTAGACAAACTGTGTTTATTAGTGGTCTTTACAACAAAGCACAGTTTTAAATCAAGGTTTATTTTGCTTTGCTACTGCTGCTTAGTATAATGAGATTGAGTGCTTAAGTGGATTAGAGAATAAACGTGCAATAACTACTAAGTAGCCCTTTTACTAGATAAGAAAATACGACAGATGAACAATTACCTCGTTTAAAGTAACGCGTGAGGATCTTGAGGCAGTTTGCAAAGTTCTAAAAACGAATGTATTTCAATGGGATTTGCTTCTCCGAGAAACTGTAGATTTAATTCGAATGACATCGGATCAAGCGAACGAATAGTTATGGCGATTGTTAAACTTCGGTCTATTGCCCATAAAATTCATCCTTACTGCGCGTTGTGCGACTGTTCTATCTGACTCTACTCACTGGCTGGTTATAATGAATCGCTTCAATTTACCAATTTATAAATAAATAAATCATCATCTGCCTAGGCTTTTTCCCAATTATTGTCGGCTTCCAGTCTTAACGGTTTCAGCTGAGTACCAGTGTTTTACATGGTGCGACTGCCAATCTGACCTTCACAACCCAGTAGCTGGGTAACACGATACCCCTTGGCAAGACTGGAGTCAGATCTCAGGCATCTGACTACCTAACCGTAACGACTGTCAAAGATCTTCAAATGACAGCCGGGATCGGGCTTATCGTGCTTTCCGAGGCACGGATAAAACTCAGTATGTTGAAATGGTCACCCATCCACGAACCGCCCTCGTCAAGCGTTGCTTAACTTTGAAGATCGACCCGTGTGGCTGTTATTATTTAGCCACGAGCTCCTCCTTTAGCTACTCCTCCTTATTTATTTATAAATAAATATTATTATTTATTCATAAATAAATATTATTATTAATTCATAAATAAATAAATATTATTATTTATTTAGAGGCTGTTAAAAGCCAATGGCTATTTTCTTTCCCAATGCAGGGTAAAGGCCCTCCTTTTTTCCTTCCATTCCACCCAGTTTACATAAATCTTAAATATATTTTTTTTAGTTTTTTCCCGGTTTTTCCATACGTATTACACACTATCATAAAATCACGAAAGATGACCAATACAAGTTTACACTGGCCATTTTATTTTATGCTTACGATCTATCTAGCTTGTATATCGTAAACCTTATCAAATATCGATTGTATCCCTTTGTCGTTTCGAATTACCCATAATTCAATGTAATAAAGTTTGGTGTGAATTATGGTGACAGGCTGTTGTACGACGCGAAGTTTAACGTAGAATAAAATATGAGCTCTTTTTGTTCGGAAAAAAAAATTACAGCTTACAAACAAATATGATTTGAAACAGTTTTTGCTAGCTATCGAATATTGTACGGATATTTTCTGGCTCGCCGGTGATAAAATAATATAGCGTCTACAGAGCGTAGTAGAATAAAATAGCTCCCTAAGATATCACCAATAATATAACATTTCCCGAGAGTAATCTGTGTTCACAACCTGTGAAAGAATAATGGTCGTCGAGTGAGTGGGCACTACCAATGAACTCCCAAGTAATTTTGCAACCGATTGGAAAAAAGTATCTACGGACTAAATTGGAATACTTTCTGAAGATTTTCTTCTCCAGAATTAAAGCTAACGTCTATGAGGGTAATAAAAAGTTATTTATTGAAAGGAAACACACCTGCCGAATGGAGACCTCTTCTTGTCCGAATGTCTCTGCGATGACGAAGTCTAAAGAGTGACCCATTGGACCAAGGAGTTTCTCGTTCACTTCATCAATCGCCATCGAAATAGCACCTGTTTTATAAAAAAACAAACAATATTATTTTAACGGAATATGTTTACTTTTACGAAATTGTGTCGTCAATATTTGTGTTTCACAATTGTTTATTTGCAATAGCAAATTATTTAATAAAGTGGATTCAGAGCCAAGTGTTGCCGCCATTAATCTTGTTGAGGTAATTCGATTTGTCAGTCAGAATATACAAATGCACGTTTGATGGCTTCAGTATAATATAAATATAATCTCGTTTGTGTAAAAAGTATAATAAGAGGTTACATTCTATATTTTTCATCACTCTCTGAGGAACTATTTTACTAAAAACTTGAGTCCACTAGAGATAGTGTTGACATTAATGGAACATTTATCGACATGGTAAAGCTTTTAAAGTTGCACAGAACGGGCGAGACGTTTTGGAGGGATATTTTACTTTAGAACTTGGTTGAATTAAGTACCTAGTTGGCATGCAAACTTACGTGTTGAAGTTTTAAGTGCGTAGTTATTATAAAGTCTCATTGCTAGTCATTTTGTCTCGTCTTTATGCCTTCATATAAATTACCTGAAATGACTCTCCCTGGTCTCTGGTAGCTGTAGTCTCCAGGCCGTCGTTCTGATCCGGTTAGATAGCCAAGTGTGAATTTCTCTCCGTATGAATATTTCAATGATATCACCAGTAAGCCCCAACACCAATGCCACTGTGAACAAAATGTTTTGATCAACATACATTTTTTATAGAACATAAAATTAAACTTGTTGCTTGCTGGCCAGTGAGCACACGGCCACAGTGGCTGTGGTCGCTGTTGCAGGCTAATGTTTGATTCCAGTTTCGATCGAAGTAATGATAATTTTTTTTTTGTTTTTTTTTTTTGCAATTGTAACCTCAAAAGTAGTTAGGTTTAGTATAATTTTGTATAGTTTATATTTACAACTTTGTTTTACGAATAAAATCATAAGATTATTTAGATTTAATGTGCTTATAGTACGTTGCTTAAAGTAATGCATGATGATGTTTAAGTAATGTGTGTAACTTTTATGGTGTACAATAAAGTATATTCTATTCTATTATATTCATGATAATTGGCTATAGGTACTTTTGGTACATTTCACATTAATTTGGCTGCCCCTTCGGCAGAAAAGTTTATTTGATTTCTACTACTAGATAAATTATGTAGTATGAAATAAAAAAATATGTTGGGTTTTTCAAAAAAAAATAAGTTTTACTTGTTCAGGAAGTTTTCAGCGCTCTTTTATACCATTAGGAAGGTATAGTTCTCGCCAAACATCTTGGCCGCCCTGAAGTTGACTACAATGGCTGCTCATAGAAAAGTTAATTCAAAAAACCCGACTGCTTAAAAAGCGAACTAATAAGACTTAACAAGAAGAAAATCATGCTGTGCAGTCGGAGGATACTTATTCGCGAGCTGGCTGACCAAAACCAGATATGGCCCCCGACTGCACAGCATGGTTTTCTTCTTGTTTACGTCTGCTTAGTTCGCTTTTTAAGCAGTCGGGTATTTTGTTTTTTTTTATTTTTATTTATAACTTTATAGTTTCTTTTTTTTCGAATTAAATAAATTTAAACATATATTTGTTATGTATTTTTGAAATTACCTCTTAAAACCCTTTATTTTGATACCTCACACAATGGGATTGGAATAAAAAAATAATTGGGACCCCACAATATGGCGCCCAAAATCTTTTTTCTATTTTTCAATTTTAATGCAGCCAGTGACACTCGCAAGGTTAAGACTTAAGACTGGGGTTAAATCGATTGGCGTAAAAATCATCAAAATCGGCCAACGCGTTTGGTCTCTGGAACGCCACATATGAGCAAACATACATATACAGACTGATAAACACATTACCCTCCTCGGCAGTCAGGTAAAAAACAGTACCGAACCGTGCCTTGCGCATCGGAAAGCCAACTTCAGGGCAGCCCAGAAGTTTGGCGAGAACTATAATAGAGATTCTCTATCAAGAAAATGTTTACATCGAATTATTAAACCTTAAGCTTGGAAAACAATATTTCATCCCAGAAAAATGGGACGCGAAAGTGGAGTGGAGCTAAGCAACAATTAAAAAAAAACGACTCATGGCAGCAAATCCTTTGGAGTGCACGTGCCGCCAACATTTTTCCAATATTGCCAGCTCGTAAAATGGCACGGCTTGTGGATGGCCCCGACTTTAAACACACGCTCCAAAAGCGCTTTAAAGCTTATGTTCCTACTAATGTTTATGTCCCCAAATTATAGACATTTGCGACATAACAGCGTCAGATTTAGTAACGACGTTCTATTACTGCGTCTAATGGAGATGTCAACGTCATATCCTTGAAATGCGAAGTGCCGAATTTCCATATAATAGGGGAATTAGGGAAAGTTTATCGTACTGACGAATTCTGAACAATAGATAGGCGACATGACACTGCTTATCGTTGTCTTATGGAAATTATTTCTCTGTAACTTTGATTAACCTTTGAAACGATAATCTACTTTAGATATTCTTGATTTAAGATTATGATTGTGATTAAGCACAACTTCTAGTGTAAGCCTCGAGAGCTTTATTGCCGTCGTACCCAAAATCCATAACGGTGAACTCAAAACTTTTTTGGTTTGCCAAAACTACGATAAGGGTATAGAAGCCAGTTTGTTTCATCTTTTAGTTAGATCTCCCATATATATCATAGTTAGATCTAAATACAATGCAAAAACAGTTTTTTGTATATAGTTAAAATAATGCCACTAGGCGTTTCATTCAAATTCAAAGTCATTGACTCGTGAATTTACTGAGTACTCTACTAGTGACAGTTTAGCAAGACGTTCCCTATTTAAAATTCTGCGTAGGTTTCCTCTATTATTGTAAGAATGACCATTCGGCTGCATATTAATTAAATGTTCCTTCAAGTGTTTATGTAACGAGTCGAATGAGTGTGGTACACAAAACTTGTCTGGGCAGGCGACAGCTACATCCGAAAGGCGACCGTATGTGAAGCATACAATTTGCCTCACATTGTGAAAGTTACCATCAGCCAATTGCCTTTAGGACCCACATGTGGCATCATTTTGTAAGTGAAATGTTTTTGTATAACCAGGTAATAGTAGTTTCCGATATATGAATTCTTTTCTACAGAGAAACGGGAGCTGGAATGAGATATAATCTAATTATAGACCCACCCGTACATATATTATAAACAAAATGTCAAAATAAACTATCAAGGCCTCAAAGTCGACTTGTTGCGAATTTATGTTATGAGTGTAAAAATTTCGCAGCACTTGTTTTGAATTCTTTTGAAGAAACATCTCTATTAGTTCATAAAGTTCAGAAAGTAGACTAATGGCTATTGGAAGTATTAAAAACTGATGTGGACGAGCAACATGACAGCGCGGCAGCGTTGTCGGCAGTTGAACACTCTCCGACACTAGACGGCTCTCGTTTTGTGTACAATGTCGTTATAAATAGCTCCCGTGGGATATTTATGTAACTATGACCGGGTTAAGTGAGTGAGTGTCATAAAGCCGTCTCCCTTGCCTGCTCCATTGCACTTGCATTAGACCGAATCTCCTCTCGTATTGTATTAAAATCGTCTCGATCGTCAATGATCTTGTCCTGAATGCGTCAATTACTATCGTTTTTTTATGCGCAATATCTCACTTAATAGTTTTATGTTCAATTTATTTTCCTGCTGTGTTTATTGCCTAATATTTCTGCGAAGAGAAACCTTCTAAGCCGAGAAAGACCTTCATGTATTGAGGATACTTTTATTTTCTACAGATCCAACCCATACTTTTATGATTAGAATGCTCTATCTAATGGGTAATAGGTATAAGGAGAATTTATATGTAGGTACGATATGTTACGGTATTTTATGGTATAGTTCGAAAGCTGTTACGGATTCAGAACAAAATAACAAGTTGGTAACAGGCGGCTAAACTAATTACTCATGGGCGGTGTCGAACTTCGGATCCTTCTCCCAACATGATTTAACGGCTGCTAAAGTAAAAAGAAGGATGATTGAAAATTTCGCACAAGCCTGGAGTTGATTCGACTTTATGGTTGTTTTATAGGTCCATAGCCATAGCCTTTTACACACCGATTTCGGCGGAATATCAAAGTGGTTTCCAACATTGTTTGCTCAGGACTTTCGTAAGAAAATAAGTTTAACCAAAGTACTGACCCTACCATAAAAGAAGATTTAACCAAAATAGTTTCAACTACAAATGTGCTGCAATAAAGTGGGTAAACGTTGTTCATTATTATCATTCACGATCTTACCACCATAAGGTGGGCTATCTACCGATCGGTAGGTATTAAATTCTTTGATTTTATTGCCTTAAAGTTCCTACCTATTGTAGATAATGGTCTTACAACGATATGATCTTTGTGCTTTATGTTAATTCAGTCACAGTACGGAGTACCGCAAGTAAAACATTTATGCAGTTTGTTCTTTGTCAACATTAGTGTTTGGGCCCATATTCCTAGATACTAAGTCATTTTGAAGGACCTTGACTCGACTCAGTCGATAACGGAAAAAGCCCCCGATTATACCTAGCTTGTTAACTATTTATTGACATTCAATAAATAAACTATTCAATAACTAACCATTATTTTTATGATTCGGGGTGGAGTCGAGTTGGATAACATGACTTGGAATTATGGGATAAAGCTGGCTAAAACTTTTAGTCACCCTTACTAAGTACCTAGAACTAGTAAGTTACAAGTGGTGTAGAATAAACTATCGGAAATTCACAATCCCAGAAGTGTCTGCTAAAATCCTTAAAAGAGCCTAAAAGGGCAACCTATAATCTTTCATTTATCAGCATGTGCACTAAGATCTCTATGCAAATTGCGATAACCATAAATATTAGTTCGATATCGAAACCCCGTCGACGTAGGTTAAAATAAATGACCGTGTTTACCTACACGTATTAATTGATGGTGTCTTAGAAACAGGTTCATTACGTGTAGCCGTCTCTACGCATGGCGTACACGGTACAATTAATCAGTGTATTTTGAAACTCGTTTCAAAGTCCCGTAGATTAATCGGCTACTTATTCATGAGTACAATTTTAAATGAAAGCCTTATGGACATGATCGCCAGTGTAATAAGCTGTAGAGTACTTATTTGTACGAAAGTTTTTTCTTTATCATCATCCATCATTCTTTGTTTAAAGATGTGAGCACTTACTAGTGTTCTAGATCTTCCGCAGGAGACGCCCTGGGCGTCGGGAGTCGCAAGTCGATTCCCGGCCACCGTAGGCGCGGGCTTGCGGACGGCAAGTAATAGGTAGCTCGTGGTTCGATAAGGACAGGCCCGAGTCGCCGGCGCGTAGTGCTCCACGCGCGCCTCAAAGAGATGTCAGCAAAAATTTACGGGGCCCACAAGGGCCGATATCTGTCTGGGTCGCAGATTTTGAAAGAGTGTTACCGCGGCCCTGGCACAAACAACTGAAGGAACACGGGTGGGTGTTAGTCAGTAAAAGTTTGACACGCTCTCCTGCTTCACCCAGAGCGGGAGAAGTCATTGGAAGACAACAAAAAAAAAGTTTTCTAGATCTTCTTACTTTAAGTTCCATCCAATTTGCAGTTAATGATTCTAACTCTGGTTCTAAGTCCCTGGTTTTAAGAACCTCAAGAATCTTTGTGCAAGCTTTTTTTATCACCGTTCTTTCTGACTCATTAGAAGTGTTCTAGATCTACTTAAAGAGCGATGGTGACAATTTGCATTATACAATGATTAACTGTTCCTTGTAGTGACAAATATTTCTCTATTGTTTACGGATACTTTGAGACTTGAGAGGATATGTTCCACTATTGAAAAGAAGGTCGTTAATTTTAAAGCTTGATCTAGTTTGAGGTCTTATTTGCTACAAGATCAGATCAAACGATTTGCTCTAGGCAAATTGCGGTTAGACACATTTATTAGATGCAGACTATGAGACTAGCAGCAAACTCTCTTCCATCAGAATAAAAGGAAAATGCAATAAATATCGGAGATTTATTGTTGGAGTCCTCCCTCGCTTTAGTGGTCCGGCTATCAGGATATGGCAGAATGGACGGTTACGTTCAATTAACGCCATCTCCGAATCTTCCACTTTGGCCAAATGGCCCTAATATGAGCCTTTCAGAATGTTTGTATGTATTGAAACGCCATTTATTTAAGTGCGGTAAAAATAATGAAACCGTTTTATTTTTATTGTAAGATACAAAATGGAAAGCTGTTAATTGTTATGGCTGATGTTACATAAAGACCAGTTTCTTGTGAAATTACTTAAATTAATTTAGACTTCGAAGGTTCCAGCCAAAACTTTATCGTTTGTAATTTTTCCTTGTTAATCAGTTTTAACCCCCGAAAAAGAGGGGTGTTATAAGTTTGACGTGTGTATTTGTGTATCTGTCTGAGGCATCATGCTCCTAAATGGATGAACTGATTTTGATTTCGTTTTATTTGTTTGTTTGAGTGTTCTTGTTTGATGAAAATCGATTCAGCATTTCATAAGTTATGGGCGTTTTACTGTTTGAATCAGGGTGTTTTTGCAATATACATAATATCTTGTCATAATTACGATCGAAGCGTAAAAATAAATCGAAGCGATAAATTATGTAGCATGAAATAAAAATATGTCGGGAATTTTTAAATTTTATTTGTTATATTTAATTGGACTTGACCTAATCCGAATAATTAGAAACAACAAGTGGATCTGTGTCTAGCAATGTTGTTTTCCAATGTATCGAAGAGGTCGATAAGAATTATGCGATAGTGCAACCGACACGCGGGCGCGGCATTGACATAGTTGCCGTGTCACCACGTCATCGCGCCATGGCGTCAACGGCCCGCGGAACGCGACTCAGGCGCACGCGAACTTGCCAATATTTTTCAAAATATCTAGCTAGAGATGTTTTTATTGGATGGAAAGTAAATCCAACCGTGGGTAAAAATATCAACATTATCTTTTTAGCCAAAAGGGCACAGGTCTCTTCCAAGCGGCGTCACATTGACCGGTCCCGATTGTTTCGCATCCAGCAGACTCCTGCAGCCTTCATCAAATTATCGGTTATCCTTGCTGGACGTTTTTAAAGCCGCGTCTTCCTGTCCGTGGCCACTTCGCCAGAATCTTTCAGCCCCATCGGCTATCCGTTGTATGAACAATGTACCCAGTGCCACTTAAGTTTGGTTCTTCGAGGTATGATGGTTTATTTTAGCATTCGATTAGCTAAACTCAAATGGAAATCAGCTTTTAAATAGTTTAAAGGCATAGGAAGGTGCGTTAACTCAGAGACATAAGTTGAAATGTTTAGTGTGCCTACATTGGCAACCAAACCGAAACACACAACAACGCTGCTTAGCGGTAGAACAATAAGAGTATGTATGGCAGTAGAACTAGCTCAGACGAGCTTCTTAACAGAGCTTTTCTTTCACCACGTACTGCGATAACTAAGGAAAATCTAAACCATTCGATAGCTATTTTTAATTATATTAGTATCGGACACCGAGCTCCGTGAACGGGTAAGGAAAAGCTCCTTGTTAGTTTAATTAAATTCCAGTGTAACGTGAACACCAATAAGTTAG
Source organism: Anorthoa munda (assembly GCA_945859665.1). NCBI lineage: Eukaryota > Metazoa > Arthropoda > Insecta > Lepidoptera > Noctuidae > Anorthoa > Anorthoa munda. The sequence continues at coordinate 13,014,082 of OX243905.1, read as the reverse complement.
GTAGGTTCCTTTTAAAATTCTTAACAAACACGACTAACTATTTATTATGTACTTTATTTCTTGCTGTCAACTTGCTGACATAAAATGCGGTGAGCTTTTTTGTGTGATTACGTGAACGATTTAAAAATAAGTTCATTCAATATAAGATTTGTGATTTTCTGCCAGACAAAGGCAGTTTTTTTGATGATCGTTATTTTTCATGTGCTCTTTCGTCGATTTCGGCTCAATATCATTTGAAAGATCATCGTTCGATTCAATAGTTCGGTGGAAGTGAAAACTAAGCATTTGTATGCATGTCGGGGTGGGCCCGTACATTGCGGAACCATCGATTGTGCCCGCATCATCGATGAACAATGTCTGATCCCGGGCGCGCCCGCGCAGCCTTCTTGTCACTTCACCTGATACATATTAATGTCATGTTTTACATTGCTGTATCATGTCGTGCCATTGATTCCTGTAACCATATAGGTACTATTACTATATACATAGGTACCTCTGTCGGTCCATAAACCAGTGTGTCATACTCTGTCTGTCTCTGTTTATATAGGAATTTCTGATTATTTTTACCAATATGGCTAGAAATTGGGTGAGGTCACACATGAACGTCAAACTTAATAAATATTATGAAGCGTTCAACGTTATGATAACCGTTAATTACTACAAATTTATGCGGTCTTCGATTTACGATAATGCCGGTTTAGAAAATAGGACAATGTTATACGTAGATGTTTAAAATATTTATGTAGGTAGGTATGTATTTCTTAGCCCGCATGTTTAGACAAATTAGATTAATGTAACCATTACCCTACATCGAAACACAACAACGGAAAGATACACCAAATTCGAAAGTTTTTTTATATGCTTGATATCCATGAAAACAAAGGATTATTCATTGTCTTACATCACTTAGTTATTTGTAAACGTTTTGCGTAATAAAGGAGGAAAATTCACAGTCAATACGCTTAAAAGGACGTAAGTAGATAGTAAAATACGCAGTATTTCCTTTATTTTAGGTTTGGAATTTTGAAACACAACCAAAATGTCCACTATGTACAAAATAGTGTTAGCCTATGCTTCTCATTTGCCTTAAACGTCAGTACTATTGCTCGTATTAATATTCTGTGCTTTAAGTGCCAGCAGAAACTGAAACTAAGTATTTTGTAACTAATCCGTGGTTTTTCCCACCTCATTAGTGATAGGTCGTGTTACTACCCCGGACGGAAATTGAATTACCTACTTCATAGATACTATTGGTTGATCTGTTAGAAATTATCTTTAGGGCCGGGCCTGTGTTTGTCTACGTAGTGTCTAACCCCCCGGTGTCTGAATTGAGAATTTGAACTTAACCCATTCAATGCCACCAATATTTGTCTTTTCATTATGATCCACTTATTTTTTTTTTGTTATTAGGAACTTGTGAAATTCTAATTTGAAGCTAACATTTGACAATGTTCTAATGTTGAAATACTTAGATTATTTTCAGATTACCTATGTTAGATGTGATATAGAAAGATGATATACTTTCTATGTTTCGCGGAATAACGTATTTAGGAATACGGTGACGAAATACGTCGCAATTAGAGAAACCTGGTTTATCGGAAAATCTGGACATACGTCGACGTATAATTTTATTAAACTAATAATAATAAAAGAACAAGATCTTTATTACGATTACCATTTTTGATTTTACGAGCAATAACGTGAAAGTCGATTGTGAAAGCAATTTTGTTTTGTAACTTTGTCTCCCTGCGTATATAAACCTCGGGAAACCCCCTTTTTTTTATTAGTCTAGATTTTCCCACTGCAGGGCAAGAGCATCCCTTCCACTTGCCTCTATCTAGGGCTGTTTGAGACCAGTGTGTCTCTAAGAGGTCTGAGGCCTGGGTCTGTTTAATTGTTGCTTGTAATTGGCACCTATTATTAGGTTGTGAGTATTGCGAATGATCGTCTGACATGCGGCAGATATGCAATTCAAGTTTAGTATTAGTTTTTGTGACGGATCGGATGGTAGTATTCCTAAGTATAGTAAAATAAAATAAAATAAACCAAAAATAAAAAAGCCTTTTCTTTCATGTTTTTACAGTTTTACATCGTTCAAGTAAAACGTTGATAAAAATAAATGATAGTTAAAAGTTCACAACAAATTGTAAATAAAAATGGATTAATTTCATACATTGATTGTTTTCATTATATGAGTATATTATTGAATTGAATTATTAAATTAACATTGATGGATAAACTAAAAGAATAAATAAAATTGATTGATTATAAAAAGTGAAATAACAAACGATTGTATGATTAATAAAACTATTGGAAAAACCTATCATGATTAGCATGCATGAACCTCTCACATGGTAAGAGTGAAGGCCTCCTCCAGGGATGACCAGCGGTCACGGTCTGAGGCTTCTGACATCCAGTATAAGTATAGAAAGATCAATTAATTTTTCTTCATACGGTAAAGGTAGAGTTCGACCGCTCATCAAACTTATTTCGATCTTCGTACTCAGTAGTTTCCTGCGTAGATTTCCTTTAGTTCACATAAATAAAGGCATCGAACATAAAGAATTTACATAAATTATCAGTTAATTACGGAAAACCTTGTTTATATTTTCAACAGGAATTTACCATCATGAAAAAATCTCACCGTGAGCGCTATTAAAACAGCTTTTACTGTTTTCAGCAGAAAAACTCGAGGGTTTTTCCTGTGAAAGCCACTGATCGTCCACTTTCCCAGCAACAATAATATTAAGTTCTGAGATTGTTATCACAGGAAATGGGAGGATTCTAGGTAGTCAGACAGTAATAACATTCATTCCAATGGTTTCCGGAGAAGTATATTAAATTCTGGGTCCATTAACTGAGGTTGATTTTCAGTCAGTTGAGGTGTCAGGCGTTTATTTAACGTAGTCTGCCGAGAAAATGATGGATGGGGTTCTCTCAATGAAGGAAATGTAAAATGGGTGTTGGTGTTGCTTTAGGTTTACTTTGAGTCTTGTCGTATGGATTGTCTCAGAGTTTTTCCGATATTTAGCGATCTTGTAGATATTATAAGTTGCTCCAAATTTTAATCGGGTTTGCGAAGGTGTCATAGATCGATAACTAACTACATACTAGGTGAGGATCATACACGTTGGGTTAGGAAATTACATTAAGTGAGGTGAGTGAGCATGACCCGTGCCTGGGGCAAGTAGTTGCAGTTAGTTCACTGCTTTATGTATCGATTTTTAAAGTACTGCTGCTTATGTGTCATGATTTAGATTGTTTATTATTTACTTTATTTATTTATTTATGTACACACAAAACAACACAGGACAGTTGGATGATAGATGAAGACACAGTGTGTAGAAAGAAATACAAAAAGGATACTTAAAATAGACTATTATAACTTAACTAATCATATATAAATTACACATATACCTCTTCGTATATAAAAGATAAAATACATATAATATAATAATATATAAAATTACAAGATGGTGGACAGGTAATGTTCCTTGAATAAAGATACATTTTTAGAGTCACGGATTTTAGGTTGAAGTGAGTTCCACAATCGTATTGAATGAACAGAGAAGGAGTGGGAATAGAAATTAGTATTGTGGGAGGGGAAGTTTAGATGATGCCTTAGGTGGGATCTACATTGGACATCGGCAGAGTCTCTGGCTGTTTAACTTGGGATTATCCTGCACCACCATTGGTTGACTGGTAGAGAATGCCTTAAGTTCCCCTCTGTAGTTGTATGCATCAAGTTTCAATAAACTAATATTGGTAACTTTGTAAATTATCACAGTTTAGTCTTTTTAACTCACAGGTTGACTGTGGGCTTAGTGACAGTTTTGTTTCATGCTGGATCGCGTTAACGTTAAGGTCAGTTTGTATTGAAACTGGATAAACGCCGTCTAGTGACAGTAAGGAGAAATCTCTTTTTTGTATAGAAATTGACATAACATATACGGGCACGAGTAAAAACTCAGAATAAGCCCACTGGTAGAGAATGCCTTACTACTGTACCAATACTTTACATAAAGTTTAAATAAATATTGTTCAATGTTTTTCTTCGCGGTTTTGTTATATGAAACGGAATATTGAGAATGCGCCAGCAGGATTGTCGAATTTAATAGGCATTCCAGCTTTCTGTAGCTTTGTTTTTCATTGTGGAAGGTCTATTCTTTCCTGCTTTCCTAGCTTTCAATAGCTTGCTTCTTCATTATAGAAGGTCTATTCTTTCCTGTTTTCCTAGGTTTCAATAGCTTGCTTCTTCATTATAGAAGGTTTATTCTTCCCTGTTTTCCTAGCTTTCAATAGATTGCTTCTTCATTATAGAAGGTTTATTCTTCCCTGTTTTCCTATCTTTCAATAGCTTGTTTCTTCAATATAGATGGTCTATTCTTCCCTGTTTTCCTAGCGTTCTATAGCTTGCTTCTTCAACATAGAAGGTTTATTCTTCCCTGTTTTCCTAGCTTTCCATGGCTTGCTTCTCCATTATAGAAGGTTTATTCTTCCCTGTTTTCCTAGCTTTCAATAGCTTGCTTCTTCATTATAGAAGGTTTATTGTTCCCTGTTTTCCTAGCTTTCCATGGCTTGCTTCTTCATTATAGAAGGTTTATTCTTCCCTGTTTTCTTAGATTTCAATAGCTATTGTATCTCCATTGTGGAAAGTCTATTCTTCCTATTTTTCTATTTCTCTCGGCAATAAGCAATTAGAGTTTTTAGGGTTTAGCTTCCACTCAATAGCCTAGCCGTAGATCCTGATGAAGACCATGATCAAACAAGGACTTCTAAGATTTCAGAAGTTATAGAAGTTGAAGTTATATTGTATTTGTATTGGACCTAATTTATATCTTATCTTAATTTAATATTTTAAGTTCACCTTATTTTATTAAATGAAACTATTTTATTACAAAACAGTTGCAACCACGATGCGTGTAGTTCGATAGGTACTTACGTGCATACATTATGGATTTCTTTTATTTTGTGTTTAAATTAGAATTAGTAGTGCTGAGTTAGTTTCTGCCTCTCAGTAGATTTTTGTAGAAAGTGATAAGTTTTGTAAAAAAAATATAAGTACATTATAATTATTGTTAATTATATAGAGACGTTTATTTTTAGATATATATTATCTAAGAACCACATTAAAAAATTATATGCATATTAAAAAAAATATTCAATGCTTTCTTACCATGATCCAAGTCAAAAACTTCATAATGTCCAAGTTCGAACCTAACTTTTTCACTAAATTTTCACAGAATTTATTTAACCATAACTCAGAAGGTCCCCTATATTCATATTTCAGAGTTTTTCCACTGTAGAATTATTTTCCCGCCATTACGTAAAGTTAACACGCGATTCGCGAGTCGGAGAAATGAGCGCGCGACTGCCGTCAACAAATGACAGCAATAGACTGGCGGGCTAAAGAATACCTACAGTACAGACTAACACGTCCAGTTTTCGAGTTGACTGACTGGTAAGGTGAAATTGTGATGACGTTGATCTGTGGTCGTCAGAAGCAGAACTGTTTTGCTCTGCTCTGACTCATTTCATGAGAAATCCTGTTTGGGATAATCCACCCTTTGGTGCGTAAATAGGAGCGTCAGTTTAAGGTTTTCGTAAATTGCTTAATATAAATTAAGTGCTTAACTTTTAAATTAGACAAAGACTGTTAAGTGGATTTTTAGAACTCATTTAATTTAAAACTAGTTATTTTGAATACATGCAGTTGTTTTACAGAACCAAACTTCACAAGGTACAATCAACACCATAACTATTTGGCAACTTTGAATGAAGAAATTTCGAATTTATGCTAACACTCATAAAAATTCATTGTGCTTCCGTTTTCACTGCGAATCAGCGAAATCGTCCAAAAATTACGAATATTTTATCATCGGCATGGCATTATGAATGGAACACATTATACATATAGGTAACCGGAGTGCGGTCAAGGCGAGCATGCTTGTTGCACTACATATGTAGATACGTTAAGTACCTGTAACATATGCTACGTATTGTAAATACATTACATAGGTAGACATATGAACCCGTCATTAACTGTGAATTAAGTTACCTTGTAGGTTGATGCGATGTAAGGACAGGCAGTCGATCCATCTTACTATATACCTATTATATATCAAACTAATATTACAAAAGCGAAAGTTTGCGTGTGTGTGTTTGTAAGTTTGTTACTTCTTCACGCTCAAACGACTGGACGGATCTGGATGAAATTTGGCACAGAGATAGATTATACTTTGGAATAGCACACTTTTGTCCGGTATATTGTTCCCTTGGGATGATAAAACACTTTTCAAGCGGACTAGTAATAATATGATAAATGCGAAAGTTTGTATGTTTGTTTGTTACTCAATCACGCCAGAACGGTTGGACGGATCTGAATGAAAATAGTCTGGAATTTATCCCGGAAATATGTTCCCTTGGGATAATTTTCGACATACACGCGGCCGAAACCGAAGAAGAAGAGTAGTGTAAAATACTGGTACACCTGGATCGTTCAGACTGGAAGTCGAACTCAACGTAGTTGGGAAAAAGTTAAGGGTGTGTGGTACCAGTGTGCTTTTTCAGAAGTTGGTACCTACTTAGGTAAAGGAGAATGACCAAAAGTGGTACCAAAAAGTCTCACGCATCAAGACCAAAATTTTATAGTAATTAGTTTCATATTTTTTTACGACATTACACATCGGGGATTTGATTTTTGAATAGGGAATTTAATTTTGAGTATAAAAGTATGAATATTGACTAAATATATTATTCGATTCTACATTAATAAAAAAAAAACTAGTATAGAATAGAATCTTCATCTAAAAGATTATCATTATTTTATCTATGGTTAATTGGCCGTTCACAGCCGGTCATAAAGATGTAGAATGCAATAGAATCGATTTTTGATGAAAATACTAACCAGTAATCGTTTCTTTTGTGTAATAAATATCTTTAACGTCCATGTATAACATTTCTATATAAATTACGTCGTTGGTAGCGTCAAACAAAATAGACCTAGTTTTTAGGTTATTTTCGATTTTATAATATAATTCCGAAACCCGGGTTTTGTTTTCATAAATAACTTTTGTAGGAGTTAACATAATCAGTGTAGTCTATAAAAAACAAAGATTGATTTTGATGCATCATGGTACGGGATTCCATACATCCATGAGCATTCTTCTTTCGTTGACTTTCACTGGAGTAGGGTCTCCCAGGCTACCGCCTGTCACAGCCAAGGGTGCCTACCTAATTCTTAAATAGGTAGGTAGGTATTTATTTATGTAACGCCCGGGTGTCACCATGGTGTGGATCGCCCGGAGGACATGTTGGAGCATATGGTGGAGATCTGCCCCGCTTGGGCTGGGCACCGCCGTGTGCTCGTGGAGGCGATCGGCGGTGGCAACCTCTCGCGTCCGGCCCTGGTTCAGGCCATGTTACGGAGCGAGAGGGTATGGGAAGCTGCCTCCTCCTTCTGCGAAGCAGTATTGAGTATTGCTCGCAAAGGAGGAGGTGGAACACGTGAGACTAACGCCCTCACGCGAGTTACCGCGGCTCTGGCTCAAGCAACTGAAGGAACACGGGTGGATTTTAGTCATTAAAACTCTGACACGCCCTCCCGCATCACACAGAGCGGGAGAAGTTTTTGGATGACTTCCCACACAAAAAAAAAGATATTTATTTATGTGGCTTTGAATATAACGGCCGAAAACAATAAAACTATTTAAACATACCAACATTTAAAACATAGAATTTAAAACAACAAGCAATTGAGCCTGTTCTAAACTTTTACGTAGTTAGGTACCTAAACAAACCTAAGCAGACATTTAGCTATGGTAACAGCCAGCAATGTAGGATAAATTAACAGCTTCAGTAGTTTCATCATTCCCTGGTAGCTTTACTGTCTGCCGTCGTCTATGTAATCTCGAAAGCCTATTTTATCACAGCAAGTCTCCTTCTCGCTTCTTCCGCTAATTTACTTTATTTTTCCTCATGTTTTATGAATAACCTGTAAAAACGCCACCATGTCAGTCCGTCTTCAGGATCAGACCTCGAAACCAATCCTTCTCCAGCGCGGCGTGAGACAGGGAGACGTCATTTCTCCGAAACTAATCACTGCTGCGCTGGAGGATGTCTTCAAGGTTCTGGATTGGAAGCACTTGAGGAAAATTCAAACATACATAGGTACCTTTACCAAATAGGCTAATCTGGGCAGGTAGGTATAGCGTCGCATATTAATAGTTATTATGGGTATTGGGCATATTATTATCAAGTAGATACATACATACCTCTACGGTTGTAAATTTGATGCTAGACACGTTCCACTCTTCATGTTATATGAATTCGACATACCTACCTACGTCGAGCAAAATACTTACAATGTCTGCATACAATATACTCACCGAAGATATAAAAGCATTTCTTCACACTCGTTGCCTGGCAGGTAACAGGAAACTTAACTGATAACAGAATGATTCAGAGTCGATTTTTGTTCGGCTGCCAAATGATACTTAAACATTCACTTTTGGGCGGATACGATTCGGGGCGACGGGTTAATGAAAAAATCGTTATCAGCTGGGTTCATTCCAAAAACTTAAGACAAAGAGGAAGATCTTATAGCTATTAATCATGTCTTTATCTCGATTGCTTTCAGATGGTGTCCTCAATCCATTTATAAGCAGTTGCGAAAATGTCAAGTTTTTATTTTGACCATTAAGGCCCAGTTTTTAGATCCGTAGTTATCTTAACCAATGGTTAAATATGCTAACCAATGGTTGACAATTTCGGTAAAACACATTTTGTATGCATTTATTAGCCTCACAAATGGTCAAATAAGTTGGAGATTTGACCATTTGATAGACTAACGATTGACGAATAAACGCTAAACGCGCATTATAGAAAAAAAAATGGTTTGCATTTTTAACCGTTGGTTGAGTTAACTTCGGATCAAAAAACTGGGCCCAAGTTAGTTTTAGTGAACTCTCTCGTTTTTATTAAAATCCCTAATAACCTTGCTGTTGGTAGCCTCAAGCACGAGTGTTTGGCGCAACTTGGGTTACTTACCTAGCCTAATAAGGCCCGTGACCAGCAGCGTTATAAACATGTATCGAAATCACAACTGAAAATGTTCGACTCACAAACTTCCTAACAAAGTTCAAGATATCAGTGTAACTTTACACAGCTAGGTTAACCGCGTAGCGCCCAACCAGAATCCAAGTCCTAACAACAGATGCGCTAAGAGAAGGAAGTTTTAATCCATTCGATTTAAGTCGCTACACCGCAGGGGAGTTTGTGAACCTTGTAGGGAGCAGCGTCTCTGCATGACTGCAGTGTAACTCGATGGTGATAGCACTAGCTTTCAACAGCTTTCAACTAGTGATGTGGAATTCCGTGTACTATTGTGCAATTAGTTGTAAAAAAAGTCATTACGGTATATATATATATCTACAAAGTTTTGCGAATGGCGCAAATAGTGATTTTTAAAATGCTTGTTTGTGTGTAAAGAAGTAGAAGCTTTTACATCCAGTCTTGTTGCATTTATTTAGTTTAAGTTTAGCTGTGTGTGCTGTTTACCGATAAATGGATGTCTAGCAGCTGTCTATCATCTGTACTTCGCACTCCCACATGGATTTCTAGAATGCTTACAAAGTAGGTAGGTGTAAGTAGCCTGTCTTTTTCAGGCGATAAACTCTTTTGAATTGTATGCGCCTTTGAAGAAGAAACACCCGCTTAAGATGGTAGATAGATAGGTATCCATCTACCATCTTAAGCGGGTGTTAAGTAGATACTTATATTAATTTATTATATATTTTATTCTACAATTGGAAGTTTGGGCAGAATTTAAACTCTAGTAAAATTACCCCATGCAATGAAAAAGCAAGAATTTCAGTTTTACGACGAGTTCGCAAAAACAAAACATGGTAGTATTTTGTCTAGAAAGACGACAGACGATCTCATTATAACGGTATCAATGTCTCTGATCTTACTCACGACTGAGTCTCTAAACCACGTCTAGAAAAAGAGCAAATGAGATACATTTTTGTCTGCATAAAAATGCTGACATTTTATGAGTTACTCTGGGTTTTAATTTTGGTCTTCAATTGTACCTACATACACGCCTCTCCAATCTAAATCTAATATTATAATCAGGTAAAATTGATTGTTTGCAGAAGGTTATCAATGAAATTATCTACCGATCCGATTTTGAGTTTTTGTTCACTGATAGGATAGGAAGCTACAAACTGTCGCTGAGTAGGTACTAACGCTACTTTTTATTCCGGCATAATGCACGATTCCTGCGAAGCAGCGGGGAAATGCTATGTTTTTTCTGTTTAATTAATTATTTATAAAATAAAGCGGTTACAGAATCGCAGATGTTTGAACTTCAGCGCGCAAGCGTTTCATCTGTAGACGATAAAAACCCGTGGCTACGGCTGAAAACACTTTAATAAACACGAGTTCTAATGATGAGTTCATTTTAAGACATAATCCCATTTGATTCGTAAGGAAACAAAATTAGATTAACTATGCTTCTATCAGCTTGTAGATCGTTTATCTTGACATTAACCGCTTTATGTTAAAAGTATTTTAGTATTATTATGAACCAGTTTAGATTTCCGGTGAAATGTTTAGGGAACATGTGAATGAAAATAATATGATTTGGGTGGGGCTGAATTCAGTGTTTTTGTACGTCTGTACTCCACCCAGCCTATAATTTTATATTTCTCGACTATGAATTCCTTAATTATTAACTGGCAACCATGACAAATCGACTACCGGTACATCGAAGTGTTGACGCGTCTGTACAAAAACACCACCATCAGGGCCGTCTTTAACCTATTGGAGGCCCTGGGCATATTAGGATAATGGGGCCCCTATGACTTTAACAGAACACTATTTTGTTAGAATAGTCAAAGAAAGTAGATATATAGATAGTAGATATATAGATATATAACAGGGTTAAATATTTATTTTTATTTACAATCACATGAAACGAATAGATAAATGTAATATAGACCACAAAAGTAACTCTTTTAGCATTTACAGGTTACTGCTTAAAAAATCTATGTTATTTGAAGAGGAATGCAGCGTTTACACAGATATGATTGTAGTATTTGCGGTTTTTAATATGTTAGAGTAGCTTTGCTCCAAAATACTTCGTAAAATACGTATTTTCTATCACTCCACACTTATTTGTTAAAATAATCGTCTATTATTTTATATTATTGTTATAACACGAAATAATAGGAAAAACCTACTTTATGCCTATTGCATAACTCTAAACTGTTAGCATTTTTGTACATAGCGTTGAATTCACTTAAGGTATCCACCCAGCGAAAATAAAAAACTTTTGAATTATCAAAGGGCATATTCTTCTGGCTACTGGACTATAAGTTGATATTGTAGTCAGTAATTTAGGTTCGATTTCTTCGAATTATTTAAGTTTTTTGGTAACAAATATCGGTTATCGTTTGGTGATCTGACAGGAACTAGGGTTTTTGTATTTGATCTGAGGGGGGCCCTTATCGATTGCGATCGATTGCGGAGCCCTGGGCACTTGCCCAAAGTGCCCACTGGGAAAGAGGGGTCTGACCACCATGTCGGTTCGACTTCAGGATCAAAACTCGGAACCTATCCTTCTGCAGCGAGGTGTACATCAGGGAGACGTCATATTTCCGAAACTGTTCACCGCTGCACTGGAGGATGTTTTCAAGGTTCTGGAATGGAGGGCTAGGCATCAACGCCAATGGCGAATACATCACTTACCTTCGGTTTGCCAACGATATAGTGGTCATGGCTGAGACCATGGAGTACTTCAGTACAATTCTTGAAGACCTCAGTAGAACTTCCGAAAGAGTGGGTCTTTAAATGAACATGGACAAAATCAAGCTGATGTTGAATGTCCGTGTTGAACCCTCTCCTATCAAGATCGGAGACTCTACACTCGAAGTTGTGGACGACTATGTCTACCTGGGACAAATATTCCAGTTGGGTAGGGCCAACTTCGAGAAAGAGGTCAACTGTCGAATCCTACTCGACTGGGCAGCGTTTGGGAAGTTGCGTGGTGTCTTCTCGTCCAACTTACCAGTGTCTCAAGACGAAAGTCTGATAACCTACGGCTCTGAGACGTGGTCGCTCACAATGGGCCTCATCGGCTCCAAAGGGCAATTGAGACGGCTATGCTCGGAGTTTCCTTGCGTGATCGAATCAGAAATGTAGTGATCCGCAAGTGAATCAGGGTTACCGACATAGCCCGAAGAACTTAAGTGGCAGTGGGCAGGGCACATTGCTCGCAGATCGGATGGCCGATGGGGCAGAAAAGTTGTGAAGTGGCGACCGCGAACCGGAAGACGTTACGTTGGAAGGCCTCCCACCAGGAGGACCGGTGACCTGGTGAAGGTTGCGGGGATTTATTGGATGCGGGGCGCACGGGGGAGGCCTATGTCCAGCAGTGGACGTCTTTCAGCTGATATGAGATGAGATGAGAACCATGACCATGACAATCCTTCATGGACTCTTACAATAGTGAAGCGACGTGCTCTTCCGACCACGATATTCCTATGATTTAAATTCATAAATGAATCGAATTATGTATCAGTAAATAAAGCAGTAAAAATTAAATATTTTAATTTTATTGTCATAAAACATAATAATAAGCTAAGTAAGTAAGGTTAAGTATTGAAAAAAGTAATATTGGATAGAATATACATTTAGATAGATAAGAGTCATACAAAATGTAACAGTTAATTTTAATACATAAAACATAGTGAATTAAATGCCTCCCAAAGTGGGTCCATAAAACAATACAAAATATTGAGCAAAAATAAAATACTTAGGTATGTGTTAAATCGATTAAAATTTCTTCGTCAATAAAGTCGATTGTTGTGAGAAATCTAATCGGTGACACATTATGTCGGACATCACTAAATGATAAGTTTTGAGCTTTCAAATCTAAAATTACAGGCTGGAAGGCATTTATGTGGTGTATCTTCGTCAGACAGAGAAACAAATTTTCAAATGAATAAATTCGTATAATATAACATTAGATAGATAGGTATAACAGATTTACATATTAAATGTAATAATAATTTACAAAATATTTTTAAATACTTAGTATAAAAACTTCGCAACATCACTGCACCTGGGGCGTTGTTGCGATCACCTTAACTATTGCACTTTCTGAAACGAAGAATTTACAATAGTTATTGAATATGTCGATGAGTTTGGAGGGAAGAAGAGATACGACGACTAATTCGCCTGGTAAACGCCAGAATCAACGTATTCGCCGCGGACTGTAAACGGCCTTAGTCTAAAGGCACGGACTGAAGAAGTCGTAAGTTCGATTGCCTGTCGATGCACTTTTGACGAGAACCGGCTGCTCGCAACCTTAACCTCGCCATCTTTCTACTTACTTTATTTAGCTTAAATAGTGGGGCTCTAAAGGTGTTATTGTTTATGTAAAACATCTCTTTACCAGCACTATTTAACAATGAGCTGAAAAGCCATTAATTTTGTATATTTTGCGTTTTAAAAAAATCTAACCTACGTATGTATGACTCTCGACTTGAGGTTTGTCGTAGACACGTATTGTTAGAGAAGTAAATATTATGTAAGCAAGAAACTAAGACAGGAAAATTAAAAATAAAACACTCACCATAGTAATTTCCGGAAATATGGTACTTAAGTTGAAGTTAGCACGGGAGGTGACAGGAAAACTGGCCAATGATCTGTCCACGTTGTGTCCCATTCCCTGCACGTTGGCAGGCATCAAATGGCTGTTAAAGAAGTCAGCCTGGTATTGCGAAGGCATTTGATTCCCGACATAGTTCGGAAAAGGCAACTCTTCTGTCATCAAGTTAGGGTGCTTCTTATTTAACGCCTTGTTCTGCCAAAACAGATGAGGATCGTTCCATTCTTCAACCTCGTTATTGATTTTAGCTTTCTTACTTTGATACTTTTTACTTGATTCCTTTTTAGAACATTCTAGTTTATGTTTTGTCGCTGACTCTCTTCTTGAGCTTTTGTAAGTAGTTGGAACCTTCTCAGATTGAAACACTGTTGAGTTGTTTCTCATTTTCAACTCTTCATATTTATGGTTTCCGTAATTGCATTCAGCTGACTGATTGTAATCAATAAAGTCGCCAGTAAATGGCCCACTGGCATAATTGCTTGACATTAAATTACTACTGCCAGGCATAAAGTTGGAGTAAAAAGAATTTGACATTGTATTAGTGGTGGTGTTGTATAAAGTGGTTCCCGAAAACTGTTGTGTGGCGTAACTGTTATCAGAGTAATCCAGTATTGGTGGGAAATGTGACACTTGTGCTACAGCACTATCCTGCGGGGCGCTGAAATCTGTATACTTCTGGGGTGGCATCATAAATTTCGCATTGTTGCTGTCTTGAATTTTCTGCGTGCCGTTTGCACCTCGTAATAATGCTTCAGTTGAATAATTGTTATTCTTATGAGTTTTAGAAGACTTTTCCGTTTTACTATTAGATTTCGTTTTAGTTGGAGGAAACTGACTATGTGCCATTGTTTCATACGAGTTTACTAATTTAGGGTCATTAAAAACATAACAGGGTTGTGACATATGATTATCTAAATGTGTCATAACTTTGCGGTTACTTTCGTTGGTAAAGTGGTTGACATTTTGTTTTCCAGGTACTGTCTTCGATGCGTCAATATTTGGAACCTGATATCGAGAAGGCATATTATCATTTGAGCGATTCATAAGCTGTGTGACTGAGAGGAAATTACCGCAATTTTGTATGTCAGGATGTGGTACACCACGATTCGATACGTCTAGTTTTCTATTTTTATCATGAGGGCCTAGTGCTAGATCACCAACTAAGGTCGGTAAGTTGATAGGCGGTGGATCTATGCTTATTTCTGTGGTTCCTAAAGGTCTAGTAGAAGGCCACACTTGAAAATCGTCTTGTGCTGTTTGGGTTGGAAAATTATGCATCGATATAGGAAAATAGTTACTTTCGTTGTGCTCTTGTTTTTTAACCGAATGATCTGCTTGATTGTATGTCAATTTGTGACTTTCCTTTATCTGCGGGTGAATCGGATTACAGTTATTTTGAACAGATCTTGTTTCAGATGTCATCCAGTTGATGTGCATTTTGCTCGGAGACTTTTTGGTATACTTCTCGGGAATATTTTGAGTGACGATATTATTACCAGCTTTTAACCCACTTTCGACGCTTACTTCAGCCGTTTTCAGATCGTAATGTTTATGAGTATTTGCTTTTAAATTGACGTTAGTATACACTGGATCAAATGTCGTATAATTTTGGTTCTTGGTTGTTAAAGTTTTGGGCATGTTATTGTTGTTATAGAACGGTACGTCTTCAGTCCACAAATTAGGAGGTTGAGAGTAAAAACTAGTAATTGTTTCAGCAAACGAAGAGGTCGGTTTGGTAGAGTTTTCTTTCTTATTAGAATTTGCAACTAACGGAACGTGAAAATCTGGGTTGAATGGATTATAAGATGTCGTGTATGGCGCCGCAGCAGAAGTAGTCGTTAATATGGTGTCTTTGTTGAAAGTGTTTGCAGTTGTTGTGCAATTGACAAAATCCAACCCCTTGTGTGACCAGCCCAAATCAATATCGTACGTTAATCTTGACGAGCCAATTTTCATAAGATTGTCATCCACGCTTGAATAATCTGGTTTATTTTTCGAAGTATATTTTTCCATTGCACAGGGGTACAGGCCAAGTCCATTAAATTCATGGCTAGATGTAATACTGCTGGTACTATAAATAGCACTCTTGGCAAATGGATCACTTTTGTAAAAGAAGTTGTTACTGCTAGCATAACCAGTGGACTGACTAGGCACGGATTTACTAATATTGCAATCGAAATCTAAATTAAATGTGGTATCTCCTAATGAACAACTGGTTGTTATTATTGAAGGCACCGATAAGTTCAAGAATGGATTTTCACTGGAAACATTTGGCAATGTCACATTGTTAGAATTTTTAGTTACTGGAGTTGCAATACTGGATTCTTTAGCAACGATACTGACGGCACATTTCTGTGGCTCGTTTTGTTTATTTGTAGGATTGCATGTTTCGGACAGTTTGCTTGGTATTGGTTTTATTTTAATATCGTTATTGTTTGGTTTTTCAAAGTATGGTATAGGCGGAGGAATTAGTTCGGGTCTCTTTTGATTATCTTTCGGGATTACTGGGGCAGTGCTCTGATTATGCTCTTCGGCGGGGCTATCTGCCCTATTTCCACTAACTAGTGGAAAAGACATTAGAAATGCGGCTGTAGGTGAAGTAGCTAGAAACTCTTCTGCCAGCTCAAGTCGTGCATTACCTCCATCAACGACGTTATCGCATAATGTTGTGTCTAGAGGTAAAATGGTGGGCAATTTGTTTTCTTTACTTTCTGCTATTGTTTCTTTGACATTCAATATTTTACTAGGTTTAAGGACTTCAGTAGTTGTTTTGATATTTTCAGTATTATTTATGGTAGTAGTTGAAGTAACCACAGGAGCTGGCATTTCTTTGTTGATAGATGCCGTACATTTCGGTTTATCAATAACAATAGGAACAGCAATGTCTTTCTTTTTGTTACTACAAGTCTTATCAGAAACATCAGCATTATCTGGTTTTTTGATTTTTTTGTTCTCATCTTTTTGCGCGTCGTCTGTTTTATCCGATTGATCTTTAGTTGTGGTTTTATCGCTTTCAGTCTTCTTATCACTTATAACTTCTTTATCGTTTTTCTTATTTTCGCTAGTTGAACATTCAGTGTTTTTACGTTCCTTAGAAATCTCAACCACCACAGCTTTGTCTTTTATCTCTGTACTTTTTGAAGTTTCTTTTACATCACTAACAACTGCTTTAAGTTTTTTAGCAGACTTTTTACTACTATCATTTTTTAACTTAATATTATTCTTTTTACTCTTAGTGGCTGATAGTGGACGGGAGTAGGCAGATATCGGTAGAATATTAACCATAGTAGTTTTAGTGATATCTCCATTATTTCTATTGACTATAGGAACGGGTGATTTATTTAGCGGTTGTATATTTTGGTCTATTAAAACTATAGCAGGCGGTACAGACGGAAACAATAGTGGTCTCTGTGGAAAAATATATGGTGCTGCCGGTAGTACCACTATAGTATTTTCTGAACCTGAAACAAATTTAAGTCGAGTATTAAAATGAGAGCCTCGTTTTATTTATAGTGACCCCTCAGACTAGTAGGTGTAGAACACCTAAATTAAATTAAGTTAATTTTAAATGATAATAACATGTTGAACCGTAAGCTGAACTCTATTTATGAGGATTAAAGTCATTTGCAAGTTTGACAGTTTACATTTTAATTTTAGCTCTGGTTGATTTTTTTAATTTGGATTAAAACTGCTAAAGATTTGAACTTACAAATGCTCTACTGTTTTATGAATTATGATCTTACCTTTTTTATTTAAGAAGTTTGATCTTGGAAGGAGTAAGGGTAATTTCTTCTGAGTTGCAGTTTGTTGAGGCTTATCTGGTTGATTTTTGTTTTTCTTCAACATGATTTTTTTTTTATATTTACCATCTGAAATAAATATAATTAATGCTATTATTACTGTATAAAATAGCTATGCATCTAATAAGTTGTTGTGGATAAAACTCTGTCTAACCCTTCAGTGTTACCTATGTTATGTTAGAAAATTATTTTACAAATACTGATAATGACTATAACATCATCATCATACCAGCCGAAAGATATCCACTGCTGGACGTAGGCCTTCCCGAAGCGTCGCCACATTGATCGGTGCCGTGCGTCTCGCATCCAGCGGATCCCTGCAACCTCCACCAGGTCATCGGTCCACCTGGTGCGAGGCCTTCCAACGCAACGTCTTCCGGTTTGCGGTCGCCACTCCAGAACCTTTCTGCCCCATCGGCACTCGGGTGTACTCTTCGGTCTTCTGTATAACCTGCCGCAGCGTACCCGGCTTGTTCAGGAGGCTGGAAATAGTCAAACCTGCGCGCGAGACAATTCATGATGACTCTTGAAAACAGCTTGTAGACATGGCTAAGAAGTGAGATGGGCCTATAGTTCTTCAGTAGGGCATTCTCACCCTCCTTGAAGAAGAGTACCACCACAGTCTTGCACCATGCCTGTGGCGTTTTCCCCTCGAGTATGACGGAATCAAACAGCTTCTGAAGGGCCTTAAGTATTGGTTTTCCACCCGCCTTCAGTTCGGCTGTAATTCCGTCATCACCCGGTGCTTTGTTGTTCTTAAGCTGTTTAAGAGCCATCCTAATCTCGTACAGGCTGACGTCCGGAATGTCTTCGGTATAGTGTCGGGTTAATCTGGCTCTATGGTCTTTTGCTAGATTCTCGGTGGGTTTATTGGTTGACGTGTACAACTGCTCATAGAATCTCTCAGAAGCTCTGGTTTGGCGGTTACGATCCTGCCATCGTCGGTCTTCAGTTACGTGAGCTGGCTCTGCCCAATAGTCAGATCTCTTGCAAAGACCTTGGGGCCCTTATTCCGCTCAATCACGTCTTTAATAGGCTCGGTAAAGCGGCGGAGTTCGCTTTTCAAGAACTTTGAGATCCGTCTATTTAGCTGCCGTAGAAGATACTGCATCATCTCACGCCTCTCCTTCATGAGCTTGAAAGTAGGATCAGAGAGCTTTTTGATTATATCTGTACGGCGGGTCTTGAAAAACTTAGACCCGACCGCATGGACAGCTTCCACGAACCCATCGCTGTATTCGTCAACGGAACTCCATAGGCACTGGAAACGATTCTGGAGTTCGAGCTGAAAGCTCTCAGCGTTTTGGATTTGGATCTGTGCTGGACGGAGCGTAAACTTCATCAGTCGAGACGTTTCAAGCTTGATATGAATGTTCAATGTGCCCCTCACCATGCAGTGATCGCGCCCGGTTTTCACCGAATTGATCACAGAGATATCATTGAACATTTGCTTCTTGGTTGACATGATGAATTTGATCTCGTTTTTAGTTGAACCATCGTGGCTTTGCTAGGTCCACTTCCTGTGCTCACGCTTTCTGAAGAAGGAGTTCATCATGTAGAAGCCCTGTTTATTCATAAAACTGGCCAGTAGGTCATCCCGGCGGTTCCGCCATCCAACTCTAAATCGCCCCACTTGCGGCTCATCCTCGTCTCGTTTGCCCAGTTTCGCGTTGAAGTCTCCCATGACAACGATGAAGTGAGTTTTGAAACTATGCATGGCTCTAACGATATCCTCATACATGGTCTCTATCTCGTCGTCGGGTTGTGCCGAGGTCGGGGCGTAGACCTGCATGACCTTCAGCGAATATCTTGCGGATATTCTGAGTATAAGGTACGCCACCCTGGTCGACACACTCTCGATCTTCACCACTTTGTTCACGAGAGACTTGTGGACGATAAGCCCGACACCACCCTGGACTGCGGGTCATATCCAGTTATATTACCGACTGTCCGACTATAAAAGACGTATGTTAAATTACATCGGTATTTCTTGTATATTGATTTTTGATGCTGCTTGTATAAAATAGTGATACAATTGTTATGTTTAGAAAGACACTTTGTACCCCTGAGTAGTAAGCTAGGAGTTTAGGAGCTAGCAACCAAATCTAGTTTAAACTGATGTAAAAAAGATTCATCTGCCTAGCCTTTTTCCCAATTATTGTTGGGGTCGGCATCCAGTCTTACCGGATTCAGCTGAGTTTCAGTGTTTTACATGGAGCGACTGCCTATCAAACCTCCACAACCCAGTAACTGGGTAACACGATACGACTTGGCAAGACTGGTGTCAGATCTCAGGCTTCTGACTACCCGTAACGACTTTCAAAGACCTTTAAATGACAGCCGGGACCAACAGCTTAACGTGCTTTCCGAGGCACGGATGAAACTCGGTATGTTGAAATGGTCACCCATCCACGGACCGACCTCGTCAAGCGTCGCTTAACCTTGAAGATCGACCCGTGCGGCTGTTATTATTTAGCCACGAGCTCCTCCCATGTAAAAAAGATTGATATGTATAAAATTATTTTTTTTAAACCTATTTTCAAAATAAACATTGTGTATTAATCTTATGTGCTGGTTGCGTCTTTGTCTCTTGTTCACCCAAAGGTTGACTGGTATAAAATG
Organism: Anorthoa munda; assembly: GCA_945859665.1. Lineage (NCBI taxonomy): Eukaryota > Metazoa > Arthropoda > Insecta > Lepidoptera > Noctuidae > Anorthoa > Anorthoa munda. The sequence continues at coordinate 12,993,985 of OX243905.1, read as the reverse complement.
TCTGAGGCATTAATAAAAAGGCTTAATGCCTTGTATAAATAATACTATTTAGTACATATTATTATTATAATAATACTACCGTACGCAAAATACGCGCTTAGACGTGGAGTTGCGGTCAATAATACTATTCTAGGTACTTTTACTACTAAAGATTCCACCTTCCTCTCTTACCTTTGCGCTTCTTAGTCAAGGTCATGTAAACTTGAGTGGATACGTCTTTGCCCTTTCCCTTCTTGTTCTTCTCAGTGTCTAGCTCCACTTGTAAGGCCAATATTTCTGCTTCTGTAATTGACAGATGAAGGAGATTATGAAATAGATTTCAATTGTGTTAATTGAAGATTTTCTTCATAAATTAAATTTTATCCTAAAAATTAATATCTCAAAAGATCACTGTAAAGGATCACAGAGTGCACTTAAATATCTCCTACATACTTGAATAATCTCCATTGAGATTGTTCATAGGGACTGAAATTTTGAATTTTGGTGAAGCTAAAGCTGCATTTATTTTACTAGCTTTTTATTAAAGTTACTAGCTTTTTCTTTGATATACAATTAATTATTATTTATTAATTCTATAGGTAGAGCCAAAAGGTAGGTGTTACATAGAGCATAAAGAAATAAAGACGAAAATGTTTTATTATAGTAGGCACAGATAATATAATATTAGCATACAGATGCCTCATCCCATACAAAGCAACTGTGCCAATGGAACTAGAGTTTTTAGCGTGATTAAACTGGTTCTTTTTCTAAGATCATTAATCCCGTTTGGTTCCGTTCCACGGATAAAGATGGTGTTAGCAGCGACTTACAAGTAAAAGTGTTTAATCGGTTTGTGAATACTTTGTTTTTTTTTAAATACAGCGGCGATTTGTTTTATAGAGAGTTTTTGCACATTTTTACAGTTTCATTGTACCAAAATGTTACAAAACAAATTTAAAAAATCAAGTGTTATGCCCCAGAAATTTAAAATTTAAGTATGTGAAACATACTGCTGCTCATCAGTGATCTTGTTACAATAACGATAAACACTTTCTAAAAATTCCTAGGTACCTAAATCTAAATCAATAGGAACCTATAAACTAGTACAATTTTAGATTTTTATTCATCAAGATTCTAGATTAATATTTTACTCAGAAATATGTAAAGAAATATTTTTATCAACTTACTCAATCGTGTTTTCTCTTGAACAAGGTTATTAAGGTAAAATATGGCCTTAAGGATGATTTCAATTTTCGGATACTGTACATCTTCATTATCTTCTGCAGGGCTGTTACTCTTCTGTATGGATTTGACTATTTCACCAAGATTACTTATAGCCTCGTTGAATTTATTGCGTCTAGCCCTTTCCCATTCACGACAACGGCTGAAAATTGATAATTTATTGTTATTCAATCAAATTATTTTGTAAAAGTAAACAGTGTTTTTAATGTTGGATGGTCAGAAATACAAGTTTACCTTGGAGTACGCTTGCTGTTTACTGCTTCCATAGTTTAGAAACATGTATGAAAACAATTATATACTGTAATTACTTCATTTAAGTCTTAAATAAAAACATTTTATAATAAAAATTCAACTCAATGCATCAGCCCAACACTTGACATTAGTGACATACTTGACATTTTATTTACATTTTTTTTTGTTTTTCGTGTCGTTCGTGACAATTGACACTGACAGCTGCGATTAATGACGTGTGTCACTACTTTAGTAGTGAAGCGACTAAAGTCAATAGTTATCTGTGCTAGAAGTCGACTAATATACTTACTGAACGCACCGTTTTTTACATAAATATCAAATAAAGACTTGATCCTCAAAGAACGTGCAATTTTCATAGGAAATAACAAATAAACTGGTTTCCTGTAATCATTGATTGTCTTAAAATATAAATGGCGTTCGTTGAATCTTATAACTGATGAATAGTAACAAACTGAGACGGCAATCGATATTGAGTGATACAAACTATAACTAATGATGTGTGTCAAATTTTTCTGTGGCACGTCGGCACGTCTCTAATGGTTTAAATTTTATCAATGGGTTTTTTTGTTATGATTCATTGACTCATTGTGTTTCCAATTAGTCACAGAAATAGTGTTAGCGCGGACGTCGAACTAACGATTGAAGGATCTTGTTTTGCGGATTAAAAAGTTTCATTTACGATAGCCAAGATGTCTTTGTACCCATCCTTAGAGGACATGAAAGTGGATACGATGGCGAGGGCTCAGATGGCTCACCAGCAGGCAGCGCCCGTGTATGGCCTTCCACCTGCTGCTCCCATGTCAGCCAGCGCCCCTTCAGCTCATATGTATCCTGCGCTGGGTGATTACATGGGCCTTGAATTGTCTAGTGATGTTATTGCGTTGAATATGCCAGAATATCAACTCCAAACCGTAAGTTAAGTCTAGCTATATATGTCTAGCAATATATATAATAGAAATAGCGAAGTCCGCCCATAACGACGTAATAAAGAGTTTACTTCTTTGCACTTGTTTATCATCAAGGGGCTTGATGAGCCATGATTTTCCCTAATGAAAAAAATAAGGAAGGTATTTTCAGATTTCTTCAATATATCTTTTTCTTGTGCAATAGTTGAGAAACTAACACACTTAAGTGTGTTGTATGGCCACCAAACTGCTATTATTATGCACAAAATACATGTTATTGTTTATTTCAACAGATTCAGCCACATGGTACTGTTAGTAATATGATAGCACCTTTGTCGTCTCAATCAACAACTTTGGCAAAGGCTACAGTTACTGGGGCCATAAGACCGATTATACTGTGCAAAGACAAAGATGGGAAGTGTGGTGTGAGGCTGCATTCAGTCAACAATGGAGTGTTTGTTTGCTATGTGGCTGCTAACAGCCCAGCTGCTCTTGCTGGTCTGAGGTTCGGAGACCAAATTCTGGAGATTAACAATGTAGCTCTGGCTGGAATGACAATGGACCAGTGCCATGGATTGCTGAAAAAGTCTCCTGCTAATGGCATTTCTATGGCTGTTCGTGATAGGTATGAATGTTTTAAATAGTAGAACAATCCAAAAGTCTTATTGGTCTATTTTGTATCCTTTCTAATGTTTGTTAATGTATTGCATTATATTTCATCAAATATTAAAAAAATAATCCATTAGTCATTATTGTAATTACTCAAGTAGATGTTCCTTTCCATTTATAGGTTCTTAAACAAAAATGTTACTAGTTTCTTTTTGCTTTCAGGCCATTTGAGAGGACAATAACCCTCCACAAGGATTCTCTTGGCCACGTTGGATTTCAGTTCAAAGATGGCAAGATTGTTGGCTTGGTGAAGGATTCTTCTGCAGCGCGTAACGGTTTATTGACTGATCATCAGATACTAGAAATAAACACTATAAATGTTGTGGGCATGAAAGATAAGGAAATATCTAGGGTTATTGAAGCCAGCCCATCTGTTGTAAACATCACAATAATTCCAACCTACATATATCAGCATATGATAAGCAAGTGAGTAATTACTTTATTGTGTACCAATATTTCACGCTTTCCAATAAAGTCAGTTGTTACACATTTATTTAAAAAAAAACCTTATGCCAATATACAGGATAGGTTGTTATAAATCTTTTTACCAAACAAAGGCGGTTTAAGTTTTCACTGTATTGAAACCCGGTTGTTATAACATAATCATCACTTACGGGAAATAGCTTATCTAAATGTCGGCTACATGTGTATTTGCTGATAACTCTCAAAGTGATTCTGTTTGCTCTATTAATTTGTTTATGCTATCTCTTGCAGAATGTCGTCGTCATTATTCAAGGAATTGGATCGCACTCCTGCTGTCTGAACAGAGATTTATAAGTTGTTATAAGCAAAGTCCCAATACTGCCATGCATATAGTGAAACATTAAAAATTTATACATACTTTTATATACTGTTATAAAAAGTCTGATATATTGCACTTTACATGGACTTTGCTCAAAATGTTACCTTTGGATTTAAAATATTTAAAGCTTTATGTGTCACAAATCTAGTTCTATAACTCAAAGTACATACAAATTGGCACAGTTTTGAATCTATGTAGTTGCAATTGAATATTTTGATATCATTTCGTAAATGTAGGTGTTCCATATACAATGATTAGATTAATTTTATGTTAAGAGTACTATCGTTATATTTGTAGTGCTTGTAATAGTCAGTAAGGGCTGTGAAGAGATGCCAATGCAGTTTGATTGAAGAGCAACTAACAGAAAGGTGTGCCGTGTGTGTGTCTGCTAACACGGTGCTTGTCTATGGAAATGTGACTGGTCCGGTGGAGATGGTAAGCTGAAAGTGATTGTGTGTAATATTTTTTACTATATTTACATAAATAACAATTTTTTTAGGTCAATTATAAATACAGTTTGTTTTAGATTGCCTCCTTAAATGTGATGAAGATGATATATATTTATAATAATAGCTTCAATAGTTTTTACTGGCTACATTCCTGTTTTGCCCAACTAACTCATTTCCATAGTCCTAGTAAAGTATATATTTATTATTAGTTCTTAAGTTACTCGATGTTAGAAAGTTAAGAATTTAATTCAAGAGATTTTGTTTTATGTTATTGTTTAAGATATAATGCGGCCATAGAATTTATTTTACTGCGCGTAGGTTAATTTTGTTTCTGTAGGTACCCATTTTAACGAATGCCAACAAATGGTTCGAAATGACGTAATATTTGGAAGTAACCGCATACTATACACATATAGGTAATGTTACCTGATTACTAGGTATATGACGTCGAATTTTTATTGTATTTTAATATTTTTTATATTCAATAAAATTATTTCGAAAACAATTGTAGTACCTATTTTTAATTGAAAGCCCTGTTTATAATAGAATAATAGAACCGGCCAAGTGCGAGTCGGACTCGCGCACGAATGGTTCCGTACCATTATCGCAAAAAACGGCAAAAAGATCGGGTGCTAATTAAACAGGCTTCTTTTTAATATCATTATTCGCCTCCAAAAATGTATGTTGCCTTCTAAATTACTAAGTCAGCCACAATTAACGAGCATCTAAATAATACTATGTTAGCCACTAGTTATCTTCTATGTAAACCACTCTAAATACAACTCAGCATGATGGTTATTTTTTAGCACCTAAATTTTTAACATGCATTCTAACAGTAAATTTCTAAAATACTATTAAATGACATCAAAAAATATATTTATTTAGCTTCTAATTTTTTTACTTAGTACGTTTAAAATGTAACTCATCCCATATTCATAGATCGTAAAAAATTTGCTAAAAATTTCATCAAATAGTATATAGGCCACTAATATTACCAGAAGCTATTGAGGAGAGACAAAATAAAAGACTTTATTTTTGAAAAATCAATTTGTTTATTGAATCACCATCATTTTACTTATAGTAAATAATAGAAACATAAAAAAAATTAGGTATAATGTAGGTAAATGTTATTTTAATAATTCAATTTAATAAATATACACAAATTAGTATTTATGCGACAGAGTCGACGGAACCCCGCTGCGCGGGGCTCCTATATCTGTATGCAGGGTTTAAAGTAACCTAACACGAAGGAGATGACAGGAGCTGAGTTCGCTCGCTTTGCTCGCTCACTTCAGCTCCCGTCATCTCCTTCGAACCTAACCTGTCCGTGTCGGGGTGCCCTAAGCTCCCGAGCTCGCTACGCTCGCTCTTGGACTTACTTGAGTTACTTGATCAACTCAACTCGTCGTCACATGAATCGAATGGCGCTCTCTGATTGGTGCAAATGGCCGGTCGCTGTCGTCTCGCGTACTCGCGCCACGGTTCCCAACTTAGGGATTTTGTCCCTAAATTTAGGGACTAGAAGTGTTAAAAGGGACATTTTTAGGGACTGGAATTTTTTGGGGATTTTTTTAGGGATTTCAAACAAAACTTGCAAAATCAAAAACATAGTGTGTTTTTTCAGTTTTGTGCGTAGAAAGGAACGCACGATATGCAATCGTATCCCTTTATCTAAGTTTTATCCCTTAAATTGGTACAGAGTATCATGATGGTACGATTTTCCTTAAATAGGGATTATGGATCGTGAGTAAAACTTGATCATACTGTGGGTATGATCAAGAACTTCAACGTACGTATGTATGCCTTTAAAAATGAGACGTCTAACTAAAACCAGGAACAGGATGATGATGCGGTTCTGGAAATAATTAACAACTTTGCATTGTATTTATTCTATAAAATATTTTAATAACTTAATATGTAACGTTTTATTTTATGAGCTACAATAATTTAGGTACTAAATGAAATAATTTAAGTATTAGGTAAGTATGTAGGTACCTACATATAAATTCTATTTAGGGAGTTTTAGGGAAATTCCGAAAAAAAATTGGGGATTTTTTTTGGTTAAGGTTGGTAACACTGACTCGCGCCAAATCATGCAGTGGCTATTTTCACGATAAAAGAATATGATGTATGGTTTTACATGCTAAGTTATAATAAATGATGCTTTCTGTAGAAGCTTGAATTATATTTTTTTGAGGATATTGCGTTGAAGCTGTAAAACGTAAAATGGTGACAAGATGTAAAATCCGTGGCCGAGTTAGTAAATTACGTGGCAATGTATAAATAAGAAGGACAAGTCACAATAATTGATGATCTTTACTTGACGCTTTATGTAGAATATTTAGTTGGCGTTGCAAAAAAGACGAATTAGTTTATTAGAGGCAATGTCATTTTCCCGTTGCTTAGTTATAAAATTAGAAGTTTAATCACGTGTCCAATAAATAATTTTGTGGCTAGACTTATAATTTCCCAAAAAGATCACGTTTTTGTATGGGAGCCCTACCTAAATATTTATTTTATTCTGTTTTTAGTATTTGTTGTTATAGCGGCAACAGAAATACATCATCTGCAAAGATTATCATCTCTGAAAATTTCAACTGTTTGTCTATTACGGTTTCATGAGATACAGCCTAGTGACAGAAAGAAAGACAGTGGAGTCTTAGAAATAGGGTCCCGTTCTTACCCTTTGGGTACGGAACCCTAAAAAGTTTTAAGTTTTTCCTCAAGTTAAGCCTACATCTAGGCTTTTGGATTTTCACTATGCGTGACTCCCGCCAATAAACCGGCAATAGTAATCCCTCCGTCTCAAAGAGGCCAACATTATTAGGGTTTTGGTTTTCGAAACCTTAATTCCTGGATGTTAGTTAATCCCTTACCCTTTTAAGCCAATTAGGTGCGGTTTCAACAAAAGTTAATCCGAGCCCAGAAATGAGGAAAAGCGTGAACGGTAACTATTACTTTCTATTAATAACATTTCAGTAGTAGGTAAATCCCACAGAACAGATAAAAGAGGTATGTTATGTGGTAAATCCTGTATTATTTTTCGGTAACTAGTAGGTTGGATAAATCCATCCATATTACCTAATATTATAAATGCGAAAGTAACTGTGTCTGTTTGATCCACGACTAAACTGCTAGGACATAGGATAGGTAGGTAGGTAGGTATTCCCTGGGGCGAAGCCACCGAACCTAGTAAAAAATAAATAGATATCTGTTTATATTATTTTGCTTACAAGTCTCAGATCAAATAAAAAGTTAAGATGGAACTTTGCAAACAACAAGGTGACGCCGCGCCGGTTAAAACTACGCCGCCGTATACATACACAATTACACGCACACACGTACAACGAAACTACGCCTTACCTTGTCAGTTGTCAGTCGAGCTCTCAGATCAAACAAAAAGCTCGACTGATAAGCTAAGGCCTAGTTTCGTTGTACGTGTAATTGTGTATGTATACCTACGGCAAGGCGTAGGTAGTGTTAACCGGGCGTCACCTTGTTGTTTGCAAAGTTCCAACTTGACTTTCTTTTTGATCTGAGACAAAAGTATAAAAATAACAAGTTCAAGCAAAACAGGAACTGGCGACGCAGCAGCTGTGTTTATTACACGAACCATTTGGAGCCACTTTTGTCATCTTATTAACTCAAAATATATTTAACATAAACACATGAAAGGACTATGCGTCATTTTTATTTTTTTATTGTTAATAGGCTTGCGCTTGACCACTATCTCACCTGATGGTAAGCGATGGTGTGGTCGACGATGAAGCACGCTTGCTTAGAAGAAACCTATTCACTCTTGACTTAAAGATTCCCAGGTTGTAGCTATCGCTATTCGCTTTTGTTGGTAATATTATTCATTATATTAAATTATTATTTAATATTATTTTTATCATATTATAATATATTATAATTATTTTAATAATATTTAATTACGAAGCGATTAAAAAGAACATGCTGAATGACACAACAGATTCTTCGAGAAACATTATCTTTTATTTCAAACTCATTATCATATTATTCTAGTGCTCTTCGAGTATTTCGAGATGTAAGCAAACGGTTAGTCGACTCTTCACGTGACCAGAGGGTTGGGCTTTTCCTTGACCAGAGAATCAGCATTGCCATCCAAAGTGGCAATGCTGCCAGCGTTCTGGGCATTTTTCACGTTGACAGCGATGTGGACGATAGTAGGAGCATATTTATCTATGGTGGACGAATTTTTTGACGCCCTATTACCGCTGCCCTTTACGCGTTCGTAGTTTTATTTTATCTAATTGTTTACATAGGTAGTTATTGTTAATTAAATATTTTATATTATGTAAATTTTAATTGAGATAATTAAATAGATTCACTTATATTATAAAGAGGAAATATATGATTTGTAAGTTTGTTTGTAATGGATAAATTCAAAAACTTCTTTCATCAGTAGAAAGCTACATTATTCCTGAGTGACATAAACAATTTTGTTATCGCTAACTCGAGTCCTGTGGGGTGGGCCACGGGAGCGAAGCCGTGGGGAAAAGCTAGTGTTTAATAACTAGAATATTTAGCTATCTATAGACCTGTTAGTCTGAAAAAGAACAAACTGTGAGCAGTTGAGCACAGATCATATAATATTACAGCTGTGAGTTTGCGTGTTTTCATGGACCTTCAAACTAGTTTTCCCTTCGATGATTGCGATATAATCTGAATGTCGAAATATGGTACCATGGGGTATGGTATGTTAAATTTGATGGAACACTTAAGCTGAATTAATAACTTTCAGAATATCTAAAAGCTAGGTAGCATTTGAGTACCTTTTGGTCACTCACTGTCTATTGCAAGAGATGTAAAAATGGATTTAGTTATTATTTTGATGTTACATAAACATATTATAACTGTGAATGTCACGTACGTTTGTTCCTGATATCCACATAATTTATGTTTCAACAGACATAATATTTAAAGTAAACCTTAACCCGCGATTAAGTGTCGAGTTCATGCAATATGCCATGTTTTATTTTATTTTCGGGGAATCAATAGTTCAATAACTGCTAGTACGCAGTAAGGTCATGTTGCACGCAAGAAAACAAACACGTTAGATGGGCAAATTTTACACACAACTCGAACACGCTCTTAGATTTAGGTACTTAAATGGAAAAATATTGCTTTAGTAGACGAGTTGAAATTGTTCTTAATTAAACGTTTAAATTTTGTCTACCTACTGGAAAAGCCTTCTTTATTGTACCGGATATTTCACACACTTATCCACATTTTTATGAAAACTGAACCGTTGTAAACTATGATCCATTCAAATAATGGAACCCTGACGGAGAAGACATCTGATGAATTTTATTTTTCGGAATGCGAAAATTTCAATAAGAAAATATGATATTACATTTATATTATTAGCACCATTTTTATATGGATACAAGAAAATTGCCGTGGAAAAATTAATTGCATTTTTGTAGATCACCATGTATAATTTTAATGATTATCTTAGGAGTTATCACAAAATAAAAATTAAAACGTACGAAAATAAATTCGAGCACGGGATGCAACTAGGGTCCCGACAGAAAAAAATATGTAGGCATAATATGTTCTACTACCCGTGCGAAGACGGGGCAGGTCTCTAGTATCAGACAAAATAACTTTCAAACAAAATTATTATGCTTTAAATCACTTGTTCATAGTAATTTAGCTATATTTGTCACATGTGTTTATGGAACCAACCCGAACTACACTGACTTCTGCTACATGTATTGATAATGTTTTTTGTTGCTGCAACTACTTGGACAAGGCCATTATAAATTATCTGCCTTCGGATCATAGTGGGCTATTGGTGACATTTGAGTACATTATGCGAATAAAACAAGTGCAGATTCAATCCAGACCAATAACAGCCGGTAAATTAAATAAATTTAACAGTACTTTAATCTGTAAGTTGAGCGATCAGGACCTCACAGTGAATAATAGTAATATTTTGTATGATAAAGTTTTCTCAGTGGTTCAAAAAGAGTTCAATAACACTTTTAAGAAGAAAACTAAAACTATATGCCCTAAGTTTTTATTCAGTGACTGGGCGACTACAGGACTTAGGAAAAGTAGGGAAAGACTTTACGAGCTATATGGCCTTAAGCCTTGTATTAACACTGAAACTTTTAATAAGTATGTTGCTACTTACTCAAGAATTTTTAAAAATACATGCAAGGCAGCTAAGGCCTTGTACATTAGCAATAAGGTTAAATTAGCAGAAAATAAAATCAAGACGGTTTGGAAAATTATAAATAATGAAACGAATAGGAATAAAAGAAATAATACTGATTACACGCTTGAGACCACACACGGACTTATTAGAGATAACAAAAGAGTTGCGCAAGAATTTGTAAATTTCTTTACCAACATCCCAATTAAAACGACTGAAACCTTAAATTCTTCGCCCTCGATTGCTTTTGGATTATTAAACGCGAACGTTTCAGCCTGCCCGAATGTATTTAACTTTTCACATATAAATCCCATAACAGTAATAAAAACTTTTAAGCAAATCAAGGTTAAACCGACTGAAGATCTGTGGGGAATGTCCATCAAAGCTTGTACCTCCATTATTCAGACTATAGCGCCATACTTGGCTTTGATTTTAAATTTGTGTGTGGATCAAGGAGTTTTTCCGGATCTAATGAAATATAGTAAAGTTATACCACTTTTTAAATCTGGGGACAGTAAAGACACAAATAATTATAGACCAGTATCCGTGTTGCCGGTTTTCAGCAAGGTATTTGAGAAGATAATGCTAAATCAAATGCTCATTCATTTTAATACGAATAACATCTTGCATGATAAACAGTATGATTTCACCAGAGGACGTTGTACAACTGACGCTGGTGTCACCCTATTGAAACACATCTTTAATGCGTGGGAAGAGTCGCAAGATGCCATAGGTATCTTCTGCGACCTGTCGAAGGCGTTTGATTGCGTTAATCATGAAACATTACTTCTGAAACTTGAGCATTACGGGCTAGGTCAAGCAGCGTTAAGTTTGGTTAAATCTTATTTGAATGATAGACAGCAATTGGTTCAGATAAACGGTGTGAATTCGTCGGGGTTGAACGTAAAAAGGGGGTACCCCAGTGCTCAATTTTAGGTCCTTTCTTATTTTTAATATACATAAACGATTTACCCCGTTTATTGGAAAACAAACTAAACATGGTGTTATTTGCTGATGACACATCTTTAATTTTTAAAATAAATAGAAGTACTTGTCGGGTTGACGACGTAAATAACGCGCTTCGGCAGGTTCAGGATTGGTTCACTGCCAATAATTTAGTTTTAAATGGTAATAAAACCAAGTGCGTAAAATTTTCCTTGCCGAATGTCATAAGTACTGATTGTGACATTATATTAAACAAGGAGAAGCTAGAATTCGTCGATAAAACGGTTTTCCTGGGGATCACGCTGGACTCAGGGTTGCAATGGGGTCCTCATTTGGTATCCCTTGCAGGGCGGCTGAGTTCGGCAGCGTATGCTGTTGCAAAGATTCGTAGGTTGGCCGATGTGGATACCGCGAGACTAGTCTATTTTAGTTATTTTCATAGTATAATGTCTTACGGTATCCTACTATGGGGAAGGGCTGCAGACATTGAGTCAATTTTTATTCTGCAAAAACGAGCCGTCAGAGCAATATATAATCTTCGCCGGCGCGATTCTCTAAGGGAACTGTTTAAGGACATTAACATCATGACGGTTCCTTGTCAATATATTTATGAAAACATCATGTACGTGAGAAAAAATTTACATCTTTTTAGTAAAAACGGCGACAGACATAATTACGTTACTAGAAATAGGGACCAATTAGTTCAACCAGGTTTCAGACTGGCTAAAGTAGCCTCATCTTTCATGGGGTACTGTACAAAATGTTACAATAAAATTCCTCCCCACATTCTTGAACTGAATGAGACGAAGTTTAAAACCTGTATAAAACGCACACTATGTAGGCTGGCATATTATAAGTTGGGGGATTACATCACTGATAAAAATGCTTGGCTCAATGCTGGTCCTGCTCCACAATCCACAGCCACTGGGGCGCAATGACAAGTGATATGCAGAACATTATTGTTTTGAGGTATTGTTGGACCTGCTGAAGACTGTATGAATTATTAATGTTTGCATTGTATAAACTCAATTTCCTTGGTATTGTATAACTGCACAGCACGTGTGTGAGTACTATGTACCCAACTGTAAATCTACCATTTACTGTACCTATGCGTCGTTCGTTGACTTGTGTGTGCCCTGGCCGTTGAGTGTATCATGCTCTCTCAAATGTCTCTCTGATGGTGGCGCGTGTGTTGGATCATCCGGTTCCCTTCATGATGGTTGAGCTGGGTGGTGCCAATTCATGCGTCATGTTCGTGAACGGACGCCGTCAGTTGGGATTGGTCATAACTTGACTGCTTCGGATGTTAATTTTTTTCTAGTATCTATTATATAACTGCGCAGTACATGTGTGAGTACTTCTAATACTTTGTCTGTAGGTGGTATAGTGGGTAGTGCTATTCTGGGTGCATTGTCCTCACATGTATGAATTTAATAATGTATGTTCCTAAATATTGTAAAAAAACATTTTTTTTTAAAAGAGTAAGTATGGAGTTTCTTGTGCATTCTTCTCCATAACAAGCTACTTTCCGAATGCACGGTAGAATCATTTTAATGTAACGTTCAAAAGTGCCGCTTGGTGGCCTAGTTGAAATAAAATATCTTTGTCTTGTCTTGTCTTATCTATAATAAATTCGCGGCAACCACCCCATTATTACGAGATATGTCTTGTATTGTCGAAACGCTACGGAAAAGATAAATTTATACTCTCCTAAGTTCTCTACAGCATGATGATTACGAATCACATAAACAGGATCTCTGAGAAAAAAAAAATTTGTTGACACTAATGTTATTTGATGCCTAGGTAATCTGAATAGGTACTCAACTACTCAGTTTGTCCGAACAGCAATTTTACACAATAATAACAGTTAAACCTTAACCCGCGATTAAGTGTCGAGTTCATGCAAATATGCCATGTTATTTTTTTTTCGGGGAATCAATAGTTCAATAACTGCTAGTACAAAATAAGGTCAAGTTGTACCCAAGAAAACAAACAAGCGTGACGGGCAAAGTTTTATTCAATATTTAAACCTATATTTATATATTTTTTTTTATTTCATTTCGAAAATTTTAATTATACAGGACACGATTTTACCATAGATGATGTACATAGAAAAATACTGCATGAATTTAAGAGACGAAATTGAAAACACGCGTGTCGAGAATCGAAGTTACCTACCGGAAAAGCTTTATCTATTGTTTCGCATTTATCACACCTCCACCTAGATTTATACGAAAACTCTGAACTCTAAAAAATAAATTAAGATTCATTCAAGTAATAGAACACTGAAGAAGAAGAAGACAACTAATGAATTTTATCTTTCGCAATGCGAAAATATTAATAAGAAAAACATAAAGAAATATCAAGAATATTACCGTTAGTACGAAAATGTAGGGAATTTTTAGTATAATGGTATCCCTGATTACTTATCAAATAAGCAACACGGGCTCTAACTATGGCAAACGGTAGCGTAGGCCCGTTATTGTCTTGTTCTTCTTTACAAGCACTTTTGAACTTTAAGAAAACATCCCTGCCAGCACTTTAAATTACTTTTGGCATAATGATGGCAAATTTTAATTCTGAAACGAATAAAAACATGGAATACAACACACTCTTTTGGCACCTGACATAAACGACATAGATGGCTGCAAACGATTAGTTCTGATTTTGGCCGCGCACAAGCTTATCTTGCCCGCACTCTAGTGCGTAAGCTTCTCTACAAGAATTACTAGGCTAGGAACCGAAATTTCATGGACACGCATCGGATGTAGTGCGTTAGGAGCATTGCCATAATTAAAAACATACATCAATAAAGATGGAGTATGGTGTATTCCTCGAAAGGTTAGTCAAACGTAAACATCCATTTCACTATCGACCGGACACAAACACAGTGGTGCTACTGATAAATTCCAGATGGAAAACCCCAATGACACTGTTTTGCCTTTTCCGGGAATCCAGGTCCTCCTAATCAGCTACTCTGAGCATGAGACGCTTGCAACCACAAGACCAAAGGGACAGTAAAATGAAAAAGATGTATTAAAAACTAACTGTGGATGAGGTAATTCAAGCTGTATTCAAGCTGCTTTATGGACGAAAACCAGACTATTGATTAGTTTCAGTTGGAAATTCCCAATTATAATTAACTCTGCCCGGGAACCCAACCCAGTGCCTCATGCTCGGTAGTAGCACTAGCTTTAGCAGACAAAAATTGATAAAAGGATGTTATAAAGTGCGAGTCGGACTCGCGCACGGAGGGTTCCGTACCATAATCGCAAAAAACGACAAAACAAATTACATTTATTGTATGGGAGCCCCACATAAATATTTAGTTTATTCTGTTTTTACTATTTGTTGTTATAGCGGCAACAGAAATACATAATCTGTGAAAATTTCAACTGCCTAGCTATCACGGTTCATGAGATACAGCCTGGTGACAGACGGACAGACAGACAGACGGACCGTAGAGTCTTAGTAATAGGGTCCAGTTTTTATCCTTTGGGTACCGAACCCTAAAAACAGTGTCGATGACGTAACATAAGCTGTATGCAAACTGCATTTCCTGTGCAAGAGTTTATCACAAATACTTACATAAGTGCGGGCACGTGCGGACGCAGGCGCCGCCTGACATTAGCCTAAGGTCAAGGTGAACACTATTATCCTTGTGCTGTGACGTCATCGAATGGCGCAGCTGAATGCACATCAATCGAACTGACATTTTGCTCGATGTTTACTATTCGAGAACTGTGCACATTGAGCTGTTGAAATCGGTAATTACCGAAATCAAATAACGAGTACAAGATTACTAGCACTTTATTAGTAGTCGCCTGGTGGCAGGAAATAGTTTTAGTTACATTCAGTGTAAGCAAATTCCGCCCCAGCCATCCAGCTATCTCAGACAATCCCAATTCTGCGCCAAGCTGAACGTCTAGCCAAGAGTTACCCGTGAAGACTACTGTTGTGTCGTCAGCGTATGAAAAGATTTTTGCGTTTGCAATATGCATGTTACAGAGTTCGTTCACATAGATAAGGAACAAGGTAGGCCCCAACACGATCCCTTGAGGGACTCCGTAAGACCGTGTCCCCACTAATCGAACCACTAATCCACTAATCGAACGCGCAAGGCAAATGACGTGAGTCAGAAGAAGAGAGCCTTCAACAGGGCTGCCAAGTCCTGCAAAAAGGTGATGCGAAGAGCACGGTTTGACCACATTAGCAGAATCGGGAACAAACTCTGGCTAAGTCGGTTGAATCAAATTTCTGTCGCCCCTCACTACCTGCTAATTGCGGAATCTTCGCATCTGAATTCTGATGGCGCGCAGCCTCCTCCTTCTCCTGATGGATGTGTGACGAGTATGTCGGACATTCGCATCCAGCAAAAAGACGTCCGTAGGGTGCTGCGTATTTGATGTGAACAAAGCGAGTGGCTCCGACGGTATACCAGCAATTGTACTTAAAACCTGTGCGCCTGAATTGTCTCCGATCTTGACACGCCTATATCGCCTGTCGATAGAGACTGGAAAAGTGCCGAAGGCTTGGAAGCAAGCCAACGTACAGCCCGTGCCCAAGAAGGGCAGACGAGATGACCCTGCCAACTACAGACCCATATCTGTAACGTCCATCCTCTGTAAGAGTATGGAACGTGTGCTCAACGGGAAGCTCCTGGCATACCGAGAAGCAAACGACATCCTCAGTGACCGCCAATACGGCTTCCGCCGAAATCGGTCCACTGGGGATCTTCTAGCGTATGCCATTCACATCTGGAGTGAGGCCATCGAGAGACACGGGGAAGCGCTAGCCGTCTCCCTCGATATTTCGAAGACTTTCGACAGGGTCTGGCACGAAAGCCTCATTGGTAAGCTTCCTTCCTTCGGTCTGCCTAGTGGTCTCTGTGATTGGATTGCGGACTTCCTGAGGGATCGAGACATCCGAGTGGTTATCGACGGCTGCTCGTCCGGTCAGTTAGATATCAACGCCGGAGTCCCTCAAGGGTCAGTGCTCTCGGCAACATTATCCTTGCTGCACATTAATGATCTGCTAAAATCCGGAACCTTTGGGTACGCACACAAGCACTGTTGCTGAGAGATACGCGTCCGACGCACGGGCTACTGGGCCTCAGATTCGGTGTCTCCGGGAGGCCATGGTTGAACGCTTGAACTTGTCCTTGGAGGCAGTCTCCGAATGGGGCGATGCCAATCTGGTCAAGTTCAATGCCGCAAAAACACAGGCGTGTCTCTTCTCTCAGGCGTCTCTCTGCCAATTTCACCCGGCTCCTTCTTTCCGAGGTGTAACCATACCGATAACGGACCATCTTGAGCTTCTTGGCGTAACGTTGACATCGACACTTAATTTTGGGCCATACATTGAGGCAAAGGCTCAACTGGCTGCCAAAAAGTTGGGGATCCTTGCGAAGGTGAGATGGTACTTCACGCCGGAACAGCTGCTTAAGTTGTATCAAGCGCAAGTTCGATCTTGCATGGAGTACTGCTCTCACCTCTGGGATGGATCTGCCAAATACCAGCTTGATGCACTTGAGTCGATTGACAGACGGGCCAAAAGGCTTATTGGCAACGATGCACTGGTCGCCTCAAAGCTCCAGAGCCTCGAACATCGTCGCCGAGTTGCCAGCCTGTCGGTTTTTTATAGGTTACACTTCGGGGAGTGTGCGACGGAACTGCACAATTTGATTCCGCCTAGCCCTTCCATCATCGGACTACAAGACGTACGGCCATGCGCCATCGGTACATGGTGGACATCCCTCCCATACGCACAAAGCGTTTTGCTAATACTTTCATTGTGCGCACAGCTAAGGAGTGGAACTCCCTTCCGGAGTTTTTGTTCCCTGATAGCTAAAACCTTGGGGTCTTTAAGTCAAGAGTGAATAGATTTCTTCTAGGCAAGCGTGCTTCACCATAGACCACATCATCGCTTAACATCAGGCGAGATAGTGGTCAAACGCGAGCCTATAAATGATAAAAAAAAAAATAAAAAAAAAAAAAAATACTGACCCACTCCAGCCCTCTGCTTTCGATTGCTGAGATAATCTTTGAGAAGATTCAACGGCATCCCGCGAACCCCAATATCTTCTAGCTTATTTGCTAAGAGTGGGACAGAGACGGTGTCGAAGGCCTTTTTTAAATCTAGGAATACAGTTGCACATTTTTTGCCTTTCATAGGTACATATCATATCTTCTATTTTTTCTACTTCTGCTTTATAATTTTTTTGGAATTATCAAGAAACCTTAGATGTAAGAGCGAGCAAAGCGAGCTAGAAAATTCTATATCCCGGTTAGCTTAGATTATCTTTTTACCATTAATAGAATAGTTACAGTTATAAAAGGTAGGCGGCAGGCTAGACGAATATAGAGCTTGTATCTAGAAAATGCGAAGCTGACGTAAGGCTTGTATGACACGGCTTCTCTTACATAGTTACATCCGCTCGCAGTCTGCTATCCCTAGCCATGTCAAGGGGCGTATAGTAAGGAAAATATGTAATACCTTGGTTGTTTTTATTACATAGTCCGGATGACAATAGTAATCAGATGACTATGACCTGACACTGCTACCTAACCCCGTCCGCCGCCTCCTGGCTCTTATCGCGCCCACCCCGTGAATCCCGCCACCCGTGGTAATAGCCCTCACCCCATTCTACGCTAGGTACTGCCTGCAACCTACCTACCATGTTAAACGATTTTCCTGCAGACTGTTCTGTACTTATTGTTCCTAGGTTTGATATGGAAATGATATTTGCATAATGGCGATCGCAGAATGGTTTGAATAGCTTAGGTAGGTACCTAATTACTTACCTAGGTATAGTCACAGTAAAAATATATATTTTGACAGTGGTATAGTTCTCGCCAAACTTTTGGGCCGCCCTGAAGTTCGCTTTCCGATGCGCATAGCGCATCGGCGTAGCGCGGTGCGCTATGCGCATCGGAAAGTCGTTAGTTTGAGATTTACCTACTACTGCGCAGTGATTGTAGCCAACTTCAACCCGGCCAAGAAGTTTGGCGAGAACTATTATACCTATCAAAAGTTGATTAATCCGTTATTTACGCATTTTGAGGCCTACTGACGTAAATCACGAGGAAAACGTACCGAACGCAAATCATGCCTAGTCCCAAAGTAAGTACAAAAATATTGTGTGGCGGTTATTAGGTAGGTAATACCCGTACCTACCACAAATTATTTCCTTCCTTGTAAAATGGTGTTGTTTGTTTACCGCTACCTACGTCAATTACATTTATTGTTTCTACCGCAGCTTTTGCCTTATTATTTCGGCATGAATAATTATAATTGTATAATTAGAATTACCATTTCCAACAAAGAAACCCAGCCATAGGAGCAAGTTGTTCGCATTTGGGAAGCGGCGTCCAACCGTTGCCGAGACTGGCACCGCTATGACACCGAGCAAACCAAACTCCACCAATAACACCGGGTAGAAGAAACCGAATGACAATGCCAGTATGACCTCATGGGCTATTGAAGACACCTAGAACAGACAAAAATATATAAGGCAATAGGTCGGTATCTATAGGCCGTCGGACGAAAGCTTGCTAAATTGATTAAGTACAACAATTTGTTCGTGCATCACAAGTGCCTTAATTTACGAGATAACAAAACTGTTTACGTCACTCATCTAACGACGTAAACAGTTCAGTAGTATCCTAGGTTCGTTCATTATTCACGAACGTCAGATATAATGCGAAGAAGGCTCGGCTGGACTTTCAGCAGGGAGCCTCATCTTATCTTGTCGTATGCACGGCCGCCCGTTTGCGTCTGACGTGAATCACGGATCTTTGTTTATCTTTTAACCGTCAAGGAAAAATAATTTCGCTTCATCTTTTGTTAATAGAACTGATTATTTCTTTATGAATTCCAGTTTGCTTTAAAATTCGTAAAATATTTGCTATGTAGAGTGATTCAGGCTCATTGTTGGCCCCATATTGTCCCAGTGCAGCCAACAATAGCTATTGTCAATTGTCTAAGTGTACAAAGCAAGCTCTGCTGTTGACCTCGTTAATATCTAATTAGCAGTTCATGTAGGTCGACGTTCAATTAGAGATGAATTACTAACACCGGATCAAGATCTTATATCAATTAGTGTGATAAATGATCTGTGTTATTTAGTGATACATGCTCATACATAGTATGCACGTAGCTAATTTTTTTATTTTTTTTATTCCCCTTATTTGGCAGACAAGCACTCGGCCCACCTGATGGGAAGTGGTTACCGTGGCCTATGGACGTGTGCAACACCAGGGGCGTTACACTAGCTATATCTACTAACCAAGGGTCCAGAGAAATTAATTAATGCTTCATCACAATCACATATCCAAGGCCGTCTTAAACTATGCTGGGTCCCTTGGGCACACAAGAATGTGGGGCCCTTGGGAACACAAGAATTTGGGGCCCTTTTAGGAAAATAAAGAAAGAGAATTATACTAACATTTTTCTACTATGATCTTCTATTTATTATGGGTAATCAAATATAAAATATAAATAATGGCGTCTCAATGTTACTATTGTGCCTAATGTGCCCGAATAAATGTGAGAGAGAATTGTCGATCTTTTGGGGCCCTGGGCACGGGCCCCGTGTGCCCTTATGGTAAAGACGGTACTGCACACATCCGGAAGATGAGACATACCTAAGTAATATCTACTAGGTTTCTATATGCTATAAGTATTTAGGTAGGTACCTACATATTACTTAGATATAATTAGAACGCTATCTGGTAAATAATAAATGATTTTATTTCTATAAGTTAGTTTGTACAAATACATTTACATGTCGATCATATTTTTAGGGTTCCGTAGCCAAATGGCAAAAAACGGAACTATGGATAATCCTTATGGATTCGTCATGTCTGTCCGTCCGTATGTCACAGCCACTTTTTTCCGAAACTATAAGAACTATGCTGTTGAAACTTGGTAAAAAGATGTATTCTGTGAACCGCATTTAGAGTTTCAAACAAAAATAGAAAAAAAACAATAAATTTTGGGGGTTCCCCATACTTTGAACTGAAACTCATTGTTTTTTCCAGCAAACCCGTACGTGTGGGGTATCTATGGATAGGTCTTTAAAAATGATATAGAGGTTGCTAGTATATTTTTTTTCTAAACTGAATAGTTTGCGCGAGATACACTTCCAAAGTGGTAAAATGTGTCCCCCCCTGTAACTTCTAAAATAAGAGAATGATAAAACTAAAAAAATATATGATGTACATTACATTATCCATGTAAACTTCCACCAAAAATTGGTTTGAACGAGATCTAGTAAGTAGTTGTGTGAATACGTCATAAATCGTTAACCGCAATTTACCAAGTACGGAACCATTCGTGCGTGAGGCCGACTCACACTTGGCCGGTTTTTTTTTAAACTAGATGAGGTCGGCGTTTCCTATCTGACTAGGTACTCTTTGAAGACTATGTAGATTGATGTCTGAAATGGTCTTTTGAGGAAAGAACCAGCCAGATTGAGTTTGATTTATGTTTGCAGATTTCTTTATGCATAACGCTGATTACTATGCTGCGGAACATAAGAATGTGAAACCAACAGTAAGTACCACGTAGGACAACATAAAAAAACGTGTGTTGTTTGTGTCTTTTTCTATCTGTAATTCAACGAAAGTGCCGATATAACAAGTGAAGTATTTAGTAAGTAGACATCATAGTCAGCATAGAAAACTATAAAGATAGGTAGATAAACAACAAAGCAGAGAAGTTTTGAAACCCTACTCTGTAGGGTTTGGTTTAAAAAAATCCTTCCAACTTATGCTGTAGGATTAAGCTTTAATAAGAGTATAGATAATAAAGGTGTTATTAATTTATATAAAAACCCGATATTTAGCTACTATCTAGTATATATAAAGTTAAATATTAAAGTGATTTTTACACATAAAAACATTGGTATGACCCAAATTTTTCGTCTTTTGGGAATCGTCGAAACAAAAGCAAACAGTTTCTGTAAACTACTTTAGTCGTATTAATACATTGTGGCACTACACACCATTTTTATACACCATTTTATCGAACAAATTTAAAGATACATGCTAAAATTCACTTCAGTTGCACTGTTTTGTTACGGTTATTGACTTGTTTACTTGTGTGTGACGTCACACATGTAATGTGACCAGCGCCATTACAGAAACAGCGTTTTCGGCGCGGTTTTGGCAATTTAAACTTTATCATAGATTTTTATTAATAATACATTAGATCTCCCGGAAATATCAATATAGTGTGCTTATTATATAATAAAGAATCGTTTTAAATAGTTGTCCAAAATTAGTCAAATAGCCTAAGCATAACTAAATCAAAACATGCTTCAGACTATGAACGAACAGGAGCTTTGGCTTCCATGGCCAAATCCGAACGATCGAGCTTCTTGCGTGCTATTTTATAATGCGGCTTGCTTGTGAGTGGTAGGGAGCGAGTATTTAATTGGCCAACTTATTAAACAGAAAGTAACTCGAAAAAAATACTTACTCATAAATTTATCTGTTAAATAAAATTAGATACAGTAGGACCACGCTAATTCGTACAGGCAAAAACAAGGACTTTTGCGGATTTTCGAGGCGTCCGGCTAATAGTATGTAATATATTAATGCTAAAAATCAAATTTTATCCTTAGTTTCTTTAATTAATTATCTTAAAGTACAAGCAAGACAAACAAGACAGAAATATGTACATTCTATTGTACGTATGGACTGTAGTATTACATGTCATCTGCGCGTGTGACATGATGTTAAAAAAATAAGGACAAAACTAAAACCCGACGCTATAAAAAGTGTGAAACAAGAAAATATTCTAATCTGTAATTGTTATGTACAAACTATTCCGGTAGAGGATAACCGTGGTCGTATGCCACCTACCATAACAAAACAATAAAGCCTGCAAAGTGGCATACGAAACACTTTTCAATGATACCTATACGATAATGATAACTATACGATATATTTTATAATCCCTGTTCAATGATAGATAGGGTGGAGCGAAATTATTTTTACAATGCATGTCCTCGAAAAGAGCGTTTTCCATTTTCCAAGCAGCCATACTGTGCGGTAAGTGTCACTTTTATTCATTAGTGCTTTTTACTTTTCTGTATTTTTTTAATTTTTAACGCCAACGTCAGCCCGACGCATAGAGCTTTTATTATTTGAGAAAAGTTTTACAAATTAGTTAAGTACAGATTATCATTCATATAAAAGGTAAAATAAAACTAATACTTCATTAAAGGCGTTTTTAATTACTCTAGATTTCTATATTGTTCAATAAATTGATTTTTAATATTAATTTAATATGTTTGGCAGAACGTATATTTTGCTCGTGCCTTTTTGCCTTACGACGTGACACTTAGATAAAGTACCTATAGATTAAGCCTTAAAATGACCTTGATTGATAGACCGAGATGGCTAATTGGCAGCTCCATGTAAATAATAAGGACAAAAGATTATTTTTTGTCCTTGTCACCGTGGCCGGTTTCTGTTGTTTGTCAAACTCTATTACAATTGCAGGTTTGACAAACAAACTCGGTTTTGTTTGATTTTCTATGATTTCTCGGTATTATGTGTTAATTGAGACAAGGAATTTGGGTTATTTATAGATAATAAGTGTCAGTGCGATGGTGGGTTGTAGTGTTCTTGTTCTTGTTGTAACACCAGAACTAACTATTGCTGTCTCATGTGCGGCCACGCCAGTGCTTAATCTATAGGTACTTTATCTAAGACGTGACAGCTATTTGCACATGCGCAGTAGCCCAAAGAACTATTACTTAATATGTGGATATGCTGAGCGCGCTTGAATAAGCCCACCATTTTATTAATTTCTTGCTTGGTTCAGATATATTTTTTTAGTTACTCGCACAAAGCATAGTAAAATGTTGTATGATACACGTACGTAAGATGATTTCCGACTCGTGTCGATTTATAAAATGCCACTCATCGGAAATCATCTACCTTCCGCACTTGTAGCATAAATAACTATTTTGATCTTGACTTCGTGCCTCCTAGCCATATTCATATAATTTAATGTAACGTCACATAGGCTATAACCAGCGGACAAACAAGACGCTTCCAACGACACTTCATTTGTCAAATTATGATAAGTAGTTTACAAGTTATGAGGGAACAGATGAACATACATACACACATACCGGTCAAAAACATAACCCTCCTTTTTGCTGCGCCGTAGTCGGGTATAAAGTTGGAAAATAAATTTACCTCTTCTTGTTTACAGAGATAGATACGGCTGCTTATAATTTTTGCCCTTCAATTTAAAAACTATACTATTTATATTTTTTTCCACACAGCCATTCTGACGTGCAGCCAATTTATTCATTTACTTACCTAAATGATATTAATGAACAATGCGTAACAAATATCAATTTCTTAGATGATTATAAACTGGTTTAGCCACATGGAAACGTATTATTATATATTCCATTAATTTGATCAAAATATTAAAAAAATAACATCATCATCAAAAACATAGCCATCCCGGTAATAAGTTCCATCACAAACATTACTGACTAAATATGAGTGCACTAAAGGTACACCTCTCCCTTACCATTTTTTGCGCCATAAAGGCGTGATTTTATGCTTCTGCTTCCATCACTTTTAAAACGGACATTAGGGCAACATGTAAAAATTAAAATCCATGTAATTTTTTTTGGTTTACGAGTTTGACGCGGACCAGACGAGGGCTAGTAATAAATAAATATATACCTGTTTTAAAATATTTTACTGACAAAAGTGTAAACATAACATTATCACGTTTAACGTAATCTATTGATTAAATTACATTTCTAATTTGAATAAAAAATGTGTAGAGGATTCTGGAATGTCCAGTTGGGTTTAAAAATGACCTCAGGACACGTCCATGACTTTGGTATGAAGAAACTATCGTTTTCTGAAGGCGGACAGTTCTGACGAGCGAAGAACTCCATCGGGTATAGACTCCACAGGATTCCTGAAACATAATTTATGTTATTAAATATGTACCTACTTTAAATTCGCAGTTCCTAGATAGTTACAACTACGGTATAACAGATGGGATATTTTTTTCGTCAGAAGCATATTTTATAATTACCGTTTCCAATAAAGAAACCAAGCCACATGAGTAGATTGAGGGCATTTGGGAAGCGGCGTCCAGCATTTGCTGTGAGTGGCACCAGTATGACACCGAAGATACCAAACTCGACCAGTAGCACCGGATAGAAGAAGCCGAATGACAACGCCAGGATGACCTCATGGGCTATTGAAGACACCTAGAATAGACAAAAATATATAAGACGATAGGTCGGTATAGGCCGTCGAACAAAAGTTCGCCAAAATTGATGATAACGATATTTTGTTCGTGCATCGCCAGTGACTTAATTTACGAGATACAAAACTGTTTACGTTGTGTAATCGTTGGTTCGTTCATTGTTCAGGAACGTCAGATATAATGCGAAGAAGGCTTCGCTGGTCATTCAGCAGGGAGTCTCGTCTTATCTTGTCATATGCACGGCCGCCCGTTTGCGTCCGATGTGGATCACGAATCTTTGTTTATCTTTTGACCGTCATGGAAAAAGAATTTCGCTTCATCTTTAGTTAATAGAACTGATAATTTCTTTTTGAATTACAGTTTGTTTTGAACTTCGTAAAATATTTGCTATGTTGTGTGATTCAGGCCAACAATAGCTAATGTCAATTCTCTAAGTGTACAAAGCGAGCCCTGCTGTTGACCTCGTTAATATCTAATTAGCAGTTCATGTAGGTTCGACGTTCAATAAGAGATAAATTACTAACACCGGATCAAGATCTTATATCAATTAGTTTGATAAATGATCTGTGTTATTTACACACACAGATACACGTTCATAAATAGTACACCTGTAGGTATACCTAATTGTAGTCGCTAACCAAGGATCAAGAGAAATTAATTAATGCTTCATCACATAGCCGGAAGATGAGGCACACCTATACTTCTACTATACTTCATTTGAGATAACATTATGGTTAAAGAAATTTATTTCTCAATAAGAAATTACAAATATTTCACTTACTTGAGAACATTTTTTAAACTTATATTATAAGAACTTTGACACACAAACTAAGCAGGTATCATGCAGGTATTGATTTTCTTTATAACAATATCATTTACGCAATAACATTACACTTCTCCATGCAAACAACATTACAGACACAAAACTCAAAACTTTTCAATCCACCCGCAAAAGAAATAATTACCGCGGTCGCAAGTATTCACATTAGACATTTGAATAATCCCATTTTACAGCCCGTTGACCGATTTTGACTTCTATTGCGTTGGTGATGGCAGCTGTATTTATTAACAGTTAGTTTTGGTAACAAGTTTATGCTTTTTATGCTATCCTTATATTTTTACGGGATATAACTCAAAATCGGTTGAACGGAATGTAAAAAAGGTTGTAATAATTTTTAATGTTGTTTTAAATGGAGTATAGGTGCCTATGTGCTATAAGCATTTAGAAACCAAACAGGATTATCCTCAATATGGGCCCTTGGCCTTAGATAAAATTAGAGCTCTATGTGGTATAATGTTCCCTTACAAAGAACACGGTCAAAGTAGCCAGAGTTCGTCCCGCATACGGCACCAGAGGAAGGTAGATATGGTCGCGCAGCCAGAAGTAGACCACGAGGTTCCACCGGCGGTAGTACTGCGACAAGCGGGATGTGGTCCACCAGTCCTAGGATAAGTAAATAATAATAGTATATACATTAATTTTAGCTCTATAAGTAAGATTAACATTATAACTATTTAGACACAGCCAGTTCGTTAATTACGTTGGTCAATATTCCAAGGGTTACATTCCTCAAAAGTAAAAACAAGGAATCCTTATATGATTTAAAACTTTAGAGTTTGATTTTTAATATGCTACGCTCCATCGCCCTTTGGCAAACCTTGAGTATGTACTTCTGAGCCTCGGCCAAAGACCAAGTCTGAGCACCATAGATTAGGTAGGAAACACAATGTCGACGAGCTTACGCTTTAGCTAGATAGGAAGGTCGCCCTTTATCAGTGCCTTCATGCACCAGTACCGTCTTCATGGATCAGAAGCTCCTTCAGGCGTTTTCGAATCGACAGTCGATCTTTTCGTCCTGCCTGTTGTGGAAGAAAACTAACTGGCCCAGGTAGATATATTCGTCGACATATGTACTGCCTGTCTATCGATCTCGAACCTATATTTAGTGGTATTGTAGGCGAAACGGTAAAGTCATGACGTAGTCTTTGATCGACTCATGGTTAGTCCAACCTCAAGGCTTGCAATTCTCAGATCTTTTTGCATTGCATTTGATGTAGCTGATACCCCGCTGAAGCAAAAGTAACGATGTCATCTGCAAAACTAAGGTTTGCTAGCATTTAGTAAACGATTGACATGCCGTGCGCTAACTAACCGTCTGCATGTTTTTTGAAGAACTCCTCGAGGGTGCTAGTGAATAGTTTTAGAGAGATGCGGATCACAATGTTTTACTCCTTTGTCAATTCTGAATATTTTCCCAACTGAAACCAATTTGCTAGTACAATAAAAGTTTTTGGAAGCTGGCTTTGGAAGCTACAAATATTGAGCTATGTTTAATGCTATCGAAAGCTTTTATGTGGTCTATAAAAAGCAGATTAGAGAGCTTGCCGAAATTCTGAGTGTGTTTCGACTAATTCATTCAAAGTTTAAAGGTTGTCTGTGGTCGAAAAACTTGGTCAGAATCTAGCCTGCTCTGGTGATTGATGCGGGTCTAGTTTTGCATCTATGCGGTTGTGGATGATTTTAATGAACGCCGAGAGACTATGTGTGAGACTAGACTAATGGGCCTTCAGTTATTATTTTGGTTTTGTCTCCGTTCTTATGAAGAAGTACAATATTTGAGTGGCACATTTCGGCTGGAACTTTGTCTGTTTGCAAGATCTTTTATTTTTTTATTTAACCTTTAACACATAATAAACAGACGAAAAGAAGAAGGAGCAGAAAATAGGTACAAAGGTATACTTATTTCTTAAGATATCTATTCCAGCATACCTGCGAGAGGGGAGGTGAAAAAAAAGATATGTAGACACCGTATGCATAAGGGAAATAAAAAGAAAAACATATTAAATTAAACAATTCACTATAAAGTATAATACAATATAACTAATTAATATAAATTCTCATATGACTCGGATCTCGTGGCTAAATAATAACAGCTGCACGGGTCGATCTTTAAGGATAAGCAACGTTTGACGAGGTCGGTCCGTGGATGGGTGAATATTTCAACATACCGAGTTTCCTCCGTGCCTCGGCAAGCACGTTAAGCCCCCGTTAAGTCCCGGCTGTTGAAGATCTTTGACAGTCGTTAAGGGTAGTCAGAAGCCTGAGATCTGACACCAGTCTTGCCAAGGGGTAACGCGTTACCCAGTTACTGGGTTGTGGAGGTCTGATATGCAGTCGCTCCATGTAAAACACTGGTACTCAGATGAATCCGGTAAGACTGGAAGCCGACCCCAACAATAATTTGGGAAAAGGCTAGGCAGATGATGAATATATATTCTCATATACATGCATATTAATAAAATTAATAATACTCTATTTTTAATAAATCATTCATCAATCAATACATATAATAAATCTATACAAAAGTCGTTTTTGTACATCAAAAATATTTCCAAAAAAAAAAAGTTAATTTAAAAATCAAAAACCCGACTGCTTAAGAAGCGAACTAAAAAGCAGTAAACAAGAAAAAATCATGCTGTGCAGTCGGAGGATACATATTCGCGAACTGGCTGACCACCTGATGTGGAAAAATTGGTACCTACCAAAGACACCGACTTCCAAAAAGTAAGTTATTTTTCACTTTGTAGTGTTTTTATTTGGAAGTCGGTAGTATTTTTTTTAAAAGAAGTTTTTTTTTATGTTTTCTTTTTGGTGTGGAGTGCTACAAGATGGCGCGCAGCAAATCTGTTTTTACTTTTTTTGTATGAAGTCGATATTCTTCTACGTAGTAGAAGTGAGTAAATATTATTCTGTGCAGCGAACGCTCGATCTTGATAGGTAGAAAGGTAAATAAGGTAGGTAGGTCTAGTTAAGTAGGGTAGGTACATGTAGGTAGATAAGTAGGGTAGGATAGGCAGTTAACAGGAGCAAAGCCGCGGGTTGAGATAGTACTAAATAATATCATAAATAATAACAATAATAATATAACACTTGTTGATAAAGAAAACAAACACACATACATAATAGATATAGCGGTCCCAAACACTAATAATATACAAAAAAATATCTCGGAAAAAATTAGGAAGTACACAGAGTTACAAGAAGAAATTACCAGTTTGGAAAATGAACAGAGTTACAATAGTTCCAATAGTAATATCAACAACAGGTGTTATTCCGAAACAAATATACAATAGTTTTAATGTTCTCAATCTATCAAAATACACATACCTAACACTACAAAAAGCTACAATATTGAACACTTGCCGAATAGTAAGAAAATTTGTACAGTTTGATTTAGATTACGATTTGAGTGCAGTACAAAATAATTTACCAGTTCAAATAGAAAATTAGGATTTCGCCTTGGTTCACACCCGTGGTGAGGTTCAAAAACACCAGGTTCTTACCTGAGAAACTTAAGTTTAAAAACCATAATTGAAAAAACATGAAAAAAAACAACATATTGACAATAACTCCATCATGTCTGCTTCTCAGAATGGATGTAAGAACGGGTCCCGCGGTACTAAGGAGCTGCTCCTCATAGACATTGCTATTAGCCAACTGGTTCGCCGTTCCCGCAAGGATCTGGCGACATGTTGGATAGATTACAAGAAGGCCTATGACTCAGTGCCACATACATGGCTCATGAGGGTGCTGGAGTTGTATAAAATTGATGCAACACTGCGCGCCTTCCTGACGTTATGTATGGGGCAGTGGAGGACGGTCCTTCACTATCCAGGATGTCGACAGATTCAGGAAAACAGCGAACTTATAACGATTGAGCGCGGAATATTTCAGGGCGACAGTCTGAGTCCTCTGTGGTTTTGTTTAGCCCTGAACCCTCTCAGTACACTGCTGGAGGGTTCGGGCCTGGGCTATCGGTTGAGAAGAGGTGGTCAGGTCATATCACTCCTCCTTTACATGGATGATCTGAAGCTCTTTGCCCCCAACAACTTTCAACTGATGAAGCTACTGAAGGTGACAGAAACCTTCAGTGACGCCATCAGGATGGAATTTGGTGTGGACAAATGTGCAGTCATGCATGTAAAGTGAGGGGAGATTATGGAATCCGTGGGCATACAACTCTCGGATTCCATATACCTTCGATCCCTTTCCTCAACTGAAACTTACAAGTATTTGGGTATGTCGGAAGCATTAGGCATCAATGCTAGTGACGTGAAACAGTCGTTGAAGGAACGCTTCTTTGGCCGCCTGAATAAAGTACTAAATAGTCTTTTATCAGGCGGAAACAAGGTGCGCCTTCAACGGCTGGGTCATGCCGGTCTTGATGTATTCATTCGGCATACTCAAATGGACTCAGACAGAACTTGACGCCCTGGATAGGAGAGCCCGCACGCTGCTTACCGCAAATCGTATGCATCGCCCACGGTCATCGGTCATGAGACTGTATATCCCGCGGAAGTGTGGGGGTCGAGGCTTTTTAAATGCTAAGACCCTGCACAACCGCGAGGTATGCAGTCTTAGGGAATACTTCCAGGCCGCCGACGTGGGTATGCATCGAGATGTGGTAGCGGTGGACAAGGGCCTTACCCCGCTCTCCTTGGCTAACGAGAACTGGCGCAAACCTATAGTATTAGATACTAATGACCGCAGGGAGGTATGGCAGACACACGGCCTACATGAGCCCGATGTAGATGTTTTAGCGTCCGTGGCCTGGCTGCGATTTGGTGACCTTTTCGGGGAAACCGAAGGTTTTGTCTTTGCGATTATGGACGAAGTTATGATGACGAACAACTACCGGAAATACATTGTGAAGGATGGCACAGTTGACATCTGTCGGGCATGTCACCGGCCGGGTGAATCTATCCGTCACATTATCTCCGGTTGTTCTAGTCTGGCTAACGGAGACTATTTGCATAGACACAACCTTGTAGCCAGGATTATCCATCAGCAACTTGCTCTTAAATACAATCTTGTGGAATCGGAAGTGCCTTACTATAAGTATGTGCCCGACCCAGTTCTCGAAAATGGCAATGTCACGTTGTATTGGGATCGGTCTATCAACACTGACAGGACTATTGTTGCCAATGAGCCTGACATATTGGTGATAGACCGACTAGAGCGTCGCGCAATGATTGTTGATATAGCGGTCCCCCATGACGAGAACCTCGTGAAGGCTGAGAGAGATAAGAAAAGCAAGTATCTTGATCTACCGCGCGAGGTTGTCGACATGTGGGATGTAAATACAGCAATCATTGTGCCGATAGTCGTGACGGCCAATGGCATAATAGCCAAGAGCCTCGACGAACATCTGAGGAGGCTCTCGTTAGGCAGCTGGATCAAGGGCTTGATCCAGAAAGCGGTACTACTTATAAAATAAGTAATATACTATATAAAATGAATAAATGGAATAATAATAATAATAAAGCCTTTTATTCCGAAATTTTACAATTTTTCTTTCTACTTAATAATCACTGTTACACTAATCATAATAAATCCCTAAGTTCGGTGTGCCTTACGGCATAGGCCTCCTCCAACGTCTTCCACTGTTTCCTATCGGTTGCAATTCTTAGCCAAAAGGGACCTAGAGTCAATTTCAATTTCAGACCTAGAATCATCTGAAATTGACTCTTGGTCCCCTTTCTTAATAATAAATCATAAAAATATCATAAATAATAATACATAATTATATGCAACTAAGACGAAATGAAAAGATAATATTCCTTCACTATCTTATTAAAAACTGCAAGAGTATGGCAGTCCCTAATGTCAGGCGGTAAAGAGTTCCACAACCGCACCGTGTGCACGGTTATGCTAGTATTATATTATCTATGGCACGGTAAACCGTTTTGGTTTTAACCGAGCATCGTGTCCTGAAAATAGAACGCAACTGCCAACTTTGTTTGGCAAATAGCTTGGCCGATAATTATCTTCTTAAGATATACCTCATAAAACAGCCTGTCTCCAAACTTGAGCATCTCAGACCAGGCGTTGAGCCAGGCATGCAGGATACAGTAGAACATGCACAAAAACGAGATCACCCCTGGCAGTACGCACGCGAACATTCCACGGACCACCGTGCCTGCCTCCACCTGTGAAATGAGTAAACTTATTATAAGTTTTATATATTTAACAAACTTTATGTTACAAAATATCAATGCAGCCCTAGCTCTTGTACAAGGAGGTCCTGTATAACAAGAGACAGACCTCTCGTAATATACAAAAGTAGCATGATAGACAGAATAAGAAAAAAAACATACAGTGATAGCATGCACGCATTATCAGGTAAACTGAAGTTAAACAGGAATTGATATCCTTAAAAATACTAGAAAGATTACAAAATCTTACAATTATTTAAATAAATAAAAAAAATGGCATTGCCCAAATTAGAATTATTAACATTGCATTAATTATAATTACCTATTCATCGTCCACATCGCATCCGGGAACGTGTCCATATTGTGTTCAATTTGTCAAGTTTAGTTATCTTTTGAATGTTTACACAATGTGTTTTATGTTTTGGTTGCTGATGCAAGTGTAGTCTTATCTCATAGTTTGAATTCAACGCTACCACAGGTAATATAATACTAGCGTACCTAGATGCCTCATCCCATACAAAGAAACCGTGCCGACGTAACTAGCGTTTTTCATTTGATTATACCGATTATTTTTTGTAAATCGATCGAGTTCGGTTCCGTTCCACGGCGATAGATAGATCACCATCTATATCCGTGGAACGGAACGGAACGGAACCGAATGCGATGGACAAATAATCAGAATAATCAGTATAGAACGTCGGCACGGTTTCTTTGTATGGGATGAGACATCACTGACGCTACTAAACTACTGCATGAATCTTACTCAAAAGATGTCTGAAGCAGTTTGTTAAATTATTAAAAAAAAAAAACTATCAAAAATCTAAGCTAAAAAGATTTGAAAAAAATCTTTTTGCTTACCGTGTATTCCAAACCAAACTTTGACTTATTTACTTGACTTAATGTCCTATAACCACTAGATGGAGCAGAGGGCGTCCACAGATGTCCTCCATCGCGATCGGTCTTGAGCTTCACGCTTCACCTCGATTCCGATGCTCGGCACTTCTGCCAGCACAGTGCGAGGACGGCCACGCTTTCTTTCCCGCTTTGGATTCCAGTCCAACGCTTGCTTGGGTATGTGATCGGGACCCCTTAGAAGCGTGTGGCTAATCCATACCCACTTGCGACGCTTGATCTGGCGGTCGATCGGGCTCTCGTGGCATTTCTCCAACAGCTCTACGTTGGAGATGGTCTCAGGCCAGTAAATTCCGAGAATGCGACGGAGACAGTGGTTGACGAAGACTTGTATTTGGCGTGAGATGTCCTTTGTAACCTTCCACGTTTTGCACCCGTAGAACAGCACGGATTTGACATTGGACCCGAAGATTTTGAGTTTATCCTTCGGGTCAGTTGCCGCGATTGCCAAACACCAGCCCTATTGCGTAAGTCGCAAAGAGTCCGACCGCTATCCAACCAACCAAATCGGCCAATCACATAAGACTGAAATCCACATCGCGTCATTCATCTCACATGTGATTGGTCGATTTGGTTGGTTGGATAGCTATCGGACTCTTTGCGCACTTACGCAATGCGGCTGCAGTTCTCAGCCCGCGCGAATGTAGGCTAGAAGGGCTTTGGCGATCCGTGAAGCGATGACCTCTTCACTACCCCCAGTAAATTTGTGGACGCGTTCCACTGCCTCTGTGCCAAACAGCAACGGTGAGTGGTTCTTCACACCAGTTCTCTTCCTGGGTCTTCCGGATGTTTATTTTAAGTCCCGTTTTTGCCGCCTCTTGACGTAGATCGCTAAGCTTTGCTTGCATAACTGCGTGGGTATGACTCAACAGGCATATTTCATCGGCGTAATCCAAGTCTTCCAAGACGTTGGATAATACTCACTCTTTTCCGCGGCGCCTGTTATCATAGATGCGAAGCATAATTTCGTCAAGAACGACTAGGAAGAGGAGCGGCGACAGGAGGCAGCCTTGACGGACACCCGCGTGTACTGTTATGTCATCCGATATGAGGCCGTCATGAGTAACCTTACAGGAGTACTTCTAGTAAATACTCTGCAACAGAGGGACTATTTTCGGCGACACTCCAATGTCCAGCAGGCGGGACCAGATACTAGACCACTTTAGGGTATCAAAGGCCTTTTCGAAGTTTACAAAGGTTAGATAAATCTCCCTCTGCCTGCCTCTCATGCCTGTTCTATTATGATTCGGAGAGTGTTGATCTGGTGGGTACAGGAGCGGTTCGAGCGGAAACCAGCCTGCTCCTAGCGTAGAAGAGGATCCACGGCCTTCGACAATTTATCCAGGATGATCTTGCAAAAAACCTTAGAGGGAGTTGAGAGCAACGTTATACCTCTCCAGTTATCGCACTGGCTAAGATCACCTTTCTTAGGAACAGTTATATAACTATTAGTATAGAGTTCTTCGGCGATCCAGATCTTTTCAATGAGCGGCGTCAGGACGTCGACGACGTCTTGACGAGTCGGCTTGTAGCATTTTCGCAGTTATCAGGTCGAGTCCTGGTGCTTTGCCTGTCTTCAAAAAGCGGACTGCCTCCGCTACTTCAGAGGCTGACGGTGGTTCTCTTAATCGGCTGAGATTAACTGCTTCAAAATTCAGTTGCAAGGTTTGACCCGAACATAAATACATATTGCAAGTTAATAAAAAGCTTGTAAAATAGAACATAACCAACAATCATAAGGTGGTAACAATATTTCATAATAC
This sequence comes from Anorthoa munda, assembly GCA_945859665.1. Classification (NCBI taxonomy): domain Eukaryota; kingdom Metazoa; phylum Arthropoda; class Insecta; order Lepidoptera; family Noctuidae; genus Anorthoa; species Anorthoa munda. The sequence continues at coordinate 12,959,627 of OX243905.1, read as the reverse complement.
ATCATAACATGCAATTACAGTTCGCAGTGTTAACATTAGATAGGTAAACAAAGGAAGATGCACAATTATAGATGAACTGGGAATCTTTCTAATGTCAACAACTGACTAACTGTCAAAATTTGACCTACCACTTAACCAAAGCAATTGTTTAATTATCTGGTTTAAAAAGTGTGAGAATAATGTAATGTATATGAATTGAAAAGGTGACTAATATAATAATTAGCTGTGAAAAGTAAAGACGTGAACAGATGCAAAACTAGTATCTAACTTTTAATTCTTTCTTTTTTAGTATTTTTTTAATACTTGGGCAGTACCTTACACCAATTGTGTTTATTTTAATTTTGTATTGGTTTAAAATACCTAGAGATTGGGAATGACAATTCAAGTTACGCTTCCAAATAAGTTTTCTGTTTCCTCGTAGTTGCAACCGTTTAGCGGCCTAGCCAAATGTTACCTTTCTCTTGGATTGCAAGTTGATTAGCAGTTTAAGATGTTGTATGCCCATTTGTTTTTCATTTTTTCGTAAACGAGAGTGGTGGGCGTCCGGAATCATAGAGAGAGAAAAACCTTCAGTACAGCACGCTGCGCCCGCTTCAATTCAATATGCTTATACGCTTTATAAGTTTGCATCAAAAGATTGTAGCTAGCAAAATGTCTCTGAGTTTTAAAATATGTATAAACTGGCGTACTCTTTTGGCTGTGCCTGAGACATGTTGCGTCCATTTGAGATTCTCGTCGACAGTTATTCCCAGATATTTATTTTAATGTTATTTTCTCTAACCAGCTCAGGACATGCACAGGAGGCTAGGTTAGAGCTATTCCTATTGCAGGGGAAGGTGTGGATGGTAAATTTAAAGTTTTTAATGTATACCAGGAATAGAATGGGGGCCTATATCCTATATCTTGGGAACTCCGTAAGTACATCTACATGTATAAGTATCCTTAAGTACATCGGCAAGGCATAGGGTTTGACCGCCATCAACCGATCAATCAAATAGACGGAAATCCACATCTCGTCTTTCAAGTCGCATGTGCCTTGTCAAATTCACTTTTGCAATTTTATTTAGGCTGCTGTTGTCAAGCTAAACGCATTGACCACTTCTCGAAAGGTAATTCAGTAGCCAGTCCTGGGGCACTCCTCTAATTCCAATATTATCTTATCTGCTAATTAAAATAGGGATTGAAACTGTGTCGAAGCCAAGAAAAATATCAACATATTTGTCCCCTGTCTATGTGCTTTTTAATGTTTTCGGTGAGTTTTAGGATAGCGTCATTGGTGGATCGATTGGCTCTATAGCCGAAGTGGTTAGAAGGCAGAATATTATTTGTCTCCAAGTACTTTACCAGTGTTTTTTTTGCAAGTTTTTCTAATATTTTGGAAAGGATATTAAGCAAACAAGTAGTAAGCCTTAAAAATGGAAATAAAGCCAGCTTTTTTAAATATAGCCGCATAACCAGCTACTTTAAAAAAACTGCTTTTATTTACCGTTAGAGAAAATAATATTACAAATTCTACAAGGTGCCAAATAGTAGGTAGGTGTTATTTATCGGAATAATCGATGATAACAGTAGTTAGTCAGTGATGAATCCTATTATATTCGGCTCTTAGTTTGTTCTATTATCGTTTCCCATTCCTAATTCGTGAACACAGGTAGAATCTTATTTTCAGCCAGTATCATCATTAAAAGAGGGATTATCTCACCGTTTTCTCCTTCCCGTAATCAGACCAGTAGGGCAAAATGAATCTCTCCCAAAGAAAACTGTAGTAGAATATAATTGCCGCTACCTCCAGCAGATGGAATACCACCACGCCCCAGCGGATCTTCTTTGTTCTGTTTTCATAAAAAAAATAATTAATGACAATTACCTCGATGAAAGGAAATAATTGATGAACAATATATTATGGGATCATTGAGTCAGTGAGCCATTTATTGGAAATTGTTTTCTTGTTCTACGTATAATGCTTGTTCTCTTTATTACAACCAAGGCATTAGTTTTTGTTCATTAGTACTTACAGCGAAGGGCAAAAAACTTTTTACTAAAATAAAAATAACCGACTTCCAAAGCAAAACCCTACAAAGCGAAGAATAACTTTCATTTCCGAAGTCGGTGTCTTTGTAACCTATTGTTTTTAATTTTTCGACACTGACTCCGGAAATGAAAGTAATTTTTCGCTTTGTAGCGTATGCTAGTATTATATTATCTGTGGTAGCGTTTTGCTTTGGAAGTCGTTTTTTTATTTTTTTATAATTTTTTATCTTTTTAGATTCGGTAGATGTCTTAAATTATCATGAAAATCATTTATTGACAAAGTACATCTTACGACGATTCTAATAAGCCCAAACATGATTATGATACATTGTTTTATTTCGGAGTTCCAGTGCCTACCTTCCGGTTTCATCATCAGATTAGTTCGATGGTACCGTTTTCATAAGTAGGTACCAATTATTTATAAGTATATGCTTCATCACAGTTGGTTAACTATTCGTGGTATCTTATACCCGTGACATTCTTATTAGTAAGGAGTTCCAGTGGCATTCTGTGGTCTTCTTGGTTAGTTCTACCAAATGATATTTTCTGTGTTCAAATGCTTGCATTGTTGATGAAAATCGCTATACGTATGCCTATAATATTATATATTTGAGGTGTTCCCTCGATTTCTCCAGGATACCATCATCAGATCCTGACCTGATGACCATGGGACCACCAGGGAAGTATGCCCTTTCAAACAAAAGAAGAATTTTCCAAAACGGTCCAGGCGTCTTTAAGCAATCGGATAACATACATTGTAAAAAAAAGATTCCGACGAATTGACTCCTCCTTTTTTTGAAGACGATTAAAAATACGTTTAAATTTTTTATATTTTTGCACTGCGTCTACCTAAAGCTTAATTAAAACAAATAAAAGTTAATGTATGCCGTGCAATACGGAGTGCAACAGTATGCAGTGTAAAAATGTTAACTTTACTGAACAAATTTAATGACAGCTCGCTATGTATTCAACCGAAAAGCAGGGAAAACGTCGATCAAGCAATTTGCCACCGCAAATATCTAGTCAAATACCGCCGGTTGCTGAACTATACCGGGTTACCACGTCATGACTGTTTAGGACAGGTATCGTGACGGCTCCGCCAGTGGCTGTGTTATTAGGGCCCCTAAGTGTCGAATATAAAAAAAATAAATAATTGTTTCATAAAAGAATTGGATCCTGCACTAGGATATCGACAATCTAATAACACTGTTACGTCATGAGTAGATTTAATTTGTCTGTAAGTTACCGAGTTACATGACGCGGACGTATGAAATGGAACAACATTTAGGCTTATGTAAATGTTGCGTGTTGCGAAACTGAATTTCGCATTGTGAGTTTTCTTGTATTATAGGTATATTTAAAGTCATCATTATCTAGATACGTCTAGAATGTTTTAAAGGTTAGGTAGTTCATTAATCCAAGTAACTCTTCAATTTCAAGTAGACTGTTAGCTGTTTGACAGCTCAATCGCTCAATAACATCAGTCGGCTCTTAGCTACTTAATTTAATTCAGGTAAATACTCGCAACCTTTGCCTAACTCAGGATATTTCGAAGACGTCGAGCGTTTCTGCAAGTAACGTGCAGTTAATTTACCTGGGATATTGATCTCTGTAGAGGAGTGTTGGCGCGAACATGAAGTAGACGAAATGTTTGAAACTTGGCAGCGGTTTGTTCCCGTTTAGACAACGTGGCCCGCAAGCTGAGGCAACAGACACAAGTTTCATCATGAAACGGAACTGGAACAAAAGACAAGGGTATTAGAAACTTCCGAAGCAAAATCATTAGCCTCCTTCTGGGGCAGGGTAGTCGGGTCAAACTCGCTTACGTTACGGGACATGGTCAGTTGCGTTTAAAGTTTTGCTATTGGGCTATGTAAAATGAGCCCTATGTAGATAATATATGTACGATAAAAATGAAGAATAGGATCTTATTAAAACTTACGAGTACATGCCACCATATACTCGTAAGTAGTCTGTACTTGCCCTTCCTAGTTATCTGGCTACTACTGGCTAGGGGTTTCTAGGCAAGTTTTATTCGATGACAGCGATGGTGATGGTTGAAATGTCAGGATGTAAGGGATTGATCACGTGACATTTTGACAGCTACAGATATAAAGGGTCTTTCAACAAGGACGGGTCGATGTTAAAATTGAATAAAACAAGATGTGTGTGAGATATTAACGAAATTTATTTTTTATTTAAATGGCCCATGTATGCCATTGCTCGGATTCAGCCGGATCTATGCAGCAGAGTCATTAAAAATTGGACCTCTCGGCCATACGAAGCCGCGGCGGATATTTGAACGATGTCATATTCCATCCATAATGGCATAAATGGGCCTTTTAAATAAATTTCGTTAATATCTCACACACATCTTGTTTTATTCAATTTTAACATCGACCCGTCCTTGTTGAAAGACCCTTTATATGAAAACTAATATTTTTGTGCACGGCTGTGACGTGTTTATATAGATATGTTTTTGCTTGTGCATAGCAAAAACATATCTTATATAGGAGCAACAAATATGTCGAATTTATGATTGCAATATTCATGTTTTAACAACTTAGGCCTACAATTCTTGTAGATGAATATGAGACAAGGAAAAGGTTACGGTTTATTTAGTAATTCAAAACAACCATGTTGTTGTCTTATTAAATACTAGCTGTTCCCCGCGGCTTCGCTCCCGTGGGCCACCCCACAGGACCCGTTTTCGGGATAAAAAAATAGCCTATGTTACTCAGGAATAACGTAGCTTTCTATTGGTGAAAGAATTTTTTAAAACGGTCCAGTAGTGTCGGAGCCTATTCGGTACAAACAAACAAACAAAAAAATCTTTCCTCTTTATAATATTAATTAGTATAGATTATTATTATTAATTATTATAGTATAGAAAAAGTTATCAAATGGAAATAAAATCAAATAATATACAAAATCATTCAACAATATCCTATTCTTTTGGAACTTGTATGTAGATTCTAAAATCGAGTTCACCAACAGGTCTGACTTGTACTATAATAATCTCAAGGAAATCCTCTAAACAAAGATTGGAGATATTGTTTATAGTTTATTTTTTTTTGTGTTTTATTGAGTTGACGTACATTTTTAGTAAGGTAAATCTGTGAATATCGTGACTTGAACTTATATTAGCTCAGATACACTCATACTTACAAGGAAAGGTACCCGACTGTCCGGCTCCGATTTTATTTATTTTGATATTATGTTAGAGAGAAGTCTAAAATAACAGACACGTATTTTTTTCAGCTGCCCAATCTCAATCTATTGGGAGAAATTCTCCTCGAAAGTACTGAAAAGTGACTAAACCCTCTAACATCTGAAGAGAGTTTTGTTCAAGCAAATTGCTAGTTAATTTCCCGAATGCACGATAGAATCAATTTTTATTACTTGTAAATTTTAATTGTGTAACGTTCAAAAGTGCCGCTTGGTGGCCTAGTTGAAATAAATATATTTGACTTTGATTATAATTATTGTGAAGAACAAGTTAAGAACATTAAAAAATAATGTGCACGGGTTTTGTTATATCGCCTCAAACTCATATTTTCCTAAAAAAAACACTCTTCAAAACATATTTCTCATCGTTGAAGATACACTTTGGTCAAAATAAATTAAATCGGAGCCGGATAGTTGGGTACCTTTTCTTGTTAGTATTAAAGTCTATCCACACATATCAGGGCCGTGCCCGGAACGTGCACGGGACGTGGACAGACCGTCAGGGGCTCAAAAAAATATCGATACGTACATTTATTTATATGAACTCGTTCACACACGTCCGTGCCCGGGACGTGCACGGGCCCTTGCACGGACGTGTGTGAACGAGTTCATATAAAATGTACGCGCACGTCCCGGGCACGGCCCTTATATGTCTGGATAGACCTTTAGTCAGCCAGGTAAATGAGAAACTTAATCACATTCTTTTACTGCAGCCTTATTATTAGGTGTTTTCAAGAAACTAATAAAAAACTAGAGGCAGTTCAGTTTTTTTGTTGATATTGAATAATTGCTGATATATTTTACACCATATTTTATTGACGTTGCAGGTGAAATTTGGGTGAAAACAATACAAACAGACTAATAAAACTTGTGTTCAGTTACAAAACAACAGACTTGCCTTGTTATATAGTATCAATTAGATTGGATTGTATAGTTAGTACTTGCAAAATCGGGTTATTGGACGATTCGCACGAATTTAACTCGCCCGAAATGTGCGAATCGACCCTTTTTAATCATCTATTTTTTTCTGTGGCGATGTCACGAATTTAATTTATTGGTGTGCGAATCGACCACTCCAACATTATGTAGTAGGCAATTGGCACACAGATTGTGTTTTATGCAATACCGTTAAGGTAAAGTACCTTTATTAAGGGTTAAATAATGTTATTGACATGAAATGAGACACAAATTAATTAATCAAAAATGTCTTTATTAAAATAACTACTATATGATTTGAGGACGTATTCCACATTGGGCACCCACTTAAACGGAAACTGTATAATGGCACCCGAGGTATGCCACATACGGCACCTGTCGATATTTTATTCCAGAAAATTAAATGGCACCTACGGATCAATAGGTACTTACTAGTGTTGGAACGTTTATTTTCTAGGGTGCCATACTCAAAGGGTAAAAACGGGGCCCTATTACTAAGACTCCGCGGTCCGTCTGTCTGTCTGTCAGCCTGTCTGTCTGTCCGTCTGTTACTAGGCTGTATCTTATGAACCAGCATAGCTAATTAGATAGGTAGTTGAAATTTTCACAAATGATGTATTTCTGTTGCTGGTATAAAACAAATACTAAAAACAGGATAATATAAATATTTAAGTGGGGCTCTCATACAACAAACGTATTTTTTTGGCATTTTTTGGGATAATGGTACGTAAACCGTGCGCGAGTCCGACTCGCACTTGGCCGGATTTTTTAGGACGTCAAAATCAAAGATTCGATTGAATTTAGTAGAGAGTTGAATAACATGATAAAAATATAACTTCCTTTTTTGCTTTATAGTTAAATGATGACATTATAGGCATTTATACCCAAACTACCAGGAGGCCAGATCATGAAGAAGTATTTGCATGGCTAGTATAAATAATGATAAGCGGTAGAGACTAACGGAGTACTACTAGGACTTCAGAATCGAAAATCGCCCGGTAATTTTTATACCGCTCATGATTTCATCCTAGCTTCTTCGTGATTATAATCTCCTGGTACTTAAGTTAGTCTTTACCGGTACCGGAATGAGCTGATAGCGTATAGAGCTTCCTCTTGATTTTTTTTTTGCAGCGAATAATTCTGTCTCCCTCTTATTGTTTTGTCGCCTGTCTATCTTATCTAACTTGCATATCTCCACGTTTTAAGTGGGAATTTATTTATTTACATAGATAAAACTATATACAGTGTATAAAATACTTAAATAATTAAAACTACAAACCTATACACTTTAACCAAAAACTACTCACTCACTAAAATTAAAAATATACTTAACTAAAATATGGCGTCAAAAAACTCCTCCACATCGTTCCCCACTGGTAATGTACCCAAAAGGCTGGCAGCATTGCCACGTTGTATGGCAATGCTTATTCTCTGACGAAGGTACGAGAGCACGTCGGATGATGTCGTTTAGGTTTCCGTGCCGAGCGAAGCGACCCGCACTTCGGCTGCATGAAAGTCCGTGGTGACCGAGGCTGTTGACAACTTCGCCACAGTGGCAACGATGTGGAGAGCAACAGGGAATTACTTATTTAACACATTGCTTTCCTAGATTTAAGTAAAATATAACTTCGATTAATTCTTCATATTATTGCTGAGACGGGTGAGCACAACTGTACTTTTTATTTTTTGTTCTCTAAAATAACTTAGGTGCCAATTGCTTACTACTAAATTTTGGAGTGGTCGATTCGCACACCAATAAATTAACTTCGTGCGAATCGCCACAGAAAAAACTAATATTATTAAAAAGGGTCGATTCGCACATTTCGGGCAAGTTACATTCGTGTGAATCGTCCAATAACCCGCAAAATCATCATACTAGCGTGCCCGAGGTTTCCGGAATATAACCATCACAACCGTTGAGAGATAGTTCAAACAACGGTATAACGTTAAATAGAATTGAATAATGATTTATTTGCACAGAAAGTAGGTTCAAGATACAGGTGTTATTATATACGATATTGTTCGCGACGAAGCGACATATATACCATTGAAATACTTAAGTTATTATAAGTAAGCAATGTATGTAATAGCATAGGTAAATAAAGAATTTATTTCTTTTCGATTAGGGGTCCCCAAAATGCGGGAGCGCAAGTAGCGCCGGGTGCGACACACTCACGCACCAATGCGTATTATTTACCTTACATACACTAAACTGTTAGGAAACACAATCTAGGTGTTCTAACTTGGATACCCTAAGGCTATGACTGAAAAACGATACATAACAACAGTACATAGCCAGGGATTATAGAGTTTCACCCTGGAACACTAGATACATACACATTTCTCTCAAGTAAGTGGTAAGATAAACTCGTATCGCATAGCCATAAGTTCGAAAAACCAGCAGAATTTCCCTTCATCACTCATTCTTCCTGGCAGAACTCCTCGGAGGAGATAGTCAGGGACCTGGACCAAGGTCCATCGGATGGGCCATTTCAGGGCGCTTCCAACCATATGGGTCATGCCATTATCATTACGTTGGGAAGGGAGGTTCTGTTGATTTATAGCATAAGCTTATAATAAAAAATTGTGTAAATAAAAAACTTGTGCGAATATGAAATCAGGGTCCTCGTGACGGTAAAGTTTGGTAGTACGATAGTGCGCATGCGCGCTGAGCAATTCGGTAGCCAAATTTGTATTAGAAGAATCCACGCAACTTTATGTCACGAAGACCTTGTGAAAACATCGCAAAACGCTAAGAAGAATAAAGTCTTTTATTTCCTGGACATCATATCTTCACCCATGAACATCTGGCAGACCTCAAGCAGCTCACAGAGGCGAGAATTCTTGATGACAACTGAACTATAGGTGCAAGGGTGTCAACGCGCTGGTGCAGGAGCCTTACAACCTCCAGAATCCCTATCTACCGCCAGCGATCACGTCCACCCCGTACAGATATTAAGTCGTGATCCTTCTTTCTCCATTAATAACTAAGGCTTGCAAAAACCGATTTATAAAACAAATAAAACTTAACACAATAACAATACAGGCATAAAACAAACATAGTACTTACATTGTATGCTGCTTGCGGTTGCTAAGGTAGGCTTTTAAGACATTAAGTAAAATTTCCTCTGATTCCTATGGCATTTTATTTATTTAGTAAGGTTTCGTGATAAACACAATCAAATGCCCTCGTCATGTCCGTAAAAATTGCACAAGCTGGTTCTTTTTTATCAATATTTTGCATTATAATATTTGTTAGATCATTATCGGCCATATTTATGTCTTTAATCTTTCGGAAACCCTTTTGTTCTGCACATTAAATGTCATATTTAGATAGAAAATTATTGATCGGGTCATAGAGGATTTTTCCAAAACATTTGGAAAAATTGGTATTAATGCAATTGTTATATAATTTTCGAGATCTTATCGTTTTTTTAGGGTTCCGTACCCAAAAGGTAAAAACGAGGCCCTATTACTAAGACTCCACGATCCGTCTGTCTTACGGTCTGTCACCAGGCTGTATCTCATGAACCGTGATAGCTAGACAGTTGAAATTTTCACAGATGATGTATTTCTGTTGCCGCTATAACAACTAATACTAAAAACAGAATACAATAAATATTTAAGTGGGGCTCGACTACAACAAACGTGATTTTTTTGTTGTTTTTTGCGGCAATGGTACGGTACCCTTCGTGCGCGAGTCCGACTCGCACTTGGCCGGTTTTTCTTACTACTCCGCTTCTTTTATAGGGTTCCGTACCTCGAAAGGAAAAAACGGAACCCCTATAGGATCACTTTGTTGTCCGTCTATCTGTCAATACTCTTTTTCTCAGGAACTCGTGGAGGTATCAAGCTGAAATTTATATCAAATACTCAAGTTAACTGTCTCTTAAAGCTGTGAATCTAAAATCAAACTTCTTAGCCAACGAAATCAAAAGATACAGGCGTTTATGCTGCAAATTTCCGCAAATTTTCGACACTCGCAAGGGAATCAAAACCTACAGGGTACTTCCCGTGAACTCAGAATCTTGAAATTTAGAGATAAAGGAAAAATTGCGAAAACCGTAAATTTTTTGTTACAGCATAATATAAAAATATTTTGAATAATTTTAAACTTACTACCACTTTCCTCATGAACGCGTAGAGGTATTAAATTGAATTTCATATCAAATACTCAGGTCTATAATATCTTTGAGCTGTTACAAAATCAAACTTATATGTCAACGCAATCAAAAGAAACAGCATTTTATGCCACATATTTTCAACGAACGTACGTACGTACTTTTTCATAAATTTTCCTGATAAAAAAGGTGTTTCATAGTATCTTCTAATAAGACAGTTAAATGAATTAATTTGAGCTATTTCATATGGGTATGTTCTAAGTGACACACGTTTCAAATATCACAAGTATTGATTTTATTTATTTGTATTAGTTTCATTAAAACGCATTACATTCGTTACAATATTCGTTATATTTAAGTCTATGTAGATATAATTATAACTTTCATCATCATCATTATTTCAGCCGAAAAAGGTCCAGTGCTGGACATAGGCGTTTCCCAAGTGTGGCCAATTAAAAAAATACTCAATTTCAAATTCTTAATTCAAAAATCCGCCAATAACTGCTTAGCCTACCTCAAGTGTATTCACAATAACAGGTCCTGTTCTGCGGCCTTCACCAGGGCATTGTTCCACCTTGTGTAACGATGAATATGAAGTAATATTATTTTGACACAATTTTCTTATAACTTACCATTTCACAGGTGACGGCGGCTGATGAGCCTAGCTCCAGATGCTTCCTGCCCAGTTCAAACACTGGTACTGCAGCTACGGCCACTTCTACCGCGGCAAAACCTGCTACACCCAGCATTACCACCGTTGGACGTAACACTGTAAAATGTCATATATTATACTACAATTGTCAAATTATTATTTTACCACACCTATTCGAAAAACGACAATTGTCTATAGAGGATAGCGGGAGCCAAATCCAATTTTGCGCCCGTAGGAGTTTGAGCTTTCTCTTTTCTGATTGGTCCGCTTCGTGCTTTTGATAGATTTGCGTAGTTGGGTTGGAGGCGCTCGCGTGAAGGTCTAATGTAAAAAAAAATATCACTAACTAACATTCAATTCTCTATGGTGATAAACTCATTTTTGTGATTGGTTAGTAAGGAGTTAGTATTATACTTACTCTTTGTTGATAAGTATGTGAAGTTAACCAAATAGGTCGAACGCATATCTTGGAATAAGTTACTGGCTGGTTCGAAGTTATGGCGGCAAAGTGCTTTAAAAAAAAATTTTTTTTTCTTTCTCGGAAATTTTCACACTAGGCTTCGCCATAGAGGAGTAGGTAGGTACTCATAGACAAAATATTACTTTGTCCCCTTGTAACTCAAATAACTATTGTGTTACAAGGGGACAAAGTAATATTTTGTTCTTCCAGGGCGTTATTTTGAATTCAGAGCTAAGCGAAGGATTCTAACGTAGAATCCTGAGCTTAGCGAGGAATTCAATATACGCCGCCCGAGAACAAAATATTTTGTCCCCGAGTGATACATACTATTTTTCATCACTACCTAAGAGAAAAAAAAAATGTGTGTGTGTACCAGAGTACACAGGTAAGAAGTGAAACTTCTTTACGACATATCATTTTTCTACTATTTGCAACTTCACGAAAATGGGGTAGATAAGGCTTAAGCCTTAAGAAAAACATTTTTTTCCGTATTAAATTAAAGCTATTTTATTATTATAGACATGCATACAATTAATGAGTAATTTATGTTGAATTTATAAAACGAAATATATAATCACTCACTTTTCTTGTAAATTCACTTAAATTTGAATAAGTCTTTTTACTAAACTTTGATAAAAAAAGCAACATGGCGCGTAACCGAAAAACGTGACGATAGAGTCCGTCCAACGAAAGAAGTCCCGTAGACGCGGCGCTAGTTTCTATGCGACTGTACGCTGTCCTCTAACAAATCTTGTTAGTTCCATGTATTTCCGCGGGACTTTTTTCCTTGGACGGACTCTACGTACAAAATTTCTCCCATACGTCGATAAAGAAGTTTCACTTCAATAAAAAGCTACGAGTACCTACCTACTCGAAACTAGTATTTCCTCTATGGCGAAGCCTAGTGTGAAAAATTGCCGGGGAAAAATAAATTTAAAGAAAGACCTACAGTCTTTTTAAAGCACATTGCCGCCATAACTTAGAACCAGCCAGTAACATATTCAAACATATGCGTTCGACCTATTTGGTTAACTTCACATACTTATCAATAAAGAGTAAGTATAAGACTAACTCCTTACTAACCAATAACAAAAATGAGTTTACAATGCATGTCCTCGAAAAGAGCGTTTTCCAAGCAGCCAAACTGTGCGGAAAGTGTCACTTTTTTCACTAGTGCTTTTTATGTTTTTTGTTTTTTTTTAATTTTTGACTCCAACGTCAGCCCGTCGCATAAAGTTTTTATTATTTGAGAAAAGTTTTAAAAATTAGTAAAGAACAGATTATCATTCATATAAAAGGTAAAATAAAACTAATACTTCATTAAAGGCGTTTTTAATGAAGTATTTTAGATTTTGATAAATAAATTATTAATTTTAAATATTCATTAAATATGTTTGGCAGAACGTATGTTTTACTCGTGCCTTTTTGCGTTACGACGTGACAGCTATTTGCACATGCGCAGTAGATATGCCCGAGGAACTTTTAGTTAATCTGTGGTTATGCTGAGCGCGCTTGAATAAGCCCGCCATTTTATTAATTTTTGCTTGGTTCAGATATATTTTTTTATTTCCTCGCACAATGCATAGTAAAATGTTGTATGATACACGTACGTAAGATGATTTCCGACTCGTGTCGATTTATCCACTTATCGGAAATTACCTACCTTCCGCACTTGTAGTATAAATAACTATTATCACCATAGAGAATTGAATATTAGTTAGTGATATTTTTTTTTACATTAGATCTTCACGCGAGCGCCTCCAACCCAACTACGCAAATCTATCAGAAGCACAAAGCGGACCAATCAGAAAAGAGAAAGCTCAAACTCCTACGGGCGCAAAATTGGATTTGGCTCCCGCTATCCTGTATAGACAATTGTCGTTTTACGAATAGGTGTGATGAAAATTGATATTCCGTCACTCAAGGCCGGAACAGACAGTTTGTCATAAAATATTGTCATTTTAAGCTCGCGTTAGTAACTAAATCTGTGTTAGTAAAGTTTTTCGTGCAAGGGCTTAAGAAATTTAAAAGTGAAGCTTTACCTGGATATTTTCTCGAGATTGCTCCTATCCACGCATATACCATTAGCAAAGGGTAAAATGACATTGTAACGAAGAAGTCATACACCCATAACTTAAGTCCACGTCTTATATCGCCAAATCCCGCTGCAACTACTGACAGCCCTATATTTATCCTGTAAAAAAATTATCATTTTAACAGAATTTAAGTTCAAGTTCAAGTTATTTATTCAGTAACAATTTACATTGCGTTCGAAATAATCAGCATGAAACAGTTGGTATTTGATGTACAATTAATCAATAAGAGAATTCAATTGAAATTAGAATAATGTGTAAAATTAATTAAATTAAAATAATATAAAAACCATGCACACGTAATTAAAAATAACAATGTCAATAAACTACTAGCAATTTAAAACAAGAATATTACACAGAAAACAGCCGAATCCATCAAAACTTACACAAATCAATTCACATTATTATTAAGTACAAATTAAACTTTTGCAAGTTAATAAAAATGACAAAATTTGGCGTCGATGCAACAAAAAGTGCTACGCAACAACAAGCAGTGTTCAACATTTTTTCAACAAAGTTTTCAGTTTTAACATTGGTACTACTACTCGTACTACTCATTACAACTATTATCATAGACTCATTTCAGATTTCATTTCATTCTTTTATCGGATTAGAAGTTGAATGAAATAAATTATCTAAAAGTATAAAATTAAACAATTTATAAATGTTTACTTACTTCCCACTTTCGACGAGGTCAAATATGAGGGTATTACACATCAGTACTAGGAGAATGACGACGAATATGTGGTATATAGCTCTTATGTGGAGTGACGAGTCTATCAGCCGCGTCAGAAGGGACTCTCGTATGGCAAATTCATCATATTCTTTCTTCTCCTTTTCGTGTGTCGTCTCTCCATTCTGCTGTACTTTCTTATGACGGTTGCGAACATGGTTTTCTGTCATTTTTATTTTTGATTCTGGAACATAATGTTGTAGAAAGACACCACGTGATAGAATAGCAACATAAAATACCTTGTCACAGCTAAAAGACAAGCGTTTAAACTCTGACAAAAATCTGGACTTGATGAACACCGGACTGACTACAAGTGCCTAAAAGCTGTAGCTAAATCAGTTACCTATCATTAGTTCGAAAATTTCATCGACCGAATTTCATTTCACCTAAAAAAAATATTTTTTACTTCATTGAAATCACGTCTGCCACTGTACCAGTTGACCTATTATCAATTCGATTTTTTTCGTTACTCCGACGTTTCATTTGGTCGAATAGCTTTTTACCGAAGTTACACTTAGCCGTAATAACGGGTTATAGGGGGAACCGATAACTTTTAGGAAAAATACTAGCATAGACCAAATAGCCAATAATTTAGCCGTACTTGATTTGAAATGCAGTACACATAATTTAGCTCTCTCCGATCACGATACAGGCCAGTCGTTAACTTTTTACCTTCAAGAGACAAATAATAAATCAAAACCTATAAAGTTCTGGTATGATAAAAAGAGGTACCTATAAGGGCAACAAAACTAAATTTGTAAATTGTTTAGCAGCCTTAAGTTACAGTAAGTAATTTATGAAGTAGCAAACTGCTATAAGGCTTTCAATACATTTCACTACCTATTCACGCTCTTCTATAAATTGTGTTTTTCCGAAATCCTCGTTAAAGGGAGCAATAAACCTATAAAAACAAATGGCTTAGTACGGGTTTAAAAATATCATGCATTAAAAAGAGAATGAAACGAACATATATTACGAGTATCAACATGATGCTATAAGTAAAGGTTATCACAAGAAAACATATAACAATTACACTAAGATCTTATAAAAATGCATATCCCAATCACAACAGATAAACAAACTTTTTAAAATAATTAAAAAAAAAATGTAAAGCGACATGGAAAATCATTTTTTTTTAAACAAACTATTAATAAGAACTATATAAATGAATGAAACTACACATGTAACCAATTTAATAATTATTTCATTGATCTGACACAAAAAAAACAACATTAATAATCATGACATAAATAAATTAAATCAAATCAAATAATAGTAGTTTATGCAATGGTCATATAATAGGGGTTATTAAAACACGAGCGTAGGTTTATCAAATGAGGCGTAGCCGAATTTGATAATAATATTACGCGAGTGTTTTAATACCTAATTATATGCTATTGCATACACTACTTTATCTTCACTCATACAGTTGAAATAAAACAAAAGTGGAAAAGGAAAAATATGTGGTATGGTATGGCGGGCAATTTAGATTCTCATTGCGCAGCGCGCGCATCCACAGACAACTGACAATGACATGAGCCCATACGCGCCAGAAAATTAAAAAGTAAAAGTGTGCTATAAAAATTAAAAAGTTATTTTATGATGCAGTTGTTTGAAAATCGAAGGAAAATGTTGAACTATAATGTTTTTTTTTTTTAATTTTACCTATCCACGAATATAAAGTACGTGTTTATACAATATTTTTCGAATTCGTATTTGGAACATTACGTTGTGAGTGTAGACAAAATATTTTTTATTTCACATTGGCCTACATGGGCACTTATAAAACGTCGACAAAAGGTGCACGGTTCGGGTTGGTCGTTTCCTATGGAGAAGAACCGGCAAGAAACTCCACTCTTTTAAAAAAATTGGTTTGTTTTTACAATATTTCCATGTTACAGCATTAGTGCTTAGATATGCGGACACAACGTAGGCCCGACAATAACTCGTAAGAAACTAAAAAAAAATTGTATAAACGAGAGAGTTAACAAATGTTAACAAGCGTCTAGAAATCTAGAAGGCCTACAATGTTCACACATTCACAAAACAATCAGTAAAAGAATCTATACAAAGGAAAAAATAAATAAAAATAGATAACAAGACTAGATTTAAACAATTAAATTTTACAGCCGGGGGATTGGAAAGAGACCCGAAATGATTCTAAACTTTTAATTATTAAAGTTAATTACAATTAATTATCCTAAAACCGACCATTCCAAGTCGAGGTTGGAACATGGAATGGTTACAACTACTAACTACAACTAGCTAACCTACAGATGTCCATTCCAAGCCGATATTAGGACATGGAATGGTTACAATAATTAAATAGACTAACTACAACTAACTAGCCTACGAGGATCCATCCTACTCGATGTAGGAATATGGAATGAATCTTCTCGCAAGAAATGATCTTAAATATTAGCTTGGCATTGATGGATTCCGTGACGTCATGGCAGCATCGGTGTCGAGTTGAATGCATCGTCAACAACTTCCTACATCGATGCAATGTTATTTCTAAGTCAGCGAGTCTGCTAATTCCCAAGTTATGCATTTCTTGCTCAAGGTAACTACCGATTCGACAAGGTCTGTGTATGTATATTATCTGCAATGTCAGCAGATTCCTATGCATACGTAACATGTGGCACAAATGTTGTTATCAGTGCTGTAACTATTCATAGCAAAGGGCTATAAAGATTATTGAAATCATTGTAAAAAGTCTAATTAAAAGAAGGCAAAAAGTAAAAATGAGATTGAGAATAGTTAGAGGCATCCACATATTTGTGCCGTTTATGAGTTACCAGGGAAGCCGCATGCGCAGAAGGAGCTAAATTTTTTATCTTTAACGTAGTCCTTGATTTTATAATATGCTTTTTTAATAAGGACACGTTTGATGTAGTTTTTGAACTTTCCATCGGTCAATTCTATAACTGACTTTGGCAACTTGTTATAAAAGCGTATACTGTTTATAAGAAAAGACTTGCTAGTTTTCGTTAATCTGAATTTGGGTATTACTATTGAAAATAATATAAATACTTTATTTCTGACTCCATTGAATGGTATCTAATGGTATATATTGGTAGGTGTATGTACTGAGGATGCAGTAAGTGCATTAAGCTCTTTTGTAACCGACCACCTGTACAAGGGAAACAAATGCTTGTCTGTGTTCTTAGACCTCAAAAAAGCATTCAATACCGTCTCTGTCCCAATCCTTGTGAGCAAGCTGGAAAAAGCCGGAATAAGAGATAATGCGCTCAGTTTACTCAAAGACTATCTTACCAACAGGAAGCAAAGAGTAAAAATAGGACAGTATATCAGTGATGATGAGGATGTATCATATGGCGCCCCACAGGGTAATGTCTTAGGGCCTACCCTCATTCTCCTATATATTAAGGATCTTTGCAATATGGAAATAAAATATGCAAAAGTATTTTCGTACGTTGATGATACATCTATTATCTTCGCGGGTTCTTCCTGGCATGAGGTTAAACTGAGTGCAGAGGCGGGAATGGCTCGGGTAGCTGAATGGCTAAAAACCAACTTACTTTCACTAAACACTAATAAAACTAATAACATATGCTTCAGTATCACTATCAGAACACAGCCTATTGACGACCTACATTTGAGGATACACATATGTGGCGACTTGACAAGTACAAGTTGTAACTAACCATGTATTGGGAAGGTCACTAAGACTAAATATTTGGGAGTTGTGGTAGATCAAACACGGTCCCGGTATCCTCATATTGAGCAAACTTCTGGGAGAATAAGGAAACTCAGTTGGATCTTTAAAACCCTCAGACATATTGTTCCATGTAAAATGGTGAGCACTAAGAACCGTCTTAGAAATCTCCTCAATGGAATATATGTAGCACTGGCCCAGTCTGTGCTACTATATTGCATCCCAATTAGGGGTGGTGCAGATAAAACAAAGTTTATCTATGTGGAACGGGCACAACATAATTTGAAAATGATGTATTTTTAAAATAAAAGATTCTCCACTGAAAGCTTATACCAAATAAGTGTACAATCAACTTCAACTTGACTACACCACAGCCAAGAAGGGTTCCTCGCAACACAGACCAATCTAAGTTCGTTAGACTTGTAGGGACTGAACTGGGTAGGTTACCCTCTCTTCCGGCTGAAATAACCGTAACCAATATAGACAAACACGTAAACAACATCACTTCCATCCTCTTATCTAGCTATGAACAGTCGTGTCCCCTCACCATACCTAGGCGAGGAATCAGGCAGTCCTGGTGGAGTCCTGAACTGGAGAGACACCGACACAAACTGAGAAGGCTATTCAACAGAGCTAGGAACACACGGTCACCAGAAGACTGGGACCGTTACACAACAAACCGCAAAACCTATAAGAAACTAATTCGCCTCCGAGGAAAAACAAGTTGGAGGCGTTTTTGTACTAACATTGAAAACAACAACCAGGCAATAAGGGTCAACACATGTCTTGCTCAAGAGACAGACCTTTCTATAGGATGCCTGAAAAAACCAGATAACACCACCACACCAACGTGGGCAATCAACACCTTCCTGCCATTCAAGGCAGCGGGGTTGGACGGTATCTTTCCAGCTCTGCTAAGATGGAGCGGTGGTCTGCTGGCTGAATACCTCGTCAAGGTCTTTCGAGCCTGTCTGGCTAACCGCTATATCCCCTTGAAATGGCGCGAAGTAAAAATAATATTTATTCCGAAATCAGCTAGGGGCGACTACACCCAGCCCAAATCTTTCAGACCTATAAGCCTCTCCTCGTTCTTTCTGAAGACACTGGAGAGGCTGGGGGACAGGAAGATAAGAAACCATATTTCGATACAAAAACCCCTGCATCCCAACCAACACGCCTATTGTGCAGGCAAATCAACTGAATCAGCGCTCCACAGCGTAATCTCACGCGTAGGAAATGCTCTCAAAAACAAAAATCCAACCCTAGGCGCCTTCATTGATATCGAAGGTGCTTTCGACAAAACTAACTTCACCAGCATCGGGCAGGCACTTGCCACGCACGGTGTTGCACCGACGCTCGTAGAATGGATTAACAACATGCTAAAAAACCGGGCTATTCAATTCACTGTGAACACTACCACACGAGGAATCGTGAGTAGGGGCTGCCCACAAGGTGGGGTGCTGTCACCACTTCTGTGGAATTTAGTCGTGAATGAGCTTATTGCAGAGCTCAACGCTAGCAGTCTTTACTCGGTAGGATACGCAGATGACATAGCAATTCTAATCTCTGGGAAATTTGAGGGCATCTTATGTGATCTCATGAGAAAGGCCTTCAAAATAATCGAGAGCTGGTGCACAAAGCACGAACTATCGGTTAACCCCTTAAAAACGGAACTAATAATGTTCACTAACAAACGAAGTCTTGGACCGCATAGGCTGCCAAAACTTTTCAACACAGAATTAACACTTAAAGAGGAGGTCAAGTACTTGGGGGTAATCCTTGATAGCAAATTGCTCTGGAACAAGCATCTTGACTACAAACTCAATAAATGCACAATCGCACTCTATCAGTGTAAAAAAATGCTAGGAAAAACATGGGGGCTGTCTCCAAGAATTACTCTGTGGCTATACACAGCGGTGATCAGGCCAATGTTGGCTTGTGGCGCTCTGGTTTGGTGGACGAGGACCGAACTTTCGACCACCATTGCCCGACTCCAACGGTTCCAGCGACAGGCCTGTTCAGCTATCACCGGCTGTATGAAAACCACCCCAACAGCAGCCATGGAGATAGCCCTACAAATAACTCCCCTGGACCTGTACATACAGCAAGAGGCAGCGCTAGCTGCCATCAGGCTCATGCATCTAGGCATATGGGGCAAAAACCTCACGAGTCCACACGCTAAAATCCTGGACCGGGCGATTGAGTATCAACCTCTCATCGCTGCTCCATTTGATAGGATACAAAAACAACCAATTATAACATACAAACAACAGAGGAAGAAAGGGATCAGTCAGGAGCCAATGAAGTGCGAATCTACACAGATGGCTCAAAAACTAATAACGGTTCAGGTGCTGGCGTAAACTCCCTTGACCTCAACATTAACTTTCACATACCACTAGGCACACACAGTTCGATATTTCAATGTAAATGTGTCGCCTTAACACAAGCCGCAGAAACCGTAAAGCGTTTAGGTATCCAGAACTACGTAATCAGATTCCTATCTGATAGTCTGGCTGTGCTCAAAGCTTTAGAAAACAAACTGACTAACAACAAACTAATCTTTGAGTGCCACCTCGCCCTGGAGAGTATATCGAAATCCAATCGAATTACGCTCCAGTGGATCAGGGGGCATAGTGGATCCTTAGGCAATGATGCCGCAGATGAACTTGCGAAAAGGGGCTCCGAGATGTTAGTGCTAGGCCCGTACCCACTTATCCCCTTGCCTTTCTCGCAATTTCGTGCATGGATTCGTCAAAGATCAACAGAACTACACAATAACAGATAGTCACGGGCAACAGACTGCAGACAGTCAAAAATGGCTTTGCCAAAATTACACCCGCGTCTCACTAAAAAACTCCTCAGCCTGAGTAGAAATAACCGCAAAATAATTTTAGGGACAATAACGGGCCACACCCTTCTTAACAAACATTTATTCAACATATGCGCCACGGACAGCCCACTTTGCAGGGGCTGTTTTAACGCCGAAGAATCAGCCGCCCACGTAATCCTGGAATGCGAGGCCGTGGCTTCTCAACGCGAAGAAATCCTCGGAACAATGAGGTCGCTCCGTGAAGCCTGTGAAGCTCCCAGGAAGCTTCTGTGCTTCTGGGCGGAGTTGGGCTGGCTATGTTAGCCAGCACCCCCACGCACAACGAACCAAATGGGAGTCTAAGTGCGGAAAAGGGAGTCCCTACTACTACTACTACTACTACCAAATAAGAGATTTACTCTCTGTTAGAAAACTGTATATACCCCAAACCACTCTTAAAAAACATAAAGCTTTACCGTATGATAATAGCCAAAAATCAAAAAGGAGAAATAATTTAGTTTCCCAAATTCCTCAAAATAAAACTAGATTTGCAGGCAGTCAATTTAATAAACGTTCGGCACAACTACACAACAGAATTAATAAACATGTATATGTTTATAATAAAAATTGCCGCGACTGTAAAAAAAGTATAATAAGCTGGATAAAACCACTTACCTTACGAGGAAACCGAGGCACTTCTGGAACACGATGAGTAGCCGAAACTCATCACATATAATATACCTTAATCTAATCACAGATAATAGAATACTAGCATATCAAATACACGACATCCAACACACCACACTACATTACACCACACACACACTACGCTACACTACACACTACACTACAGCACACACACCACATCACACAACATAACACTCCACGTACAAAAAGAAGAAATTGTGTTATTTATTGTTATATATTATTACAGATAGAAATAGGGGCTCCGCCGACATTTTTTTTTTTCAATTTTCTGTATAAACTATTGTATTCGCCCACTATTTCTCTCTCACTTAGTATTTTGGTATGGCATGTTCACTGTTTTAGTGTTTAGATTTTTAGGATGTTCGGAAACATAATACTTCGAACAAATGTTATTTTGGCTAAGTGTAACTTCAGTAAAAAGGTTTTTGACCAAATGAAACGTCGGCGTAACGAAAAAAATCGAATTGATAATATTTAATTTATTTTATTATTTAAATATTTAATTCATTTATTTTAAGCAATGTAGTACTTACTACTTAAAACGTTATGCAAATTAGATAAGATAGACAGGCGACAAGACAATATTCGCTACAAAAAAAAAGAGACCAAGGATGCCATACGCGGGGTCGTCTGGCACGCATGTGCTGGTTTGGTCCCTGGGGTGGTCACGGCGCACAGTGTGTTCTGGTGCTCCGGTGATGGGGGTTAGACGTGGTCGCCACCGTCTGATGGCGGACGCGGTGGGGCCGCAGGGGAGGAGGATTGTCGGTATAGCGTTGGCCAAAACATGGTAGGTGGCGGGGCCATTGACCTCGACCCGTCACAAGGGGACCAAGCGTGCCACATGGGGTCGCCTGGCACGCATGTGCTGGTTTGGTCCCTGGGGTGGTCACGGCGCACAGTGCGTTCTGGTGCGCCGGTAATGGAGGGACTCCCCAGAGGAGGACTAACGCGTGCTCGTGTTCCCGCCATAAGTGGCATAAGAGGACACCGTGGAGTTTTAGTGGGTTAGAGTCCCATATACTATCTCCACGTAGTAGCGCAGTATGCATGAGCATTTACCCACGATAAAAAAAAAATGGAATGTCCTCAGTAGGTACGTAGGCGGCGCGGCGTAAGTGAGTATATTATTCTATGTATATTTAAAATAGTATGGAAACAGTTTTGAAGCTAATTGCAAGATTTATAATTTTTGTGTGACCTATTTTTACGTTAAAACTTACCGTTCACGAGAAAAAGGCAAACATAATTTTTTGCGAACTTGGGCTTTCAATTTTTTTGCATATTAAGTGCTATCGATGAGGTCTGTTCACATTTCATTTCTAATGATGTTCCCAACATTTGTACCAATTTTCACCTCTATGTAAATAAGTGTTACCTTGAATGTCGATTTTGACTGGACTATTTATTTATAATGGATTTTTTTGGATTTTTATTTATAATGGAACTTGTTTTTTATTTATATGTGAACTTTAAATGTCAACTTGGCTAAAGTGATGGTTACTAAATGCAGTGGTGAACGTTCGTTTTCGGCATTGAAGCGTATAATTTTTTTCATTAGGAACACTGTGAGTCAAGAACGTTCGAATTATGTCTTTGATGGATATAGAATACTAGCGGACGCCTCGCGGTTTCAACCGCGTCGTTCCCGTTCCCGTGGGAATAAAGGGTTAAAAAGTTGCCTATGTCACCCGGGGATAGTGTAGCTTCCCAAAGATGAAATTATTTTGTAAATCGGTCCAACCGTTTCGGAGTCTATAAGGAACATACATACATACTTTCTCTTTTCTATACTAATATTATAAAGAGGAAAGATTTTTTGTTTTTTTGTTTGTACCGAATAGGCTCCAAAACTGCTGGACCGATTTAAAAAAATCATTCATCAATAGAAAGCTACATTGTTCCTGAGTGACATAGGCTATTTTTAATCCCGTAAACGGGTCCTGTGGGGTGGTCCACGGGAGCGAAGCCTCGGGGAACAGCTAGTCTATACAAGTAAATAAAATTGAAGTGTCTGTATGTAATATCAAAATAACAACGTCTTATTGGATGCACGTGAAAGTATATACGGTACTAACAACAAATAAGCAATTTTTAAGATTTTTGTCTGTCTGTCTGTTTGTTCCGGGTAATCTCCGAAACGGCTGGACCGATTTTGACGGGACTTTTAATGGTAGATAGCTGATGTAATAAGTTTATTTTTATTTATTTTTTTATTTATTATGGGTTTGCTCTTGACTCTAGCCTAGGTCAGAGGTGACGGAGACAAAGTCGACGATGGAGTGAGCTTACCCAGAAGAAGCCTGTCACTCTAACTTTGAAAAGATTTGGGTTGTATGCGTTTGGAAACACAGACGCAGGTAGTGAGTTCCACTCTTTTGCTGTGCGCATTATTAAGGATGTTTGGAAGCGCTTGGTGCGAATTGGCGGAATGGCAACAAACGAGTAACATAGGCTACGTTTGATCACGAGAAATTTCATAGTTCCGGCGGGAAACTAAAAAAATAAAATATATTTTTACGCGTTTGACGCGGACGAAGTCGCGGGCAACAGCTAGTATATATATATATATATATAGATGATTTGCTTAGAGAAATTAATAGGAATAGTATTGTTTTTCTAAATTTTTCCACATGAAATCTCGATAAGAAACTTTGTAAAAATTAAAAAAAACAGATATAAGTATACAAAATATATATGGTGTTAGAATACATTTGTGAGGGAATACGCAAAAATGTCAAGATAAAACATAATGCAATAAAACCAATACAACATAATAGATAATTTTAATCAAATCAACATAATGCGTAATCATGTAAATAAATAATTAGCTCATTACCCGCGGCTTCGCTCTCGGAGCCCACTCCACAGAACCTGTTATTTTTTACGGGATAAAAAGTAGCCTATGTCTCTCAGGAATAATGTAGCTCTATACTAGTGAAAGATTTTTCAAAATCTGTTTAGCAGTTTTAAAGTTTATCCATTACAAACTTACAAACAAATCTTTCCTCTTTATAATATTATTATAGAAGTGTAGATTATTATATATATATATATAGAGTAGACAAATCAAGAGCAACAAGCATAGTTAAATCAAAACATACCTGTCCGTTCAGATGCCGAAGCTTTGATTTCTAAGGACACATCAAACGATCGAGCATCTTGAGCCCCCTTTTATAAAGCGGCATGCTTATGAGTGGTGGTGGGGAGCGAGTAGTCATAGGCCAAAAATAGGCCATAAATGAGGCATTAAATAAATACAAATTAGATATTTTTCACACACGGCCCAGAATGGCCGATTACATTTTTTTTACATTTTTTTAATGGTTTATTATAGCATAACAAAGAACTATTTCTTAGGTAATTATGACCAGGTTCAGCCACATGGAACTGTTAGTAATATGTGTAAGCAATTACAAAATAAATCTAAATATTTCAACGTCAATTGATGTAAATACAGACATTTAAACAAGTTACAATTTATAGTCATTAAACGTCCATCAATTGACTTGACATTCGCGCGCCAGCACGCACTTTTTGGTCACGGTTTTTTAGCGGATAAAACTGATATATACAGGACACGTCAATGAGACAAGGCAACTCAATGCAGACTGTTTATTGACTTACAGATACCCACATACATAACACTTTTCCCTCCCAAATTTCACACAAAAATCTTATTCGAATACATAATAATTATTCCTGACACATAAGTATAAAAGCCTGTTGTGAATATATAAAAAGTTACATAAAATTAAAACCAAACACAACGCTAGTATTATTATGTTTAGAGTAAAGCAATAACAAATCAATAACATGACAAGGTTACAATGTTTACATATTTTTAAGAATTTCTTGACAACGAATAGCCGCTTTCCTGCGCACGCGACCAGTATTATCAGCAGCAGGTGGCATGGACGGCGGGGTTGACCGTGGTGAATGTGCCGCGATCCCTACTCCCTCTCCCACACTATCAAAGAATTCATCTTTGTCATCCGTATCGCCCTTAGAAACTGATAGATCTGCAGCGTGTTTTTTGCTGTTATTTTTATCTAAAGATGTTACGTCAATTGCCCTACTCAACGAATGTCGCGATTTACGAGTTTGTAGTTGATCAATATGCCTCTTATGAGTGTGACCAGCACTCGTTTTCACCGTATAGGAAACTGGCCCCGTACGCTCGGTCACAACACCCTCAGTCCACTTACGATTTGATTTCGTGTAATCTCGTAACATGACTGGTTCTTGCTGGGCCAGCGTCCGCAACGGACGTTTGTGGCTATCTTCGCGTCGCAATTGGTCACTGCGCACACGCTCCGCTGTATCAGACCGCAGCAGATCAAGACGGCCGCGTAGTCGCCTGCCAAGAAGGGCTACCGCCGGTTCAATCCCGGTAGTACTTTGTTCCGTGTTCCTATACATAAATAGAAATCGATTTAATGCAGTATTAAAATCTTCTCGTTCTAATTGTGCCTTTTTGAGAATTCGTTTAATAGACCGCACGGAATTTTCCGCGGCCCCGTTGCTAGAGGGGTGATACGGTGGTATTAAAGTATGTTTAATGCCATTGCGTTCCAAATATTGAGCAAACTCATAGGATGAGAAAGGTGGGCCATTGTCGCTTACTAAGCGTTTAGGCAATCCGAATCGCGCAAACAACCGTCTTAAACAGTCTATGACTATAGTGGCGGACGTCGTGCTCACTGGTTCCACTTCTATCCACTTAGAGTGAGCATCAACCAGCACAAAGAAATATTTATTATTAAAAGGGCCGAGAAAATCTAGGTGCAGTCGTGACCACGGCTCTGCCGGCCATGGCCACGAATGTAGTGGCGCGGCGGGGGGCGCGGGCCGCAGTTCCCTGCAAGCAACACATTCGTGCGCTACGCGTTCGATGTCTGCATCAATATTCTCCCACCATACGTAATTACGCGCGATTTGCTTCATTTTGACAATTCCTGGGTGCCCATCGTGAATCTCAGTCAAAACTAGCTCTCGTATCGATTTAGGTATGACAATACGATAACCCCATATTATACAGCCTTGATCAATATGCAAGTTATCTCTTCTATTGTAATAAGCATTTTCTATTTTATCAGCCCATTTCCCAGTGGGCCACCCGTACATTATAAAACCGTATATTTTACTTAATAATGCGTCCTTCCGAGTCTCAGTTTTGATATCTTTAAAACTGATTGGAAGATGTTCCTGCGCGTAGTTTAAATAGCTACATTCTTCACCTTTACCTCTAACTTGACGCTTTTTCAAGTCTAGAGGAAGGCGAGAAAGAGCGTCAGCAAAACAGTTTCTAGACGATGTTACGAATTCAATATTGAAGTCGTAAGCGGCCAACTTAACAGCATAACGTTGTAAGCGGCTGGCAGCGGTCACTGGTATTCCTTTATTTTTACCAAAAATGTAACTTAAGGGACGGTGATCACTGCGAAGTGTGAAATGTCTACCATAAACATACTGATGGTGCTTAGTTACACCGAATATAATAGCCAGCGCTTCCTTATCTAACTGCGAGTAATTAACTTCGGCCGAGTTGAGCGTCCTTGAAGCACAACACACCGGGCGCTCGCATCCGTCAGCGTGGCGCTGCGTCAATACCGCGCCCACGCCATATGCGCTGCTATCAACTGATAGAATTAACGGGAGACTTGCATCATAGTGTGCTAAAACAGGAGCGCGGCTTAATACCTTTTTTATCCTTATAAAAGCCCTATTACACTCGTCCGTCCATTGCCAATCTACATTTTTCTTTAACAAACAATAAAGGGGCTTTAAAATATCGCTCATATTGACACAAAACTTAGAGTAAAAATTTACAAGTCCCATGAAACTCTTGAGCTGTGTAATATTTATAGGTTCAGGCGCTGCTACAATGGCGTCAATTTTTTTACTATCCGTATGTTTATCAATTTTATAGCCCAAATAGGTAACACTGCTTTTAAAGAAGTCGCACTTTGCAAAATTTATTCTCAAACCATTTTGATTGAGCCTTTGTAGCACCGCTTTTAAATTAGTTAAATGTGTAGTTCTATCTTTACCTGTAACGCAAATGTCATCCGCAAAAACCGCTGTTGACGGCAATCCACTTAACGTTTCTTCCATAATTTTTTGGAAATTTTCGGGTATGCATTTAATACCGAACGGTACTCTTCTATATATAAAAGTGCCAACGTGAGTTGTGATTGCCGTCATTGGTTGGGAATCCTCATGTAAAATACATTGTTGGAAAGCGTTTGATAAGTCTAATTTGCTATACTCCTCTCCCCCACCTAATACTGCGAACAAGTCCTCAATGCGGGGCAGCGGGTAGTGGTAATCTTTCAAAAGTGGATTAATTGTGATTTTGTAATCACCGCACAATCTAATATTGCCGTTAGCTTTAACCACCGGCACTATAGGAGTGCCGTAGTCTGATCGCTCCACCTTATAGATGACCCCTTCCCGCTGCAGCCGCTCGAGCTCTTGCTCGACTGGCTGGCGTAAGGCCAGTGGCAACGGCCGTGCTTTTACATAAACTGGTGTATCATCTTTTAAATACAGGTGAAATTTAGTTTTAAATGTGCCTAAACCTTCAGCAAATACCTCTGGAAACATTTCTCGTAATGATGCCGCCAAAGAGTTGTCATCTGTTAAATTGTAACATTCCACAATTGCCAACTTTAAATACTTGATCCAAATGCGGCCCATTAAAGGCGGGCCGCCGTTATCAATGACATATAACTTTAGTTTTGCATGATGTTTACCACATACGACGTTTACTACAATATAACCGATGGTCTCGATGACGTCACCAGTATAAGATTTCAAAGTTAACAGTTTATTTTCGATCGGAATGTTTGTAAAATTATTGTCATAGTAACATTTTGAAATAACAGATATTTTGCTTCCAGTATCTATTTCGAATCTACATTTAACATTTTCAACGATCAAATTTGCGTAGTACGGTCCGTCGCCCTCACTATTAACTACCAAGTTATAGAAATTACAAATGTCATCTGCCGAATCTGAATCATTTAAAAAAAATTGACCTTTAGATCCTTTTGTATTCCTAGTTTTTACACACACTGCTTTTAAATGTCCCTTTTCACCACACACATCACAACTATATTGCTTAAACCGACATTTGCCCTCGGAATGGCCCGATTTACCACATCGCGAACATGTGCGCTGCGCCTGCGCACGACCCGAGCCTGCGCCGCCGCCCGCGCCACCGGCGCCGGCCCTGCCGCCACGCGAGGCACCCGCGCTCGCGCTGATCCGATGCAAACCGTCGTCATCCTGCTGCGCTGGGACCGGTAGGCCTCCACCGCCCGACCGCGTGGCTGCCGCGCCAGCCGAAGCACACGCCATAGCTGCGTGCCGCTCCGCCGCCTCCAGCGCCAGCGCCAATTCCACGGCGCGCTTGTAAGCAATACCACGTTCTGCGAAGATCCTTGACCTCATGTCTTCGTCGTTCAGCCCCGATACAAATTGGTCTCGCAGGCACACTTCCAAACAAGCGCCGAAGTTGCACGTTTTAGCTAAATGTTTAAGTGCTTGTAGGTACTCGCGAATATTTTCACCTTTCCTTTGTACTCTTTGCCGAAATATGTGCCTCTCTGCGATTTCCGACCTGTCTGGTTCCAGGTGCTCCTTTACTAGCGTAACAACTTGATCAAAAGTTTTTGATTCAGGGGTGTCGGGAGCACACAAATCACACATCAATTCGTAACACTCCGCGCCTACCACCGTCACTAAAGTTGCTAACTTTAACTTCTCGTCAATATTATTTAATGTAATAAATTGATTGATCCGTCGAACATACGCATCCCAATTGTTATTTGCTAAATCAAATGGTTCTATACGTCCTATTGGCATTTTTAACAAAAATGTTCACACGCGTAGGTATATCGGTAACACCGCTCGTCGCCAGTGATATATACAGGACACGTCAATGAGACAAGGCAACTCAATGCAGACTGTTTATTGACTTACAGATACCCACATACATAACAAAAACGAATGGCATATATTTTGTAAAATGGGGTTTTTCGTTGGCTCTTGAGTAGAAAGTTGTAAACCAAGTGTTCACGTACGTGTATCTGATTAAATTAAAGTATTTGAAGACTACTTTATAGAGTTTTTCTTACGTATGGTAGCACCTGTGCACAGTGTTTTATAGACCCAAAAAAAGTGACATCGGCTTTTTATTGACTATTTCTACTTAATAGTTTATTACAAATGCACGAGTAGAACTCCCATGTGTCAATTTTGTGTCGTTATTTTTTTAAAAAATCGTAAAGTTTTCGTAACCTTGAAGCCCAAAAGACCAAAAAAAATTCGTAAAAAATAAACTGTACATAATTGAGCTTTATTAATATTTCAGGTTTATTAAGCAATTCAAGGAGAAAATTATCCCGTATTTATGTAATCAAAAACGATAATAGAACACACGAAAAAAAATGTTTTACCGAAATCACTATTTATTTTTTTATTCATATTCTAGCTCGAAGTAGAACCTCTGTCTGGTACAAATAGATTGCTTTTACTAAGGTTTATCACCCATAAAAATATTACTTTCAACTTGGGCCTAGGTTTCGTGAAATTGATTTTTATGTACCGAGGTCAAAATTCCAAATTTAGGGGTGTCACAAAGGTCAATTAATATTGGCGTTTTATAATCAACTAAAGTTAATTATAATTTAGTTTAAAAGTATTTATGACTTATCGATCAAAGTGCACGTTGCAGATATAGTCTATTGAATCGTAAACAACAACACCCATGATAACACAGATAGGTTAAGTAGAAGGTAACCGCGGGACTCCTGTGTATATAGACAGACAGGGATCGATTTTACTAGAGTGATTTTTTTTTTCATTATACGAGTCGGTTACATGTCTTCCACAAGCCTACAGCCTAGGTACATTAAAGTTGGTTCGATCCTACATCGCTGAAGCAACTTTTGTACTAGTCAAAATCAAAAACTCAAAACATTTTTATTACAACTTGGATTAGTTGAAATAAAAATATTTATACATTATTATTTTGACTCGTATAAAAGTTACTTTTGAATTGTCAGCAAAAATGAAGCTAGAGTCACGGGACTATAGGGACAGTTGTCAAAAGAGAAATCTCTGCCATCATTTGATTAAATAAAATAATTGCGTGTATTAAATGGAATAAAACTAAAAATAAAATAAGCCTTTATTAATACTATATAACTATAATTAGTTTTATTGAGATTTATATCGTGTTCCCATCGGAAAAAATGGGAATTAGAATTACTTGATTATTATTTAATTAAATTTACTTCGTTGGTTATATATTTTGTGTACAATTTCACGAAAAGTGAAAAAGTGTGAAAAGTGTTTTAAAATCAATTGTTAGAATTATATCATTATAGAAGATAAAAGACCTGCTGATTTTATGTGATAAAAACTAATCGTCACAAATGGTCAAAATAGAGACAACCCTAACACATATTTTTAAAATCATTTTCTCAAAACCTAGGCCCAAGTTGCAAGTAATATTTTTATGGATGATAAACCTTAGTATAAGGAATCTGTTTGTACCAGACAGGGGTTCTACTTCGAGCTAGAATATGAATAAAAAAATAAATACTGATTTCGGTAAAACATTTTTTTTTGCGAGTTCTATTATCGTTTTTGATTATTTAAACACGGCATAATTTTCTCCTTGACTTGCTTAATAAAACTGCAATACGAACAAAATTCAATTGTGTACAGTTTTTTTATACGATTTTTTTTTGTTCTTTTGACCTTAAAGGTCACAAAAACTTTGCGAATTTAAAAAAAAAACAGGTATTCAAAATTGGCACATGGGAGTTCTACTCGTGCATTTGTAATGAACTATTCAGTAGAAATAGCCAATAAAAAGCCGATGTCACTTTTTTTGGGTCTATAAAAAAAACACTGTGCTGTGGTTACTAATGTCCCATGGCGAAGCTATAGTCACATAGGAGTGTTTCGAAATTTGTTGGGGGTCCTTTCTACCGGAATGCAGAAAAGACCAAAAACTCAGATAAATCAGTTCATCATTCTATACTTTCTGTCAGAGATTTTAAATAGTTATTTATGCTACAAGTGCGGAAGGTAGGTGATTTCCGATGGGTGGCATTTTAACACGAGATTTCTTTTTTTGACACGAATCGGAAATCATCTTACGTACGTGTATCATATAACATTTTACTATGCATTGTGCGAGGACATAATTTTTTTTATCTGAACCAAGCAAAAATTAATAAAATGGCGGGCTTATATGCGCTCAGCATATCCACAGATTAACTAAAAGTTCCTCGGGCTCGTCACGTCGTAACGCAAAAAGGCAAGAGTAAAATATACGTTCTGCCTGCGTGCTGCGTACGTATAATTTATTTATTTATTTATTTATTAAAACTTTATGCATAAGTACAAAGGCGGACTTAATGCCTTAGGCATTTTCTACCAGTCGACCTTAGGGTGGTGCAGAGATAAAACAAGGCAGGTGTAACTTAATGATATGATGAATAGAGACTTAATGATATGATGAATAGAGAGAGATTTATTGATCCAAATCTAAATCTAGAGTAATTAAAAACGCCTTTAATGAAGTACTTATTAGTTTTATTTTACCTTTTATATGAATGATAATCTGTATAACGGCGCGTGACGTTATTAAACAATGAAAATCAGATAATTTGGAGAACTGTAGTTTATGTTGTTATTCTTTAAACATTGGTCATTATTCTGTTATTTTAAAGATTAACTTTAATTAAGAGCGGGTAACACCGAATGGAGTTGCGTCTGTCATGATGGGCGAACGTTATGTCAATTTATGGAGAAAAATGGTTGTCAGGCGTTGCACATTTTGAACACTCGCAAACCCATTGGCTCTAAATAGAAAATTATTAGTGCAGTCCTTAATTGTTTAAGTAATTGAAGTGTCTGTATAATTAAAACAGTGAGCAGTCAACGCTACAGTGTATTCTTTTAAACGTTTTCCTGAAGTTTAACGCCCACTATGAATTCCCGTGCTGACGAGGTCACGAATCAGCAGCCAGATGCAACAGCCCGGTATCCCGACGCCTCGTTATGTATATAAATTATTTTTAAAAAAAATCTCAAATAATATAAACTCTATGCGTCGGGCTGACGTTGGAGTTAAAAATTAAAAAAATACAGAAAAGTAAAAAGCACTAGTGAAAAAAAGTGACACTTTCCGCACAGTTTGGCTGCTTGGAAAACGCTCTTTTCGAGGACATGCATTGTAAAATATGTTAAGCCAACTAAAACGTATGTATAATTATTCTTAACTTAGCTTCATTTTTTATTACAGAGTCCAGTTGTAGTAGTCATAAAGTTTCCTATTACATTCACTACTGAGTATTAGTTATATGAATTGAGCCCCGTTCCAAATAAGAATAGCGTAATTATAGTACCACCTGCATCTTATAATAGCATCCAATCCTCAGGTATTTGTGTATATAGAGGCTGAATGCCCGAAGGTTAATTCCGTGCACCTGCGAGCAGAGGATCGTTCACCAAATTATGTCAAAAATAGACTGTATCCAAAAACTCATACAATCTCAGGAGATTGATGTAAGCTGGACATCATTGATTTCCCCAATAGTACAAAAGTCAAACTATCCTGTGGCATAGAACGATATCAGATGTTACAAGGAAGCTTTTTGGTCACCGTTCCTGAAGGTTGCAAGATAAAAACCCCGGAGATCAGTATAATCAATCTGGATAACAAATTTTAATTTTAAACAAACAAAATTAGAACTCATGGCTCTACCGCACTAAGAGATATTAGCGAACCAAATTACCATGCAAGACAAAATACAAGTTGAATCATTAGACACGATTGGAATATACCATACCGCAATTATTCCATTTTATACACTTACACTATTCAGTGCGCCCACTGAGCATCTTTTATATCATTCGTCGCCGACGTCTAGCCGCGAAAGTAAATATTTTAACTCAAACAGCTAAATACAGAGTTGACAGAAGATGAAAAAAGAGCCCCTACTTTTGGCGTCAAGGTCACCAAATAGTTGCTGCTCATTTGGCAGGGGAGGTGTTACGAGTCCAACTTGTAAGCTCAGCACATACCGACAAAGCGACCGATCGCAATCGCATTACGACAGCGCGCTTCCCACGTCACTGACCATTGTCATCGTCTTTCTTTCCCTAATTTCGGTGGGAACGGACACTTGATATAAAAAACCTAATTAATAAGAATCTATTTTGTTAGTTTTATGTGAAATTCAAATATATATCATAACCTGTTTCCCGACAAACGCCCCCATACATATCTCATGTGGGTGCGTGATATTTTTGTAAAACAATAAAACCAGCGAAGTGCGTGTCGGGCCACGCGCAGTAATAGGTTTCCGAAGTTGCATAATAATGCGGACTAAGAAGAGGGTTTTGTTGTTGTTACATGAACATTCAAACGGTTTCAGCGGCACACAACGTTTAATATCGGGCCCACATAGGATGATGTTTTTTTTTATTTATATTCTCGCGTTTGACTACAATCTCGCCTGATGGTAAGCGATGATGTGATCTACGGTGAAGCACGCTTGCCTAGAAGTAACCTATTCACTCTTGACATAAACTTAAGAAGGACTAACTGTTAACTGAAGAAGGAGTTATAAAATCCAACTTCGCAACTGAAGTTAGAAAAAATAGTATCTATTTGAGTACCACCGCGGGTGCAAATTGCGAAAGGAGCCGATACGAGCGCGCGTTAGAGCCACGGGGAATGGTATGGTTCGTTCCTGGATCCTTGCGCGCACGGTCCTTGTTTATTTCTCTTTCGGAATTTGAAAAATTTCGTATGTATTCACCTCTAATCTGCGATATTCACTATTTCGTTCTGGAAAGTTTTATGCTACTCAATTAGTGATGTAGTCGGGTTGAATATTGACTTTATAGTTTTTTTTTTTTTTTTTTTTTGTTTCCTTCTTATCTGCCATCAGTCTTCATTGACTATAATCAGATGTGTTCCTGGGTCAATATCTTGTAGAGTGCTTCCTCCAGCGAGGATAGCTACTCTTCTGTACAGAATAGCTACCATCTATTGTGTAGCTTCATGATATTATGCCTTTTTAGACGGTTGGAGTAATTTTGGTACATCAGTTGGTTATTTGGGTGCTGCTAGTTCATTTGGGTGACGAGACAGTCGCTGTTTGTATTTCTCCGCAGTCGATCGAATTTCTTCTTTAACTGTGTTCATTTGTAATTGTTGGTGTATTTCGTTATTTGTGATGAACCAATGAGCGTTGCTTATCGTTCGAAGTATGATATTCTGCAGACGCTGAAGCATCGAGATGTTTGAGTCACTAGCACTACCCCACAATTGTATGCCGTACATCCAGACAGGTTTGAGGACAGTCTTGTACACAAGTAGTTTATTGTCTGTGGATAATTTACTGTTTCGACCAAGCAGCCAGTGTAGGAGTCTATATCGAATGTTGAGTTCCTCTCGTTTAGAGTTTTTGAAGAGGAGGCCATTGTGCCAAACCTTGTCAAAAGCCTGTTGAATGTCCAGGAATACGGATGAGCAATATTCTTTCTTTTCTAGGGCCTTTCTTACCGTCTCACAAACTCTGTGGATTTGCTCGACTGTAGAGTGTTGCTGGCGGAAACCAAACTGGTGATCGGGTATTATCTTATTTTCTGTAAGTATTGGTAAGATCGTACAGATAGAAACAAAAAGCTCTCTGATCCTACTCTCAAGCTTATGAAGGAGAGGCGTGAGATGATCCTGCAGTCTTCAGATGAGGCGTGCAAATATCGGCAGCTCAATAGACAGATCTCTAAATCCTTGAAAAGAGACCTCCGCCGCTTTAACACCGAGCGTATTAAAGACGCGATTGAGCGAAATAAAGGCTCCAAGGTATTTGCAAGGGATCTGGCTATTGGGCAGAGCCAGCTCACGAGACTGAAGACCGACGATGGCAGGATCGTATCCGCCAAACCGGAGCTTCTGAGGGAGATCGAGACATTCTATGGGCAGCTGTACACATCAATCAGCAAGCCCGTTGCGAGTCTAGCAAACGACCCAAGAGCTAGACTGACCCGACACTATACCGAAGATATCCCGGACGTCAGCCTGTACGAGATTAGGATGGCTCTGAAACAGCTTAAAAACAACAAGGCGCCGGGTGATGACGGAATCACGGCTGAACTCCTGAAGGCGGGTGGAAAACCGGTCCTTAAGGCCCTTCAGAAGCTGTTTGATGCCGTCATACTCGAGGGCAAAACGCCACAGGCATGGTGCAGGGGTGCGGTGGTACTCTTCTTCAAGAAGGGCGACAATGCCCGACTGAAGAACTATAGGCCCATCTCACTTCTTAGTCATGTCTACAAGTTGTTTTCAAGAGTCATCACGAATCGTCTCGCGCGCAGGTTTGACGATTTCCAGCCTCCCGAACAAGCCGGATTCCGAAAAGGCTTTAGCACCGTAGACCACATACATACGCTGCGGCAGGTCATACAGAAGACCGAAGAGTATAACCTGCCTCTCTGTTTAGCGTTTGTGGACTACGAGAAAGCCTTCGATTCGATCGAGACTTGGGCAGTACTGCAATCTCTCCAACGGTGCCAGATCGACTACCGGTACATTGAGGTGTTGAAGTGTTTGTACAAAAACGCCACCATGTCAGTCCGTCTTCAGGATCAGACCTCGAAACCAATCCTTCTCCAGCGCGGCGTGAGACAGGGAGACGTCATTTCTCCGAAACTGTTCACTGCTGCGCTGGAGGATGTCTTCAAGGTTCTGGATTGGAAGTCGCTTGGCATCAACGTTAATGGCGAGTACATCACTCACCTTCGGTTTGCCGACGACATAGTGGTCATGGCTGAGACCATGGAGAGCCTCAGTACAATGCTCGATGACCTCAATAGAGCTTCCGAAAGAGTGGGTCTTAAAATGAACATGGACAAAACCAAGGTCATGATGAATGCCCATGTAACACCCACTCCTATCAAGATCGGAGACTGTTTACTTGAAGTTGTAGATGATTATGTCTACCTGGGACAAACGATCCAGTTGGGTAGATCCAACTTCGAGAAAGAGGTCAACCGTCGAATCCGACTCGGCTGGGCAGCGTTCAGGAAGTTGCGTGGTATCTTCTCGTCCAATTTACCGCAATGTCTCAAGACAAAAGTCTATGATCAGTGTGTGTTGCCAGTGATCACCTATGGGACCGAGACGTGGTCGCTCACAATGGGCCTTATCAGAAAGCTTAAAGTCACCCAAAGGGCAATGGAGAGGGCTATGCTCGGAATTTCCTTGCGTGATCACGTCAGAAATGATGATATCCGCAGGAGAACCAAAGTTACCGACATAGCCCGAAGAATTGCCAAACTTAAGTGGCAGTGGGCAGGACACATTGCTCGCAGAACGGATGGCCGTTGGGGCCGAAAAGTTCTGGAATGGCGACCGCGAACCGGAAGACGATATGTTGGAAGGCCTCCCACTAGATGGACCGATGACCTGGTTAAGGTTGCGGGAAGGCGCTGGATGCGAGACGCACGGGATCGGTCAATGTGGCGACGCCTGGGGGAGGCCTATGTCCAGCAGTGGACGTCTTTCGGCTGAAATGATGATGATGATGATGATGATTGGTAAGATTCTACGTAGCAGCACTTTCTCAAACAGCTTTGACAGTATTGGCAGCAGACTGATTGGTCTATACGAGGTTACTTCGTTCACTGGCTTGCCCATTTTGTGGATCATCATAATTTGTGAGACTTTCCATATCCTGGGAAAATGTTGCACTCTGAGGATTGCATTAAACAAGATGGTTATAAGTACCAGGGCTTTCTTAGGTAGTTCTTTTAGAATTTCTTTGGTTATTAGGTCGAAGCCAGGTGCTTTTTTGTCCTTGAGCTCTCTGATAGTTTTGGCAACCTCTCTCACTGATACTGGTTTTGGGGGCATTTGATAGGCCTGGTTTAAAGCTGCATTAACTTTCGATTCGGATTCACGATCGTCGGTCTCGTTTGGGGTGAATACATTGGACAGGTGTTCTGCAAATGCATCGGCCTTTTCCTGAGCAGTTCGAGCCCAAGCATTGTTGTTTTTCTTTATGGGTGGTATTGCAATCTGCGGCCTGTCGTATGATTTTGTGAATTTCCATAAATAATAGTTCGTTGAAGGAGTAGCAGACAGTGATTCCAGCTTAGACTGTAATGTGTCGTCGTGCCAGTTGCGGATCAGATCTTTTAACTCCACAATTGCCTTATTCAATGCGGTTTTATCCGATCTGTTTCTATTCTGGTGCCAGATTCGACGTAGTCTTCTTTTTTCCATTATCTTTTGTTTGATGTCTAGAGGATAATTCGTTGGGTGGTAAGTTAGTTTCAACAGTGGTGTATTTTTCCAGCAGGATACTTGTATTAAATTAGTTAGATTTATAGCGGTGTCTTCAATATCTTCTGGTGTCTTGAGTTTTACTTTCAAGTTGATGCCCATCTCAATTTCCTCTCGGAAAGAGGCCCAATCAGTCCGTTTGTTATATAGTGTATCCAACTTTTCGTTTTCAATGAGCAGGGTGCTAACGGTTAATATAACTGGAGTGTGATCCGAAAAGGAATCCAAACATGATTCAGACTTGACGTAATGTTTAGAAAATCCTTTAATGATGAAAAAGTCCAAGAGGCCTGGAATTTTTGTGGAGTCGGATGGCCAATAGGTAGGTTCGCAGGTAGAAATAGCGGTGAGGTGTTTTGTGTCTATACTCGACTTGAGTTGTCTGCCTCTTGTGGTTATCAGTCGAGAGCCCCAGTATGTGTGTTTCGCATTCCAATCTCCCCCAGAGATGAAGCGGGTTCCAAGAGAATGAAAGTAAGTGTTGAACATTGATTCGTCAATTTTATGTTTTGGATGGACAGTATACAGCTGAGACATTAAAACAACCGTGCACATCCTCAACTGCTACTGTTGTAGCTTGAAGAAAGTCTTGTTTAAACTTAGGCATCAGGTGATGTTTGATCGATTCACGAATGAAGACTGCGCTTCCTGCGTGAGCAGTACCATCAGGATGCTGCGTGACGTAGGTACGATAGCCGTTTAATTTAATGTTGGATGTTGCATTAGTACAGTGGGCTTCTGATACAAGGAGAATGTCCAGTTTGTGGTTATTTATAATGAGTTCCACGTCTTGTTTATTCGGTGCCAAACCGCTTGTGTTGAGCGTCGACTTTATAGATCGATATCGACAAAAAAAATAACTACTTTTCTTGGCAATCGAATCTAATTTGACTTTAGATTACAAAACGTTGAAAATACTTCTGGACTAACACAAAATAGACACCCCGTGCGCATGCGCCGTATGGACTACGGACCGGTACTGCCAATGACTCCGGCCACTCCAATACGTTATTCGAGCTTAAACATTATTAATTTATAAATCCTTATTATTGTTATGATTTTATTTTTGTAGATTTATCATGGTTCATAAGCATATATTTACTGTCTGTGTTACATAACTAACAACGTTATTTAAGTAATTTTTCAATGGCATTTGTACTAATATTTTATAGTTCCAAGTACATTTTATAAGTTGGTCGACTATTACTCGTAAACATGTAAAGCCTACTTATCTGTGATAGTTTTACTTTTAATTTCGTTATATTTACTTCTGACTGACTTTAATTGATGTGCATGCCTATAAGTGACTTGATTGCACAGAATCTTTTCTAGATGTTTCTTTGTAATGTTAATGTGTAATTGAGTCGTTGGTGTGCCTTGTTAATAAATAAATAAATACTGACGTGCATTTTTTCACATAGCCAAGAGCAACTATTTCGCTGGAAGGGGTGGGGGGATACTTGACTCTATCATAAATTTGCAATTTAAAGCTTAATTTTACGCAAACGGATCTCTGAATCGAAAAATGGTTTTAATAAACTCATAATATTTTTGAATGGACTAACCAACGATACTCCACACCATGGGATAGACGAGAAAAAAGAACATCCCCACTTTACGTCTATAGGAGGAAAAACAAAAAAAAATTGTTTTATTTTACCACTTTGTCGGAATTATTAATATGTATATCCATGCCAAATTATAGCTTTCTAGTACTTAGATTCTCTGAGCTAAGCTGCGGACGGAC
Organism: Anorthoa munda; assembly: GCA_945859665.1. Taxonomy (NCBI): domain Eukaryota; kingdom Metazoa; phylum Arthropoda; class Insecta; order Lepidoptera; family Noctuidae; genus Anorthoa; species Anorthoa munda. Next base: position 12,920,046 of record OX243905.1, on the reverse strand, counting down.
AGACGGACAGAGCAAAACTATAAGGGTTCCTTGTTGACTTCGGAACCCTAAAAATGTAAACAAACACGATTGGCGCGAAACTTTGACTTTGGTTATCAAATAACTTCATTACCACTAAATATTTAGTTGCAGCATATGGATGAAAACGTCAAATAATTAAACGATAAGCAACACACACCTTTGGGTGTCCAAAATATGCATTTTTATTATGTTATTTAGCTTGGACCACCACTGTCATCAAAATGGCGATTAAGAAACTTGTATTTAACAAAGGTAAGTTATAAGTTTTTAAACTTTCATGGTCACTAACACTAACATTAACATTAGAAACGGGATATTTAATAAACATGGTAAATATCCCGTTTCTAATGTTAATGTTAAAGGTAAGTTAATAAACATACGCACTTAATCTAAAAATAAAAATAAAATTGGCGCTAACATGTAAGTTTTTTATCCAACTATTTTAATTAACGCCCTCAAAGAAGTTTCTTTAGGTATCTACAAAATTAAATTAATTTGCAATTGTTTCACAAATAAAATATCAGTGAGTCTCAGAAAATATTTAATTAAATTATATCACAAAAAAAACTAGTGAGTCAAGGTTAAAATATAATAAAATGATGTCATAGTTAGTTGTATGATAATCTTAATATTAACCTAGGTATAAGTATCGTGATAAAAAAGATAACCGCGTTCAATCCAATCAATCCACAAAGTTCTATTATTTAGTTTCGACAAAGTGATAAATAAAAAAATATGAACATAGAACCTCCTTCTTTATAGAAGTCATTTAATCTGAGATCCAAAATCTACCTAAATACCAAAATTCCTCAAAGAACGTTTATTCAAGCTAAACATAGTACGAGTGTAGCCGCAGGCGAAATCGCAGACTTCTCATATCAGTAGGAAGTAGTGTACCCGTAGTAAGAGTAACTAATGGCGCAGTTTAATATCTATCGCGTAATTCTATTGATAGAAAGATACACCACAGAGTGTAATTTTCTATCAACAGAATAATACACCCATACACTCGTACTATGTTTAGCTATGTTTATGTCTATTTCTATCAATAGAATAATTTTCAAAAACGTATTAGTAGTTTAACATAACAATTCTTAATTATATTATCTATAAATCGTAAGTATTAGAATAAAGGACCATGCGACAAATTGGGCTCAGTATCCAACAGAGTTATGGCATATGTCATTGTAAAGTATTTTATACGTACTAAAATTGTTACTATGAGCACCACCTTGCAACTTCATTGCAGAAAAAAGATATGCACCTAAATAGGTTTTGTAAAAAAAGACAATTGGTAGTCATATAACTGTTATTGTAACAATAAATTAGTAGTGCCGGCTTGGCCGGGACCCACCTGGGTAATTAGATAGACATTCTGCATTATGTTCATTTTGTTGGGGGTGGGCTTTTTTGGAACCGAGGTTACCCTTCCTCTGGAACCGACGGGACTGATGGATAGGAGGGAAGGAATTTTATGGATGTGGGTGTGGGTTCCTTGGGGTCACCCTAGGCCTGGGAGTTGACCTAGGGATTTAAGGATCGACGGGATCTGTGCGGATATAGGAAGGATGGCTATGTTAGGTAATTGGCACATAGGACGATGGTAAATGGGTTACCCTAAGCCTGGGATTTTGGCTTTCGGGAACTTATCTTGTCCGGGATCTCTTTGGGAGATGCCCCGACCGCGGGATCACCCACCAGCAGCGATACCGCTGCCAGCGGTCAGTCCCGCAACTGGAGTCGGGCTATCCGCAACCTGCCCACCCGCTCGGTTGCATGAGAAGAAGTGCCTGGCAGTCCGGTTCGCCCCACCACGGATGTACGTATACGTTGGGTCAATCCCCCCCCCCCCCTCCGAGTAGCTGGTGCACTTTCGAGAATAGTAATTTCAGGTGAAGATTTAAAAACCATGAGTGAAAAGACTATATCCGTAATGACGAGAACGCAGTACAAACCGTTGAAGGGCCAAATGTTTGTGGTACGGGCTCCGTGGTGTCTAGGACTGATCACACTAGGATCGTGGAAGTTCTTAAAAAGCATGGAAATGATATTGAAATATGTGTAAATGAGCGGGAGAAGATGTTACGTAAAACAACACCCTTATGCAAAAAAAAACGGACACCTAAGGAAATTTACATTCTAAGGTCGATTTGAGTTAATTATATAAAATTAAATTGTTTGACGTAGTCTGTATATTTATAATCGTGTAAATGAATTCAGACAATGTTTAAAAAAAAACGATGTATTCTTTAAAACGATGTACACGGCCAAACAATAAGAAGAGGTCGGCAATAAAGACTAGATACTAGAAGATTTTACTTTTTAGAGTTCCGAAGTCAACAAGGAACCCTTATAGTTGCGCTCTGATGTCCGTCTGTCCGTCTGCAGCTTAGCTCAGAGAATCTAAGTACTAGAAAGCTATAATTTGGCATGGATATATTTCCGACAAAGTGGTAAAATAAAACCAAGAAAAAAAATTGTTCCTCCTCCTATAGACGTAAAGTGGGGATGTTAATTTTTTTCTCGTCTGTCCCATGGTGTGGGGTGTCATTGGATAGGCCATTCAAAAATATTATGGGTTTGTTAAAACCATTTTTCTCTGGTTTATCCCTTAGTCGCCTCTTACGAAACCCACGGGAAGACATGGGATGGTGAAATTCTTTACGTCCGGCACCATACGTAAATTGAAAAGATCCATCAGGCTATTGTATTTAAACAAAGTTGCTTTTTAAATCAATATATTGATACTAGCGACCCGCCCCGGCTTCGCACGGGTAGTAGAGCATTATTGTATGTACATGATTTTTCTTAAAATAAGTACCTATCTACCATATTCAAAACAAAAATGCGACCTTGAAATTTTATTTTAAAATAATTTACTATGTAAAACGAACAACACCCATAAAGAAAAGAAATACATATGCCTCCCGTCATCACCTAATTGCAAAACCTGAAAAAATTATAAACATTCGCATCAAATGCTGTGTAGGGCGCGCGCGATATCGCTCAACTTATATATAAACAAACAGCGGGACACAGCGATTTATTTTCGCGCGCGATAATTTTTATTTTGCGATAACTCATAAGATATTCTTTTAAATTAGGTATATGGTTTAAGGATTATCATAATGTCCATGAAATGCTTAAAGTAACTAACATATTTAATTTGATGAGGATTTATTAATTTATTATTATCATCATCATCATCATCATATCAGCCGAAAGACGTCCACTGCTGGACATATGCCTCTCCCAAGCGTCGCCACATTGATTTATTATTATGTATACGTCTAAATAGGTAGCTTTCCAATTACCGCATTGTACGTGACCGAGTGTCAATCATTGTTGCGAAGTTCATTAGCGCGATGGACGTTACAGCGAAAGTTTACTATCGCGATGTTCGTCGTTGCGAAAGTTCTTTACTGCGATGTACTTTATGCGAAAGTTTACCATTGCGAATTACTTTGTCGTGAAAGTTCTTTACTGCGATGTATGTTACTGCGAAAGCAGAATTTTAATTTTTCTTGATTTTTACAAAATTTAGGGTTAAGTTGTTAACTTAAACAAAGGAATTAAAGTAAGAAGCCAGTCTGGAAGACTAGATTTGGTATCCGCCAAACCGGAGCTTCTGAGGGGGCTCGAGGAGCCTTATGGGCAGTTGAACACGTCTACAAGACTACCGGTTAGGGCAAGCAAAAACCGGGTGTCTTAAAAAACCGATCTTTTCGGGTTTTTTGTTTACAAAAACGGTGAAACCGGTTAAATCGGGTTTTACGGTATTTTTTTCAATCTTTCTTTAATAGAAATGAGAAATATGTGTGTAAAGAAATGAAAATGCTGAAATCCAATTAAAATATGTATTTTTTTACGTTTATCTCACTTATGTTTATAATAATGAGCATTTGCTTGGACTGAAATAAGCTACAACTACTAAATAACAATACAACAAGCTTTTTTATACATAACATAGAATAAAGCTTGTTTTTTAGATAAATAACATATTCTTCAAAACTTAAGGTACTTAACATACAAAATTAGGAACATTTGGTAGGTATTCGCTGTATCGGCATCATCTACATCGCCAGCCCTCTTCATGATTTTATTTTTCAATAAATATTAAGTGTCTTTGTAGTAAACATTCATCATTATAATTTTGAAAATAATAACGGACAACTGGAAGGAAGTTTTAGGCGACGTAGTCTAGTTAAATGCACTTTAGGTGCAGAAACTCAACGACGAAGATTCTAAATTGAAGACAAGTAAGCAAACATTTGGCCACATTTGTGCCATATTAACTACTGTAAAAACTAACTAAAAAAAACGCACTCTTTGTAAGTCTACTACTCACCCACCCCACCTACCCCCACCTACCCTACCCTACCATACCTACCCTACCCTACCCTACTTATTCTACCCTACGCTGCCTACCCGGCCTACGCTGCCTACCCGGCCTGCCCTGCCTACGCTGCCTACCCGGCCTGCCCTGCCTAACATGCCTACCCTGCCTACTCTGCCTACCCTGCCTACCCAGCCTACCCTACCTACCTTGCCTGCCCTGCCTGCAGTTTAACTATGCTTTTTGCTCTTCATTTGTCTCATCATATCAGCCGAAAGACGTCCACTGCTGGATATAGGCCTCCCCCAAGCGTCCACCAACCAGCGGATCCCCACAACCTTTTTTTTTTTCCTATTTGGTAAATCCTCATTGGATGTCCTCCGCCATGAGAGGGGGGGGGCGTAGGCTTCTGTCAGACTCCTACTGACTAAAAACCACTCCGATGTTCCATCTCACACCTACGCCGGGGGTCGCGGGAACAATGATATTTCCTTCACCAGGGCATCGGTCCACCTGGTGGGAGGCCTTCCAACGCAATGTCTTCAGGGTCGCGGACACCACTCCAAAACCTGAACGGATTGCCCCATCGGCAATCCGTTCTGCGAGCAATTCTTCGCGCTATGTCGGTAACCTTGGTTCTCTTGCGGATCTCTACATTTCTGATTCGATCACGCAAGTTAACTCCGACCATAGCCATCCCCATTGCCCTTTGAGTGACTGTAAGCTTTTGGATAAGGCCCATTGTAAGCGACCACGTCTCAGAGCCATATGTCATCACTGGCAAACCAAACTGGTCATAGACTTTCGTCTTGAGACAGTGTGGTATGTTGGATGAGAAGACACCGCGTAACTTCCCGAACGCTGCCCAGCCGAGTCGGATACGACGGTTGACCTCTTTTTCGAAGTTGGTCCTACTCAACTGGATCGTTTGTCCCAGGTAGATATAGTCGCCCACAACTTCGAGTGTAGAGTCTCCGACTTTTATAGGAGTGGGTGTAACATGGGCATTCAACATCACCTTGGTTTTATCCATGTCCATCCTAAGACCCACTCTTTCGAAAACTCTACTGAGGTCATCGAGCATTGTACTGAGGTCCTCCAAGGTCTCAGCCATAAACACTATATCGTCGGCAAACCGAAGGTGAGTGATGTACTCGTCATTGACGTTGATGCCTAGCCCTCCCTAATCTAGAACCTTGAACACATCCTCCAGTGCAGCGGTAAACAGCTTCGGAGATATGACATCTCCCTGTCTCACACCTCGCTGCAGAAGGACGGGTTCCAAGGTCTGATCCTGAAGTCGAACTGACATGGTGGCGTTTTTGTATAAACACTTCAACACTTCGATGTACGTAGTCAATTTGGCACCGTTGGAGACACTGCAGTACAGCCCAAGTCTCGATAGAATCGGCTTTCTCATAGTCCACAAACGCTAAACAGAGAGGCAGGTTGTACTCTTCGCCTTTACGGAATCCGGCTTGTTCGGGAGGCTGGAAATCGTCTTGAAAACAGCTTGTAGACATGGCTAAGAAGTGAGATGGGCCTATAGTTCTTTAGTAAGGCATTGTCACCCTTCTTAAAGAAGAATACCACCACACCCCTGCACCATGCCTGTGGCGTTTTCCCCTCGAGTATGACGGAATCAAACAGTATCTTATGGACCTTATGTACTGGTTTTCCAGCAGGAGTTCGACCGTAATTCCGTCATCACCCGGTGCCTTGTTGTTCTTAAGCTGTTTAAGAGCCATCCTAACCTCGTACAGGCTGACGTCCGGCATGTCTTCGGTATAGTGTCGGTTCAATCTAGCTCTAGGGTCATTTGCTAGATTCGCGATGGGTCTCTCTCGATCTCCCTCAGAAGCTCCGGTTTGGCGGTTACGATCCTGCCAGCTGACTTCCAGACTTGTTTCTGACTTTAATTCCTTTGTTAACAACTTATCTCTATATTTTGTAAAAATTAAGAAAAATTAAAAATTTTGCTATTTGTGGGAAATTAAACTAAGTTTATGTCGTCAATTAAATGGCAAAAATCAGGTTTTTTTTATTGAAATGATAAAAATACTGTGTTTCTACCAGTGACACGAATCACACAATTAAAGCAATTTAACATGCTTAAAATCAGTTCATCCAAATGACTTTGAGAAATGGCCGCCTACGTTCTTTCTAACAAGAGAAAAAGTTGTTCTGGGGTATGCACGGCATCCATACTCGGCAGAGCTCTTCTTTGGAGCATATCCCAGGTTGAGGTCTGGTGATTGGGCAGGCCACGGCAGAACGTTGATGCGAGCATCGGCAAGAGTACGTGTTACGACTCTAGCCGTTTGTGGACGAGCATTGTCGTGCATTAGTCAAAACGAATCACCCAATCGGCGTCACAAAGGGATGATCACGTCTGAAACAATACTCTCCGCATAAATCTGAGCATTGAGGTTGACCCTGATCCAAATGAGATCGATTCTTCCACCGATCCAAATACCGGCCCAAACCATTATTGTTCCTCCTCCATTTGAATGAACTTCCTGACAAAATTTCAAACGTTCTTGACGTAAAGAGGTCCTCCAAACTCGAGTACGTCATGTATCCGGCCTCATGCCGAAACAAGATTCATCGGAAAAGCAAACACTACGCCATTCTTATTCCTTCCAATTACTGTCCGGCCCTACGATTGCGGGGTGCTATAGGTGGCACTCTCAGCGGCGTTCGGGAACGCATACCCACTTCACTTAAACGATTTCGGATGGTTTGGTCAAAAATCCGCGTGATAACCAATCTAAAAGTCAGCAAGAATAAAAACTTCTTTGTCAAGCGGAACCGAACCTCCGAACTGGAAAACGCGGCACCAAATTCTGAGTGACCCTTATTACCACTGGCATAAGGCCACTTTTAATTGCCACGCAAAATTCTTAGGGGCCTAAGACCCAGGATCAGGTCGTAAACCAGCATAAGGTCGTTTTCTTTGAATACCAATATTATTAAAAAATCCTCCATCACAGGACGACCCGAGCCGACACTTTTCTAGAACCGACCTCGAGCCACCACCAAGAACGAACCGACCAAATCATAAAAACGAAAAAGTCCCATATCTTGGAAACGGCTGTAGCTAGCTCAATTCTTAGAAAAATTTTGCCCCCTTGCCCACCGTCCCTTCAGGCCGGAGAACAAGATAGCATAACCCCCCCCGCCCCGTTAACTCTTTACCTTCCCCCCCGCAAAAAATGTTTTGTTTCAGTCTAAAAATATCAAAATGAAACTTCTATAAAATCGCGCAACAAACCCCTCCTGCCCCTCCCCCCTCCCGCCTCTCCCCTACCACCTTCCCCCTTAACCCCTTAACCGCTCACGCACTCGGAATCCAACGTCCGATTTCGGAGCAGCTCGGGGTGTCAGGTTTTATTTCGTTACGGAATTTCTTAATTCGGTCTCTCTAATCACTAGTAACTGTGTAATCGGGCGTTTTTTTAACTAAACTGCACATTTGTTTCGAAGAAGGAATATAAGTAATGTCTCTCTGAAAAAGGATAATGCAAAAAAACAGAAAATAAATGTTTGTCGATCAATCTGAAAGTAGTCCCGATAAGTGTAGTAAATAATACTGATTTATAATTCCAGTATAAGTATCAGCCACTGTGGCAAGGCCTCCTAGGGCCTATGTTCAGCAGTGAACGTATTTTGGCAGAAATGATAATGATGATGAGAGACAATGAAGTCAAGTAGTGGAAGTTGATTTATCCAACATATTAATGAGCATATAGACAATTTTTTTTTTTCTTTAAGAAACGTTGCCCCACACTAGGAATTTCTTCCTGTATCGCGGGTGCGTTTACAAACATATAAACTCACATACACAAACACCCAGAGCCGAAACAACTATCTGTAAGTCATACAAATATTTGTTCCGTGCGGGAATCGAACCCGCGACACGCAGCACAGCAGTCAATCGCTCAACCACTGCGCCAACCGTGCGCCCAATTTGTTTTATTCAATACAAACAGAAGCCAGAAAACTATTAAGCCATAATTTATTTATGTTTCCAAGCAAGTAACACATTATACATTTGAAATAAAGTTTAACACGGATAGGTACTCGTTCCGAAACAACTCTCAAAAGTATGCACAATTATCTTAGTATTCATCATCATCATCGTCGTCATGTCAGCCGAAATATGTCCACAGCTGAACATAAGCCTACCCCAAATGTCATCACATTAGCCGATGCCGTGCGTTTCATATTCTGCGGATACCCGTAACCTAAGGATTAATCAATGAAAATATAATTGTTACGACGGGTTCTATGAATCTGTGTATTTAGTTGTGCTCTTAAAGCTAACATTTTTAGCAATCTCCGAACTGTAAATCTGGAATTCATCAAGGTACATTTTTTTTTTTCATGAAGTGAAGTTTAAGTAAATAAGCGCCCGATTAGTAAACAGACTATGTGACCACTGCTAATCACCGTAGTCAGAGGGCTTAACCGCTCTTTCTCGCTCGACGCTTCACAAGGAGCTAAAATAAGGATTTTTTTTCTGATTCCGAGATTCCGATATTGGATCACTCAGTATCGGAATTGAAATATCGGTAATTTCGATCCGAGATTCCGAGATGCCGATATTCATGCCCTAATGGCCACCTTCTGACTCCACCATGAGACCAGCTCTATTATTTAATTGTTTCTGTAGTTACAAAAGTAATCCAAGCTTTAGCTTAATCGGATGCCATGATACAACGATTTTTCAAGCACTTCCTTGTATGAAAAATCGTTGTAAAAAAATATAGTTGTCGGACACACATACGAAAGCAAGGTAATTAAATCTTGTAAAAATAGGGAACTGCGTAAAAAATAAAAAAAACCGGCCAAGTGTGAGTCGGACTCGCGCACGAAGGGTTCCGTACCATTTTCGCAAAAAAAACGGCAAAAAACACGTTTGTTGTATGGGAGCCCCACTTAAATATTTATTTTATTCTGTTTTTAGTATTTGATGTTATAGCGAAAACAGAAATACATCATCTGTGAAAATTTCAACTGTCTAGCTATCACGGTTCATGAGATACAGCCTGGTGACAGACAGACAGACAGACAGACAGACGGACCGCGGAGTCTCAGTAATAGGGTCTCGTTTTACCCTTTGGGTACGGAACCCTAAAAACCATGTTTATTTTTTATTTACTTGTTTACGCGGGCATCAGCTAGTAATAAATAAATAGATACCTGTTTTAAAATATTTTACTTACAAAAGTATAAAATAACATTATCACCTTTAATGTAACCTATTGATTAATTACATTTTTAATTTGATTAAAAAATGCGAAGTGGATTCTGGAATGTCCAGTTAGGTTTCAAAATGACCTCAGGGCACGTCCATGACTTGGGTATAAAGAAGCTATCGTTTTCTGAAGGCGGACAGTTCTGCCGAGCGAAGAACTCCATCGGGTAAAGACTCCACAGGATTCCTGAAACATAATAAATAAACTTTAAACTCGATGATACTTAGATAGGTAGGTGGGATATCTTTTGTCGGAAGCTCCTGACTTTCAAGAAAAGGGCTTCAAAGGGCAGAATAATTTTAATAAACTACCTACAAAAATGATACAATCTCGACACTCCAAGAACTTCACATAAAGCAGCGTCTGTCCTCAATAGTACAGTCCCGAATACTTACTTTCTTCGGACACGTTTCAAGGCGAGACAGTCAGTCATAGAGCGGTAGTGCCATCCACTCTTCCGTTCCAGGAACAGTGGAAGGCACTAGACCGCGTGGAAGGTCACCCATACGTTGGACCGACCAGATCAAGTCTGCTGTGGGCGGTCCCGTGCACGAATGTACCCGGATGACTTCTAATCGGGACAGCTGCAACTACAACTACCGCAAATACTTACAACACTTCATAACGACCACGAATTCTGCTGTGGGCGGTCCCGTGCACGAATGTACCCGGATGACTTCTAATCGGGACAGCTGTAACTACAACTGCCGCAAATACTAACAACACTTCATAACGACCACGACCGCTCTGTCAAGAGCATAACGACTAAGAAGAAATAAAAAAAAATGAGCAGAAAAACCGATAGCGTAAATGTACGTTATTTCCAAGTTATCTTATTTGAAGATTCTCAGATCTCATCAAAAACATAGCATTTAAAAAATACAAGTCTCGCAAAGCTATTCCTCTACCGCAAAAGTTGTGAGATCGAATGTTAAACCAGTTCGGATATTTAGTAGGTATCTTAATAATTAGATAATAAACAAACAAATTAACCGAATTGGTTTTACAGAAAAGGTCGACATTATTGTGTTCTTCTAATTGTAGCAGAACGCTACAAGAATTATTGGCATAGCGCCTTTTTATTGACTGATTAGAAAACTTATGTCAAATAATCTGAAAAAAAACAAATGTCTTTACAGAAAAATTAAGGTAGACGAATGAAATATTTTTTTTGGTGAATCTATAAGCCAAGTTTTGATGTTTTGATAGTTATTATTTCTTGTGAGCATTTTGTGCCATCCCGCGTATACAGCATAGATAATTTAAGCGTAGTTTTCAAGAATAAATTGGTATGTATTGTGGTTTCTTGTTAATTATTCATTGGAGATTTGCTTTCTCTGATAACTCAAAGACTCTTTTTGTAACATAGTTTTGATTGTTCATTTCTGTTTCTATGTGTGTAGATATCAGTTATTCGAAGCCGTACTCCGGCTCTACCGTACGGGCTAAGCGCGTGAGCCTTTGCGAGCCTACCGGATCCGTTGTCCCGTAGGTTTGCAACAGCCTGTGGTTTGCTGTTTCTGCACGTAATCTGGCACTGAAACGGTGCTACAGACAGCGGATTTTTTGTCAGGCGCGGAGCGCCAACGAGCCGTTGACGTTTCATTTTTATTACATTTATTTTGTGTTAGAATTAACCTAGTAAATTACGTGATATTTTCTACTTTCAATATTCCACGGTTTTAAACTTAGTTTTATAACGTAAAGGATTTAGTTAACATCTGGATGCTTAGGCCAGAAACGAACCAGTAGCAACTGCATAGAGGATAGGTACGTGTGTTCAGCGTAATACTCTTAAATCTAGTCAAAGTTTCACTCCTAAGTTTTTTTCTTACTTTGTAATGGTAACTAATTCGATATCGATATCTGCGGTTTTTTATTTAAATAATCAAGTGTTTTAACTTTTTGTATTTTTTTATATATTTTCGGTGAATTTTTATTTTATACAAAATTATACTTTTTAATGCGGCGTTAAGTGTTTCTTCTTTTTTTTATAACGCCGTCATAATGTATAGGAATATCGTTATATAATGTTCTCTGTTCAAAATTCAAGATTTATCCAAAACAAAGTTACAACAGGGTGGTCGAAAATGGTCTGATTGGCTTCGAGAAAAGGATGGTATGTCCGGCTGTGCCTTTCTTTGTTTGGTTGGAGACACTGCCGCACCCCGAGGTAAAAATCCCTACATATGAAATATGGAAAAGATTAATAGTATCTACCTACTGGTAAGTACATACGTAAAATTTAACCAACTTTTTCTGCAGGACATACTTATCTACGTCTGATATTCGCATAATGGTGATCGCAGAATATTTTGAATAACCTACCTAGAGTTGACTAGTAATCACTCTAAGCGATCCAATCCGAATGGAAGTGATCCGGCAGATAAACAAATTTGTCGATATAGCTCACAGAATAAGCAAGCTGAAGTGACAATGGGCCGGCCATTAAGCCGTAGAATCTATGACTGTTGGGGTGGACGTGTTCTTGAGTGGATACTGCGAACTGATAAACGTAAGGTAGGACCCCAACAAACATTTTGGCGCTAAGGGCAACCTTTTTTAGCTCTTATAGTATTATAAATGATATATAAGAGCTCCGATAATAACATTCGATTCTACTATGGTGTTAAGGATAAATAACTAAACCTTCAAGAGGAATAACAGTTACAAAGAAACATTGTATTACTTAAGGCGGTAGCATAGAGTTGGTAGGAACCATTATATAGCTCACTCTTATAACTATTAGAAGCGTAAAAAACTGATAGCAGTTATAAGGTGTCTACTAACACTTACTAACGGCTCATGTCTTTAAACAGAGTTAGTTAGATGCTTCGTAACACCTTAAGGTTTACTGTAATAGCTTTAAGAAGCGTAAAACACTATAAGTAATTGTAAGGTGTCTGCTAACACTTACTAACAGTTGAGGTCCTTAAAGAGAGTTAGAAAATACTTTGTACCACTTAACGAGTTCAATCGAACCCGAAGAGTTAGCAAGAAAGCATTAGTATCATAATAGTGTTAATTATAAATCTTATAGAGCTGGATGATGCAAGAATCGGAAACCACCTTTAAACCATTAATGATTGTATAATGGGGTTACTCGGTCAACCTTAGGTAATACAGTGGTTTTAAAAATACTTCTATACGGCCATAAACAATATGTGCAAACATTGTTACTCTTAATTATCACTTTAAGTTGAGTTATAGAATTTTATATCACCTAAATGCATCTTAATATAACCTAACATCAAAAATTATGTTTTGTTACAATATAAGTTTACGCTGTGCAACGGGTTTATTCGGTAATATTTTTGTTTCTACCATGCAACCATGGAAAGTTCATCATCCCAAAACTACCACAATGAAATTTCATTAATTGAAGAAAAAAACGATGACATTGTGACAAGAGAAGAATTACTTGTAATGGAGAAACAGTGTTTCGTAAATCAAAGTCCTACAATAGATTATGATGTAATTCCACGGAACCGTCCTCATATCAATATGAGATACAATTACAATCTCAGTGACCTTGGTACCGATATGTATCAAGCGCTACAAACGCTAGCAACAAATATACAACAGGGTTCCGTACAACAGGCATATTATCGTCGAAAGAAATTATATTATATCCTGAAGATGTAAAATGCAAATTAGTTTGTATTAACAACAGTGATTTTCTGCACTTCTTATCTCTTTTACATACAGTATAAAAATAAAACATATTATTCTTTTAAAAAATGTGGTTTTATTCAAAATATATTTAGTATTAGTAGTATTACAAAGGAAATAACATAATCAGTCAAAGTTTGAGCATAATTCTTCAATATTTCTAATTGTACTGAGCCCTTTTTGCATGATCATTTGTACCATATTCGGTTAAAAGCCCTTAAATCGAACTTGTTACGGTGAACAAGCGAGATGAGATTATTTACAGCAAGGCCGAAATATGTTAGCGAGTCTTGTGTGTGACTGGAACTGGGCGCGGTGTCGAGTAGGTAGGCACCTCCACTAAGATATGGGAATAGTTACTGAAACAACAGATTTGTTTATTAATAATGTAAAAATACATACAAGTTAAGCTTCTAAAAGTTAGTTTACAAAAAACAAAAAAAAACAGTTTTGTATTATAGTAAAAGACAATTTTTAATTCAAAATATATTAGCTTAGGTTACGTTCGTACTGGCTTTTGTTTTCATAATTATTATAAATAATAGAATATTGAATTCATTGATTTATTCAGTCAAGTACGTGGTATGTAAAGGTTTTTTTCAAATAATAAGAGAACCCTGAAAATGTTCAGCTTACAGGTTCACATAGAACCATTATGCAAACTGAACCTATAAAAATTTTGTCTTTTCACTTTCAGAACCATATTGTAGAACTGCAAGTGGCATATAAGTTCTAACAATCGTTCTTTAAGCACTATGTTAGGGATAAAAGAGTTATCAGCATCCGTTAGTAATTTAGAATTGTCGCCATTAAATAAATAGTTAACCTATAAAAAATTTAAAAGAAAAAACTTTTTCTAGTCATTATTGTCCCACTTATTTATTATATTATTGTTAGTTTTCCATTAAAACATCTATTGACAGTACCAGGAACTATTATTCATAATAATTGAAATGAAAAAATAACTGAGGCAGTATATTTTTTCTACATATTATCATCAAATGCAGTTTATTTCTAAGGCGCTTCAAAATTGAGATGAAAACATACACATACTGTTACAGAAAACTTACCATGGCAGTGAGTTTTAATAATTATAACACCATTGCAATAATCTAAAATACATTAATTGACTTACCTCATAAACATAAAGTCACTTTCAAACACTAAAGTATCACTGTATCGAGGATGAATAATGCGAAATATTTTAGCACTATTGACGGTAACAAATCACAAAAGTTATGAAAAAAGATACATATGTTGGCGCTTTGAGTGATGCTTATTGCTATTAAAAACCTACAATATATTCTTAAGGTATATATTGTGTCGAGGAAGCACTAATATGTTACTAAAAATGTTATAAGGGTGGATTTCATAACTATATTAATACTTTAGCTTGCAGTTGTAACCTTTGTATAGCTTATAATACACTTAGTGTGGTCAGCACTGCTTCAATAGCACTATTGTAGCTCTTTATTGTCACTCATTTATCACTACTCTATAACTATTAAGTCACTTTAAGCTCTAAAATCGTGGGCCCAAATCAGGGTTATAAGAAAGTTAAAACGCGCTATATCACCAAATGTTAGAGCCTTTATAGGACTTTAGGTTCTTTAAATTCTCTTATATAGCTCATGTAGCACTTATTCTTATCACCTAAATGTTAGTTGGGACATCTCAGGCTAGGTGAAGCGACGATCTTCGCACTGTTGTTGTTAGCAGTTGGACGATAGTTGCCGAAAATCGAAGCAAATGGCGTCAGAGAGGCCTATGTCAATGCCAGCAGTGAACTGCTATTGGCTGATGATGAAGACGATGACCATCCCGATCCACCAACACGCATTGGGCCCACGTGGTGGATTACGGCCAATTCCCTCTCACAGAGAGGAGGCCTGAGTCCCAGCAGTGGGAACTTTAAAAGGCTGATGATGATAATGTTGATGATGGCGACGATGATGACGCATCGAACGCAAATCATTCCTAGTCTTAAAGTTGGTATAAGAATATTGCGTGGCGGATTAAACTCATCACCACAAGTGATCCCACACTCCCTGGTCTTTGCCACAAAATTCCAGGCGCCTTTTGAAGGTTTCCCCCCGTAAACAAAAAAAAAAGTTAAATCAATTCAGCAAATTGTAAAATTACCATTTCCAATAAAGAAACCCAGCCACATGAGTAAGTTGAAGGCATTTGGGAAGCGTCGTCCAGCTGTTGCTGTGAGAGGCACCATTATGACACCGAGCACACCAAACTCCACCAGTAGCACCGGATAGAAAAAGCCGAATGACAAGGCCAGGATGACTTCATGGGCTATTGAAGACACCTAGAACAGACAAAAAGTATAAGACAGTGGGTCAGTATAGGCCGTCGAACAATAGCTCGCCACATCGATGACAACGATTTGTTCGTGCATCACAAAGCCTTAATTTACGAGATAACAAAACTGTGTACGTCGTGTAATCATAGGTTCGTTTATTGTTCACGAATGTCAGATATAACACGAAGAAGGCTCGGCTAGTCTTTCAGCAGGGAGCCTCATCTTATCTTGTCATATGCACGGCCACCGGTTTGCGTCTGACTTGAATCACGGATCTTTGTTTATCTTTTCACCGTCAAGGAAAAATAATTAAGCTTCATCTTTTGTTAATAGAACTGATAATTTAGTTTTGAATTCCAGTTTGTTTTGAAGTGCGTAAATTATTTGCTATGTTCAGTGATTCTGGTTCATTGTCGGCACTAAGTGTACAAAGCGAGCCCTGCTGTTGACCTCGTTAATATCTAATTAGCAGTTCATGTAGGTAACACCGGGTCAATATCAATTAGTTTGATAAATGATCTGTGTTATTGTGTTGTCTTCAGCCCATAGATTTTGGCGTCGGTCAAGTAATCTCGTTATATCTTTTGCTTGTTTAATATTCTTTTCCCTTTGTAACATAACGGCAACGCAAATCAAAACGCGTTCGGAAGGATGGTCTGATTTAACAAGATGTTTATTTCTTCCGCTAATTTGTATAGTGTTGGAGGGAAGGTCATATAGTTACCCATGAAGAGCGAACAATTTTTATATTGTTTAAAGAGCTTATTACACTACACGGTATTCAGGGCCCTAAACCCTAATTTAGGGTAGTGTAATAACTGTTAGAGAGTTAGGGTTCTCATAATATCGACCTTATTGCTTCGGAATGATTTAGTGACCCGGTAATCAGGGCCCTGAATACCGTGTAGTGTAATAAGCCCTTAAGTCTGTCTTCGATCCCTTATATATTCCATTAAAAAACGCATCTTCTAGACATGTTATGGGTATGGTCTGGATAATTGCTGGAGGTGGATTCTCACTATGGGCGGCGCGCATATGCCGTTGAAATCCATTTAGTTCAAAGGTTCTAGGACAATGAAGACACTGCACGATATTTGATGAGCTTTCCCTTTGAACTGTCGAATTTTGGTCTTAGGTACTACTTTTTTATTTATTTACATAATTAATGTAGATATAATACAGAAAAATATGAAATAAAGGAGATAATAAATAATCATTCCGTAGAAAAAAAATAGGAATAATTTTTTGTTGTTAACCTCTTATCGTCTTGTCTTAATATTAAACACTGTCTAGTAAGTTTTCCTTACAAAGAATACGGTGAACGTAGCCAGAGGTCGTCCCGCATACGGTGCCAGAGGAAGGTAGATGTGGTCGCGCAGCCAGGAGTGGACCACGCGGTTCCAGCGGCGGTAGTACAGCGAGAAGCGTGATGTGGTCCACCAGTCCTGGAATAAGTAAATAACAATAGGTAATTAGGTATCTTTAGCTAGTGCCAGTCCTGGGTTAGACTAAGAGGAGCGGTCGCTCTAGGCGCCAGATGACAAGATGCGCCAAAAAACCAAATGTGAAAGACAATTACCATAGCAAATTAAATATTTCGATCGCGCCTTTTGAGAGGCGCGGTAGCAGTGTTGATAATTGCAATAAAAGTAGATTTTTAGGATTCCGTACGCAAAGGGTAAAAACGGGACCCTAATACTAAGACGCGGAGATCCGTTTGTCTGTCTGTCTACCTGTCCGTCTGTCACCACGCTGTATCTCATGAACCGTGATTGCTAGACAGTTGAAATTTTCGCAGATGGTGTATTTCTATTGCCGCTATAACAACAAATACTAAAGACAGAATAAAATAAATATTTAAGTGGGGCTCCCATACAACAAACGAGATATTTTTGCCATTTTTTTGCGATGATGGTACGGAACCCGTCGTGCGCGGGTCCGACTCGCACTTGGCCGATTTTTTTGTAAATACCCTCTATAATTAAGATTAACTTTTTAACTGGGTACAGTTTGGAATTAACGTTGGTTATGACTGCAATTTGCCTCGGCTGTCTAATAATAGGACTGACTTTATGAAATACTCAAAACCTGACTAAAGTTACTACTATGAAGAATTAAATTTTAGAAAATTTAATCTAAACTGGCATTTGTTACTGATCGTACTTGCTTGGAACACTATAACTAGGTACAGTCAGTAATGAAGCTCAGTCATCACTTCTGTTTTAATAGTTTGTGTTGTAGTGTTCGATTTAATGTAAAAATCATTACAGTGCAACATTAACCTTTCGATGTTCGAACAACTGCATCATAAAATAACTTTTTAAGTTTTTATAGCACACTTTTACTTTTTAATTTATTGGCACGTATGGGCTCATTGACTTAATGTAGAAAAATAGTACTATTATCACACTCTGCTTCGCCTCGTGTGATAAACCCACACTCGTGTTTTAATAACCCCTATTTTATGACAGTTGCATAAACTACTATTAACTGTGTGGGATTTGTATCTCTATCTATCCACGTTTAAACTATTACGTTGATGTCGAAGAAGAAGAAGAATTCTTAAGTACAGCACAACATTATTTCTGGGAAGTTATACTCGCCCAACGACCCCTGCCTTTTTTAAACGCGTTCGTAGTTTTTTATTTAAGTTTTATATAGGTAGTATTTGTTAATAAAGTATTTTATACTATGTAAATTTGTATGTATGTAAATGAATGAAATTTTCCTGACAAAAGAAATTATTATTCACTTCCATTTATTTCGTAAACATACCTACAGCTTATCTAATGGATATTATGTTAAACGAAGGAAAACAAACGAAGATGCAGGAAAATGGTGTGACTTGGTATACACTGTTTATTACTTACCGTAACTACTTAGAATATGCGTTACTATTCTAAGCGTACCTACTTATATTAGACACTACCCGACAAAGTTGAGTGCTAGCAACGTTCTATACTGAAGGGTACTCAGGAGGTGGGTAGTATTCGGTTCGGGCACTCAGCTGATATCACATAGTGCCGTTATAGTAGTGTAGGTTGGTGGTTAATAGGGTACAATGTATTTGTTGTCTAAATAGAAACAGCAGTGTCCAAGCTGTGTGAGGTGAGTACTATAGATTACAAAGGGCTATTTTTCATTTGAAATCTTTCAGAAAATACTCACGAATGTGACCTTTGCTCAGCTTATGCTGGGTCGATAGTAAGGCTTAAAAGGGCATACCTCGTAGAACAGCCTGTCGCCGAACTTGAGCATCTCAGACCAGGCGTTGAGCCAGGCGTGTAGCACGCAGTAGAAGCCGCACAGGAAGGAGATCACGCCTGGCAGCACGCACGCGAACATACCACGCACCACCATGCCTGCCTCCACCTGTAATATACGTAAAGTTATTACAAGTTAGGAATATGTTTTATTGTAATTTACGATAAGTGAAAACTGCACGTGTATGGTAACTGTGTCAGATTGGTTTTTATAACAGTCGATTTTGTAATTGAAGTTCAAGGATTAGGTACCTACAATCAGTGCTTTGAATTATCTGACCCCTCTTAGAATAAATAAGAGAGGAAGAGGGGTTAGATACGGTATACTGACGAGCTATTGACCTTACCTTACCTTATTGAAGTGAAAACTCAAATTCTCTAAGGTATCAAGAAGTAGATAGGGCTTTTTAACCGACTGCGCCTTAAAAAGCCCTATCTACTTCTTGGTACCTATACCGCCCGAGGGCTTTTTAACTACCAGTCTATGTATGTTTGTTCCTATATGGCGTTCTAGAGACCAAACGCGTAAGCCGATTTTGAAGATACTTACGTCAATTTTTTTAAAGATTTTTTCCGCTACTTTGTAGCGTGACTAATATGTATATCCATGCCAAATTATAACTTTCGAATACTAAGAGTCTCTGAGCTAAACTGCGGACGGACACACGGACATGGCGAAACGAAATTTTTGAGGCTCAGTAGGCGTTCGGCCGCTGAGTTTCGTCCGATCCGGTCGAAACAGGCGAGATAGTGGTCAAATGCGAGCCTATAGATTATAAAAAAAACAGGAATTTAATTACTATTCATATTTTTGAGTGCTGTTTCGACTGGATCGGGCGAAACAAATCGGCCGAAACGCCTACTAAGCCCTTTTTGACTAAAGAACCCTAAAAAAAAGTTGATGTAAAAAAACAAACTAAAAAGTATACTAAATAGAAGAAAATCATGATGTGCAGTCGGAGGATACATAATCGCTAGCTGACTGACCAAAACCAAATGTATCCTCCGACTGCACAGCATGATTTTCTTCTTGTTTACGTCTTTTTCGTTCGCTTCCTAAGCAGTCGGTCGGAGCAATCGAGGATATATAGTCAGTTACAAAACTCAGTATAATCTGATCTTATTTTATCTATACATAATTATGCACACTTAATTCGTATTCCACATTAAGAGCCTGCCTTATTTTCGGCCAGTATAAACATGGGATCATAAAATCCAAATTAAAGTATACCGACCCGAAAAAGCTTACTGTAATTAAACGAGGGATTATCTTACCGTTTTCTCCTTCCCGTAATTAGACCAGTAGGGCATAATGAATCTCTCCCAAAGAAAACAGTTGTAGAATATGATTGCCGCTACCTCCAGCAGATGAAACACCACCAGCCCCCATCGGATCTTCTTTGTTCTGTTTTAATAGAAAATAATTGATGACAATTGCCTCGTTAGATAGGAAATAATTGATGAACGATATATTACGGGCACACTGAGCCAGTGAGCAATTTATTGTTTTTTTTTTCTTTTATCAACGCTTTATGTTTGTTTCCTTTTTATAAACCAAGGATTTTGTTCATTGTTACATAAAGTGAAAGGAAAAATTGCTTTTAGATATTTCTATTTTTGCACTGCATGTACCGTTGTCTATACATTCTATTCTATATTCTATATGGCGATCTCTGTGTTTTGAAGATATTTAAGAGAATTTTATACGGGCGTCTTTTTATCAGCAGTAGATGCTTTCACGGAGCATGTTTGTACGCGGTTGACGAATAAACAACTGCACGAAATTGGATGCCATTTTCACAGTTGTATTATTGCCGGTCTAACTTAAAATATGTTAAAGAACTGTACGTTATGTAAGTACAGTACAGGGAAATCGGAATCCATAGAAGATAGCAGGAAACTATTTGAGGAATCTGAGGTGCTTTGTTGTGAGAATAATTTTTCCATTGTCAAATTTTTGGTCAAGAGTGAGTTGTTGCGCGGAATTGATACAAGAATCCAAACATGTTACAAAATTGCAAATAAACTGCCGAGCGATGAAAAAGTTCCACCCACAACATAAACAAACAACAAACTCTTAATTTTAACTTAAACTCTTAATTTTAAAATCTTAATTTAATTATTTCACATTTAATTTAAAATTTGTACACAATATTTACGTTTTTAGTTGGGAATATTCTGATGCGCTGCTAGATGTACTTCAATATTGCAGACGGTGTCATTAAGCTAGCCTTTCCCGTTTAGGAGTAATTTGGTGCTATGTCACTGGTATTTTTTCAATGCTCGTTAGTGTACATACGGGTTTACCACATAAATTATTGTTATCATGCTATACCTTCGAGGAGCTAAGCAGTCAATCATCATTACATTATAAGACCGTCTAATTTACACACATTGTCAACGGATTCCGTAGACCGGCGGAATATAGGTCTGCCTTCTAAACTGGCATATTTACATGGCAGGGTCCTTACCCTGCCATGTAAATATGGTTACCCAACCATGGATCAATCGACTGGACAAATCTTGATCATACTCAAAGAGGAGGAGGCAAAAGAATAGTATGGTAGTTGCATCTAAACTCTTCCACTTCTTTATCAGATAAGTAAGTTTTAGTCCAAGGTAGGATGCCTATTGCCATCGGAATACCGGGCACTTAAATCCTATCTTAAGGTAAAAATTGGTAAATTCTTACTGGGAAAGGAAGTCCCAAAACCATCCAATTTAAAAGATATAGGTTGCAAGCACGACTGCTGATAGTTGGGCTGCTGATAGTTGGGCTGCTGATAGTTGCACCGCTGCAGTCGACCGATACGATAAGTATTTTTTGAGCTTGAGCAAATTTTTTGGATTTGTTGTGTCAATTTTTTTATCGTATGATTTGTACATTATTAAAATTAACAGCCGGTGAATTACGTGAGCGAGGCCGCGGGCACAGCTAGTCTTAATTAAAACATGTCAACTTTAATTCATGTCATGCAACACGCAGTGCAACTGTTACAAACACTACTTTACGATATGTAGAAAACTTTGATTGACAAGCTTAATGACAGCTAGGTATGTATTCAATCGAAAAGCAGGAAAGCGTCGTTCAAGCAATTTGCCACCGCAAATACCGAGTCAAATACCGCCGGTTGCTGAACTATGCGGGATCACCATCTCATGACTGTTTACGACAGGTATAGTGGCGGCTGCGATATTAGGGCACATAAGTGTCGAATATTGTGGCTTTCATTAGGCAAAATCACGATTTCTGGAATGTTATTACATTCCAGAAATCGTGATTTTGCCTGTTACTTCATGACGTTGAGTTAATTTGTCGTTGTAAAGTTAACAATTTATATGACGTACAAATGGAACAATATTAGGCTTGTGTTGCGTATGTTCTTCAGTTTTGCATTGTGAGTTTTCTTGAACAAGAAATGAGATGCCTAATTACAGTCATAATTATCTAGTTATATCTATAGTGTTATAAAGGTTACTTCATTAACCCAAGTAACTGCTCAATTTAGACTCAAACAGCTCAATCGGTCTATGACATTCTGCTCGTCTTAGCTACATAATTTAATTCAGGTAAATACTCGCAGCCTTTGCCTAACTCAGGATATCACGAAGACGTCGAGCGTTTCTGCAAGTAACGTGCAGTTAATTTACCTGGGATATTGATCTCTGTAGAGGAGTGTTGGCGCGAACATGAAGTAGACGAAATGTTTGAAGCTTGGCAGCGGTTTGTTCCCGTTTAGACAGCGTGGCCCGCAAGCTGAGGCAACTGACACGAGTTTCATCATGAAACGGAACTGGAACAAAAGGCAAGTGTATTATAAACTCGCGTAGAAAAAACATTACCCTCCTTCTGGGGCAGGGTAGTCGGGTAAAACTCGCTTACGTCACGGGACATGGTTGGTTGCGTTTAAAGTTTTGCTATTAGGGTCCGTAAAATGAGCTTTATGTAGATACAGCTATATATAGAAAAGTTGCTTGATATATGATAAAAATGAAGAAAAGGCTGTTATTAAAATTTGAGCACAAGGCAGTCTGTACGATTAGTTAGACCCTTGTTAAAAGTCATAGGTACCTATCTAGTTATCTGCCTATCATTGACCTGTAATGACAATACAGGGGTCTGCATCTAACTTTATCTAAAAAAAAAAGTTAATTAAAAAAATCAAAAAACCCGACTGCTTAAAAAGCGAACTAAAAAGACGTAAACAAGAAGAAAATCATGCTCTGCAGTCGGAGGATACATATTCGCGAGCTGGCTGACCAAAACCAGATGTATCCTCCGACTGCACAGCATGATTTTCTTCTTGTTTACGTCTTTTTAGTTCGCTTTTTAAGCAGTCGGGTTTTTTGATTTTTTTAATTAACTTTTTTTATTTATAACTTTTTAGTTAACATTTTTTTCGAATTAGGTAGTTTTAAATATATAAGTGTTATATATTTTTGAAATCGCCTCTAGAAACCCTTTATTTTGATACCCCACACGATGGGTTTGGAAGAAAAAATAAATTTGGTCCCCCACAATATGGCGCCCAAAAGCCGCCATTTTTCTATTTTCCAATTTTAATGTAGCCTATGACACTCGCAAGGTTAAGACGAATCGATTGACGTATGAATCATCAAAATCGGTCAACGCGTTTGGTCTCTGGAACGCCACATAGGAACAAACATACATACATACATACATACATACATACATACATAGACTGATAAACACATTACCCTCCTTCGGCAGTCGGGTAAAAACAGGGTCCACTTGCGCCAAAGACTTGAGTCTACTCTATACTATAGTTTATTATTTATCAAACAAAACTCGTATTTTGGTGTAGGTACAGCTGTGACGTATTTATGCACAAGTACAGCTGACTTTTTTTTTACAGGAGCGATAGATAGGCTCAATTTATGTTAGCAATATTCATATTTTGTATGAACTGCGGTGAGGCAATTTGGGTTTGAACGAGGCAACCACCAGGGTCACCTACTAGCCAGTTTATGAAGGAGGGCCTCTTTATGAAGAACTCCTTCTTCAGAAAGCGTGAGCACAGTAAGTGGACCTGGGAGAGCTCCGAAGGTACAACGAAAAATGAGATAGACTTCATCATGTCGACGAAGAAGCACATATTCAATGATATCTCTGTGATGAACGCGGTGAAAACCGGAAGTGATCACCATATGGTAAAAGGCACATTGTAACGCAAATATTAAGCTAGAAAAATATCGTCTGATGAAGTCTACGCTCCGTCCAGCACAGATCCAGACTCAAAACCCCGAAAGCTTTCAGCTCGAACTCCAGAATCGTTACGAGTGCCTAGGAAGCTTCGTGGCAGATTACAAAGATGGGTTCATGGAAACTATTCAGTCAAGTCTAATTTTTTCAAGATCCGTCGTACAAATAAGAACAAGAAACTATCCGATCTTACGAAGGAGAGGCGTGAAATGACCCTGCAGTCTTCAGATCATGCGTGGAACTACCGGCAGCTCAATAAACGGATGTCTAAGTCATTGAAAAGCGCCCTCCGCCACTTTAATACCAGCGTATTAAATATGCGATTGAGCGGCATAAGGGCTCCAAGGTGATTGCAAGAGATTTGGCTATTGGGCAGAGCAAGCTCACGAAATTGAAGACCGTCGATGGCAGGATCGTATCCGCCAAAACGGAGATTCTGAGGGAGATCGAGGGGTTCTATGGGCAGTTGTACACGTCAATCAGTAAACTCGTTGCGAATCTAGAAAACGACCCAATAGCTAAATTAAACCGACACAATACCGAAGACATCCCGGACGTCAGCCTCTACGAGATTAGGATGGCTCTGAAAAAACTTAAGAACAACAAGGCACCGGGTGATGACGGAATTACGGGCGAAATAAGGCTGGTGGAAAACCGGTACTTAAGCACTTCAGAAGATATTTCTTGTATGCTGCATTCCGTCATACTCGAAGGGAAAACGCCACAGGCATAGTGCAGGAGTGGGTTCTTCAATAAGGGCGACAATGCCCGGCTGAGGAATTATAGGCCCATCTTAGTTCTTAGCCAAGTCTACAAGTTGTTTTCAAGAGTCATCACGAATCGTCTCGCGCGCATTTTTGTCGATTCCAAGCCTCCCGAACTATCCGGTTGCTGAAAAGGCTTTAGAACCATAGACCACATACATACGCTGCAGCAGGTTATACAGAAGACGAAGAGACCTGCCTCTTTGTTTAGCGTTTGTGAACTACCAGAAAGCCTTGGATTCGATCGATACATGGGCTGTACTGCAGTTTCTCCAACGGGAAAAATGACCATGGCCGAAACAAGGGTGATGTTGAATGCCGATGTTGCACCCACTCCTACCAAGGTCGGTCTCTCCTATCTCGTGCCCGATTATGTTTAACTGGGACAAACGGTCCATTTAGGTAAGTTCAAGTTCGAGAAAGAGGTCAACCGTCAAATCCGACTCGCCTGGGCAGCGGTCGAGAAGTTGCGCGGTATCTTCTAATCCTTGCAACTTATAACATAGTCGCAAGACGAAAGTCTATGACCAGTGTGTGTTGCCAGTGATTACTTACGGGACAGAGATGTGGACGCTCCCAATGGGCCTCATCAGAAGGCTTGAAATCACCCAAAAGGCAATGGAGATAGCTATTCTTGAAGTTTCCTTGCGTGAACGAATGAGAAATAAAGACATCCGCAAGAGAACCAAGATTACTGACATAGCCCGAAGAATTGCCAAACGTAGGTGGCAGTGGGTAGGGCACATTGCTCGTTGAACGGCCGTTGGAGCCGAAATGTTCTGGAATGGCGACCGCGTACCGGAAGACGCAGCGTTGGATCGCCACCCTCACAGAACAGAAAAAACGCCTTGTCTTCTCTGTTCTGTGGCCACCCTCTATGTGGAGCGCTGACTGGTTGCGGGAGTCCGGTGGATGCGACGGGGTGACGCTTGGGGGACACCTATGTCCAGCAGTGGAGTTTCTAACAACTATGTTTCTAGTAGATATTCATCTACTAGAAACATAGTTGTTAGAAACTTCATATTCATGAACCGGAGCAAAAGTGACAATTCTCAGAATGCTACAATATTGTATGACAAAAAGTCAATTATTCTCGTGTTAGTCTAAATCTGAGTTATGTTTTTCGTGCAAACGGGGGCCCGTTTTAAACAAACATACATTTTCCGTCATCGCTATCACTACATATTATAAAATAAAGTATACCGCCGCGTCTGTGCGCAATAATCTCAAAATCTACACATCCACACACCAAAACCGCTGTCGCGGTTGAATTTTTTTTCTGGTTCAGCGTCAAAACCGCTAAAGCGGTCGCAATTATTTGTTCTGAAAAATCTGTCGGTTGACTATAAAGCACCGATATTCTATGCACCTTCCTAAAAAAAATTATAGGTGCGTGGTGAAAAAAAAACTGCCAAAAAAAGTTGAAAGTCATCTGTGTCACGTCAGATTGATGTTTGCGCAAGCGGTGTGGACCCTTCTGTGTTTTCAATATATGTACAAGTTAATTTAAAACCTATTGTATTTGTGTGTTATATCAAAATGCTCTATATTCAAGCTTTACGAATATCTAAATATAGTATAGATTCAAAGTGTGTTGAAATCGATAACATCGTAATGAAAAACTTAGGTAAGTAGCTTTAAGAGACAAGAGTCTCACGCAAATTTAGCGGCTTAAGCTACAAAAAATACTGGGGCGTTTGACTACCCCGTGGGTTCGCCGCGCGGACAGAGTGGCTTGAACAGATTTTCATGTGGTTTTCACCAATAGAAAGAGTGAGAATCGAAGAAGGCTTTTGTGTATAATTTGTCACAGGTGAAGTCGGGGTATGTCGCTAGTAAAAAGTAAATAAATGGCTTTCAACTTACAAATATGAGACATCAATAAATGAATCATTTTGTTACTATACTGTGATTTTTAATTTCGTGAACTAAACTGACAGCTGCTATTGACCTTTTTTTTTTAAATGTTGCAAGCGCGGAGCATAGTATTGTAGGTAAGGCACAATCATAAGTGATTCATCGAATCGATGTGACATGACTCCTGAATTTATTTTTACTAATTGGTGTAAATAAATGTTTTATGAATATAAACGTAATATATTTAAATATAACAGTATTCATAGTACATGAACTTGTATTGTGTTAAATATGAAATCAACAATAAAATAAAAGCAATCGATAAAATTAAGTCTGACATAAATGAGTAGAAACGAAATATAGGCTGCTAGTTTCGAAACAAATTATATTTTTATGCCGTGAAATAGTTTCATTTTCGATCTACTTCGATTTTCGATTAACTTTCGACCACTCAGGATAGTTAGGGTACGACACTATTTTAATGTAACGATACAGTGACAACCCCCCAAATGTCAGTTTAGCCCACGTTATCTTACCAAATCTTGTCCTATATTAGAATATTACTCATCGAAGTTCTATGTAGATTCTAAAAGCGAATTCGCAAAACAAGGTCTGCCCTATACTAATCTCAAGGAAATCCTCTAAACAAGGATTGGATACAGATACTGTTTAATATCAACCACTTGAATTCACAAGTGGTCTATTAAAATCGTTCTTAGTAATCCATTAATACCTCTTCTCAATTGACCAGCGTTGACCACTGTAAACAGTTGCCGTACATTTCAGTAAAGTAAATGTAATTGTGAATATCGTGACTTGAACTTATAATTAATTAGCTCAGGTACGCTCATACTTAATATTAGTCAGCAAGGTAAATGAAAAACTTAATTAAATTCTTTTACTACAGCCTTATTGCAAGGTGTTTCAAGCAATTAATCAAAAGTTAGAGGCAGTTCAGTTTTGTTGTTGATATTGAATAATTGCTGTAATATTTTACTTCATATATTAGTAAAGTTGAAGGTGAAAATTGGGAAAAACAATGCTAACAGAATAATATAAAAAAAAATAAAAAGAAAATACTACCGACTTCCATATAAGAAAATTAGAAAGTGAAAAATAACTTTATTTTTTGAAGTCGGTGTCCATAACTTAAAAATTTGGTACCTACCAAATACAGTAGTATTTTTTTGTAGAAAGTTTTTTATTTTTCACTTTTTAGTTGTAACTACCTAATAGGGAAGTAGTTAAGTAAGTACCTATAACGACAGAATAGATTACCCGAATAACATGAAACTTTAATTTAACCTGTGAAATGATAGATCGGCGTACTCCTTAAGCGCGTACTGGCGTGATGTTATGTTATGAAAACGTATAAACAATAAACAGACATGCGATTGCAGCAATCTCGAGAGATTTGCCGTTATTTATTGAAGAGTTCTGTTGTATTTCTCCGAAGATCATTACCAGATCTTCATTAAATTAAAATGGGACCAATTTCGAAATATACTCTTTCAAACAAAAAAAGAATTTTCAAAATCGGTCCACAATTGACGGAGATATCGGTGAACATACAAAAAAAAAACATACATAATGTCGAACATAGAACCTCCTTATTTTTTGGTAAGTCGGTTAAAAACTTGTGTTCAGTTACAGAACAACAGACTTGCTTTGTTATATTATAATCAGTTAGATTGGATTTTAGAGTTAGTACTGGCAAAATCATCATACTAGCGTGCTCCAGGCTTCCGTATAACGAGATAGAACCATTGCAAACGTTGAGTGAGAGATAGTTCAAACAACGGTATTCTCTTTCTCTCTTTTAGGTTTTTGTTGTAAGGTTTTTTCTTAATTTTGATGATGACATTTTGTTTTTATTGTAAAACTACGACAAATTTAATTAATAAATTTTAGGCCTAAATAATTGATTTAAACTTTATAATAAATAGTAAAAAAGCATGACATGTGATGAGAGTGATGAGCATGATGATTCAATCCTAAAAGTACTTAGTTTATTCATGATGATTCTTTATGTTTAGATAATATTAATATAGTGTCAAAAATAAGCGTAAGTACTACAAATAAAAAAGTGTTATTAAAAAAATGTGCCTTGTCCACTGGCCGTAACACCCATTTATTCAAAAAAATTAAAAGTGTCCAACAATGAATCATTATTACAGAAATGTCATATTAAGATACATTCATAATCGTGTTTGTATTTTAATTAACAAAATGGTGTCGGGTATGCGAACATGAGGTGTAGGGTGGCGCTACAGGCTACATGCTACGCGCTACATGCTACGCGCTACGGGTTACGCGCTAGGTACAGGCTACGCGCTACGAAGGGGTTCGTAGCCGCGTAGCCTCATAGGGGGCGTAAGGCTACGCAGGGCTACGCAAGGCTACATAATGCCTCGTCAGCGGCATACGGCGATCTTGTTATTTACTGGCGTTGGCCACGCAGCCTGACAAGGGTCCAACTCAGGTGATTTATGTTTCGTTTCACTTTCGACGCCGTTGTACCCGTTCAACTTACATCGCTCTTTATAATGTTACAACTTATTTTACGGCATATAATTTTCGAGTTTGTTGGCAAATGTGGCCGTTGTATAAATCTTAATTAAGTAACAAAAGTTTTGGGATGACAATATTACGCGGCATTCCTATGAGATTAAACTTGTTACCTAAGCTTTTTAAAAGCCGAAAGTCAACGTTTTCTTAACGCAAACTATCTAAGCTGATAAATTTATAGTTCGCTTCAAAGATTATTTCATCACAAATAGCTCACATAAAACTACCTGTTCAAACAATTACAACACGTACAAAACTCCATACTTCTTCATACACAACTAATAAAAGTTCGCGAGCGAGTTATTGTTGCAAATTACGCCAATAAGGATTTACGACACACATACGTACAATATAATAATACATACATATTGTGTAGTAGAGGGGAAAGTTGGTGTTTGTGTATTACGGAGTTGGCTTTGTTTGGCGTCGCTTGGAAGTTTCCTTTTGTAATGTAGATGAATCACTGGCGCGCAACCAACTGCCACCCGTTGCGATATCACAAACAAACAGTTAATTATTGTGACCAGATTGATGTCCCTTCTAATTTGAATACCATTTGAAAGTTCAGACTGCCTATCTTGTCTGTATCTACGAATCTGTACCTGTACCTAGGTTGTATTTTTTCGTTTGTTGTTAGTTGGACGGTCCGGTATCCCAACGTAATTGCACTGATATTTTTTCGTAGAATCGGTTCAGAAGTTCTTTTAAAGTTGCTTTACTTCTTACCGTCTTAGATTTCGTAGATACTTAGTTTTAGTAAATTCCCCTCTATGAATGAATGTAATATTCTAACTAGCAATTTTCCATCTAATTAAAAACCCAAGGACGTAATGTAATAAAACATATAAAAATATGCCTCGAATTAAATTGAAATTTAAAGAACGATGGCGCGTTGTTTTCTGTTTTTTAGCTACTACGTGCCTTAGTAGGAAGTACTAATTAGTCTCATAGCCTCTCGCAGCCTCCTTTCCTTCAAGATGCCCAAAATGGAAATAAGGAAAAAGATTATTATCTACTTAATTATTCAAAAGCAATTACTGGTCCTATCTTGCTAATGCCGACTAATAATAATATCCCTTGCTTTATCTTTTAATAATTGTTTTTAAAAGACAAAGCCATTATTTTACGCCACAAAGTGAAACTGTATTAATAGGTTACATCAAGACTTTTTTTATTAAGCATTAAGATATGAGAAATGTCGTTATTAAAGACTGAACTCTTTCATAGAAGACTTTTAAAAATATCCGTCATTGAAAAAGGTCCTTTTCAACTATCGGATCAAACGAACCTTTAGGGATATTGCAATAATCAGACGGATTGGCGATCATATTGTCAGTATAAGGAGGGGCGGATCCTTCTCAACCTTTGGGTAGGTATCCCTATTTTATTCTCTGGTAGCCTTTACCGCCACCCACGCACAGTGTGTTATTTTGTCTCAGTTGCGGACATGCTTGTTTTATTTTTTAACTTCATAGATTTAATCCTAATACAGCATTAAAAAAAAATCTCGTTTTGATATTTCACTTAATTTAGGAGATAAAAATAAATTTGTGAAAGGTCATTGATCTGCCCGAAAAAGTTTTTCGTCTGTATTTCTTGAATAAATTAAATCTCAACCTTTTGTATAAATACAGGTTAATTGTTGGTTTTAAATATATCAGGCCTGAAAATTAAATACAAACAAGAGTAAATAATTATTTTATAAATAAACAAAAAAAAAATGTATAAAATTAACTATTAACTGGTCGCGTTTTTTTTAGTTAGCATAATATACTTATTTATAGTACCTTCAACTTGAGAAAATTCTAAATATGTAACAAGCGAGATCTCGGAGATATTGCGTTTCTAAGTTTTTTTAAAATTTCTATGGAAATAGGGTTTTCGCAAACTAGTAAACATTTCAGTTGATTAATTCAATCGATTTGAACTAGTTTTTGACGGATTGGCCGGTGAAGGCTATGGGGGAGGCCTTTGCCCAGCAGTGGGATAATATAGGCAAATTTAAAAAACAATCTTTTAAACTAGTTATCCTCTGAACGGTTATGACATAACCTCAGTATCAGATTCAATTACCATTTCGTCAGTCGTCAGCGTGATATCATTTGCTTCAAACTCGCACTCGCATTTGCTTTTTCGCACTTACAGATAAATTTGGAAATACTCTCTTTATGACTTTTGTTCTGTACATCAACATTGTTAGGAATACCCGTTGGATATAATGCATTTAAAATAATCATGGATCGTTCGTTCATTTCAAGGTCACCCGGTCTATGTTTTGACCCATATAGTCGGGCCTTTTCTACCAAAACATTATAAATATCCAGTTTCGTGAGCTTGTTCGGATCCGTATTCAGGCTTTGGTCGTAGGTAATAATTGCCACTCGCTGATCAGTATGAAGGTTGGCGCCCTCATGCCTCCCTTGCATTAAGTCCTCTGGTCGGGGCCCAGACGGACATCCTCCAGCAGGACGGGTCAGTGACGGGACGGGCCTGCTGAGGCAAAGCAGTGCCATGGCTCTTTGACGGCCCCATGACATCTCACCCCCGGTTCTCCAGATATTATGTATAGGAATTGGTTTTTAGCATTTGCCTGGTGAGAGCGGATCCCTTCCCAATTCCGCATAATATCCTTCATCGAAGATAGAAAATCTATGGACGGTACTAGGTAAAACAAAAGTGGTCAAAATTCAACTATTATTAATTTTTAATTTTAGCTTTCCTCAACTATTTTTCCATAATTATAAACTTAACTATGTAAACTAGGCACGTAACAATTTGAACCGGTAATTGCTAATACCTGAGTCCAAAAATAATGTTTTTATAAAGTAATTGTATGTTATTGGTTTATTGACAACCCTAGCCCACAATAAAAAAAATGATATTTCCGAAATCCTGGGTTTGTTACGTCTGGTTTTTTTTGTGGCGATAGTTATTATAGTAATCAACATATATACATTTAAAAAAAAACGCGACCATGAAGAGACCCGCCAGAAAAAAAATAATTTCAGAATCATATAAAAAAATATTTACGCCTGGGTGAGCAAGATTATTAAAGTTTTCGAGAAAAAAATTGTTCTTATAGTAAATTCCTATCATACCTTAAAACATTTAGTGTAAAAATTTAATCCAAAAACGAGATATTGCGTTTCTATGGTGTTTAAGGCTTTTTCTTAATTTTCTTAATTTCTCTTAAAGTATAGTAGTTAGAGCCGGCGGAGTTTTAATGTGGTGTATGATTAATAGAAAGCTATCCAAAAAAAAAAAAAAACAAGCATGTCCGCAACTAAGGCAAAATAACACACTGTGCCACGGGGTCAATTCATAGCCGAGTTCAAACGCTGACGACATTTATCTAAGTCTTTATGGCTGTATGTTTGTTTCAAACATTGAATAACGTCCTGGTTTAGCTAAGTGTTTCAAAACTGTTGCCTAGCTATTATGTTATAGAATGTGTTGTATATATTTGTCAACTGTCGTTGGTTCTAGGTTTAGAGCAAAGTATAGTTTAACGGGAGTTTCATTTGTCTGTGAGATCTATTTGAGAATGTCGTGTTTAAAACACTCTGAAACCGTCAAATCACCTTGACCAAAAGTTTCGATTAATATTTGTGCCTTCTCTATACAAGAAGAAGCCTTTCCCTTGCAATGGGGTAGTACTAAACTGGTGTTATTATTACTTTGCAGTTTAATTGGTTTATTGGTAGTATTAATTAACAGAATAGAGTGGGAGAATTTATTTGTTTACTGATTCGATGTAGACAAAAATCAAAATCAAAGCTATCGAGCAGAACTGAATCTGAGAAAACAAAATAAATTAATGAGTTGTGCTCAAAATCATTTATTAATAAACAATTATGTTCGCTAACCATTAATTTAAACTTTGCAGCTGTTGGTTAAAAGCTTTAAGTATTGATTTTTTATTTGACTTATTTTACATTTGACTACACCGACTTAATTACAACGAATGTACAATTTTGATTAGTACAACCTTTTAGAAAGTTTAAATCATAAACATGTATATTACTCTGGATATCGTCATTAACTTTACAGCAGAAAGATGGCGCTCGACTACTAGATACCTCACCCAATGAGGATGTGAACGCAAAGCTGAGCGCAGATGTCGCTGGCGGCGCAATGGCTGCGTTAAATGTTATTGATAATATGTATTTTCCCTAGATGCTTAAGAAATTGAAAGACGAACTAAATAAATGAGGAGCAAGGATAACTGGAAAGAAAACAGATCTTATTGAGAAGCAGGCTTTTATATAATAAAATATTTTTCATCGGTGATAAGTTCTATAATGTGATTTTTTATTTCGTGGACTAAACTGACATTTGGGGGGTTGTCACTTTATCGTTACATTAAAATAGTGTCGTACCCTAACTATCATGAGTGATCGAAAGTTAATCGAAAATCGAAGTAGATCGAAAATGAAACTATTTCACGGCATAAAAAAATATTTGTTTAGAAACTAGCGGCCCATATTTAGTTTCTACTCATTTATGTCAGACTTAATTTTATCGATTGCATTTATTTTATTGTTGATTTCATAGTTAACACAATAAAAGTTCATGTACTTTGTGTATGAATACTGTTATATTTAAATATATTACGTTTATATTTATAAAACATTTATTTACACCAATTAGTAAAAATAAATTCAGGAGTCATGTCACATCGATTCGATGAATCACTTATGATTGAGCCTTACCTACAACACTATGCTCCGCGCTTGCAACATTTAAAAAAATAAGGTCAATAGCAGCTGTCAGTTTAGTCCACGAAATAAAAAATCACAGTATAGATTTGGCAACTTTTTTAGTTGTAACGTGTTATTTCTTACTTGACTCACGGTTGAAAAATTTACAAAAAATGTGAGAACATTACTTAAATGGGTATTCTTTACGTTTTAGGTTAGAAGTTTTATTTTCGGCAATCAAAGCCCTCAAGCTTCTGAAGGCCAAGCAAATGACATTTTTGCTGTAGAACTTTATCAATACGTTAATAGCTCCACGAAATCGCCGAAGTACATAACCTATAAATATGTATAGCCATTTCCCAGTTTTTTTTAGCGTTGTATCTTTGGGCAACAAATGAACACTGGGGTTGGTAAATCCTGGTACAGCACACAGCCCCATATTTTGAGAAAATTAAAATTTTCTGAATGATAGGTATTGAAAGCTGTTAAATCCATACATTTTGTAAAATGTATGAATTTGACAGCTTTCAATAGCTATAGCGACGATGCGCCACCTATCGTGAAAAATTGGTAGTTCACATCCCCATTCACCGGTCCGGTCCGGTCCTAAGCTTTCAATTCCAGCCGTTTCTTACGTATTTCACTAGAGCATCGTTCAAAAAGAACAATACAAATAATACTATCTTCATACAACTTCCTTATCACTCACCATTTCACAGGTTACAGCAACTGATGAGCCTAGCTCTAGATGTTTTCTGCCTAGTTCGAACACTGGCACCGCAGCCACAGCCACTTCGATAGCCACAAAGCCAGCGACACCCAGCACCACTACCGTTGGACGTAACACTGTAAAATAAACTTTAATTTTACCTATATACGACTCATCTAGACTACCCTACTAAGCCTTGGCTTGGCTTGTGTTCCTGGTTCTTCTAAAACGTTTTCATGAGCTCGATACGGGGTTGAGTTATTAATTTCGGATTTAATAATACGATATTTTATAATGAGGTCGGGCATTAAACCCGTACGTGATCCGCACCCCGAAAATTGTACA
Source organism: Anorthoa munda (assembly GCA_945859665.1). NCBI lineage: Eukaryota > Metazoa > Arthropoda > Insecta > Lepidoptera > Noctuidae > Anorthoa > Anorthoa munda. The sequence continues at coordinate 12,885,012 of OX243905.1, read as the reverse complement.
AGAAATAAAACTGAAAGCAATCATATTCCTCAATATGACGGTATCTAAAAAGTTATAAATAAATATAATTTTAAGTTACTTCTAGCTGTCAAAATAATTCGCGTGATTAAACCCAGATGAAACCCGATAAAAAGTTTAAATTAGAAATCATTTTAAAATTGTTTTCTCACTGGTTGAAAACCAACAAAGGACAAGGTACCTAATTAAAACTTTGAGAAATATTATTAAACTTTCTCGCAGAGTCAATATTTCGAAGCATTATTTAGTCTCCAGCTCCACCCTTTATTTAATACACATTTGGGAATAATGGCAGTTTATTCATAACGAGGTCTTATTGGGAAATAGTTCGATACTCGGAGGTGGCACGAGGGTTGCCGGGTGGTCGCAGGCGTCACAGCTAGATATATGATGGTCTATAAGAGTCTGTGATGCGGCAAATTGGAAGGCACAGTGAGTTAAGCCCTGTATTCACTAGAGAAATTGCAATGTAAATATTCGATTTATATCGAGAGCCACAGCGTCAGTGGGAAGCAAAGGATTGAGAAGATTAACTCTACCTGTAAATGTAACAAAACAAAATGGGATCTCAAGTATTATTCTCAGAAATCATTACTAAAACCATTACCAATAAACTCAGCATCAGATGTTCGTAGTAAAATGCAAATAATAATGAGAACAGGACCCATTGAAAGCGAACGGCTTTTGAAATTGAACGTTCTCACTCCGTAGTCCTCACCGTTTTTAATATCTGTATCTGAGGTACTTTGCCGAGACCTTTGGGGAGATTTTATCGCAGATGCTTTTATTGAGATGAGGGTTCTTTGATAATACAGTCCTTGAATGAGTACAATCATACTGCTAAGTATACATTTGGAACCCGAATAAAAGATTTCGATGTAACTTCGATGTAACTTTCCTTTGCAATGCTGATTTGACACTGCAATAAGTACTAGTAATAGGCCATCTGATGGCTCTTTATGTTGAGACTATTTTAAAATTATTTTAAAATGGATTTTAAAGAATTTTCTCTCGTCCCTAGTTTGAGCTGTATTCACAAAGGAAGTTGAAAACAGCAATAGGAAAAGAATGTGATCTAAGGATTTATGAAAGAATAGATACATAAGTGGTCGTTAAACAACAATAGATTACCACATTAGACCCCAATGGGTCGAAGTTATTTCTCGGCCCCTCCATAAGATAAGATAAGTGGTCGTTGCAGATGTGCAAGTAAAAATATAAATAAACACAACATTCTACCCGTCTACTGGAATGGGCGTTCAGTAAAATTTAACAGCGCTCTAAAAGCGTTTCTGGCATTTAACAAAAAATTATAATTGTGAAAACAAGACAGTGTGAAAAGTGCACAACGGTATAAAAACTAGTCATTCCGGGTGCACGGTTATGGCCAACCAAGTGACTAATTTGGAGGGCGCGGTGAGAGCCGCCATCCGCCCGGCCGGCCGCCGCCGCCGCTTGCAACAAAAGACTCCACTTGCGACCTGAGCACGCCACTCGCCACTTGTTACTAAGCCCACGACTTTATTTTTTTCGAATTCTACGTCCATAATATCAGCTAATTTCGACAAAAAAACATCCGGTTGGGGAAATATTACGACAAAAAGTAGAAGTAATAATAATTGGGTTCCAGGCTCAAAGAGCTAGAGATTTTCTTCTAAGAATTTTCTGGAGGAGACGCTGGCGTTCGAAAATAACATTATTTTTACCCGACTGCAAGGAAAGGGTTATGCTTTTGCGCGTATCTTGTATGTATGTATGTAATATTCTTTATTACCTCATATGTTTCAAACCGCTAGACGGATTTATATAATTAAGACATCGTTAGTTGTGTTTGACCATTCAAGTATTCATAGATAGGAGAAGTAAAAAAAACAAACATAGCGGTTTTTGGGTGCAATATTGTGCAATTTTTTTTCTTCCAAGCCCATCGACTAGGGTATCAAAATGAAGGGTTTTAAGAAGTGATTACAAAAATATATATTAATTATATGTTTAAAGGTAATTCGAAATAAAAATGATAACTAAAAAGTTGTAAATAAAAAAAACGTGCTGTGCAGTTGGAGGGTCAGGGGGTCAGCCAGTTCATGAATATGTTTCCTCCGACTACACAACGTGACGTTTCTTGTTACAGCTTTTTAGTTCGCTTCTTGCAGTCAGGTTTTTGATTTTTAAATTAACTTTTATTATATTTAGTATGCTATGTGAAATCATGTTCCTCTTTGACCATGTTTTTAGTTGCATTGTAAATTCAACTTCTGACTGCGGAAGTTTGTATTACCTAGCATTACCTTCATTTTGAATTATTTGAAATTAGGTACCTAAGCATTTAAGTAGACAAGCATGTAATTATACAATTAATATTAATTTGAATTTAGGTACCTAACTTGACTAATGTATAACGATATTTAACGGAAACCGATTGCGTATCATTTTTCATTTGCACCAATTAATTCAACGTTGAACTTGACCGTCATTTATCATGTCCTATTACTCTGAATAAGTAAGATAGTAATTATTCAATATTTTTGGTCTGATAAACAGCTGCAGTTACTAGGTACAATCGAAAGTAGTACCTAATTTGTTATTTCATGGTGTTTTAAATTTTGTTTTATTACTGCTCTAAGAAGTGAATGAGTGAAGCTTTACCTGGATATTTTCTCGAGATTGCTCCTATCCACGCATATACCATTAGCAAAGGGTAAAATGACATTGAAACGAAGAAGTCATACACCCATAACTTAAGTCCACGTCTTATATCGCCAAATCCCGCAGCAACTACTGACAGCCCTATATTTATCCTGTAAAATAGAACCAATTAAGTAAGTGAATTTTTAAACAAGAATACGCAGAAAACAGCCAGGTCCATCAAAATTTACCCAAGTTTACATTATTATGAAGTACAAACGAAACTTTTGCATGTTAACGCCGTGAAAAATGACGTAATTTGGCGTCGACGTAACAAAAAGTTCTACGCTGTTCAACATTTTTTCGTAGCTCGAAATATTTTGCATAATTAAAGCAACGCGAGTGAAAATTGCAGTATTTAGTCTCTGCCAAGCTGGCAGATAACAGTCTGTAGATCTGACATCTGGAATTAAATGAGGACCATCCTCTGCGAGTTAATTATAGGAAGTGCCTCCGAATCGCGTGACAACACATCCACTGCATCAAAAAGTGTTCTTTACAACTTTCGGAAATATAACACCGAATGAATGTTATACGGAAAACAATATATTAAGCTAAAAGTGTGTCAGTAGAAAATATAAAAAGTTTTTAGTTCCGTCTTCCATAATGTGACTTGTTCAAATTAGGTAAATAACTTCCGTATCGTAAACGGGGCATTTTGTAGAACTTTGGGAAATTATAATAAAAAAGTTTTCTGTTTTAACATTACTACTACTTTCTACAACTATTATCGTGAACTCATTAACAGATCAGAAGTCTAGTAAAATAAATGATCTAAAATTATATAAAATTAAAGTATTTATAAATGTTTACTTGCTTTCCACTTTCGACGAGGTCAAATATGACGGTATCACAGATCAGTACAAGAAGAATGACGACGAATATGTGGTATATAGCTCTTATGTGGAGTGAAGAGTCTATCAGCCGCGTCAATGGTGACTCTCGTACTGCAAATTCTTCATATTCTTTCTTCTCCTCTGCGTGTGTCGCCTCTCCATTCTGCTGCACTTTCTTATGACGGTTGCGAACACCGTTTTCTGTCATTTTTATTTCTTATTCTGAAACAGAATATTAAGGTTGGTTATATTTTTTATGATTTTATAACTTCAGTGGCGGTGTGTCTCTAGTGGAACGTTAAAGCTTGTTTTCTGCTTGTTGGCGTGGAACAGTCTACCCTTCCCTAATGTCGTGGGTTCTTTAAAAGGCCAGTAGTTAAGATACAACGCAAGGATAACGGGGTCGGGTAATAGCATCTTTTGTGCGACAAAATAGCAACACAAACATTGCAGTCAATAATCCATTTGCAAAGCAAAGTGATTAAGATAAAAATAAAACCAGCCAAGTGCGAGTCAGACTCGCGCACGAAGGGTTCCGTACCATTATCGCAAAAAACGGCAGAATATCACGTTTGTTGTATGGCCCCCACTTAAATATTTATTTTATTCTGATTTTCGTATTTGTTGTTATAGCGGCAACAGAAATACATCATCTGCGATAATTTCAACTGCTTAGCTATCACGGTTCATGAGATACAGCTTGGTGACAGACGGACAGACCGACCGCGGAATCTTAATAATAGGGTCCCGTTTTCACCCTTTGGGTACGGAACCCTAAAAATTTGTCCCTCACAACATGCGACAGCTCATTAAGCCGTCTATTACAAACTCTATGTTCAATGTTCATCAATAGACAGTTAACGGCCGGTACTGATAAGATAACAGTCAGTACAAACTCAGTACACTTGCACCAAACCTTTGTTTGTCTGGCTTGTCGGGTAACTTCGGAGATCGGAACCTCAAGCTTGCGATTGGTTACCACGTGGTTTACGTATCCATGGTTAACACGTGGTTTACGTATCCATGGGTAACAGGGCCGGGTCCCGTCAGTGGCTCAAAAAAATATCGGTGGGAACATTTTATATGAACTCGTTCACACGATGTCATATAAAATGTTCCCACCGATATTTTTTTGAGCCCCTGACGGGGCACGGCCTGTCCACGTCCCGTGCACGTCCCGGGCACGGCCCTGATATGTGTGGATAGACCTTAAGAATTCTGTGTGTATGCCAGAATGTTTTGGTCTGCAAAGTTTTCGAAATTCGAAGTATTGGGGACTCTGATATAACTTTCGCAACAAGTGAGCTCAATTTTGAATTAGCGCGGCTACTGGAGTGGAATATGAGGGACAAAATAAACTTTACAGAGTTATGTAGACCAATGAGTTTTTTCTTTCACACAGACAATAGCCAATATGTAATAGCCGATGTTTCCCTCGCATTTATATTAAGAATCTGTCGCAGACAATCCGCTTGTCTTGCCCTATCGTAAACAGAGCACACGTAATGCTTATTCGCTGTTGACACGATGCCCTCTATATTATTGTTGCGAGTGCTATATTGCTCTAGTATCGACTCCATATGTAATAAAAACAAATGTTTATTTTCTCTATCTAAACTGTTTTGTTTATATTTATAACCGAATAAGGTTTTTTATTAAACAAATATTGTTTTCAGCGAGCTAGAAGATATTGACCTTATAAGTAAGTAGATAGATAAATAAGTTGATTAAAAGTACTCAATATAATACAGCATTTCATTTACATTAGTAAACAGAAGATTATGTTTAAATGCAAAAGATTTAAAATAGCACCCGGCAAAATAGATTTCGATTTTGACTTAGTTATTGTTATTTCTACCGCAAAAGATCTATTTCCGAAGAGTTTTGAAATGTTTTTATTTTAGATTTCAGCTAGAAATCATAAGCAGCTGTTGTAACTGTTTTTCTTCCGTGTCAAAATCGGACGCAAACTAAATATTAACAAGATACAATATAATCTTGTTGACGGGTACAATAATTGCATATGTCAGTTAGTGTAATTGAAACAACAAACGGGGGTTGGAATCAAAGGCGGTGGGTTGCACGGCCCGACAGTGATACAAACCGCACGGTGTACACAGCGCAGGTGTCAAACGGTTTATTTTCAAATTATCCTCTGTTACTGGCGCCGGCGCATGTGCCGCTAGTCACATCCGCATAAACTACGATAGATAATCTTTATCTATTCTCACACACAAGAACACAAAACACTGTCGGCTGATCAACAGACACTAGACGTTTGATGAAATGGATAAGTTTTCTGTTTGATCCTCAAAAGTAACACCCTCTCGTTTGAATTAGGAACTTATTATAAACTCACTTTCCAATACTTTTATACATTAGTGAACACAACATGTCAAAATCATCACAATTTTTACACTGATAATTCAATCGGTAGAACTCTTGCCGAGCCTAATTTCATAACAGGATTATTACATTGTTGCATATCGAACTAACCTTTCACACGAGATAATATTCCATTAATCACATCAATAATATCGAAATTTCATTACTGAAAACGCACTAGTAACTCCTTCTGCATCAGCTGTATGACTGTATCAATTAAATTTGAATATCAACTCTGGCTAGGCATCGATCAATTAGAATTAGGGAGATTAGATTTGAGACACTCTGAACTAATTAAAATTATCAAATCATTTGCTAACGACGTGTAAGTTCTTTGTACTGACGATCACTGTCACAAGTTATATAATAATGTATTTAAGATTGCCCTGAGAATAGAAAACGTTCATTATTTACTGTAAATTGTTTGTTATTTATTCGCGCACGCCTATCGAACTCATTAGCTTGCTTGGTACTGGACATGTGGCAATTATTTATATTTTATCATATTAAACATAGCAAACATCGAATAAGGGCTATCAAGAAAATTGAGCAAGATTAAATAAATTATCTCGTCGCTTCAATCTGATTCAATTAAAAATAAATCGTTGATAAAGACAGTTTTTATCGGGTATTATTGTACAGTTTACAATGTATATAGATATGATAAGAAGAATCGGCAGACATGTTCGGAATTTGATCTCAGCCAATCGCAGCGAGTTTTTTGTAGTTAAAATTCCTTAAGAGGTGTCTATATATTGTAGAAACATTAAAAGAAAAAGGCAAATCAATAAAATCTATACAAATAAATAAAATTGAAGTGTCTATATGTAATATCAAAATAACAACGTTTTATTGAATGCATGTGAAAATTTAAACGGTACTTATATAACAAATATGCTTTTTTTTTGTTTTTTGTATGTCTCTTTGTTCCGGGTAATCTCCGAAACGGCTGGATCGATTTTGACGGGACTTTTGGTAGATAGCTGATGTTATGAGAAAAAGAAATATTTACGAGTTCAACGCAAACGAATTCGCGAGCTTGTGTTAAATAAACTAGACTAATTAAATGAAAAAAAATATATATAAAAAATTAAAAAAATTGATTGTTTAAATATTTTTTTTAATTTATATTTTTTTATGTAACCTTTTTTTTCGAATTAGTTGCATTTAAACATATAAGTGTTATATTTTTGAAATAACCACTTAAAACCCTTTATTTTGATACTCCACTCGACGGGATAGAAAGAAAAATAAAATTGCCCCCCACAATATGGTACCCAAAACCTGCCATTTTTCTATTTACCAATTTTAATGTAACCAGTGACACCCGAAAGGTTAAGACGAATCGATTGACGTAAGAATCATCAAAATCTGTCGACACGTTTGGTCTCTAGAACGCCACATAGAAACAAACATACATACCTAGACTGATAAACACATTACCCTCCTTCGGCAGTCGGGTAAAAAGCACTCAAGAGACTTAAGTTTCTAAAGTGTTTTTCTGCTATTAGGTTTTGCTAAAGCTATCTCTGAAATCGTAAAAGATCCGTTTACATAACCTTACCTAAGACTATTAATTCTTTTTACGATAAAAACAAAGTAAAATACTCGCGATAACTTAAAATTAACTTAAATTCTGGTTAAGTGGGCCAAAGCGAGCACAAAAAAATAAATGGATTCAAGAAAACTTCATACGAATATTCCAACGTTAAGCATCAAATTGTGGTCTTTCAATTTCTGTAAAACAAACAACTCTCAGAAGATATTCCCCGAATGGGTAAAAGTACGTACCGCCACATTTTTTAAGGTTAACCTGGTCGTACCTGCCTAAATCCAGATTACGAGTGTCTTAATAGTAGGTAGAATTAAAGCCATACACTTAACATTTTTTAATAAAAGAATTGATCAAACACGTAGGTAGTTTAACAAATAACATTACTTATCATAATATTTTCGTAAAGTGCCCGATATCGCTGGCTTATGACGTATTAATTCTAAGTTGTAGGATAGGTAAACAACCTATCGTGAACTTTGCGCTATTATTTTGACCCAACGTAATAGCAATTTTGCTATTGCATTGCAAGTAATAAACGATGTCATAGAGATTGCAACCTGCATAAATTCTCTGAGAATTGAGATATGATTTAAGAGTTGGTCTTATAGTAAAAGATGTTTAAAATTATCAGTACAATGACCCCTATTCACCTTTTTTGTACATATCTGCACGTGAAACTTCCGAAATAAATTATCTAAATGATGGCGAAAACCGGAACTAAACCCGACGCTTAGGTAAGAAGAACATCGGAGCCACACATACAGGCACGATAACCTACCTTAATTTACAATACCTAGATACCTAAACATGTATTTTATTCTAATTTTTCCAAAGGTACAAGTTTTTAAACTGTAACATTAACAACATACACACACAACAACAACATAACATAAACACAACAACACATTAACATAACACACACACACACACAACATCACACATTAACACACATTAACATCACACATTAACATTAAGATTTCGGTGCTGTTGCAAGCACCATGATCACGGATAAACTGAAAAGTCATTGCGGGTGGGTGTTTATAAGGAGACATATCGGTCTACCCTCTTTCTTGTTCGTTTTTTGCACTCGGTACCGCTACTGTCACTCACAACTCGATTCTGTTCTTGTTCTTCTTTTCCAAAGGTATTACGCGTTTTATCATTTTATAGGATTAGTTGATAACAACAATAGCTTTGGTAACTACTACCTAAAGCTAAATATTTACACGTACCACCTTATTGTTATTAAAGCTGATAATTGCAAGCTGTCATTTGATAATCGACACTTGGTAACTCTATAGGTACCTAAGTACTTAGAAATATGAGAAATATATTTGATATGTCGCATCAAGGGTGGCTGATAGATGCAAATCATCGGGAAGTCAGGATGTATTCCCTTAGGTTAAGACATCGTGTGTGGGCAGGTCAGTGGGTGCAATCGTGAAAATGAAATCTCACAAGTTATTCGATACACTGGGTTTATTCAAATAGTCACAACTCACAGTTACAATCTTGCTTACTAATATTACGGTTCGACACTGATTCTACGACATCTTAGCTCTACAGCGGTCAGTATTCAACTGTCATACTCTGCTGTTCCCACCACGCAAGTGGTTAGAGAAAGCGCGCCAAAGCGTAGTTGTTCTTGATTTGCCGACAGGTGGCGTGCTTGTGATTTGTTTTGACGTCCGTACTATTGACTAAAGGGCTTATTACACTACACGGTATTCAGGGCCCTGAATACCGGGTCACTAAATCATTCCGAAGCAATAAGGTCGATATTATGAGAACCCTAACTCCCTAACTGCTATTACACTACCCTAAATTAAATTTTAGGGCCCTGAATACCGTGTAGTGTAATAAGCCCTTAAACTAGACACGGCCATCCTGCGAGACAGGCGTCCTCGTCTGTACCTCATTGCCAGGTTTTAACAGTGTATCGAATCATGCGGAAATCCTCAATGGATGTCCTCAGCCCTTGGGGAAAGCTGAGAGGTCTGTCAGACTCCTACTGACTAAAACCACATGGTGTTCTATAGGCCGTAATTTATCTTGAGAGGCGAGCGTGGGACACAGCACGTCGCCTTCTCGGGCCTCTCTCAGTTGACAGACTCCCCAAATCTATCACCCGCAGGGATCATCTTCTTGTCCTTGCTCCATGTCACCTCATGTCGTGTTTCGCCACACGTCGTCTTAGTCTACTCTCTCCACTACAAGGGATGTTTTTCTGAAAAATACAAACTCGTCCAATCCTGAGTCATACTCTAGGTGAGTGAGGAAACTTTTTGAAACAAACACTCGCAGTCTGATGCCAGGGACTCCGTCTTCTCCGCATGCCAGGAATTGTGTGGTAGTCATGCTAGGGGCTGGTTGTAGGCTGGCTGTTGCTGCTACCGCTGCTGCTACGTTGTAATGGCCGTTGGTTAGAGTGTGTGTGTGTAACTTGTGTATCAGTCAATTGTGTGCTTGTTGTTGTTTGTGTAGTTGTGGTTTTTGTTTGTGTGATTGTGGTTGTTGTTGTGGTTGTGTGTGTTTGAATATGTGGTCGATTTCGCAAGGTTACGTCCGTTTTGTTGGCCCTTGCTGCGATTGTAACGGCTTTGCTCGCGAATGCCAAGAATGGAATCCTAGTAGCCGGTCTCCCCATTACGGTGTGGAGTGTGGACTGGTTAAGCTGGGTTTCGAATTTCACTTCGAGCTCCATTCTGTCTTGGCTGAACCTTGGGCAATCGAAGAGCAGGTGCCAGACTGTCTCTTTGCAACTCTGGTCACAGACGCACGAGGGACTGGAAGACAGGATCTTTGAGATGGAAGCGGTGGAGATACACTGAAAAACTGCCGTGTCCTGTAAGGACTTGAACGTGGACCGGTGTGAGTACTGCGTCTCTGAGTGTCCTTTTCACCGCTAGGACGTCTGGAAAGAACACTTTCGTGACCAATCCTGTTCTCGAGGACTCGTACCGCGCTTGCCACTTCCTTATAGTCCCCTCCCGTATCTTCCTCCTCACGAACGAAACGGGGACCTTGCTATAGTCTGATGTGAGTTTTGTTAGGGCTGCCTCCTTGGCCAGCTCATCCGCTCTCTCATTCCCGGCAGTTCCCACATGGGCCTTGAGCCAAAAGAGCCTCACTTCTCTGCCCTCCACTCTGATTTCACGGACGCTTCTCTTGATTTGGAGTGCCAGGTGATGAGTGACAGACGGTCTCTTCAGCAGATCAAGTGACGATCTCGAGTCACTGAAGATGCTTACGGAGGCCGCCTTGGATTCTCTTGCCATCCTGACAGCTCTGAAGAGAGCGTACATTTCCGATTGGAAGACGGTGTTGTGAGGTTCCAAGCCGAAGGTGCTGAATCTTGACTCCGTCCCGCAGCCGTATTGCGTAAGTGCGCAAAGAAGTTTAACTCTTTCCAACCTATACCATCGACCAATCACATGCGAGATGAATGACGCGATGTTTTTGTGTGATTGGCCGATTTGGTCGGTTGGATAGAGTTTAACTTCTTTGCGCACTTACGCAATACGGCTGCCGTTTTCCCACCAAGTTAGGGCAGCTCCGACTTTCCCCCCTATCTTGCTGCCATCGGTTTATATTTGGGGGCAGATTACTTGCTGGGTTGCCAGGGTTTCGGGATTCAAATTCTCTAGGCATTCATACTCGGTTGTTGCGAGTTTAGTTGGGTGGGGATTTTTGGAGTGGTGCACGTTGCACTCCAGCACGCGGCCCAGCGCTATGAACTCTTAGGAATGTCCCTTTTTGATCTTGATAAGGGTTGCCGCTTTGATTACCTGGAGGTCTAGGGGGAGTTGGCCTGACAGGATAAGTGCCGATGTTAGAGATACCGTGCGGTATGCTTTGCAGATCTTCTGCACGAAGCCCCTCTGCAGTGAGTCAAACTTTTTCCTTGTCATCAGATTCTCAGCTGCGGGGGCCCACGCATTCGCTGCATACATCACGATGGGCTCTATCACCGACACGTATATCATCCTGATTATCTCTCTGTTCAGACCCCAAGTCACCCTCGCCGCACATGCCAACTGCTTATAGATGTCTGCGGCCTTTCTACAGGTCGCAGACACGTGCTCATTATAGGTGAGTTTGGAGTCTATCGTGAGACCTAACAGCTTCATGTGCAGCTGCATTGGTCTTGTGCACGACAAAACGTAGCTTATTTTGGACGCCCCATTCTGATACTTTGGCTAGCGTGCTGTTGGCTGATTGCTGTAGGGGACCGGCTGTGAAGTCAGAGAAAACCAGGACAACGTCGTCCGCGAAGGCTTGGCAGTATACACCCATACTAGCCATTTTGTGTAGGAGTGAATCTAGGATAAAGTTCCAAAACGTCGGTCCGGCAATTGAGCCCTGGACGCATCCTTTCGTGGTTCCCTTCTCGCTAGTCTGGCGTATTTGACCCTGATGTTCCGGTCTTCCAGGTATGAGGCGACAAGAGCGTAGATATTTACTGGACAATTCTTGGCTACCATCTGCTTCTTGAGTGCGGGCAACCACGCGTTGTCAAAGGCTCCCTCTATGTTCAGTGATATCAAAAGCACGATCTTTTTGGCTTTGATTTCGGCTCGTAAGTGGCCCACTAAAGCATAGAGGGCGTCCTCGGTTCCACGCTGTGGCATGAAGCCCGTGGTTTTTGTGTAGTGTTGGGAGGAAGTGCCACTGTAGTCGGCCTACTAGAAGTTTCTCGACGATTTTTCCTAGGACCGAGAGCAGACCTATAGGCCTGTACGACTTAGGGCTGGTGTAGTCGTCCTTTCCTGGCTTGTGTAGAATGCACACGTGGGCGATCTTCCACTGCTTCGGGAAGTGTGACAGCGACAGACACTTGTTTGCTATCGCTAAGAACACCTCCCTATCGCAGTTTATTGCCACTGTGCAGATGTCTGCTGTTAATCCGTCGGGACCGGAGGCTTTTTTCGGATTTTGGTTCTGGAGAACCATTTCCAGCTCCGCGGTCGTGAAGGGCGGATCGTCTGCAGACAGACCTTGGGGATTTTTCTCCTCCGCTACCCTCGTTAGCGCAGTGTGGTAGGGCTGTTCGGCCTCTGTTGAGTCGTCGGGGTAGAAGGTTTTTGCCAGAAGATCCGCAGATTGCTCTGGACTGAGCATCTCTCCTGCGGTGTTTCTCAGAAGCGCGTCGTCTTTTCTTCTGGCTGTCTTCCTTAATACCCTGTAGATGCCGTCCCACATGCTTTCTCGGTCCTGCTTTGTGCAGAACTCCTTCCAGTTGGCTGTGGCTCCTTCTGTTGCTGCTATTGTGTAAGTTTGTTTGGCCAGCATGTACTCTTGGATGGTGAAGTGTCTCCGGCTTGCGGATGCGTTCCGGATCCTTCTCTTCTTCGTCATGGCATCTTTTTTGAGACGGTCTAGAGAAGGGGTCCACCATGGGGGCTTGGCGTTGTGTTAGGGCGACCCCAGTTTTGGAATCGCTTCCTCGCATGAGCGGTGGATGTTCTGAGTATAGTTTGAAATTATTGAAATTATCCAGATTCTCTGGGTTCGATGTATTCGAGACTCTGACTTGAGTGATGTCACTGTCTACTAGGTTGGTCTTGAAGTGGGTGTTGAAGTCGGACCGCTTGGCTTGTCGGCTTGGTTGGTGTTGTAGATGCGCGTCGAAATTGGCCTTAAGGGTTCCAGGGCTTTTTCTAAGCGCATCGAGAAAGTTATAGCGTTGTGGTCTGAAGTTTTTAGACTTCTTTCTACCCGCCACTCCTCAACCTTTCCCAGCAGCGACGAACTGCAAGCTGTCACGTCGACGAAGCTTGTGCACCACCTGTCATTTCTGTATGTCTCGAACTCGTGTTTGACCCGTATTAAGGATGTGGAGATCCCGCTCATTGAGGAAAGAACTGTACGCCGCGCCGCGATGGTTTTCGGAAACACTTCCCCACCAATGGCTCCAGGCGTTTACGTCTCCTCCCACCACGATGTTGTTTGTGTTCAATTTGTGTGTCTTGTATTGTGTTTGAAAGAAAGAAAGAAAGAAAACATTTTTATTTGTGACCCGCACAGGAGACACGAGATAAGAAAAACACAAACAATTATAAAAAAATAAAAATAAATAAACCCGTGTGAGACCAAAAAGGCTCCTATCTCAGCATGTGCAACGATATTTAAAAAAAAATAACGCTGCGCTGATATTCTGATGGGGCCCACTGTTGATGCCACGGACAAATTTACGGTAAGGTATTTAATTGTTTTATTTGTTTCGGATACGTAAGGTTCGATGTCCTGGTCACCCTCAAAATAGACCGATAGTACTCCAAAGCTGAGCTGACCCACCTTTAGCAAGACAGCAGCAACGTTCTCGGTCACAAGCTGGGGGTCGTGGACGACCTCCAAGTTGTTACCGAAAACAACAATCGCTGCCTTAGCTGGCTTTTGGCGGTTGAGGCTGCACTGGATGACTTGTGTGCCGGGGTTTTGTTTCATCACACCTGTTCTTTCTAGGTATGGCTCTTGAACAAGTGCTACTGAAATTCCCCTTGCCTGGGCCGCCAAGTGGAGTTCTTCTGTGGCCAGCTTAGAGCGGTGAAGATTTGCTTGGATGAACCGCATCTTGCTGTCGGTCTTGAGGAGATTTCGGGGGTGACTGGTTGGTTTGTTGGTGTGTTTTCGTTGCCATTAGCAATAGGATAGGCGCGATCTGGCTATGCCGTCCCACTTTTGGCGTTCCTGGCAGTCTTCGCTGAACGCTGTGTGTGCCAGGTCGTTGCCCGTCCCGTGTGCTACCTTGCAGTTTGCGCATGTGGGCTGTTTGCCGTCCGCTCGAGAGAGGCAGTCCCTGATATTGTGCAGTCCACTGCAGTAGCCGCAGACTTCTTTTGCAGCCCTGCACATGGACTTATTGTGTCCATATGCAAGGCACTTTGTGCACTGAACTAGTGGGGACTGGTCCTCAAACGAGCATCACTTGATGCCCACATGGACTTTCTGGACAGAAGTGTAGGCTTTCCTGAGCTCCGGGGAGAGCTCCAGAACGGGGTGGCACTCATGGGGGTTTCTAGCACGCTTCCTGTAGCGCATCTTGATGGTCCGTCCCTCCACAGCGACGTTTTGCTGAAGGTGTTGTTCCTGCGCTTTAAAGAGATCGACGATCTCCCCGTTGCTGTAGCTGGACAGCACACTCTTGATGCAGGCTAAAGGGTTTCGGCTCCTGGACCTTGAGCCCTGAGTTCGACTGGACTTGTTCTTTAATCTTCTTCAAGTCCATCTTACTGGCGCACCTTAGGACCACATTCTGGTTGCGCGCTTTCCGTACGGTGTCGACCCGGGCTCCGGTTGACTTGAGGTCCAGGGTGGTCCTGATCCTCTTGATCACCTTATCCCCAGTGTGCTTGGGGTTCGTCGACGAGACGATCAGGGTGTGGTTGGGTTGTGTGGGTGGTTTTGGGGGCTTTGGTGTACTGGCGACCTGAGCAAAGGTTTTGGGGTTTTAGTGTTACCGATATCCACTTTATTTCCAAAGCTTGTAGTGTAAATATTAGCTATTATTCAGTCTCTAGAATGATTGAAGAGTAAATATAGGTTAGTAGTGCTATGGTAACGTAATTTTTTTCATAACCTCTAAATTGTCGTGCGAGAATAAAATATAATTTTAATGGCTCGCTAGTTTGGCATAACGCGTAAAGTACCTACTTAAGCTACTTGAGTACGAAATGCCTGAAATGAGTTAAAGTTTTTTAATCAAGATTAGATGTCCCTAAGACGCTGTTGTATAGTCTCACGTTACTCCTCTAACCAGTCGTTAGAGTAACCGAAAACCATTGTGCAGCTAGCGTACAGTTTTGATATGGCCATTGAACAGAAAAAAGTGGGTCAAGGGAATTTAGTTAAAATTATTGCTGTATAACAAATTGACGCCCTTTTTAATGTGAACAAGCAAATTATATATGAAAAAATCACTGCTATCTGTTAGATGTTCATGATATAGAAAATATTGAATAAAAATCTATTAATAATTCGTACACCGTATTTATTTTGTATAATCTTTTTAGTAAAACTATATTATTTCGATGGCGCGTGTAATATTTGATAATATCACCTATATATATTGACAGTAAAGTGGCACCCGCAATACAATTTACCAATAGACATACAAAACAAGCGTGTTAAATAAATTGGCTTAAATTAGAAATTATTATTTGTCCACAAAAATAATAAGACCGCCTTGACGTAACACTTCGCGTGTGCACACTGCAAAAATTGGTTTTTCGTGCTATATTATTTCTTTGTAGATTTAACAATAACCGTTATTAAGCCATAATCCATCTGTTGGTTGTCTAAGAGAATTAAAGGAGCTGGATAGTGGCGTATTGGTAGCTGTCTACGCCATTATACAGCCCATGTACAGCTCTTAGAATGCTCGACAGCTATTATCAAGCTACTATAACGCTCAGGGCTGTTTAATTTGGGGCCAAATCGAGCATTATAAGAGCTGTGTAACCGGATATACAGCCCTTGTACAGAAAGTATAACAGCCTGGAGATTTCAAAAAATCTGTTGTCCATCGACTATACAGCTATGTGTGCCGCTTGAGCTATCCACAGCTGCAAGTTCCCGATTGTGAGCTCTCTCGACACGCACTCAGAGCGCTCCTTCTCGAGATTATACTTGTGCCGTGCTCGGGAGTCCACCAATTACAGTAACACCTCGAACAGGCCCTGCACGCACTCATGGGCTGTGACCTTACACTCGCGCTTCATTTTTCCGGCGGCTTCCAAGGCGTCCTTTCCCTTCTGTAGAAGTTCGTTCGCCTCTCTCGTGGCCAAGTCCATCTCCACTCCTGCGCCCCTTCCCGGCGTCCTGTGACTACCATTTTGGATATCTCATCTCCTTTATATGGGATATCTCATCCTAAAGTTCATACTAATCCAAATGATGAAACAATACCGTCAATAGGAAACTCAGTAACTACTTGCTTACAATTGTGTCTTAATTACCTAGTGATAGTGCTAGATATAACCACTACCAATTCAGTGATCAAACATGAACACTCTTAAAACTCGAAATAGCATCTATTCACTAGAGAACATTCAACCTCACAATAGAAAAAAAATGGCAGCGACTCACCGAGTATTCCATTCCAAACTTGCGCACTCCCGACCTTACAGCTGTGATTATAACGTTCGACTCACAATAGAAAAAAAATGGCAGCGACTCACTGAGTATTCCATTCCAAACTTGCGCACTCCCGACCTTACAGCTGTGATCATAACGTTCGACTACCACCTGCGAACTGCTAGCCTGCCGTTCCTCTTAAACTCTCTGATATTGATACGTCAGCCTTCACATACATCATCTGAACCGCTAGCCTGCAGCAGAAGCTCCACTGCGACGATATGGTATCTGAAACATGAAAAACACTACGAGAGTACATGTTCACACAGTTACGAGTATCTTAACCATACACAGCTTTGATGGAAGTAAACTAAACCGGCACAGCAAAAAGGGGTTATTGTGGACACCGAATGTGAGTACAGCCTCTGTCCAAAACATGAACAACACATTTCAGTGTCCCAAGTGTCCAGGTAGGTATATGGGCTTTGCCATTGGATGGCTTGAATCCAATGAATGCCATAGCGTCAGTGGCATTTTAAGTCACAATTAATGATGTCACATACAAGGCCCAAGCTATCTAAAGCCTTTAACCTCAACTTGAAAAGAAGAAGCATAGATAGCTCATAATCAAACTACATTAACTCAAAACTAATAATTTAATTAGGAATTATCATAAATTTCAGAATGATGCTACTACATCGCTCTAAAATCCGAACAATGATAGCCAGCTAAGGACTATTACCAGTGATAGTAGAATAATAACTCTTCAGCAACACTAAATCTTGACCAGTGATAACTAACATGAGATTATGGACCTGACATGGGCCATACCGTAATCAAAACCAGCATTTTGAATAATGAACACACTTTTCCATGGCAAATTGAATTGAAAACGACTCACCAGATTGGCATAAAGATAAGTATGTATGGACCTTTCCACACGTCCACACGCTACTCCTTGACCTGTCCAGCTCCTTGGTTGTTGCTAGCCTCCTTGCTGCTCTGCTCCGGACTGGTTTTTCATTATTCAAGACTGAGGGTAGTCGCAGAAAATTCGACGATTCTTTAAACCAGGCACACGTTGTTCCCGGATAAACAAAACCGTATTTTTTTTTGCAAGAATGTATCCGCCATTTTTACTAGCATTGTTTTTACGTGTGATCTCATTAGCACGACTGAATCCCAATTCTGATGTCGCATCAAGGGTGGCCAATAGATGCAAATCATCGGGAAGTCAGGATGTATTCCCTTAAGTTAAGACATCGTGTGTGGGCAGGTCAGTGGGGGCAATTGTGAATATGAAATCACACAAGTTATTTGGTTTATTCAAATAGTCTCAACTTGTTACACAGTTACAATCTTGCTTACTAATATTACGGATCGACACTGATTCTACGACATCTTAGCACTAAGACGGTCAGTATTCAACTGTCATATTCTGCTGTCCCCACCACGCAAGCGGTTAGAGAAAGCGCGCCAAAACGTAGTTGTTCTTGATTTTCATATTCCGACAGGTGGCATGCTTGTGATTTGTTTTAAAGTCCGTACTATTGATTAAACCCGACAGATATAATAATAAATTGATCTACAGATAATTCTATCTTTAACCTTTTACCCAAAACTTCGAGCCCGACCACGATAAATTAATTAACACAAAAAATTCTAACGTTCTTATTTTGAATCACGGTTTTCAATTAAAAGACAAAATAAAAGGACTCCAGTGAATTATTTATCTGGAAAGTGGAGACGGAAGTGGGTCTGTGGAATTAGGAGGCCAGTCCACCTTTGTCTTGTTTCGTAACACGTGCGCTTTAAATGTTCACCAAAATAAGTTATGCGTAAAAACCGAGAGGATTCCGGTTAACGGTATTCAACATACTAAAAATACTCCTTTTTTATTAGGGTTCCGTACCCAAAGGGTAAAAACGGGACCCTATTACTGAGACTTCGCGGTCCGTCTGTCTGTCACCAGGCTGTATCTCTTGAACCGTGATAGCTACACAGTTGAAATTTTCACAGATGATGTATTTCTGTTGCCGCTATAACAACAAATACTAAAAACAGAATAAAATCAATATTTAAGTAGGGCTCCCATACAACAAACGTGATTTTTTTGCCGTTTTTTGCGATAATGGTACGGAACCCTTCGTGCGCGAGTCCGATTCGCACTTGGCCGGTTTTTTTTAAATAGAGCGAAGAGCACTGATCTCATTTTATTTTATTAGAGCCTCTTATATCGCCTTTTCCTCCGTGCCTTTGACGTTGGTCTACATTTAAACCTCATTTCCTTTTGTAAAGCAGCTATGTTGCGGTTATTTGGTGATATGGTATTTTTAAATTGAATTATCAGAATTAAAAAATATATATAAAAAAAATCAAACCTACTTCCAAAATAAAACACTGCAAATGCCTTTGGAAACAATAGTTATTTTTCACTTTGTAGTGTTATATTTATAGATATTTTTGTTAAAAAGATTTTTATTTTTCACTTTTTGGGTTTTAGTACCTCAAATTACCATGGACATCATTTATAGCCAAAGTACATCTTACGACGATTCCAATAGCCCAAACACGACTAGGGTGCATTGTTTTATTTCGGAGTTCCAATGCCTACCTTCCGGCTTCATTATCAGATCAGTTCGATGGTATCATTTTCATCAGTATCATTAATTTATGCATGCTTCATCAAAGTCGGTTAACTATTCGAGATACAAGTATCTTATACCCGTGACATACTTTTCATGAAGGAATTCCAGTGGCCATCTGTGGTCTTCTTCACCAATTCCACTTCACCAGATGATACTTTCTGATTGCAAATGGTTGCATTGTTGATGAAAATACCAAAATCGCTAAATGTATGCCTACCTTTAAACGAGCAATTCTTGTATATATATATAATCTGAATGTCGGAAACGGCTCCAACGATTTTCATGAAATTTAGTATGCAGGGGGCTTCGGAGGCGATTAATCAATCTAGCTAGAGTTAATTTTTAGAAAACGTCGTTTTCTCTATTTTCACCTGAGCAGAGCTCGGTCACCCAGGTACTAATATTTGATTTCTGCAGGATCCCATCATATGATCCTGACCTGATGACCATGGGACCACCTGGGCAATATAACTTTTCAAACATAAGAAGAATTTTCGAAGTGGGTAACAGTAAGCGGGGAACATATACATATATAATAAAATAAAGATGCCGACGAATTGAGAACCTCCTCCTGTTTTTTGATTTTGGTTAAAACTAGAATTTAACATGCACACTAAAAGAAATGTGATCCTTATGTAGCTCTTGTTTTTTGAAAAATCTCTTGTCACTATTTTATTATGAAAATTATAGCTTACTAGCTGTTCCCCGCGGCTATGCTCCCGTGGGCCACCCCACAGGACCCGTTTACGAGATAAAAAAAATAGCCTATGTCACTCAGGAATAATGTAGCTTTCTATTGGTGAAAGAATTTTTCAAATCGGTCCAGTAGTTTCGAAGCCTATTCGGTACAAACAAACAAACAAAAAAATCTTTTCTCTTTATAATATTATTAGTATAGATTAATTAATTAATTAATAATTATAATAAGTATTAGTATATTAGTATTAGTATAGATTTAAGCTATATCATTTCGTCACGATATATGTATGCAAGTAGTTGGCAAAACCAAGAATGAGCACACGAAGCGTGGAGCCACTTTGACGCTCAATGGGGTTTACAACAAGCCAATTAGAGAGGGAGCCAATTCTCTCTAGGAGTTCCACTCAATGACTCAAGTACACTGAGGAGAACTACGAGTATATGTCAACCATGAAAATTACCTAACCGAATGTTAATCCCTCAACTCTAGCTTCAAACGTGCGAATTTAGGTCAACATCAGAGCCGGGGTCCGTTTAACGACGTGGACTTAAAAATCATAAATTTTAAAGACTACTTCTCTCAGTGACTTCACCCGCGTGTTAATTGGATTTTATCCCAAGGGAACGTACTCCCAGAATAAATAGAATCCTATGTTCTTCTCCAAGGTCAGGCTAATCTCTAAAACTCCGGAATTATAAGATACTATAGCTTCTGCCACTAGATGGACCGATGACCAGGTTAAGGTTGCGGAAAGGCGCTGGATGTGAGATGCACGGGATCGGTCAATGTGGCGACGCCTGGGGGAGGCCTATGTCCAGCAGTGGACGTCTTTCGGCTGAAATGATGATGATAGCTTCTGCCAACACCCGCTTTAACATCTAAATTAATCCCAAGAGACCATCCCAAGGAGAACTCCTGGGATAAAAGTATCCTGTGTCCTAATGAAGGACATGGTCTTCCCGTGTAAGTAACGTTCAGACAAAAATATGCATAAAAAAATTAACGGTATGGTAAAATAAAACCATACGATCAAACAAACAAACCTATGTTTTATAGTTACAATAATAGGATCGGAATTGGGTCAGCACTGTCGAAGGCTAAAAAGTTTTTAGCATGCAGGAATTGCTTCAAATAAATTAAAAATTCGAGTTTGACCTATATCGATACTGCGCCGTAATGCACGCTCATGCACGCTCTACGTCACGGTGACGTCATCTATCGTTGCTCTACTCTACACATGTCTCTGCACATGCCTCGAATGTATTATGAACGAGAAGATTTACTCGCAACGTTACCAAGAAATTGCCTTAGCTTTTGTGAGATTGGATATATTCCAACTATGCCAAATCCTAAAAGAGTTTCTTCTGGGAATATTTAAACTTTATTTTAGGTGTAGTAAAGTATTGGAGGGATACCAAGATGTTTTGCAACTTGCTAGAGTTTTGTTAGTTCAATCTTAGCCATTGACTTTTATAGTAAAGACAGGGCTGACCGCGCGTTCTGCTGACGTCTTAATTTGGTCATAATCAGTACGTAGGTAAATCGTCACGTGGTCGACTATCTTCGGGAGTGGTCGTCTGTGCGAGACATTAAAAAAATCCGGCCAAGTGCGAGTCTGACTCGCGCACAAAGGGTTCCGTATAAACAGCTGCATTCAACAAAATAAATAGGTAACATTACTAACGTTCATAAACAATGAAAGCACCGAACATTGCTCTAACGAAGGGATAAAATTAACTTTGCCATTTGAAAACTGTTGTCCCAATACATCAATTGACAAAATTGTTACTTTTCCAAGCAAATTTTATAAGTTGGTCGGCCTATGTGGTCGACTTATTACTCGTAAACTTGTAAAACCTACTTAGCTGTGATAGTTTGCCTTTTAATTTTGTTATATATACTACTGCCGTAAATTTATTCCATATCGAAAAGCTCCTGCCAGCTAATGATAGCTAGATATTTATAGCTATGCTTTAAATAGCAATTTTTTGTTAGAGTCAAGTGTCCCCACACTTGACTCTAACAAAAAATTGCTATTTAAAGCAGATAATGAAAAATGGTTTTCACAGACCTGTAATATTTTTGAATGGTCTATCCAACGATATCCCACACCATGGGATGGAGGAGAAAAAATACATCCCCACTTTACGTGTACAGGAGGTAAACAAAAAACAAATTTAATGCTTTTATTTTACCACTTGGTCGGCGTGATTAATATGTATATCCATGCCAAAAAATTGCTTTCTAGTACTCAAAGTCACTGAGCTAAGCTGCGGACGGACAGACGGACATGGCGAAACTATAAGGGTTCCTTGTAGACTAAAACGAATGCATCTTTTTATTTTAAATTCTTTGCGTAGGTTACCTACACACACAAACAAAACTCATTTTCATTTATTAGCAGGTTTGTTTGCTAAGGGTGGTGGTATAATTCTGTTAAAACTTCAATGTAAATAGTAGTTGATATGAACCTTCCCGGAGGTTTATGTTTATACAGCTCCGGCTGTTCTGTGTTTATGAGGTGGTATAAAGCGCTTGATTAAGAACGTTAAAACTTCGTTTTAATTACTATTAAATACTTCGAAGGTGCTTATTTACTTTAATTAATGTATTAACCTTGTATTCATCTATACTTGCAGTCGGAAAAGCGCAATAAAAAAAATAGATTTTCCATACAAAGTTGTCGTCAGCTAACCAAAATTTGTATGGGATATTACTTTATAGGGTTCCGTACCCAAAAGGTAAAAACGGGACCCTGTTACTAAGACTCCGCGATCCGTCTGTCTGTCTGTCTGTCCGTCTGTCTGTCTGTCTGTCTGTCTGTCTGTCTGTCTGTCCGTCTGTCACCAGGCTGTATCTCATGAACCGTGATAGCTAGGCAGTTGAAATTTTCACAGATGATGTATATCTGTTGCCGCTATAAAAACAGAATAAAATAAATATTTAAGTGGGAATCCCATACAACAAACGTGTTCTTTTTCCTGTTTTTTTGCAATAATGGTACGGAACCCTTCGTGCGCGAGTCCGACTCGCACTTGGCCGGTATTTTTTTTTTAATTGACTGTGACTGCCTAGGAGAAAGTTGTTCCTGTACATGGGCAAAAGCTGTTTTTAAAATATGATCACATTTTTCCGTTATACCCACAAATCTTGATATTACTTCAATAATATAACTTTGAATGCTCAGCACAAAACCACTTGATACATGTAAATATTCTCTCAGATCTATTCATAAAATAAAACGTATCGTAAGCAAATAGGGAGCGAACTCGGAATATTGTAATAATACAGTAGCAGATTGTATGTGAAGGTATTTCTGGGCACATGGCGGCAAATATCAATCTCTTACGATATTGGATATCGATAGTTGTACATGCGTGTGTAGGTAATATCTCTAAATGATTTCTTTTCAAAGGAAGTTTGGCGTACGTAGTTGCCTATTGCGTTCTAAATTTAGACGATATCAGTATTCGGTTTGCCAATACCATCACGGCTGTATTCCCTGAAGGGTTGAGTAGAGATGAGCTATCTGTAATACATGTTAACATTTGTGTTTAAGTGTTATATTATAGGGTCGCTTGTTGGCATCATCAGCGAGCTTTTTACCCGACTGCCGAAGGAGGGTAATGTGTTTATCAGTCTATGTATGTATGTATGTAAGTATGTATGTATGTATGTATGTTTGTTCCTATGTGGCTTTCCAGAGACCAAACGCGTTGGCCGATTTTGATGATTCATACGTCAATCGATTCGTCTTAACCCTGCGAGTGTCACTGGCTACATTAAAATTGGAAAATAGAAAAAAGGCGGATTTTGGGCGCCATATTGTGGGGGACAAATTTTTTTTTTACTTCCAAACCCATCGTGTGGGGTATCAATTTAAAGGGTTTTAAGAGGTGATTTAAAAAATATACAACACTTATATGTTTAAATGTACCGAAAACTAAAAAAAATAACTAAAAAGATATAAATAAAAAATATAAATTTAAAAAATCAAAAGACCCGACTGCTTAAAAGGCGAACTAAAAAGACGTAAACAAGAAGAAAATCATGCTGTGCAGTCGGAGGATACATCTGGTTTTGGTCAGCCAGTTCGCGAATATGTATCCTCCGACTGCACAGCATGATTTTCTTCTTGTTTACGTCTTTTTAGTTCGCCTTTTAAGCAGTCGGGTCTTTTGATTTTTTAAATTTATATTTTTTATTTATCCGTGGTGCTAGGCAACTAGGCTTATCCCAGCTGTAAACAACCCTTTGTGCCTATTGGCCTTGTTTGTTCTGTCTCCTGCTTGATATGGAGGGAAGTGGAAATTAGTATCTTTTCCTACTCCTCCGTTATTATTTTCTGATTAATTTCGTTGCGGGATCCAAGTCAGTTAAATTCATTCTCCAAGACTTCGTCGAGCTTCATTGCCTTGGCGCAATTCTGCTGGTCGCCACTGTTGATTTTGGATTTCAGGTTTTGCAGTGATTTGGGAATAGTGCGGTGGGATTGTCCTAAAAATAAAAGATATATTGTGTCTGATAGGTGGACAGTGAACTTGTTAACAGTTGTGTTTAAGTCTCATGTTATAGGTCAGCTTGTTGCCATCATCAGCGAGCTTATTGCCTTCATTCGGGCACAAATGTGGACACTGGGATTCAACGTGGTAATACCAGGTGGAAATATCCTATAATATTTGCCCGACCCAGAAGAATAGCTAGAAGTCTACTCTTACAGTCTACAATAGTGCAAGTCAGCGCATCGTCACTGTCGTCGAATATTGGTTTGCACAAAAATCTACAAAGTAATATTACACAGTTGTTCAAAATAAACAGCCGAGCAATGAAAAAGTTCCACCCACAAAATGCCGACAAACACCTTAATAGATTTTTTTCACATTTAGTTAAAAATTTGAACACAATATTTACGTTTTTAGTTGGTAATATTCTGATGCGCTGTTAAATGTACTTCAATATTGCAGACGGCGTCATTAAGCTAGCCTTTCCCGTTTAGGAGTAATTTGGTGCTGTGTCACTGGAACTTTTTCATTGCTCGCGAGTGTAATAATAAATGGCAGGAAAACGTTAGAAACGAATAAAGAAATACCTTACTTCAGAGTGGCACAAGTGGGTGTTCTCGGCTGGCAATCTTCAGTGTTTGTACGGCATTTTTCCGCAGACCATGTACCTCCTTTCGTCTTGCCCCGCTTGCCCTGTCTCCTGTACATGCGTTAGCGAATGGCGTTACCGTAGCTGAATACTGGGCTAAATAATATTTAAAAACTATATTTGCTATCGACACACTTAGAAGAAGGTATTTATTCCATGAGCAGTGAAAGAAGTCATCACACATCACATCACCAGCCTGTTAATGTTTCCACTGCTGGGACACAAGCCTCCTCTCTGTGAGAGGGAATGGGCCGCAATCCACCACGCGGGCCCAGTGCGGGTTGGCGAATGTCACATGTCTTCAAATTTTTGGTTCTAGGACATGCCGGTTTCCACACGATGTTTTCCTTCACCGTTTTGAGAGCAGTGGTGCTTAAATAATTTACACAAAGTAAAGCGATTGCCTGGGCTCGAACCTACGACCTACAACTTGTAAGTCGCGGCCAATACCACTGGGCCAACACTGCTCTCGACTTCACCGTGAAAGAAGTAATTAAAATAAATCCTTATTAAGAAAATTATTATTGAAACAGAACCAGATGTTTGTTTGGTTGATATTTTTTAAGAAATAAAAAGGAACCTGGTAAATTACATACACACACAAGATGCTAAACACACACACACAGGGCACACACACACATGCATGCATGGTGCTACACAGGATGTTAAAGTATTTAAAAAAAAAACGAAACAGCAATTATTCCAACAAATCAACACGGATATCAAATTAAATCAAAGTCAGACAAAATTAAACCAAATTATGGTTTTGCGCTCACTATTTTTTATTCAAAAATTTTCAGTTCTTCAAGGCACGAAAGAGCAAGAGTTCTCCTATTCATGAACTGACGCTAAGTCCTATCTCTATTTAATGCAGGAAGTTGTAGGCTCGTAGCACCTCGTAGCAGCGCGTAGCACCTCGTAGCACGTAGGCCTAAGTTTATTTCACTGAAGTTTTCGTAGCAATCTTTATTTCGGTATACCTTTACTAAGTAAGCCAGCATGCCAATTAAGTTAAGAAGGGGTATTGTAGGCAATCCGGATTTGGCACGAGAAGGGTACGAGCGTGGGCGGTTCCATTTGCTTAGAAAAGGTATGTTTATTCTAAGTGACAGTAACTCCCTAGAAGCCTTTTTATACACTTAAACTGGTATATTCGACTTGTCTGTTTGTTGCTTACTTAGCTCGACTTAGTGGAATAAATACGTTAGGTATTAATAGGGTTATCTGCATTAAGTCTTTACAGAAAATATAGGGTTTACCAGAACAAATCTTCTTACTGTACATTGTAGTAGATGTAAACGTTGTCTATAAGGCGGCTAGAGGTTAAAATTTAACATATTATTACGTGCTATATGATAATCATCAGTTTGCGAACAAAATTACAACTGAGTGATAACAGAATTCTGTCCCTAAATAAAGGACCGATTTCCAAGACTCACTCAGAGAAAAAGCCTCCTTCATAGCCCTCCAACCGGACACTAATCCTAGTATCCGGTACAATTCAACATATTCCCTCAGTCGTATACTATTTACAGAAAGAGGCCTGTGACCCAGACCACAAGATACAATTCAGGCTCCGTTAGTTCCAAATAAATATATGTTTTATGTACTACGGACCATTTACTCCTTGTATTTCTAGACATGTATTTCAGTTCTGTCGCCACGCTTGTCAGATACACGGAATAGAATTATTATGCTACTAGCTTTTGCCAGTGGGTTCGCCTGCGTGACACCAACCGGAATAACAATAACCTATGTGCTACTCCTATTCAAAACAATCCATCTATACTTCTTAAGCTAAAAAGAAATACGTTCAACTCCTGTACCCTTCCTCTTATGACGTTTGGCTGCTAAACCTGGCCTCATATTAACTACGACATAAACAAACTTGCAACATGCAAACATAACATGGAATGTAGCATATTAAACCTTGAGAGAAAAGATATTTAGTCAAATTAAAACTCATAAGGCGGGCCGCATACGTACGTTTTCCGCGTTCGATTTCCGAATTCGTTTACCGTATTCGGAAACCCGAATGCACCGTACGCTAATAAAATACATTGACTGCCGCACACGTCCGTTTTTTTTCGAACGGAACACTTTCCGTACGTATGTATCGAATGCCAGCCAAACAAGAAAAAACTAACGTCTGCGCTAGGTTCACGGAATTCCGAATCTGTATTCCGTATTCGGAAATCGAATGCGGAAAACGTACGTATGCGGCCCGCCTAAGGAAAAAATCTAATATTACGGAGGTGACATTCTCAATTAAAAGAGTAAAGTGACAGTGGGCAAGTCACACACTCTGAAGTAGAGTATAGAAGTGGGCCAAAAATGTTACTGAATGGTACCCGAGAAGAGAGGATGAGGAAACGGGGAAGACCAGTGCGTAGATGGGAAGATGATCTCAGATAGACAGGTGGCGCCACGTGGCGGTGAAAAGTACAAGATCGTGTACTGTGGGTCTGGGGGAGGCCTATGCTAGTGAGGAAGTCAAACAAACCGATGTCTGATATTCTCAAAAAAAATATGTATGTCGGGTTTAGTCAATAGTACCAAAACAAATCGCAAGCACGCCATCTGGCGGCAAAGCAAGAACAACTATGCATTGGCGCCCTTTTTCTAACCGCTTGCGCGGTGGGGACTGCAGAATTTGGCAGTTGAGTACTGACAGCCTTAGTGCTAAGACGTCGTAGAATCAGTGTCGATCCGTAATATTAGTGAGCAAGAATGTAACTTGTGTCTATTTGAATATACTCAGTGTATCGAATAACTTGTGTGATTTCATTTTCACGATTGCACTCACCGACCGGCCCACACACGATGTCTTAACCTAAGGGAATACATCCTGACTTCCCGATGGTTTGCATCTATCGACCACTCTTGATGCTACATGTAAATATCAGTTTTAAGTTTGTTAATAAAGGCTATTTGAATTTGAATGTCTTACTCCGTGTTTGGTCTACCAGTGTTTTAAAATTTCATCTAAATCATTCAGATGTCGAGGCGTGAATGACGGCGTCATCCAAATCCTTTCATCATTATCATCATCAGCGTTTTAATTACCCACACAGGCCTCCTCTCTGTTAGAGAGATTAATTTATAAACATCCAAACAAACAAACTCTCATATCTGTAACATTTAATAACACGTAGGATCCAGTAAGTACTGGATATTTACAGGGTTGATGACGTCATATATGTATAGGAATTGTTCCTGATCCAGTCTGTGACGTGGTGCGATACCCTCTGTAACGTTGAGACGTGACTCCGTCTGCGTTCAACAGCTGTAATTTCGTGACAAACAGCGATTTCTTTTGTTACTATATTTAGAAATCTTTTCATAGATTTTGTTCAGAATATTCAAAGAAATTGCGACGTGTTAGGTAAGTAGCTGACTGTCGCACTGTTACACAGGGGCATCAAATCGAAAATCTCAGTATTTTTTTAAATTTACAAATGCCTCCCCGAATCCTTCTGGGAATTGTTCTCTAGCACTTCCTCGAATCAGCCATCGCGGTACACGTAGAGGTCACCTCACCACCTTTTTCTGGGCTGTACTTTCTTTTTATTCAGGTACCCATAAACAGTGCCATGGTATTGACAAAGAAAAATCAAGGACCTTAACCATTTAATTAAAAACCGGCCAAGTGCGAGTCGGACTCGCGCACGAAGGGTTCCGTACCATTATCGCAAAAAACGGCAAAAAAATCACGTTTGTTGTATGGGAGCCCCAATTAAATATTTATTTTATTCTTCTTTTAGTATTTGTTGTTATAGCGGCAACAGAAATACACCATCTGTGAAGATTTCAACTGTCTAACTATCACGGTTTATGAGATACAGCCTGGTGACAGACAGACAGACAGACAGACAGACGGACCGCGAAGTCTCAGTAATAGGGTCCCGTTTTTACCCTTTGGGTACGGAACCCTAAAAAAATAGCCGCCTTACAACGTGGCTGTCAGTCTTTCGGGCTCACTAGTAGTGGACATCGATGTGGAGGAGCTTTTCGGCGCCATATTTTAGACTAGGTTATGTTTAGGCTTACTTAGTTTTTAGTTTTTGATAGTATAATATGTATGAAGTTATAGTTAATTATGTATTTTATACACTGTGTACATTTTATTATATTAATAATATTTAGGTATTGGGTAACATTTTATTTAAATACTCGTAGTATTTAAATAAAATATGGGTAATATTTTATTTAAATATTTCCAACAATTTAACCAATATTTATGAGAGACCAAACACGTTGGCCGATTTTGATGATTCATACGTCATTTGATTCGTCTTAATCTTGGGAGTGTCACTGACTACATTAAAATTGAAAATTATAAAAAAACCAGCTCTTTATTTTCGGGGCTCAATTTTTTTTTCTTCCTGTCCTATCGTGTAGGGTATCAAAATAAAGGGTTTTTAGAGGCAATTCGGCAATGAGGCACTGGTCGAGTCAAAGCTCCAGAGCCTTGAACATCGTCGTCGAGTTGCCAGCTTGTCGGTTTTTTATCGGTTGCATTTCGGAGAGTGTGCGATGGAATTGCATGATCTAATTCCGCCTTGCCCGTTTCATCATCGGACTACAAGACGTACGGCGATGCGCCATCGGTACATGGTGGAAATCCCACCCATACGCACTAAACGTTTTGGAAATACTTTCATTATGCGTACAGCTAAGGAGTGGAATTCCCTGCCGGAGTCTGTGTTGCCAGATAGCTACAACCTCGGGGTCTTTAAGTCAAGAGTGAATAGGTTACTTCTAGGCAAGCGTGTTACACCGTCGACCACATCATCGCTTAATTTTATAGTGTATGATGTTTTCGGTATCATTTTAAACCATTTTTTTTATACTATTAGGTTATTGAGTTGTTTCTGAATGTTTGTTCAATACTTTTGCATATGTGGTGCTTACCTGTAAAAAATTGTGACACTCAACTATAGTTTTAAGTAAATAATAACTGTAATATTCTTAGTGTTAACAATTGTTGGTGAGCCTAATAAATAAATAAATAAATAAAATAAATTACCATCAGGTAAGATAGTGGTCAAGCGCGAGCCTATCTACAATAAAAAAAAAACAAAAACATGTAATACTTATAAATGTATCCGCGACTCAACAATGTACCCTTGGGGATAAAACTTTTAATATAGCCACAGATAATATAATACTAGCATACAGATACCTCATCCCATACAAAGAAACCGTGCCGACGTGTTTTTCGACTGCTTATTCTGGCAATTTTTTGTACATCGAACGCATTCGGTTCTGTTTCACGGTGATTGATAGATGGTGTTAGCAGCGACTTGCAAGTAAAAGGGTTTACTAGGTTCGTGAATATTTTTTTCTTTAAATACAGTGAAGGTTTGTTTTCTAGTATTTATTTGTACGTTTTTACAGTTTTTTTTTGCACCAAAATGTGTTAAAATGCAAACTTTAACAATCGAGTGGAATGCCTCAGAAATTTAAAACTGCGCCATCTATTGGCATACATTTTAAATGATCCGTCTACTCATCTTTGAAATGTGAATTAAGAGCCCAATATTCCATAATTTTGTACTTAGGAGAGTTGATTAAACAAGAACATACAATTTTTGTGTTCAATTACAGAAAATGTTAATTTTACACACATTCAAAAACAGATCGAGGTGCATATCGCGCCATCTAGTGAGATTTATTTGAACCAAATTTTCTTTCTTAGCAATGAGACCCCGTGATATAGCACAAGCCAGTCTTATAATCTTCATTGTTAAGGTAGGTCAAAAGTTTGTTTGTGCAACAGTACCTCTGCAACTAACATAGTAATAAGGCCGCGTCGGGTGGAACGGCGTACCATAAACAATGAAAATCTATAAAAACTTTATGAGCTTCCATTGTTCCTGAATCACCTTCTCACCTTCAAACACGAACTTGCTCTATACTTTAGCTGTAATAGCATCCATTTCAAACTTGTCTGTGTAATTTGTAGGAAGAAAGGACTTTAGGTTTGCTTTAGAATTTTGTTTGTTAGTGCTGGGATCGTTGCTAAAATAATCGATCCTATTCTTGTACTTAAAAAAATTAAAAATATGTTTATTGTGAAAATAATTACCTATGCACCTTTGTAAAACATGCAGGAAGCTTCGAATTATGTTTAACTATTAATGACTACAAGTTTGCGCTGTGACACATGTAAATTGACGAAAAACTTTATCGTAGCCTGTGTCCAACCGAAAGTTCGGTTTCGGTCGAGTTTCGGCAAAAAAACTAGTTTCGGTTTCGGCGGCAAACCTGCCGAAACTACTCCCGAAACCGAAACTGCATTCGGGAGTTCTCGCGCTGTGATCGGTCATGTTCGGCACGTTAAAGTCCATTCAAGCGAGTAGGCGACGACGACATTTTGCCGCGTCCACGTGCCTAATTGCCTTTTTGGTCTCGCACGGGGTTAATTATTTTTTATTATTGTTTGTGTTTTGCTTATCTCGTGTCTCCTGTGCAGATCACTAATAAATAAAGAAAGAAAAGAAAGAAAGAAAGAAAAAATATTTATTTGTGACCCGCACAGGAGACACGAGAAATAAGCATAAAAATTAAACAATAGTAAAAATAAAAACCCCGAGCGAGACCAAAAAGGCTCCTATCTCAGTATGTGCAGCGATATCCAAAAAAGGAAATAACGCTGCGCTGATAGGACCCAAATACAAACAACAATACTACAATACAACAATACTTTTTAGGGTTCCGTATCCAAAGGGTAAAAACGGGTCCCTATTACTAAGACTTCGCGATCCGTCTGTCTGTCTGTCTGTCTGTCTGTCCGTCTGTCTCCAGGCTGTATCTCATGAACCGTGATAGCTAGACAGTTGAAATTTTCACAGATGATGTATTTCTGTTGCCGCTATAACAAATACTAAAAACAGTATAAAATAAATATTTAAGGGAGGCTGCCATACAACAAACGTGATATTTTTGACGTTTTTTGCTCGATATTAATAACGGCAACAGGTAGACGCTTGAAATATTCACAAAATGTTTAGTTGTATATTTACTTCAAAAAATAATAATTAATAAATTAAAATAAAATATATTAAGGGGGGCTCCCATACAACAAATGTGATTTTTATGCAGTGTTTTGCGATAATGGTACGGAACCCTTCGTGTGCGAGTCCGACTCGCACTTGGCCGGTTTTTTCTTTCTTTCTTTCCTAATCATGTCGTGACTGGTTTGTTTTTGGAGTTCGTATTGTTTGTTGTGAGTTTTTAGTGGCCGTCATGTAGGTTGCGGTGCTGCCTGGGCGTGCGCCGCTCTCACTACCTTCCGCAGCCTGGACGGAGTCGCCACCGTCTGATGGCGGACCTCCGTAAAAACCAGTTTCGGTTGGACACTAATCGAATCGTAGCAATTAGTAACAAAATGTGAACTTCGACTCGGCTAACCATTTCAGCATAAATAGTGTTCAATGTTGCCTTTGGACATTGACTCAGCACTCGGCCCGGCTGACGCGCGGCTCTGATAAAATACTTTGGTTGCATCTTTCACGCATAGGATACAGATAAATTTATACATTAGTGTGTATTAAGACAAAATAGTATATAAGCTGTAAAATATTGTTGTATTGTTTATATTCTTGTCTCATTACCCCTCACTGTGGCCAAGACACCTTTAGCCATCTCTGATCAGTCCACCCATTGTGTCATATATTATTTTTCCCTTTTCTAGGGTTCATCAATAGGATGGACCCTAATCTTATTAAAATCTAGCCTTATAAATAGACTAATAAGTAATTTAATTATAACCTAAACTATTACATTGTCTTTACTAAGAATGGGTCCAATATTACTTTTCTTATTGTCTCTATTAAGGCGAATACACTTCACTGTTGTGTAACTTATATGGTGTAGATAATAAAGAGTATTCTATTCTATTTTATTTCTCGTGAGTCTGCTGGACTGGCACTGATAGTATCCTTCCCGAACTTGGAATTCCTGCCCACTATCCGCCTGTAACCTTAGGTCACATGGTGCAGACATCCTGAACTTACCTATATATTTATTTTCAATACAGTTGTTAAACATGGCGTACTTTCAGAGGCTATAATTATGATTCGAAAATTAAATCTTATGCATAGGCATCTTTCAGTTACGCGGTCGTGACTTTTGTTTACGAGCTCGATCATTAGTTTTGCAGTTTAGTTTTAAACTTATAAATCAATTTAAAAAGTTTAGTAGCAAAGAGTTTACATACATAGAATAAAATGGGATAGATTTTATACGAGTTAAAATGAATGATTCCGTACGTTTTAGCATTGAACTCTCAAAAGTCTTTTTAATGGTTGTTTAATATATTTAATTACCAGTTTTAATTTAATTATTTTCACATCAACATTTGTCTAAAATCGAATAGGCTGTATAGACTGTTTTCGTTGTAAAAAATGTCCAGTTGCAAAAACGCGCCTTTAGCTATAAATCAATTTAAAAAAGTTTAGTAGCAAGGAGTTTTCATACATAGAATAAAATGGAATAGATTTTATTTGAGGAAAAATGAATGATTCCGTACGTTTTAGCATTTAATTCTCAAAAGTCTTTTAAATGGTTGTTTAATATATTCAATTATCAGTTTTAATTTAATTATTTTCACATCAACATTTGTCATAATTCGAATAGGCTGTGTAGGCTGTTTTCGTTGTAAAAAAAAAAGTCCGGTTGCAAAAACGCGCGAAAATTTTATTTTTTGTGAATTAACAAATCTAATTCTTTGATTTGTTTTTACTATTTCCCACAACTGTATTGAAAAATATCGTGTGATACACGGGCGTGTAGGTTATTGCAAACTCGTGTCATTAAAAACCCTCGCCTTTCGCTCGGGCTTGTTAATGACAGCTCGTTTGCAATAACCTACTTTCCACCCTTGTATCACAATGTACTATTTCAATACAGTTGTTAAACATGGCGTACTTTCAGAGGCTATAATTATGATTCGAAAATTAAATCTTATGCATAGGCATCTTTCTGTTACGCGGTCGTGACTTTTGTTTACGAGCTCGATCATTAGTTTTGCAGTTTAGTTTTAAATTTATAATTCAATTTAAAAAGTTTAGTAGCAAAGAGTTTTCATACATAGAATAAAATGGGATAGATTTTATACGAGGAAAAATGAATGATTCCGTACGTTTTAGCATTGAACTCTCAAAAGTCTTTTAAATGGTTGTTTAATATATTTAATTACCAGTTTTAATTTAATTATTTTCACATCAACATTTGTCTAAAATCGAATAGGCTGTATAGACTAGTTCGTTGTAAAAAATGTCCAGTTGCAAAAACGCGCCTTTAGTTATAAGTCAATTTAAAAAAGTTTAGTACCAAAGAGTTTTCATACATAGAATAAAATGGGATAGATTTTATACGAGGAAAAATGAATGATTCCGTACGTTTTAGCATTTAATTCTCAATAGTCTTTTAAATGGCTGTTCAATATATTTAATTACCAGTTTCAATTTAATTATTTTCACATCAACATTTGTCAAAAATCGAATAGGATGTGTAGGCTGTTTTCGTTGTAAAAAAAATATGTCCAGTTGCAAAAACGCGCGAAAATTTTATTTTTTGTGAATTAACAAATCTAATTCTTTGTTTTGTTTTTACTATTTCCCACAACTGTATTGAAAAATATCGTGTGATACACGGGCGTGTAGGTTATTGCAAACGAGCTGTCATTAACAAGCCCGAGCCAAAGGCGAGGATTTTTAATGACACGAGTTTCTTTTTTATTCTTTCCAGCCTTGTATCACAATGTACTATTATCACACACTAGGGATATGGTAGGTTAGGGGTGTAGGGCTTATAGGTCTTACGGTCGTAGGGACTGTTAGGCTGTAAGATCATAGTATAGTTGTTCTATCTCATGATGACAAATAAATCGTAGCAAAATGAATCTTATTTCGGCGTCATAAAAGTCCCGTAACCTGTCATTGTGAGATAAAACAACTACAGGTCCTTTAACTTAAGTGAAGTGTGTTAGGGTAGGCGTACAAATAGTGACTCGTGTTTGTACACGAGTCCTTAAGATCACATGCCTATAAATAAATAGAATCTCGTAAGTAATATGAATAATCTTTCTCATATACATAATGGGGCCTACATATCTGCGCGAGACGGTTTCACATGCCGTCTTCGCGATTGTCCACTGGTTAACTGAAAATTTGTTTTATATATACCTATAGTATTTTTGTGTTGTTTTACATAATATTATATTGTATTTGTATTTTTCTTTTGACACGTACGTAACTTACAGTGACGACGATATGATGCGTTGAGTAACGTGTGACGTCATGCCTTAAGTACACTTTAAACTGACATAGTGACGTCACAAACCCCTGCTCCTGAACTTTGATGCGCTCTATCTTTGTCAATTTTTGTTAATTTGGTTAAGCAAAAAATACGTGTTCAATATTATTTGATAATCTGACTGATGGACTAAATACAATTATCATTTTTCTACCCAGAAAACATCTCTATTGCTTTATCCTAAACTCCCTGCTCGTTTTAACAAACGGTAACCCGAGTCTTGTTATTAGCTTCGGGTGATATGTGTATAATATCTCACCTTATGAAACATTTTCAAGCTGTGACACATTCAATTTACGCGAGGATGGAACAAGTAATTTTACTGAAATATAAAAAAATATGTTTCGTTTCGTACGTTAATAATTCACTGTCACGCACACCATTTTAATTATTCGTTTTTATTGGTGTCGGCCTGTCGATATGTTACGAAGTTCAGGCAATATTTTGTATACACTGAACATCCATCGTAGGACCTTCCACATTAAGTTAGTTCTATTTTCGAAATTCCATTATTTTCAGCTGTCAAACACACGTCAACATGATAACATAAATAAGGATAAGTAAATGTTCCAATAGTTAGCACGTTTTCAATTACCTTAGAAGGTATCTAGAGAAAGGGAAAGGCTATTAAATAGAATATCAGATGAAAAACGGGCAAATAGGAAAAGAGCTCTTGAAATACTAGAGGCCCTTCAAGTTAGTTTACCTTTTCATCTAGCAGTTTGAGTTAAAAGGAAGTTAAGAAATTGGACTGATAAGTAAGTACTTTCTTATTGCAATGTTGAGAAATTGACCCAAAGCGGGCATTTCAATACAGCGAGTTTATGTGTGTTTAAGTGTTGTAAACCTTTTAATGCTTTTATGTATTCACTTCAAATTTTACTTTGGTTTTTATTTTTTTATATTTTGTTATGTGATGCAATGTATCTTTTTTTTTGTAATTTAGTTACTGTTCCTAACCGTTGTAATTGAATTAAATAAATTAAATGAATTAAATTTAAATCATAAGCTTTAATTTAAATTTCCTTGTTAGATAGTACCTACGTTCAATCAGTTGGGGTAACTGTTTAAAAATTCGAATATGTACATAACAAACAGTATATACACAGAAGGTGGGTCAAACTTTGTATAATTGAGAGAAGCAGAATAGCGCTGTACAGGCCGGCAATTAGTTCTATAAGCAGCCTTTAACCATTATTAATATGCATTTAGCCTCAATGCACCACTGTTACCTTGGGTCTTTAAGTAGAATTTGTATAGATATTCTTATGATTCATATTCAAACATGGTGTTAGTTTTCCGAAGCTGACATGTGTAGGATTAAGGCATACTACTCGTATGTTGCATTAAGAAATAGAGCTAACAGAAAAAGCTTACCACTCTGGTACATCCCTAGAAGTAGCATCCCTACTTATTCCCTTATGGCTAGCCTGTAGCCGGGCAACAGAGCATGACTATTACAAACGATGCAAAAAGCCGTAAGTACATAACTGTATGAACTCAGCGGGCGAGTGACACTGACATCTACTGCAAGCCTGCGGTTGAAGCTGCTCCTAATAAAAAATATCAGATTGATAGCTCACAACTGTTCGCACTTAAGTTGAACAGACAGACTGCATGTTAGAATAGAATATTCTTTCTTAAACCGAGTTTCTGGCTGTTGAAAATACATTCAACCAATCACAGCACAAAACGCGTGCTTGACAATTTGTCACATACATCATCATCATCATCATCATATCAGCCGAAAGACGTCCACTGCTGGACATAGCCTTTTTTTTTTTTTTTTTTTTTTATTTGATATAGGTTCGTGCTTGACCACCATCTCACCTGATGGTAAGCGATGATGTGGTCGACGATGGATCGCGCTTGCCTAGAAGTAACCTATTCACTCTTGACTTAAAGACCCCTAGATTGTAGCTATCGGGAAACACAGACTCCGGCAGGGAGTTCCACTCCTTAGCTGTATGCATAATAAAAGTATTCTCAAAACGTTTAGTGCGTATGGGTGGGATGTCCACCATGTACCGATGGCGCATCGCCGTACGTCTGGTAGTCCGATGATGAAACGGCCTCCCCCAAGCGTCGCCACATTGACCGGTCCCGTGCGTCCCGCAACCAGCGGATCCCCGCAACCTTCACCAGGTCATCGGTCCACCTGGTGGGAGGCCTTCCAACGCAACGTCTTCCGGTTCGCGGTCGCCACTCCAGAACCTTTCTGCCCCATTGGCCATCCGTTCTGCGTGCAATGTGCCCTGCCCACTGCCACTTAAGTTTGGCAATCCTTCGGGCTATGTCAGTAACCCTGGTTCTCTTACGGATCTCTAGATTTTTGATTCGATCACGCGAGTGAAGGGTCTCTGACCTTGATTTTATA
Organism: Anorthoa munda; assembly: GCA_945859665.1. Lineage (NCBI taxonomy): Eukaryota > Metazoa > Arthropoda > Insecta > Lepidoptera > Noctuidae > Anorthoa > Anorthoa munda. The sequence goes on along the minus strand of OX243905.1, from coordinate 12,847,259 downwards.
GTAACCGTACTATAAAAATCAAGGTCAGAGACCCTTTGTCAACCCTTAGGTACCGACCTAAGGGTTGAAAAAATATCCATAATAACGCAATTTACACGTTTGTGCTGTTTGTTGCTAAGGAGTTAATTTGTATGCTCCATATCTTAAAAACTACTGAACCGATTTTGATGAAACTTGCACTGTTCCCTATGTTGAGAGATAATAAATCCAACACAAAAATAATGATCATGATCGTAGCTTCGGGGAAATGCATGGATAAACAAACAAACAAACATACACTTATGAAATTTGGCACACGTCTTTAAAAGTCCACATATTGTGCATTTGTGTGTATAATATTGTGCAGTTCCAACAATATAACATATATACGTTTTGAATTGATAACCTCCTTCTTTTTTTTGAAGTCGGAAAAAATACTACCGTCTTCAAAATAAAAACACTACAAAGTGAAAAATAACTTCAATTTCAGCAGTCGGGATTGCCGTTTTTGTTTCTTCGTTTTTGATACCGACGTCCTAAATTTAAGTAATTTTTTTCACTTTGTAGTGTTTTTATTTGGAAGTCGGTTGTACTTTTTTGTAAAAAAGTGCTAGAAGTCATAAAAAGAGAGGTCCTCTATTTCTAGCGACCGAGTCGAAGTGGCCGTGCCACAACGTCAAGCGAACGGCTTTTGCTCTGAAACACTGATACGGCTGCAGCGCGCATTCGGTCCAATTCGCTTTTTGTACTGGAAATACCACTACAATTGTAACTAGGAAACTATTTTACCTATGACTGAAGTACTCTGCTTGTTTTGTTGAGTTGAAATGCAATCGTCTCGACTCGACTCGTCTTCGACTTTCATGGATAAATCTTTTACTGTCCAGGCTGCTCGTCGGTGGAATGCATTGCCTGACTCAATAAAACGTGCTCAGTCGTTACCTGTATTTAAAAAACTCGTCAAAGAACATTACCTATCGCTGTGATTGTGCTCTTGGTTTTTGACATAATTTATTTATTTATTTATATATCATAATGTGCTGATTGTCGTACATCATTTATTTTCATTGCTTATATATTAAGTATGTATGTATTTATGTATCTAATACTCGTATTTAGCATATGTATGTATTTTTGTTTCTAGTGAGTATTATTGTATCTATTTTATGTTTATTGTTGGTATTGTCGCACCACTGACAACCCCATGTCATGTCCAGGTAATTTCTGTCCATTCCAGGTTGCCTGGAAGAGATCGCGGAATGCGATAAGGCCGCCCATTGTATGTTTTTAGTATTAAGTTTCTTTTTCTTGTTTATTATGGTGTACAATAAAGTGTATATAAATAAATAATCGTCATGATAAGTTGTAGGTCGTCATACTATTTATATTGATCTTTTATCTTGTGATATTGATTAAAAAGTGCAGGTGTGCTATCGTACAAACAGCAGCTGCTACCTAATTTATTCATTGATAAAGTTATCTAAAACACTTAGCAACCTAAATTTTTCCTAATCATTGTTTATAGCAACTTCAATCTTACATTGAATTTCGTGAAAAGTAACAAAATTAAACTACTAGTGTTCAGGCATATTCAGTAATATTCGACGTAATTTTAATTGCCCGTGTATTAGGTACACGGGCACCTAACGCGAAGAAAGAAAATTTGGTTCAATTAAATCGCACTAGATGGTGCGTTAAGCTTCGATTTCTTATTGAGTTTTGTGAAATATTAAGATTTTCTAGAGACGACCTTAAAAAAAATGTTCTTGTTCAATTAACTCTCCAAAGCGCAAAATTAAGGAATATTGGGCTCTTCATTCACATTTCAAAGATTATTTGATGGATTATGGTGTTTTTAAATTTCTGAGGTATCCACTCGATTTTATAATTTGTTTAGTAACACATTTTGGTACAATGAAACTGTAAAAAATTGGAAAAATACTATAAAACAAACCTTTTACTTTCAAGTCGCTGCTAACACCATCTACATCCGTGGAACGGAATCAGACTAAAAACGCTAATTACGTCGGCACGGTTTTTTTGTATGGGATGAGGCATCTGTATACTATATATATTATCTGTGGTAAGGATAAATTTACGCGACACGTAGAAAGCCATCAGTTAAGTACCTATGCAGAGGTTCTTTATCAATATTAATTCCCGAATGGTACCAAATTTACTTATCAGAAGTCATATCTTTTATTTAATAAAAGTGACAACATGAAAAACGTAGGTACATGATTCACTAAGTAAGACTCCACTCTTCAAACCCCAGGAGAACGCTAGCTGAGCAGAAGGATTTATTACTGACAAGTTGTTTCTCGCAAATTCATCCGTCTGAAAATTGGATAACATGACGTGTATTGCAAGCATGCTCTGTTTTCTTGCATCCTCGCTTTTATTAACGAATTCTGGCTACAGCTGTGCCGGCTATCAACAATACCACATGACAGAAAATCGATGAAATACCGAACACGAACTCGATGCATACTTCATTCAACTTCGTGGTTAAATAAAATGGCGTTTCTAACTGTTCTCCACATAGTTCTGTAGCTCGCTGAATGCACTCGACTGCTCGAAAAATAGTTCGGCTATTCTGCAGTGGGTGCTAAGGGGTGAAAAGGAGAAGAAAATTAGAAACTACTAACTACGGTAGGATAAACTACGATAATTTGTCAAATTAAAACAAAAATCATCTCCAGCTGTTTAAATATATTTACGAACTGATTTTCTTTTCATGGATTATATAATTACATGTTGGTATATTTATAGTAGGTGATAACTTAACGCCTAGGAGTGATTTTGGTACATAAACCACGGAGACATCTCAGAGGCTCACGACAAATGGCGGAGGGGGTCTCTCCAAGCTCCTTGCTGTAGGACTTGCAAGCCGCGCCTTCGCCTGAAAAGAATACACCACGCGTTTCAAAACAAGATCATGACGTCATTTGGGTGTTGTGAATCAAATTAGCGGATCAGCAAAGTAAGTAAACAAGTCTTCAGTTTTCCCAGTATCTTATAAGATTATAACTTTTGAGCTTAACTGAAATTAACAAAGTTAGAACAGTCCATCTTTTCTGACACGTTTCTTTTTTTTAATGCAGTCTTTATCATTAAAAACAATAGGTGTTTGTTATAGCGTTCTATTGAAAGTTATGTCCCTTGTGGAAATCGTTTATACAGTTATGCCATCATAAGGGAAGGAAAAGTGTCGTAGCTTGTAAAAAGAAGACAATTTCCATTATTTTTATACAGTGGCGTTGTCTCGGTGACAATGTAATCACTTTCCGCGAGTGCCGTGGAGGCAATAACAGGATTATTAGGAAGACGTGCTATTCTTAGGACAGCGACGCTTTCTACCTGTATACTAATGATATTATACTGGGAATGTTCTCTCGCGTACAATCTGTGTGGGCTTCGATGTGAACAGATGTTTAGTTTATTTACAGAACATAATAATGTACGTATACCTATTTTCATAATCATCCAAGTGCGATTTCTAAATAAAAGCGCATTGTTTTGTTCACTGCGCAATATTGCATAAACATATTTACTTAGTGCATATTTCTGTCTGTCCTTGACTGTGATTTTTACCAGATATTTTTATATTGCCAGTCTCAGAAAGTTCTATAAATGGGATTGGAACAGCTGGGCCTAAATACATAGAAATAATCTTTTCAGTCCTAAACCAACAATCTATAAGTACCTGCTCCCTTTTCAAAGATTAACCTTAAATTTAGTTTCAAGTTTTTCTTTTGAAAGTCTACGATGAACTTTCGATTATTTATAGCAAACTAGCTTCTGTCAGTGGCTTCGCCTGTACCAAGGGAACATGTTCGCGGGATGAAAATTATCCAATTTCCTAAACCAGGGTATGGTCTACCAGTGTGCCAAGTTTCATCGAACAGCTAAGGAGTAGTATTTCCTGCCGGAGTCTTTATTTCCTGATACCTAAGGGTCTTCAAGTCAAGACTGAATAGGTTACTTATAGGCATGCGTGCTTCACCGTTGACGACATCATCGGGTACCATCAGGCGAGATAGTGGTTAAACGCGAGCCTATCATTAAATAAAATAAAATAAAAAATAAACTATTCAGCTGTAAAGGTAATATACTTTGGCATTTATAATATAAGTAAGGATAAAGATACATAGCTTAGGTGTCCAGGTGCTAACGTATTTAGGCACTTCATAGGTACAGACACAGGAATGTAGAGATTGGCAAATTAATACAATAGTTTGGTATGGCTTGTACCTATCTATATTTTCAGAGTTATAGCCATTTCAAATTTATGAGTTGCGACTGATAACTATACCTACCTACCATTTTTTGATTACATTTACATAGCTATTAAGGTTTTGTTTTGCTTGACATTTGGTATATAATAAGTACATAGATAAAATATGTTTTGGTTTATTCCACCAAGCCCGTTTCATCAACGGACGGATGATTATATGTCATGGACCAAGTGAGTAATTAGGGCACTATGTCTAATGCCCAGGCATTATGAATCATATAAGTCATATTGGGCAATGTCATTAATACTGATTTAAACTCCTATATTTATCACAATATTGTCTGGTCATTATGATTATTGCTACGTAACGGTTGGGCAATTCGATAATAATGGTCAATGAATTAGTCCAAGAGCGAAACGAGCTCGGGAGCTTAGGCCACCCCGACACGAATTGGTTACTTTCGAAGGAGATGACGGAAGCGAGCAAAGCGAGCGAACTCAGCTCCTGCCATCTCATTCTTTTTTTTTTTTTACTATGTATAGGCCTGTGTTTGACCACAATCTCACCGTGGTCAGTGATGATGTGGCCGATGGTGGTAAGCACACAAAGCCTAGAAGGGAACTGGCATTCAAGTGCTGCTGTCGGAACACACCGGAAGGTGCTTGGCGACAGATTTTCAACTTGAGGGTGGTTGCCAGCCAGGCGGGTACTACAAAGTACCCTACCACCGTGCAAATCTTGTTAGATTACTTAAGACCCTGCAGACATAAATAGGAGCCACGCTATCAACTTTGTTGCTTAAATAGTAATCGTACTTACCTAGTCTACATTAAAACCAATGTCAACATTAAAATAATGAAAAAAACATCTTTTTATTACCTGGCCCAAAAGGTATTGGGCATTATTCAGAAAGCCCAAGAAAATTATTTCGATAGCTTTTATCATAATGCCTACTCATATTGGGCATTTTTCAATTTGCCCGGGCATTATGAATAATGCCGGCTTAATTACTTGGTCCATAACATAATATAGTGATGCGCCACCGATGCATATCGTACATCCTACCAAGTCTTCTTCTTCTTCTTTTCGTTTGAGGATGTGGCTACCTCTGGTGTCAGAGTTAATTAAAGCCTCCTCTGGGAACCCCACAGGCCTCTGACTTGGCTATTTCTGACTTACATTAAGTATATAAGTCCAGGTTTCCTCACGGTGTTTTCCTTCACCGTTGCCTGTGATGTCCAAGATAAACTTAGAAAGTACATATGAATTTGAAAAGGTCACATTGGCACTTGCCCGGATTTGAACCCACGATCTACCAAGTACCAATGCACGCAAAACGTTTCGAGAAAACTTTCCTTGTGCGTACAATTTAGGAATACAAATTCCCTGTCTGAGTCTGTGTTTCCTGGTAACCTTTAGGTAACTTCTATACAAGCGTGCTACTTAGTCGCCTACATTATAGCTTACCATCTGGTGAGATAGTGGTCAAACTCGATCCATCCGTACTAATATTACATAGCGAAAATAATTATAATTTCGTTTCAACGCCTAACCCAACCGATCTTAAATAAATGTAACATAAATTTATGTATCCTAGAACCTGAATACGTAGGATACTTTTTATCAACATCCCATGGGAGGGAAGCCAAAAAAAGCAAAAGGAAAAAAAAATACAAATACTTACTAAGGAGGGTGACACAGGCTGGACAGCAAGCGCACTTGCCCGCGTGGTTGGGGCGGTACAGTGAGGGAGAGCGGCAGCTGTTGCTGGACACCGGAGAGGTGCAAGGGTTCTGCTTGCAGTAGTTGGAGCCGCAGACCAGGTCTCCGTACACCGCGGCCAAGGCGCATGCCAGCACTAACAGGATCAGAGCCGTCTTCATTCTGGAAACAAATTTGTTGGTACCCAATTTAAGTCTGGCTGTGAAGTTACAGTTAGAAAAAGTAGACCATCCGCTAGATCGGTATTGGAAAGACGTTATTTTTTTGTCATCGGAAGAAAACAATCAGAACAGCACGTTTTGAGAACGGCTCTAAGCCGTTTGTTAACGCGACAATGACAGATGACAGGCGTCAGGTGACAACCCGATAATTTGTTTTTTTTTGTTTAATAAAGATTATCACTGACAAATTTGTCACGGTGGAAAATATACAAATTATGTCGACTTCTAGTGACAAATTGACATATTTCTGTTTATAAAAAAATTCTCTTCACAGGCGACAGGTGACAATTTGTTCGGACAAACTTGTGAAATTAACTTTATTAAACCCTAAATGTCATAACAAGTGGACATTTGTCCAATTGACAGAGATTTTCGACAGGCACCCTCACCCTTTGTCAAGTCATTTATTAGTTCATGTCAGTTAATGTCAAGTAGTTCGACAGTCAATTTTCAATTCAATTAATACGAATAATTTAAAAAAAAATGGTGTTAACGTCGTCGATGGATAGCAATAGTAGTGAAGATGAATGTTTGGTGCAAACATTTAAACCAAGACTTAACTTTTTTTTCAATGTGACTGATGGAATATTCCTAAAACGGTTCCGAGTGTCTAAAACTACCGTTGAATATTTAATGAACAAAAGTGACATATTTGTCAATTACCATGACAAATAAGTCAGTGAACATTTTCTTACAGATTCGGCAGGTAAAATATGACAATTCCCACCTTTGTTAAACGGGTTTTTACTCTGACAATTTTGTCAGTATTTACTTGTCGTATTTGGACATAATTGTCATCTTTATAAGACGGCACATGTCGCGACAATTCGACATATTTGAAAAAACGTGTCAAAATTGTCGGATTGTCACGTTTATTAAAGAGCCCCATGAAGGCAAAAGAGACCGAGGATGTCCTCCATTGATATGGAGAGCTGAGCCCACTTTATGTGGGAAACGGCTGGGAAGAAGAACAATTGGAAGAAAACAAACCGAAATGCCAATAACAAGGTAGCTCTAGCTTAGACTGATCTCAAATACAGCTCTCGGAAATGCTCCGTTTCGAATAACAAAAAAAACTTTTATGAAATTGTGCTGGTTCTTTAGCTTTTTAAAAATATAAAACATGAAGTTTTTAATCGGATTCTATAAATTATCCTGTTTGGTATTCCGTATATCTGATGGGCGTAATTTCGGCTGGCATTTGTTTGTAGGGTTGTGTCCGACATGGGGCTTTAATCCACTGGTATTCGTTTAAAAAATGCGGTTACTAAGCAGACAAAATTCAGAGCAGGACCTACCTATCAGTAGCAGGCCGGACCGTGGCCGGCCGGCTCCCAACCGCCAGCTCCCGTGTACGAGATTAATATTCCCCTGACGTCCGCTTTGCCCGTTAGCGCAGATAATATTTTTTGTTTATCGAAAAACTTCGGGTTATCTAATTTAATTATGTAAAAATCCTACATATAAAGCAAATTAAGGTTTAGCCTTGTTTTCAATTTACCCCGGACCTAACCAAATCAGAATTGATCCATCTGAGGGTCGGGTTAAACCCCAAACGTTCTAGAAAACTGAAAACAATCTTTCGCTCCCCGAGACTGGCGCTGAACGACAATAACTTGCGAGCGTGTTGCGAATCAACAATACAAGGAAAGATTACGGGAAATACGTATTCCGGGATTTGTACTTGATCAGCGATTGATGCTAAGTGGATTTATATCGCAATATCCGATTTATCTTACTCAAAACATTTACGATATATTTCGTTTCTTACCATAATACGCATTTTCCTATCGTGGATGCAATAATAATTGTTACGTGCAAAGCAAATGGGATGATTGCATTAAGAAGTTTATTTCTGATTTAATGAGGATATAAAAAACCGGACAAGTGCGAGTCAGACTCGCGCTCGAAGCGTTCCGTATCATTATCGAAAAAATAGCAAAAAAAACACGTTTGTTGTATGTGAGCCTCACTTAAATATTTATTTTATTCTGTTTTTAGTATTTGTTGTTATAGCGGCAACAGAAATACATTATCTGTGAAAATTTCAACTGTCTAGCTATCACGGTTCATGAGATATAGCCTGGTGACATACAAACAGACAGACGGACCGCAGAGTCTTAGCAATAGGGTCCCGTTTTTACCCTTTGGGTACGGAACCCTAAAAAACGAGTAGTGAAACCACACAAATAATTTCAAAGCGATATAGATTTTTTTTCAGCATTAACCAGCTGTTCACTTACAGACTTAAATCAATATTCAAGATTGTTCCTAATTAACAAACAAAAAGTTGCGTGTAAAAAAAATTAAAGCAAAATATTCCTAAACTTACTTGAGTTTTATAGAGAGGGAGAGTGCTTCGTGCGAACTGGTCAAAGGCTACACTGTGTAGTGGCAATAGGAAAGCGTACATAAGTTATTATAAGAATGGCTGCAGATAACCCCGACATGTTTACTTGTAACTTGCACCCGTGATTGTTACTATCGGTTATTATCTGACCGCCTGTTATTGTAAAACTCAGTTAGGTACAGTATTTAGGTACCTAACTTCTGGGTATATTTATCGTACTGTGACAGTACCAAGAAGTAGCTGTTTATCATAATTATACTTTGGGCCAAATCGTGGTATATTTTTACCCGACTGCCGAAGGAGGGTAATGTGTTTATCAGCCTATGTATGTATGTATGTTTGTTCCTATGTGGCGTTCTAGAGACCAAACGCGTTGACCGATTTTGATTTCGATTCGTCTTAATCCTGCGAATGTCACTGGCTACATTAAAATTGGAAAATACAAAAATCGCGGATTTTGGGCGGCATTTTATGGGGAACATTTTTTTTTTCTTCCAAACCCATCGTGTGGGGTATCAAAATAAAGGATTTTAAGAGGCGATTTCAAAAATATAAAACACTTATATGTTTAAATGTACGTAATTCTAAAAAAAAATATACTAATAAGTTGTAAATAAAAAGAGTTAATTAAAAAAATCAAAAAACCCGACTGCTTAAAAAGCAAACTAAAAAGACGTAAACAAGAAGAAAATCATGCTGTGCAGTCGGAGGATACATATTTGCGAGCTGGCGGACCAAAACCAGATATATCCTCCGACTCTTTTTTTTGTTAGTAAAAGTTGATATATTACAGTACGTCAACTCGGAAATTTAAGAAAACTCAATGTAAATACTGTCTACTCAAAGTACTCTTTAGGCAGATACACATAAATAAAAGGAATGAGAAATAATACAAAAATAGCCATAAAATAAATAAATTAGCATCAATTATGCAAATAAAGTACCTACTATATTTCATCCAAATGCTCCGACCAATTTAACGTTTTTATTTGCCATGTTTGCCCAACCGATTTCCTTAAAGTACGGAAAACAATAATTATGTTGACTCTGGAAAATTAAAAGCAATAAAACTGTGACAAGTGTGGATTCTAAAAAGCTTAGTCGCTGGTTTTATTTGCTACTTGTATTTTTATAGGAATGTTGTGCTACTTTCAAGAAATTACAATAAAATTGCTCTGGGATTTCCCTTAGTTTTCCTCCTCTCTTAGAATTCCTAGTAAGCGCAATCTATCTTAATATTCGGTTTCCTCTTATTTGAATTTAAGTGTATATAAAGAACCGATTCATCATCGAAGTAAATGAAAAAGTAAAACCAATAAAATAGATCTTTATTTCAGCGGAGTGTGAAAATATTTTGACAGCCGCCCTGAAATCTGGTGATTTAAATATTTATGGCGCCTTATTCATTGAAGACGACAAATACTGAGCTGGAAGGAAGGAAATAAAGATTATGAGCGTAACCTGTTATTAAATAGAGACCACCCGGATTTATTTCATATTGCTAAGCGTCAACTAAAATCTTTTGAGATAAAGATGTTTTTGTTGAAATTCAAATAAGTAGAATAATAATGTTTCGGCGAAGTGTAGCGTGTTCCTTATCGTTGTCTAGGTATTTCTTCACGAGTTTATATTTGCGTTGACGTATTTTTAAATGATATAATATTACCTATTACTTGCGGACGGTATTTTATATTAAAAAAAGTTAGAATAATGAATTAAATCGGATGAAAGATAAAAGAGTTATAAAGCTTTCAAAGTTGCTAAAGTTACATCTTCTGCGAAAACGGAGATTCACGTAAAAGTTTTGAAGAGAAAGTCAATATTTCGTATTTAATCGTTTTATGGGGCGGCGATGGTTCTGAGGTGCTGCGGGTCGCGAACCCCGGTTTCCCATTTCCTGGGACAAAAATTTGTATCGCCTTCAAATGGTTGGGTATAGGTGTTTGAACATGTAAGATTTGTGTTTGAAATCGCACACGATATGGGAATTCCTGGTACCAATACACACAGGAATTCCCAGGATTTCTGATCCTATAGCATACCTATACTGCTACAAATGCTCTGAGTTTTTTTTTTTTTTTGGGACAAACCCACCGCACTATTCCCAAACCACTGCAACTCCTGAAAGCCAGAATCAACAGTGGCGACCACCAGAAAAGCGCCGAGGCAATGAAGCTCGACGAAGTCCCGGAGAATGAATTTAACTGTCTTGGATCCCGCAACGAAATTAATCAGAAAAGAATAACGGAGGAGTAGGAAAAAACATAAATTTCCACTTCCCTCCATATCAAGCAGGAGACAGAACAAACAAGGCCACTAGGCACAAAGGGTCGTTTACAACTGGGATAAGCCCAGTTGCCTAGCACCACGGATAAAAATAAGAATTAATAATTAATGGGTCCTAACATTGTGAGCTGCTATGTTTGATTCCAATAATAGGTATGGCAAAAACGCTTGAACGCACGGAAATTTGTTCTAGTTTCCACAAGGTCCGTATAGTAAACAACTCCTGAGGTAGCCTCTACATTATTCAACATAATATTACGTTCATTCTGCCAAAGAATACACTCCCATAAGATATGATGTGCAGATTGTACATATTCGCAGTCAGATGTAGAACACTGACATAAAGCTCTGAGATTATGTATTATGTAACGTGTAATCCGGAATAATTATATAATAATCCAACTAATATTATAAATTTGATGGCCTGTATATTTATTTGGACCTCAATTATTATTAGCACACAGGATGCCTTTTAATTTTACTAATACTAAAAATGTGAAAGTTTGGCAGTAACGTACATCGCAGTAAAGAACTTTCGCGACAACGTACGTCGCGATAATAAACTTTCGCAGTAACGTACATCGCGGTAATGAACTTCGCAACATTGGGGTACACTCGTATGTTTGTTACTCAATCACGCCAGAAAAGCTGAACGAATCTGGATGAAATTTGGCACAGAGATAGATTATAGTCTGGAATAGCACATAGGCTTACTTCTCATCCCGGTATAATGTTCCCTTGAGATGATAAAACACTTTTCAAGTGGGTGAAGCCGCTGGCAGAAGTTAGTAGTAAATAAAAACGTCTCCGCGGGATAATTTTACGACTTTACTGCGGACATAACCGACGGCAAAAGATAGTTTTTTTATAAATAAAACGAAAGTTGAAGTTAACAGTGAAGTTATTAAGTCTGTAAGTCTAACAGGTGCTTGCAAGGTTAGGTGCATTAGCGTGCAAAGCATCGCGACATCTCGACGTGCTAGAACCCGCGAACGTCGCGGTAACTCAATTGTTTTGTATGAAAGCATTTGCGTACACATTTGTACAGTTTTGTTTAGCAATACGATGAATAATTAATAAGTACCTGGACGACCGAGCTCTGCTCGGGTGAAAATAGAGAAAGCGACGTTTTCTAAAAATGAAACCTAGCTAGATGGATTTATTGCCCCCGAAACCTCCTGCATAATAAATTTCATGAAAATCGTTGGAGCCGTTTCCGAGAGTCAGATTATATATAAACATATATACAAGAATTGCTCGTTTAAAGGTATTAGACACTTTTCTAATACCTTCTGTTCTACACTTTCACAAATTTAATTAGTGTCAGTGCACCCTGTTTCCATATATTTTTCTACATAATTATACTTATCATAGAGAAAATATGCCGAAATTTACAATAGCCATACCTCAGCCTAAATCCTCAGAGATAGAGGTGTTAAATTATTTGATTATATGTGAAGGTGAAATGTTTATACTGCTCCATCAGTCGTGATCTAAGTCGTAAGTATAACCTAACTAGATTATTCATATCAACACCATTTATTTTCATCCACTGGCCCATTTTTCATAGCAATCCAAAAACAAAATATGCAGAAATATAAATAAAAACTACAAGCGCTTTTTTAAAGTAAATGCAAATGCAGGCGAGCTGGCGGCGTTATGCGGTTAGGGAAACCAGCGGCCATGTGTTTTTAAAACATACAATATACGAGTACATACAAACCCAATTTAAAATTCAAATTTATTGCCAGCGTCAAAAGGAATGCCGCGTGAGCTAGGCGCAGGGAAACACTAGGGAACATACCACAATGATATTCGCAAGATATTTCTAGAAACAGTTACTTTAATTATTATACAGAAACCAAAAGATAACAGCAAACATTCCAGTTCCACGTATGTAGCGCTATCAACGCGCCTGTCACGCTCCCCGAGCAAACATTACTAATTAGATCTCCGTGCATTTATATATATATATATATATTTTTTTTTATCTTTGCCCCACACTAGGAATTTCTTCCTGTATCGTGGGTGCGTTTACAAACATATAAACTCACATACACAAACACCCAGAGCCGGAACAACTATCTGTAGGTCATACAATATTTTTTTCCGTGCGGGAATCGAACCCGCGACACGCAGCGCAGCAGTCAATTGCTCAACCACTGCGCCAACCGTGCGCCCTTGCTGCCAACCGTCGCCAACCGTGCATCTAATTAAAGCTTCTTTCGTCGTTAAGTCTTAGTTAAGCTCAAGCCGCTGTAATGCGACTCACAACTGTCATTAGAGTCCCCGATGCAAGCACACGACTCATTTCACTAACGAGATCAAAATGTAACTTAAACGCTCGATTGTCTGACCCACGAGCCATGTCTCTAGATGCATCACATTTGTTTCGGCATCAAATTGTTTATCTAGAATGAAATAATCTTATTACATGTCTAATTAATTAAATCTGACGAAGATAGACAAGAAAATACCAACAATAAATAAAAGCGTCCCAGTATAAACACTGACGCCCAAATACAGTAAACTTGTTATCTGATTTTGTGTCTATCTGAGAATCAATCTATTCTTCGTCCGTCGCAGATACGGCGTAGCAAATAAATAGGGTGTACGTCACTGTTGCTACGAGAACCTATTATGTCTAGGAGTTTTTTCACTTTTCACAAGTTTACGATCCTACGTAGAATGAGGTTGCCCGTATTCATTATATTATTCATCTCTAGAACGTATTCGGTATGAAGACCATACTTACCCAGGACTGCTTTAATTCAGACAGCTGAGGGACGCCTTTTAGAGAAGACAAATAACGCAAATTGTACGTACATTTTTTGGTAGGAATTTTTAGAACAAACATCACAGGGTTCATTATTTATTTCAGTGAATATAAAAGACGTTTATTTAGATTATACTTACACGTATTTCTGAAATGAATGTTATTTGAAACCTGTAATTTCAGTTAAAATTACTGTACTTTTTATAGTTTTGGTGGCAATGTACTTTTATAAAAAACGAATCAAAAGGTTACATGACAAAGTAATACATTTAATCCAAGCTTCTGATAATAACTTTATACCTATTAATAAAATAACAACATGTTGGAATTTATAACTTAATACATTTACTCGTTATCTAGTCACATATGGCTTCAAAGAATTTAAAAGGTCGAATTCAATTTTGTGCTAAATTTTTCATGGAAACGAACTTTTTTGATCGTCGAATTGAAACATCGCTTTAGATCATCTGTATCGCAATAACACTGCGAACAATGTACGCCTATATAGCTCAATTTGTTTTGTTTTTGTAGTGTTCTAGATTTAGGTCTACTGGGGGGTGACCATAAGCTCTTAGAGTAAGGTTATCTTGAGTGTGTGTAAGGGACAGATGTATATGACTTGTATACATCTACTGTCACTTACGCGATCTCAAAATAACCTTACTCTAAGAGCTTATGGTCACACCCCAGGACAATGTTTATATCTTACTTTGTCTCTAATATTCATTGTGTCAATGTCATGCATACCTGTTATTTGCATGGTTACTGAAATGCCGATTTTGGATGTTATTTTATTTGAATTGTAAGTGACAGTGGTGTTGTTGTGCTTATTATATAAATAAATAAATAAAAATTGTAAAACAGTGAAACTCGATATCTAGTTCACTATTTCAGTTACACCGCGTGTTTGTTGTTTTTTAACTGGTGAATTGGAAAGCTATACTTTTTCTCTCTGTATTAATTAAATTTTTCATATTGTCAGAGACTGGAACCGTAACACTTCCCGTTGCTACTCAAGCGTTTTCGATTTTGTACATACAAAAGGGAAAATTATTCTTAAAGCTGTGCAACTTTATAAATGCCAATTCACTTGGTTTAACTTCTTTGATCGCTCTAATGGAGACAGTATCTGACAGGTAATTAGAATAAACATACGCATAGATAATGTAGCTCGTCAGGTGGCAGCTTGAGGCCGTAGGGTCGACCTTTGCCATTCTCTCAGCGAATGCCGCACACCCTAATGGACTTTTATGGACCTTCTAATTAAATTTTGTGTACCTTAGCCTTACTGAGTGGCAATTGGCATATCATCTTGCCGCTTGCGTCGTGAACAGTTGAAATGTTACGTTATCTTAATATATATACTATCTTATTATTATTTATAATATAATAAAGGCGAACGTTTGTGAGTGTGTTTGTATGTTTGTTACTACTTCACGCTCAAACGGCTGAGCGGATCTGGATGAAATTTGGCACAGAGAGAATATACCACTTAGGATACTTTTTTATCCCTCTTATATATCGAATTTGTTCCCTCGCGATAAGCGCGATAAGCTATTACTAGCATTATAAATGAGAAAGTTTGGATGGATGGATGTATGTTTGTTACTCAATCACGTCAGAACGGCTGTGTCAAATTTCATCCAGATCTGCTGGATGAAATTTGGCACAGAGATAGAATATGGTCTGGTATAGCACATAGGCTACTTTTCATCCCGGTATATGTTCCATTGGGATAAGAAAAAAAAATTAACGCGTGTGAAGCCGCTGGCAAAAGCTAGTCGTCATTCAGATTTATTTTTAGATTTTTAAAAGCTTAGTTATCGTTTAGTTTACCAAATAATGTACAATGCCTATCGTCTTGTTATTCATTCTTACTTATTATTTAATGACTTATAATAATTATGTTACATATACGTATTTTTTCGTATTTCTCTCCATATTTACCTGTAAAATATTTTAGCGTGCAAGCAACACACTGTGCAAACAGAACCCTCATACGATTTTTTGTACAAACAATGCTCGAAGGTGGCGAGCAGTGAGCAATGTGTGCAATTAATTAAAAGCCGCAATCCGAGCAAATGTTGACCGACGCTGTCTCGCCCTGTGCCCTTGACACGTGAGACGTGCATCCCCGGGCGAATAGTGTGAACCCACCCTAAGCTATGTGTCATTATTACGAAAACAACTGATCATTATTATGTACTCATATTTTGACTAAAACTGTAAGTACAGTTACATGACAATTGATATGTGAGAATATTTGTGCGATCAGCTCTTAGACTATTATATTTACTAAGAGTAAAATATTATTTAATTTTATATTATAAAATATCCTGTAAATCATACATAAAAATCAGCGCATTCACTATAAGAAAAGTGAGTAATGTTTTTGCTTAGTACCTGTAAATTGGCCGTTGGGCCAAAATAGCAAATATGCGTTCGTTATGTACATACTAACACTTCTCAAACCCCTCAAATTTGGTGACGAAAGCTAAGAGTAATGTCTGGGGTGTCTCGTATCTTGGACCATAGTGATACCAGCTTGTTACTGACCACTGCTGAGGCATCATATTATAGGCCTCATCACGTACAGAGATGGCACGTATTCTTTGGCAGAATGAACGCAATATTATGTTGAATAATGTACAGGCTGCATCAGGAACTCCTGATCCTACTATACGGACCTTGTGGAAATTAGAACAAATTTCCGTGCGTACAAGCTTTTTTGCCATAACTTTTATTGGAAACAAATATAACAGCTCACAATGTTAGGACCCATTAATATTAATGCTAATTTTTATCCGTGGTGCTAGGCAATTGGGCCTATACCAGTTGTATACGAACCTTTGTGCCTATTGGCCTTGTTTTTTCTGTCTCCAGCTTGATATGGAGGGAAGTAGAAATTTGTATCTTTTCCTACTCCTCCGTTATTTTTTTCTGATCAATTTCGTTGCGGGATCCAAGACAGTTAAATTCATTCTCCGGGACTTCGTCGATCTTTATTGCCTCGGCGCTTTTCTGGTGGTCGCCATTGTTGATTCTGACTTTCAGGAGTTGCAGTGGTTTGGGAATAGTGCGGTGAGATGATCCCAATAAAAAAAAGATGGCACGATAATTGATCACCACGCTTGTTTAGGTCACATTGGCGCAGGTTTCCTCACCATGTATTATTTCACCGATGACAGTAACTTAATGTTTAAGTAACTACTTATAGCAAGCTCGTACAAGTTTACTACTGAGTTAGTTAGGTACTTCAGTAAACTGTTGGGCATCACATCACACTATCACACCAATAATTATTATGAAGGCGAAAGTTCGTGAGTGTGTTTCTATGTTTGTTACGTCTTTAAGCTCAAACGGTAGGACGGATCTGGATGAAATTTGGTACAGAGATAGATTATAGTCTGAAATAGCACATAGGATACTTTTATCCCGGGAATATGTTCCCTTGGGATAATTTTAACATTCACGCGGATGAAGCCGCTGGCAGAAGCTAGTCTTATTATAAAGTTCATAGTTACAACGCAAGGTGAATAACCCGCTCTTGCTCAATTTGTTTATATTGTTTTTACGCGTACTTTATAGTCGTACAAAAGAATCTTTTTGTTATGTTTTGAATAAGTTACTTACCACATTTACTTCATTTGATATTTTTAAACATTTTTATGGTTTGCTTTGAATCAAAAATTCTTTATAAATTGATTCTTTGAATCTCTATTTAAATAAGCATTTAGTTGAACTCACAACCCCTAGCTACCCGACGCATTACTTGTCATCGTCTGTTGAACTTCAATGTTACTAATTTAATTATTATATTCCAAAATTATTCTCAAATCTAAAAGCAATGGCTTCCCAACTGGCTGTTGACTCTTTTGTCACAATAGCTAGCTATAATCTCTTGAAACTGTAATTAAACAATTGTATTCCAAGGTTCTTATTTTGTACCTTAAATAATTATCTAATTATAATGCTGTCTACTAAGCAGTATAAATATTATTATTAAAATTAAAGGGGGTTTATATGATAAAATCTTTTGATTTCCTCTCTTTCTTTTTCGTGTGAGCATGTGGAGACCTCTGGTGTTAGAATTAACTAAGCCGCTACTAGGAGGGAACCTATCAGGGAGAGGATGATTTCCAGATTTCTGATCTAGGTTCAACTTCAAAGACCGGTTTCTGTGAATAAATAATCATCTCATAAGTCGATGCTCAGTATTTGAGGGGTTCTCTGGGCCGCAGCTTCCATAATCGGTCAATCTGTGTGGTAAAGCGGTGTTCGCAGTTTGCACGGTTGAAAGGTATATTTATTCCTTGTGCGTGACCTCTCCGTGACTCGGAGAGGACGTTATAATATGCGGTCCCCGTTTTTTATCCCCTACGGAAAAAGAGGGATGTTATAAGTTTGACCTGTGTATCTGTGTCTTTGTGTGTTTGGGTATTTGTGTATCTATCTGTGGCATCATAGCTCCTAAAAGAATATTCCCGAAGGTGACTTTATCGAGAGTGTTCTTAGCCATGTTTGATGAAAATCGGTTAAGCCGTTCAAAAGTTATTTTACTCTTTGAGTCGGGGCATTTTTGCGAATTATCGTGTTATAATTATGTATTTCGATGTATTGTCGATCGATGCGTCTTTATTTACTACTATATCGATTATGTAGTTTATAGATGTATTTATGTAGAGGGTTATTTTTTACTTATCATGTACGCTAAGAGACTAAAAGATGTGTTTGACATCTGTTTCAGGAAGTCAAAAGCCTGCAACACAAAGTTCTAATAAAATCCCATGAATGATTAAAGTGTTTCTTTTTAGTTATATAATTACAACGGTTGAGAACCAATTACAGTAAGTAACCGTAAAATGATATGATATGATGAGCAACTAGTCCATCCCTTGACAACTGAAATAAAACGACAAACATCAGTGGGTTTTCGTAAAGCGATTAAAAATTAAGATTTTGATGAATAATGGGTAAAGTTTTTTATCTCCTAATCACTTAGATAGAGTTAAAAGATAAAGTTTTCATGAAACACACTGCGTCAGCTAGGTGCGGAAAGTTTACATGTTTCGAGTAGGTGGTACCTGTTTGTGATGGTTTATTAATAACAATGACATCAAAAGTTATAAAGAAGTTATAAAGCTCCTTATAATTTTGAACATTGTAATTTACATATTTTTATATCAAAGGAATCTGTAGCAGACAATGAGGGGAAAGAAAGGAAATTAAATACTTCGCAAAAGTAAATTAATGATGGCTTTTTTTTGCCAAAGTGTTCATTATCCGGCGTCGTCTGCGTCGCGGTGCCTCTCGTCTCGAGCCAGTTCGATACCGAGCCAGCGATATTGATCGCCGAGCCAATTGAATTATCGAATACAACATCACATCATTACTTACAATGAACAGTTTTTTTATTTTATGGTAGTAGATTTTATTTCAATTAAAATTTACATTCTATTAAATACTTAAATAACAATAACTACCTATATATACAGTTAAATAAAAATAAAATAAAACTACGAGGGCGTATAAAAGGGCAGGGGTCATAGGGCGTCAAAAAATTCGTCCACATCGCTGTCAACGTGAAAAGTGCCCAGAACGCTGGCAGCATTGCCACGTTGGATGGCAATGCTGATTCTCTGGCCAAGGAAAAGCCCAGCCTTCTGGTCACGGTAAGAGTCTACTAGCCGTTTGCTTACATCTCGAAATACTCGAAGAGCACTTGGGCCCCATGGACCTAATGTTTCAACCCCAAACGGCTCAAATATATAACTTCCATTATGGTTATTGTTTTTGCGCCGTTTGAGGTTTTCTGCACCAGCAGCAGCTGCCCCAGCACAGCCCGCCGTGCTAAGAAGATGGGATGGCGCAAGGGTGTCGACACATGTTGCATCCCACACCAAAGGCGGGATGACCATAATGCCTTGGAAGGTGGGTAGCCACCTTCCAAGGCGTTAGGGGGCGTCCATAAATTACGTAAGGTGATTTTTTTTTAATTTCTGTCCCTCCCTCCCCCCCTGGTGAGATGTCGTGAGATTTTATTCAACCCCCTCCCCCAACCCCCAATCTCACGTGAGATTTTTCAAAATGTGGGTTTCTTACGTAAACGCGTTGGCTTGTTATTGTTAAAAGAAAAGAAAAATTGCTTCGTGCTTTTATTTACGACTAGTTAAGACTACTAATCAATATTGCTGAGAGTTTAATTATAAGTGTAATAAAAATTTAACAATAGAATACTTAAATCGTAAAACTACTGTGATTAAAAAAAGAATATCTACTCTAATTCAGTCCATAGAGAATCATGCGCGGTCTCAAGAGAGACTATTGAAACCAACATGTCCATATGATTTTCAGTAAAATCATCTGCTCCTACAACTTCGTTCTGATCTAGCCACTCTAAGCCGTTGGCGCTTGCGCACAGTAACTCATTAGCTTTTTTATTAATTAGTGAAATTAGTGAAAACGATTACGCTTAAGATTAAATCTTAAGCATGTACAATCAGGATTAAATGGACCAAAATAGTATAATTTCATTTTGATTCAGCAGAAAAAAAAATTGCGTGATATTTGCCGAGACCCCCCCTCTCTCCAACGTAAGATTAGATGAGATTTGACTCGACCCCCTCCCCCCCTTAAACAACTCACGTAATTTATGGACGCCCCCTTATGGTCATCCCGTCTGGTCTCTTACCATCGTCGCGCGCCAAGCCATTGGGTTCTAAAACAGCTGGCACCCCGGCGGTGACAAGAACCCGACGTATGATATCATTAATGCTGGCGTGCCGTGCTAACCGACCAGCGCTCCTACTGCAGAATAGGCCATGGTGTCCGAGGCGGTCGACTGCTTCACCACATTCACAATGATGTCGAGCTCCGCTGGGAGCCCCCAAACGCAGACATGTAGCGACTCGTAAGGTGTTGTCACTCAACATAGTACCTATATTGGGTGACGGTAGTGCCTGTAGCCAGAGGCAACAGGCACAGGCCAGGCCACAGTTTTATTGTCTTAATTTAATCAACCAAACGAGCAGAGCGTAAGCTACACAACACACCGCTTACAAAATTCATGGCACATTTTACAATGGAACCCTATAAATCCAACGTTCACGTTGCGTGCCAATACGTTGTTAAAGTTATTACGTTATAACTAAGGCAATTTACTAAATTGTATTATTAAATATGAATGAAAGCAAAAGTGTTATCAAAAGCTGTGCGCCTAATCATAAACATTAATGTTCCCGAGGACATTTATAACTAGTCGGTAAATCGAGGCTGAGATTATTTATGACAGGGCAAACATAAATATGAGCACTAAGAAGTGCCTTTGTCCCTTTCCGTAACAATATGTTGTATATATATTTAAGTCCACACGTTTCGTAATAGCAACAGTAAGGGTAAAAGCGAGTAATAACTTAGGACCGGGAGCGTGGAGCGTTAAAAGGCGGGGTCGAGTAGGTATAATGTTTCCTTAAAGGAATACGAACGATAGCGGGCCACATATGAGGCTAGCGAATGTGGACCCCTGTCAACTTAACACAGCACTCTACTATTGTGCTATTTCGCCTGCTTTCACGTACAAAGCCATTGTGGAAAATCTTTACTTTCATTAAGGTCATTCTTGTTAAATTCTATAGTAATAAATACAGACATTCCTTGCGTGATCACGTCAGAAATGATGATATCCGCAGGAGAACCATAGTTACCGACATAGCCCGAATAATTGCCAAACTTAAGTGGCAGTGGGCAGGGCACATTGCTCGCAGAACGGATGGCCGGAAAGTTCTGGAATGGCGACCGCGAACCGGAAGACGATATGTTGGAAGGCCACCCACTAGGTGGACCGATGACCTGGTTAAGGTTGCGGAAAGGCGCTGCATGCGAGACGCACGGGATCGGTCAATGTGGCGACGCTTGGGGGAGGCCTATGTCCAGCAGTGGACGTCTTTAGGCTTAAATGGTGATGAAGTACAGACAGTTCTATTAAACAGATGGGCCATAAGCCTGTTATTCAGTAAACAAAACACAAGCGTAAAATGATTGCAAAACGTAGTCCTATTAATTGTAGACCTTTATTCATTGAACTTCTCGTGACCAGAATCTTCTTTTGCGCTGTTTGTCCTAAAATCCTAACAAAATAAATGTGGCCCATATTATTGAAACACTCCATAAGAAAACAAATGAACTTCAATTTCACGTTTCAATCATATTTCTTCACGCGAAATCTCGATTATTTAATTAAATCAGTACGTTTCCGAGTACGCAGGGTAATATAAAATAAACGAGAACAATAATATTTTATGGTTTAACTGTAAATTCTGACCTGAAAACAAAGGTATGTTTCGTGGGTAGAAAAATGATAATTCTATTTAGTTCGTCAGTGAGATTATCAAATAATATTGAACCCGTATGTATTGCTTTATCAAATAAATTTAAATTTACAAAGATAAAGTGCATCAAAGTGCAGGAGTACGTGTGATACCCGATATTTAAACGATATTTATTTGTGTGTCACACGATAATGCAGTAACGCACTGTATACTCGTAATTTTTTGTTTACGTGGCAAAACAAAAAATACGTGTCCAACTAACTGACGGACAAATTATATATTTTTTGTCAACATTCCCAAATATGTGTTCAGTATTCGGTGAAGTGTACCAACACTTCACCGAATACTGAACACATATTTTGATCGATTTATTATTTATTGATGCGGTTTTTAATTTAGCGAACTCTAAGGAATACAAATTAAGTATGCACAGCCATCAAACATACCAATGCAATTAGTTTGTCCATTAAAATAGTAATAACTTTGTTATAATTTATTTATATGTGTCGACAAATATGTATTTGTTCTTCGTAAAAGGTGTAACCATAAAGGGACCAAACAGAGCAATGAATGTAGAAGCTAGTTTCAGGCTACGGTACTTTTAGTCCAGCAAGAAATCGTATGAACTTGAAAGACTTTAGATGACAAATCAATATTCATGGGCGTCGTCGGTACTCCGGAATATTTGCAGGGGGGTTCATCTGCCCGTTCCCCGCTTTGAATAGATTTCTGTGAACTATCCATACACAGATAAAAACACGTTGTCGATTTGTGGCATAATATAATAGATGGAAAACTAAAGAAGAAGAGCGAGCAAACCGAGCTCGAAAATTTTTGCACTTTGCCTCGGGTATGCTAGCTAGCTAGGATTTTTTTTAATGTTTCGTATATTTTATTTGAAAACCAGGGGGTTTGCAAGTGTTGGGCAAGGCCCCTCTTTGAGGAGTGGCTTGAGAGGCGTCACGGAGTCCTCACCATCCGCCTGACGCAGGTCCTCACGGGACACGGCTTTTTCGGGAGGTCCCTGTTCAGGATAAGGCGGGAGGAAACGCCCGGTTGTCACCTGTGTGAGGATCGCCCGGAGGACACGGTAGAACATACGGTGGAAGTCTGCTCCGCCCAAGCGACACCGTGTCCTCGTGGAGGCGATCGGCGGAGGCAACCTCTCGCATCCGGCCCTGGTACGGAGCGAGAGGGCATGGAAACCTGTGTCCTCCTTCTGCGAAGCAGTAATGCTCGCGAAGGAGGAAGTAGGACGCTTGAAGAAGACGCAACGGAAACGCCCTCACGCCCCAAGTCACCGCAGGAGACGCCCTGGGCGTCGGGAGTCGCAAGCCGCGTCCCGGCCACCGAAGGCGCGGGTTTGCGGACGGCGAGTAATGGGTAGTTAGCCGTCCGATAATGACCAGGACCGAGTCAACGGACGAAAAAGAGTTACCGTGACCCTGGCTCAAACAACTGAAGAAACACGGGTGGGTTTTAGTCAGTAAAAGTATGACACGCCCTCCCGCTTCACCCAGAGCTAGAGAAGTCATTGGATAATATAACAACAAATAAAAAATGGGGGTGTGGACCTCCTTGAATACTCGAATGTCAATATTTATTTTTAGTCAGTAAATCATTTAGTTGCGCTTTCAGACAAAACTAATACTAGTTTATAAACATTACAATGTATAACAAACCCAGTGACTTAACTCAGATACAAGCGCGTTAGCCAAACTAAAATTAAATTGTCCGCGGACTTGACGATAAAGTTTTGGTCCTTTCGCGTATGATTTATTCAGAAGGGCTTTATAAGTAAATTGGGTCTTAAGGGTAGCTTTACATTATGTGAATGTAGAACATTCGGACGTAATGTATCAGAGGTTCGAAAACTTCGTGCAAGGTAATTTCGGTTATAAAAGAGTTCGCAAATGATAAGGACAGCACCCTCGTCACCCTTCTGATAGAAGACGTGTGGCTTTGCGGACCCGCAAACACGACGAAATGTATTTAAGATTATTTTCACTTCTGTGTTCTACAGTTTAGGATTGGGACAATTCCACCGCACTATTCCCAAACCACTGCAACTCCTGAAAGTGCAGAACAGTGGCAACCACCAGAAAAGCGCTGAGGCAATGAAGCTCGACGAAGTCCCGGAGAATGAATTTAACTGTCTTGGATACCGCAACGACATTAATCAGCAAAGATAAACAGAGGAGTATGAAAATAAATTAATAATATTATAAATAGTTTAGGATTGCAGTGTTATAATAGTAAATTTATGACACGGTTGGAGCAATGGCTGAGCGATCGTTTGATTATGTGAGTTTAAATGTTTTTAAACGCACTCACGATACAGGATAAATTCCTAGGGTGGGGCTAAGTTTTAATAAAAATTGTAAATAATAGTTATAAAATATTATTTCAAGGGAAAATTCGTATTGGTTCGGCAGATTATGAGCGGTTGTCACAGTATGATATGAGGCCTAGACAGTTACCGGACTTTTTTACTGCTTTATTCCCTAAACATAGTTGAAGACCCTAAAAAAATAAATAAACCCTAAAGACAAAATATCCTGAAAATCTATTATGGAATTAAGTGCTGAAATACAACGATGGTCCTCGGTACCGGTCACAAATTTGATTATTAAGCCATTTTGTAATCAACAAGGGTCAATTACCGTGAAAATATTGAAAACCGACTCCGAAGCCAAGTGGGTCGATGCAGGCACAACTCAGTTAGATAAGAGTACTCCAATGATCCGCAGTGCGATTTCGGAGCTACGGCCCAAACAATGCCTCACCTAAACATTTTTTTTTTGTTTCGGTTTTCATCTAATGACTTCTACCGCTCTGGGTGAAGCGGGACGTGTCAGACTTTTACTGACTAACGTGACGTCCTTCAGAGCCGCGGTAACTCTCTTTCAAATTGATCTGCGTCCCAGACAGGCATCGGCCCAGTATTTGCTGACATCTCTTTGAGGCATGTGTGGAATACTACGCGCCATCGACTTGGGTTTGGTCCTTGTCGGGCGGCGAGCTACCCATTCGCCGTCCGCAAGCTCACACCCATGATGGCCGGGAATCGGCTGGCGACGCCCGACGCCCAGGGCGTCTCTTGAAGTGGCTAGACGTCTCCGTAGCGTCTCACTCACGCGTTCCTCCTCCTTTTTCGAATACCTGTACTCTGAAAGACCTTTGTGAGGCAAATGAAAACGCTGTTGACGTGGCTGAATACTGGTCAAAACGTATATAATTGTAGAATCATCGATACGACGAAGAAGACCTTAGGTTCCAAACCACGGTGCCCCACCCGACAATGCGGGTACCCACCGGGGTTTCAGGGCTCAGTAGCCGTGGCTTGGTCACCCACGGTGAAGCGAAGAGGAACCCGAGGAGGGTCCGCTCGTCAGGGCTTTTGTCGACGAAGTAGCGCCCAAAAAGTAGGTTGCGGTGCCGCTTGGTAACAGAGGCTACATCGCAACTGAGGCGGGCGCCGCGATGTCGTTTGGAGCGTTTCAGGTCCCTTACGATATCGCAAAGGTGGAGTTCCGGTATTGCGGTGCGCCGCTCTCCCAGTCTTTTCGGCCGCAGGGGATAGGGAGAGCGGCCAACGCTATACCGGCACTCCTTTCCCGCTGCGGCCTCCAACCCTCAGCCGCGATGCCTACCATACCACATCGCGGCCCGCCTCAGTTGCGATGACGACAATACGGCACCGCAACATACTTATTGGCCGCTACGTCGTCGGTTTATCGGCAAAAGCCCTGACGAGCGGCCCCTCCTCGGGTTCCTCTTCGCTTCACCGTGATTGTCCAAGCCACGGCTACTGAGCCCCCCCGCCTCGACAAGGCGGGAACCCCACGGGGGGGGAGCGTATCAGATCAAACCTTACCTTGTAATGAATCAGAACTAACCTTACCTTGAAATGTATCAGAGCTAACTTTACCTTGTAACATACTAGAACTAACGCTAACGTTTTAAATATCCTAACGCCACGGGGTCTCATTGCTATTAAAGAAATTTTGGTTCAAATAAATCTCACTAGATGGCGCGATATGCACCTCGCGGTACCAACATCTGTTATTGAATGTTCGTAAAATTAACATTTTCTGGAATTAAACACAAAAATTGTATGTTCTTGTTTAATTAACTCTCCTAAGTACAAAATTATGGAATATTGGATTCATAATTCACATTTAAAAGATTATTAGACGGATCATTTAAAATTGATGCCAATAGATGGCGCATTTTTAAATTTCTGAGGCATTCCACTCGATTGTTAAAGTTTGCATTTTAACACATTTTGGTGCAAAAAAAAACTGTAAAAATGTACAAATAAATACTAGAAAACAAACCTTCACTGTATTTAAAGAAAAAAACATTCACGAACCTAGTAAACCCTTTTACTTGCAAGTCGCTGCTAACACCATCTATCTGTCACCATGAAACAGAACCGAATGCGTTCGATGTACAAAAAATTGCCAGAATAAGCAGTCGAAAAACGCTAGTTACGTCGGCACGGTTTCTTTGTATGGGATGAGGTATCTGTATACTAGTATTATATTATCTGTGCTAACGCTAACGTTTTAAAGACTAAATTTGCGTATTTGTATTGTTATTATTGTATTTGTTCATCAAGTAGCGCTAGTCTGATAAAATCATACAAATTAAATAATTCTTAATGTTAAAAGGCAGAGGGTTCAAATTCGTTCGTTTTAAGGGTGAGTCAGGCAATAGCTATTACGGTCTGTAAATCTAAGGTGTAACCTTTAAGTGAAAAAAATATTCATGGCAGACCTAAAATACGTCGTGAATATTATCATTTACTGCAACCACAAGTGGAAACATGATTAACAAACAAAAAATATTAGTCAATAGATTTATTGACAAACTATTAAAAAATTTCGACCGCCTGTGCTAGGCTAGATCACAACTGGATCTAAAAAAATATAAAACAAAATCTTAAAAAAAGGTATATGTGTTAGAGCAAAAGCATATTTTTTATAAAAGGTGTGTTTATAAACAAGGCATTTCCTAAGTAAAATTTGGAAAAAAATATTATCTGTTGTGCAGGCATTTTGACTATTTTACGTTCTTTTTGGTTTGGGAGGTTAAAATCATGATATTAATTTTAATCTGCGACTAATCAACCAATATCCAACAATTATAAAGCCTCGTTGACAATAGATTAACATTGAAAAATCTTTCCAGAAACCCAAAAATGCTGTGACATTTGGATAATTCGGTATTTTTCTCAAATTTGACAAATTGTCAACCGCTGCCACATTTGGTTTCGAAAAACTCAAAGTAAAATTAACCGAAGATTATTCGTCGATTACGTTAACATCCCGATAATTTTACTTTGAGAAACGCGGTGCTACAGAGCCTTATGGCATTATTTTTGAGTAATGCAAGCTTCACATGAACTTTATATTATTACTAGGTGTTGCCCGCGACTTCGTCCGCGTCAAACTCGTAAAAAATATATTTTAATTTTTTAGTTTCCCGCCTGAACTATGAATTTTCTCGTGATCAAACGTAGCCTATGTTACTCGTTATTACATCAGTTATCTACCAGTGAAAGTCCCGTCAAAATCGGTCCAGCCGTTTCGGAGATTACCCGGAACAAACAGACAGACAGACAAAAATCTTAAAAATTGCTTATTTGTTGTTAGTACCGTATATACTTTCACGTGCATTCAATAAAACGTTGTTATTTTGATATTACATACAGAAACTTCAATTTTATTTATTTGTAGTATAGATTTATATAAACTTTATGTATAGGCTATCTATACCCGTCAACCTTTGACTTAAAATGGACTACACTATGGTAGGTATACAAATGGACAAAAAGATATAATTTATACTCTAAAATTATACAGATCAATTATTATGTTTCATTTATAAAGTTCGTGTATGAACTATGGGGTATTGCTGTGTGTATTTGTGTAGGAATGTCCCTCTTTCTCAGCGGCTAACAAGAAAGTTGTCCGCAACTCCAATTTATTATCTACTACAGTTTTTGCCACTACACAAGTAAGGTAGATTTATGTACGTTAAATTACGTTCGTAGATAGACACAATGTTTTGTTTGGGTACTACTATACTTTTTTTGTTTGTATGCGAAAATGTTTTACTAAGTCATATAGGAAGATAGGTATATATATATATGTGTCTTATAATAATTGGTCCTTATAGTAACAATAATTTGTGAATTATATTTATTTTTGTCATAACCTAATTGAATAATAAACTTGGAATGAAAGCTTAAGGGATACCCGTGATGGTTTTCAAGAAGCACTTATGAATGGTTTTTATAGGTCATAAACTTATGTAATAAAACTAGCTAATGTATTTTACTTGCATCTATAAACAGCCCTTAATGAAGTTTTCCAACAACTCTACCTACCCGTGGAAGCATAGAGCACCTCTTTGGCTTCTTCCGCATGCATGCATCTTTTCAGTCTGGCGCCTCAGTTGCGACTGAAACCTGCTTCAGATAATGAAGGTCAAGGCCGACTGTCACTAAAACTGTTCACTGCATAGTCAATTGTGCAATCGCGGTATGAAATTTGCAGGACTTTGACTTCACCACTATAAAGATCAAAGCGTTTACGTGTTGAAACGTGAACTTAAACGTTACCGTGTGTGTTGAAAATGGTGGTTGCTAGTAAAAGATAAATATAGTGAAATCTGGTGTAGTGGGCCCTGGAATTGCGAGAAACCTCTACTATACTGGTAATTACATTGAGGTCCCGAAACTTTTCCATTGAAATACTTCGATTACTGAGAATGAAACAAGCTCAACTGAGATTTAACTTTTTAGATATTTTTTCTGCTACCTCTATAATTGTTTTCTTTTAAGTTCACCTCAATAGCCTCTTTAAAGTAAGACAATTAGCTTAAACATTTTGAATATTGGTCTAGACAGGTTGTAGCGTTACGTATAGTTCAGATGAACTATACGTAAGCCACGTTAATAATAAAGTTAAAAAAAAAATAAGAAATAGGATATAGGTAAACAAATTTCAGATCCGGCTTCGCACGACGTGGGCAGCTAGGAAGATCCGGCTTCGCACGACGTGGGCAGGTATTTCATAGCAGGCAGGCAGGCTAGGCAGCTGGATGGGCATGAAGGCGTGGAATGCCCGAGGTAGGCAGATGAGCTCGCAGATGAATCGCTTACTCGTAGATAGGCAGTAGGATAGCCAGCAGGACGAATGTGCTGGCACACAGTTAGATGGTCAAGCCTTAAACCAATTGTCAGGCTAAAAGACAGTAGCACAGGTGCAAGAACAGGCACCAAGGATTGTGGTGGCCGGGCTATGGCTTCGTATGCCAATCAAAAGAGCCCTTTAAACATGAAGCGGTGTCCGACAAGGTCAATGAAATTTAGGTTTCACACTCAATATATTTATATTTATTGCATTTCTAAGATTTTAATACATTCACAGGCCGTATTTATTATAGTTTCCAAGAGTTTTTTTTAGATACAATCGTATACTTTATAGTATTAAACAGAAAAACGGACTTCCAGCGTTTTGCCCAGATTCAAGACTAAAAAAGTGACGCCCGTTTTTCTTCGTTCCGACATGTCTTCTAAATTTTAAATTCAAATATCAATTACGGAAATCGTGAACGAATAAAAACGGTTTACAGAGGCGCAGTCTACCGCTGCCCTTATAATGAAAAATATAATGTACAACGAGCTTAATAAGCTATAGAGAATGGTATCTTATGTCTATGGTTTAAGAAAATAAAATAGACAGATGTCACGTCAAATAAATATGTCAAGAGTTAAAAATAATATAATAGTTTTGGATGTTAAAACAAATCTTATGATTTTCAGGTTTATATCAATGTAAAGAATACATAAAAATGGAAAACATGAGATGATACAATTTCAAAAGTAACGGTGATGAAATTTGTAAAATATATTATAAAACGTAAGTAAACTAAGACATGTGGAATGAACACCACAAGGTTCACGACAGACACGTTTGTTTACAAACATTTGAATTTCTTCTTCATACGTCTCTGTAATGTAATGCAATCATCTATTTTGTGGATTAAGCCAACTTGTAGAAAGTCGGTTCGTACAATGTTGTGGAAGTTAGAGGATTTATTGCAGCTGAAATATACGAAAATACTCAATTTCCTGTAATTTCACAAGCATTTTCTGCAATACTCATTCCCGTCTAGCAGCCAGCTGCTTCGTGAAAGTTTGGTCGCCTGACTTCGCCAGAAATGAGTAGATTATGCACCAAGGGGATAAAGCAGTGTCTCGTCTCGGGCGGCATATTGAACCCTAAGGGTAACGTGGGAGTCTAGAGATTTAACTCTAGACTCCCACGTTACAGGTCCCGTCACGTAAAAAGAACGCTGGCCTTGAATCTGCGCAGTGAGCGATTTATCGATCAAACTGGCGGTATGAAGGGGGCGCGCCGGGGGAATGCCCCGCCAATGTTTCTGTGCGCGCACGCTATTGGTTCGTCAGTTGACCCATGCTTCCCGCGCAGAGATCACGCTTCGTTCGCTGCCAAAATACAGTCGCACACACAACTTTCTTTGCACGACGATTGTTTTTAAAAATGAAGGAATGAAAAATGATTAATTGATTTTTTGATTTTATTTATTATTGATGATAGTATCTATTATTTTATGAAGAAAGAAGTTGAGAAAGGAGCAGTTGATAATTTATAATGATAAGATATTTATAATAATAAGATCGAAATAAAAAATAATGCTCAAGTAAACATTATCTAATTTAAATCCAACCTCTTCTAAAGTACTAAGTAGCTAGAAAGTAACTATTATGATTCTACAATAAAACAATTACTCTTATATTATAAAACAATATCCTAGTACTTTAGAACGCGACAGTACCCATGCGCAGACACATCCCCTCCACTGTCGCTCAGCGTTCTTTTTACGTGACGGGACCTGTACCCCGAACGAAGCGAGTGAGTTATTTTGAGCCTTGAGTGAAGCGAGGTGTTCAAGCTGCCCAAGACGAAGGCTTTATCCCAAAGGAGCATACTCTCCTTTTCACACCTTCTGCGAGACAATAAAAAGCCTGGGCTCCATAAATTAAGTAGTTATTTTGTAATTAATATAAATCAAAAGTCAATATTGATTTTGGACGCATTAGTCCAGTTATGAAAGAATAGAGTAACATTTTTGTTCGATACATTTATGGCAGTTGTGGTTGAGTTTATTTCAGAACTCAAAGGTGTAGAAACTTGTGTTTGGGCACAGTTTAACAATCATACAGTTGGGAAAAGAATGTACTTGCGTAGAGCAAACGTAAAAAGGTGGGCTGCGCGGATTTTTGTGCACTCGAACGCTGAATGTAGACTTGTCCGTGTAAATCGCGAATTTTTACTTACGCCAACGTGCATACAATACTTCGCGTGATTCCTTTGGATTGCTATAGTTACCTGCAGCTGATTTTGTTGAATACTGTAAAAAACTAGAAAACCATTTTATGGCAGAATTTCAGTTCATATGTTGGAAACAATATTTTAGAGAAATTATTTAACGTATTAAGTAAAGTACAATTTAAATCACGGCCATGCTCATGTTTCCCCATTACATAATTAAATTTAATAATGTTCATAATTATGTTTTTGACAATTCTTGTATATTTGCGACTGATAGCGTAAGTACCTACACGGGTGGCGTTGTCGTCCGACATCAAAGACGTTTTCCGACTGCATGATTGTTAAACTGTAGTTTGGGGAACTTTTTTTTTTTTTGAGTTCTGCTTATGGTAGCCCATTCGATTTTCGAACACTCTCCTCTTCGAAACCTCTTCTCTCACAAAATATGCGGCGCGCCGCCGCTTACGGACTTAGTGCGTATGCCATTTTTACTTATAGTTTTCCACGAGTTTCCTCACCAATTTCATGTTCCAAATTCAATTCACTTTACTCCCTTGGGAGTTTCATACATCTTTATCTCCCCTGAGGTAATGCTTTACTTTACGTTGAGATTGCATGATATATAATTGGAAATTGTCGAGCAGGTGGTTTGAAAACACTTTTACAAGAGCTTTAAAAACATCTAAAAACCGCTTTGAGACTCTAAAGCTAGATTACTTTATACATAACATAACATCACACGAGTATTTCCCGAAAGTTTAGGCAGAGTTGCTGGTTTCCTGATTTTAATTTTATAAGGGCCTGGTGACACCATCATCATTACCAAACGCGGTGTACTTACTCTCCTTTCAATGAATATTCAGCCTGTCAAATTAATCACCTGATAACACCTTAAAAGCATGGATGTACTTAAACCGAATTAATTATGAACGACACGCTATTACAGCTAGCTGACAGGGATTAGATACAGGGTGAGGTTGGAATAACATTGTGCTTGATTGCGACATATTATGCTAATTCTGTTAATCAATATTATTATACATCAAGGTTGAGGACATGCTGGAGTGACACTTAAGCTTCACATGTGTGTTAATACTCTTGTACGCGTAGTTTCTCAAGAGTTTCGTACGATATGTACCTAAGTTTAAATGTAATATTATTGTTTTGTTATATTAACATTTTGCTTATAGGTACCTACATAAAGTTACGCATTTTTCTCATGGGGAGAAACCTACTACAATTATCACACGAGTACTTATTTAGATTCACATACTCCTTTATCTTCGTCCACGTTCAGACATCTTGCCAACATTTTCTCAAGTCATTTATCATAAAGGCCGTTGACCCACGGTCCAGATGAAATATTGTTACCGATGTAATGAACAGAGGTGTGAAGGTCTCCTAAACAGGAATGAGAGTCTTTTTTCAATGTTGAAACCAGTATAGAAACTTACTTAACAGCGACTCTTAGATCAGACAAGATTTTCTGCTTCCTTAACTTCTTGACACCAAAGTAAGATGCAATCCTGAAACCTAATAACGAAGAACACGTCTTAGAACATCCTCGTGGCATGTTCAGGGAATAACTTGATTTACGAGAACGCGACACATTCGCCAACTTAATAATTACTCATTCGAACTGATGCCGTCGAACACATTCATTTGAAAGTTCAGTTAGTTGAAAAACTAATTTAATGCCGGCGGTATTAAAGCTAACCTTTGCTGAAGTTTGCAGTGTCGTAGCGTTTATTGCGTTTGTTGCAGAGCTACAGCCGCTGCAACTGATATTATATTACAAAGTTACTGTACCGACATCTGTTACTGAAATAAACCCTTGCTTAATACGACAGTAGTTATAAAATACAAAAATATCTCCCATGTCTCACCGGCAGCACCATGCATACATTCTTCATTACCTATTTTTACTAAGATTTAAAATTGTGCCTTTTATAAAATTGTTGACAGAACGATGGAGCCTGGATCTCACGACGCAGGGAATCTTAGTGTGTCTAGGAATTCAATCCACTTGAATGTAATCTTATCAAATAAATGTATTCTTATTCTTATGTAAAATACTGAAATTGAGCTACATCCGATTCGAATGGAAACGATGTTAACATCGTTAGGGAAATTATAAATATTTCCTCTAATTCAAGGAGCCGAAAATTAAAATATATTCAAGCTTTTATTAAAGCATGTGTACTTAAGATAAGCATATAAATTGGCAAACATAAAACACTTTACACAGCGGCAAACAAGCACAGACAATATTGTCGTATAATTTTCTATTTACCCTTTGTTTATAACGCTCTAGGTGTAAGAAAATTAAAGGAAAACATACACTGTATCAGTCGCGTATAATCTTAAACAATTTTTTAACGTCAACGTTGGGTAATCGCAGATCTAGTGGGCGACGAGAAGATGACGACGCGACGGAACGAAAGCGTCACTGCTTGTGAACTTTAGTGATCCTTAAATCCCTGATGAAAATGATACGAAATTCTGCTAATTTAATAAAAGAGCCATTCAATGCCTGCCTGTTTATTGCCGTGCAGTTTTACTGTAGTATCAACTTCATAATTATATCAGCTTGAAATGATCCACTACTGCGCTGAGTAATCGTTTCATTTCCTTTTTTGTCATAATTCCGGTTCTGTAAGTTCTGTTTCAACTAACAAATATGAAAAAAAAAAAGATGAACTTAGGTGCTTTTTTAATTGAACAGGTTTGCTAAAATACCGAAGCACCTGATAAATACAGCAATAAGATAAATTCAGGAATCCGAAACTTCAAATAAACAAGTATATACCTACTTTCTTCAATTCTTCAAGGGTATCAACAACATAAATCTCAAACATTCCACTGTAAACTGCCATTTATATACAACACGGAGTATATCAAAAGAACTCTCAGTACATAGATGGTATCTAGGCAAGTCTGTGCCACAGAACACGGAATTCCGCACCGGCAATGACTAGAAGAAACGGTAGCTGCATCTATAGCGCCACATTCTAACTACGAAAAAAATCTGACGTCACATAAATCCGACATCGCGCAATCAGAGCTCTCCGTGCGACTTGAACATAAACAACAGCCCGACAAAAACCAGCGGGCAGTTACCCGCCAGATACAAAACCCGTCTGATCGGAGGACCCTCCCTTCTGAATGGAAGTTGTGGGATTTTACACTCTGTGCCGCATATCTCTACAAAACCATTGCTCATAAATATTCTTGGCCGCGCAATTGCGCTGAACATAGGTTTCGGCAATCATTTTCATAATTTAGAATTTTCTCGGGCTTGCAACACCTATGGGTGAAAGATGAACACTAAATAACACGCTTGGTGTGTATGGAAAGGTTAGGAGAATGCCCTCTTTAGCCAGCCTCGATGCTCTATGGTAGCACATAACGTCAGCTCTCGGGGTAACATACGGACTGGCACAACGCCCTCTTTGTCAAGGAGCTGAATGTGAATGTGCCATAGCTTGTAGTCGTGTTCAACGAAACTCTTGTTTTATTTAATGTGCTACGTGACTCATTAGCACTCGCTACTTACGTTGTGATGTAAACTCTTTAATAAATATGTGCACGGATTTTTTTCTCACATTTAGTTCTTCATGAACTAAATTAGAAGTCTACAGATCAATCGGCATGATCAGCGTCTTGATCTTTGTAAGAATTACATCTAAATACCTATAAGAAATGAATTACAACATTTTATAATTATTCTTTGACAATCTCGAGACCCGGTTCTTTGAAAGGCGTGCGAGGAGCTGAAGCCAACTCGCAGAGGACCCGTTAGGCATGTGTTACCCGTTAGGAAATGCGACACCAACCGACGATTATCCCTGTAAGCACTACGCAAGTGCACCCAAGGACAATCTCCGGCTGGTGCAGGACTATTGCAAAATATGGAGAAAATGTGTTGGTCTATGGGTTTGGTAGGTTAAGTGGATCAATTGTGTAAACTATAGGAGGACTATTGGCCCCTGCTTGACCACTGTTAAACTACACGGCTATTATTATTATTGATACGCACTGTGTTCAACGCAGGCTGCGTTTGACCACTGGAGCACACTTGCCTTCAAGTAACCTTTTCCGTTGGTTGTAGCTATCAGGAAACACAAACTCCAGCAGGGATTGCCACTCCTTAGTCGTATGCACGATGAAAGTATTCCCAAAACGTTAAGATGTTTGTTACGTAAGAATATCTACCATATTCCGATAGCGAACTTATTACACCTAAACAAAAACACATTGTTATATTAAAGTCTCAGATAGTGAGCCATATTTATTTAACAAGTAAGAAAAGTATAGAAAAACACACTTTAGTTTGTAATACAAAATTAGTTTTTATTACTTTCAGGCGACGGGTGGCGACAAGTGCTGATAAATTCAACTTGGAAATTAAAGTAGGTATTGCAAAAAGATTAAATTTTACCGTAGATCTTCGTAATGACCGTGAAGCTTCTTATTAAAAGCTCGTCAACTGCAATGCCGACGGGTGGAAGTTTTCCTAGAAGAAGTAGAATCTGAAATTCATCGACACAAAGCAAAAGCGTAAGCTGAAATTGATACGATTGGAAGAAAATACATCGTCGACATTAGACGATTTCTACAATTTGATTGTTAATATTTTACTTTGTGAAAGTTGTGGTTGGCCAGGGAAAGGGCACTTGGGGGACACATCAAAGCAAAGACGCAGCACTAGTAGGTACTTACTCCGTAAATCTAGTTTTAAAATTCGGAGAACGGCCTTCTTCAGAGACATTGTAATAGTAGATAGGTACACATGCTACCCAATTACGGAGTCTGCAGGGTTCCTGAGGCTCTCCTTACTGGAGTTTCAATGGCATCCTCATTAAATGTGACGCAAATACTCTCGAGTAGGTAGATCCCTCACACACACGAACAAGAACTAACCGTAAAACTTGCCTTTTAAAATATTCTTTCTGTCGATCCAATTGAAACATACTTCGGAACAATTTTTAATTAATATATTTAAATTAGTATGCAGAAATAGTTTTTGTTCTTTTAAAAATCTTTTTGTAATATTTTTAAAAGGGCTTTTATTCCCTGAGTAAAACGCTTATAAGCAGATATTCTTAAAAGCATGATGCTTCGTTTGAATAGCTACAGGTTTTTAACTTCATTCAACTTGTTAGATTTAATTTAAAATAATGACTAGAAAAAACGTACTAATCGTGTACGCTGTTGCGAATGCATAATGAAGGTTTCTTGCGAGGGTTTTTGCTGAGTAAGCTTCAGAAACCGAGACAAACATGAAAATTTAAGCTGAATACGGACGCTCCATTATACTTACATAAAACAAAGTGCGGTAAAATTGCAATTTATTTTGGAGCAAGGAAACTTCCAAGGAATCATGCGACGGTTTGTAGCGTCAGCAGTAACAGCGACACGATGTCGCAACTCGCAACAAGCTTTGCGTTTTACACGAAGGTTAATTTATTGCATCGCAAACTGCCGGTATCGGACACCCGACAAACTTTCTAGAGTTCCCTCGTCGTTAAACTAATATACCTCCAAGGAACTAATAATTTATTCTAAGAAATCGGAAACTTTTTAAAGAGGTTATAATATTAATTCTTCTTTTCAACGACTTTTCGTTCATCGATGACGTCAATGTATTGAATGGCTATTAATTTTAGCACAGCGATGGAATATCGCGTTAAATATGTCGTGTAATTTTGAATAGAATGATTAACAAACATTGTCACCAACACAATTCCAGGAAGAAACAACATTATGCTGTAGCGTAATTAAAATGGACGGGATCATCTAAATTGTGTTTGTGTGTACAAACACTGGGCCGTCGAATTCATTTCACTGTTTCAAACATTGGATAACTAAACCGACAGTTTTGTGTTTCACATTTGTACAACTAATTATTTCCACGCTAGACAAATTCATCAATGAGGGTATCTACATAGAAGGCTAAAGTAGTATCCTGTATACATTTGTTAAGTTCTATATTCATTCAATTTCTAGATAGCTTTCATTGCACCATTGAAAATATTTTCAATTTTCACCGAGAACAGTTGGCAACAAAAACATTTTTGTGGCGAAATTCTGAAAAACTCAGTTGTATAAGACGTTGATTAAAGTGGTGCTCTAACACTTTCACTGCAGAATGCAGTTGGTAAGTGCCCTGCGCGGCGGGAGCGGGACTCTACCGCGTGAATTGTTTTTGTTTTAAACGATTCCCCCTCTTAGTCTGACGGACATTATTTCTCTTAAAAGTGCCTAGACTCATTGAGCGAGGCTTCAAACTTTGCCGGGTGGAGAGTTCTTCGGGTCGACTAGCAGAGAACCTTGCTTCGAGACGGGTCTTAAAAGCCAACTCTGAGAGTAATGGTAATGGTAGCCTCACACTTCCAAACAGTTAGTCACGTATTAGCCAGAGGGTTTTATTTATATGGGTTGTTCGCAATGTATCTTAAAACTTTGCCGACGCATTATCTATAGTTCGAAATAATTAATTTCCTCCAGTCCCGTCTTTGGCTTGCGTGCGACCAAGATTTATGTCTACTCTAAATTAGACACATTAGATCAAAATTAAACTCATCTATCAGGAAATGTGGTTTTATATGTTCAAGACTAAGTCATTTAACATCCATGACGTCATATTAAACTAAAAACAAGTATCAAACATCACATAAATTGGTAGATTATACCAACATTTATTGGTCATTAAAATTATACACACAAACATCATTAAATTTTAAAAACATCTTTTGTATTAAACCGAGTTGATAGGCTATAACAATTATGGAAATTGAACATCCATTATGTTCAAATTATAAGTTTGTTTATTTCCGCGTTTAGTATAAAATTCGAATAAAATATGTAGCTTCCGTAGCAATTTGACCGTGTAATTATGTACCTACCTAGTTAGCCTACCTACCTACCTTTTAGTGGTCAATTGGTCACCCTTTTGGTAGAAATAAGAAAGAAATTCATAAAAATAAATATGTTTTGCTTTCCTTTTCGATATAAACTTTAAGTATACCTAATCGCACAATCGTCCATGTGAGCATTAAACAGTCTGCCTTACCTTTGCCCTTATATATTTTCGGTCAGCTTCGAATCTGACCGAATGCAGCTGCGTACGTTGGAG
Source organism: Anorthoa munda (assembly GCA_945859665.1). Lineage (NCBI taxonomy): Eukaryota > Metazoa > Arthropoda > Insecta > Lepidoptera > Noctuidae > Anorthoa > Anorthoa munda. The sequence goes on along the minus strand of OX243905.1, from coordinate 12,808,851 downwards.
TGACTTTCTCTTTGACCTCCAAAACTCATGCTTATACAAAATGGCTACAATTTTTTCTCTTCACATAATAATACATAGATTGATTGGAGCAATTAAAAGTAAGGATAGGCATCGTCAGGTGAGATGCATATCATTAGGTATTATTGCGGGTAGCAGCTGTTGGTAACGGGCCGGCCTCCCGGCCAGGGCTCGTTTCGGCTAATGTAGCCACCACCACACGCGAGCGCCTACGTAACCCTTGATTTATTTAAGTGATTTATAACTCGACTTTATATGAGACGAGGCGAAATTTAACTGTTTTAGAGCCGTTATTCGTTAACCCTTTGCCTTTTTATCTCTTTTATTTAATTTCGATCGTTTTATTTTATGTTATACTGTTTTCTTATTACCCGACTGCCGAAGGAGGGTAATGTGTTTATCAGTCTATGTATATATGTATATATGTATGTATGTTTGTTCCTATGTGGCGTTCTAGAGACCAAACGCGTTGGCCGATTTTGATGGTTCTTACGTCAATCGATTCGTCTTAACCCTGCGAGTGTCACTGGCTACGTAAAAATTGGAAAATAGAAAAATGACGGCTTTTGATAATATATAATACTTAGATGTTTAAGTGTATATAATTCTAAAATTAAAATACTAAAAGGTTATAAATAAAAAAAGTTAATTAAAAAAATCCAAAGCTCGGCTGCTCCAAAAACCGAACTAAAAAGATGTAAACAAGAAGAGAATCATGCTGTGCATTCGGAGGATACATGTTCGCGAGCTGGCTGACCAAAACCATTTATGTGTTGTATGGTCCCAGAGGCACTGTTGCAATGTTTGCATGTGTCAGACGGTTGATTAGTCCTTCATTATGTAGTTTATGTAGTTACGTGTTGCAATTATTTGATCCTGGATCGCAAGCATGAAACCTTCAGTGTCGGGAAACAATTTATATATTCTTTATTGTACACCACAAAAACAACGAAATTGAAAGGAAAACTATCACAGCTAAGTAGGCTTTACAAGTTTACTAGTAATAGTCGACTAACTTATAAAATGTACTTGGAACAGTAAAAATGTTGTACAAATGCTCAAATGCCATTGAAAATTACATAACGTTGTTAGTTACGGTTCCGTACGAAATCGTAAAATCGCTTATCTGACTAACGTCGGATACAGCCCTTTTTTCTTTTTTCTTTCGGGGGGAAACCTTCAAAAGGCGCCTGGACTTTTGGGGAAAAATACAAGGGAGTGTGGGATTTCTACCTCACTAAAACCACCCCGGTGATCACCATCTGCACCTGAAAGGGGCCACGTCACCTCTTAAAAGACCAACCCGGAACCCCCTCTGTGCAACGCCTGTTACGGCACACAAAATCGCTTCCAAAACGACTATTAGGTAATATCTTTTTAATTTAAAGGATGGAACGGATATAAAGGCAAACTTTTCTATGAGGATCTTAATATAATTCTTTAAAGTTTCAAAAGACCTCTTAAATCAAAAGAACGTTACGTCTGAAATTGAATTGCCATTTCCTGCAAACGGTGCCAAATTGTAAGTTTTTATATTGAAATTAATGACTTGGCTGAGACCGAAACCAATACAGATATTGACGTACTTTATAAGTAGTTTTTTTATATGTTCCTTTAACATTCGGATATATTTCTAACAGTTTCGGCCCGCGGCTTCGCTCGTTTAGGATGGAAAAAAGTTTTTTACCATCCTAAAGGTGCTGCCACACAGCAGTTATATAACGTTATCTATCTAATACCTTTAAACGAGCAATTCTTGTATATATAATCTGAATCTCGGAAACGGTTCCAACGATTTTCATGAAATTTAGTATGCAGGGGGTTTCGGGGTCGATAAATATATACGTATAGAAAACGTCGTTTTCTCTATTTTCACCAGAGCAGAGCTCCGTCACCCAGGTACGTAAACTTCATGTAGGTCGATAACATTACAAAAACACTTACAAAAAGTTGGACAACAAATGTAATGCAACATTCTCTAACGTTACATGCCTGCAGTGTGGGAGCACATTAAGGGAACACACTGCCAGGATAAAAACTCCTTTGTCCTTCCCAGTGTCTCAAACTATCTCCATTCCAAATTTCATGTTAATCGGTCAGCCGTTTAGTCGTGAAAAGGTATCAAAAAACAAATATGTAGAGTTGTTTTCGCATTTAATAATATTACTTTTATTACAGAAAATATATCAAAAGCCTTCGTTAACTAAACGTAAATTTAGAGATTTATTGCTAATGGAAACGTGTAAAGAAAATATACCGAAAAAAAAAGGTCCTAAATAAGTAGCCCAGGCTTTACACGCAGTTCAACACCCTAATTGCGCAACTTTGCTTGCATTAATCCATACTCATATGATAAATGCGAAAGTGCTATCTGTCTGTCTGTTACCTTTTCAAGCTTAAACTGCTGAACCGATTTAGATGAAAGTTGGTATGAAGATAGTTTGAGACCCAGGAAAAGACCAAAACTACTTTTTTTCATAAAACACGAAGAGGGAGAAATGGGTGATGGGGCGTTAGTTTATAGGGCCTAAACCGATGAATCGATTTAGATGTAATTTGATATGAAGATAGTTTGAGACCTGGGAACGGACATAGACTACTTTGTTTGCATAAATTATGAAGGGGGAGAAATGGGGGGAGTGTTAATTTTGTATGTAAGTTTTTATCATACAAATTCTTCATATTACGAACCGATTTAGATGAAATTTGGTATGGAGATAGTTTGAGACCCTGAGAAGGACATAGGCTACTTTGTTTGCATAAAACATGAAGGGGGAGAAATGGGGGATGGGGCGTTAGTTTTGAATTAAACTTCTTAATGGGGCTTAAATAGATGAAACGATTTAGATGAAATTTAGTATGGAGATAGAATCTGAGACCATGAGAAGGACATAGGCTTAAAAATCGAAGGGGAAGAAATGGGAGGGGTTAGTTTTGGATGAAACTTCTTATTATGGGGATCGATTTTTGCGGAACTTTGTGGAAATACTTCCGTAACAAATAATTAAAGTGTATTGTTTTTTTTAATTACCCCTAAAGGGTTGGGGTTGTAAAGATAAGATGTACAAATGTCTTTATGAAACTGAATTTTAGCAGGTGATAATATACGTTGGTATGTTTTTGATAACAAATGATTGAGATCTGAATAATTTATTTAGATTATTTAATAGGATGATGCTTTGTTTTACACATTATGGGCTACATATAATGGGTGCCAATATATTAACAGGTATGAGAAAAGAGGAAAGCGTGTTCATACGTCGAATCTCAATAATCCCCACTGACCTATCATTTTAATCCAATTCATTAAAATAATTATATGTGTAAATTAATAAATAAATAAATTCAAAGTACTTACTCCAGTTTCCAGTCAAACTTAGTTTTGCTATTAAAAAATTTCAAAGGTGGTTTTACCCACGGCCAGCTACATGTGCTACATGTTCGCGTATGTCCAGGGCCCAGAATTTGTATGTATTAGCACCAAATGGAAGGACATACAACATAGCATGTAGCAGCGTCCTAAAAAGTTGTACCTATGATTAACGGCATAATTAAGGAATGTCAATTAACTGCAGATAAAATTGATGATAGAGTGGTATATTCAATTCGCAGCAAAGCAGAACCTATAACTCTGTAGTTTATTTGTTTCCTTTTGTAGCTATTTAACCTATAACTGTATTGACCAACGTCTTCAATTAAATAAGTTAATCGTTTTTACGTTAATGCTGCCTGTACCTATACAGGCTGAGATTTCCAAGTGGACGTGGATGGCCAAGTCATCACTATGAAGACACAACAATCACACAACAATCAAAGTCACGGGTCCGATTTTGATTAAAACTAAAACTGCAACATTGGATTTTTCTTACCCTGTATGTCGACAAACAGAATGGATTGACATAATCTATATTAACGCGGGCGAAGCTGCGGGTAACAGCTAGTTGCTTCATATATTATGTTAAAAAATCCGTCAAATCGAAAGCGTCTAACACGCAACGAGTGTTAAGTTGTCAAAATGAAAAGGTGCGTTAGTCCTTCGTGTTGTCAAAACTGTTACGCAATTAGGTAGGGTGCAGGACATTTAAAATAATAAGATTTTATTAACTTCGTTTTATAACGTATCTTTTTCCAAAGCGCGAGATTGAAAAAGATACGGTGATTTAAAAAAAAACTCTAACATTTCCTACCAAAACTACGAATAAATGCCGTAAAAAATATATCAGCTCTTAATATAAAATCTGATGTCTATATCTTGTCATATGTCACTGATAACTTATTGCTATCAACGCGAATAACACACGCGTCAGCAACTGTTTATAGCCTCATAAATACGGAGCTGTATCGCGTTACCGAAAATAACTTAGTAGAGTAGGTTTTATTATACAGGATGACTTCATTTGGAAATCCTTTTAAGAGTTAAAGTACTGTATGAATGTCTGTCACTATGGGGCCAACTCAGACATATAAAAAAAATCTGCTGTTCCCTATACTTTGGTGAGCAATGCTTCGTGGAAAACTCAACTGGCTCAACTCAGGCTCAACTGGATGCCAAAAAGTTGGGGATTCTTGGGAAGGTGAGGCGGTACTTCACGCCAGAACAGCTGCTTAAGTTGTATCAAGCGCAAGTTCGATCTTGCATGGAGTACTGTTCTCATCTCTGGGACGGATCTGCTAAATATCAGCTTGATGCACTAGAGTCGATCGAAAAACGAGCCAAGAGGCTCATCGGCAATGAGGTACTGGTCGAGACAAAGCTCCAGAGCCTTGAACATCGTCGCGAAGTTGCCAGCTTGTCGGTTTTTTATCGGTTGCATTTCGGGGAGTGTGCGATGGAATTACATGATCTAATTCCGCCAAGTCTGTTTCATCATCGGATTACAAGACGTACGGCTATGCGCTATCGGTACATGGTGGACATCTCACCCATACGCACTAAACGTTTTGGAAACACTTTCATTATGCGTACAGCTAAGGCGTGGAATTCCCTGCCGGAGTCTGTGTTTCCCGATAGCTACAATCTCGGGGTCTTTAAGTCAAGCGTGAATAGGTTACTTCTAGGCAAGCGAACTACACATTCGACCACATCATCACTTACCATCAGGTGAGATAGTGGTCAAGTGGTAAAAAAAAAGAAACTGCCACCAGGTTGAGAAAGACCTGCAGAAGCTGTACTCGATGATGGAACCGCACAAAATCGTAATCAATGAAAATAAGGAGAAGTAAGGCCCGCCCCAAGGATATAAACCATACGGTCAAGGAGCAAGTAGACTTAAACATAAACGTACTTGTACTAACAGCTGATTTGTTTTCATATTCCATAGTTGGCTCCATAGTAAAACTTGTTTATAATTATGAGTACTTTCACCCCCTGAAAGATTGTCAATGTAAGTATTAAAAACGTCGCCCTGTATTTAATTCGTTAACGTAACTAAAACTTCACAGAAGAATCTTCTGTTGTTACATCGTAGACGCTGTTGCCGCGTTCTTGCCACAAAGTGTAAATACTTCTCGATTTAATTTAAACCTTGTTTCGTCTTTAGGTGTAATTAAAAGTACAATTTTGTGTTCGTGGTAAAGAATTTGATTATGTCGAAATTGTTTTTCAACGCATTTCAAGCACGCAGTTGGGTGGAATCTTCTTAGTAGTATTCATCTATACTATCTATACTAATATTATAAACAGGAAATATTTTTTTTCAATACAGTTGTTAAACATGGCGTACTTTCAGAGGCTATAATTATGATTCGAAAATTAAATCTTATGCATAGGCATCTTTCTGTTACGCGGTCGTGACTTTTGTTTACGAGCTCGATCATTAGTTTTGCAGTTTAGTTTTAAATTTATAAGTCTATTTAAAAAGTTTAGTAGCAAAGAGTTTTCATACATAGAATAAAATGGGATAGATTTTATACGAGGAAAAATGAATGATTCCGTATGTTTTAGCATTGAACTCTCAAAAGTCTTTTTAATAGTTGTTTAATATATTGAATTACCAGTTTTAATTTAATTATTTTCACATAAACATTTGTCTTAAATCGAATAGGCTGTATAGACTGTTTTCGTTGTAAAAAATGTCCAGTTGCAAAAACGCGCCTTTAGTTATAAGTCAATTTAAAAAAGTTTAGTAGCAAGGAGTTTTTATACATAGAATAAAATGGAATAGATTTTATACGAGGAAAAATGAATGATTCCGTACGTTTTAGCATTTAATTCTCAAAAGTCTTTTAAATGGTTGTTTAATTTATTTAATTACCAATTTTAATTTAATTATTTTCACATCAACATTTGTCAAAAATCGAATAGGCTGTGTAGGCTATTTTCGTTGTAAAAAAAATATGTCCAGTTGCAAAAACGCGCGAAATTTTTTTTTTTTTTGAATTAACAAATCTAATTCTTTGATTTGTTTTTACTATTTCCCACAACTGTATTGAAAAATATCGTGTGATACACGGGCGTGTAGGTTATTGCAAACTCTTGTCATTAAAAACCCTCGCCTACGGCTCGGGCTTGTTAATGACAGCTCGTTTGCAATAACCTACTTTCCACCCTTGTATCACAATGTACTATTGTTAGTTTGTTTGTTTGTACCGAATAGGCTCCGAAACTACTGGACCGATTTAAAAAATTCTTTCACGAATAGAAAGCTACGTTATTCCTGAGTGACATAGGCTATTTTTTTATCCCGAAAACGGGTTCTGTGGGGTGGCCCACGGGAGCGAAGCCGCGGGGAACAGCTAGTTTGAAATAACTTGACAACAAGTAAAGGAACATTTCGTTCCGTCTATTATAGTAAAATCGCACATCCCTAATATAAGCCAGTTCTTGTCGTGTACACACAGAAAGCACGCCTTGTCATTTGAAGATCCTTAAAGGTGAATATACACTAGAGCATTTTCGCGAGCATTAGAATGTAATGTAACATTCTTACGAATGGTACAATACAGAAAAATGGTCAGTTTTCTAAAGCATTTCCATGTAATGTAACGTTCTTGCGAATGTTCGACGCTGCGTTCGACGTATTGCTCACGGCGAGTGAGTATTTACCTGTATCATTTCTTTGTACATTACTTAGATAAAGTACCTATAGATAAAGCCTTAAAATGACCTTGATTGATAGAGCGAGATGGCTAATTGGCAGCTCCATGTAAATAATAAGGACAAAAGATTATTTTTTGTCTTTGTCACCGTGGCCGGTTTCTGTTGTTTGTCAAACTCTAATACAATGGCAGGTTTGACAAACAAACTCGGTTTTGTTTGATTTTCTATGATTTCGTGGTATTATGTGTTAATTGAGACAAGGAATTTGGGTTATTTATAGATAATAAGTGTCAGTGCGATGGTGGGTTGTAGTGTTCTTGTTCTTGTTGTAACACCAGAACTAACTATTGCTGTCTCATGTGCGGCCACGCCAGTGCTTAATCTATAGGTACTTTATCTAAGGTACATTACGTTCATTATTGACCTCACTCCACGTTACCCACGCGCGTGGTTGTGTTACACCAAATGTTCGTTGGTTTTTGAAATCAGGTTGTAACAAAACATCGAGCGTTTCGCCCGTATAAAAGTTGATACATCTCACGTGGACGTGGGTCATGGTCTACTTGTGATCCTTTCATCTAAAGCCGTTCAGCTGTTGAGGCGTTATTAATATATAAAATACAGACTTTCACATTAATAATGTAAACAGCAAGTAAGTAGGATGATACTTAAATAATATATTACTGCGTCAACCTACTAATCCTTATTCTGTTGCCAGCTAAGAAAATACAATACATTTTAAATAATAGTCAGTAACACGTCTGGGATATTCTGTACGTCGACCTCTCCATTTAATATTGCTTAGTATTACAGATCCATGTATTTAATCCCCTTAGCAGAGACATAGCCAATCAAATTAAATGTGGCGTAAAATTTTACTACTTCTTTAAGTATGCTGTTTACGTTAAATTAAATGGGTATTGATGTTTTTCCCTTAGGAGAGCGGGATCTTCAGTCATTAAACTATAAATTAGGAGTCTTATACTTTAACAAAAATTATGCTGTTGTTTTGGCTATCAAAAAGAAAAATAATCGTACTTTATTTTGCGTAGTTGATTTGTTTAACGTTATTTTTACTAGTCCACCAAAAGAATCTAAGTACACAAGTGTTACAATTAATTTTTAATTTATTTATCGGAGTCTTTTAGAGGAGGTCCATACAGACATATCACACTAATATTATAAAGGCGAAAGTATGTGAGTAAGCATGTTTGTTACTTCTTCACGGCAGAACGGCTGAATGGATCTGTATGGAATTTGGCACAGTGATAGATTATAGTCAGGAATAGCACATAGGATATTTATCCAGGGAATATGTACCCTCGGGATAATTTTCGACTTTCACGCGGGTGAAACCGCTGACAGAAGCTAATACACGCATATAATTAAAGGAAAAACAAAACACAACAAATTATAATATACTTGAATTTATGTACCTACTTATGGACCTAATTTAATCATCACCACCGAAGCATTCATAATTCATTCTTTAGTTTAATTCTAGCTAAAATTACAGCGCTCTAGCCAAAATATACTTGCATAGTTCCTGTAAAGTTAGCTAGATATTTCATCCAACGTCAGCCAATGTAGTGAATTCTGGCTATTTAATGTACTGTAGGGATAGGTGTAATTGAGTACACGAATTGATGTATAATACTGGTATTTATTAGCAAACCATTCAATATATAGACTTAGGCTACTTACACGTACATTCATAGGCATAGTTCTATGACACCCACACTACACCTCCCACATAATACAAAAAAAAAAAAAACTTATGTTTTTTTTTTTATTTACTTACTCTAATGTTATAAACTAGGTATACAGACATAAAAAGAATATCTACTAGGTACAATATAACTTAGTTCTATTTTTATGCACTACATCAATGTTACCTTTTCTTATTATTTCTACGTTCGGTGCTAATTCCCTTACAACTACATAGGGTCCAGAATAAATTGGACTGAATTTGTTTCCGGTTTCTTTTTTTACAAGGATTTGATCGTTTGGTTTATAAGTGATAGGTCTCATATTGGAATCGTACTGTTGCTTGCGCACTGTTTTTTGTTGTATCAAGTTATTTCGTGCTTCAGACTGTGACACCTGTAATCTATATTTCAATTCAAGCGGGTAACTCTCATGATTATAAAGTGGCTCAATTGACTTTGATAAATTATTAGGCAAATTACATTTCTTCCCATAGACCAATTCAAATGGAGTGTGGTTTGTTGCACTATGCACCGAAGTGTCATAAGAGAAGCACCAATAGGGTAACCATGAACTCCATGTTTCAGGATGATTATCCGTCTGGATTCTCAAGAATGCTCCTAGGTGTTTATGAGCATTCTCCAACGCACCTATACTTTCATGATGGTATGCCGTGGAGTTAAGCTTTTTTATATCTAGTAATTTACATACCTCCGTCATTGTTGCGCTGATAAACTCTGCTCCTCGATCGGTCGCTATAGTGTTTGGAACACCATATTTTAGGATAACATTTTCTACAAAGGCTTTTGCAACCTCTTCTGATTTTTTAGAAACAAGTGGACAAGCGATAATATACTTGGATAATTCACACTGTGTGGTTAAAATATATGAAAAATTATACCTATCCTTATCTAAGGGTCCTACTATATCTAAATATACCTTCTGAAATCTCTGTATGAGCAGTAGTCGTCACTACCATCGGCTCTTTATTGTATACGCTATGTTTTTGAGTCTGGCATTTATGACATTTCTTGACAAAATCATGGACATCTCGTTCCATGCTAGGCCAGAAATAATATTTACGAATGTTATTTAACATCCGTCTTATACCCGCGTGGCCACTCGTGGGTAATAGATGAAAGTCGTTAATTATGACTCTTCTGTCATCTTTGTCATCTACTCTTTCTACGTCTTTTAATACACATAACCTTGGTCCGGACCATTTTGCATCTTTCTTTATCTCGGATATCAACTTTTCAATAAAATAATTATTTGTGCCATTTTTAATTAAATATATCTCTTTTATATCATTAATATTACAATATTCCCTCAACTCCCTCGCAAATGCGGCTGGCGTCATCTGCGATCGGGATGCTGCGTTTATAAACAATGTCATCCGAGACGGCACATAACACAATGTATTCTGACTACTTAACTTTACATTATTATTTTCGTCTCTTAATTTAGCCCAATTATTGTTATCTATAAATCTTATCTCATCAGAGTCCTTCGGTTTACTATGAGTTTCCACAACTTTTGGTTGATCAGGCCAAATGTCAGTGTTAACCATATCCTCCAAAGAACTGCTCTCCAATAACTTCCGCCTTTGTCCTCTAGTCATAATGTTTACAACACACTCATGCATTTCTTTCAGTTCCTTCGATGACACACATACTCTCGACAATGCGTCTGCAGCCAAATTACTTTTACCTGGCACATATTCGATATCAAAATCATACTCATCCAAAACCAATCTAAACTTTAATAATCTACTAAAAGGATCCTTTAAATTGAATAAATAAATCAGAGGTTTATGGTCTGTATAAATCTTAAATTTGCGACCATACAAATATGGACGAAAATGTTTAATACTCCACACTATAGCCAATAATTCTTTTTCTATAGTGGGATAGTTTCGTTCAGCTTTATTTAAACTTCTGCTTGCATAAGCAATTGGCCGTCCATCCTGATTAGACAATACGGCGCCTAACGCGTATCCTGATGCATCTGTTTGTAGGTTGAATATATTGTCACTAGAAAAACATGGGTATTGCAAAACTGGGGCGGATATCAAACGCTGCTTTAATGCATCAAAGCTAACTTGGCAGTCTTTATCCCATTTAAATGTTACATTTTTCCTACTCAAATTATTCAAGGGGTGAACTATATCTGCGAAATTATTAATAAATTTTCTATAGTAATTGGCAAACGCTACGAAGCGTTTTACCTCATCTGCCGTTTTTGGAATGGGATAATTTTGCATAACACTAATTTTATCTGGGTCTGGTAAAACACCGTTGCCAGAGACAACATGACCTAAATATAACATAGTTTTTTTCAAAAATACACACTTGGACGGATTCAATTTAAGATTCACTTTCCGAAGTCTTTCAAAAACGTCGATTAAATTTTTATTATGTTGACTGAGACAACTTCCATACACAATTAAATCGTCTTGATAGACGAGGCACTTTTCAAAATTAAGACCTGCCATTGCCATTGTCATCATCCTTGAAAATGAACTAGGACTTGTTTTAAGCCCCATGGGCATCCTAGTCATTTGATATTGTCCGGAGCCAAAGGCTGTATATTTCCTACTATTGGGGTCTAAACCTACATTATAATATGCTTGATGCAGATCTAAGTGTGAGAAGTAGATGCATCCCGATAACGAGTCTAAAATTTCTGTAATGTTAGGAAGAGGGAAGTTATCATTTTCAATATTATTATTCAGTTTGCGGTAGTCAATAACTAATCTCCACCTCTTTTGTCCATTTGCGTCTAATTTCTTGGGTACCAGCAAAATTGGACTAGACCAATCACTTACGCATGGCTCTATAATGCCGTCAGCTAACATATTTTGGAGTTGTTTATGTACCTCGTGTTTCTGTGAATGAGGTAACCTATACGGTTTAACAAATACGGGCTCTGCATTAGGCTTTACGCGAATAGAATGTTGATAAATATGCGTAGTTGTCAGTTTATCCCCCGGTAAAAAAAATATGTCAGCATATTTGGCGCATACTTTTTCAATTGTTAACTGCTCTTCTTCATTTAAATGTTTTGTATTCAGCTGTGAAAACATTTTTTCAACGCGGGCCGCATTTTTGTCGCATTTATCAAAACTGCAAATATTGTAATCCGACGCGCTGTGTATAATCGGGTCTAGTTTATCTAGGGTTAACTCATTCTCAGTTGTGTTAAGTATTCTTACAGGTATTTTACCACTAGTGGGCTTTACTAAGGTGCTAGCTATAAACACACCTTCGCTGCATTCAGAAGTACAAACTACACATTCTTCTTCTATATTAGTTTGTATAAAGTGGATCGACTCCGATCTGGGCGGTATAAGAAATATTTCTTTTTTACTATCAGATATCTTAATAGACAACGTGATTGGATTACCATTTAAAGTGTGCAAAGATAAACTATTATTCTTGTAGTCTAATAACGCTTTATGTTTTCGTAAGAAGTCGTCACCGATGATTCCATGCGCCTTACATGGCAAAGAATTAAAAACAATAAACTTATGCCTAAACATTGCATCATCTGTTACTAAGTCTAAATAAACGTAACCTAAAGATTGTACTTTGCCCCCAAGTCCATTAATCTCAATACTCTCTAAATGGCATGGAATATTTTGTTCGACAAGATGTTTATATTTGATGGCTGAAATTGACGCACCCGAGTCAAGTAACCATCGGAATGGGCTACCATTTACAGAAAGATCGACAACCATGTTATTATCACATGACAAAATATAATGTTTAGGCACGAAAAAACTGATTTTTGGATTCTTCATTTTTAGGTGCATCCTCGGTCATAATATGCATTGTTTCCGAATTACGTGTCCACTTGTTTCGGTTATTATGAAAAGAAGACCTACCTCGATTCGATCTTCTCGAATTCCGCCACGATCCTCGTGGTGCACGGCCACGCCCTGCGTCCTGGTTTATCTCATTATGGTCACCCCAACGCATGTGACCCTGGTTTGAGCGGCCTCTGAACGCTCGTCCATGCTGACCTCTAAAATAATTATTTGAAGCACGCCTGTAATTATATCGATTGTTTTGATTAAAAACCATAATCTCACCTGATGAATTCGAAGGCATCGAAGTCTCTTCATCCACTGCTGCTTGAACTGCATCTTTGAGGGATTCAAAATTTCTCGCTGCTATGATAGTGCTCAATCGACGGTTTCGCAATCCGTCGGCAAACCGTTTGATGGCTTGTTTCTCATTAAGCGGTTTCAATACCTGGTAATTACTGGCTTTCCCTTCGGATTGCGCTATCGTCAAGTCCACAAACATCTCAGTAATGGCTTTTCCGTACTCATCAATTGTCATTTGTTTTTGGCAGAAAGAATGTAGTTTGCTCTGTATTGCCGTAGCAGACTTTGTTGCCAATAGTTGAACCCTCATATCGTGTAATAGATCCTTAACTGAGTCATAATTTGAAGCTAATTTCAATTTTGCTGCCTGAGACAATCGACTTTTCAAAACGAATGTAATTAACTGCTCCTGCGATTGACTATCTAAAACAGAACTGTAATAATCGATCCCATCGATTAACTGCTTAATACTTAACTCGTCACTTGTCATGACGGGCAACAAATTCAGTGCTATCTTAAGATCAAATTTGGCCATTTTAACTGTTTTTCCTTCGTCCTCACTTAAACTTTCAAAATCTGAGTTACTGTAACTACTTCCTTTTTCACATAACTCTTTAATTCCTATGAATAATTCATCTATCTTATAACGATACTCATTTATTATTATTAACTCCTCATTTTTGAATTCTTTTATATTTGCTTCTATTTCTTTACAATAATTTTTAAATAAATAAAATAAATTTATCGATTCTTCTAATTTTCTACTACATACCTTAGATTCTAATCTTCGCTTAGGACCTATTTTAATTAAATATGTACGTATTTTCCGTAACTCATTATATATGTTATCAAATTCCTTAGCCATAAGACACTATTTACCCGACTGCCGAAGGAGGGTAATTAATCATTTTGTTTTCGACGACAATGAATAGTTTATAATATGTCCTAAACAGTCACTACATAACAGTACATTTCACCTTAATTTCTTCCCGAATATCTTACGTACACAATCACTTATTTCGCACTTTGATCGCACTCATTAGTTCACTGATTTACACTGACATTCACTCACATTCATTTCTGCTACTTTCGGTGTGGTCTGGCCGCGACCTCGTCCGGACAATCGCATGCCCCTGAACGCTTGGTGGTTGATCTCCTGACGCATCCAACGAGTATGGCATTTTTTATATGCCCTAAATCCCAAGTATAGAAGCACTGCACCCATGAAGCATATAATAATTGAGGTCATAATTGTCTGGATGTTCAAATGCGTCCCAATTTCTTGTATATTCGCATTATTTCCAGCACTAGCTGCGTTTTGAGATAGAAAAACCTCTTCTTTGGTCTGGTATGATTGACACATTTTCCTTAGTTATTGACACAATTTCGCACCAATTAATAATGAGGCTTCATTCTTAATCGGTGTAGTCGTAACGCGACACGACCATTACGCGCGGCTTGCCCGAAGGCAGGGTCGCCATGTAGGGATAGGTGTAATTGAGTACACGAATTGATGTATAATACTGGTATTTATTAGCAAAACATTCAATATATAGACTTAGGCTACTTACACGTACATTCATAGGCATAGTTCTATGACACCCACACTACAGTACATCCTAGAAACGGAAGTTTATTACCTACTATCGTGGATATAACTCATATTCTGAGTTAATTATTAAGTAGAAATCTTTAACACATTTCCCGGCAACGATAAAATAATATATGACTGAGGTAATGGTTGGTAGTAGGTTCCTGTCTTCCTTGCATTCTTTCATGTTACTTGGGGTCGGCGCAACACGTTTTCATCTTCCATACCGTCCTGTCCCCTGTCACGCTATCACTGACTCCCTTTTCATTCATATCACTTCTCATACAGTCCATCCATCTTTTGTTTGGCCGTCCCATCCCTCTCCATCCACTCAAAGGAGATGTTTGATTTTGGGCTATCACTATGTACACTACATAGATAATTAGGAAAAAATAGGGAAATTCCATAAAAATACTAACATATTAATTTGAAGAAGGGTACAGGCGTACAAAACTTATCATTTGAAAAGTTTTTTAATAACATAACCCTATTTTTAAGGCAGCCATGACAGTTCTGTTGTTTTTGACATGACGTTTAACGACTTTGACAGTTTTAAGAAGCGACATCTTTGAGTTTCTCTGGCTCTATCTGTCTTTATTTGCTTTGGCTTTGAATTGGATATGTTTCAGAGTTATATATGCTTTATTGTAGGTACACCTAGTTAAAACATAGAAAAGGAAACTTAAAACTAAAATTCATACTTACATACGTTTGTAGTGATTGTTTTAGTTTTGCTACCCAGTTTACTACTACGGACATTGATTGATTGCTTCTCCGTTGCATTTGAATTCGTGTTGATTTTTTTAACGCAGATATTACGATGACACGTGAATCAAATGTCATTGTCAAAATGTCATTTTTCGCTAACTGCTGATCTGATCCACCATGTTTAATTTATATGTTGTTTTGCTCCACTTGACAAAGTTAATTTGGGTGTACGTTGAAACTAAGTGAAATTAAAGAAAATTAACAATAAAAAACGGTTTCTATATTATATAGCAATTTTTGCATATAGTGCTGGCCCAGTCTCCATACATTTCTGGAACATTGCCTTTATATTCTTAACTCTTTTAGTAACATGAGTTTCATCCCTCCGCATCACATGACCATACCAGGAAAAACGCTTTCCTTTTCTGTCACTGGCGCCACTTTCAAACTTCCTCTAATATACGAATTTTTCACTTTATCCATTCTCGTGACTCCGCTCATCCATCTCAACATTCTCATCTCTGCTACATGCATCCTCTTTTTATATGTTGGTAGTACCTACTTCAGGCAATTCAGGCAAGCTTAAAACTACTTAACTCTTAAATTATTTAATACTTTAAGATTTCGTGTTCTTACGAAACACATATATCAATAGAGTAAAACAAATATGTAAAAGCAAACACTCGTCTGTATGCAGCAGATTCAGGAGTATTATTATGCTTTTTCAGAAACAACATCTAAAATAAAAATTACCTACAGACGCTGAAAATACTCCTCCGCCATTTCTTAATAACGTTAATAATTTTATAGGCGGCCCCAAAACACATAAATACGGAACTCCTGTTTTGAAACAAGCAACGAAACGAGCCCTGAGACAGACATTATTTATCAACGTACGAAAAATTTCCTCCATTTTCCCAAGTTTGGGAATGCGGTGAATGTACAGTACGTTCACTTTGTTACTGTTTAATTAAATGTCACTTAATTAATTAACTGCACACCTCCTCAGTGTATTGGTTTTGTTCTTGAAGACTTCACATTCATTTCAGCTTAACTTATTAAATGTTATTTTGTGAATTACAACCCTTTTCTATACTATCACACTTCACACTAATATTAGTGTAATATTATAAAGGCGAAAGCCTGTGAGTGTGTATGTTTGTTACTTCTTCACGCTCAAACGGCTGGACGGATCTGGATGAAATTTGGCACAGAAATAGATTGTAGCCTGGAATAGCACATAGAATACTTTTTATTCCGGGAATATGTTCCCTTGGGGTAATTTTCGACATTCACGCGGGCGAAGCCGCTGGCAGAAGCTAGTAATATTATAAAGAGGAAAGATGTTTTGTTTGTTTGTTTGTTGTACCGAATAGGCTCCGAAACTACTGGACCGATAAAAAAAAAAACACAAATTGAAAGCTACATTATTCCTTAGTGACATAGGCTATTTTTTTATCCCGAAATCGGGTCCAGTGTGGTCATCCATGGGAGCGAAGCCGCGGGGAATAGCTAGTATGTTATAACTTTGACATCAACTCATAAACAGCCGCTGCCTAAAAGCATTTACGGTTTCTTGCAAACAAATGCTTGGACGAGGAAATTTTCAAAATAATCACAATTAGCAGACGATTTTGTGATCGCTTTCTGTCACTGGCCCCGAAGCAGACACATTAGTTAAACAATTGCCCTGAATCACACGTGATCATGGAGCAGGGCCAAGGGTTAACAGACATAAGAATCAAGTTTTATCGATGTGTCACTCAAAGTCATACCATTTGACATAAATCACACAATCCATGACATTAACAGAACAGAAACTCTGCCGCCATTATCTAATTCCGTAATCCATTCTTAGCTAGCTATTAAGTACAATATACCTAAGTAGGCCTATTCCGTTCAAATACGGCTTCTGCGAAAGTTCCCAAACAAAAGATTAACCGTAGCAATCAGCTAGCCACGAGGTATTGATCTTCTTAGCCTCGGGTCACATAATACGTGGGTACAGAAGGTTTGCTTCATACAAAGTGATACACGCATTTCATACAGCCATTGCAAGCGAACTCACGACTGGCAAGCGTATTCGTATGTTTTAATTTTTTTATCTTATCCAGACACTTATTCGACTATGATCTTCTTCTTCCTCTTGAACTTAGTCGGAATAAAGTTTAAAATTAAAAAATGGCTGGATGGCTAAAACCTGGCTCTATTTTTTGTAAAAAGGCCGTTTTAGTTTAATATTGCCTTATACGTCTATGCACGGCCTCGATGTTTTCTCGATTGCAAGCGTGTCAGTTGAGCGTCAGGTCCCCGGTTTGAATCCCACGTCGCGCAAAGTATTATTGGGTATTTCCATTATGAATTTTGCAGTTGGAGCCGGACTCCAACTGCAAAATTCATAATGGAAGTTGTGTGTTTCTCAGTAGCAGTGGCAGTTGGCAGTGTGTCACCCCGGAAAAGGGCGTTAAACCTTTGGTCCTACGCCTATTCTATCTCCAGTCGTGTCGGATTGTCGGCCCATCGGACTATGAGAGTGAAGGAATAGATCTGTGTTAGCGCACACACTTGTGCACTATAATATCTCACGCGTAGATTTTTAGTCTACACTGAGATGAGCCACCGACGCCGAAATTCGGTCTGCGAAGACTATTAATATTTTATTTGTCTTTGTGAGCTTCTGTCAAATTTTCACTCGTTGTATGGAGCTGGCTTTCTGAGGTACCTATCTATACTGTGGCATTGATCTTCGTAGCCCCGAGTCACGAGCTACGAGCTACGCTTACAGAAATCCGATCACACTTATCTATATCGAACCACGGCGGGTGGAAACAGAGGGTTTTACTTTCCTAATGTTGATTTCTTAAGGTTTCTTATACCCTTTTAAAATGATAAAAGATTGTACCTACTTCTCCTATAAAAGCTTCTTTAAGTGATTAAAATTGTTCTTAGATGAGCCCATTATTTACCGTGATTATCATTACAGGACTTTTATTCAACGGCAATCTTTATGTGGACCTATCTAGGTACTCTTGATGAACAACTTACACAATACAACCAATTTTTTAATCTACACTAATATAAAATATAGCTGTTCCCTGCGGCTTCGCTCCCGTAGACCACTCCACAGGACCCGTTTTTGGGATTAAAAAATAGCCTATGTCACTCAGGAATAATGTAGCTTTCTATTGGTGACAGAATTTTTTAAATCAGTCCAGTAGTTTCGGAGCCTATTCGGTACAAACAAACAAACAAACAAAAAAATCTTTCCTCTTTATAATATTAGTATAGATTATATATTATATTATATATATAGTATAGATAACATATAATTTTTTGTAATGGATAAACTCAAAAACGACTTCATCGATTTTGAAAATTTTCATCAGTTGAAAGCTATAAGTATACTGCCTGAGTATCTTAGGCTATTTTTTTCTGCCTGTGGGGTGCACCAGGGGAGCGAAGCCGAAAAGCTACAAAATCTCGATAAAATGTAGGGGTTTTATCCATTTGCATGTGTGTTTTTGTTGGTCCCATATCGAAAGTTGATCTTATACCAATTTCCAGACTCTGAAAGATTGCTAAGAAATTAAGCCATCCTGTATACGGGACTATGTAAATATTTCCTTTGAACAGCGCTACGAGACTTTTCACCAAATATAGTCATCAACGTTACCGAACAGTTTCGAAATGGTATCTAAAATAATCTTGTATTTTCGATAATGCAATAATATTGAGTGACATTTACAGACTTGTTACCTACAACGGTTAAGGCCCAGACAATAAATCATAATTACTTTATCAGGTGACCAGGATCTGTGGCCGCCATGCCGTGTTAATTAGATCACTAATGAATAGTCAATGATCCCGCTACACTGTAATATATCCCTGTTATGTATGCTCCGTATATCCCTCTATTGGTTCCGTATAACATACTTTTCCATAATTCCTTAATTTCCGGACTAAGCCTGTCCCTTACACTAAAACAATATTTGAAACCCTTTTAGAATGAGCACACATATTTTATTCATTAAAATTAGATTACAATATTATTACAGTTTAGTGAATTTTCATACAGATTATACGGAAGTTAAACATTATCCATATCCATCCATTATCCATCATTATCCTTATACCTCCATCCTTTCTTTAACTACCCTCAAATGGGAGTGCTATTAGCGATAAGACTAGATTAACCCTTCGAAGGTATAATATTGTTTAATTGCATATAATTTGACTGGCATCCGGTATAAAATTTTAATTAAATTAATCATTGGCCTTTAAAGGATCTTTGTCTCCTTTTCAAATTTCTCCGGGAAAGGTTTCTATGTTAACAGAAAAGTGATATTACACTTAATACAGCAAACACTGGTTTATTTTAGCAGGAAACCTCCTTTCTTTACTTAAGATTTCTTGTAAATTCCTTAAGCAGTAGTAACGAAATATCCCTCTGTGTATGACTGAGCTATTCTTACAAAATAACACCTGGGTTAACTCACGTCCGAAGTAGAAACAAATGGGGTGACATGCACTCTCCCGACGGAGGACCAAAGAGGTCACTTTATTATTCATATTCTGCACAATAGTGGCTATACAACGTCATAGTTACTCGTAAAACAGTTCCACGTGCCATTTCGGTCTCTGGCTACGTAGGCAGGTATATCGCTGTGGCCATTCCTGCCTAGTATAACATATTTATCAGAGGCTTATAGAGGCCCGTAAGGTCTGACAGGTATATGATCCCACATATCAACCTGCACGATGCTCGGCTTAGAAATAAAGTGACGTATTGAGTTGGATTTTTAGGGTCACATAATAAAATGGCATTATATGACTTTGGGAAAATATATATCTTATTTGAAAGTCTGAGAATTCCAAAAACTAAAAGATGATAATGAAGTAGATGGTGAAGCCAGAAACAATATCACTTTCCTTTAATATAACATGACAAAAACAAATATGTATGTTTCTATAGACGATAGGTGTCTCCGATATTACACAAAAATAAAACGCGAGCAAAGTGATTTAGCGTAAAACAGTCGTGTGAATTGCCAAAAAAAAAGATTAAATGAGCGCGACGTACATAACACGTATCTACGTGTACATTAAATTATTCAGACAAAGAGTGAAAGAGACGCCAGGAACAAACCTTTGTTCAGCGAGATCGCTCGCGAATCATTCCGAGAATGCCAAAGGTCACGTGCCCTTCCCTTGCAATGAACTTCTACATTTTCAGAGTTTTAAAGTGATTGATGTCGATCTCTTATTGCTTTTATTTCAAATGCATTCCTACCCTCTTTCACTTGGAAATGTTCAAAATAACATTAAAAGTATTTACAGTCAGATTTTCCAAAGTAATTTGTAAAAGGAAACTCAAAGGCGCTAAGGCGACTCTGAATATTTCGGCATAACAGACGCGCTTAAGAAGTCAAATACACAAACCGGCATTTATAAGTAGATGTTAATTACCTAACTTTTGATCGAGGTCAATAGGGGTAGGTAGCTGTAGAAAATTAAGTTTGGGGTTGGCTTATTTTTTGCTTTGCAAAGTTTTCGGCGGTTGATTTGCGAACGCTATTTCAATTAGAATGTAATTTCGTGGTGTTCGTGTAAAACTATGTCCGGTCACAGATAATGTAATACTAGCATACAGATGCCTCAATACAAAGAAACCATACCGACGTAACTAGCTATTATTTTTACCCGACTGCCGAAGGTGGGTAATGTGTTTATCAGTCTATGTATGTATGTAAGTATGTATGTATGTATGTATGTATGTATGTATGTATGTATGTATGTATGTATGTTTGTTCCTATGTGGCGTTCCAGAGACCAAACGCGTTGGCCGATTTTAATGATTCATACGTCAATCGATTCGTCTTAACCCTGCGAGTGTCACTGGCTACATTAAAATTGGAAAATAGAAAAATGGCGGATTTTGGGCGCCATATTGTGGGGGACAAAATTTTTTTTTACTTCCAATCTCATCGTGAGGGGTATCAAAATAAAGGGTTTTAAGAGGTGATTTCAAAAATATATAACACTTATATGTTTAAATGTACCGAAATCTAAAAAAAAAATAACTAAAAAGTTATAAATAAAAAAAGTTAATTTAAAAACATAATCGAGAACTGGCTGACCAAAACCAGTTGTATCCTCCGACTGCACAGCATGATTTTCTTCTTGTTTACGTCTTTTTAGTTCGCCTTTTAAGCAGTCGGGTCTTTTGATTTTTTAAAGTTACTTTTTTTTTTGTAAATCGATCGCGTTCGGTTCCGTTCCACAAAAATAATCAGTATAATCAGTACAGTACGTCGGGACAGTTTCTTTGTATGGGATGAGACACCACTGGTCCGGTGAAGCTGGCGGGTAGACTGCAGCGCAGGATAAAGCCCGCGTGGCTATATATCGACGCTAACTGAGCAGTGTAATCACGTTATCGACAGTTCCCTTCGGTTAGAGGTGATTATTTGATTAAGCCCGCACAGTGTGCTTGTCCTCCGGGTATTATGGACATGTTTTTTCTTTTTTTTTTGTTCCTTTGCCCCACACTAGGAATTTCTTCCTGTATCGTGGGTGCGTTTACAAACATATAATCTCATACAAAAACACCCAGAGCCGGAACAACTATATGTAGGTCATAAAAATATTTGTTGTTGTGTGTATCGAACCCACCACGACACGCAACGCAGCAGCCAATCGCTCAACCACTGCGCCGACCGTGCGCCCAAAATATGTTATGGACCAAGTGATTAATACGGCATTATTTATAATACCCGGGCAATTTGAAAAATGCCCAATATGAGTAGGCAATATGATAAACACTATTGAAATAATTAAATCGACCGCGCTTTCTGAATAATGCCCATCACTTATTGGGCCGAGTAATAAAAATTTGCGTTTTTTTTTAATTATTTTAATGTTGAATATTCCTAGTGACCAGGCAATGTGATGAATATAGAAATTTAAATCCGTATTCATTACCGATTTGCCGATTCCCGATTTGCCTTGTCTAGATTCATAGGGGCTTTATACATGACAGATAAACCAACCCACTCAAATATAACGTAGCTTTAGCAGCTAAGTACACAGTTACATAATTAATTGATTACAGAATAGATGATGAAATTATCGTTATATATTTCCGAAGACTGCTGTCTCATATACACGCGCGAGCAATGATAAAGTTCCAGTGACATAGCACCAAATTACTCCTAAACGGGAAATGCTAGCTTAATGACGCCGTCTGCAATATTGAAGTACATTTAACAGCGCATCAGAATATCTTCTATATAAATAAAAAGAAAAGTCCTGACTGACTGCCTGACTCATCAACGCCCATCCCAAATCCTTGGACCTAGAAAGCTGAAATTTTGCACAGAGGTTCCCTTTATAATGTAGACAAGGAATAAGGAAGGATTTTTCGAAATTCAACCCCTAAGGGAGTTAAATAGGGGATGAAAGTTTATATGAAACCCTGCCTTTTTTAATTTGAAATGAATGAAATATGGCATTTAGCCTGTAAATCACACTATATCACACAAATATTATAAAGGCGAAAGTCTGTGAGTGTGTTTGTTATTTCTTCAGGCTCAAACGGCTGGACGGATCTGGATGAAATTTGGCACAAAGATAGATTATAGTTAGGAATAGCACATAGGATACTATTTATTCCGGGAATATGTTTCCTCGGGAAAATGGGATTTTTTTACTTTCACGCGGGCGAAGCCGCTGGCAGAAGCTAGTTACCAACTAAAAACGTAAATATTGTGTTCAAATTTTAAATTAAATGTGAAAAAATTAAATTAAGGTGTTTGTCGGCATTTTGTGGGTGGAACTTTTTCATTGCTCGGCAGTTTAGGCTTTCTTTGCAGTGCAAACGTCTGATTTGCTACAAAATATTTTTTTGCCCATGTTACATTGTATTCATTTACCTCCAATTACTCACCCTTATGGAAACGTCTCCGCATCGTGTAAAAATTGTACATTGTGAGACAGTTCAAGAAAACAATAAGATAAATAGACGGAGTTTATTAAAAAAAAGTTCCCTGAAATGTATGTAGGTGGTTAGTTCATATAGTTATTATTTAAATTAATAAGACCGCCCATTGTACACTTGCTTTTATGATTGTTTGTCCTGTATATATATTTTTGTAGTGTACAATAAAGAATATAATAAATAAATAAATAAACGGCCTGATGGCCAATAGCCTCGATGACCACCTGTCGAGGCTGTCATTGCGCGGTTGGATCAAGGGCCTGATACAGAAGGCAGTACTCCTTGATACGGCTCTCATTGTGAGGAGGTTCCTGTCTCTAGAGCCCTAACCACCGGTAGCTTGAACCCTGTTCCCGATACTGGTGGGCCTCTATTTTTTTATATTTTTTAATGTTTTTTTAGTTTTCTTTTTTTAAATATTTAAAAATGTATTAAGTAAGAATTAAGATAAATAAAGAAAACAAAATAATCTGATTTCATTTTTAACTATTAATTCTTATTTCTATAATTTTACATCTCTGTTACCCATCTAGTGGCAGGGTTATGAGTTTGGCAGTCTATTTGTGTATGGATCCTACTCTGTTCCTTCGTAACGCCTAAACTTGACAAGTGAGATGTTGTTAGATTCGCGAGCACATCCGCGAATATGACGTCTCGTTAAATCTAATTTGACAGCTCTAAGAAATACAAACGCAAAGAAAGAAAAACATTTGCAAATGTACTGAGTTTTTTTTAAATATGCACATTACAAAAATATAAACTGAACACACAAAAAAAAAAAAAACAAATTCCCGTAAAAGTAAAAAATCTCGCAATGTTTTGTTCCGTAGTTAGTTTTTATGTTATTAAATATTGTTGAATTAAATAACGATATCTTAAAAGCTTACTAAAAAGGTAATTGCTGTAAAAGCATACATGTACCTAAGAATTATGTACATTATTTTCATAGTCGCGACATATTCAACCATGTAGGTAACTAATATATAACCGTGGTGGATTCTTAAGAGCGGGCTTACGAAGAATATCTGAAACACTTGCGTTATATAATACTGCATAGATAAGTTTGTTTGTACTACGCGAAAGCTTTAGAGGCCCACGGAGCCTTTTAAGATATTTATGTCACTCCAGTTTTGGGAAATGTGTTGCGGCAAATACTGAGCTAGTGGCCCAGAGGTGCCTGTGAGTACCTGTGATCCGTATACTCGAGTATTGATGCATCCGCTGTGGCTGGAGTTCCGTCGAAAATACCTCAAATAAATTGTTGATGGTTTTATTAAGTGGGACTAGCTTTTGCCCGTGGCTACGCTCACATGAATGTAGAAAATTATTACACGGACACGTACTACTGGTATAAAAAGTTCTATGCCTTAATCCAGGCCATAATATTCCTTATTCAAATTTGACCAGTAAATATTTTATCTTTCAACTACGTAGTAATGTTATCATTAATCACCACAAAACCGATCACAAAGGACGTATTTTTTGCTTAGAACCAAAACAGTGCAGAAATGTTATATGAAATCTCATTGTTGCACAGTTTTTCATTAATAATGCAATGTTGTTCAAAAAAAAAAAAATTACTCTTAATAATTAGTAGTCACTAGTGACTAGTAGCATGTAGATTAGATTTTCTATTTGCTAGTAATAAAGGTACGAAAAATCTCGGTTGACTTAGCATAAAAGAATGAGGTCGAAATACGTCTGAACAAGCGAAGCGAGCTCGAAAATTTTAGTAACCCGTCTCGAATAAATTCGATTTTCTTTTTGTAAAATCTTAGAAATGCTTATGAACGTGGATGCTCGGCACCCACTGTTTGCCTCTCGAGGATGCTGGAGCCCCCGAGCACCCAAGGCGTTGGCGACCTGAAGTAGAATGTGGATGAACCACACAATAAGGCTTGAAAAGCCTTGAGCCACACTTCACTAAAGCTCTAACTACGTTTAATTTCCTGGCTTTTCTCATGTCATGTAATTAGTACTACTTCCGTGATCGGCCTTTGTTTTGTTTTCAGTTGCCTATACCTTCGTGAGTGAGCGCTGAGAGTGGTGCGTACAAATAATTGATCACCTACCCATTAGTAGATTCTGACCTAATACTGGCTCTACGTACCTACCTAACATATAATTACCTACATTTATCAAATACAAAATCATATAAAAAACGATTGATATCCCAACAATTATGAATTGTCTTATCTATTTTGTTAATAGCGAAGTTATGTCATATCGTGACGAAGGAATAGTACAGATAGTACATCTAACAAAACTGTTTACTCAAGACATTCAGTTCGGGCACCAGGGGTACGCCATCGGAAGTAATATTTCGGCGACAAGTCACGAGCCGGTCCACATCTTTGAACAGGGGCTACAAACTGTTAAGTGGATTAAATGTCTGACAAAGGCGGTTTATTGCGCGCAGTTAGTCGCCGTCGTCATGAACATACGCTCTTTGTTAGTACTCTCCTGCTATTGTTTGTCCCCTCCTCGCTAATCTATAGGTACATATATTTTTAGACCCCACTCATGGTACTTAACTGCTAACCAGATTTGACCGAGACGCTTTTTTGTTGGATCAACAGGCTCAAATTGTATGTTGTCCGTGCTTTAATTACCGACTTCAATAAAAAAAGGAGGTTATTTTAAAGTCAATATCTAATGTGTGTTAAATGAGGCCCTTAGATACTATCTTAATAAGGAACAATTAAGATAAATATTTAAACTAACCGGTAAGTTTTGAGGAAAGTTATCTGGCAAAAGTTTTCCTAAAATATATCCCCGTAATCAAGCATCACTGGCTGGCACACAAAATATGAGGGTGCATATTCGAAGTAGAATATAATTCATTTGTGTATTTTATTTTATTAGGCAAACTTACATCTAATTTAAAAACATATTTTGTTTACATTCATTTTTTTCAATATTTAAATAATTTATTTCCAAATATGTTTGAACATTATAGTGTTGAATTACGAATTTTAATAGATATTTCATGTATCAAGGATTTTTGTTTATTGATTTACGAGTTTTAGGTGAATAGGCATCTGAGCTTGCTTATTAACAATAAAGAAAAACAAATGTTATAGGACGTTATTCAAGGTTAGTGTGAAAACTGTGGAACTAATTTGTATCTGTCCTCGACAGAGAAGTTCTATATCTGTAGTAGTAGTGACTCTACATTAGTATTTAAATTGTATTTTCGTTTTATGTGGGTAATTCGACAATGCCAGATGAGCCAACAATTGGATAGTAATTTTTAAGCGTAACAAAGTCCAGACGTAAACAGAACAATACTATTAACGAAATTGTACTATTCAGTTTATATTTTCAGTAAGTTTTCCCGCTTTTCTTTTGTCATAACGGTCAGCAAATACATTTGATTAATAAACCATGCTACCTTAGTCACGTTCACCTAAACCCTTGCATTCTACTTATATAAACAATCAGCCTTTTACGTTCCTTCTCATAACTGATACAAGCCTCCTTTCTATGCGAGGGGTGGGCCATAATCCACCAAGCGGGCCAAATTCAGAATGATGATATCCTACGATGTTTTAAAATTTTTTGTTCTAGGACATACCGCCTTCCTTACAATGATTTCCTTGACTGTTGGGGTAGTATATATAATATTAATCCTATATAGCATTAGTATTTACATATCCTAATATGTTAATACTTTCAGGATATCAATGTAATTTCCGCGCGAACTGGGCATCGATCACAGCAACATATTTTTGTTTTTTTTTTGGGGTCCGAATCATCCAATGACTTCTCCCGCTCTGGGTGAAGCAGCAGGGCGTGTTAGACTTTTACTGACTGAAACCCACCTGTGTTCCTTCAGTTGTTGTACCAGGGCCGCGGTAACTCTCTTTCAAATTTATCCGCGACTCAGACAGGCTTCGGCCCTAGACCCCGTCAATTTCTTCAATATCTCTTTGAGGCGCGCGTGGAACACTACGCGCCGCCGACACAAGCCTGGGCCTTATCAGACGGCAAACTACCCATTACTCGCCACCCGCAAGCCCGCGCCTACGGTAGCCGGGAATCGGCTTGCGGCTCCCCACGCCCAGGGCGTCGCCTGCGGTGGCTAGAGGCGTGAGGGGTCTGCGTTGCGTTTCCCTCACATGTTCCGCCTCCTCCTTCGCGAGCATTACTGCTTCGCAGAAGGAGGTGACAGCTGCCCATGGCTTGAACCAGGGTAGGACGCGAAACGTCGCCTCCATGAAGCCATGGCGGTGCTCCACCCAAGCGGGGTAGACCTTCTCCGTATGCTCCACCGTGTCCTCCGGGCCATCCACACAATGGTGACACCCGGGCTTTTCCCCTCGCCTTATCTTGAACAGGAACCTCCCGAAACAGTCGTATCCGGTGAGGACCTGCGTCAAATGGAAGGTGAGGGTGCCGTTCTCACAGAGCGGTGGAGGTCGCTTTTCAAGGACTTAGAGATCCATCTATTGAGTTGCCGGTAGTGCCACACACCGTTTGAATACTGCAGGATCATTTCACGCCCATCCTTCTTGAGCTTGAGATAGTTTGTGATTCCTGGAAATGTCCTCTTACATGGTCTCTACTTCGTAGTCGGGGAGTACCGAGGTTGACTAGTGTAGACCTGCATAGACCTGTATGACCTTCAGCGTGTACTTTAAGGATATTCTGTGTATAAGGTACGCCACCCTGGTCGACACACTCTCCATCTTCACACTGGTCACAAGGGACATCCGGTCACCCTCTTGGAAGTAGAGCAGGTTACCGGATATAAGGATTATCGAGTCCTCCCCTTCTCTTCGGACTTCAGATAACCCTGTATCCCGCTCACTTCTTTCTCGAGTTCGATGATCTTCTCGTCGGTCCGGAGCGTACGCGTGTTATTCTGGTAGCCGATCCGGGGATTCTTCGCATCCCTTGCCACGCCCTAACTTTGACGGCTACCGTAGTTGAGGGTAGGCGGGCGTTTTTGTTTTTTTTTCGTGGAGAAATGCTCATTCATACTGCGCTACGACGGGGAGATAGCGGAGTTATGTGGGACTCTAACCCACTAAAACTCTACGGCGGCTGTCCGTAACCGGACCCTCCTCTGGGGAGTAACCCCATCACCGGCGCACCAGAACACACTGTGTGCCGTGACCACCCCAGGGACCAAACCAGCACATGAGTGCCAGACGACCCCGTGTATGGCACCCTTGGTCCCCTTGTGACGGGTCAGGGTAAATGGCACCGCCACCTACCATTTTTCAGCCGCAGGGGATAGGGAGAGCGGCCAATGCTATACCGACACTCCTCCTCCCCTGCGGCCCCACCGCATCCGCCATCAGACGGTGGCGACCCCGTCTAGGCCACGGAAGGTAGGGAGAGCGGCACACCGCAATACCGGCACTCCTCTCCCGCCGCGGCCTCCAACCCTCAGCCACGATATCGTATGGGTATGGGAAATCCCATACGACATCGTGGCCCGCCGCAGTTGCGATGTCGCCTTGGCAGCACCGCAACCTACCTGTTAGCCGCTACGTCGTCGGCTTATCGCCAAAAGCTCTGACGAGCGGCCCCTCCTCGGGTTCCTCTTCGCTTCACCGTGGGTGACCAAGCCACGGTTACTAAGCCCCCCGCCTCAACAATGCGAAAACCCACCTGGGCGGGAGGGTAGGCGGGCTGCCGGGCACTAGGGGCCACTTCTTTGTTGCGCTATTCATCGGTATGGGGGGGGGTTTGCCGTAATCGCCACGCTTGGCACGGGTTGGCGATCGCAGTTTGTTATTAAGTGCACAGAGAACGCTGCTGCCCATTCTCTGGTGTGTCCCTTAGTCGCCTCTTGCGACACCTACGGGAAAATATGCGATGACGAAATTCTTTACGTCCGGCACGATATGGAACACGGTTACTAAGCTCACATTACATTCAGGATTACATGAAGCTGATACTTTAATTATATTGTACATCGCAAACAATGTATTAAAGTTCAAAAATGTCGCATCAATTAAGTTATTTGGTTTCGGATATTTACGAAGGATGGTAATGAAGTTGACGTTGCAATTAATTCCAGCTTGATTCGTTATTGTTTTCAGGCCTCGTTATTTATTTAAACGAGAATAGTGTTATGTGGACAGAAATTAAGTGGTGGTTTTAAATTGGAATTAGGTAATATTTTTGAGTAAATTGAAGGAAAGCCAGAATTAAAATGTTGTAGTTTACCTGTTAAAAGATAATGATAGTGTTTTGTGTCAATTGTTAAGCAGATCACTTGTCCCTACGTAGAAGTTAGATGTCGTGGTCGTGTCGTATTTGACAAAGTTACTTGTCGTGATCTTGGGTGATTGAACAGGTTTTACAGAAAAACAATTGGATGCTCATTATAACGTCACTATCATTTATTAGACTTTTTTATCTTTGACTTTATACATGTTACTTTTTAAAGACTTTCTGCAACTGAAACTACAGTTAAATAAGCGTTAACAGCGAAGTTTTGGATGATCTCATTTGCATTGTTAAAGTTAATAAATTTCAGGCAAGTCTGGGGCCGTACCGTTGAACTCTTAGGCTGAGCTCGAGTCGTTGCAGCGATCAGCGGTCGCAAGGATTCGGAGGTTCGCGTGACGTCAGCAGTGGCGGCGCGCGGGGCGAGGGGGGGAACGAGGGGCAGTGGCGCGCGCCGCGGCCCGGCCTCGCGCGGCTGTGTCTACCGCTACGTACTATCTGTTGCGCGCCGAGCGCGGTGGACGCGCGACACACGCGCTGCACGCGACACGCGACCCTGCCGCCCGCCCTTCACGCAACCGTAAACAAATTACTACGTATCCCGTGTCCAATGCCCCTTACGCTTCTGTGAAACCCCACTTCAGTTACGATTTCGACTTATGTGATTCAGTTTTAGTGACTTTGACGGCTGTCAGTGAAGTAGATAAGTGCCGACTAGAGGTAAACGGCCCGTCTGCCGCCCACGGACTGTAGTACCCGCTGTAGTAACCGCGCCAGACTTGCCCACTGGTGATGCACCGAGTCATAACACTGCTCCGCAACTTCGGCAACTCATAAAAACGAATATTGCACTAAGGTACATTTAGATTATATTCTAAATCTATATTATCTCATTTCTGTGATAGTTATATGTTATTTTAACTTAGTAATCCTATATTAATTTTTTGAGTTGTAGATCTCTTCTTAGGACTAAAATAGAATATTATAGAACTGGAATATTTATGTTACTAGTCTCCAATGTTTATCACAACATTTTCAAGGTAAATGGTATTTACATAGTCATATGACCACAACTGAATAAATAAAGTTGATCAAAACAAATAAATACTCGTATTTATCACATCTACTTACGTAGACAATTAAAAATGTGAATTAACAGCTGTTAATTGGACAGTTAATAGTTTCAGTGACTTAAGTTTTAATTAATAATTTTACCGATACCTTTGGGACCGTAAAACAGGTGAAAATTCAAAACGGATAACAAAAACAATTTCCAAAAAATTTTCAATTTTTTTTCATAGGACCTTTAAATGGGTTTTCCTTTTGCCAATCATAGACAATCCTTCCTAATCTTTCTTCTACCTGGAAATGCATCTTTCACCAATTTATAAATAGGCTCATCTTTAATTCAGATAGCTCTATTTCCGTACCTTTTAATTTTGTCTGGCCCTTCGTTCAATGTCAAGATCACAAAAATATTTGTTTAGTCAACAGATAAAATAGCATCAGAATAATAGTGAAATAAAGTGATAATATTCCATTTTCATTCACCATTTTCTTAAGTAATAAATGAAGTATAAAAAATCTATCATCGTAAAACAAAGTAGGTAGGTAATTGAAAGGCACTATGTTCCCACGGTAGGTTTTATGATCTACATAAAATTATATTTCAAATTCATGAAAAATACGGTATATATCTGAAAGTTTAAGGTACTCGAATTTTGGTATTTCATTTAGGTCCAGGTGCAAAAACACGAGTATAATTAACAGTTTCTCTAACAATATCGTCAATTTAACCTTGTGTTAGCAACTAACTCTAAGTTAAGTTTTTCATAAAAATGGGCTCTAATTGTCAATTCATAAATTATAAGTGTACCCTATTTCCACAGAACAAAGAAGACAGTAGAAATCGTATATCGCTTCATTAGTATCGGAAGCAGCGTACCCAAACTCACACATATACAGGTTAATTGTATTTCGTAACACTAAGAAATCTTTGATGTGATTGGTAGTTTGAAAGTAGGAAATATGTCAGTCGTCGCTTATTTGAAAATAAACCACATTTTAATGATCATAGAGTTGTTAATTGACTACTCTTGTTAAGTATTTATTACATTTTCCGTTAAAATCGCACATGGAATAATTTAATAACCAAGTTACGCTACCCGCCGCTAGATGTCACTATACTAAATGCATTCAATTTAAAGCTGTATTTCGTTATTAATAAGATTTATATTTGCGTAATGAGGTCATTACCATTCGTTTTCCTCTAGAGATGTACCACCGTCGTTGACTTATTTATCGAAAATCCGTTTTATTTTGAAACAAAACAAAATCAACAGCTAGATTCGATAATAGTAGTTTATGCAATGGCCATATAATAAGGGTTATTAAAACACGAGCGTAGGTTTATCAAATGAGGCGAAGCCGAATTTGATAATAATATTACGCGAGTGTTTTAATACCTAATTATATGCCGTTGCATACACTACTTTATCTTCACTCATACAGTTGAAATAAAACAAAAGTGGAAAGGAAAAAATATTTGGTATGGCGGGCAACTTAGATTCTCATTGCGCAGCGCGCGCATTCACAGACAATGAAACTTCTTTACTACAGCCCATACGCGCCAGAAAATTAAAAAGTAAAAGTGTGCTATAAAAATTAAAAAGTTATTTTATGATGCAGTTGTTTGAAAATCGAAGGAAAATGTTGAACTGTAATGGTTTTTTTTTTTAATTTTACCTATCCACGAATATAAAGTACGTGTTTATACAATATTTTTTGAATTCGTATTTGGAACATTACGTTGTGAGTGTAGATAAATATTATTATGCATGAAATCCAGTGTTTATATACTACTGAATATTTCTAATCTTATGGCTAATAACAAAACAAACTTACATACAAAGGGGAGAGGGAAAAGGGCTCATAGTGCATCAAATTATTCGCCCACATCGATGTCAATGGGAAACGTGCCCAGAACGCTGGCAGCATTGCTACGTTGAATGGCAATGCTGATTCTCTGGCTGAAGAAAAGGCCAGCCATCTGGTCACGCGAACAGTCAACTAACCGTTTACTTATGTCTCGAAGCACTCGATGAGCACTCGGACCCCATGGACCTAATGTCTCAACCCCAAACGGGTCATACATATAACTGCCAATAAGGTTGTTATATTTGCACCGTTTGAGGTTTTCTGCACCAGCAGCAGCTGCTCCAGCACAGCCCGCCGTGCTAAGGGATGGCGCAAGGGTATCGACACATTTTGCATCCCACACCAAAGGCCTACCCAACTTCCAAGGCATTATGGCCATCCCATCCGGTCTCTTCCCACCGTCGCGTGCCAAGCCATTGGGTTCTAAAACAGCTGACACCCCGGCGGTGACAAGAGCTCGACGTATGATGTCATTAATGACGGCACCGGCGCCCGCAGCTGCGCCGTCTGCGGCGACGTCTGCAGCCCACCTCGCGCGCCGCCCAGTTTAAGAAGCGCGAGCCTTTCCTTACCAGAAACTCAAGAGCGGTTCCGTTTTCTAAAGTAGCAACCACTGTACTTGTAAGTCATATTTAAAAATAAAGAATTCAAAATAATGTTTATATAAATTTATTCTAATACTTACGATTTATAGAAAATATAATTAAGAATTGTCATGTTAGACTACTTATCCGTTTTTGAAAATCATTATATCGATAGAAAAAAAAATTAATATAAAAAATCAAAATACCCGACTGCTTAAAAAGCGAACTAAAAAGACGTAAACAAGAAGAAAATCATGCTGTGCAGTCGGAGGATACATATTCGCGAGCTGGCTGATCAAAACCAGATGTATCCTCCGACTGCACAGCATGATTTTCTTCTTGTTTACGTCTTTTTAGTTCGCTTTTTAAGCAGTCGGGTATTTTGATTTTTTATATTAATTTTTTTATTTATAACTTTTTAGTTAACATTTTTTTCGAATTAGGTACATTTAAATATATAAGTGATATATATTTTTGAAATCACCTCTTGAAACCCTTTATTTTGACACCCCACACGATAGGTTTGGAAGAAAAAATAAAATTGGCCCCCCACAATATGGCGCCCACAAGTCGCCATTTTCCTATTTTCCAATTTTAATGTAGCCTATGACACTTGCAAGGTTAAGACGAATCGATTGACGTATGAATCATCAAAATCGGCCAACGCGTTAGGACTCTGTAACGCCACATAGGAACAAACATACATACATACATACATACATACATACATACATACATACATACATACATACATACATACATACATAGACTGATAAACACATTACCCTCCTTCGGCAGTCGGGTAAAAATACACCATGTGGCGTTTACGCGATAGATATTAAACTATAGTCTGATTTTTAATTTCGTACACTAAACTGATATTTCGAGGTTGCCACTTTATCGTTTCATTAAAATATTAATTAAACAATAATTAATTAAAATATTAATTATTCGATTAACCTTTTTTCGATTCGAATACTACCAATAGATCACTCATATCCATGTTTTTTTCATTTTAAACTTGGTTAAGGCAGAATTCGAAAAAAAGGGTTTGAACATGGAAATGACATGTATTTGATTACTAATACTGAATCACCAAAAAAAACCGCACACTGGTTTAAATTTTTTCAGAAAGGTATATCATAGAACACAGAGAACATTGTAAGTTTAAAATATCGATAACTCATTATCGATAACGGCAATCTCTAATTGAGTAGCTGACTGTGACATGTGCATAGTTGGAATCTTCGAGAACAATATGTTTGAATTTAAAAGAAAGTAGACCTTAAATTTAACAACATAAAATCACCTTTTACTTTTGTGTGGGCGGGGCAGCAGACATATGCGGAATAGTGCAAATCCCGGGGTACGCGGGCCCCGCCTACTTGCGACTTCTATTGTAGAAGGCGTTTTTTCTGTTCTGTGCCTATTTCCATACAAAAATATTAATTCTAATCCGCTTGTCTAGAGTTGACTCTCTACGAATTCAGAAAGACAATAAAATACACATTTTTGCCCAACTCGGCTTCCGGAATTATTAAATAGATACATTGATATTAACTTTATTGAACACCAATTGTAACACAGCTCCAATTAACAATCTATAAATTATGACAGATATATAATTTTCCATTCTATTGCATCGGTCACAACAAGGGCACGTTGACAGATAAATCGTCATGTAATGGTCACTGGATACTTAGTATTATTATTTATGACGTACCTACTTCAGATAAGTAGATACTTAATCTTTACGATTATAACCAGTATTTAATATAATATTAAGCATTATTTTCTTATTTTAAAAACCACTAGCTTGCTCACAGTTTCCACCCAGAGGTTTACGAAGCGACATTTGGCGATAGAGATATTGCAACTTTTTACCAGTTGTTGTAATCGGCTCAGTACTGCCGGAGATTACCCTTTACAAACATATAAACCAGCATACCACTTGACCTCTTTTATTTTATTAGTTAACATAAGTTTCGAACATCTCATGTGTAATAAATACCACCGAGTAGATCACTGACCTTCAGTTTGACGACGACAACAAAGTCATGGCACTATTATTTATTCTATGGTCATAGCTGAGACCATGGAGAGCCTCAGTTCAATGCTCGATGATCTCAGTAGTGCTTCCGAAAGAGTGGGTCTTAAAATGAACATGGACAACACCAAGGTCATGGTGAATGCCCATGTAACACCCAGTCCAATAAAGTTCGGAGACTCTACACTCGAAGTTGTAGACTATTATGTCTACCTGGGACAAACACTCCAGTTGGGTATGTCTAACTTCGAGAAAGAGGCCAACCGTCGAATTCGACTCGGCTGGGCGGCGCACTGTGGGAAAGCCCCATACAAAGCCGTCTCAAAACCGTTTCACGTGAAAGTTGTCAGTATCACCTATGGGACCGAGACGTGGTCGCTCACAATGGGCCACATCAGAAAGCTTAGAGTCACCCAAAGGGCAATGGAAAGGGCTATGCTCGGCGTTTCCTTGCGTGATCGCATCAGAAATGAGGTTATTCGCAGGAGAACCAAAATTAACGACATAGGCCGAAGAATTGCCAAACTTAATTAGCAGTGGGCAGGGCACATTGCTCGCAGAGCGAATGGCTGATGGGGCTGATAAGTTCTGAAATGGCCACCGCGAACGGAAGACGATGCGTTGAAAGGCCTCCGACTAGGTGGACCGATGACCTGGTTAAGGTTGCGGGCATACGCTGGATGCGAGACGCACGGGATTGGTCAATGTGGCGGTCAACCTTTTAGGAAATTATGGTTAAGTTACCTAACAATATTTTTTTGGGTTTGGAATCATCCAATGACTTCTCCCGCTCTGGGTAAAGCGAGAAGGCGTGTCAGACTTTTACTGACTAAAACCCACCCGTGTTCCTTCAGTTGAACTGAAAAAACATGATACAACATCATCATGCTAATCATCATGATACATAGGCAACATATAACATAGTTACCGACCTACATAGATAGTTTCAGAAGGATTAGATAGTCAAAAAAAGGATAGTGATAGTCAAAAAGTCCAGAATGATAGATTAATATGCACTACTTTACGGCAAGTCTCAAAAGGTCAATCCCAATCATCTTAGACTTTGGACAACAACATACTAATGTCAAAATGTCCAAAATGTATGGAATTTATATCTGCTACTGAAAGCTAGTCAATCCCAAACATCGTGAGCATTGAACGCCCGAACCCAAAAATTGTCAGTGGATTTGCTTACTAGAGATCGAAATTTAACGTTACTTGTATGGACCTTAAGGGCCTTACTCCCGATTAGTGCCGTTAAATGGGTACTCTCTAAACTACTCCTCATTAACGGCCAGGTTTAAAGGTTAAAAAAAAACATTTATCAAAGATGTACATCATTTGGTACTCGTAAAGATGATTTTTTTCGTTTAACTAATACCGATAATACAACAAGTAAAAAAAAAATTAACAACACGATATATTTTCGCTACTTTTGCCTACTTCTCCAAAACAACTTGGCAGTTTAAAAATATTTTTAGACACAAAAACTAATGGTTAGAATTTCTTCTTAACCCTCATAGGATATGTAAATCAAAAAATATTTTGCAATCAAAACTGTTCAAAAGAAGGCTCAATATTGATATTCTGGCACCGAGCGGACGCACGGCCAGTACTGCTTTAACATTGGGGAATATAAATACAAATTAAGTTAAACTAAGATCTCTAGTAAGCAAATCTATTGACAGATATTGCTCTCGCCAATCTTCTTGGCCGACCTGAAGTTGGCTACAATGGCTGCGCAGTAGAAAAATTCATACAAAAACAGCACCGTTTCGTGCCTCGCGCATCCGAAAGCCAACTTCAGAGCGGCCCAGAAGTTTGGCGAGAACTATACGTTATTGGGTTCTACTATTAGACACTCGTTATCTATACTTATACTTATTACTTATAATATAATAATATTATAAAGAGGAAAGATTTTTTATGTTTGTTTGTACCGAATAGGCTCCAAAACTACTGGACCGATTTAAAAAATTATTTCACCGATAGAAAGCTACATTATTCCTGAGTGACATAGGCTATTTTTCTATCCCGAAAACGTCGGTCCTGTGGGGTGGCCCACGGGAGCGAAGCCGCGGGCAAAAGCTAGTCTTTTATATAATGTCACTTTAGCATTTCCTAAGTATTAATACACCTGGCCTACCCAGGTGTATTCCCATACACATGATGGTTATTATTATTATTATTTATTTATTTAAAACTTCATGCACACAAAAGTACAGAGGCGTGATAATAAGACAGAAATATCTAGAAGAAGTAAGTAACTAGGTAGTATTACTACGGTCAAGCCATAACCTCGAGGAGTGCGGTAAGCCACGATTGACGACCCGATTAGGGCAGTAATCTTTCATTGGTTGTCCACGGTTAAGGGTCATTTGTTCAACCACCACCAATATTTGTATTGTCCTACCTCTATCAAAGCGTTAACTTGATTCGAGTGGTTCATTTCGGACAAGGACATTGGTACTGAGTGGGATATTTAATTGTTGTTAGCTATATGTTTTATGGTATTGTTACTACGCAGGATCACTGTG
Source organism: Anorthoa munda (assembly GCA_945859665.1). NCBI lineage: Eukaryota > Metazoa > Arthropoda > Insecta > Lepidoptera > Noctuidae > Anorthoa > Anorthoa munda. The sequence goes on along the minus strand of OX243905.1, from coordinate 12,771,390 downwards.
TTCTAAGTCACAGGAACATACTAGGCGTAGAAGTCAGAGTATTTTAAAATGACCTATATTTTTTAAGTCTTTTATAATTGTATGAATTTTTGTAAAACAGATTTTAGGTGAAATAAATTTATAAATATAATTATAGAAATAATCTACTGAGATTTAATTATAGAAATATAAATAAAAAGAAGATTAATATAAATTTATTTCACCAAAAACCTGTTTTACAAAGATAGTCTCATCAATCCCAATATGAGGTATATAACTATTAAAACCTCTTTTTATGTTATCTAGGGTAAACCAACACTCACACTCCTAACATTATCCGTAGTTTTACATATCTAAAGTACAAAGGCTATTCTTAAATTTTAGTACGAACCCACATAAAAAGTAAGTTGGGTTTTAAATATTCCTTTATGCATATCTTTCTGAAAGCCTGTCCCATTTCTATTCAGCTAAGTAACGCTGAAATTCTATGGCTGGGATTACTGGGATGCACGATGGCCGGTCTTATTATACTTGGCGTGATGTAAACTTCCTTTCTTCACATTTCACTCCTTTAAAGTTAGTCTTTAAAGTCGATAAGTGAATGATTCCATTAATTCTTAAGCGTAGATACTTATGAAAATCAATCAATCTGCCTATCCTTTACCCAACGATCTTAGGGTCAGCTTTCAGATTGATTTCCGAAGGCAGCTCAAAACCAGTATTTTACATGAAACGACTGACTATCTGACCACCACAACCTAGTAACTGTATCATCATACCATCAATTGATATTATTAATTGCACCTCATAATTATAAATGTATATACTTTTTTAAAGCAAATTTATTATTTAACATAACTAGTACAAGCAGATAATTTGAAAATATACATCAACACTACATTACGTTTTTCCTCTAATGCGAGAAAAATAAATTCCTTTCCTTATGTAAAAAAAATACGACGATCATATCAGTAATACTGACTGCACAGTAAATTAACTAGAGCGTACAAACGTTATGCACACACATATAACAAAATAATTCCAAGATCGAGCGAAGCGAGCTCGGGAGCTTAGGGCACCTCGGCACGGATAGGTAGGTTCGTATGGGATGACGGGAGCTGAATTCAGCGAGCGAACTCAGCGCCCGTTAACTCCTTCATGTTAGGTTACTTTAGACCCTGCAGACAGAAATAGGAGCACCGTCTCCGTTGACTTTTTTGCTTAATACTCGTAGTAATCGTAGTGAAATAAAAACATCGAACCTAACCTAAATTACCCCGCGACCGGGTTATGATTTCGGGTCAGTTTCGGAATAATCGATAATTAGATTATTATGACAAGATAAAATGGTGTTTCACTTAAATAAATTACCATATGCGTTCAAAAAATAGAACCTTTATTTTAACAATAAATAATTACTAAGTTTATTGTGCGCTAGTTATTATTAGATATGCGTTCATAAAAAGCTCCGTTTTTTTCAATTAATAGCAATGCGTCATGAAATCAAATTGTTGATAAAATAATAATATTTTGAAGTAACTATTTTGCTGTACAATAAATTTTTTTGATTGAAATTTGGATAATTTTTGGATACTAAAGTATTTTTTTTATTTGCGTTTAAATATTACCCATACAAAAATATGGTTACATATTTCATTATCCAAACGTATTCTAACTATTTTCGAGATAACTACGGTCAATAGAGCTACCGTTTAAATTCTCTAAAGATCGTTTAACAGATGTTAGTAATAACTAATGAACGAAATCCGTAAAGAAGACTTCACCTACGATTTATTCAACTACAATTAATTATTCTAAGGTTGATTGAAGTAACGGACGATTCAGCTACTGTTGATTTATCTGTGGTCAATATTTGTAGCAAAAATAAGGATATCCTGTCAGTCGAATCTGTTTCAAAACTGAATCGGGGCACCCCGACTTCACGTAGTCTTTTGGCTGCTACCCCTAGAGTGTATATAAAAATTGGAGGCGCGAATGGAGAGCAACCCCCGTCCACTGTAGGTGAGCATGGCTGCCTATCCTTTGTTACGTAAGGGCGAAGGAGTTGCACTTCCCGCAGCGCCAGAGATGATGCAGAAGCATCCGTAGGCGAGTCGTCCATTAACATTGTAACTACCCATCACTTTAGAAATCAATCCATCGCGCTGTATTAATAAACTGTTGGCGAGTCTTCCATTAGGTATTACATACATAGATAAAATACCCAATATTTAAAAAATCATTAGACTGATTAGTCTAATGATTTTTTAAATATTGGGTATTTTTGGGTACGAACGATTGTTCGTTAGTGCGATTAATTATAGTTTAATCAAAATTAAGTAACAAAAACAGTACTTGAGTCGACCAAAATGTGTTATGAACATATTATGTGAATGAACCGTTGTTATATAAAAAATAGCTAGAATAAATTTAGATATTATAATACGTAACCAAAAATACCCAATACACATCAGTAATTGAAAACATAAATAAGTAACCGTATTAACCTAATAGAAAAACTCATACGATTTCATATTTCATGTATAAATTTTATTCCATACTGCTCCATTGCCCAATGTTTCGAAATAAAGGGAAAATAAGGAGAAAAGAAAAACTTTTGACTGGCTCGAACATCTTGCGGGAGTAATTTAATTTATTTTCTGTGTATATCTGTTTCATTCAAGTCGTATTTGAACTGCGAAGGGAAACAAAAACATTTTTAAAAATGGCAGTTAGCGTCAACTTTAGCAGTAACTAAAATGAAATAAAAAATTGGCTTTGTCAAAGTGTGATGCTGAAACCGGGTATTGAGCTTAGTACAGAAGTTATCTGAAGATACAACTTGTTTTTGAGCTTAATACAAGAGTAGGTTACACGTAGATCTTCTTTTTCTTCCTCCTTGCCTCATCCCATTATTTGGGGTCGACTCTCCTCGTTCTGATGCGCCAGGATGGTCTGTCCTGGGTTGTCTGTCCTGTAAGTTGGGATCGTTCCAAGTCGCGGGTTACTGTAGACCACCATATGGCTTGAGGTCTTCCTCTTTTCTTTTTTGTATTCGGTAGTGCCAGGGCTTGCCAAACCACGTAGTTTTCAGGACGTCTCATTACGTGGCCATACCAACGAAGCCTACTTTCTGTTAGTTTGTCTGTGATGGCCGCAACTTTGTAACTGCCTCTGATGTGTTCATTTTGCACTTTATCAAGTCTTGTTACGCCCGCTGCCCATCTCAGCATTTTCATCTCAGCCACATGCAGCTTCTGTTCATGCACCCTTTTTATGGCCCAGCATTCGGCACCGTACATCATTGCGGGTACGTTACACGTAGTAAGTAGGTTACACGTAGATATTGTCAAGTTTGGCTGGCGGATGATAACTTGAATACAACTTCTTATTCGGCGTTCTACTCCTCCTTTTTTATACTTCGACCACAATATGGTTATAAGTTATAAACATACTGTGCTTATAACTATCAAACAAGAGACCGTAACCGACTTACTTCTTAACATAATCATCCTTCTGTAATTTTTCACTGCACTCTGATGAACGTGGTTACTTAGAAAATTCAATTCTTTCTCTGAAAGCACAATAACAAACTCATTTAATTACAAACGGGGTCGGAAGTATGTATCTTGTTAGCTATGTTAAAATAACAGCATCCGTAGCAACAATGTGGATCTGTTTAAAATTCACAGCTACGAGTAGGCATGCCTATTGTGTGATATTCAAAATAGGACAGAAGGAGATTCCGGCCGTGAAAATTTCCTTAATTGTGTACGCTGCGAAGGGTTTACCATACGTTTATGACATTAAACGACCGGCAAAATTTGATTATCTTTGGTTTCTAATACAGTCAGGAAAATGTAATGTTAAGCAAATTGACAGTCTAGTTAAATTATCGATACCTACGAAATTATACATGATATTCTATAACAATTATATTCAATGTAGAATTGTAAAATCATTATCATCATTCACATCATCAGCCTATTAATGTTCCCACTGCTGGGACCCAGGCCTCCTCTCTGTGAGAGGGGATGGGCCATAATCCACCACGCGGGCAGTGCGTGTTGGTGGATGTCACATGTCTTCGAATTTTTGGTTCTAGGACATGCCGGTTTCCTCACGATGTTTTCCTTCACCGTTTTGAGAGCAGTGGTGATGAAATAATTTACACAAAGTAAAGCGCCTGCCTGGGCTCGAACCCACGACCTACAACTTGTAAGTCGCGGCCGATACCACTGGGCCACCCTGCTCTCAACATTATTAGCCTTTTAATATTCCAACTGCTGGGACACAGGCCTCCTCTCTGTGAGATGGGTTGCGCCATAATCCACCACGTGATGAAGGTTGAAGTGGGCCACAAGTAGCTCATAATAATAATTTGATTTTGAATGTAAAACGAACCCACATTTGAACCTTGTGGTACTCCAAGGATATAATAGGATAAATGGAATCCCTTTTCCGTACTTAGACTCCCATTTGGTCCGTTGTGCGTGCAGGCCTCCTCTCTGTGAGAGGAAATGGGCCGTAATCCAGCACGCGGGCCCAGTGCGGGTTGGTGGATGTCACAGGTCTTCAAATTTTTTGTTCTAGGACATGCCGGTTTCCTTACGATGTTTTCCTTCACCGTTTTAAGAGCAGTGGTGATGAAATAATTTACACAAAGTAAAGTGACTGCCTGGATTCGAACCCACGACCTACAACTTGTAAGTCGAGGCCTTAACCACCACCACCACTGCTCAAATGATATAATGTGTGCAAATGTTCTAAACAATACATATCCATTACTGTACGTACACACGATGAAGTTAATGGCGCGTGTCTTAGGCCCGCTCAGCATATTAACATCATATCGGCGTCAATCTATTGTTATGCATGGAATATCGCACGTCCTCTCTCCGTAGGGCACATGCTTATGCATGAGCATTTATCATTGCCCTGAGGGTAGTTTTCTGGAATCACATTTCCCGAAAATTTACAACCGTTTAATTCTGTACCGTGGCTACCGGGCAATACTCTCAGAAGAACAGTATTTTGCTCGGCTTCACAAATGTTACTGTCTACCTCGGCTTGGGTCAGACCAATTAATATTTTGATTTTCATTGAACATTAAATTTTAAATTCAGTCTTTATATACGTACTGTACAGAACATTTCGAATGGATTTGAAGATATTGTATTACCAATATCCGCAGCTGAATATCTTTTCGTCTGCATTTTCTTCAGTGCGCTCATTCTTATGCACCTTATCTTTGTCCTCAACTCCTCATATCGGCTTTCATAAAATTTTGCAAACGCCTCTGGTCCGAGGTCAGTCAGCTTGCCTCCAACGTTATATATTACGACTATGAGGTTACCGCGGGATTGCTCGTCTTGTAAATAATTTAGTAATGCTGTTACATCCACTTTTGTATCTTCATTAAGGTCAGGTAATAAATAATGATAAACTGTGGCAGATAAATAAATATATGTAACGGGTTTCGGAACAGACTGAACATTACACAATTAATTGTTTATTGTAATCGACCAAACTTTGTTTATTTCTGTTACTTTGTTAGAAATTGGATTGCAATAATCATCTTGGACAGTAATTTGTTAAATACGCTGTTGTCAATTTATGGGACTTTTAACAGGAAGTTTTCTGTAATCCACGATACTATATATATTTTCTTTGTTTCAAGCCCAGGTGTTGTCTGCTCTCCGGCAACACTTGTTAGGAAATCGAAATTTAAAAGCTTTGACAACGTGAAAGCCACTGCGGAAAAACACCAATACTGGCTATCGGTCAACGATTCACTGGCTTGTTCTATAAATCACCATAAAAACCAATACGAAAATGATAAACATTGAACGAGCGAATGGTTCACGTAGATATTATATTGGATACTGTATAGGCTTGGAAATCAATACAGCTGCAACAGTATTAGCATTGATATTACTCAAGCATTACCTGTTCAATATAATATATATTTAGTGTAACTGTTTAACTAGCAGTCTAAAAAAAGGCAACGTTTTCTCAATGGGATTTTTTCTAAACTTTTCCCCAAATTTCTTCATCAATTGTAGCATTATTAAAAATCACAGCAGCAAAGTAAGTAAGTTAACATATATAGCTAAATCCATTATCTTAACAAGATTTCCAACATCCAACGGAATACTGCTTAGATAAGCTGCACATCTCCTTTGCTCAAGAGGATTACCATAATGCTTAAGCAATTTCTATAATTAGTCCAGGGTTGTCGATTGTTTATTTATTCAAAATACTAATATAATAAAGGCGAAAGTTTGTGAGTGTGTTTGTTACTTCTTCACGCCAAAACGGCTGAACGGATCTGGATGAATAACACAAAGAATACTATCTATCCCGGGCATATGTTCCCTCGGGATAATTTTCGACTTCCAAACGGGCAAAGCCGCTGGCAGAAACTTATTACAAATACTAGGGAAATAGAATTTAATTTATCAGTGTTTTATAAGCACTTTGCTCTGTATCGTCTTATTTCTTGATTAAGTAGGATTGTTTAAACAGTCATTTAGTATAAAAAATATATTTACGTGTCCTTGATTAATAGGAGAACCACAGAGCTGTAGGTGGCCCAGTGGTAATGGCCGCGACTTACAATTTGTAAGTGGTGGGTTCGAACCCAGGCAGGCGCTTTATTTTGTGTAAATTATTTCACCACCAATGCTCTCAAAACGGTGAAGGAAAACAACGTGAGGAAAAGGCATGTCTTAGAACCAAAAATTCGAAGACATGTGACATCCACCAACCCGCACTGTGCCCGCGTGCTGGTTTACGGCCCATTTTCTCTCACAGAGAGGAGGCCTGCACGCACAACGGACCAAATGGGAGTCTAAGGACGGAGAAGGGGGTCCATCTATCCTATTCTATCCTTGGAGTACCACAAGGTTCAAATGTGGGTTCGTTTTACATTCAAAATCAAATTATTATTATGAGCCAGTTGTGTCCCACTGCAACATTCATCACCTAAAATCAAATAAAAATCAAAACCTCTCTCTTAAAAGTACGATAAAATAGCAGACAAGACATTTAGTGTTCAAATCATTCTTTAAATTCAGAAGTTCATCTTCACATCTCTCTATTACAATCATCGCAAAAACATTGTTAACTGCATCTGAAGTAGTGTCACTGATCATTCTATTGTCACCACAAGTCATATCTAAAGTATCCAATTTACAGACTTGCATACCACTTAGATGTAGTATTCATTGAATATTAGAATTTAAATTGAGTCGGTTAATTTAGGAGTAAGCGGACCGTCGCGTCGGCAGCGCTGTCCACTGATGTGGAAGTTTGATAACTCTGCGGTCTGTTCTTGTCGGGGACCTATCTGACTATCTATTGCAAGTTTAAAACCGTTCTTCTAAAGGGCTTTGTGTACTGTGTTCACAATTTTATTCGACATTTATCACCGATTAACGTCATCAGATTTTAATAATACCAACCGCAGCGTCCGTAGCTAATTGAATCAACAAAATGTGTTATGTTTCGAGTTTCGAGGATAAAAGATAAAGCAAATAAATCTGTTGTAGAATAATATTTGCAAATATATTTTACATTTACTCAATGTCCAACTAGCCTTTCTTTTCATTTCAGCTTACATAAAATGGTGTTTCCACTATGTCAAGTGCACTTCTGTCTAAGAGTACCTCTATTTGAAACAAACAGCGCATCGAGGGAATGTTATTCTAGTTCTTACTTTTATCAAAGCTATTCGATATTTTCCTTAACATCTTCATCTCTACAATATCCTTGAATACAATATTTTAAATTTTCGAATGGAAAACCGAATATTCATATTTCACGTAGTGAACATACATTTTGTATGATGTAATAGCATAAAGAGTATCGGCGAGAATAAAGTGGACAACGAAGACGTGGCATATTTTGGCTGAAATTTAATTTGGCTGACTGTATAACTAAAGTACGGTTTCGTTAAAGTTTCCCATCAAATTAAATTCTGTTTGACATTTAATATTTGGCAAATTTTGGTAAGATTCAGTTACTGAGCGGGAAATGGCTGTGGCTATAATAATGGCTCGGAATACCAATCAGCTGAACAAAAGACAAAGGTTTCCTATTATAATGTCAATTAATGGAGCCGCTCAAGATAACATTTCTGTTGTATCAGCATTCAATGTTCAATGGATCCCAGAGTAAGGTAACACATGTTCACAGACTAATGGCTTTATTTTATATGAAACATCAATTAACTAGAAATCATAAATTCTTAACACTGAATAAATGTTAACGCCGAGAAAGCTAACTGACGTAACCTATTGTTCTAATATTGTTGTAATTCCAATTTATTGGAAACAAAGGTTGCCTATAAAAGCATTGTGTTTGTCATAAAACAGACAATAATCGATCACAATTTGTATCAGTATTCAATAGGTACTTGTATTGTACAGAACTTCGTTCTATAGAACGTATATATATATATATATATATATATATATACATGAATTTAAAACTGAGAGACCGAGTAAAAGCCTCGTTGATCAAGAAAATTACGAAATCTAAGGACGAGATTAAACAGATACTCAAACTAAAATAGAGATGGGCAGGACATTTACAGAGGCTGGATCCCCAACAATGGACCCAAATCATAACTGGCCCCCAGAATCGTTAAAAGGCGAAGAGGTAGGCCTTTTAACGATGGAAAGACGACATAATCAAAACAGCAGGTAACCTTTGGGACAGATCAGCCAGACTTAGAGAAGAATGGAAGCATTTGGAGGAGGCTTTTACCGCCACAGTCGGTCATTACACGAAAATCACAGACAGCGGATATACTAACACACAACACTAAAAAATATTAAGTTTTTTTATTTAATATATTATCGTAGTAACATAATTTAAACGGAGATTGTGTTTAACCATGATGTAAGTTTATAATATTTTGTTGTAAGACTTCTATAAAAGCTTTTTTATTTATTTTTATGTATATGGTAGGCATATCAGTTTCACAAAGCCAAACCGTAGTTAAAAGTTTGATCAAAGTTTTGAAAAAACAAGAAACTTGCCTACCTTTTTAAAAGAACACTTATCAATAATTGCTAGACCGTTTAACAGGCTGAAATACATAATTATATGTGCTTATGGCTGGGTAAAAGGTAGGTACCCGTGAGTTTAACTATACTGAACAGTCGACGTCGGTGTACGCATTGTGTAATCTATCTTTATAACGCGGGTCCTTTATGCCAGAATAAAAGTTTTTTCCTTCATAAAAATGTTGGGCTTCACCCAACAAGATTAAAGGCCAAATGTGACACATGTCTAAAAGAAAAATATTTTGCTGTCCCAAATAAAAGGCAAGAGCTGTCCCGTAGTGTACGGTGCAAACTTTAACCTTTATAACTGGGATATTTAGGAAAACTAATACAGTGTTCCAACCTTTTCAATGTTTTTACTAGATTGTAGAGATGCGCGTTAGAATTAATCTACAGTGAAATAGCATTATGAATTTTTGGTGTTTGTTATAAACAGTGTGCACTCTGTTAGGAGTTTGGTCCCTGTACAATTATTTGCGTTCCCGGGGCATTCTAGAAACGGCAACAATGTCTGGTCTACGGCGAGAGCGTTTTATTCGGGGATTTGTGGGCGGATGGAGCAAGCCACTGACACAATTTGGCAGGCCATTTACTCCGTCAATACAAATCCTTACAAACACAACCGTTTCAGTTGCAAACGAATATTATTGGCACAGAGCTTTGGCTTTGCTACGTCAGATGACGTAGACACTTCTTTGAAATTTATAGGTATTTTCTTGCTTGTGACATTTTCTTGGTTATTGGAAAATAAATATAGTTTCCTTTAAGTGTTTCTTCGAAATAATGAAGATAGTTGTAGTATTGGAATAGTTGTATCATGTTTGTAAGGAACTCGTAGTTTGAAGAAAATTTCTTGACTTTAAACTTCGATTTGGTAATTTTTTTAAAGTAGTCTGATTTACGGAAGACCCACTATTTCTTCGTCAGATTTGCCTATTTCTGTAATTTTGCGCCAAGCCGTCAACCAATCAAATGAAAATGAACGACCATATACGTGAATTGTTCTTTTTTGGTATTCTAGGGCCTAGGACTCCTATTCGAAACTTTTCAGCAGTGTTCTCTCAGCAAGGAATAATAATTGAAGTAGGTATGTTACTTGTGTCACTTTTATTTGTATAATGTATTTTTCCTGTTTCTTATTTTTTGTATGTCGGCACCTTAAATTGTTTCCAAATACCTACATGTAAATTAAAAAATATTGTGATTTTGTGTGTTGTGCTGTGTCTTTTGTGTGCACTGAATAAAGAGTTTATCTATCTATCTATCTATCTAAGGCACACCTACTCAGCTATCTGCTTTTCACCCTGAGTATACTTTCAAAGCCCCTGCCAAATATCCCTTTAATGTATCAGTGACTAAGATAACCTACAGACACATATATCTTTGTTAAACATGGTTTAATACCAAATGTACAAAACGGCGATGAAACGTAAAAATAGCGTCTAAAAATATGTGTTAAATGTAGCGTTCACGACGTAATGCTTTCTTAAATTCCCTTTAGAAACATTAGCAATAAGTAAAGGTTCCGCATAAAATCTTATACTCATCGCTTCGCAATAAAAAGTTGTTACCGTGAGGGTATTCCAAGCGGTTTGCCCGATATCATTGTATAATTCGATCGTCGCCTATCTCTGATGTTATTGGCATTTCTACTCTATCAAATGTTTGATAGCCCAAAATATCATCGAATTCGTCGTTAAGATCATTTTCCCATAATATCAAAGCGATTCTAGGAAGCTATTGGGCTGTCAACAACTGAGAAAAATAAACACCGAATCAAATGAAAGACATAAACAGTAAATGACGCGTCCTTTTACTTACGACTGGCGTGATTCATTAAACAAACGCGCAATGGCCATAACCGTTACAAATTAATATTATTACTCTATTTTTTCAGTAAATATCATACAATGCCGACGTTAATTGGCTTTTCTGTAAAATATTTTAAAGGCTTTTCGGAGTATCATTGATTTAATTAATATTAATTTTATTCAACAAGCTATCAATTTTCATAACGTGGAGTCAAACAGGTGCATCGATTTATATTACTCAACTGACCACCGCAACAGTGTGCACTGATATTAATCTTTTAAATGGAGCCTATATTCTTTCTTCGTAAATATGTGAATTTTTTCACATGTCTATATTCAGGAGAGATTTCAATTACTTGAAAACAATATTCATTAAAGTGATGGAAAAAGGAGATAAGGCTAATAATGATAAGAGTGTTCACGCAACCGAAGCATTAGAGTTAAAAATACATTTCGTTTCCTGAACACCACATCACAGTATATTAAACCCTTCTGTTCCATTCACCTTTTTTGTCACAGAACATCCGTGACTTTAATAAAAGACAAAAGAAATTAAATCGAGCGCTTCCTTCCAGTTTTTCTAAAACAAAATGGATTTTGACAAAGTAATCCCTACTTTGTGCTTTTAGATTCTTCGATCGTAAGCTTTATCATTGGCGGGATCAATTTGATCGCTTACTTTTGCTCGTAACAAATCTGTGAGTTACTATTCCGCTGATGTTTCAGCTCTTATCGTGATTGAACGTTGAGGGACGACCCAACGCTGACGGCCGTGGAATACCTAAGTATCAATGTTGCAACAATTGAGGTCTCACCGGTCTTTACCTTACCTACACCGCGCCAATAACTCTGTATTTTCAAAAATACTAATCGCTGTGAGTAATAAAAAATGTTCTACATTCCTAACTACAGCTCTCAAATTTCTTTGCCTATTATTAGTTCGTAATATTAACAATATTCATAGAAAGAGAAACACTTTTGTAGTTACGTGTTATTACAGAATTAGACGTGCTATTATCGTTTTCGCGAAAACATTCATGTATAATGACATACACTTCGTACGGAAGTGGTGCAGATGGTACTCGTTGTATATTTACTTGTACTTTTGATAAAATTATTTTCTTTCAACTTTTAGTTCGGTTCCATTGGGTACACTCGAACACAAAACTTGTAGCTATCTGCCTTTTCAAAAAGTTTACGGCGAGAAGTTTTGTCGTTAGTGTGTGTCACCCTGCACTCGAATCCAAAAGTTTAAATTAGATGCATGAACTAATAAAATAGATATTGACTTCTTTCTTTATTGGGTAACTTTTTTCTAATATATGCTTATTTAAACTAACTTGCCATTTTATTCGATAAAAAACCGGCCAAGTGCGAGTCTGACTCGCGCACGAAGGGTTCCGTACCATTATCGCAAAAAACGGCAAAAAATCACGTTTGTTGTATGGGAGCCCTACTTAAATATTTATTTTATTCTGTTTTTAGTATTTGTTGTTATAGCGGCAACAGAAATACATCATCTGTGAAAATTTCAACTGTGTAGCTATCACGGTTCATGAGATACAACCTGGTGACAGACAGACGGACAGCGAAGTCTCAGTAATAGGGTCCCGTTTTTACCCTTTGGGTACGGAACCCTAAAAACAATGTTTTCAGAAAGTAACTGAATTTCAAACGCTTAATAATGTTAATAAGTTGCCAAAGTCTTCATCTTAGATACCAACGATAAACAAACAACCTAATTATTATTACAAATACTCACTGTATATGAAAACAATCAGAAAGTTGTGCTCAATACAAGAAAGTCGGCGCCTGAACTAAGTAGGATGAGTCACAACCCCTAGCCAGGAGTTAGATAATACTCGTAACAATCCCGTCCGCCGTAACCGTGCAGATAAAAATAACATTCAACATTAAACCTAAACAAACGTTCTTGTATTGATATTGATGATATCATTGCCATTACCATAAAATTATAGTCTAACATAACTATGTAACCTGAGTACCTATTGTAATACTCGCAGTTTCCCACGATTTTGTATGTAAGTATAAAACAATTTATCCGTTATATGAATCCCTTCAATCTGTGTTGCATATTCCCTACTATGTTAGGGTCGATCCAGTCTAACCTGATACAATCCCACCGCACTATTCCCAAACCACTGCAATTCCTGAAAGCCAGAATCAACAGGGGCGACCACCAGAAAAGCGCCGCGGCAATGAAGCTCTATGAAGTCCTGGAGAATAAATGTAGCTGACTAGGACCTCGCAACAGAAAATAATAACGGAGAGAGAGAAAAAAAAAACATAATTTCCACTTCCCACCATATCAAGCAGGAGACAGAACAAACAAGGTCAATAGGCACAAAGGGTCGTTTACAACTGGGATAAGCCCAGTTACCTAGCACTTCGGATAAAAAATCTGACTTAATACAGCAGAATAACAGTATTTTGAATAGAGCGAGTGCCTATCTGTCTGTAATCCAGTAACTGGGTAACACGATATCCCATGGCAAGACCGGTGTCAGATTTCTGATCTGACTTTGTCAATCAAAGATATACTAAATGACAGACATTAGACTATTTTCTTAATAATTTGATGTATGAACATTTTGAGTTTTATTCGTTTAACATAGTGTAATTTATTTGTGTAAAGTTATGAACACGGACAAAAAAAAAACGAAAATCGCACCAAAACCGCCGAGCGTATTTGAATGAATTTTTCACCATCTCAAAGACAATTTAATTATCTATAGTGCGGGACACGTAAGTTGAACCAAAATGTATTATCGTTTTAATTAAATTAAACAATTTAAACCAAAATAAATCCCTTTTCTATGACTATTATCAAAGGGTAGGTACAAAAAAATTATTCATTTCGGTTGAAATCGTTTAATTTCATTAAAACTATAATACATTTTGGTTCAACTTACGTGTCGCGCACTATACATCTAAGACTTTTTTTTTAAAACATACAATACCTAATAAGTACAAAAAGCTACCGAATTTTGGGCGAGTGCTCTGTTCGCGTCGACCAAGGTTTTTGAGACTGTTTTCTGATCAGAATGACAGTCAGGATCAACGGCTTAACGTGCTTTCCAAGCTACGAAGGAGTCTCGATATGTAATAGACGGACCAAGTTCGGCAAGCGTTGCTAATCCTCGAAGATCAACCCGTGCGGCTATTGTAATTCAGCTATAAGCTCAAGTTCAATCTCTTAAAAATTCCATTTCTAAAATCTATTCTTAGCGAGCTCCGAGAAACCAACTGAAAACGTGCAAAATTTGAAGCTTGCAGGCTTTATACACTTGATGAACGAGTGAGTGGTATTTCATTTTAATACCCTCACAGAATATGAGGTGGTGCTTATACTTTACATAGTCTACCTACCGCTCCAAAAGCTCATTTACAGCACCTGCGAGAGAATTTTCTCGGAAATCTCGTCGCCGCGCTGTTTTAAGAAATAGTTTGCATCAGAAAATTTCAACATTCTCCATCCAGGCAGATGCACTTGTCTAGTGATAAATCTCTTCAACATATTTTTAGGTAAATATTTGAAAATATGAGAGGTTTTTTCTGCCATATTATATTGAACATCGATGTTCAAAAATACTGCTCTACCCTAATAACTGAGACAGCCATATCAGCCAATAATGTCCACGCTCATCGATTTAAACTTACGATTCATTAAAAGTTACCCGCCCGTCATTTAGAAAAGCGTAACAGCTGCTAACCAGGACTGTCAAGTCAACGGACTAATCGCTATACCTACCTACGGGATCGCTATGCCAACCTACGGGTATAGCGATTAGTCGGTAGACAGTCGTGGTGACTGCCATTCTCGCTACTAATTTACTTTTAACGATGATTCTGATAAATGCGTAGTTGACTTACGACTTACAACTGCTCCGCCATTTCGATAATTGTTTGACATTTCATATATTAAAATGGCGGAGGTGTATGATTTATTTAACGTGTAATTAAAAGAGACAGATGCTGTCACTAATGGGTCGCGAAAAGTTGCATTTCTTAAACGACAAAGTGATTTATTGGTTTTCATACGGCTGCGTTTCACGGACTCTTGACTTTAATTACATTAGTTGTACCTATTAGTGTAGGCACTAATGAAATACTGTGTGACATGCGTTTTACTTGGCCGTAAATCATAGACTAATTTGAAAAGCTTTGCAAGTTCTTTGAAATCTTGAATGATTTAAATCATGAAATCTGACTCATTAATGAAAAATATTGTTAACAATATATATATATTTATATTAACGTTGTCCAGTAAAAAAAACAGACAATATCAAGAGCCAAATGAAATTAAATTTAATTGTTTTTCTTTTATTTTACTGTTTTCAGTTTTGGTAGGTACACCAAAATACTATGAAAATCATTTATTGCCAAAGTACATCTCATGGCGATTCCAATAATCCCAAACACGACAAGGATACATTATTTTATTTCGGCGTCCTAGTGCTTACCTGCCGGTTTTATCATCAGATCAGTTCCATGGTACCCATTTCATCAGTACTATCAGTAGTATCAGTATTTATAAATATTTACTTCATCATAGTCGGCTAATTATTCAAGATATCCTATACCCGTGACATACTTATCATTAAGGAATTCCAGTGGCCATCTATGAAGTCTGAGATTCTTCAGTAGTACCACTTCACCAAATTATACTTTCTGAGTGCAAATGATTGCATTGTTGATGAAAATAGAAAAATCGCTGTATGTATGCCTATCTTTGAGGAACTCCCTCAATTTCCATGGGATCCCATTATCAGATTCTGACTTGGTGACAATGTGACCACTTCGGGAATATACCCTTTCAAAGACAAAAAGAATATTCAAACTCGGTCCACAACTGACGGAGAAATCGGTGAACATACATAAAAAAAACCGTACCTACAGTCGAACATCCTCCTTTTTGGGAAGTTGGTTTAAACTCAAAAACGGTGAAGGAAAACATCGTGAGGAAACCGGCATGTCCTAGAACCAAATAATTCGGTGACATGTGACATCCACCAACCCACACTGGGCCCGCGTGGTGGATTACGACCCAATCCCTCTCACAGAGAGGAGGCCTGTGTCCCAGCAGTGGGAACATTAATAGGCTGATGATGTGTGATGATGTGGTTAAAAACTTGGTTAACAAAATTAATCATATTATAGGCATCGCCATTTAAATAAGGACTGAAGGACTGAGTATAGAATCAGATACCACAATCGGATATAGAAGTAATCCTCTTCAAGCCCCTTTCAGCTCCTGAGAGCCGGAACAGGGAAAACAAAAGAGCGAAAATAAATGTTAGTGCAAAATATTTGTGATAAAGCCTGCTTAATTTTTAACTGAATTTAATTCGGATATTTACATATATTTGATCTATAATGTTAGGGCCATAACTTCGTCATTATATAAACGGATTTTCAAAATTATTTTTTTGGTCAAAAGAAGTTTATTCCGAAATGGTCCCATGTTTCGCAATAAACTCATAATAGTCATTTTCTTAGATTATCTTGCACATCGCAGACTATGGTGAAGGAACACATCGTGAGAAAACCTGCAGCCTATTTGCGTAAGAGAATTCAATGAACAAGTATACCCTTGTACGACATCTTTAAAATAACGACTTTCGTATTGCGTAATACACTCGAAATGTCATGAAAATGTTATGTGAATTCAACTCATATGGTGGAGGACTCCGTATCAAAATGAGCAGATCGTGCTATTCACAAAATGGCCTAGTCCTATAAAACTTCCTCTATAAACAAAATAATAGGAATGGTAGAGTCGTACCACAAAAATATGAGATTTTGTTAGGAATAATTTTATTCAACATTTTTATGAAACTTACTCTTTAAAATAAAATGCCGGGCACCGAAAATCTCCAGATTATATCCACTCGCTCCCTTTAAGAAGGTGACTGTGTCCAAGGAACAGAAAAAACATGCGTACCACACGCTTTCTCTTCCGACGATTGACTGGACCACGACCGAACCCAAGTCATTATTCGCAGGGGCGTCACCTACACCTTCGACTGTGAGCCCACAATAGTTTTCTGTTCCACCGAACACTTCATTAGAAAGTATTTTAACAGCATCATCAGACGGTTGACTAGCCACAATGCAATAATGCTTTGATTCTTCTTTTTGTTTCAATTTTACCTTTAAAATAGATTATATAATGAGCTATGACAAAAACCGATAGTAATTTTTCGATAAACATTTTTTTTTACTGATCTTTAACAGTAGGATATTCTGCTAATAAGACAATTTGCTAACAGGTAATTTTGAGAATATGACGTTCTGCTCATAGGTCGTTTTGCGAATCGGATGTTTTGATACGGCGTCGGGTGGAGGACGTACACTTTCAAATTTTTTTATGCAGTACCGAAAACATTTAAAGAAAATGTGTCATACCCTTTCAAGGGGTTGTTCCCTTTGCCCTGCCGAACTCTCTTAGGCAATAAGGCTTTTTTTTGGGATGGGAAACCATCCAATGACTTCTCCCGCTCTGGGTGAAGCGGAAAGGCGTGTCAGACTTTTACTGACTAAAACCCACCCGTTTCTTCAGTAGCTTGTGCCAAAGCCGCGGTAACGCTCTTTCAAATTGCTGCTGGTAAAAGTAAGCGTGGTGATTAATGCTCGTGCTATCTCTGTATGAAGAGCCTGTTACTGACCCGCAGGGCAACCATAATTATATATATATATATATGGTTACACTAATAAAGCAAAGAGTCTGAAAAGCTTCTTAAATTGATACCTTACAAATGATTCTACATCTAAATTAGTGCTTATTTAAAAGCCTAGGGTTAAAAACTAAAAGGTTCCTAAATCAGGCAGCAATCAATTGAGAGCTTGAAAATATATTTTGATATCCAGATTAATTTCTTCAATATGTCGCCAACGCTGTATCGCGACCTCACGTTACATAGAAAAAGTATTTTCATTTAGATTAATAAAATGAATGTTTCTTTTTTGCTTACAACAAAATTAATAACGCTTCGATGTCTTGGAAAGTAATCAATATGTGAATGGAACCTTATTCATATCGACTTTTGAAAGTAACTTTTTCCTGGAAGGCGTAGGTAATATTGTAAAGGTAACTTATTTATTGACTGTATTATTATTTTCTCTTGATTTACTTTCTTTGTATATATTCAAATAACAAAATTTACGTGTATAAATAGAATACAAATCTTTTAATTACTAAAACAAGCTTTTAATCGACAAAATATTACGAAAAATAACATCGCTTGATCATACAATACAATACTTCATTGAATACATATAATAAATCTGTAGAAAAGTCGTTTTTGTACTTCGAAAATATTTTCAAAAAAAATAGCCAGGGTTTTGTGAACTCGATATTCGATAGATTGCGTTGCGTATTTGAAGTTATTTTCTGAATGGCGGTGTTAAGATTCACCGCGAAATAATGATGACCTTAGAAAAAAAATTGGTAGGTAGGTAAGTAGGGTAGGTAGGAAAGTAAGTAGGGTAGTCTAAGCAGTAAGTTGACGGGTGCGATGCCGCGGACACAGCTAGTATACAATAATCCCAAACATGATGGTGCTATCTTACTCAGCGACTCTTTCTAGTTCAGGAGTTTGTAGTGGTCACCATCCGGCCCCATCATGACACCAGCTCCATAGTACCATAATACTCGTATTTCAATGTTTTCAAAGTTTCCTACCTACGGCAAGTTTAGGTTTAATCGGATACCAAGAAGTGTTGTAATGTTTCTTTTTACAAGCAAGGTAAAGCTTGTAAAAAGAAACATTAAAGAATGTTAAAATCTCTAAACAGTATTAAAAAAGTCACTCTCGGTGTTTCTCCACTTACCTACTTCTCCAAAACCACGTAACAAAATTAAATACGGTTTTCATTTTAATAGAAAGATAAACGAGGAATGTTAGTAAGTTAGTCCATAATTTATCCCGAGCGAAAACGGGGTCAGTCTCTAGTGAATCTATAAATATTAAAAAAAACCGGCCAAGTGCGTGTCGGACTTCGCACATCTAGGGTTCCGTACCAAGCCGTATCAAGTTGGTTGTAATAGGTAAAATGAGGGAATTTCAAAGAAAAATATGATTTATTAATATATTGATATTTGTTAGTAAAATATGTGTAATAATAAACATCATCACCAAACTTGAAGTTTATAGGGCAGTAAGAAAATGCTTCGGAAAAAAAAAATGTAAATAAAAAATAAATTAGGTGGCTTCTCATTCCTTTGTTTTCCAAGTGTTAAAACAAAAATACAGTATTTATCTACTCAACGAGCCCTTAACAACGATATCGATGGGGAAGGTATTTTTTTTTTCTGCGCCTCGCCTAACTTTATGGAAGCCCACCTAAAAAAACATTTATAAATATTATTTGACTTTTGGGTCAACAAGATGCTTATACTGTGAGAATTAGAAAACTGTAGCTCCAACCGTTTGGATGTAATACCTATGTGACAGACGACAGACAGGCAGACACGTGAGCGACAGCAATAGGGGTCCGTTTTGACCCTTCGGGTGCGGAACTATAAAACACATTATAATAACCATTTCATAATGGATTGCAAAATTTTTCTCATTATACTTGTAACCCATGAAACCATGATTATAGGTATTGTATTGCCAAATAGCAATCAATCAGTGATCACCATTACATACAAGCACGATTATTTCCCGCGGATCCCCCAGGTCATAAAAATTGAACTGGGAACAAAGCAAACATCGTCCGGTTTTTGATGAAAATTTTATGTACATCATTCAGTATAATCGGTGGGTAATATCAGAAAAGTTACCGTCAGAATCGAGGATTTATATGTTTACATATTTTTTTGGTTGTTTAATTAATTTTATGGGGAAGTTAACTGTGTTTGCGTGATGTTTTTTTTTAATTCATTTAAACAAAAACAACTCGCTCGCTTGCTGGTCAATTACAATCTCAACTTTATTTATGTTAAGTGATGATGTGATTTATGAAGCTTCCTTTTGCCTAATATCCTATTATAGATAACCAGTAGATATAATACTTAGGTAACATTAGGTACCTAAAATAAACATTTCAGGTAGAACGTAATAACCTAAAAGTATGATGGATGAGAAATCATTAGGTACCTACGTAAACGCTCCTGACGAACCCTGAAGGGTACATTACTGTAAACTCGATACACCCGACAAAACTGTGAAAAATAAATGTGTCCAAAACCTTTTAGACATTAGGTAAGTAATTTATGTCGTTTACGACGACCGAGCTAGCCGTCAACTGTCATGGGACAAAGCTTCACGATTTTGTGCCACTAATAATCATAAAATGGACTTGTACTACTAGATTATGCCAACGACTGCGCCCGCGTGACAGTCGAAATTATACTACGGGGTTGTAGCACTGGGATAAAATGTGTTATGTCCTAATCCAGGCAATAGACGTGTGTCAAGTTTCATCCAAATACGACCAGCTGTTGAGGCTTGATTGGTTAAGAAACACCTAAGCATCTAAAAAAACAGAGACGGACATTTATAATACACTCAGCATCAAAAAAATCTCCTCCCCGAAACTATCATTCCAACCTGTCCTGCCAAAAACGCATGCATTAATTAAAGTTGCTGAAAGAATTTTTAATGACCTTAATACTTAATACTTAAGTTTAAATAATTGCACAATTCTTCAGAGCACGAACCGTTTTTTTTAATACGTTGCCCGACACTAGGAATTCCTGCCTGTATCGCGGGTGCGTTTACAAACATATAAACAAATATCTGTAGGTCATACAAATATTTGTTCCATACGGGAATCGAATCCGCAACACAGTAGCGCAGCAGTCAATCGCTCAACCACTGCGCCAACCGTGCGCCATTGAATAACTGTTGTCAAAAAAAGTTAATTAAAAAAACCGACTGCTTAAAAAGCGAACTAAAAAGACGTTAACAAGAAGAAAATCATACTGTGCAGTCGGAGGACACATATTCGCGAGCTGGCTGACCAAAACTAGACATTTTAACCGACTTCAAAAAAAGGAGGAGGTTCTCAATTCGTCGGAATCTTTTTTTTAAATGTATGTTCTCCGATTACTCAAAGACGCCTGGACCGATTTTGATTTTTTTCTTTTGTTTGTGTCAGGTCAGGATCTGATGATGAAATCCTAGAGAAATCGAGGGAACTCCTCAAATACTATAAGGCATACATATAGCGATTTTGGTATTTTCATCAACAATGCAATCATTTGCACTTAGAAAGTATCATTTGGTGAAGTGGAACTGATGAGCAAGATCACAGATGGCCACTGGAACTCCTTAATGCTAAATATGTCACGGGTATAAGATATCTCGAATAGTTAACTGACTATGATGAAGCAAATACTTATAAATAAACTAGCTGACCCGGCAAACTTTGTTTTGCCATAAAAACACCAAACATTCATCTACCCTACCTAACCTACCCTAACTACCTACCCTACCCTACCCTACCCTCCCTACCTACCCTACCTCTACCTACCCTACCCTACCTACCCTACCTACCCTACCTAACTCCTACCCTACCCTACCTACCCCTACCCTACCCTAAGCTACCGTACCCGAAAGTACCCGTACCGACCCTACCTACCCTACCCTACCCTACCCTACCCTACCTACCCTACCTACCCTACCTACCCTACCTACCCTACCTACCCTACCTACCCTACCTACCCTACCTACCCTACCTACCCTACCTACCCTACCTACCCTACCTACCCTACCTACCCTACCTACCCTACCTACCCTACCTACCCTACCTACCCTACCTACCCTACCTACCCTACCTACCCTACCTACCCTACCTACCCTACCTACCCTACCTACCCTACCTACCCTACCTACCCTACCTACCCTACCTACCCTACCTACCCTACCTACCCTACCTACCCTACCTACCCTACCTACCCTACCTACCCTACCTACCCTACCTACCCTACCTACCCTACCTACCCTACCTACCCTACCTACCCTACCTACCCTACCTACCCTACCTACCCTACCTACCCTACCTACCCTACCTACCCTACCTACCCTACCTACCCTACCTACCCTACCTACCCTACCTACCCTACCTACCCTACCTACCCTACCTACCCTACCTACCCTACCTACCCTACCTACCCTACCTACCCTACCTACCCTACCTACCCTACCTACCCTACCTACCCTACCTACCCTACCTACCCTACCTACCCTACCTACCCTACCTACCCTACCTACCCTACCTACCCTACCTACCCTACCTACCCTACCTACCCTACCTACCCTACCTACCCTACCTACCCTACCTACCCTACCTACCCTACCTACCCTACCTACCCTACCTACCCTACCTACCCTACCTACCCTACCTACCCTACCTACCCTACCTACCCTACCTACCCTACCTACCCTACCTACCCTACCTACCCTACCTACCCTACCTACCCTACCTACCCTACCTACCCTACCTACCCTACCTACCCTACCTACCCTACCTACCCTACCTACCCTACCTACCCTACCTACCCTACCTACCCTACCTACCCTACCTACCCTACCTACCCTACCTACCCTACCTACCCTACCTACCCTACCTACCCTACCTACCCTACCTACCCTACCTACCCTACCTACCCTACCTACCCTACCTACCCTACCTACCCTACCTACCCTACCTACCCTACCTACCCTACCTACCCTACCTACCCTACCTACCCTACCTACCCTACCTACCCTACCTACCCTACCTACCCTACCTACCCTACCTACCCTACCTACCCTACCTACCCTACCTACCCTACCTACCCTACCTACCCTACCTACCCTACCTACCCTACCTACCCTACCTACCCTACCTACCCTACCTACCCTACCTACCCTACCTACCCTACCTACCCTACCTACCCTACCTACCCTACCTACCCTACCTACCCTACCTACCCTACCTACCCTACCTACCCTACCTACCCTACCTACCCTACCTACCCTACCTACCCTACCTACCCTACCTACCCTACCTACCCTACCTACCCTACCTACCCTACCTACCCTACCTACCCTACCTACCCTACCTACCCTACCTACCCTACCTACCCTACCTACCCTACCTACCCTACCTACCCTACCTACCCTACCTACCCTACCTACCCTACCTACCCTACCTACCCTACCTACCCTACCTACCCTACCTACCCTACCTACCCTACCTACCCTACCTACCCTACCTACCCTACCTACCCTACCTACCCTACCTACCCTACCTACCCTACCTACCCTACCTACCCTACCTACCCTACCTACCCTACCTACCCTACCTACCCTACCTACCCTACCTACCCTACCTACCCTACCTACCCTACCTACCCTACCTACCCTACCTACCCTACCTACCCTACCTACCCTACCTACCCTACCTACCCTACCTACCCTACCTACCCTACCTACCCTACCTACCCTACCTACCCTACCTACCCTACCTACCCTACCTACCCTACCTACCCTACCTACCCTACCTACCCTACCTACCCTACCTACCCTACCTACCCTACCTACCCTACCTACCCTACCTACCCTACCTACCCTACCTACCCTACCTACCCTACCTACCCTACCTACCCTACCTACCCTACCTACCCTACCTACCCTACCTACCCTACCTACCCTACCTACCCTACCTACCCTACCTACCCTACCTACCCTACCTACCCTACCTACCCTACCTACCCTACCTACCCTACCTACCCTACCTACCCTACCTACCCTACCTACCCTACCTACCCTACCTACCCTACCTACCCTACCTACCCTACCTACCCTACCTACCCTACCTACCCTACCTACCCTACCTACCCTACCTACCCTACCTACCCTACCTACCCTACCTACCCTACCTACCCTACCTACCCTACCTACCCTACCTACCCTACCTACCCTACCTACCCTACCTACCCTACCTACCCTACCTACCCTACCTACCCTACCTACCCTACCTACCCTACCTACCCTACCTACCCTACCTACCCTACCTACCCTACCTACCCTACCTACCCTACCTACCCTACCTACCCTACCTACCCTACCTACCCTACCTACCCTACCTACCCTACCTACCCTACCTACCCTACCTACCCTACCTACCCTACCTACCCTACCTACCCTACCTACCCTACCTACCCTACCTACCCTACCTACCCTACCTACCCTACCTACCCTACCTACCCTACCTACCCTACCTACCCTACCTACCCTACCTACCCTACCTACCCTACCTACCCTACCTACCCTACCTACCCTACCTACCCTACCTACCCTACCTACCCTACCTACCCTACCTACCCTACCTACCCTACCTACCCTACCTACCCTACCTACCCTACCTACCCTACCTACCCTACCTACCCTACCTACCCTACCTACCCTACCTACCCTACCTACCCTACCTACCCTACCTACCCTACCTACCCTACCTACCCTACCTACCCTACCTACCCTACCTACCCTACCTACCCTACCTACCCTACCTACCCTACCTACCCTACCTACCCTACCTACCCTACCTACCCTACCTACCCTACCTACCCTACCTACCCTACCTACCCTACCTACCCTACCTACCCTACCTACCCTACCTACCCTACCTACCCTACCTACCCTACCTACCCTACCTACCCTACCTACCCTACCTACCCTACCTACCCTACCTACCCTACCTACCCTACCTACCCTACCTACCCTACCTACCCTACCTACCCTACCTACCCTACCTACCCTACCTACCCTACCTACCCTACCTACCCTACCTACCCTACCTACCCTACCTACCCTACCTACCCTACCTACCCTACCTACCCTACCTACCCTACCTACCCTACCCTACCCTATCTCTCAAGTTGGATCGAACTGCACATGGTGTGCGAATTTTATTATAATCGGTTAAGTGGTTTAGGAGTCCATTGAGGACAAACATTGTGACACGAGATTTATATATATTAAGATTGTACTGATGAAAATGGCACCATCGAACTGATCTGATGATAAAGCCGGAAGGTAGGCACTGGAACTCCGAAATAAAACAATGTATCCTAGTCGTGTTTGGGCTTTTTGCCATCATCATGAGATGTACTTTGGCTATAAATGATTATCATGATAATTGGAGGTACCTATCAAAACTAAAAAGAGTAACATAAAAAACTTTTAAAAAAAGAATCAAACCGACTGCCAAAACAAAATACTACAAAGCAAAAAATAACTCTCTTTTCCGTAGTCGGTGTCGAAAAATTTAAAAAAAGACACCAACTTCGGAAAAAAAGTTTGGTTTGATTTTTTAGTTCCCTTTTTAAACAGTCGGGTGTTTTGATTTTTTGAAATAACTTTTTTTATTTATAACTTTTTAGTTTTTTTCTTTCGATCTAGGTAAATTTAATCATATAAGTGTTTATGTAATCTAAGTGTGTTGTTTTTGAAATCACCTCTTAAAATCCTTTATTGTGACACCCCCAAGATGGTATTATAAAAAAAAAAATTGGGGTCCCACAATATGGCGCCTAAAATCCGCCTTTTTCTTGTTTCCAATTTTAATTTAGCCTGTGACACTCGCAGGGTTAAGACTAACCGATTGACGTAAGAATCCTCTAGAACGCCACATAGGAACAAACATACATACATACATACATAGACTGATAAACACATTACCCTCCTTCGTCGGGTAAAAATACGCATTACAGGCTGATAAACACATTACCCTCCTTCGGCAGTCGGGTAAAAATACGCATCACAGGTGCCTCTTAATTAAGGGTAAAAAACGGCTGATCAAAGTCAAATGAAAGTCATTCGCCATCCAGACTTTGAAGTGAACACAATTGATCAAGTACAGCAAGAAAAAAAATTCAATTCATTTCAATTTTTTTCTTTCATGTTTTCTTGCATCCGATAACCCGTTTTATTTCATGCCCTGGTTAATAAAACCTAAAACCCGTAACTTTTTTCTGAGAGCTGATTAAATTGTCTTTCAAATGGTGTACAACAAATGGTGTGCAGCATGCCTTCCATTCATCGGTCGATGTTAGAAGTAACAAGAGATGTTTTCAGTGCGTTTCTATTTTTGTAGCTTATTGATTTCGAATCGATACTCCATCCGAGGTTGAAGAGGACTGGGTCGATAGGCCGTACAAGGGTGACCCAGATGCATCAACATCAAGATGCATCAACATCATAAGTGGTGATAAGTACAATGTTTCAACGGTATTTGATGAAAGGAAACTTAATTTAGGAGATAATTATAAGATTACATTCTGAAAGTACTTCGTTACTATAAAGAAGCATGTAAGCTCATTTAACCCCTTGAGTGCCCGAGACGTGAATCCACGCGGGGCAATATGGCTTTATAATTGTTTCGGTAATAACGGCATTCAACCGGTTAAGTTAATCTAGGGAATACCAATATGTAATGTGGAGTTCAAGTTACCTGAATATACGGTTTTTATTTTTTATTGTTCGTATAACGAAATTATTTCAATGATAATTATAAAGGTACACTATAGCTGAGTGTCAAAGGCTTCTTTGAACCCAGGATAAAATACGGTGTATGGGATCAGCTACGGGCACGGAACCATAGCAACCAACAAACTATTTAGTTAAAAATAAAGTCGGTATAACTCCAATAACTCCAAAAAAAATCAAAATGAAAATATTTTTTTTTTATTTCACTTAGGCCTACATGGGCACTTATAAAACGTCGACAAAAGGTGCACGATTCGGGTTGGTCGTTTCGTATGGAGAAGAACCGGCAAGAAAGTCCACGGTACTCTTTAAAAAAAATGGTTTGTTTTACAATATTTTCATGTTACAGCATTAGTATGTATATGTTTATATATTTTTATTTTAGCACAAGTTTAAACCTTAGTGGTTTTTGGTTGCTATTTAATATGAATAATCCTGTACTGTTTTGTAGAATTGATAAAATAAAGGAAAAAAAAAATATGGGGGACAACGTAGGCCCGAGAATAAGTCGTAAGAAAAAAAAAAAAAAGTAAAACGAGATAAAAAGTTGACAAATGTTAACAAGCATCTAGAAATCGAGAAGGCCTACAATGTTCACACATTCATATCAATCAATTATGCAATAAATCAATCTGCCTAGTGTCTTCCCGACAATATTAGGGTCTGCTTACAGTGTAGTTAATCGTATTCAGCTGTGTACCAGTATTGTACGGGCGTGGCTGCCTAACTGACCTCCACAACACAGTAACTGGGTAACACGTCAGACAGGGTTGGACAAATACAAATACGTATTTTATATTTGTAATTAAATTACTTCTTAAAAATTTAATTTGTAATTGGTATTTCAAATAAAATATTTTGTAGTTAGTATTTCAAATACTTATGGCTTCAAAATACATTTGAATAACATACATCTTATTTAATGGGCGCGTTTAGCAGAAAATAGCGGTAAATAGCTTTCGTTAGCAAAATGGCAACCGCGTACGTCAAATTGTCAAGTATCTTATCTGTCAATTGTCATTTTCATTTCAAACGGTTATTTTCACGAAACTTCTGTGTATTAATTAAGGTCATTAGTACGAATGTCACGACCAGTATTTTGTAAATTGTATTTTAAATAAAAATAGTAAAAATAATGTATTTTTTATTTTATATTTCAAATACACGATTTACAAATATTTTGTATTTCGTATTTTAAACACATGCGAGGTAGTATTTTATAATTTACATTTGAATTAAAGCAAAGCATGTATTTCGTGCAACTCTGACGATAGGTATCTCTTGAAAGTGCTGGTGTCAGATTTCAGGCTTCTGACAACCCGTAACGACTGTCATAGATTTTCAAATGACAGCGGGGACCAAAGGCCTAACGTGCATTCCGAGGCACGGAGGAGTCTCGGTACGTAAAGACGGTGGACAGACCTCAGCAAGCGTTGATTAACCTTGAATAGCGACCCTTGTGGCTGTTCTTATTTAGCCACGACCTCCTTCATCCATAAGTCCATTGATGATAAAGTTCAAAATTGCACTCTTTGTAGCTATGCGTTAACTGCAGTGCTACCGATGATGATAAAACTATTTACGCAACGGTCCCCTTTTTCATGAATAAAGACATTCTGACAACGAAACGTGCATAAAAATGTCAAGCGAAGCGGATCTGTCTGATTTATGCTTTATTTCTGTGACGCATAAAATAAACGGGTCGGTCCGAAAACACCTGAGATTAATTGTCGAAAGGTCTGAGTGGATGTGACGAATATAGCAGTGGCAGTGTACATTTATTATAAACGCCAACCTCCATATATGGGTTAATTTCATAAGAACGAAATCACTAGTTACATGTTTGATTTGCCTATTTCGTTTTTGGCAACTGTTCCGTGTATTCCTGTCAATAGCGTATCGCAAACTTATCTATCTAATACCTTTAAACGATCAATTCTTGTATATATGTATGTTTATATATAATTTGAATCTCGGAAACGGCTTCAACGATTTTCATGAAATTTAGTTCGCAAGGGATTTCGGGGGCGATAAATCGATTTAGCTGGGATTCATTTTTAGAAAACGTTTATTTCCCTATTTTCACACGAGCTGAGCTCGGTCGCCTAACTTTTAATATGACCAATTTTAAGTAGTACCTAGATACTACCTTTTAATTGGTCATATTACAAGTTTCATGAAGTTTTTATCACTATTAAGACTGTCACTAACTCAAATAGACATTTGTCTTGTCTCGAGTTATGTCTTCAAAATTTTAAATGAGAGAAGCTTGTCGATCTCTTATATATTTTACTGAATTGTAACTACCCAGTTTTAACATATTTTTAACTGACTTCCCGAAAAGGAGGAGGTTCTCAATCCGGATGTTTATACCTATATATGTTTTTTTATTTTTTATTGTGACATTCCCACCGCACTATTTCTAAACCACTGCAACTCCTGAAAGCCAGTATCAACAGTGGCGACCACCAGAAAACCGCCGAGGCAACAAAGCTCGATGAAGTTACGGAGAATGAATTTAACTGTCTTGGATCCCGCAACGAAATTAATCAGAAAATAATAACGGAGGAGTAGGAAAAAATACAAATTTCCACTTCCCTCCATACCAAGCAGGAGACAGAACAAACAAGGCCAATAGGCATGTGCCCTAACAGGCGTTGCACATAGGGGTTCCAGGGTGATCTTTTGAGAGGCCACGGGATCTCTACTTGCTGATGATGATCACCGGGGTGGTTTTAGTGAGGCAAAAATCCCACAGTCCCTGGTCTTTTCCCCAAAATTCCAGGCGCCTGTTGAAGGTTTCCACACGTTACCAAAAAAAAAAGCTTTGATCCAGGCCATGGTTTGCATTCCTATGTTCCTTTCATCCAAACCCATTTAACCGTTTAGGCGCGATTGATTAACAAACATCTTACCATACAAACTGACAAAATAATATTAGTATGATTCTTAACATGCGCAGTTCTCGACATACATTACAAAATGGATGATTAGTTTACTGTCCAAATTGATAGCTCGATCACTATTTACTAATTAGCAAACCAATTAGATGCTATGTATATTTGCCCACCCGTATCGAGAATATAGGTACACAACTTTAGAGCCTATTGATCAATAACACAGGGGCCATTGACCTGAGCTAAGTATCTAATAATTGCTTAATTTATATTTTCTTTCTTTGTTAAATTAGATTCGTGTTTTTATTTATGAAAATGCTGTGCACGTCTGTAATTGACATAGACAATAGGATAAGATCCCGAAAAATGTAATAGTTCCATGTTTGTTTTGTTGATGTGCCTTAAGACGACGACTAACGCCAACGACCTTGAGGGAACAAAACGCGCATCCGTTTCGCACCCGCGCGACCGAAAATTTAATAGTTTTTTGTACTTTCCTTATTATTCTACGACTTTAAAAAAAAAGCATCAGATCAAAATGTAGATAATTAAATTGTCTTTGAGATGGTGTCGATTTCATTAAAATACGCCCAGCGGTTTTGGTGCGATTGTCGTGTTTTTGTCCGTTTTAGACATAACTTTACTAATTAATTACACTGTGTTATACGAATAAAACTCAAAATGTGCTTAGATCAAATTATTAAGAAAATGGTATAATGTAACATTATATATTTTTACCAAACAATTACGACAAGCCGTTTAGACGTGATTCTCATTTTAAAATCAGCTACTCAAGGGAATCTGCGCCTTAAATAAATAAATAACAGCCTCATGGGTCAATCATTGAGGATAAGCAATGCTTGCCGAGGTTGGTTCGCGAATGGGTGGGTAATGATTCATTGCACACCAAGACCTTTTCGGCATCGGAAAGCAAGCCAACCTCTCAGGTCCCGGCTATCAATCGTAGATCTTTAACAGTCAATATAAAGAAGAAACAGAACAGTCAATGTAAGAAGCCCAAAAGTCTTACCAAGAGATATCGTGTTACACGTTACTGGGTTGTGGAGGTCAGATAGGCAGTCATCTTGTATTTCGGTAGTCACAGATACCGAATTACGAGAATGAACGTCTTAGACATTAGATAGCTCGATCGATCGGTCTGCCTGTCGCAATCAGTACGTAGATTTATCGGTTCCATTCTTACCACAAAGACTCCTCTATGCCGAGGAGAGCACGTTGCCTAGTAGCTTAATACTACCTATGATCTTAAGATCGTATTACCGAGTTATTGGGTAACAGTTTCTTAATTATAATAAGTGCTGATATTGAGCCACATCTGTGCAGTAGAGAGACTGGACATAACTCACTGCTTTCTTGAGGAATCCGTAGGAATGTCTTCCGTGCTGGAACATATTTTTTTTTCTGTTTCTCGCTTTTGACAACTATCTCGCCTCGACGGTGAAACATGATTGCCTAGAAGTAACCTATTCACTCTTGACTTAAATACCCCAAGGTTGTAGCTATCAGGAAACAAAGACTCCGGCAGGGAATTCCACTCCTTAGCTATGCGCACAATGAAAGTATTCGCAAAACGCTTTGTACGTATGGGTGGGATGTCCACCATGTACCGGTGGCGCATTGCCGTACGTCTTGTTGTCTGATGATGGAAAGGGCTAGGCGGAATCAAATTGTGCAGTTCCATCGCACACTCCCCGAAATGTAATCGAAAAAAAAACCAACAGACTGGCCACTCAGCGTCGATGTTCAAGGCTCTGTCTGAACCTTTAAGGCTTACTTACCTTACCTTTATTAAAACCACACGTTATTTTTTCCAACTCCTACTCAATGGTCAATATGCGGAAGCGCTCTCGTATTCTGAATCTCATAGCCTACTGAAAATTATCCGAGTAGTCGAAAGTTTAACTACGGAGTTCGGGGATAATTTTGAGCAGGATAATTTATGAAATGTTGCGAAATACTTATTTCAGTTTGATCAGTCATAATGTCCCTCTCAAAACAAGGTAGATTATCACGGTAACGTAAATATAATAAAGCTTATAATGTTTACTATGATAATGCAAGTGGCCATTAGATTGCTGATATGGTGAATGGAAAAATAAAGGGTGAAAACTGAAAATTATTCCCTTGTTACTTGTTAATAGATCACGAGCATGCAATATAAATTAATGACGGTGGAATTGTCTAACAAATGTAGTTCCGATTCAAGCGAAACAAGCGATGTTGAAAAGGGAAATGGAGAAAGCCTCACTACTTATAGCAATCTTCAATCCATCTATCTAGCCTGGTGATCATATCAATTGTACGAACATGGTCACATACTATATATCTAGCAAACAATGCTGGATAAACGATATAACAGAAGATCTATTTTCAGAAAATAAACATTTACGGTCTATTAATATTCTCAATCGAAAATAAAAACGAAGCGATAAAAATGTACATAACGAAGTGACATTTTATACGGAGCAAACGTTCGCCCTAGAAAGAGGTAAGTGAAAATAGTACAGCGACAAGCGATAGATAGTGTAGTAGGAACATGGTCCATAATATATAAATCCAAACAATGCTGGATAAACGATATAACTGAAGATCTATGTTCAGAAAACAAACGCTTAAGTAAATCTTCAATCTGAAATAAAAACCAAGCGATAAAAATGTACATAACGAAGTGACATTTTATACGGAGCAGACGTTCGCCCTAGAAAGAGGTAAGTGAAAATAGTACAGCGACAATATTTGCTGAAGTAGAGTAAGGTTTCATAAACAATATCGTGGAGACCGTTTTACATTATGGACCGCCGTCGCCGCCGGCAACTGAAGGTGGTACATGTTTTCCTAAGTTATAGCTGTTTGGTGAGAAGGGAAACATTCTCTTTACATTGAAACCTTTAGACGTGAACCATTTTATGTAGTTTTATGACTAGGAGTCGTAATATGTCTGTCTGACTTCATCTCCTTAATTCCAGTATGGACGCGCTAGAGCTATTAAAGCTTTACTCAGTGTGTTTACGAGTATGTCTAGTAAAGCCAGAGACATGAATACATTGAAAACTTGTATCTTTCCAGGATACAAATCAATTTGAATTAATTATGAAAATGGAAGATTTCATAGTCAGTAAGATATCAGACATGAGTCTTACAATTTCCGACTCATATAACTCCCGAAAATGTGCGTGATCGATGTAATTTTGCATAAGTAGGCCTAAGTCGCCGTAAGACTACACGACATGAGACGTCTCATGAATTATTTAGCGAGTAATCTCTGGCTGTACAGAAGGATACGATCGATCTTTGTTACAAAGTTCACCCACGGAAAGATAAAACTGATTCCTTCAGAAACTTTTTATGAAACCTCGAACAAATCGTATAAAATACGGTCAGGTAGTTCATTCATACAGAACATATTACTTAATCATATTTGAAGTAATTCAAAACGGAAGTATCTGAATTCTGATTTTCTTTTAATGAAACATTCACGGTACTTAATGCTAAAATTAAAGCTTGATTTAATTTCCTAATTAGAAACGACTTTACCTTTCGACTCGCAACGCCATTAAGATGGAATGAACGTCAAAGCCATTTTATTTCGTCGCGGATTTAATATTTTTTCAATAAACACGAACTCAAGGGTTTCCAGTTTCACAGTTTTACGAAGGAGGAACGTTATTAAGAGAGAAATGCAATTTGCATTCCGCTAAGAGTTTACGACGCTACGACATCCTTATTTGTTCTAGAATATCTTACAGCAGCCTTTGTTAAGCAAATTTTATTGCCAAACGTATCAGTTTCAATTATATTTAGTTGGACTTCTCCTGAAACTGTTGCATGATATTGGTTAACGTTACCGTGATATAGTGTACATAGATATTTATCGGTAACGATGTCTCATGCTCTTAATATTAGCGTCAACTTTCGGCAACAGCGCAATATTGCAAACGATTAACTACAAATGAATGACGTATGGTGAATAGGTATGAAGTGGATAAGGTTTTGGGTTTCAGTCTGCGGTCGAGTGGCCAGGGCGCCGCGCTCGCAGTCAGGCTGTTTCTAGTCGAGCGAGTACTGGCGCGACGATGCGTGCTCCTGTCACCGAACCCGCCACTGAACCCGCCACCCGACATACCTACGACTCGTGACACTTCTCCAAGACGTCGTACACTAAATCATACTGCACTCGCTTTGTACTCGCCCGAAAAACTCGCTCAAATACGTGCTCCAATATCACAAAAGTCACGGACTCAAGTCTCGTGGAACTTCCCAACTCCACTTACATACTTTATTCCCTACAACACTATTGTTCCCGTCCGCCTCTCCGACTATAATTGAGAATCAAATATTCACGGGTTGTTTTATAGTATTTGGAATTACGCGAGAAAGTCCAATTTAACGGTTGAGTGAAAATTAGATTGGTCGCCTCGATAAATTAATCCACGGTTTCTATATTAATAGAATCATTTCTATTTGGTCAATCGTTTATTTAATGGGTAATTCTGCCGTTGTCTATTAACTTAATATTGATGAGGTGATGGGTTGTGTAGGCATTTTAATTAACAATGGGGCTTGTTCTGTCCGTTGAAGTGTATCTAATGATTATCACGCTTCCTTTATGTTCTACCCGGTGGTATCATTACACATTCTTAGTACACTTTGAAGTCATGATTGTGAGGAGGAAATGAACAATAAACAAAATCCCATTCTCAAAAATTCAGTAAACCAAGGTTTCCGGAGCTACACAATGCTAAAGCTGTGTATAGATAGGAACATTAGCTCGTTTCTATAAGTGCAAGGTGTTGAAGCATTCGAAAGCAAGCAGACATCCGGCAGGCACAGACGCCACCGCCGGATGCACCCGAGTCACCGCGTTTAGTCGAGCCCGACATACAAAGCAGCCTCGTTCCGCTGAAGACAATCAACCATGTGGACTATGCCTTAGGTAATTCGATCGGGCGGAACCCTTTTACCCAAATATATACCACGCAATCCAATTTTCGTAAGAAAATAGCGCTGTGGTTTAGTGAATCTGAAATGAATGGCAATAAGTGATTTAACCTAATGCAGAAGTTTTATATGGGTCGAAATGTTATTGCGGAAATTGTATTAAGTTGTATTGATAGGGAGAGGGGTCTTTTTGCGATAAATCAAAGTAGACATTGATAACGTTACAATTCACTAATACTTCCGAAACACTATTTAGGGATTATGGAGTCCCCTAAAATAAAACACTACTATACTTAAACATCAAAGCGGCACTATAAAAATCGGAATAATAATGATCAGACCTAAACAGCATTAAAGGTACTTAAGTACAGTTACTCAATATTTTACGGCAGTCCATTAAACGGATTTATTGATATGAACCTGGCACGTCAAAGTGTCGATAGTGGAAAACGTACGCCAGTGACAGATATCAATTCTTTTCAAAATCAGTTTCGATAAAAATCAAATTCGAATCATTTTTCAGTGTGTTAAGTGAGAATGGAGTGACAATTCAAAACGGGATTGTGCAGTGAAAGTGATTTTAACATTGGACATAATTTAATAAAGAAATGTGTGGCAGTTCACAACAGTAAATTAAGAATTTTCAACATGTTAGTAGTGTTATTTCTTTATTATTTTATCTTTTGATATCAACCTACGCGTCATATTATCAATCAATTAAATACGCATTTATGTAGTATTCCTTGGCAAATACTTATATAATATTCATTTAAATCAGATTTTTTCTTGGTATCTAACACCAACAGGGTATTCTATAATTCTTCATCGATATAAAACCAATTCATTACTGACAATATAAAAACGAAGGAGATCACTGGGAATCCCCCAGTGCTATCTTGATTGGCAACTGTCGATACGAGACGTTTATTCGACGCGAATCGTTTACGAAACTCATAGAATGTCACAAAGAATCTCACATTCAAACAAAAGTTCATTACTCAATGTTTATCATAATTTTCCTCCACGATCGGTTTGATGCCAATTTACTGATAGTTTGTGTACGATTCCTAAAGTGCAAATTGAATCAGACATTGTTGCATGCATCATTTCCTCATGTCATTACTCATTTCAAATCTAAATGGCTTTAAACTAGATAGTAAATCCTATGTTTATGAACTTTAAATGTAGTACTCCTATTTATATATTCTATTTCATATTTATCAATCTTATATTGACCTGGTGAATGTTGCGGGGATCACCGCTGATGATCCCTGCAACATTCATTCATTCGGTTATTCGTTCTGCGAGCAATGTGCCCTGCCCATTGCCACTTAAGTTTGCCAATTCTTCGGGCTATGTCGGTAACTTTGGTTCTCCTGCGGATATCCTCATTTCTGACGTAATCACGCAAGGAAACGCCGAGCATAGCCCTCTCCATTGCCTTTTGGGTGACTTTAAGCTTTCTGATAAGGCCCATTGTGAGCGACTACGTCTCGGTCCTATAGGTGATCACACTGGTCATAGACTTTTTTATCTTGAGACACTACGGTAAATTGTACGAGAAGATACCACGCAACTTCCCGAACGCCGCCCAGCCGAGTTGGATTCGACGGTAGACCTCTTTCTCGAAGTTAGACCTACCCAACTGGACCGTTTGTCCCAGGTAGACATATTCGTATACAACTTCGAGTGTAGAGTTTCCGACCTTGATAGAAGTGGGTGTTACATGGGCGAGTATAACGGTTTGCAATATAGTCTGCTTTAAACCAACTTAAAACTGAAGACCCTTTTACACAAATTAATTATTCAACTGAGCTTTTAAGTATTAAGCTTTTAGTAGTAAGACCCAAACACGCATCTTCCAAAAAACAACGATTTTTAAGAAACATTTTGACTTAAATTCAGTTCATAAGTAAACAAAAAGATAATCAATTTCACTTATCTGTACAAAAACGTACTATGTTTTTATGTCAGCGGCAAAAATAAAGAGGACGAATGCGTAATACATTCACCGATATGATTTTGATAAAATCTGTAATCGTAGATATTTATAGACATACAGTTTTATTCATATCGTGTTGTGGCTTTCATACAATCTTGGCGAGTCTGGATGCGGAACGTACAACGAACAAGCAGATAAGATTTATGTTTGTTCATAGATGGAACATCGTCCGTACAATGGCTTGTTTGTCCGGGGATTTGTCATCTGGCCGGCGCAAATGGCCTGGGAATGCTCGTATAAGGTTCGTTACACAACATTGGGAGCTAGCCGCTCCTGTATGCATAATTGCGCAGAAATGTGCCGACGCGTGCTACAAGCCCGCTTTATTACTGTTTGTAGTACAGCTTTGACCGCACGACTGTACTATGCTTTACAATAATAATGTCAAGTGTCGTTGACGAGCATTCCTAGATAAAAATATTAATTTTAAAATAATAGTCAGATTACTCAGCGTTGTTTGTAAATACTAATTTTTACTCATGTATTATTAAAGTTGTATTTAATGGAATGCCACCCAAATCATTTTGGGTTTCTCTTTTCCTTGGCCTAGTTTTTTTTTTTATAAATTGACATATTTTTAAATCCTCAATAATGCATACTTTTAAACCAAATAATAATATATCTAACCCCAACTTACATTAATAACTAAAATTCGCATAGGCTCAGTTATAAATCACAAATGTTTACTGTTGGCTCCCCACAGACTCAGTGTGATGATACATTACCCTATCGAGTATCTGGAGTAGGGATTACAAAGGTCGTCCCTAGAGGAACTCCCAAAAATGTGTCCCTACTCTAACTTTTCAGAAGCTTTTGGGTCCAAACACAAAATTATAGTTGTCTTATTTTCCTTATTAAAGTTTTCGCTGGCGACTCCTGCGAGCTTCTTTTATTTTACCGCGCGATGGTTTTTTGTTTCCATTAGTTATAACAAGATATTGTGGACTGTGGATTATCTCAACTTTCAAACCAAAATTGTTAAGACGTAAAATTGTTTGTTTGTTTACTGGAGGTTCTGATCCGATTACGAAAATTATTTCACTGATAGAAAATTATACTACGGCCGATTTCTGAATTGAGTAGTTGAGGTTAAGAACGTGTTGAGTATTTGTCATTTCATTAGCCTGAAAATACTACTACTAGGACTAAAGTGGGGTTTGACACGTTGTTAACCTCAAATACTCAATTTTGAAATCGGCCAAAAGCTTTTTAATTTTGTAAATGCGATTTAAAATGTTGGTACAAAAACAAAATACAAAACATTACACACAAAATACAAAATATTCCATATATCTATCGCTGAGTGATAATTTACTTTTTATACCGGAAACATGCACGGTTTCTGTGGTATCATCGGACCCAATTAAAAAGACATTACAACTCCGAGCAAAGCCAGTTTATTAAACAAAAATAACTTTTTTGCAAAAAAATACTACCGACTTCCAAATAAGAAAAATACAAAGTGAAAAATAACTTTACTTTTGGAAGTCGGTGTCTTTGGTAGGTAAAATTTTTTGCGTTATGGACACCGACTTCCAAAAGTAAAGTTATTTTTCACTTTGTAGTTTTCTTATTTGGAAGTCGGTAGTATATTTTGCAAAAAAGTTTTTTTTATTTTTCACTTTTTAGTTGTACCTACCTAGGTACCTATAATGCCAGAATATATTACCCAAATATCATGAAACTGAACATAACCGGTGAAATGAGAGAGTACCAAGGTGAACTGAACACATCTGCGTACCCCACTAGAGCGTACTGGCGTGATGTTATGTTATGAAATGGTATAAACAATAAACAGACATGCGATTGCAGCAATCCCGAGACATTTGACATTATTTGTCGAAGAGTTCTGTTGTATATCTCCGAAACTCTTCATCAGATATTCACCAAATTAAAAGAGGACCAATTTCGGAACATACTTTTTCAAACAAGAATTTTCAAAATCGGTCATACATAAAAAAAAGCATACATAATGTCGAACATAGAACCTCCTCCTTTTTGTAAGTCGGTTAAAAATCGGTAATAGCTTAAGATATCTATACATTTCGAACCTGAAAGTTGCAAGGCATTTATAAGGTTAGGTTATAGAACCATAAGTAAATTCAGAAGAATTCTATTTTCAGAAGATTCCTATTTTCGTATTTCTACATTTCGAATCTGAAAGTTTTGTTAATCATTCTCATCGATCACATTTAAATTTGTGTACCTGATCAGAGAACCTTATGCTTTGTAGGTTATAAAGTAAATATGCTTAACACCCTTTGCTTGCGTCAGTCTCTCCGAATACCTAATTAGGCTCATGCAGGCACAGCTTGAGAACCTGCCTTAATAAGATTCTGCGCCAGCATATTCGGTTAAATTAAGTCGGTAATTACGTCGTCATAAATATGTTTGTATGAGGTGTTGCGAAAACCTGGTATTGTATTCTCTATAACCGGTTATTAACTACCTGATAAATAAGGGAATTATTTAGGTTCCAGGTAATAAGAATTATACCCAATTAGCCTAAGTTGGTAAAAGAAGGTTCTCAATTCGACATGTTTATATTTTTTTTTTGTATGTCCACGCATTTTTATTGGAAAGACCTCAAAGTTGGACCCATTTAAATTTGAAAAATATATCTACGCTTAGAGGTAGAAAAAAAGGATTTATTGATAATTTTCTCACTGAATTTTCAATTGTGAATCGATTCTGTTGAAATTAAGTGAACTGAAAAGTGAAAAAAAAACATTTTTAATAATAAATTGAACCGGCGAAATAACGTACTGAAAAGCAAAAAATAAAAATACAACTTTTAGTCTAGCTAGCATTTTGAGGCGGCGCAAAACAAATAATCAACGAAGATCAACCTTAGCTAGGTTTCAATTATTATTCTAATCCACTAATTTGCATGTTTTTTGCCACCAACTCAAAATGCTAGACTAAGCCCGTTATTCCAGATGCTCATGCTCAACTCAACTCAAACTCAAACTGGAAATGGGTAGATCCCAGACGCCACTAACGTTACCGAACTACCACACATTTTGTGTAGATAGAATTCGGTGGTAACTTCTGGGGCGACTGGCTATTGAGTTCGCATATGTCATTCTGAAGAATCATATGTCAAACTCAAGAGTTGTGATTGGTTGGCAATTGATTGGTAGGTGTGGCCAATTTTGAGTTTGAGTCGAGTATCATCGAGCATCTGGCATACAGGCCTAAAAGTTAATTTTTATTTTTTGCTTTTCAGTTCGTTATTTTGTCGGCATTTTTTTTGAAGGTCTTTTCTAGACTTATCATCTTTTACATATCCTACCTATCGTTACTCTGATATTCTTCTACTCTTATAGACATCCACTTTCACATCCAAAGCCAAATCACACGAAATCACGAAATTTTCCGCATCTGCATCAGCTGATGGCTATGTCGACCGAACCAATTTTCAATCACCGAATCCAATTTCCACTTCCTCAATAACCGTTAATCACCTTAAATTAAAATAATTATGAAGCTTGTTGAAATAGGGAAAATAAAGGTTTTTGTAGAAAATAATAAATAGATGTCTGTCCCTTTTTCTCCCGCGGGTCACCGAGGGTGCCGTAAATGGGGACATCCTAAATGTGTCATAAGATTGGTATCCAGTGACATTTTCTCGTATAAACCTGTGTTCTTATGGTTTTGAATGGTTCCTTTATATAACGGAAATATGTGCTATGTTTTAAATAGAAAACTTATAAAACAATTGAAAAATAAAATAAATCAAATAATATTATATATAATATTATCATTATCTCAATCCGACATGTCCCTTACCCCAGTTTATTTGCGGTCGGCACAAAATGCTTATTCTCATCATCGTCATCCTAATGGTCACCCATTTTCTTGAAATATCTTTCCTCCTTGACACATCATTCACACACTCCATTAATGATTTGGGCAACATACATACAATACACTTACTTATACCTACTTAGATATCTATTGTATTGAAATCTATAATTAAAAAAACAAAAGAAAACATACAAAAGTCCGTGGTCTATCCCTATAGCTATTTTTAAGTTTATGATGACAGAAAGAAAAAGTGTTTATTCGCCACAAAAACAACATATAACATTTTTGATTTTTCCTTAAATTAAAACCCTTAAAATACCAAATTTGAGTACCTAGTAGGATGATGAATAAGTAAGCAGATGCATATCGTGACTGTGGCAAGAAGGATCCCACTCAGCATAATGCTGTGCCGTGGGAGGCCCACAGCACAGCGCTGATTTTCAGTGGTCGCCTATAAAGTGACGTACGGAAACCAAAGCCTGTTGCGTCGAATATAATATAAAATATAGAAAGATAATATGAACCACTAGATAAATATGTTGTGACTAAAACGAAAGTAGGTATCAAGACAAAGTTAAGAAAACATAAAGTGCGGGTATTATTGCTCTTATTATTATCTATGTCTTGTAGCGTTACGTTGTATAGTTCAGATGAGCTATACGTAAGCCACGTTTATAAAATAAAGAAATTATAAATTAAAACTATGAAAAAGTATATAGATAATAAAATTAAGGGTCGGCTTCGCACGACGTGGTCAGCTAACCCACAGCAGGCAGGCAGGCTAGACAGCAGGTCGGGCAGGAAGACGTGGTGTGCCCTAGGTAGGCAGACGAGCAGGCTATTCGATAGGTAGGCTGTAAAGTAGGCAGCAGGTCGGATAGGCAGGCACACAGATGGATGGTCAAGGTAGCTGAACTAATAGTCAGGCTAACGGACAGTTAGGCAGTAGCACAGGTGAAGGCATAGGCCACAAGGAGCGTAGAGGCCGGGCTGTGGCTTCATACGCCGATGAGATGGCTTCATAGCCCTTTAATATAAAGCGGTGACCGACGAGGTTAATGAACCAGTAAAAATGCTCACATTTAAGTTCCACACTCAATTAATTATATTTATTGCACTTCAATGATTTGTTAATATTCACAGGCCGTATATTATCTTATAGTTTAAAGAGTTTTCAGATACATTAGTATACTTGGTAGTATTAAGTAGGAAAACCGACTTTCGGCGTTCAGTCCAGATTTAAAACTAAAAAAGTGACACCCGTTTTTCTTGGTTCCGACATGTCTTCTAAATTTTAAATTCAAATATCAATTAAGAAATCATGAA
Source organism: Anorthoa munda (assembly GCA_945859665.1). Lineage (NCBI taxonomy): Eukaryota > Metazoa > Arthropoda > Insecta > Lepidoptera > Noctuidae > Anorthoa > Anorthoa munda. The sequence continues at coordinate 12,730,029 of OX243905.1, read as the reverse complement.
CGAATAAAAACAGTTTACAGAGGGGCAGTCTGCCGCTGCCCTTATTATGAAAATTATAATGTACAACGAGCTTAAAGAAGGTAGTCCATGGTATGATATGTTTATGGCTTAAGAAAATAAAATAGACATATGTCATGTCAGATAAAAATGACAGAGTTTAAAATATTCTATGATTTTTACAAATTAGCAGTAAAAATAACTTTTGGATGCTTTTAATACCGCATTTACACAATCGTGTTCGCCATTCGCCTCGTCACTCGACGAAAATTCGACGAAACATTCGTATACGAGTGCCGTCGCGAACTACTGTTCACACATTCGCGGGGTGAATTATTTTGTGATTCGCACACGAACGTGGAGGACGTGGAAATTATTCCGGCATGCACGCCACATCTAATGAGTTTATACAATTATTTAGATATCCTGCGTAAAAAGTAAAAAAGAACCGTCGACGCAGGCGATGGTGAAAAAAAATGAATAAATAATGAAACCAAGCCATTAATGAATTCTTCTTTAATTTAATTTGCTGACTGGAAATCCCTTAAACTAGTTGTAATACGGTTCCATGCATAGTTTGTCTATTTTTTATGATTGAATTGTTTTGGGTTCCAAATGAGCTCTTCCTTCTGATAAAGTTCTAGGAATTCTATAATTAGCTCTTCACTCCACTCCATTTTTTTTTCACGTCCATTTGGGTCGGGCGCTAGCTGTCAACTGAATGCAATGTGTAAACAGTAAGTTCGTGTTCGCCATTCGTTCCCTTTGATTCGCGTCCGAAAAACCGCTCCCAACGCGAGTGCTCGAATTGCGAGGCGAGGTACGAGACGAATAGGAAGCGTACTGTTTACATATGTGTGTTCGTTATTCGCCTCACCATTCGCCTCGCGATTCGCACGAATGTGCGGCATCAGGTATTACATTATCAAAGAATACATAAAAATGAGAAACATGAGTTGATACAATTTCAAAAGTTATGATGAAGATTTGAAAGGTGTATTAGAAAACGTAAGTAGACTTAAAGATGTGGAATGAACACCACAGTCTATGACGGTCTAGTTCAAACCCTCCTTACTCATATTGTGTCAAAATATCTTTCATATTATTTTTACACAAAGTAGATAAACAAACTGATATTGATGGATTACGTGATTACATCCGCACGACCTATTTTGAAAGATGCGGGTTGAAACGAGTATTTAATAACTAGGCCAACTGTATGCTAATCTAAATCACTTCATTCGCAGGCTGCATGAATCGACATTTTTATTATGTAAAAAAATACTTATTTATTTCTAAATATAAACATCGATTGTATCAGAAACTTTTATTCTCAAGTTTCTTCAGGAGTCATATTTCTTTAATTTTAAAAGGGGTGACGGTGTGTACAGCTATATTTTCTTTCGGTGTTATTTAATTTGGTGGTTACCTTCCTTGTTTTGTTCAATCACAACGAAAAAAGGCATCACAAGTATGCCAACTGTGTGCTAATCAAAATCACTTCATCCACAGATTGAATCGGTGTTTATGTAACAAATATCACATCACACGGCAATATAATCGCGAAATTTTGGTAGGTTTTTGTTACTCCTTCAAGCTCAAACGGCTGGACGTAAAATACTTAGATAGATTCTAGTCAGGAATAGCACATAGGATACTTTTATCCCGGGAATATGTTCCTCGGGTTAATTTTCGACTTCCACGCGGGCGAAGCCGCTGGCAGAAGGTAGTTTATTTCTTAAAATAAACGTCAATTGTATCACAAAACTTTTACTCTCAAGTTTTTCTTTTCAGGAGTCATCTTTCTTTCCATTTAAAAGGTGCGACGTTGTGTACCTACAGCCATATTTTCTTTCAATGAAAAAATAATTTGGTGGTAACCTATATTCTTTTCTTCAATCACAACGAAAAAAAGAGTCCTTAGCTGTTTTATCAATATTATGGCCCTAGTAGAGTAAGAGCCAGCGACGATCTGACCTTCGTCATTTTATGAATGCTGAAAGTTTATCTGTGTGTGTACCCAATACAGGTAAGAACGACCCCCGTATATGAAATTCGGATCAGGGTGGCCTTGGGAGATATGTGGTACGAAAGGTGTATAAAATTGCATCTCACTTTCGCTAAAGTATAAACCTCAGTTTTTATATATTTTATTTTGAACTAGCGGATGCCTTGCGGTTTCACCCACGAAATTCTCTTTCCCGTGGGAATACAAGGATAAAAAGTTGCCTATGTCACCCGGGGATAGTGCAGCTTCCCAACGGTGAAAGAATTTTTGAAATCGGTCCAGTATTTTTTAAGTTTATTCGTTACATATAAAAATACAAAACTTTCCTCTTTATAAAATTAGGATATGTAAAATATGCACATTTATCAATATTAATAGTTGACTCGCCAACGCACCACCGCACAGGCCGACAGTCCGATAACGACTGATCGCCCCACCACTCGGACCGGTATTTATAACCGAGCGGTGTTTGCGCACGAGGCAGCTTTACAATACTGTTATCGGCTTGTAGCGCGATCTATTGATATCTACATACACTACATCCCTTCCTTGTTTTAAACAGTTGGATGTAACCAGAATTATTCATAAGTTATTTAGCATATTCTGATTTTTATTATTGGCATCTCTGGCATAACAAAATGACAGCACAATAATTTAAAAATCATTTACTTGTTTAATTTTGTGTTTCCTTTTACCCTTCCTCTTCTTCCATTCCATTTTCTGATTCCCATCTCGGGCCTATTGATAAAGGTTCCCCCTCTCCATCCAATTTCTCTAACGTTAGTTGAGAAGTCATGTTATTAATTAGTTACCTGGAACCAATAAATTAATACACCAATCGTCTCGCGCGCAAGCCCTACGACTTTGACCCTCCCGAACAAGCTGGCCTCCGAACAGGCTCCAGCACCGTAAGCCAACCTGCCTTTCCGCTCAGCATCTGTGGACCACGTGAAAGTCCTCAACTTGATCGAGACTTGGGTTGCACTGCAGTCCCTCCAATGGCGCCAAATCGACCACCGGTACATCGAGGTAACGAAGCGCGAGCACAAAAACACCACTACGCTAGTCCGGCCTTGCGACCTGGCTCCGGAATCCATCAATCCGCAGCGAGGTGTGGGACAGGGAGACGCCACCTCCAAAACCGTCCACCGCTGCACTGGAGGACGGCTTCAAGGCTCCGTTCCGGAGAGGGCCAGGCATCGACGTCAACGGCGAGCACATCGCTCACCTTCGGTTCGCCGATGATATAGCTGTCATGGCTAAGACCATGGAGGTCCCCAGTACAACGCTCGATTACCACAGTAGAGCTTCCGAAAGAGTGGGTCCAAAAATTTATATGGATAAACCAAAGTGATGTTAAACGCCCATGTCGCGCCCACTCCCGTCAAGATCGGAGACTACACATCCGCAGCCGTGCCTGTCCAACCTCAAGAGAAGTCAAACGTCAAATCTCACTCGGCCAGGCAGTGTCCGGGAAGCTTCGCGACATCCTCTCGTCCAGGTTGGACGGGGACGGCCACGCTTTCTTTTGCTCTGGGGATTCCAATGCAGCGCTTGCTTCGGTATGTGACCAGAATCCCTTCGCAGCTTGTGGCCAATCGAACTCCATTTGCGACGCTTGATCTGGCGGTCGATCGGGCTCTCGTGGCATTGCTCCAACAGCTCTACGTTGGTGATGGTCTCGGGCCAGTAAATGAAGAGTATGTGACAGAGACAGCGGTATACGATGACTTGGATCTGGCGAGAAATGTCTTTTGTGACCTTCCACGTTTCGCACCCATAAAACAGCACGGATTTGCGTTGAGAAGATTTGAGTTTAATCCTTCGGGTCAATTTCCGCGATTGCCAAACAGGTCTCAGCTGCGCGAAGGTAGCTTATCGTGCTTTAGTGATCCTTTATGCGATGTCCTCATCACTACCTCCAGTTTCTGACTCGACGCTCCCGAGGTAAGTGAATTTGTGGACGCGTTCCACTGCCTCTGTGCCAATCAACGGTGAAGTATTCTTCACACCAGATCTCATCTCTTGAGTCTTCCGGGTGTGAACAGTATGCACATAAAAAGTACCATTACTGCTTACTTGTTTTTTTCTTCTTTGATAACTGTCAATTTAATGACCAGTAGGCATAATCTACTATTATTTCTGTCATTCTCTGATGACTGTCAATTTAATGACCAGTAGTTATAATCTACTATTATTTCTGTCATTCTCTGATGACTGTCAATTTAATGACCAGTAGTTATAATCTACTGCTATTTCTGTCATTCTCTGACGACTGTCAATTTAATGACCAGTAGTTATAATCTACTGCTATTTCTGTCATTCTCTGATGACTGTCAATGTAATGACCAGTAGGTATAATCTACTGCTATTACTGTCATTCTCTGATGACTGTCAATTTAATGACCAGTAGTTATAATCTACTACCTGTCAATTTAATGACCAGTAGTTATAATCTACTGCCTGTCAATTTAATGACCAGTAGTTATAATCTACTGCCTGTCAATTTAATGACCAGTAGTTATAATCTACTGCCTGTCAATTTAATGACCAGTAGTTATAATCTACTGCCTGTCAATTTAATGACCAGTAGTTATAATCTACTGCCTGTCAATTTAATGACCAGTAGTTATAATCTACTGCCTGTCAATTTAATGACCAGTAGTTATAATCTACTGCCTGTCAATTTAATGACCAGTAGGTATATTCTACTGCCTTTGTGTGCTCTTTGATTTATTAATTTAGACCTAATCATGTAGCACAAATCAAATAACTAATCATGAGGTCAAGGGTTCGACTCCCAGGTCGAGCAGTGTCACTCGGTTTCTCCATCAGGAACCTCCCAATAATATACCATATGCGTAATGTTATGTTATGCCAGTGTTTGCCACCTAAGCTCACAGTTGCCACAAAGACCAACTAGGCTACTCTTAACCAAACTAGATTATTGGGTTCGTGAAAATAGGGAAATTTTAGAATTTTAGCTTTATTCCATCCAAATCTTAAGTTTTAGCTAACTTTAACCACAATCTTACCAAAGAAACTTTAAAACCCTACTGCAGTAAAACTGCCAAGCCAACAGGAACCCTCGAGTAAAGCCTCTAACGCCTCGGCTCTCTAGCCGACCAGCAATCGCATTGCCCTCACGCAACGGTCTATCTAGACCCAGACCTCCGACAGAGCTAAACGCAATACTGCGCACCTACGGACTACTTGTGTTGCCTCAAAATATACCGATTTACGGCCACGACTACGCTTAACCACTGGTACGGTCGAAGACACACTACGGCCGATAGACTGAATTACCTAACCTTCTACAGCTTGCTCATTAATCATTATTATCGAAATCAACATCGACTAGAATGTGAGTACCCACTATCATCTTCCTAAACCTATCGTGTGTATACTTCTAAGTTCTAAGCGTACCTATTTAAAGCTTTCAGTGTATAACAATCACCGATAGCGAAAGGTTCCTCTAAGCCTTAGTAGTGATTGATCAGAACCCGTATCAGCTTAGATAATATACGACGCTCATGGCATGACTGCCGCAGCAGCAAGTGAAACTCATGCCACCCATATCGTCATTACCTCAAGTGATTGACCAACACGATGTGTGTCACTTCACATAGAGTCTACGACTTCTAGGTTATTACAAAACCAATACAACGATAGTCTCATTTGAGACCCATGTCCCGGCTACATCACCAGCTGCCCATCATCATAAGACTACAGACAAGTGCGTACAGTGCGACCTAATAGCCACGGTATGTGTTCTCTTGGTGGAGGAACTCCCCTCACTGTTTTCTACGTTTAACTCGTTAAGAGCACTACTTAGAGACATCCTTTGTATGCCTCGTGAGCGTACTTATTCGTTCTTTACTATTTAAAGATTTCAAAGGATAGCGATCGCGGGATCTAATACTATCATAATGTTACTTTGAAACTAAGCAAGTGAATTAAGATCTGAAGATGAAAATCGATCGATCGAGATTGTTGTAAATCGTCCCGAGACATAAGATCTGTTCTGAATACATGTACTTGACCAATGGCCAGTATTGGTTAAAGCAGCTACAATACTAACTCGCTCAAACACTTAAAATGACATTTGTGCAGTCCTTCACAAGGGATATCTCATCCTTACTAAACAAAATTTTGAAATTATTACCGTCAATAATAAATTCATTATGTACTGGCTTTGTACCAGATATGTCTCAACTACCTAGTGATAGTGCTAGGTATAAATACAACCAATTCAATGATCAAACACAATTAACTCAAAACTTATCATTTTATTTGGAATTATCATTTTTCTTGAATGGAGTACGGCATTGTTACTATATCGCTCTAACGTCCAAACAAAAATAATGAGCTAAGGCTAGCTAACGGCCAACAGTGATATTCTTCAATAACACTAAAACTTGACCAGTGATAGCCAATATGGATTATGACCTGACATGACCCATACTGTATACAGAAGTTTGAACAATAAACACTTTTCCTGAGCCATAACAAAATGAAAACGACTCACCAGATTGGCATAAAGATTCGTGTGTATAGATCCACACATCCACACGCTCCTCCTTGACCTGTCCAACTCCTTAGTTGTTGCTCCGCTCCGGACTGGTTTTTCATTATTCGAGATTCTGAGGGTAGTCGCAGAAAACTCGACGACTTCTTGAATAAGTCCCACATTGCCTGCCATGTAGACGCGAAGCTGAAGGACTTACTTCTACTGCATTCAGTTTTGGTGGGACCATAAGAATATGACGCCGACGGTGAAGTGTGCCACCAGTGTGCACAATGTGTGGTGTGTTACGAGGTTGAATTGCACAGCTCTACTCAGCAAGTGCACTACTTATCGTATACATTTGATGCACTTCAAAAACGAACCGCCACTGATTTTAACTGTCACCGTCATTCCACACTTTTCTTTTTCTTGTATTTTTTGTTTTAATTATATTATAACAAAGTCTTCATGTTCCTTTTTAGTGAAAAACAGCTTTATTTATTACTTTATTTTAATAACTTTATTCACTCTACGGTTTTCTCCTCGTCGCCAATGTAAAATATGCACATTTATCAATATTAATAGTTGACTCGCCAACGCACCACCGCACAGGCCGACAGTCCGATAACGACTGATCGCCCCACCACTCGGACCGGTATTTATAACCGAGCGGTGTTTGCGCACGAGGCAGCTTTACAATACTGTTATCGGCTTGTAGCGCGATCTATTGATATCTACATACACTACAGGATAGACTAGCTGTTGCCCGCGACTTCATCCGCGTCAAACTCGTAAAAAATATTTTTTTATTTTTTTAGTTGCCCGCCGGATCTATGAATTTTCTCGTGATCAAACGTAGCCTATGTTACTCGTTATTACATCAGCTATCTACCAGTGAAAGTCCCGTCAAAATCGGTCCAGCCGTTTCGGGGATTACCCGAAACAAACAGACAGACAGACAGACAGAATGACTGACAGAAAAAAATCTTAAAAATTGCTTATTTGTTTTTAGTACCGTATATACACGCACGTGCACGTGCATTCAATAAAACGTTGTTATTTTGATTTTACATACAGACACTTCAATTTTATTTATTTGTATGTATAGATAGTATGGATAACATTAGAAATCACGTCGTCCATTGTCAGACACTTGTATTGGATACAAACACAGATAAACTTTCAGCTTTTATAAAATGACGAAGGTCAGATCGTGGCAGGCTCTTGGGATATAAATAAAACTCGCGAGATGGGAAACTAATTTCAAGAGTGCCAATATTATAACGATGAAAAAGAGACTTTACGGCATATTAAAGTTTAAACTAACCGTTCTCTGAGGCAGTACATAATGCCTTGTCTTAAATTCGATTCGTGACCGTCTCTGGTGTTCGCATCTCCCGATAGAAAACTGGAGACAAAGATAATAACAAGCTAAGGAAATAACGAGGCTACTAGCTTCAAGTTTTAAAAATTTTCAAGGCTTTGCATTATATCACGCCTGGATATCTCACACACATACCAGTTATGTTAAAGCCTTGAACACCGGCGTCAAGTTGCCAGTCTGTCAGTTTTTTATCGGTTACATTTCGGGGAGTGTGCGATGGAATTGCATGAACTAATTCCTCCTAGCCCGTTCCATCATCGGACTACAAGACATACGTCGAAGCGTCATGGGTACATGGTGGACATCCCAACCATACGCACCAAACGTTTTGGGAATACTTTTATTATACGTACAGCTAAGGAGTGCCCTGCCAGATTCTGTATTTCCTGATAGTTACAATCTGGAAGTCTTTAAGTCAAGAGTGAATAGGTTTCTTCTAGACTATATCGTCTATGCTATATCGTCGACCACACCATCGCTTACCATCAGGTGAGATAGTGGTCAAGCGCGAGCCTATCGAAGATAAAAAAGAAACACGGCCACAAACCTGGGCTGCTAACTAGAATATCGTGTATGAAATCAACTACGTATACTTTACTCGACCGAAGGATCGAACTTGGGAGGACGCTCAACAGTCGCATTTCCGAAAACAAAACCTACGAGCCAAACTACTCTCTACATTTTGCTTGGTAAATCAATCGTGGTAGATATTACTTAGCCAAAATCAATCAATCAATTTACAGATTGCACTTCAGTGATCAATATCTAATCAACAACAAGAAGAAGAAGACAAGAACTACTCGTTTAAAGGTATTACCTTTAAACGAGTAATTCTTGTATATATGTATATATCTGAATCTCGGAAACGGCTTCAACGATTTTCATGAAATTTCGATCTAGCTAGATCTAATTTTTAGAGAATGACGTTTTCTAAAAATGCTCAGAGCTCGGTCGCCCAGGTAATTTACATAATACCCAACACTATTAAATATGTACCAAAATAATTACAACGGTTGGCCATTTTGCTATTATATGATATTCATGATGTATCAAATGACTACGTTATGATAACAAATAACATTGTATGCATTCATTTGTGTACACTAAACTACCGATACAAAAAAGATCCAAAATTCCCGGCATAACAATTTAAAATTGACCAATTCTGAACCAATATTCCAGCTAGAGGCTAAACCGTTAAAAATAAATATGCGACCTTTTTTTAACTTTGCAATTCGAATTTAGTTTCTGAACGCTAATGAACTAAAATAGTCTAACTGCCTTTAAATTAAGTTCCACAGGAAATACAAGTCGTCGGCTCTGCGAAGAGTTAATTGTTATTTGCATCGGATTTCAATGATTTTTTTTTAAAGGAAGTGTCCGTACCATTTCAAAAAAGCCTGTCGCATTTGACTCGATAGGTTAAAAGTAATGTTAGGTAAACCATCCAAAATTATGTTCATAGCAAAAAAGCGGTTCATTGTGATTTATGAGGGTAGGTAGCGCCGGGTGTAATATTAAACAAGAACTTTCTACACGCTTGAGGTTTTATAGCATACTTAAGTACATAAATTCCTTTAAAGAATCATATACGTAACTTTATTATGACTTTATAAAGATGAATAAGCTACCAAATCCATGTTTACCCGGAGAATGGTTCATAAGAAGAATTTATTTCTTATTCATTAAAGTGAAGTGAAGTGAAGAAGACTTTTCTGCTAGGAAAGTGTTAGAGTAGATGAATTTGTTGAATCCGTAGCACTGTAAAATAAAGACTAGCATGAAGATTTATGCCTTAATAACTCATTCAAATGTGCACGTACTTACATTTATAAAAGTGGTGTCTGCCGGCAAAGCTGGGATAGCGCTCTACTGCGAGCAGCGGCAAGGATAAATTATAATACTTCGTGAATCCACTGGATCAAAACAAAGTTACGGATTATTTTAAAATTTCCATAAAATTTTAACTTGCCAGTTTGGGCAAAGCTTTTTTTAAATTCTCGTTATTTATAGATGGTACAGATGAGGTAGGTAACTAGATGGATATTGAAAAGTATGCAATCTACTCTTCTTCTTTTCGTGTATGGATGTGGCTACCTCTCTGGTGTCAGAGTTAAATAAGCTGCCTCTGGGGAGCCCACAGGCCTCTGACTTGGCTATCAAGCTTACATTATCAATATAAGTCCAGGTTTGTCAGGTATCTACTTAGGGGTACTTTTTTTAAAGTCCTCATTTATTTACGTTAAAAACCTATAAAGTTGCTTTATCGCCATAAATAGTGCTCTCATAAATATTTGAAACCGTTTCATTAATCCAGGAGGCAAAAAATTCACGTTGGCTATATTTGTTGAGATGGTCGTAAAACTTTTATGTAGACACGTACTGGATGGGTTCCGCTACTTAGGTATATCACATACGTGCTTCTTTTAAGTCGAAACAGGCAATTGCGAGATATATTGAGCAATTTTTTTGGCACTCACAGTGTAAGTATTAAATATGTTACTGTAAAACCCCGAACTACGGTAAAACCTAGGAGTTGCCCGTAAATTCAAAGATTTACCAATTTTTATTGGTTAAGTTCGAAATAATCTATGATAATGGCTAATTTCGGGTTTGCAATCACACGGTAAATCTTAGGATAACATTTGTTGCATTATTTAAAAATCAGTCAGTCAGTGGATCGTCTAAAAATGTTTTAAAATCATGTTTGTATTTTTTTGAATGAATAAGTGAAGCTAAGGCCGCTATCCCACTGGCGTTTTACGAGCGTTGGCGTTGCTCCAACGTCTGCGCAGCGTCGACGTTGCGCAGACGCTACGTTGACGTCGCGTTTTACGAGCGTTGGCGTCTCGCCAACGTCTGCGCAGCGTCGACGCTGCGCTGACGCGACGTTGACGTCACGAGTCTCTAGTGGCAAGCGTTAACGCAACTTTAACGTCGGGCACATGCTAGAATTTGAGGCATACAATCAGCAACAAAAAGAACACTACTGTTGCCTTTGCTACTTCGACGAAAATTACGTAAAAAAAAGGAAGTCTCGTCGTCAATTTTGGGAAAACCCTTTATGGTCCAATCGATTACAATAAAGTGAATATTTCGCAATGTACTCTAATAATATTAAAAATAATGAATCGGAATTTTATAAATATTTGCGAATGCCGGAGAATACATTTATTAACGAACTTTTAGAAGTGATTCATAATGAAATTCAATATATAGACACTTATCTCAGAGTTTCAGTATCACCAGAAGAGAGGCTTGTTATAACTTTGAGGTATGTATATAAAACACTTTTGTGTATATTTTTCACTATCTGTCTTATTTATCCTGCACAGATCTAGTACTAATATATGTCTTTAGATAAGTATCTATAGCATACTCGGCCATACTGGTACAAAAGATGGCATAGACAAAAGTATATCTATATAATTATTATCTTTTTGCCTATGACGTTATCTATTAGTGCGAAAGTAAATACCGATATTGAAATTGCGTCTTAAATATGTTCCGTCTAGTTATAAAATGTCTGGCTGGCCGTAACCCCCGCCTGTGTGTGATTGTACCTGTTGCCAAAAAGCGTAACGTTACCGTCGCGTTGACGCGTCGTTAACGTTGTGAAGTCTCAGCGCTTATGCTTGTCAACGTCACGTCTGCGCAGCGTCGACGCTGCGCAGACGTTGGAGAGATACCAGCGTTCGTAAAACGCGACGTCAACGTCGCGTCTGTGCAGCGTCGACGCTGCGCAGACGTTGGAGCAACGCCAACGCTCGCAAAACGCCAGTGGGATAGCGGCCTAAGTAATCAGTCATTAATTGTTGTCATCAATTTGTTTCATAGTGTGTCACAGACATAACAATTTTCGAACATTTACATGTCAAGATTGCTAGTAAAAGCCAGAAATTAACGATATCATAGACCATTTCGGACTTTTACCAGTAAGACTTGGTAAATCTTAGGTTTTACCGTAGTTCGGGCTTTTACAGTAACATATACTCTGGCTAACTTTAGGCCGCAGACACTTATGTATTGTCAGCCGCCGATTGTGAGCTAGCGTTACTAGTTAAATTACTGCTTTTTCACATATATTAAATCTTTAGCAATAAACTAGACCCTTACATGGGAATTAAACATTGATAACGAAATGTGAGAGTTAATATACACCTCTGCATAAACCTTTATTGAGTAAAAGAGTGATGTTAGTTATTATAAACAACTTTTTGTTCATACCGAACCGAAAATACGCTATTTTATCTCCACGATCACACTGGGGCTCACATTGAGTTGGCTGACTGTCGGCGGCTGATTATACGTTGCGTGTGTAGGCGGCTTTACAGCTTTACATTCAAACTTTAGAAAATAAATTCCATTTTCTTTAATAAAATTTTCCCCTTGAAACGTAGTTTAATATGTTACCTCATACGTTTTTTGTTGTATACGCTATTAGCGCGTTGGGTCGTGATACGTCGGGTCGGGCATGTTGCTAGCCCGCACTAATTGCACTTCTAACGCCCCGCTGCAACCGGCGCGATTGTTCTCCGCCTCAAATATGTTCAATTAGTAGATACCTTTTATTTCCGTTACTTTCTTTTGTTTTATTTCAGGTACCCGTTTGCCGGAGTATTCCTCGAAGCGCACCAACTTTGAAGCGCACCAAAAGTATTCCTCAAAACGCACCAACGATGAAACATAGAGTGTTCGTTATTATTCACTATATCGATAGAAGTCTTAAAATTCAACAAACTTTACACTAACATTACACACGATGACTTTAAATTTTTGAGCTAAGTAGTAATTCGCTTAAGCACCTAGTTCAAGTTCATTTCTGCTTTCCTGGTAGTTTTAATAAATAAACAATTAGGACAGTTGAATTTTAATACGTGTATCGATATCATTTAATACGAATTCTTCATACTTCATCGTTGGTGTTCTCTATGTTTCATCGTTGGTGCGTTTCGAGGAATACTTTTGGTGCGCTTCATTGGGTGCGTTTCAAAAATGGTGCGCTTCGACGAATACCCTCCTTTGCAAACTAACGAATACAATTGGGACCTTGATTTTGAGAAAAGTCATATCTCGTTGTTGTTGATTTTAAAATTTCCATAAAATTTTAACTTGCCAGAGTTTGGGCAAAGCTTTTTTTAAATTCTCGTTATTTATAGATGGTACAGATGAGGTAGGTAACTAGATGGATATTGAAAAGTATGCAATCTACTCTTCTTCTTTTCGTGTAAGGATGTGGCTACCTCTCTGGTGTCAGAGTTAAATAAGCTGCCTCTGGGGAGCCCACAGGCCTCTGACTTGGCTATCAAGCTTACATTATCAATATAAGTCCAGGTTTTTCAGGTATCTACTTAGGGGTACTTTTTTTAAAGTCCTCATTTATTTACGTTAAAAACCTATAAAGTTGCTTTATCGCCATAAACAGTGCTCTCATAAATATTTGAAACCGTTTCATTAATCCTTAAAGGAGGCAAAAAATTCACGTTGGCTATATTTGTTGAGATGGTCGTAAAACTTTTATGTAGACACGTACTGGATGGGTTCCGCTACTTAGGTATATCACATACGTGCTTCTTTTAAGTCGAAACAGGCAATTGCGAGATATATTGAGCAATTTTTTTGGCACTCACAGTGTAAGTATTAAATATGTTACTGTAAAACCCCGAACTACGGTAAAACCTAGGAGTTGCCCGTAAATTCAAAGATTTACCAATTTTTATTGGTTAAGTTCGAAATAATCTATGATAATGGCTAATTTCGGGTTTGCAATCACACGGTAAATCTTAGGATAACATTTGTTGCATTATTTAAAAATCAGTCAGTCAGTGGATCGTCTAAAAATGTTTTAAAATCATGTTTGTATTTTTTTGAATGAATAAGTGAAGCTAAGGCCGCTATCCCACTGGCGTTTTACGAGCGTTGGCGTTGCTCCAACGTCTGCGCAGCGTCGACGTTGCGCAGACGCTACGTTGACGTCGCGTTTTACGAGCGTTGGCGTCTCGCCAACGTCTGCGCAGCGTCGACGCTGCGCTGACGCGACGTTGACGTCACGAGTCTCTAGTGGCAAGCGTTAACGCAACTTTAACGTCGGGCACATGCTAGAATTTGAGGCATACAATCAGCAACAAAAAGAACACTACTGTTGCCTTTGCTACTTCGACGAAAATTACGTAAAAAAAAGGAAGTCTCGTCGTCAATTTTGGGAAAACCCTTTATGGTCCAATCGATTACAATAAAGTGAATATTTCGCAATGTACTCTAATAATATTAAAAATAATGAATCGGAATTTTATAAATATTTGCGAATGCCGGAGAATACATTTATTAACGAACTTTTAGAAGTGATTCATAATGAAATTCAATATATAGACACTTATCTCAGAGTTTCAGTATCACCAGAAGAGAGGCTTGTTATAACTTTGAGGTATGTATATAAAACGCTTTTGTGTATATTTTTTCACTATCTGTCTTATTTATCCTGCACAGATCTAGTACTAATATATGTCTTTAGATAAGTATCTATAGCATACTCGGCCATACTGGTACAAAAGATGGCATAGACAAAAGTATATCTATATAATTATTATCTTTTTGCCTATGACGTTATCTATTAGTGCGAAAGTAAATACCGATATTGAAATTGCGTCTTAAATATGTTCCGTCTAGTTATAAAATGTCTGGCTGGCCGTAACCCCCGCCTGTGTGTGATTGTACCTGTTGCCAAAAAGCGTAACGTTACCGTCGCGTTGACGCGTCGTTAACGTTGTGAAGTCTCAGCGCTTATGCTTGTCAACGTCACGTCTGCGCAGCGTCGACGCTGCGCAGACGTTGGAGAGATACCAGCGTTCGTAAAACGCGACGTCAACGTCGCGTCTGTGCAGCGTCGACGCTGCGCAGACGTTGGAGCAACGCCAACGCTCGCAAAACGCCAGTGGGATAGCGGCCTAAGTAATCAGTCATTAATTGTTGTCATCAATTTGTTTCATAGTGTGTCACAGACATAACAATTTTCGAACATTTACATGTCAAGATTGCTAGTAAAAGCCAGAAATTAACGATATCATAGACCATTTCGGACTTTTACCAGTAAGACTTGGTAAATCTTAGGTTTTACCGTAGTTCGGGCTTTTACAGTAACATATACTCTGGCTAACTTTAGGCCGCAGACACTTATGTATTGTCAGCCGCCGATTGTGAGCTAGCTTTACTAGTTAAATTACTGCTTTTTCACATATATTAAATCTTTAGCAATAAACTAGACCCTTACATGGGAATTAAACATTGATAACGAAATGTGAGAGTTAATATACACCTCTGCATAAACCTTTATTGAGTAAAAGAGTGATGTTAGTTATTATAAACAACTTTTTGTTCATACCGAACCGAAAATACGCTATTTTATCTCCACGATCACACTGGGGCTCACATTGAGTTGGCTGACTGTCGGCGGCTGATTATACGTTGCGTGTGTAGGCGGCTTTACAGCTTTACATTCAAACTTTAGAAAATAAATTCCATTTTCTTTAATAAAATTTTCCCCTTGAAACGTAGTTTAATATGTTACCTCATACGTTTTTTGTTGTATACGCTATTAGCGCGTTGGGTCGTGATACGTCGGGTCGGGCATGTTGCTAGCCCGCACTAATTGCACTTCTAACGCCCCGCTGCAACCGGCGCGATTGTTCTCCGCCTCAAATATGTTCAATTAGTAGATACCTTTTATTTCCGTTACTTTCTTTTGTTTTATTTCAGGTACCCGTTTGCCGGAGTATTCCTCGAAGCGCACCAACTTTGAAGCGCACCAAAAGTATTCCTCAAAACGCACCAACGATGAAACATAGAGTGTTCGTTATTATTCACTATATCGATAGAAGTCTTAAAATTCAACAAACTTTACACTAACATTACACACGATGACTTTAAATTTTTGAGCTAAGTAGTAATTCGCTTAAGCACCTAGTTCAAGTTCATTTCTGCTTTCCTGGTAGTTTTAATAAATAAACAATTAGGACAGTTGAATTTTAATACGTGTATCGATATCATTTAATACGAATTCTTCATACTTCATCGTTGGTGTTCTCTATGTTTCATCGTTGGTGCGTTTCGAGGAATACTTTTGGTGCGCTTCATTGGGTGCGTTTCAAAAATGGTGCGCTTCGACGAATACCCTCCTTTGCAAACTAACGAATACAATTGGGACCTTGATTTTGAGAAAAGTCATATCTCGTTGTTGTTGATTTTAAAATTTCCATAAAATTTTAACTTGCCAGAGTTTGGGCAAAGCTTTTTTTAAATTCTCGTTATTTATAGATGGTACAGATGAGGTAGGTAACTAGATGGATATTGAAAAGTATGCAATCTACTCTTCTTCTTTTCGTGTAAGGATGTGGCTACCTCTCTGGTGTCAGAGTTAAATAAGCTGCCTCTGGGGAGCCCACAGGCCTCTGACTTGGCTATCAAGCTTACATTATCAATATAAGTCCAGGTTTTTCAGGTATCTACTTAGGGGTACTTTTTTTAAAGTCCTCATTTATTTACGTTAAAAACCTATAAAGTTGCTTTATCGCCATAAACAGTGCTCTCATAAATATTTGAAACCGTTTCATTAATCCTTAAAGGAGGCAAAAAATTCACGTTGGCTATATTTGTTGAGATGGTCGTAAAACTTTTATGTAGACACGTACTGGATGGGTTCCGCTACTTAGGTATATCACATACGTGCTTCTTTTAAGTCGAAACAGGCAATTGCGAGATATATTGAGCAATTTTTTTGGCACTCACAGTGTAAGTATTAAATATGTTACTGTAAAACCCCGAACTACGGTAAAACCTAGGAGTTGCCCGTAAATTCAAAGATTTACCAATTTTTATTGGTTAAGTTCGAAATAATCTATGATAATGGCTAATTTCGGGTTTGCAATCACACGGTAAATCTTAGGATAACATTTGTTGCATTATTTAAAAATCAGTCAGTCAGTGGATCGTCTAAAAATGTTTTAAAATCATGTTTGTATTTTTTTGAATGAATAAGTGAAGCTAAGGCCGCTATCCCACTGGCGTTTTACGAGCGTTGGCGTTGCTCCAACGTCTGCGCAGCGTCGACGTTGCGCAGACGCTACGTTGACGTCGCGTTTTACGAGCGTTGGCGTCTCGCCAACGTCTGCGCAGCGTCGACGCTGCGCTGACGCGACGTTGACGTCACGAGTCTCTAGTGGCAAGCGTTAACGCAACTTTAACGTCGGGCACATGCTAGAATTTGAGGCATACAATCAGCAACAAAAAGAACACTACTGTTGCCTTTGCTACTTCGACGAAAATTACGTAAAAAAAAGGAAGTCTCGTCGTCAATTTTGGGAAAACCCTTTATGGTCCAATCGATTACAATAAAGTGAATATTTCGCAATGTACTCTAATAATATTAAAAATAATGAATCGGAATTTTATAAATATTTGCGAATGCCGGAGAATACATTTATTAACGAACTTTTAGAAGTGATTCATAATGAAATTCAATATATAGACACTTATCTCAGAGTTTCAGTATCACCAGAAGAGAGGCTTGTTATAACTTTGAGGTATGTATATAAAACGCTTTTGTGTATATTTTTCACTATCTGTCTTATTTATCCTGCACAGATCTAGTACTAATATATGTCTTTAGATAAGTATCTATAGCATACTCGGCCATACTGGTACAAAAGATGGCATAGACAAAAGTATATCTATATAATTATTATCTTTTTGCCTATGACGTTATCTATTAGTGCGAAAGTAAATACCGATATTGAAATTGCGTCTTAAATATGTTCCGTCTAGTTATAAAATGTCTGGCTGGCCGTAACCCCCGCCTGTGTGTGATTGTACCTGTTGCCAAAAAGCGTAACGTTACCGTCGCGTTGACGCGTCGTTAACGTTGTGAAGTCTCAGCGCTTATGCTTGTCAACGTCACGTCTGCGCAGCGTCGACGCTGCGCAGACGTTGGAGAGATACCAGCGTTCGTAAAACGCGACGTCAACGTCGCGTCTGTGCAGCGTCGACGCTGCGCAGACGTTGGAGCAACGCCAACGCTCGCAAAACGCCAGTGGGATAGCGGCCTAAGTAATCAGTCATTAATTGTTGTCATCAATTTGTTTCATAGTGTGTCACAGACATAACAATTTTCGAACATTTACATGTCAAGATTGCTAGTAAAAGCCAGAAATTAACGATATCATAGACCATTTCGGACTTTTACCAGTAAGACTTGGTAAATCTTAGGTTTTACCGTAGTTCGGGCTTTTACAGTAACATATACTCTGGCTAACTTTAGGCCGCAGACACTTATGTATTGTCAGCCGCCGATTGTGAGCTAGCGTTACTAGTTAAATTACTGCTTTTTCACATATATTAAATCTTTAGCAATAAACTAGACCCTTACATGGGAATTAAACATTGATAACGAAATGTGAGAGTTAATATACACCTCTGCATAAACCTTTATTGAGTAAAAGAGTGATGTTAGTTATTATAAACAACTTTTTGTTCATACCGAACCGAAAATACGCTATTTTATCTCCACGATCACACTGGGGCTCACATTGAGTTGGCTGACTGTCGGCGGCTGATTATACGTTGCGTGTGTAGGCGGCTTTACAGCTTTACATTCAAACTTTAGAAAATAAATTCCATTTTCTTTAATAAAATTTTCCCCTTGAAACGTAGTTTAATATGTTACCTCATACGTTTTTTGTTGTATACGCTATTAGCGCGTTGGGTCGTGATACGTCGGGTCGGGCATGTTGCTAGCCCGCACTAATTGCACTTCTAACGCCCCGCTGCAACCGGCGCGATTGTTCTCCGCCTCAAATATGTTCAATTAGTAGATACCTTTTATTTCCGTTACTTTCTTTTGTTTTATTTCAGGTACCCGTTTGCCGGAGTATTCCTCGAAGCGCACCAACTTTGAAGCGCACCAAAAGTATTCCTCAAAACGCACCAACGATGAAACATAGAGTGTTCGTTATTATTCACTATATCGATAGAAGTCTTAAAATTCAACAAACTTTACACTAACATTACACACGATGACTTTAAATTTTTGAGCTAAGTAGTAATTCGCTTAAGCACCTAGTTCAAGTTCATTTCTGCTTTCCTGGTAGTTTTAATAAATAAACAATTAGGACAGTTGAATTTTAATACGTGTATCGATATCATTTAATACGAATTCTTCATACTTCATCGTTGGTGTTCTCTATGTTTCATCGTTGGTGCGTTTCGAGGAATACTTTTGGTGCGCTTCATTGGGTGCGTTTCAAAAATGGTGCGCTTCGACGAATACCCTCCTTTGCAAACTAACGAATACAATTGGGACCTTGATTTTGAGAAAAGTCATATCTCGTTGTTGTTGTTGTGTTGCCACTTTATATTTTATTTTACTTGTATTACTCTTAATATAAATGTTCTAGTACTATTTTCGAACTGCTGTTGTAAAATAAAGTAATAAAGTTATCTTTAAAGTATGATCTATGGGTTGCTATATTATCAAACCCATAGATCATATATACTGTTATCTGAAAGTATGTTTATCTTGCGCCTTTACTCAATAAGAGCTTACAGTATTAGCTAAGAAACTAATGATCGAATGGTTAAATGAAATTCCATCAAATACCTTTATTTGTAAAAATTTCAATGATTAATTCTGAATTATAACAGTGAAACAGATTTTCCAGACATGACCAAGCAAGGATTAACCAAGTATCGATTAGGGTTGACAAAAATCTACGTCAAACGAACCGCGGGTGGGCAACATTAAACCTAGTTTAGCTTTATTTATTGCGTGTTATATTTGGTAATAAAAATAATACCAATAACGATATTTCAAGTGATTGGTATAATTTATCTTTCGGAATACACCCACTGGGAATAAATTGGTTTGAGGTCAGCGATAGCCTTTTACTTCCAAACAGTAACTTGATTATTTATTAACCTTGCTGTTATAGAGAACACTCAATCTATCACGCCAGGGGAGTTCTATCATGTCAGCCGGTAACCGATCATAGCGGTTTTTCTATAGTTGATGTAGAAGTGTGCAAAAATAAGGTGAGAAGCATAAATAAGTAGAATAGAGAGAGAGACAGAGAGTATCTTTTATCATTTTCAGAAGCGTATGCTTTTGCGTTGGTTGTGGATTTAGGAATGAATGAGCACTCTATATCGCCAGTGATAAAGAAGACATGAATATAATTATTTAAACGATGGTACAACATGTACATCTAATCTTATCGCAATCAGGTAGTATCTACATTTTTCAAAATTTATCCATACTCAAAACCTGTGATTCAACGTCCGCAATTCGACCCAAATTAAATAAAAAAACTTATTATTACATAAAACAATTCGATTTCGATCTAAAAGTTTTTTGGAAGACAAAACATATCCGAATGGTATTGTAAAAAGAGTATTGATTGCATGACTCGCGCGGGCGGCACTAATAAATTGAAAATTGTTCGTAATAAGAAAGTACTTACTGTAAGTGCAAGTAAGGTGTAATGGAAAACGTAAGAAGTGAACTTTGAAATATATCATGAGTAATGTTAGAATAATAAACAACTCGACCGCAGATGGAATAACGTAATCTCGGTTTTTATATAACAGTTTATATTTATTGTCAGTTTACGTATAGAGTTACGAGCAGACTGTATGTCGGGTGTCGAAAACTGTTCAAAGGCGGGCCTAGCACTTAAATAAACGAAATAAACCGATATTCTATGAGCGGTGCCATAAACAAAAATAACTAAGTATTTATGATGTTGAATGATGCGATTGTAGAACTTTTACGTTTTACGGATTCGGGAACAAGAAATCCTTTTGACGTCTTTCGGCAAGTCGGGAATATTCGGGCAGAACGCGTGTGTAACATTTTTGTCATGTCATACGTTAAGCTCGGGATTTGTGGGATGTCAGAGGGAGCTCGGGTCCAAGACGTTTTATTTATTTATGGCACCGTAAGTTTGTTTTGTTGTCATTTTTGACGACTTGCCGCAAATTGCAAAAGCGGATATCGTGTGTTTTGGGAGTTTACACATTCACTAACCCTTGCAAGAGTTGAGAATGTTGGGATATAAAAAGAACTACAGGCTACACATCAATTGTGCCGGATTTACTAGGGATATCCGTCACCTAAATCATTAAGAAAGCCCAGTATAAAACTGGCGGTAGTATTTAAAAAGACATACTTAACTGTACCTACATATTTTGAACGCCGAATTTAAAGGTTCCTCATCATCAGCCTATTAATAAATACAATAAAAGTTGCTTAACTATGTTTGTACGAATTTATAACAAATTACCTGATAAGCTGATAATTTTAAACTCGAGATATGCTTTTAAGAATAAATTATATGAATGGTTATTTGATAACAACTTTTATAGTATAAACAATTCCTGGAAAGAAAATAGCGTTGTTATGATAAATGATAAATGATTTATTTTCTGTAAGTTGGTTTGTACAAACACTTTCACATGTCGATCATATTTTTTAAAACTAGATGAGGTCGGCGTCGGAGTTGTTGTTATATAATAATAATTTTGTTAAGAAAATTGTTATTACAAATATTTGCATCACATCACATCATCAGCCTATTAATGTTCCCACTGCTGGGACACAGGCCTCCTCTCTGTGAGAGGGAATGGGCCGTAATCCACCACGCGGGCCCAGTGCGGTTTGGTGGATGTCACATGTCTTCGAATTTTTGGTTCTAGGACATTCCGGTTTTCTCACGATGTTTTCCTTCACCGTTTTGAGAGCAGTGGTGATGAAATAATGTACACAAAGTAAAGCGCCTGCCTGGGCTCGAACCCACGACCTATAACTTGTAAGTCGCGGCCGATACCACTGGGCCACCACTGCTCTCCAATATTTGCATGCTATGTTTAATCTTGGCAAAACATGTCTGCTCTATTTTTGTACTGTAAGACCCTTTTATACCATGTTTTACGCAAATAAATATATAATTAAATGTTCCCACTGCTGGGACACAGGCTTCCTCTCTGTTAGAGGGAATGGGCCATAATTCACCACGCGGGCCCGGTGCGGGTTGGTGGATGTCACAAGTATTCAAATTTTTGGTTCTAAGACATGCCGGTTTCCTCACGATGTTTTCCTTCACCGTTTAATTTAAAGGTTATCTTAGAAAAAATAATACTGCATAAATGCTGTAGATGCGTATAGCCCTCGCCAAACTTCTTGGCCGCCCTGAAGTTGGTATACCGGATGCGCGAGGCACGAAACGGTGCTGTTTTTGTACGAGATTTTCTACTGCGCAGCCATTGTAACCAACTTCAGGGCGGCCAAGAAGTTTGGCGACAACTATATGCTAGAGTTACGGCAAATTGTGAGAACGTTATTGATACTCTCTCCTCCTAAGTCTAGCTAATCATCTAATGTTTCAGCAGTAGGAAGAATCTATTAACAAAGAGTAAAATAACCACATCAACCTTCTCTTTTCCGATTCCACAACATGATTTCCCAAATGTCGAAGACTTTCAATGTAAGGTTTAAATCGGATTTCTGTTACAAAATGTTTACAAACATCAAATTGTGGTTTGTAAACAAATGCTCTCAGACAACAACTCTTTAAGTCGAAGCACAAAACAATCGGTTGCTATGACTCAAACTAGACCACTTTATGCAATACTATCACGCTTTGATCTCTGACGGTGTAGACAGACTTACTGGTAAACGGTAATTAAATCGATTATTAAACAAAGTGAGCACGAACTACAACTTTTAAGTCGCGGCCGTTATTACTGGGCCAGAACAAAGAAATGAGTGAGAGAAATATTTTATAACAGTCAACCTAAGGGTGTTGGATAAAAATCTTGAAAAACAAGCCACTTTCCATTTAAACACGGAGCCTTTTGTAGAATACGGTGTCTACGGAACCCAAACTAAAATCAGTCTAGTATAGTTGCTTTTTTATCTGGAATTCCAGATTGCCTGGTTGATGGCAACAGGCTCACCCCATTTGATTTGAGTACATGAAACGTAATCAATATTGGTGAAATATGGGTGTTGGTACTACTAATACACGATATTACGGTATTCACAGCGGCTCTTTGTGTCTCTGAAGTAGGCATACAGTAAGCGAGATAGTATGATGCGACAAACGTAAGCGAGTAAATGAGGCAGTTATAAATTCTGATTCAACATAGACACAAAAAAACTTTTTTATAAAATTACAACCGACTTCCAATTCCAATTTTTGTAAAAAAGTTTTTTATTTTTGAATTTTAGTTGTGGTTCCTAATGGACTAGTTCTGTAGGCTAACTACCAATAATGCCCAAAGTGAAGCCAGAATAGACTAACAAAATATCATGAAACTTAAATAAACAAAACCGGTGTAATAAGAGTCTACCAGGGTGAACTGTTCACACCTGCGTACCACTTTAGAGCGTACCAGTGTGATGTTATGTTATGAAATGTTGTAAAAAATAAACAGACATGCGATTGCAGCTATCCCGAGTGATTTGCCGTCATTTATTGAAGAGTTCTGATGTATATCTCCAAAGTTTTCATCAGATCTTGATAAAAAATAAATGGGACCACATGACAAGCACCAGCTTTCGAATAAAAAAAGAATTATCAAAATCGGTTCACCCAATAAAAAGTTCTGAGGGTTCTGAGTTCTGGCACATAAAAATAAAATACAGTCGAATTGAAAACCTCCTCCTTTTTGCGAAGTCGTTTAAAAATAGCAACTGCGCAGGATCTTGCAACCAACCTCAGAGACACAAAGATCCATTGTCACTTCTATATAACCCTTCGGTAAAAACTGGCATGATGTTATGAACATACGTCAAAACATCAAAACGCACCACCATATGAGCGATAAGTGATAAGTTTACCATGGCTCGTGGTTACTGCAAATCTTTCAGTTAATCAGTCGTGAATGGATATCTACATTAATAATAGCAGTAATTAATAATAGCCAAACAGTAATTGCCACAAATTGATGAAATGGAAACAACGATAACTATATACATGGGTTTTATCTGAAATGCAAATCGTGGTCCATTTCACATTTCGAAATGAGGAAATTTATTATTGGCTATATTGAAATTTTAACAACTAGCCTTTCCCCGTTCATTTGCTCGCTATCACAGGAACGGTGCATTTTTCTGGGTTAATAGTATCCTGTGGCACTTAGTGATATCTACTTTCTAAATAGACAGCTACAGTAAAATACATATTACCAATTTTTTTTTCTTACATTTATCTGTGAATTACTTCAAAGTTTTAGATATTCTTATGCAAAGCGTATAGGACGGTTAGTACTGAGGCCTTACCGGTACTTGCTGGCGTACTTCCGGTCGATCATGAAGTGCAGCGACGTGCTGCAATGAACTATTCTGCAAGAGAGACCATTGACGCGGACTTTTTAACGCAGAGTGACCGTGCTAAAATCTCTAGATTATTAAGCTCATTCTCCTGGACTTCGTCGAGCTTCATTGCCTCGATGCTTTTTTGGTGGTCGCCACTGTTGATTCTGGCTTTCAGGAGTTGCAGTGGTTTGGTAATAGTGCGGAGGGAAAGTACCAAAAAAAAAGAAATGCCAAATTAGTCCCAATATATATGTCAATAAGCGGGAAGAAGTTTAGCTTCTTGGACTGGATGAACCTTGGTTGACTGGTAGAGAATGCCTAAGTCATAAACCCGCCTTTGTACTTTTGTACATGAAGCCTAAATAAATAAAGTAAGAACTATATATCTATTTAGCACAGTTAAATAATACAATTAAATCAAACAAACATTTAAACATATATCGCATTTTTAGCAAACCAATAACTTATTTGTGGCACACAGTATTTGTGTGACTTCCTGTCTCCAATACATTAAGGAACTCACATCCGTTGCATAAAACAAACAGCTATTTAATGTACCGTCTATCATCTTAATGCATGACTTCAACTCGATATCCTGGCTGAGCTAACAGCATTTCCTTCCTGACAATTTAATTCTACTTAGCTCCGTTTACATGGAAGCTATTGTCTACCGCACTAAGTGATATTGCTAATAATATTCAGTGAGCATCCTGTGTAAGCCCGGCTTTGAATACATCGCTCTAATTAGTATCCATAGGATTATTGGGTGCATATTACAAATGATGCCACTATCTATCTACCAGATAGATACTGGTTTACGGAATATAGGTAGCTTACCTGTATGGCTGGTAGAGGAGGAGTTCGTGGCTAAATAATATCAGCAACACGTGTCATTCTTTAAGGATAAGTAATGCTTGCCGACTTCGGTTTACATTAAGTCGTTGGTCCCGGCTGTCGTTTGTACAGTCAAGTCAGTTATTGTGTCGTTGGAAAGTCGTTATACTGCCAGAAGTCATATAATCTGCCACCAGTCTTGCCAAGAGGTATCGTGTTATCCAGTTACTAGTTGTGGAGATCAGATAGGATCTCGCTCCACATAAAAAAACTGTTACTCACTTGTATCCCGTTAGGCAGGCAGCTGAGTTCAACATATCTAAGACGATTGATATAATTGGTAATTATTTTTCTCTAAAGTTACGCCGAAAAAGAATAACCCCCGATGACAGATCATGACGGACAGAGTTAAGCTTCCCAACAAAAAGTACTACGGCTACTTCGGAACCGTAATTTCACGGACACGGATCGGATGTAGTGCGTTACCGCATTAATCAGGTAACTTAAGCCAACTCTCGTTTATTAGTGTTGCTTCGATTTTTTACACAAAAAAAACAGCAGCAAGTCAAATCACAAAAGTACTAAGCACGTAAAACGCTTTCAAACAGCAGAAGGAAACAAAAAATATGTCGGAGAAAGGAAAAAGTGGATCCAGAAAAGACTTAGCTAAATGGGAATTGCGTGCAAAATTACCGCTCTGGGCCTGCAGTCTCGACATAGATAGCGATCGTTAACTCGTAGCGATCGGTCGCTAAGTCCTAACGATCGATATCTAACGATTTTTGGTAGTCTCGACTGCCAAAGCTAACGATTTTTGACGTTTGTCATCGCAAACTTAACGTATATTTACGCTAAGATAACGATTTGTCGGTATGATATCGGATTTCCTAGCGAGCATTTTTGACAGCCCGATAAGTATTCGTAACGATCGTTAACATTGGTTTTTTGAGATTATAAAAACAATAAATAAATAATAATTAGACAAAAATTTGGCTGTAGAGTATTTAGCGTGGGATTTGGTCGTGCTCGAAGACAGACGTGATTGTTAGTAGTGTTAATACAGCGACAAATTGCACAAAACCGGCGTGAAGGTGAAAATCCTTTGGATTTAGAAGGATGGTCAATATCTCTACCTTCACCAAGTAAACAAGGACATGTTTCATGAGCTAGTTGGTGAACTTCGCCCATCTATTCAAAGACGACGGCCTTACGAACTTTCTGTGGAGTCTCAAGTGTTTTTGTGTTGGGTACCTACTGTGCCTAAATAATATTTCTATTTATTTTTTCTTATATCCAAGATTTACTTATAATTTTCTTCTTAATAGATACTGACGGCACTCCGATTTTACGCAAGTGGGTGCTAACATCTACCTGTTGGCAGCAGCATGACTCAATAGTCAGTAAGCCGAGTAATACATGCTGTAACTTTGGCTATTGATGAAAACCTTTTAAAAAGATATGTCAAATTTCCCATGACCCAATAACAATGGTGAGCAGTTAAAGCAAAGTTTAGAAATACTCCACAGCCATTCCCAGATGAGATTGGAGCCATATAAACACTGCACACAATCATTTTATCAATTGGGACCACCGCATTGGGTGCTTGGTAAGGAATAATAAATGTTCATTATAATCTATCTGGAACAGGTTGCCCATTAGACTGCTGAAAGTACACTCTATGTTTTATCTTTTAGGTGATGATGGATATCCTCTGGAACCATGGTTGATGACTCCTTGTAAAAATTAACGCTCAGTGACACCGGAGTATCAATATACAAATGCTCATTGTTCAGCCAGGAACGTCATTGAAAGATGCTTTGGTGTGCTTAATTCTGTTTTTAGGTGTCTGTCCCACCAACGCATAAATAAAATATAAATTACATGAACCAGAGGCCACCACACCCACATAAATAGTGTTCATGAAGATGGCCTAGAAGTTACAGGTACCTAACCAATGATTTATCTTAAAGTATTCATTAAATGTTTTATTATATTATATTTATTAATTAGATATACCTATATTTGTAGAACATAATTTTTCCTAAATCTTTATACCTACTTCATTGGCATCTCCATTTATTTGACCCAAAGGTGATAGATAACGGCTTATAGCATCAAGTCCGACTTATGTAACACCATTGTATGAATACTCCTAAAATCTTGATTTTGTTATACTTGCAGGACTTGTATCGTGCACTGGGCGAGCTGTTGCAGAGCACATAAGAAGAAGACTCATCAATACTAATTTTACATAATTTTATTTTATTGACCCTCTGTGATTTAAATAAAAAACTTATTAAATCATACATTATTTTTATTTACAAAAGTTGTAAAAGCGTTAGCTGTTTTATTTGCAGCCTATGCAAATAGCACCGAAGCCTCGGCTTGTGTCTTGCTACCTCAGCCTGCATCTTGGCAGCGTCTGCTAGCACTTGAGTTGCAGCTGTCAGCATCTGTAAAAAAGTTAGATTTACTAAAAATATCTCTTAATGCCCTCTAGCGTGCTAGTGATTCTAATAATAAAAAAGAAAATAGCACAATGTCCGGGCAGTCAATACCAAATGTGTACTCTACACCAATTAAGGATGTTATACGTCTCTCCACCTCAGTCAAAGGAGCAGTAATGATGCCCCGGTTGTCAGATTGTATGATTTATTTATTTAATTTTGCCTTAGTGCAGGTACAACTTTTTAAGTCTCCAAACCTGTATATACCACCACCACCACCATCGGCCACATCATCACTGACCACGGTGAGATTGTGGTCAAACACAGGCCTATACAAAGTAAAAAAAAAAAGAATAATGTATTCTACTAAATATACATAAAACTGACGTGGCTTGTACTTACAGTTAAAAACAAACTTGTGATTTAACGTCATGCACTGCTCGGGCTACTTGATGGATTCGTTTGGGAGTTTGTTGAGCTCCTTATTGGCAACCTCCTTCCAGCCTGTTTCAAAATATGCCCATATGGAGATATGGACGGGCTTCTAAAGTCACCAAAAGTGCATCAATCTGCCCCAAAGTACGCCTGAAACATTTAAGATATTCATTAAGTATACATAAACACAAACTACTTCGGACAGCAAAGAATTCAATTTATTACCAAAAATAGGATTCGAAAATTGTTGTAGGTTGTAATTACCTGACGCTCACGCTGCTGGCACTCGGGCTCGGGCCTGCACCTGTGTAACTGTCCTCCACTATTGAAATACGTTTTATTTTACAGTTTTTCTATCAATACTATCTCATTAACGTATTTTGTTTGTATACAAACTTGATATTTGACATTGACAGTTTGTTTCCCATGTTCAACGTCTGTGTTGCAAGGAAGCAAACTATTTTCTTCTTTGTTAAGCGTATTCTTAAAAACAGTTTATGCTACTTACACGTTTCTATGCAAAAAATTGTTAACATGATAAGGTTTACCTATCTTCTGTACAATTTTCAAAGAAAAATAGTTTTTTTTGAATATCTTGTCTACCAATTTTCCCTATAAAACAAGGATTTTTTTCAAATGCCATCATTTTCCTTTAGAAATACCGCACTATGAATACGAACATCGTTAGCGTACCGTCGTCGCTATGTCAAGATAGTGACCGATTTTGCACGGTAACTCGGCTGTCGAGACTTGCGTTTATCGTAACGATCGTTACGGCAAGCGTATTTTTTCGGTAAGAGTTAACGATCGTTAGTTAACTTATCGATCGCTAACTATGTAGAGACTGCAGGCCCTGTTCTGATAGCTAGATTACCACATCATCGCTTACCATCAGGTAAGATAGTGATCGTGCGCGAGCCTATGATAAATAAAAAAAAACAAGGGCTGCAATTTTTATAGCGAAAAATACTGAACATATTTGCATGTCACATGGTCTTTTGCATTATTCAGGAGCATTTCATCTTTGCAGTACTTATTATAAAAAATTAAAACACGAGACAAAAGTAAAATACTTAGTTTTGCACCGATTTTTTATACGAAAAAACAGCAGCGAATCAACTCACAAAAGTTCTGAGCACGTAAAACACTTTCAGACAACTGAAGGAAACAAAAAATATGTCGGAAAAAGGAAAAAGTGGATCAAGAAAAGACAGCTAAATGGGAATTGCGTGCAAAATCACCGCTCTGTTCTGATAGCTAGATTATTTACGACGTGCTGCGATTTTTATAGCGAAAAATACTGAACATATTTGCATGTCACATGATCTTTTGCATTATTCAGGAGCATTTCATTTTTGCAGTAAAAATTGTAAAATATTAAAACACGAGGCAAAGTAAAATACTTATTGAAGCTGCCTCGTTGGAGTCGCAAGTGTCACTGCTGAGTTGGTCGTTGGTTCAATTGCTGGGTCGAGCAAAGTGTTATTGGGTTTTTCAATAGTCTTTTTTTGTTTTAATATAGGCTCGCGCTTGACCACCATCTCACCTGATGGTAAGCGATGATGTGGTCGACGATGGAGCACGGAATTTGGGCCTTGTTGATGGCAATATAGGTTAGCCCCCTATACATGGTACTTAAATATTGCTGGTGAAATCTGGATGTACTATAAGTCCTCAACTGTCCAACACCTCGGAGAATACAGCCCTGATTCAACGTTATTAAAGCTTGTTAGGTCGTGTTTGTAAACTAAACATATAGTTTGAGCGCACCCTCCGTAGGACCCATTTTCTCGAACGCCATTAATACTATCTGCATTGTAGTCTGTTCGTAACGTACACGTCACACGTCCCCAGAGTTTCGTCTGGTATCGTATTCGTACAAATCCAACGATCCCAAATATTTAACAAAGATTTCTTAAAACTATGTTCATTTTCAAAGAACTTTAGATTGCATTAGTCAGCGTAGTTTTTGTAATTTATGGTAGAAATTATTTTGTTTCTAAAGTAAAAACAACAATAACAAGGACAATAATTTTGCCAATTAGTTTTATAATTCAACAGCCACAGATACGAGACCATTAAATTGTTTGTAGCTCAAATAACAAGTATCAAGCTACATAAAAGCTTTATTTTATTTAGTTGAGCAACAAAAATAATCGTGATGAGAAAAAAATTGCGCGTTCGGCACCGTACACGTGGTGAAAGTGAAACTTCTTAAGAACATAAAGAAAAAAAAGTTAATTAAAAAAATCAAAATACCCAACTGCTTAAAAAGCGAACTAAAAAGACGTAAACAAGAAGAAAATCATGCTGTGCAGTCGGAGGATACATATTCACGAGCTGGCTGACCAAAACCAGATGTATCCTCCGACTGCATTTAAATACATTATATTTTTGAAATCGCCTCTTGAAACCCTTTATTTTAATACCCTACACGATGGGTCTGGAAAAAAAATAAAAATTGCGCCCCACAAAATGGCGCCCAAAAGCCGCCATTTTTCTATTTTCCAATGACACTCGCAAGGTTAAGACGAATCGATTGACGTATGAATCATCAAAATTGGCTAACGCGTTAGGTCTCTGGAACGCCACATAGGAACAAATATACATACATACATACATAGACTGATAAACACATTACCCTCCTTCGGCAGTCGGGTAAAAAGGGAGATTAAGTTTAAGAGCAGGAATGGATTATATGTTTCTTTTCTATCATATAACGAAATGTGCCTAAATATGACGCATCTTTGAAATTTCATCTATATCATAATGGACAAAAAAATTACCAAGTAACAGTTGCTAAATCCTAGGTATTTTTTTGATTGGAACAATCTCACCGCACTATTCCCAAACCACTGCAACTCCTGAAAGTCAGAATCAACAGTGGCGACCAACAGAAAAGAGCCGAGTCTCGGAGAATGACTTTAACTGTCTTGGATTCCGCAACGAAATTAATCACAATAGAATAATGGAGGAGTAGGAAAAGATACAAATATCCACTTCCCTTCATATCAAGCAGGATACAGAACAAACAAGGCCAATAGGCACAAAGGGTCGTTTACAACTGGGATAAGCCCAGTTATCTAGGACCACGGATAAGAATTAAGCATTAATGTTAATGGATCATAACGTTGTGAGCTGTATTTGATTCCAATAATAGGTATGGCGAAAACGCCATATAGATAGCCAACTAACTTGGAAGCCACAAGCAGAAGAAGTGTGCAAAAAACTAAGTTTAGCTGCATATGTGCTTTTTAACCTGTCTAAAAAAGTGTTCATGGCCACAAGGTTAGTTGCATACCATGGGTTAGTTGCGTCGATTTTGAGATTCAGCTTAATATTTTAGGGAAATTGTAGCCTGAGAGAACAGATGTTCAAGGCTCAAAAACTGAAATGTGTATCTTTTTAATAAAGTATCCGATAATAGAAACAGGCCAATACGGAAACAAAATAAAAACATGCTACATGTTGGTAGTTATGACACCGCCTTATTAAAAAAAAAGTATTTTATGTATGGGCCCGATCATATTTAATAAAATACCTGATACATTAAAAAAAACCGGCCAAGTGCGAGTAGGACTCGCGCACGAAGGGTTCCGTACCATTATCGCAAAAAAATCACGTTTGTTGTATGGAAGTCCCACTTAAATATTTATTTTATTCTGTTTTTAGTATTTGTTGTTATAGCGGCAATAGAAATACATCATCTGTGAAAATTTCAAAGAGATACAGCCTGGTGACAGACGGACAGACAGACAGACGGATCGCGAAGTCTTAGTATTAGGGTCCCGTTTTTACCCTTTGGGTACGGAGCCCTAAAACACAGGCTATTCCAGTGTTTAAAAAGGAATTGACAGATTCGTTGACATATAAATGTTATTACTCAATTTGCGAATTTTCAAACGATGAATACTTAAATTAATCCTGACAGTTCTGCACCAATTCCTAACTATTAATTAAATCATGACTTACTAATTACACATAAGTTAACCTAACTAAGGTGATAACTGACTTGAATAATAATGATATGGCTTTCGACTGGAATTATTCCTAATAATTAATAATGTATATTTATAAATTTAATTTCAATATATTTTGACATTGTGCTTATACTATCCTTGTGTTATATCTGTATTGATTTAATTAAGTATTATTTATTTTATAAAACTGCTTTGCATGCCTTTAACTAAGGCATGCAAAGCAGTTAGTATAAGGATCATTTAATATCATAATAACATCTGTAACTTAGGAATTTTCTGTGCAAATAAATCATTATTGTATTATATTCACTCTCAATTCTCGAAAAAACGAATCACCGCCTAAGAAGTTTCACTTCAAAAATAATTGGCATTTGTAAATAAACAACGGAGTACATTCATACTACGTCCTTATGCAAGCTGTAATTCGATCGATGCTCCGCGATCGTATTACTCAACAATGTGCCCAGGTCCACTCACCGGTATTCTGCGATACATGCCACACAATCAATATCAATCATGTATGTGCTATTGACTGTCTTATAATTGTTCGTTGTTAGCTACGGAATTATTCAAGGTACGGGGAAAAGATTGACTTCGAACTAGAATATGCATGCTGCAAATATGTTTATTTATTGTTTAGTGGATTGCTTGTTTACGTAGTTTTGATCCGTATGTTTGTTTCACCTGAGTTACCCGAACCTATAATCACATCTACTCTTGTAAAAACAATAAATCTGGTTCCATGGAGCAAATATTCCCATTATTGTTTATCAATCGTGAGTAAAATTTGTCATAAACAAAGTCTATAAATTAATTTACTTTTATAGAAAAAATCATGCTAATATTTTTTTTTTTTTTTTTCTAATAATTATTGTATTGGTCGCGGGAGTTGGACAAAAACAACACTAGCTCTAGTACTTCGGTACTTCTCTAAATCAATAATTGAAATTATTAGATACTAGTGTTAAATATGTAAGCAAAATAGGGCATTTTGCTTTCATATTTAACACTAGTATCGATCAAAGAGTTTTTCCGGGCCTCATGAAACACAGTAAAGAAGTTCCATTGTTTAAATCCAGGGATAGCAAAAAAGCCAACAATTATAGGCCTGTGTCAATTCTGCCAGTTTTCAGTAAGGTCTTCGAAAAGTTAATGCTCAAATTGTGTAATTTTAACAAACGTTCCATCTTTGATGATCAACAGTACGGTTTCATCAAATATCGTTGCACAACTAACGGTGTCAACCTAATAAAGAACATCTTTAACGCCTGGGAAGAAGCAAAAGACGCCATTAGAATCTTTTGCGATCTCTCGGGGACATTCGATTACGTTAACCATGAGACATTATTGTTGAAGCACGAACACTATGGAATAAGACATACGGCAATTAAGTTACTTATATCATATTTGAAAGCCAGACAAGTAAAATTTCAGGTAAACGGCGTAAGTTCACTAGGGTCTGAAATGGCAATGGGCGTTCCTCAAGGCTCGATATTGGGTCTATTCCTCTTTTTAGTTTACATAAACGATTTGTCCCATTTACCACAAAATCAACCGAAGATGGTGTTATCTGCTGATGACACTCCTTTAACATTTAAAATAGATCTGCGATTACAAAATCTTGATGATATGAATAACTCTAATCATTAAGTCCAAAATTGGTTCAAGGCAAACAATTTGGTACTAAATGAAAAAGAAAACAAATATATTCACATTACCAAATGTTAGAAGTAGCGAATGTGACATCATATTGAATGGAGAAAAACTGAACTTTATAAACCAAACAGTTTTCCTAGGAATCACTCTAGAGTCTAGATGACAAACTACAATGGGGTCCTCAGGGTCGGCTTAGCTTAGCCGCTTAAGCTGTTAGAAAGATAAGATACATAACAGATGTCGAAACCGCGCGTTTGGTCTATTTCAGTTACTTTCACAGTATTATATCGGTATTTTGCTAAGAGGATGGGCGGTTGACATTGAATCCATATAAGTATGCTATTGCAAAAGAGAGCTGTCAGAGTCATATTAAGTATGTAAGGAAAAATATATATCTCTTTTATAAAGTTATTGATAGACACAATTATAATACTAGAAATAAAGATAAGTTAGATTAACCATATTTTAGATTAGCTAAGGTACACACATCTTTCATGGGATACTGTGTTAAATTCTGTTACAAAATGGTGATAAATTAAAAAAAATTACAAATATTTCAAACTTAAAAAAAATACACATTGTAAACAAGAATATTACAAATTAGAGGATTATATTCAATATAATAAAATACGTTAGTAAAATCAAAAAAACCCGACCGCAAAGATGTAAACAAAAAGAAAATCATGCTGTGCAGTCGGTGGATACATATTCCCGAGCTGGCTGACCAAAACTATAAATATCCTCCGACTGTACAGCATGATTTTCTTCTTGTTTACATCTTTGCAGTCGGGTTTTTGATTTTATTAACTTTTTTTATTTACAACATTTTAGTTAGGTATACTTTTTTTTCTAATAACTTTTATACATATAAGTGGTATATATTTTTGTAATCACCTCTAAAAACCCTTCATTTTGATGCCCCACGCGAAGAAAAAAAAATCATTTCAATTGCAACCCCCACAATATGACGCCCAAAATCAGCCATGTTCCTTTTTTCTTTACGGCACTCATCTAAGAACTCTTGGGTGGCCAAGACCTATCTAACGATGTCTTAATTATAAAAATCTGTAAAGTGGATTGAACGATACGAGGTAATAAAGAATATTACATATATACATACAAGATACGCGCGAAATACATAATCCTTTCCTTGCAGCCGGGTAAAAATGCTTGGCAACATGCTGGTCGTGCTCCATAGAACAATCTTTAGTTTAGACAAAATCTAACTGGTTAATCTATATAATTATTCATGATTATTGTATTGCTTTTTTTATGAAATTTACTCTCACAGTGTTCAGGTAATTTACCTATGTTTGCAATATTTTTAAATATGTGAAAATCATTTTCTTATTTATCAAATGGATGTAAATATTGAAAAAGTGTTTTACAATATTGTAAAACACTTTTTTTTGAAGATTATGTGTGGAGTTTCTTGTCCGTTCTTCTCCATAACAAACAACTTTTCCGAATGGACGGTAGAATCAATTATTATTACTTGTAAATTTAAATTTTTGGCGTTCAATTTATGTTAAAATGGCTAAATTGAATGAAAGAATTTGACTTTGACTATGACTTCGACAAATAGATTGTCAAAGATCCCAGTAAAGATACATAGTTTTTTTTTTTTTTTTTTTTTTTCATTATGTTGTAACCGAATGGTTACCTCATAAAAATTACAATCTAGCCTTGAGGCATTTAAATTTAACTTAATTTCCTAGTAAATGTATAGGTACTAAAGAATGTGTCCATTGGCACTTTTCTTATTGTCTCTATTATGAGGGAAAGACACTTAGTTCTTGTGTTTTTAAAAGGTAGCACTCACTGCACTCCGTAACAATCACTAAACTAATTCAAAAGGCTTAGTCCTTTTCAGTCTCCTTACTATGTCCGTGGTGTCAAGGAGCTGAATAGCCTCGACATTCACATGTTTATGAAGTCTTTGTTCATGAGCTTCGGCGTATGTTTTTATGACTTTAGCGACAAGGTCCACTCCTAAGTCCCGGTGGATGTCCTCGTTTCTAATGTACCAGGGAGCGTTTACTATACTCCGAAGTACCTTATTTTGAAATCTTTGAATTATTTCAATATTGGTACGTTTTGTACAGCCCCAAAGCTGTATACCGTATGCCCATATAGGCATAAGTACTTGTTTGTACAGAAGTACTTGTTGTATACTGACAATGATGAATGTCTGCCAAGTAGCCAGTACATATTCCTGTAGCGTAGGTCTAACTCCAGGCGTTTCTTTTTGACATGAGCCTTCCAGCGAAGTTTTGCGTCAAGCGTCATACCTAGGTATTTGGCTGTATTTTCGTAAGGTATTACGCAACCGTTAATGTATACCGGTGTATAATTAGGTCTTCGGTTTGTGAAGTCTATATGAGTCGATTTGGACTCATTTAACTTAATTCGCCATTTTTTTGTCCAGTTGGTGATGGAGTTGACAGCAATTTGTACTTTATTTACAGCTTCTTTGTGAGTGACACCTATAGCCATGATGGCTGTGTCATCAGCGAAGGTTGCAATGAAGTTGTTTTCCATTTCTGGGATATCACAGGTGTACAATAGGTACAAGATTGGGCCAAGAACACTTCCTTGTGGTACACCAGCTTTTATTTGCTTGAGATCGGAATAAGCATCTTCATGTCTGACTCTAAACGTCATCTCTGTTAGGTAGGATTCCAAAATGTCTGCAAATTGTTTTGGCAGCATTTTCCTTACCTTATAAATAAGACCCTTATGCCAAACCTTATCAAATGCCTGTGCTACATCTAGAAATACTGTAGAACAGACTTTTTTTTCTTCTAGAGTTTTTTCTATAATGTTGGTAATTCTATGTACTTGGTCTATCGTGGAGTGTTTTTCTCTGAAGCCGAATTGGTAATTTGGAATCAGTTTTCTGTCTTCTATTATAGGTTTTAAGCGTCTTACGAGTAGTTTTTCAAATAGTTTTGAAATGATTGGTAAAAGTGATAAAGGTCTGTATGATGTTACCTCCTGGGGTGGTTTTCCAGGTTTGGGGATCATTATGACTTCAGCAACTTTCCAGATATCAGGCACGTGTTTCAACCTGAATGTTGCATTTATAAGGGTTGTAAGTTTTACTATGGCTTTTCGTGGCAGATTTTGAAGGAGTTCACCAGTGATAAGGTCGTATCCAGGCGATTTCTTTTTGGCTAAGTTTTTTATCATATTTTTTACCTCTTTTGGCGTAACCAGTTTTATATTGAGGTCGTCATGGTGAGTGACATCCAGTGTTATGTTTTCAGAGCTTTCCTCACCGCTGGTTTGAAAACTTTGTTCTAAATGTTCTGCAAATATATTTGCTTTCTGTTCATTACTCATGGCCCATTTGCCATCTAATTTTTTAATGGGTGAAGCATGGACGATGGGTTTATTTAAACGTTTATATGTTTTCCATAGTGAGTGTTCTGATTTTCCACTACTTGTTAATTTGCTAAGGCAATCTTTTGTTGCATCATCATGATAGTTCTGTATTGCTTTGCTTAATCTTCTTGTAAGCCTATTCAGCATTGTTTTGTCAAGTGGATATCTTGATTGTTGCCACTTTTGTCTCTGAGCTCTCTTTATGGCTATGAGGTTTCTTATTTCTAACGGATATCTATGACTTGCGACTTTTCTTTTCAAAAGAGGTGTATTTCCCCAAGCACAGCTTTGAATGTTTGTCACAAATTTTGTTATTTCTTCATCCAACTGCTGAATGTTTTTGAGTGGTACTTTAAGGTCAATGATGTTGTCTAGGTCGAGTTTGAAGCTATCCCAATCCGTGTTCTTATTAACTAAAATTGCATTGCTTTCTTTCTGAATTATGGTCTCACTTAAGGTTAAGATAATGGGGGAATGATCAGAGTTCATATCAAATCCCTCCTCTATGTGAAGATATGTAGCTGACAGATTCTTATAAATGAAAAAGTCAATCAGATCTGGAATTCTTTGAGCATCAGTAGGCCAGTAAGTAGGTTTTCCTGTTGATATTGCATTGCACTTGATTTCTCGCATAGCACTAAGCAATTCCTTTCCTTTAGTGTTGGTTAGCCTAGATCCCCAACGTATGTTTTTTGCATTGAAGTCACCTCCCAATATAAACGTGTTGCCAAGAAGTTTTAGTAGGTTTCTGTACTGCTCTATTTTCAGAGCATGCTTTGGTGGGCAGTATATAGCTGCTACTGTAATGTGATGAAGTTTAGTTTTGACCCTAACGGCTACAGTTTGTATGAACTCTTCTTCATATTTAAATTCGAGGTAATGGTAGATGTTTTCTCTTATTATAAGGGTACTTCCTCCTCTCGCATTATTCACAGGGTGCAGTGCATGATAGATTTTATACCCGTTAAGGTGAATATACGATTCTCTTGTGAAATGAGACTCCGATATGAGGCACACATCAATTTCTTCTGTTGCAAGGACCACCTCTAGCTCGTTTTGATGCTTTAGGAGTCCATTTGCATTCCACGCCATTATTTTAAGAGTGTTCTTCATTTTTGAGTTATATGGTGTAGCTGTGTAGCACTACTTTCTAGATTTTTCAACCTTAATTCAAATGAGGTTAAAATATTTAAAATTTTGTTTATATTTTCATTTGTATCGGCGTCTATTGACTTGGAGGGTTGTGGACCGTGTACTGTTGGTTGTGTTTCACGAGGTTTCGTTGCTTGCGCATAAGACACATTATTTGATACCCTTTGATACTACTCTTTGAGATTCTTCTTAGCACTAGGAGCCTGAGTGACAGGTGTAGTAACCTTTTTCTTTAAGGCTTTGTTTTTTAGCTGTTGCAGTTCTTTGGCTACCATACATCCTCTGTAGTTGGCTGGGTGTGGCTCACCACAGTGAACACATTTGGGTTTGTCTGCTATCGATTTTGTGCAATCTTTAGTAAGGTGTTTACCAGTGCACTTTACACATCTAGGTTCCTTGGAGCAATATTTCTGTGTATGGCCATATGCTTTTTTTTTTTTTTTTTTTTTTTTGGGTGGGAAATCATCCAATGACTTCTCCCGCTCTGGGTGAAGCGGGAGGGCGTGTCAGACTTTTACTGACTAAAACCCACCCGTGTTCCTTCAGTTGTTTGTGCCAGGGCCGCGGTAACACTCTTTCAAATTTATCCGCGACCCATGGCCATATGCTTGGCATCTCTTACACTGTGGGATAAGCTTGGATGTTTTTAAAGGCTGCACTTCTACTTTACAACCTAATATGGTCTTAATACCATAGATATTATTTATGTCTTCCTCTTTTTGAAAGGCAAGCATAAACATGTTTAGAGGTTCCTTAGTCCTCCAACTTAATTTGTTTACCGCTTCCTGGATTTTAAAGCCGTTAGCAGTTAGTTCTTCAACTATTCTGCTTGGCAAACATGTTGAGTGTAAATTTTTGGCTATAACCCTAATTGGTCTATCTTGCTTGTTCTCATAAGAGTGCCAGAGACAATTATTCTGTAACAAGAGTTTAGTAATCGCTCTGTAGGAGTCTTCATCCCTGGCGTTTACTTTGACAGTATCTCCGTTCATCATTTTGACCATGAAGGAATCTTTATTTGAGCAAGTCAAGAGGAGATCATAAAACTTTTGGTAGTTTCTGATATTTTCTACTATGACTGGGGGAGGTGGGGGCTGTTTTTTTATTTTCGGTTGCTCAGCCTTTTTAACAGCCTGAGATTCAATGGGGCTTGCTCCTTGTGATACTGGAGACAGTGACGCATTTAGCTTTCTTTTCTTTCTACTTTTTTGTCGTACCCATTCTGTTTCTCTGGCAAGGTCCTCTTCATCAGTCTTATATTCGACTGTTGACTGAGGCCTTTCATTCGTCGGATGTTCCTTCTCGGGAGTAACATTCTTTTGTTCCTGGATAAGTTTCAGCTGGTGTTGCAAGGCTTCTACCTGGCTACTGAGCACTTCTACTAGTTGCTGCAGTTCTTGGCGCTCTTTTGCTTCCTCTTTGTACCGGGTGTACAACTGTTGTTCGAGTTCAGTTTTGAGTACTATTTTACCCGGCGAACCCATAATTGATTACAAGTTATAATTATAAAAACTATAACTTACCGCAAATTCTCATAATTATGCATGATTCACTTACGACAGTAGGTCATTGCACCGCCCGCGAGGGCAATACGCGGCGGAATTAGGCTGCAGCGTCAGCACTTGTGCACGAGCGCAGACTTGTGCAAGAGCGTACGCGACGCGACCGTTCTCGCTAGAAGTCGATCGACTACTGAAAGATACATAGTAAAAAAAAAAAAGATAGAAGCATACCTACCAGAGAAAATAATTCATTATCCAAGATTGCTCGCCTTGTTTAATCCTCTCGCTATTTTTATTAATGACCACTCATCATGCTAATAAGATGACACCTGTAATTGTAATAAATTATCAATTTTAAACAAGCAATCTTACTCAAGTCTCTAATGGATCCATTTTATCGCTGTTTTTTAGATACAATTACATCCATTGTCTATCAGACATTAATTGTTTAATTGATCTTCTTGTTCTTGTGAGTTAAAATAACTTAGCAGTCGTATCTGGAATCCCGTCTGCTGATAATAGTATAACTTTCTAACGGCGAACCAATTTTGTTATAACAAAACTTTCGATCGTGCGCCGTATCAGGAAGTATTCTACTCAGAACAATTATCTCTGGGTTATTACGGAGAGATATCATAAGGACATAGCTACACGTGTGTTCTGTACATAGAAATGCGAACTTCCTATTTTATTGGAACGTGAAGCGCCTCTGAAGTTAGGTATTGAAACTCTAGTGTCCGCTTTTCAATTTCATGCACGTACGTGGCCGATTCAAAATTTTAAACTGAAAAGAAACGCTGGCCGTATGTGAATACATATTGAAACTATTGAGGCTTTGAAATTAATATCATCGAGGATATTTCGACATTAATTCGATTTGCGTAGCATTGATTAAATTCGCGACGTGAATACGTAAAGGGGATAACTTATAATCAAGTAAACAGTGAGTTGTAGTGAAAGGTAAAAGTTCACGACCCTCTGAAAACCGACCGGCCTCTCACCTCGCACATACCTCGTCTGTTGATACATATTTACGCATTCACACCTTTTATTGAAAAAGTAAAATATTAAAAAAGTGTGTAAATATTAATTTCTATCTGCATTAATTTTTACATCGGAGCCTTTAATGTGACAATCAAAGCACCGAGCGCCGATAACAAAGAGAATCATAATTTATATTCAATGCTCGAATCACTCAATGATTTGTTTCTAGTCCAATGTTTTTCAGATCTTAAATTAAAATATTGTCTTAAAATAAATTCGAAAGTGAAATATGGAGAAATAACGATAAATAGAAAGCAACATGGTCTTGATTCTATATTTTCTTGTTTACAGATTGGAACGTAAGCAATAAACTACTATTAATGATGGTGGACCGAGTCGTGGCCTGTCTCTTCCGAAAATACAACACGAACAGTGAGTACCACAATGGCTGCTAATGAATCTGCGTAATCATGGCGCATTCAAACATAACGCCAGCTGTCACCCGGTTGATATTTAATTACTTAGAAGTTGGAACTGAGGGGAAGTTATTTGATGTGGTGCGTCCATCACTGTGGTTTGTGACTGTGTCTATCAGCGTGAGTTGTGCACAAGCATTTCCCCTTTGACACAATCAAGTCTACTTGTTTACTGAGTCTGGGAATATTGTCATTTGTCTAAAATTCATAATGTTACTGCTGCGTCTGTTATTTGGAAGGCCCAAAAGACTTTTACACATTCAATTCGGTTTGATAGTCAATCAAGGTAACTAACATCCAAATTGAATGCTGTGTTGTTTGTTCTGTAAACAAAATGTAAGTAGATGTTATGGCCATTTTTTATATTATTCATTTCAACATTTTCGATTAAGTGATATTTACACTACACAAAAACAAACCAACAATCACTTCCACAACAATGGGCACTGTATCATATGTCCTTCATTCTTTGTTTCTTTTTTACGATGGGACACTTAAATTTCGTATGCTGCGTTCCTATTGTGTGCATATCACAGGAACAGAAGTGAAACAAAGTGACAAGCTGACATTATGTTGATGACAAATATTGTTATTAAAAAATCCAAATGTATGGGATTGACATGCGATATTTTGCTATTATTTCGCTGATATATTGTTATTTTTGTCTACTGAATGCGCTAAACTCGCCAAAATCTAGGCCGACTCTATTCAGACCGCTAAGATACAAAATAAAAAAATAAATAATAAATACATTAAATCATTCATGTTCAGCATTCATGCACACTTGTATACATTAAATTATATTATAAAATTAAATTAAAAGCATTTAAATAAATAAATGTAAAAAGTTCATTTCAATTACATTAAACTACAAAACAATAATAATTCAATTTCAATACAATTCAATTCAACTAAATTATCTAATACAAATTCAAAATAATATATTTTTATAATTATGTACATAATAACTATTTACAAATTGATTAAAACAAATAAATGTAAAACAGTTAAAACATAATAATTAAATTTCAATAAAATTCCAATTTAATTTCATTTCAGTTTAATTTTCAACCTGAATTATCCATTACCAATTCAATATAATTATAATTCCTATTAATTATTTTAAAAATTACAACTATGTATGTACTTTTAAAATTACAACATGCTTGTAATTATTTATTATTAATTGTTTGACACAATTGAAAAAGTAA
The DNA here is from genome assembly GCA_945859665.1 of Anorthoa munda. Lineage (NCBI taxonomy): Eukaryota > Metazoa > Arthropoda > Insecta > Lepidoptera > Noctuidae > Anorthoa > Anorthoa munda. The sequence goes on along the minus strand of OX243905.1, from coordinate 12,687,706 downwards.
AATAGATTAGAGTCATGGTAGGTAAAAAATTGTATATACTAATGTAATAATTAATTGTATAAAAAAATATTTAATATTGTATAAAAAATAACTACAATAAAATAAATTATTATGTAGTAGTCGCGTCGACCGCTAGGAATTCCTTCATTATTGTCTGACATTGAAACCTTTATTTATTATTATTTTTACTATGTGCATGACCTATTGCATACCTCATAAAAGCATAGGCCATTTTTTTATCTTCTACCTTTAATTGTAACTAGCCTGTCCTCCTGTCCAGTATGCGACGTGGAGTCTCGGTGATCGGGCATGGAGGGCGCGGACGGCCGCGATGAGCTGCTTGAATGGGAGGCGTTGTACCTGCGCCTGCCGCTGCAGAACTCGACGTGGAACGCCACAGAGTGGGACCCCACGGCTTGGAACGTGACCGTGGTGCCCAACGCCACCTGGTGGGAGGCTGCCGCGCCCTTCGACTCGCCGGCTGCGCTGGTCCGCGCCGCTGCCAAGGCCGTTGTACTCGGACTGCTGATTCTCGCCACTGTAGTTGGTAATTATACATTTTGATTTTGACTTAAGTCTACAGCAGTGATGTAACTGTGTTCTTTTTTAGATTATTTGTATTCATATAATATAGACAAAACTTCCTTGTTTATCGCTCTTTAGAGAATATAATTATTATAAGTAAGTAATGATTTATTTGCTCAAACATGAGTACAGTACACACAACAAATAATTGTCCATATGTAAGGTATGTTAAAAAATTAAAATAATACAGCGCTTCATTTTGCCTTAGATAATGGCATGCAAATATTAATAATAGAATACAAATCAAAATAATTAAATGTAAAACAAAATAATAAATCTAGAATATCATGACATATACTCAAATTATTTTAAAATGTCGTGTAAATGTTAAAAATATCATTCTAGAATGTCAAAATAGAAATATTAAAAATTTCAAAATATTAAATTAAATCATAATAATAAAATATAAAAGTTTGTTATATTGAGACAAATTATTAAAAATAATAATAAAGGGTACAATTAAAAATTATCGTTCTAGTATGTCAGAATAAAACTATAAAAATAATGGAAATATTATTATAATGCCCTGCGTTGAGGTAAGTGGAGGAACACACGAAGATTGTAATTATTGTCATCCACAGGGTTCCATGTACCTATCGAAGTAGCGTTTCTGTTCGTGATTTAAACAGTCAGTAAATAATAATAGGTAGCTAATAATATTAATACCCTGTATTTTTTTTAATATTTTGAAAAAGAAACATTATTATCGTCCACTTGGTCTGAAGTTCTTGTATCTATATGTGACTGTGAATATTTAAGACGATCATCAACAACATCTACACTGATAACTAAGCTTGCTATTGTGAGTTTTGCGCTGAAGAAAACAAGAATCCATTGGTAATCTTCTTAGAAACCATTTTGTTAAAATATTTCTCCTGCTCTAAAAATCCGAAACGTTCACTCCGCGTCTTACCCAGCGTACGTACTTCATTCGTTCGATCGTTGGCCTTGTACGCCAGTAGCGAACGATTTCACATCATATTTCAAAGCGTTCATAGCTTCTCTATTTCCGCAGTTTAATATTAATGGATTTTTCATTGGAAAACTATGAAACTTATTCCGAAAAGTTACAATACGGTACGAACTCTAATTTCAGTGGCTTTAGGCGCAGGCCACATAGAAATGGCGTCGGGCGCGGACATGCCACGGGCGGTTTCCTTATTCCATTCAAATTTCATACAAAATGCATGGATATAAAGCGCAATTTAGGACAAAACGGTATGTCGTTGCTCGGACGTGGTTATGACGCGCCATTTCGGCGCCCGCGCCTGATCAAATTGCGCTTTATTTCCATGCATTTTGTATGAAATTTGAATGGAATAGAAAGCTGCCCGTGCCATGTCCGCGCCCGACGCCATTTCTGTGTGGCCTGCGCCTTAGGGCGAGTACTTGCCCGATCGCGATAACTATGTAAACGTTAACTATGCCATTTTTTATAGAAAAAGCGGCTTTAGGGTAACCCATTACGGGTTATAATTATAATTGTCACCAGACAGTGCTTATAAATTTTTAGTACAAATTGAAGTTACGTAACCTCGGGATCTTTAAGTTAAGAGTGAATTGGTTTCTTCTAGGTAAGCGTGCTTCACCGTAGACCGCATCATCGCTTAACATCAGGCGAGATAGTGGTCAAACGCGAGCCTATAGAATATATAAAAATAAAAACGTTATCGAAAGCTGTTGAAATGTAAAGTGATACCCATTTGACAAAATGTTTGTTCGGACATAACATCCATTACTACCTATACATCGAGTCTAGCTAACTCGTTGCCTGCCATTTCGGATTTGGTCTCGCATGGAACGCTAACTTCAACATGCGGTTATACTTGAAACTCCGTGTAGCACTTGTAGCTGATTTTGACCAATGCTGTTTGCTGTTTACGAGCACGTTAGTACATCGTTCAAGTTAGTTTCAGTTTGCTACAAACGCTTATGAAGTAATTTTGGTAAATTCGTTAAATTAGTTTGCTGAGTAAACACAAGACGTAGAATATATAAAAAAGCAGTAACAGCGAATTCACACATGGATGAAATTTAGTTTTTAAGGGTCGCGATTCCTTTTTTATTCGTTTTAGTTAGTTGGCGAAGATTAAGGGGCTAACTTGAGTCCTACCCAAAAAACTAGCCCGCAATGCTGAGGACGAACGGGTGTAGAAAATGGAAAGGGACGCCTTTGCCCGACTATGGGAAATAACGGTCCAATTCAATGCTTCTACTCGTACTAACGTAATCACGCGATGGCAAATCGAGACGAACCAAAAACGTGTAAACCTTTCAAAAGTAAAAAATATTTGGAAACGTCACGACGCTGATGATGATGTGTATAAACAAATCATTTATTGTTTTAGGAAACGTATTCGTAATAGCAGCAATTCTGCTGGAGAGGCACCTGCGCAGCGCGGCGAACCAGCTGATCCTGTCACTGGCCGTGGCAGACCTGCTAGTGGCGTGCCTGGTGATGCCGCTGGGCGCCGTGTACGAGGTGGCGCAGCGCTGGACGCTGGGCCCCGAGCTCTGCGACATGTGGACCTCCGGAGACGTGCTGTGCTGCACCGCCTCCATCCTGCATCTCGTTGCTATTGCACTTGATAGGTGAGGATTGACCTGTGCAAATTTACGAACAAAATCACTTTCTTCTTATGTACTACTTAAACTATAAATACTTCTCATTTTCTTCGCAGGTACTGGGCTGTGACAAACATCGATTATATCCACGCAAGAACTGCGCGCCGAGTAGGCCTCATGATTGCTTGTGTGTGGGTTGTAAGCTTCCTGGTGTGTATCGCACCGCTCCTGGGATGGAAGGATCCCGACTGGGACCGAAGAGTCTCAGAAGACCTACGCTGCGTCGTCAGTCAAGATGTAGGTTACCAAATTTTCGCGACGGCATCGTCGTTCTACGTGCCAGTTCTCGTTATATTAATATTATACTGGCGGATATACCAAACTGCCAGAAAAAGAATACGTCGGCGGCGAGGAGCTACGGCGCGCGGTGGGCCGCCCCCCGTGCCGGCCGGCGGCGCGCTGGTCGCGGCCGGCGGCAGCGGGGGCATCGCGGCCGCCGTCGTAGCAGTCATAGGACGACCCCTGCCAACAATCTCCGAAACAACTACAACGGGATTCACAAATGTATCTTCGAATAATACGAGCCCCGAGAAACAGTCGTGCGCCAACGGCCTCGAGGCAGACCCGCCGACGACGGGCTACGGCGCCGTGGCCGCCGCCTACTACCCCACGCTAGTGCGGCGCAAACCCAAGGAGGCCGCCGACTCCAAGCGTGAGAGGAAAGCGGCGAAAACATTGGCAATAATAACCGGCGCGTTCGTAGCGTGCTGGCTTCCCTTTTTCGTGTTGGCCATCCTGGTGCCGACGTGCGACTGCGAAGTGAGCCCCGTTCTGACGTCGTTCTCGCTGTGGCTAGGCTACTTCAACTCGACGCTGAACCCGATCATTTATACGGTGTTCAGCCCGGAGTTCCGGCACGCCTTTCAGCGCCTGCTGTGCGGGCGCCGCGCGCGCCGCCGCCGCGCCCCGCCCTAGCTCCCCTCCCTCAACCTCCGACTGACCTCGTCTAGTTCGAACATACTTATGTTACCTTGTTACATTTTCAGAGATATATTTACACCCCTTTATTTTTTGTACGTGATGAATGTGAATACGAAAACCTGTCTAGTAAATAAATCACAAATTCTCTTTACAACGTTGTTTCATTTGTTCCTCGCCGGCACTAGCCGGCCCGGACCCGGCAGGCGGCAGGCGGCAGCCGTCGGAAAGCGGCTCGGATTTAAATTAAAGCGATTTTATGAAGGATATACGTAGCTGGAGAAGAGACTCCACACAATTTTACAAATTGTTAATCAAGTAAATAGTTAACAATTACGTGGGCAATCATATTTGTCCCGAGAGAACTAAGTTTATGTAAGTACGAAATAAAGAAATGGAAAAAGTTATTTTTCAATCCCCAACCTAATCGAAGCATTCTTTTATATTTACACTTCTAGAACTAATTTCACATTGTTATTTGTTATTAAAAACCATAGGGCTACTGCGATAGGTTCAAACTTTCGACAAGTAGAAGTTAATAGGTAGTACCTACACCATAGTTGGTGATTCGATAAAAAATATAGATTTCATCAGCAAACACTTAAATTTTCTTTTAAGCACTTTTATCTCGAAAACTCCGATAATATCGTGAGCGTTAAAACCAGAATTACGATCGTTCTGCTCGTTCATCAAAAAGTGAGTTTACACAGCAACCCCAGGCGAGCACTGGTAGAGTTATAAAATAAATGGCATGAGGTACTAGCACGCTCAAATGGCCACTTTATCACAATTAATGGATAATCAATGAATAATTACTCACTCAAACCTTCAATAATACGATAATACGAATACGCACCCTATTATGAGCTTTTCATGTAAATTGGTGTGCCATTTTAATTAAGTAATTAATTTCAGTCTAGCTCCGAGGAGACGACAATTATTTGACTGCAGATAATTACAAACAAATGTAGTTTATAGGTAAGTAAATACCAAACCGCCGTCTATATGTATATTTTATAGGTAATCTCAAATAATCTTAATGTCTATGTCGTGGCCAGATCATAGATATGATTTTGGAAAAATCAATATGGACGGTTGTACCTGGCCATATCATGAAATACAACTATTTCATGAAATAGTTGCCCACATCATAAAGTGATCAAGTCTATGATCTGGCCACGACATCTACATCGCACAGAAAATCGAAAAGACTAGAGAACCGTTATCTTTCTGCACGTTAAAAAGGTTTAAAATCGAAAAGAACAAATAAACGTTATCTTTCTGCGCGTTTTTTTACGCTAGTTACTTAAAAAAACACGTTAACAAGTTAATTAAAAAAATAAAAATCCCGACTGTTTAAAAAACGAACTAAAATGACGTACAACAAGAACAACAAGACGACAAGAAGAAAATCATGCTTTTTAGTTCGTTTTTTAAGCAGTCGGGTTTTTTTATTACTTTTTTATTTATAACTTTTTAGTGTTTTTTTTTTAGAATTAGATACATCCAAGTATTATATATTTTTGAAATCACCTCTCAAAACCCTTTATTTTGATACCCCACACGATGGGCTCGGAAGAAAAAAAAATTGTGCCCCACAATATGGCGCCCAAAACCCGGCATTTTTTTATTTTCCAATTTAAATGTAGCCAGTAACACTCGCAGGGTTAAGACGAATCGATTGACGTACGAATCATCAAAATCGGCCAACGCGTTTGGTCTCTAGAACGCCACATAGAAACAAACATACATACATAGTCTGATAAACACATTACCCTCCTTCGGCAGTCGGGCATAAAGGTTTAAAATCGAAAAGAACAGAGAAACGTTATCTTCCTGCACGTTTAAAAGGTTTAAAATCCTGTGCATAAACCGTATTTATGTTACTGATAAGACACATAAAAACGTAGAAAAATCTTTAAATTCTGTGATTAAATTCCCTTCAACCGTAATATTTTTCATAAAGCTGCTCTTATATAGATCGTAAACCTTCATAGAGACATTTAACGATAAAATGTCCATATCTTTAATGTGCCATTAGATTCTCTGCTTGTTCTTTATATGTCTGGACAATAATAATTTTATTATCATTACCGGGATGATAAGTACTAGCTATAATTTATTCTTACATTGCTAAATAACTGCTACTTTAACTGCCGTCTCTTCATCATTCGGAAATTATTTTTCATTCGATTCGTAACATAATATTCCATACCTTTCGCAATGAACAAGCACAAAATATTTTTTAAAACAAATGACTGCTAACGGTATAAAACACGTCAAGCGAAATGTCGGTTTTATAGACCTCAATAAATCTGCGAAAAATATAGTCAGTGCAGTTGAAAACTGCGCTTACAAAATATTTGTTTTATGAATCCCGGCGATAAAAACTTTTTACATTTCAAACCTCGAACAACCAAGCATTTATCACAGGGTAGCTCAATATAAACTGGGGCTCGTGAATAGAACATCACGACCTCCTGCCGTAGCAGACGTTACAGAATTAGTATTCATTAATTCCTAAAGCCGGGTTGACTATTAAGCTGATCCTTTGTGAGAGCCTATAATCCGCGTCCAATAGATTCCCCTAAATGACTGTAGTCAGTAGATGAACGGCCCGAGCTCGGCCCGAAACTAACATTCACAAATTTACTGACATCAGAAGCGTCTGATTACCATAAATCCGCTACAAAACTTTAGCTGACGCGAACTTTGACCATAAACAATATCAGCGGCTTCCCTTCAGTCCCTCTCGAGTCTCGCCGCTGAGCATCTACATTGTTCTCCCACAACTTCGGCTGTTAATTTTAAGCTACAGTTAATTAAATTGTACAATTTTCGTAATAAAACAGTTCATGCATTGTGTAGAAAACTCAACTCCCAATAACACGTATTTTAATTAGTTTCGTTGATCGTTATCAAAATTGTTTTCATTGAGAGTGCTAAAGTTCAGCTGTGTTTCGAATGTGTTATTCTCGATATCGAACAATTATGTTTTCGATTTAATGGTGCCAATTCCAAAAAGAGTCTTTACAAATCATGAAAATGTTAAGGACAAAGTAACTAATTAAGTCTGAAACAAAACACGAGACCTACATAGTTAAGTCGGTCACGCCCTGTTTTTCCGCGAGTTTTGTAAGCCTAGCTAGCCAAGATAAACTTGTAGGGAACTATTTACCTACCTACCTAAATGTATGTTCTTTGCTGACTGTAGAGTTTACGTCCAGTATAGTTTTTGCTAACCTTTAAGTTCATCATGTTGAATTTCATTATCAGTCAGGTGCGTAGTATTTTCACATAACCGGTGTACGTATATGATAAGGTGAACGTAAATGAAGGGTTATTGGATGATTCGCACGAATTGAACTTGCCCGAAATAAGCGCATCGATATATTTTTATAATATTACTAGCTTCTGCCAGCGGCTTCGCCCGCGTGAATGTCGAAAATTATCCCAAAGGAACATATACCCGGGATAAAAATTTTCTTCAAAAATCTTGTTTCATTTATAAACTCCACTCACACAAATCTTACGTTGCGACTAAAAAGCGTAGCCATTACGTTCTTCTTAAAAACAAATGACGGCTGAGTCTGATGTAGTATCTAAATTATGGCAATATACAATAAGCTATTTACAAACAAATAAAGTAAGATTGTTGCTCGGTCCAGCGGCGGTAGTACAGGAGTCGGTCTTTTGCTTTTGCTTTAACTTCGTGCGAATCGCCACAGAAAAAAAAAATATTAAAAAGTGTCGATTCGCACAATTCGTGCAAATCTTCAATATCCCCTAAATGAAACAAAACCACTATCACAATTGTTTATACCGACATTTATACTGTTTCAGAATTTGCCCTGGTATGTACTCTGGCTAACTCTGGTACTCGTAGTACACCTGTGTCAAACCAACTTACCTAAGTATTTATTAATAACTACAAAAGTTTTTTAAGTAATCTTGATAAAAATGGAATGGAATGGAATAAATTATTTCAGTTTGCAATCTAAATGTTGGTGCAAATATCAACTCGGAAGCGGAAGGCGAAGCTTGCCTTTTGCCGCGCCGTCAACCAGGCGTCAACCTAGAATAGAAGAGGGACTCCATTTTTCGCACTTAAACGTCCATTTGGTCCTTTGTGCGTGGAAGAAGTGTCAACCTAACGTAATCACTTAATTAAAGTGGATCAGCAGCTCCGGTACGTTACCTCGGCTACCGCTAGGCGACATTGCGCTTTAAGCTAGGCGACTCGGCGAAGCGCGGGGACTCCGAGTTGACCACGCACCGGTTGAAGTTTGCGAGTTTGTCCCGAGGCCCGGCGATGCCATTACGATGCTTATAAGTGTGCGTTGCAGTAGGGAATTTCATACAAATAATACTTAACGCGTTTACGCGGTGTTGATCTGTTTCCGGGTTGGTATGTGTACGTCAACAAAAAGTTATCAATCAAATCAATGAATTAATCAAATAATTTATTTGCAATGAATGTAGGTTACATTAAAATACAAGTGGAGCAAATAGGAGTGAGCCATGTACATTCTGCCTAGAAATAGTATATTATGATGGAAATTTCGATCTCAAGCTGTGAACCTGAGAATCATACAATGTTGAATTAAACACACGATAAACTCCAATAATAACGCTTTAACACAATTTTACCCTTTGTTACAAAAATAAAGCTCATTTAACTTAATATTTCTACTGCGTACTTCCGAACGAACATCGCAGTTATGAGTTGATAATAAACCCGATATCTCGTACTAACGCATCCAATACTGGCCTACCTAAGGATGCTTTTTTTTTACAGAGACGAACGAGGTAGTTAAGCGGTGCGCGAGAAAAATTCTACCTAAGAGATCACTTCATTTTTCTGGCTTGCTTAGCACAGATTTGGAGGAAAAGGGCTAGGGCAATTTAGTATTTATACATTAAAAAAAAAACGAGATACATGTGCGAGGGATGCAAGCAAGAAATGTGTGCTAGGTATGTTTTCGAGGGACGCGAACGCTGTCGCATCCGCTCCCCCACTATATCGCACCGCGCTTCACAGCTGAAAGAAGACCGCTACGCATTGCATTTTCGCATCATTCAGCTACATACCGTTTACACAGCTACGCTACACATCCTCGCACCGAGCAAGCTCTTTTCACAGCTTTGGTGGAAACAATCATACATTTTCACAGCCTCAGTACATATTCTCGCATCGCCTTGGTACCTCGCACAACTCCGGTAGAAAAGCAGCCTTAGTACAGAGTTAATGACAGTCGTAACGAGCCGGCGATCGAACCGACCGATATTATATCATGTCTAATAAATACCTGCATGTATTGTACACCTGCATGTGTGTATGTACAATGGATTGAAGGTAATTCCATACATATTAGGATATTATCGAATCATAATGGAGACTGAATGTGACATGATCCTAATTTTATGTTACGTAATGTGAAAAATTATGTCCTCATGTGAGATATGAAATGAAGCATTTCTTTTTATTATTATCTGGATATGAAACGAGGTAATGTTTTTAATAATACGCGTGATGCTTGTGCGTTTAGGGCCCTATAAACTTCACTGGTTAACCAATAACCAAAATGACATTATTGCCTAATAAAGACATTATTTTTACGTCCTCGACAAACATTTCAAGCGGTTATGAATAAATGAAGATTAGACGATTTCACACTGCCATATATTTTACTCACAATCACCGAATGTGTAATTATATACCTACGCATAGTTTGTTTACAAAACACGTCAAAGCTCTCAACATCTTCAATAAAACACGTTTTAAATACAAACATGTTTTTTATTAGCATCACACAGTACCTAACATGATCCATCTTTTGTAAAAGGTGAAAAGTAATTTCATTCCTCTTCAAATAATGAGAAAAGATACCGACCTTATCGAGGTGTGTCTGTGAAATATTGCGTTGTAGGTAAATAAGTAAATCCACGTACATAATAATGAAACGTTACTTTCATAAAGACTGAAAAAAAACTATAATAAAATACAAAGTATTTTTCACGAGCAAACTTACATTTGCCTTATATTGCAGTTTCGAATAGGCCATTCTAGGCGAAATGGGTTGCTATTGAGGGTATATTACGGACGAAGATTTAATGAAAATGTCATGTAAAACACAAAGTTATGACACTATAGCTGTGTACGGTCTCATCACCGTACATTTTTCTGCATACTTGCAACCTACTTTAGGCCAACGATGTGCGTCATAATTCAAGTATATTTAACTAGTGGATCTAACTGTGACGTGTTTCTCTCCAACCAACTAACGGCGAATCAGTGTACGGACTTTCGACCCGTACAATAATGTTATTTCAATCATGTCATTTTTCTAGAGCCATTTGGGAGCCAGATAGTAGGTGCTCGGGTATACTACACCGAAGACAACACCATAGTTTAACGCAATCAGGACAGAGAATGTAGGATTCTTCTCTGTTCTGTACAGTTCCATCGATGCTCTCAAGATCAGCCTGAGAGAAAGATAAGCGAAGCAAAACCATTTGCATAGATCTACATTGATAAAAAAAGCGGCTCAAAAATCTTTTTACTAAAAAATACAACCGACTTTAAAAATATTTTTATTTTTCACTTATTAGTTGTAGTGTGTCAAGCATAAAAAGTCGAGATATTAACACGAGCGATGTAGCCAATTAAGAAAGCTACATGCGAGTATTAAAGCCTTTTTATGCGAGACACGAACTATTTTTTTTCCACTACCATATGAGCTTACTTAGTTAAATGCAAATAAGTTCCAACAAAAATTTATTAGAAACGTTCAGACACCACAGACCAAAACACAATACACACAATCAACGCGCACTTTTTCGAGAGGTTACAGGTTCAGTATCATTTCGCCGGTTACATAATGATTTCAAAACTCCATACAAAAGTCATTTCGTAACTGTTATTATGTATTTTTGTTTTATAATCTTGTGTCTAAATATAAGTTTTTAAGCTGACATGGTCACAATCATTAGAATTAATATTTGTTTCGGGATATTTACCATGTATATTTTGATTTTGATTGAGAGCTCGATATTTCGGCACCGTTACAAGCGCCATGATCACGAGAACTAAAGTCTTTGCGGGTGGGTGATATTTACGAGCTGACATATCTGTCTACCCTCTTCCTCACTCGTTTTTCACGCACGATGCCACTACTACAAAAAAAAATACATCAAAATATACATGGTAAATATCCCGAAACAAATATTAATTGTGTCTAAATGTTCATATTTCGAAACGAATTTCTTAGGCAATGTGTTACATAATAGACAAGATAGTGGAAAAAATTTATACAAGCTTTAATATAAAAAACATGCATTGTCACGAGTAACAAACGTGAGTGCAAAATTTCAGCTCGATCGAATATCGGGAAGTGGGTCAAATTTAAATTGCAAGTTTTGATTTCAGACACAGGGACAGGCTAAACTAAATAAAAACTTGTAGTTAGAAAAATTTACAGCATTTTTCCAACCCATATCTACTTTGATCCATTCACTACATTACTTTTTAGGGTTATAAATGATAAATGATTTTATTTCTGTAAGTTGGTTTGTACAAACACTTTTACATGTCGAACAGATTTTTAAAACTAGATGAAGTCGGCGTTTCCTGTCTGACTACTCTGAGAAAAAAGGCCGAAACAAACTCAGAGTTCACAGTCTCTTTTAAAGTCCAGACAAAATCGTGGTTAGATCATGTGATTGTTTCGTAGTCAACAAGGAAACCTTATAGTTTCGCCATGTCCGTCTGTCCGTCCATCCGTCCGCAGCTTCGCTCAGAGACTCTTAGTAATAGAAAGCTATAATTTGGCATGGATATACATATCATCATAATCACGCCAACCAAGTAATAAAATAAAAGCAAAAAAAAATTTTTTTTGCTTTCCTCCTGTAAGCGTGTGGGGATGTTTTTTGCTTATCTATCTCATGGTATGGAGTACCGTTGGAAAGGCAATTCAAAAATATTACGGATCTGTGAAAACCAGTTTTCGATTCAGGGATCCGTTTGCGTAAAATTAAGCTTTACATGGCTAATTTTTGTTAGAGTCAATTAACTTCCTCCTGCCATCTTTTGGATATGTGAAAAATGGAAGGAAGGGAATGGAAGGTTGCTTTTGGATATGTGAAAAATTCACGGCGGTAGTATATATAACGAAATTAAAAGAAAAACTATCACAGCTAAGTAGGCTTTCAAAGTTAGAGAGTAATAGTCAACCAACTTATAAAATGTACTTGAAAAAGTAAAAATAAATGTATATTGATGTTTGGGGACAACATTTTTCGAACGGCAATGTTAATTTTTGTCCCTTCGGTAAAGCAATATTCGGTGCTTTCATTGTTTATGTACGTTAGTACCTAATTATTTTGGTGAATGTAGCTGTTTATATGGCATCCTCTGTACGCGAGTCAAACTCGCACCTGGCCAGTTTTTTGAATAGGGTTGCCACTGTATAATTAGCAAACGTGAAGTGGTAGTGTTGTGCAACGCCATTGCGATGCGGGCGCCCTCTGCGGTTGCCAACATAATTAACTGGGTTTGAATAAGGGTGGTACCGCCCTTTGTTGACTTTTACAACGAGGAATATTCTGTTTGATTTCTCGTCCCTGTTATATATGAGGTTCCGGGAAATAACGTGAATTTAATCATTGAAGATGACGTAAAAATGAATCCCTGGGTACTAGTATTTCTCCAGATTGTTATATTTGTTAGCGAACTATTAATTATTACTATATATAACTAAGAAAGTAAATGCCAAATCCTTTGTACTGTCGACAATATTAATTCGTGACCCACCATCAGCTAATTTTTGTACAGACATTCTAATACAATTAGGTCGCATTTTGCTTAATATGTATTTATTTCCTTAGCAAGACACTTGCTATTGATTTAATAAAACAGTGACAATTAGTTTACCGATATTTCTGTCATTTTAATATCTACTTAACGGTTTGTTATTTAGCATTTTTCCTATAATCAAAAAATAAGCTTCTATTATCGAAATAGTTCGCATATGTTTTTGAAATAGAATAAACACTATACGTCTTTCTCTATCCATACAATGCTGGACGACAGTTTATAAAAAATTTAAAATTTATATTACAAATAAAAAAATTATTATTATTATTATTATTTTATTTTTATTATATTTTTTATTATTTTTTTTTATTTAATTTATATTTATATTTTTTTTTTCTTTTTTTTTTTTTTTTTTTTTTTGATAAATCTGAAATTATTTTCAGATTTATCAAAAATATACTTTTAATTCAATTAAAAATCTATCGCTATGAACACACCGCTCAAAATTACACGTCTCTATGTCCGCATTGACATAGTTTTTAACCCCCGACGGAAAAAGAGGCGTGTTATAAGTTTCAGGTGAGTTGCTGTGTATCTGTGTATGTGTGTCTGTCTGTGGCATCGTAGCATCCAAACGGGTGAACCGATTTTGATTTTTTTTGTTTGTAAGGTGATTTTGTCAAGAGTGTTCTTAGCTATGTTTTAATAAAATCGGTTCAGCAGTTCAAAAGTTATGGGCGTTTCACTGTTTGAATCGGGGTGTTTACGCAAGACATCGTGTTATAATAACGTGTTCAATAGATTGCCGATCGAATCACATCTACTATGTACCAGATAAATTATGTAGCATGAAATAAAAATGGGGTTTTTTTAAATTTTGAAATTTCACTTGTCATCGGTCAGATGGGTCTACCTATTTGCTTAAAATAGAAAATTATTGTAATCGTCTAAGTTAACCACGACAAACGATCGCAGTGAGCCATTCTCCATTTAATCAAAATTGTTATTTCCCAAGTGGACTTATCTCTGGAGATCAGTAGGTCACTAACACCGTCCATTATTTATATCTGTCATAATTCTAACACACATTTATATAAGTTCATATAAGCAGTCTTTCAATACTTAATCACTCGGTGCGTGTGGGAAATGATCAATGGATGTAATTTTTATCGGAGAGCGATAGCGGCTTGTGTGATTTATATAGATTACCGCACAACGGCGCAGTACCGAATATTATAAACGTTAGTATATTGAAATACACTTATAAATATGTACATATAAAGGTCATCGGAAAAGTAATGATAAGTACACGTGTTGGGATCGATCCCACTTATGTTTGGTTGGCTACTCGAGTAGCCTCGTAATACGAAACAACGTCATCGGTGCAAATATGAAGATTGCGCAGTTATGTAGTTTCGATAAGGACAGGTATTTAAACATGAATATTACACTAGTAAAGCATCTGCATGCGACTTCGACCAAGTGAAAATCCTTTTGTCCTGCGGGAACGTATTTCTAAAATAAATAGTTTTCTATGTCCAGTGGCGTAACAATAGGGTGGGAGAGCGGGCAAATGCCACGCGCCCCCTTAGGCCTGCAGTCTAAAGGGGGCCATGGGAACAAGAGGAGAAGTATTACAAAATTTGACAATGAAACTCCACTTTTTAGGGTTCCGTACCCAAAGGGTAAAAACGGGACCCTATTACTGAGACTCCGCGGTCCGTCTGTCTGTCTGTCTGTCTGCTAGACAGTTGAAATTTTCACAGATGATGTATTTCTGTTACCACTATATTAACAAATACTAAAAACAGAATAAAATAAATATTTAAATGGGCTCCCATACAACAAACGTGTTTTTTTGCGATAATGGTACGGAACACTTCGTGCGCGAGTCCGACTCGCACTTGGCCGGTTTTTTATATTAAGGGAGGCCTCATCCGATGAATTCGCCACGGGTCACAGATGGTATACCATCTGAGGCCCGTTAACCAACTTTCATCTGAATGTTTCAGCCGTAGAGATGTGACTCATTAACAAATATTCGTACTTTCATAAGAATAAGTAGCATAATTATAATGTGATTTTTTATTTCGTGGACTAAACTGACATTTGGGGGGTTGTCACTTTATCGTTACATTAAAATAGTGTCGTACCCTAACTATCCTGAGTGATCGAAAGTTAATCGAAAATCGAAGTAGATCGAAAATGAAACTATTTCACGGCATAAAAAAATAATTTGTTTAGAAACTAGCGGCCCATATTTAGTTTTTACTCATTTATGTCAGAATAAATTTTATCGAATGCATTTATTTTATTGTTGATTTCATATTTAACACAATAAAAGTTCATGTACTATGTGTATGAATACTGTTATATTTAAATATATTACGTTTATATTCATAAAACATTTATTTACACCAATTAGTAAAAATAAATTCAGGAGTCATGTCACATCGATTTGATGAATCACTTATGATTGAGCCTTACCTACAACACTATGCTCCGCGCTTGCAACTTTAAAAAAATAAGGTCAATCGCAGCTGTCAGTTTAGTCCTCGAAATTAAAAATCACAGTTTAGTTGCAAGTAGGATAATTCTTACGAAGTGTCATTTCAGGTAGCAAAATTGTTGCGATTACCTGCGAAGTTGTGCCTCAAAGTGCTACGCGAAACTGCTACGAGTACGTCCGTAGCAAGTGTCTACGCGCGGTAAAGCTCTGCTACGCCGCTCGTAGCCACGTGTTTACGTTACACACTTCATTCTTTACAGACATCGGCCAAGTGAGAGTCGGACTCGCGCACGAAGGGTTCCGTACCATTATCGCAGAAAACGGAAAAAAAAACACGTTTGTTGTATGAGAGCCCCACTTAAATAATTATTTTATTCTGTTTTTAGTATTTGTTGTTATATGTATAATACATTATCTGTGAAAATTTCAACTGTCTAGCTATCACGGTTCATGAGATACAACCTGGTGACAGACGGACAGACAGATAGACGGATCGCGGAGTCTTAGTAATAGGGTCCCGTTTTTACCCTTTAGGTACGGAAACCTAAAAAATGAGGTACGATAGACACCGAAACAAAAGTTATTTAGCACTTTTAGTGTTTTGTTTTTTAAAGATGGTTAATTTTTTTGTGAAAAAGTTTTTATTTCACTCTTTTTATTTTTGATTCACCAACACTACAAATTGAGCAAGTTCCATGGTAAGGTATAGGATTGACCTCCTTTTGAAGTCGGTTAAAAAATAGGTGCCATGTGGTTTTAGGTACACCGGTTTGTTCGTCGAGTAGAGTGTATAAACACATTGTATACATATACTAGCTGACCCGGCAAACGTTGTTTTGCCTTAAAACACCAAAAATTCATCTACCCTACCTACCCTACCCTACCTACCCTACCCTACCTACCCTACCCTACCCTACCTACCCTACCCTACCCTACCCTACCTACCCTACCCTACCCTATCTACCCTACCCTACCCTACCTACCCTACCCTACCCTAAACGGGATAAAAATCCTATGTCCTTTTCCTGGTTCTTAGCTACCTCCCTACCAATTTTCAGCCAAATCGGTTCAGCCGTTCGTGAGTTATAAATAGTGTAACTAACACGACTTTCTTTTATATATATAGATATTTATATTCGGATTTACAAAGCAGAAGCTTATCGAATTATTGACAAATTTAACTCACAAAAATATTTATCTAACAAGATAAGAAGATAACATACCGCTTAAGAAAAATTTGCTTCGTTTAATCCTGATCATGCATCTTTAATTTCCAATCCGCTAAATCTTGTTATCGTTAACAAAGATTGGATCCTAAGAAATAAGATTATTTTCTCCGTACACATATTTACGTTCTGGCTTAATATTTATGTACACAACCACAAAAACCATCAATCAGGCACCCTTGGTTTGACAGTTTGAGAGTAACTTCCGCGAGAGTACTAAACGGGACAAAAAGTTGGCTTTACGCTCCATTTGGTGAAGCTGGGAGTATCGTCGAGGCCTGTTTGTGCTCAAAGTGATGGAGTTTGCAGTCTAATCGCATACCACAACAAAACTCGTTAAAGGGAACATTCCTGTGACGCTTCGGACGTGATTTATTGACAGGAACTAATTAACTGAATACACATTTATCATGGAATTGGTGGATCCAATTGTTAATCCTATTATACGGGGTTGGTATGGCCACTGTAGGGCAATGATCTGTTCTCATTCTGAGATTCATCGGAGCTTGAATTGATGGAAATATCTGACTATTTCAAAGAGCTATGTTTTTTTGCAGAGTTCTTCATGGACTTTCCAAAATGCAGTGCTTGTTCACATCATCACATCATCAGCCTATTAATGTTCCCACTGCTGGGACACAGGCCCAGGGAATGGGCTGTAATCCACCACGTGGGCCCAGTGCTTGTTAATTAAATCAAAACAATTTCTTATTCTATTTTTTTCTTCGCTCTTGCAAGATGTAACTGATACTTGATTTTTACGAAAATTGACAAAAGACAAAGATATTTTATTTCAACTAGGCCACCAAGCGGCACTTTTGAACGTTACATGAAAATTATTCTACCGTGTATTCGGAAAGTAGCTTGTTATGGAGAAGAATGCACAAGAAACTCCATACTTACTCTTTTAAAAAAAATAGTTTTTTTACAATATTTATGATGCAATCTTATCCCAAAAATTCAGATTCATCATCATCATTTTCTAGCCTAATGACGTGCTCTGCTGAACATAGATTTCATCACACGAGCGGTCCCAATAAATCTAATTAAAACAGATCAAAAAGTTTCTATAAATATCTATCAAACAGCTAAGTACTAAACTAACGAGTCCGAAGTGGATAGCAATGGCGGTGATTGCGGACAGCCGACGACCCGCTACAGTTTACTTTGAGTCTCGCCCCACGCCACCATTACACAAAGTTAGCTTACTCTACTCCACCCGAGTAAACTAAATCTGGCCGCACTTTCACACTATTGCTGGACTTTACTACAAATATAGCTGTAATACTTTTCAGTCTTATGACGCGAAACAACGCGAATTACAATTTTTGTCAAAATATCTGTCAACGTATATAGTTAAGGCGCATATGCCCCTGAGTAGCTGATTTAAAAAAGAGAATCACGACTAAATCTCTTGCTTGCGGGCTTGTCGTAATTTTTTGGAAAAACTATGTTGCATTAGACCATTTTCTTAATAATTTGATCTAAGAAAATTCTGAGTTTTAGTCGCATAACATAGTGTAATTAATTTGTAAAGTTATGTCTAAAACGGACAAAAACACGACAATCGCACCAAAACCGCTGGGCGTATTTTAATGAAATCGACACCATCTCAAAGATAATTTAATTATCTACATTTTGATCTGAGGCTTTTTTTTAAGTCATAGAATAATAAGGAAAGTACAAAAAACTACAAAATTTTGGGTCGCGCTAGTGTGAAACGAGTGCGCGTTTTATTCCCTCAAGGTCGTTGGCATTAGTCATCGTCTTAAGATAAGGATGTAATTTGTGGAGATGAATAAAAGTTTTATTTTATTATTAATAAGTAATGTTTATTTCGTTAATTAGATTAGGTACTAAGAACTTCACACAACGTCTTAAACTGAGTTTAAACAAATGAGTCGTAGTTGTGGAGTGAAGTCCTAAGTTAGCAAAAAAAAATAATTTTTGTGTTTATTCAATACAATTCAATTCAATAATTTATTTCGGACCATGATCCATAATTTGTTAGTAAAGACTTATGACTATGTTAGTAAATTTACATAATATAATAATATGAAAGGAAATGTCAAACTAATAAAAATAAATAAATAACAAATAAATTAAGAAATAATCCAAATCATTTCATATACCTATTTGCCGTTGCACTGGAGCCGCCGCTGTTCAAGCGGGTCCAGTACCCCAGGAAAGGGCATCCGGTTTATCCGCAATAACCTTTAGGACACCGTTTACGTTCCCCCGCATCCTGTGCATCAGGGATGCTGACCTCTTCCGCATTATTGCCTAAAAACTATCAGTTTTTGCTTCTGCAAACATCCCCGATGCACTGCAGAAACGTGGGAGCCCCAACAGTATCCTAAAAGCGTTATTATACTGGACCCGGAGAACGTTGTAAGCCCTCTGCGTATGTCTGACGAAGGTCTGGCAATATGCCTTGAAAAGTGTAATTTTCACTTCCCTCGTACATCGCGCAAACCTGCGGGCCAGCATATTGCACCGGACTGACAACGCCCTCCGTTCCCTCTCGATATCATCGTCATCGTGCAGATCCTCGTTTAAAATGTGACCTAGGTATTTAAATTTTGTCACCCTCTTTAGTGGTACACCATAAAGGCACACCGAAGGAACTACCCTAGGCTTCTTTGTACCCACCCTGAACACCATAACCTCACTCTCCCCCACATTATACAGGAGGCCATGTGACTCGGCGTATCCTTCACACACCTCAAGCAACCGTCTGAGTCCGTCAATTGAAGGGCTCAGCAGCACCATGTCATCGGCGTAACTTATGCTGTTTATCATCTACCCATCAATGGAGCATCCGACACCTGTACCGCTGAGCTCCTCAATTAACCGATTGACGTATAGGCTGACGTGTTTATTTATTTTTGTATCTGTCTGTGGCATGATAGCTCCTAAATGGATGAACCGATTTTGATTTAGTTTTGTTTGTTTGAAATGTGACTTTAGTGAGTGTTCTTAGCTATGTTTGATGAAAATCGGTTCAGCCGTTCAAAAGCTATGGGCGTTTTACAGTTTGAATCGGGGTGTTTTCGCAAGATATCTTTTCATAATTACGTGTTCAATAGATTGTCGATCGAAGCGTGTCTACTACTAGATAAATAAATTATGTTGTATGAAGTAAAAAGGTTTCGGGGTATTTTTTAATTTTACCTACTTATTTAAATAAACCTTTTTTTGTCCCAAACCTTGCTGGGCAAAGTTCGCCCCCAAAAGCCAGGTAAAATATCCGGCCAATTGCCCGTAAACGCCCTAACTCGGCACGCCATCTAGGAAACGCTGGCGTACAGAGCTAGAGGCGTTTCTCCACTCTTGCTCGGCTACGACGCCCATTTTCTGGTTCCCACTACGTGATGACTGTCATACTGTATTACTGTATTTTGTATATATATGACCTGGCCAATCCCACTTCAGCCTAGCAGACTTGTAGCTCACATCGGCGATTCCTGTTTTAGATCGAAGCGCGGTAGTATGTATTCTTTACCGTATCGAAAACCATCCTTTTTCCAGCGTGCCCAAGTGGTACAAAATGTTTATTAACATGTAGACAGATGGGCGTGATTCAAAACTGATGACGGAAGTGTCGCGTGTCAGCAAAGGTGATTAATAACAGCACTAAAGGTTATGTAACATCATGCGAATGTATTTATGTAGGTACAGTAGGCGGTTCCCACAGTTATGTGGACTACTTAATTTATGTTATTGCGCGAACATGCATTAATGTTAGCTATAACTAACATGAGAACATACTGAACATTCATTTGCATATGAAATGATTTAATTATACTTAATTATGGTATATGGAAAACATAAAGTACTGTGGGGCATGATAAAGTCTTGTGCCCGGATTACATGTGGATTGTTTTTGAAGCTAGGATGGCAAGTATGTAGGTAGATGTATGGTCTTCCTGATTTATTGTCCTGGCTTGGCACACACAAAAATTAGGACAGGTTTGTTTTAGTTTGTTTAGGAAGACGAGGCCAAAATGACTAACTTTCTACTTCAATACCACAATCTTAATATCCTAGCTTGGAAAATTAACCGCATGTAATCCGAACCTCATGCACGAATACGAAAAATACTTTAACGAAAAACATCATGTATCACTAAGAGTTCGATACATCGACAGAAATGTTTCTGTAACAGTTGCAACAAAACGTGGCAGATTGCCAATTCTGACCGCTCTCGTTGCAAGTCATTTTCAACGGTTTGTAAAAAGAAATTGAATCTCCGCAGAAGAATAATGTTGGAAGCGTAATGAGATTTAAAAAGTCATTTTACCGATATGCAGTGGCATTTATGTCGTATTGTTTGTCTTTACTTTGTAGCGATACTTACGATGCCTTTTAATAAATAGCTGCGACAAAAGAATCGTATTTTCATTACATTGCATCATCCATCAAATTAATAAAAAGCCACTTAGGTGAGGCAATTGTTACCCGTCAAGTGAGCCTCAAGCACACCTGGGCTCAAACAATTACTAACAAGATAACAATGATAGTTATTTAATAGTGCGAGGAGCCGATGCCTCCGGCAACAGGTTACACGTGATTGATTGATCGGTATCGTGCGAATAATGCAGGTTCATTAATCACCCACTGGACACGGTGACGGGGCCCGCAGCGCGTCACCGGCACCCTCGCCGTTCGCAGCCCGCGCCGTGACAAGGTCACTGCCACAGATGTCCACTGACAGACAGGATTCATTGCTTCGTGCTAATAGTTTACACTCTCACTGAAATATTTAACAAATAATTTCAAGAACTCTTTTACCTTACTGCCAAACCTACTCGACGGAAGTACCGACAATTTTGTAATGTGAGCGCCCCAGAGCAGAATATGACAGAACCTGGAGTGCCCCAAGTGTCCATTCACCTGCACTTTGAAGGACCTAATGAACGCCGCTGCAATTGGCGTGGCTGTCTACTGGTCCCAAAGTATCTAGACAGTTTGCCATCAACTCAAAAAGAAGAAGAGAGTACATAAATTTTGTTATCAACTTGTTTAAATGTAATATCTTGTTGTACAATAAAGATGAATAAAGATAAGAGAGTTTTTTTTAATATTTTGTCTTTATAACTTGGTGCCCCAAATAATGGTAAAAATCGTTAGCTTATCCAGTGGCGCAGCGGATATGCAGTATGTGCACTACATTAGGCTGTCACTCTCGCACAAAAGTGAAATACTCTTTTTGCTTCGGAACTGGGGCATTTCAAGTAGTCCTTGGTGCGCAACCGAGCCAAGCCAACGCGCGACGACGACGCAGCAGGCCAGTGGGGAGGAGGGGGAAAAAGCTTCTGCAAGGAACTACTTGTGAACAATTCGTATCCATTGCACCCACTGAGAAGGTTTTAATTGCGAAACAGCTTGAGTTGCTTCATTGCTTGCATTTTATCTTTTCTTTGCTCATTTTATAACAAGAGACAATTTCTAAAATGCTTTTTCGCTATTAAAACTGTGTTAATTTGAAATGATTTAAATGTAAATGTAGATTTAAGTTTGGACGTTGTAATTAGTAGAGAACAAAAGCCGTCTGTTCGGTGCATGAAGGCAGTTCGTTTGGAGGAAACTTCGGTGTAACATAAAGTTACATTCCGAAGTTATCCTTCATAGCGGTACCTTGTTTCATTAACAATGAAGCAGGGAATAATTTAACTTACCATACTGTTTCATCATACTTGTATTACGCAGAGCGTTATAAAGTTTCCTTCAACTTATAAATAATACGAAGCACCGCGTGTTCCATTTACATACTCGGTGCAGAATAAGAATATACTCCACTTTATCTGTATGACAAAAGACGTAAGTTGAGACGACGAGACTAAATGCATGTTAAGTTGAGCTAAGCCAAGTGAAGCCAGGACGGTGTTTGCTGAGCGTACCATTAGGGAGCCATTACTTAATGGACGCGGGTTAATGGTAGCAAAGGGCGGGCTTCGTGTGCCGCCTTCTCTAGCTAACTAACCCCGAATATAATAAAAAGAGACTTTCCACACTCAAATACTTAGATCCACTACTGTATCTTCGCCTAAACACAGTCGAACCTTCTGAGAAAAACGACGTCAGCCTGTTACCGATTAATTAAAATTTAACGTCAAATAATAATCGTCATCGTTGTTCATTGGCGTGAAGTAAGCAAATTAAAATATGAAGTATTTAATATTCATTTCATAAGATGAAATTGTTAAAATTAAAGTTTGTACTCATAAAGTACAACGACCTCCAAGGTTCTCCGGCTCTTTACCTTTCTTTTAAAAATAATCAGAACTATTTTACACTTGGAAAATAAGAAAAACAATGTTTCAGCTTTATCCTTCAATCTTGGGTCGTAAACAAAAGTACGACTTTGTTCTGTATTTATAGTATACGTACAATTGGTACCTGTGGCATAGTTAAACAATATTGTACTTCAGTTGAATTTTAAGTACATTTACTTTGTTATTTTATGTACAGAGCATATATTTGCAGCATCTTTCGACACCCGAATTCCATCTACGTTAATCTAGTACAAACAAACAAACTAGATCTCTTGTAATTATATTCAAAGTAGGGGCAAGTAACACACGCGATGTATGGAAACTATTTAAATGAAGTCCGTACTAATCCCCGTCGGGGTGCGATGCGAATTTCCAACAAATGTAAATGTGCATAGACATATGCTACAAAATATACAAGTAGTGGTTAAGCCCGAGCTCCGTAATAATATTTTCCCTTTTGCTTTTGCAGTGAGGAAATCCTTAGACATAAACATACACTTTTATAGGTAGATACTACTATTTAAGCAGTTGTTTTTTCAGGTAATAATTCCTACTGAACCTTAATTTGCTTTACTTTTCAAAGTGCTACAGTTTCAAATGCCCTTTGAAACCACCACATGGTTTCAAAGGGCATTTGAAATTTAAAAACTCATAGGTACGAGCGACACGACAATGCAATTAACGTAAAAATTTTTTGTAAAATAGGTTGTCGCCTTGTGCCTGTATACGGGAGCTTTATTCCTTTTATCGCTTCCTGTATAAAACATTTATGTGTACTTAGTACGTACGTACGTAGTTTTATGTGTAGTTAGTTTTTAACCCCCTACAGAAAAAGTGGGGGTGTTATAAGTTTGACGTGTATGACGTGTTTGTGTATTTGTGTATAAGTATTTGTTTATTTGTGTGCTATGTTTGTTAAAAATCGGCTCAGCCGTTCTAAAGTTATGGACGTTTTACTGTTTGAATCGGAGTGTTTTCGTAAGATCGTGTCATAATTACTTGTTCAATAGATTGTCGATCGAAGCGTGTAGATAAAAGAGACTAGATAAATTATGTAGCATTAAATGTGTCGGGGATTTATTAACTTTTTAATTTTTTCTTGTTACACAATCATAGCGTTGCCAACATCAATGCTGCTTAAAAATCCTTACATGAACAATCAACCAGAAGCTCGTTTCCTTTTCGAAAGATGACAATAATTAATGAAAACTGCGCTGAGCTTCGTTCATGTTACTTCGATCGCAGCCGGTCAGCTTACAGGCTACTGCTGAAGGTCGTAATGTCATTATAACTTTGTAGAAAAATACATTGTATCTAGACTATTGAACACGAATTTGATGGTTGCGAATCGTTACTACACAGGAAACGTATAAGGAAAGTATCAAAGGGCCGCGGAATATTTTCGTTAAAACACTACTTTTTTCTACATTTTTAGGAAAATATTTTGCGAGGTTTTGGACCTCGCTACGGACCCATCCAGACGGGAATAGGTACGCGCGAATTTACTTGTGTACAGGGGAGCCCTTCTTCTTTTCGTGTGAGGTGTGGCCACCTCTGGTGTCAGAGTTAATTAAGCCGCCTCTGGGAAACCCCACAGGCCTCTAACTTGGCTATTTCAGACTTACATTAAGTATATAAGTCCAGGTTTCCTCACGATATTTTCCTTCACCGTTGCCTGTGATGTCCAAGATAAACTTAGAAAGTACATATGAATTTGAAAAAGTCACATTGGTACTTGCCCGGATTTGAACCCACGACCTCAAGCACGACAGGCGAGGTCTTAGCCACTGGGCCACCACGACATTATCCCTGGGGAGCCCTGTATCATGGTAACAGTAGGAACTGGGTCTATAGCCGTCGGGAATAACCATCCAGCCAGGTTATCCATGAAGATTTCCAAAATAAAAGAAGCCGATTTACCTACGATAAGTTATATCAGATTTATCAACAGCATTCACTAGTAGTCTACCTTTGTTGGATATAATCTTAATATTTATGTACAAAAGCCTGATGCGCACTAGGAAAATGCTTAAAAATGCTTTATAATCTACCTGATATTATTATAAGCTGAAAAGCTGTTAGAATTTAAAAATGTAAATGAAGGAATTTCAAGATTTATTTGCAAATTTAAATGGCAAAAATAACAAAACCATAATGGGTTTCCAGAAACCAGAGTCTATTAATTTTAACATATTTTAGACTTTTAGAGTTTCCGGGAATAATTTACCAGGTGGTTGTGAGCTTCAGCGAATATAGCCAAAAATTTCTAACTTCCCTCAGTTTGCTATTTGGACCATCATGTGAATTTAACAAAACCGATTTAGCTGAATTCCTGACCTCAAAAAGGAGAATAATATCAATTCGACTTTTTCTTTGTATGTTCAGTGATATTTTCGCAAATTGTTAACTGAAGAGTATTTTTTCGAAGTGGGCCCGTTTCAATTTTGTAAAGATCTATTTAAGAACTTCAGAAATTACCAATGTCTATGAGTTCCAATAGACATTGGAATTCAATAAATTACAGTAAATGCCAGAATTGCTGCAATCGCATATCTTTTTACCCGACTGCCGAAGGAGGGTGATGTGTTTATCAGTCTAGGTATGTATGTAAGTATGTATGTATGTATGTATGTAAGTATGTATGTATGTATGTATGTATGTTTGTTCCTATGTGGCGTTCTAGAGACCAAACACGTGGGCCGATTTTGATGGTTCTTACGTCAATCGATTCGTCTTAACCCCGCGAGTGTCACTGGCTACATGAAAATTGGAAAATAGGAAAATGGCGGTTCTTGGGCGCCATATTGTGGGGGCCCAAATTTTTTTTTCTTCTTTACCTATCGTGTGGGGTATCAAAATACAGGATTTTAAGAGGTGATTTCAAAAATATATAACACTTATATGTTTAAATGTACCTAATTCGAAAAAAAAAATAACTAAAAAGTTATAAACAAAAAAAGTTAATTAAAAATATCAAAAACCCGACTGCTTGAAAAGCGAACTAAAAAGACGTAAACAAGGAGAAAATCATGCTGTGCACTCGGAGGATACATCTTCGCGGGCTGGCTGACCAAAACCAGACGTATCCTCCGACTGCACAGCATGATTTTCCTCCTTGTTTACGTCGTTTTAGTTCGCTTTTCAAGCAGTCGGGTTTTTGATATTTTTAATTAACTTTTTTTATTGTTTACACTATTTCTTTAATAACTGCGTGCTGGTTCTGAATGAGTATACAGACGTGTACAGTTCACCCTGGTACACCCTCATTTGATCAGTTGGTTGTGGATTTTGTTTTTATGTACCACTTGTACACTTTATTGTTTCCCAGTTCAACGACCCGTAGTGGAGTCAGAGCGATTTCCTGCTAAAGCCTGTTAATGAATTCTGATCGTGTGTTGAACAAAAATGCGCGCCATTTAGCGCTCTGGCCACGTTTCCATCACCGCGACGATATACCAAACACTCACCATGACGTCATTCGATCCATCCTGTATCCCACAAGGGATGAAGTATTAAAATATTTTAAGTAAGTTTGCCATAATGCTCGCCTGAAAACCTCAAAGGAGTAGGCGAAGTTGTTTTACTTATCGAGTACCTTTTAGTTAAGTGACAATTTAAATTTCAATGTGCTTTACCAGAGATTCTTATGACCTTTTGTTATCGCGATCATGATAGATGTTTGTTCAAACAAATTCAATTCTCAGATTAAACTGCACGCTGCGGCTGCATTGTTCCGAATGGTTCTATACCAAAACATACATAAATATTTTATTGCCATGTACCTATATTCAAATATGTATAAATAATTTCATCTTAAATAAATAATTAAATAGTGTTAGATGACGCAATATTACTAACGTAAAATTAGAAGTCAATAACTGGTCTGGTCTGGGTCTGGTGCAAAGTTACCTACTCAGCAACAAAGTAAATGCTGAAAACTGTTTACAGACAGTCCGATATGACAATCTGAAAGCTGAAACTATTCACGCCCATCGGCAGTGACATTAGCCGTGAGCGATACAGAGTCATTGAGATCACATTACAAATGGAACAATTAAGCTATCAATCACGATAAACAATTTATCACGATACCTCGTGGTGGTGTCTGCGCAAACAGTGTGTCATCGTGGTGGACTATCAAGTCATTTGAATTTGATAAAAAGGCTTTAAATTCTCTGAAAAAATACATGGATTATGTTACTGAGCCCTAAGCCAGGTCTAAATTCAATTTAAGGTTTTTCTTACCAAATTCTCTTTACATTGTTAGCCTGAGATGTGACTGCAGTAATCTGCAGGAATCGGGGTTTTTGATTGAACTTATAGAACAGATTGCTGCAGGATTGCCTGGAAATCATCATCACATCACATCATCAGCCTATTAATGTTTCCACTGCTGGGACACAGGCCTCCTCTTTGTGAGAGGGAATGGGCTGTAATCCACCAGGCGGGCCCAGTGCGGGTTGGTGGATGTCACATTTCTTCGAATTTTTGGTTCTAGGATATGCCGGTTTCCTCACGATGTTTTCCTTCACCGTTTTAAAAGCAGTGGTGATGAAATAATTTACACAAAGTAAAGCGCCTGCCTGGGCTCGAACCCACGACCTACAATTTGTAAGTCGCGGCCGAAAACACTGGGCCACCCTGCTCTCTCTGCCTGGAAATATCTAGCCTCAATAACCTTAATTTTTGCTAATTTCATACAAACTAGTTTTAGCCTTAATTCACAGGCTGAATTTATTCGCAAACTCTTTAGAGCTTTTTTCTCTTTTTTTGTATATCTACTTGTTTACAAGTAGATATACCGGCCAAGTACGAGTCGGACTCGCGCACGAAGGGTTCTGTGCCATTATCGCAAAAAAACGACAATAAAATCATTTTTGTTGTATGAGAGCCCCACTTAAATATTTATTTTATTCTGTTTTTAATCAAATTTGTTATAGCGACAATAGAAATAAATCATCTGTGAAAATTTCATCTGTCTAGCTATCACGGAGCCTGAGTGACAGACGGATGGACAGACAGACAAACAGACAGACGAACCGCGGAGTCTTAGTAATATGATCCAGTTTTTACTCTTTGGGTACGGAACCCTAAAAAGTAATAGTATAGGAACATATATATTTTATCAAATACACAATTAAGTACACAGATACTAGACAGGACTACACTATACTTTACTATACTTTTACAACATCTTGGATCGGAATGTTCTATTTGTTCGCGACGAGAGTCACCAACCAATTGAATGGTTTTGTAAATAAAGTATGTATTAGAGTCATACGTCTGCTCACGCCCGAGCGCCAAGTAGGAATGAAAATGTTGTATTTTTTTTTTTTTTTTTTTAATACGTGGCGTCTCGCAACTCAGTCAAAGTGACTGGTAAGCTGCTTAACCGGGCTTTCCTACGGAGACTAAACTATATAGCCTCCAGCTAGGCAAAAATTTACTAAACCTAAGCGACAACGCTGAGGGCTACCCCAGTTGGGGTCGAACCTCGGCTCAGGGCGTCGCTGGGGGGACAACTAAGGCTGGATCTAATAAAGTGATTCTACCATCCGTTCGGAATAAGCCTACGTGGAGAAGAACGGACAAGAAACTCCAATTAACTAATTAGAATTAACTATGGCACAGCTATTCGCGGGCTGGCTACATAAATAATGACTGGGACTTCGCGGCGGGGCCTCGGCGGCGAGGGCGGACCAATCGGTATGTATGCTACGTTTGTACTATTTACGAACCCATTGACCGTCCTTGTAGACAAGGCTGTCAAGTTCCCTTGTAATGCACTCGTACCTCGAGAAGAGGGCACTGCATGAAGCGGAGGTGAGAGAGCCTGCATTCCGGATTTCTGCATCCAGAGCACGGGCCTGAGGGGTCATCCATATGGAATACGCGCTGATGATATTCTCAGCGACGCTCAAATATGGCTTGTGCCCGGAGGGGGCTACAGGGGGCGGGCACATGGCGGCGGTGGTGGTGGAAGCCACCTTCCGGTTTTGTGCGGGCATGGGGGCAGCTGGGGCCACTGGGTCGGGGACTGGATTTGGAGCTGCAATGGGGTGGGCCATCAGCGCTGGGATAGGCTGGGAGTAAGTCTGAGGAGCCACACTTTGGTGGTTCAGCTTACCCCATGGTGAAGTCCTCTGAGGGGCTAGACGGGGGGGTGGTTGGGAAGAGGGAGCCATGCGCATTATGTGCGCATTGTATCGCTTGGCCATTTTAGGCGCGAGCTTGGGGGCTTTTGGGCAACCCCGGTAATTAGCCGGGTGCCCTACTTGCCCACAGAGCACGCAGCTGGGAGGCTCCGTGCACTGTGAGCGGTCTTTAGGACGGGGACAGTCCTTAGTGCCATGATCACCCATGCACTTAACGCACCTGGGTGTTGCATAGCAGTGGGCCTGAGAATGGCCATAAAGTTGACAGTTGTGACACTGTCCTACAAGATGGGGGCGGTAGGGTTTCTCGATCGAGATGCCCGACAGGGAGCACACGGTCTTTATATTGAAGATCGGGTTGTAACCCTCAGTAGGGCTACAGACAACTAATACAATATCGTACTGTTGTCCGCCTCTTGCTTTATGCAAGCGGTGGACTTCAGTGACGGGGACATTTTGGTCAAGAAGGTCCTTACGGATTGCCTCCGTAGGGATCTCTTTTGGGATTCGCCTAATAACTACTCGGACGGGCTTTTCCTCTGGGAGGGAGTAAGTATGGAACGAGATGTTCCTATCTTTGAGGTACCGGGTTAGATTCCGGAAATCAGTGGGACTGGGGAGTTGGATTCTGATGCCTTGTTGGCATGCAGTGGCTTTCGTGTAGTTGATTTTCCGCTCAACACAAGCGTTTGAAACATCGTTCCACTTGACTTTATCCTGAAGATAAATAGGTGGAGGGGGACGGAGCTTCTTATTGGTAACTATTACCATGGGACTGGGGCTGCGGTTGGACCGCTGAGAAGAAGCAATGTCAGGGGTGGGGGTGATTTGCCTTACGGGCGAGGCCGGTGGCAGAACAGACTGAGGAGAGGTTTTTGGTACCGCCTTTTTGGCCTTGGTAGCATTTATGGGACTACTCCTCTTTTTCCTCTTTCCTCCAGAGCAAACTACGGAGTCACCGTCGGAGGAGACGGTGTCGTAGTCGTCTGACCTATCGGGGACATTTGGGTCTAACGGGTCGTCAGCGACTGAGTTAGCTTGGTCAGCCAAAGCTTCCCATTCCTCGTCAGTGCTGAGGGTTGCACCCTCTTCCATGGGGGAGTCATCATCGTCCGCCCAGATGGTCTTGGACTTGGACTTGGGTCTGAATTTATGGAGGGCGGCTATGCGCTCTTTATAGCTTTTATAAGCTTTTACTTGAGTAGCTATGGGAGAAGGAGGATCTCTCCAAGATCGGGTTTTCTTAGGCTCGACGGCCGGTTGAGAAGAAGTTTTAGGAGAAGGAGGATCTCTCCATGAACGGACAGTAGCTTTAGGCTCGACGGCCGGAGCTGGGGGCTTAGGTAGAGTCGGCTCACCAGTCCCAGAAGTGGGCCTGGCTGCCGGGGAGGGCGACCTGGGCGAGACCTGGGCTTCGCTCGGCACAGGTGCCTGGCTAGGCCCAGGGGCCCCGGTCGGGCCCGAAGCGGGCACATAAGAGGCTAAAGCCTGACTTACAGCATGGCTGTATTTTTTGGAGAGTTTCTCCTTCTCGAGAATCTCGTGAAGGAGTTCAATTACTGCCGCGAGCGACATAATTGAGAATAATAGATCCGGTGAAGCCGGGAGAGGGTATCTTCCCCGGGTGGAGGGGCCCGGGGATGTGTGCAATCCTACCCTCCCAGTCGGGTTAGACTGGGAGGTGAGTATCTGGTGAGCCCTAAGCTTGTCTACCTGCCACCAATCTTATTGGGTGACAGGGCCCTAAGGTACCGGTAAACCCACCGAAGGTGGGCCACCCACCAATGTGTACCGAAGAAGTCTGGCACGTCGGGGTAGACACACCCGACCGTGCCAGGTGAATGCTGTGGGACGAAGCGGGGGTTGACTAGGCTATCTACCAAGGCCAACTGATCCCGCTCCCGACTCCAATGACTGCCGTGTCCTTAAGGGACTTGGCGGGTGCTTGGGGCACACCCCACTGGCTTGTTAACACCGCTAGGTTTCCCGCCAGGGACCACAAAGAGTGGATTTGCCCGGAAGGGCCAAAATAGCTGCCACTACTAGTAACCAAAGTTACTAGTAGCGACACCTTTGGAGCGGCGTGCGGAGACGCGACGGCCGCAGTGACGTCACGCAGAGGGGCGCGACGAGACGGAGAGTGGGGGCGCCGGAGAGCGCGGTGGGGCGACGAGCAGCGAGACGTCCGCACGGAGCGACGGCTGGCGAGCTACAAAAAAAAAAAATGTTGTAAACACGTCGGTCCTATTTATAAGCTCGGTATGTAAGGGTATTTTAAATCGCATTTTTAAGGTAGTAATATAACGTCCTTAACGTTTATTTATGCGTATTGGGTTTTAGTAATACCAGATTAATAGAATAGAAGCATTGAAATATATAAATATTATAGTCTTCATACTTAAAACGTAAAATCAATTTCATGTGAATGCGTGCGTTCGCTGCGCCCGCCTAGTTCCGACTGATGCGCCAGATGGCAGCAAGTAGTTTTATATGTTGGCGTTTTGCGTACAAAAATTCTGGTAGCTTAAAATCATGTTTTAAGGGGTTATATTATGTATTAGACATAATTTTAGTACATAGGAATGATATAATGTGGAAAATGTATAGTTTCCACCATTAATATGTGAATATTGACGTGATGTCTCAGGAAGTGAATTTAGGACATTTAGGTCATTTTAGGGTATATGGGGGACCTAGATCAAGACGGGAAACCTATATACAGTTCAGAATTAGTGTACTGCTTTATATAAAGCCTATTTACCTGAGATATCATGTCGGTATATAGTGTAAAACGCGCTGTTTATGGGAGTTTCGACGGGACTATTCTTTTAGGTGCCCTAAGTACCTAGAAAATATGTAGGTGTACTGTTAAAAGTACTACCATTGGAAAGCTCGTCGAAGGGGCTTCCAGACGGTCTTTAGACGAGAAAGATCGCCCGGATAGTTTCCGACATACTCAGCGCGGAAAAATGTAAACAAACAAAATTGTTGAAATTTGTAGACCCTTCAGGTCGAATAACTCCCTGAAGGAAATAGATGTACTTATTATAGAAGTATTTTCGGATGGCCCGTTGGACTAGCTATCAGGCCATCCCTTTAGAGCGAAAATCGCTCATATAGTTTAGGCACAAATCCAGACATGGTAATCTGGACTTGTGATTTTTGGCCCGTTTTTTGGCATTCCCAGGGACTATACACCCCTGAGACTTCCAAAAATAAGGAATTTTCGGGGACTTCCCGATGGCCCGATAGACGCGCCATCGTGTCGTCCCATAAAAATATAGAATCAGTTAAGTAGTTTAGGAGATAGCTAGACACAAAGGGAGTGACTAGCTGTCGAACTAACACTTTTTTGGGTACATTATGTACAAAATGTATATATATACTGTGACCATGTCGACCTTTTTTTTGGTTCAAATCATTTTGGCGATCTCTTAAAAATAAAAATTCAAAATTCATTGATGGAATGTCTGTCAAAAAGCCTCGTTTTTTCAAGGGAGCTGTCAAGAAAAATAGCTCTGGCCTGCTGACACTCAAGGCATTAATTTAAATTTTATATTGGAAAAATTATTATATTATATTAATATATTCGGTTTATGAACTGTGTGTATTGCGTTATATTGTGATTTCTAGTACCTACTTCAAGGTGCCCTTTGGGTAAGTTATTTTGTAATTGTGTCTATGTATTGAGGCTTGAACGAGTATCCATTTTGTAATCATTTATAATTTTTATTGTTTTAGGCACCTTTATAAACCTTTAATAAACGAGGAGATTTGGACGCAGTTTTGTTATTTCGAACCCGACTTCCCCTGCCCATCAATTCCGCTGGCTGGCCGTGGCAATACTTATGGAGGCACTAGAACTGTAAAGTGCTCTCCTTCAGCCACCAGGCCACCCATATTCGGTGGTGATAGCTTGGATGGTCTGAGTAGAAATTCAAGTAATAGAATAAATTGTCTAAAACGTTAAGGAGCGTGTATTTAAGGGATGATATCCCACGATAAACGTCCGAAAATAAGCTTTTTTAAACCGCCCATAGACGACTTGCTGAATTTGTCAGCAGGTCACCCCAACCTATAGTACATTTCTGGGCTAGGAATGTTGTTATACAACTTTCCGACATGAAAATAAGGGAACTTGTCCCTTTTTTCTATAGATATAGCCTAGGGACGCTATCAATGCCTGGATATAGATGTATATGGATTGGATACTAAGATAGGGGGTGCTACTGTGCTACAGTACACAGAAATCCAGGCGTTGATAGCACCATGGAAGGGATAGTACAGACCTAAAACCCACTGTCGGGTAAGGGATTTTTTTGGTAAATAAAAATTATTTTCGGCACAAAATCGCGGGGCTCTCGATAGTAGTAACGACCGAGGGTATAAAACACCCTCGGTCCAAAGATAGAATCGTAGTCATCGGCCATAGCCACTAGAAACAAGTCACTTGAACTTAATTAGTAGTTACTTGTTGAGAGCCCTAAATTCGTACCAAGTTTTAAATAATTGAAGTGTTTTATTGAATTAAACAATTATCATCCCTGCACCTGCTTGATTAGAAGTCCTGAGGCAACATTCCAAAGAGGTTACCAGATCCAATCTGAGAGTCAATGTTCTTCGGGCGTCCAGCGCGCCATCCGGGAGCTTTACGACCTCCCTCCTCGGGGAAGGTGATCACGCTACGTCCGCAACACTATTTATTTCCTGGATCGTCGCAGAACATGGTTATATGTTATGGTTACATAAAGTAAGCCAGGCCATTGTTCCAGGGTTTAACACGTTTGCACGTAGTTTTTAGGGTTCCGTACCCAAAGGGTAAAAACGGGACCCTATTACTAAGACTCCACGATCCATCTGTCTGTCTGTCCGTCTGTCACCAGACTGTATCTCATGAATCGTGATAGCTAGTCAATTACAATTTTCACAGATGATGTATGTCTGTTGCCGCTATAACAACAAATACTAAAAACAGAATAAAATAAATAATTAAGTGGGGCTCCCATACAACAAACTACAAACAACAAACTTGATTTTAATATTGCCGTTTTTTGCGATAATGGTACGGAACCCTTCGTGCGCGAGTCCTTGCTTAGCCGGTTTTTAGTTAAAAACGACCAGATCTCGGGTGCTATAGACGACGTGCCAAATACTCTGGACCCGTTTAGATCAGCAATAAAATTGGACGGTTGCACCAATAAATTCCAAGATAGCACCTTTATTTCTACGAAAA
This sequence comes from Anorthoa munda, assembly GCA_945859665.1. Lineage (NCBI taxonomy): Eukaryota > Metazoa > Arthropoda > Insecta > Lepidoptera > Noctuidae > Anorthoa > Anorthoa munda. The sequence goes on along the minus strand of OX243905.1, from coordinate 12,653,359 downwards.
ACGGTGGCCAACTGTTTTCGAGGAGCGAACTGTAGATACATACTGGGTACTTTTATTTAACAAAGCTTAGAAGATGACAAAAAGTAGAGAAAATATTTCCTAAGGTTTAGAGAGCAATCGTGTGTCAATCGCATGAATATTTATTATTATTATTTATTTATTTTACACCAATAAGAACAACATCTTACAGTATTCCAAGGCGATGTTAAACCACAGAATAAATTATATATAATATGACTTTCAATGCTTAGCTCATTGTATTTAATAAATAATACTTTCTGCATCGGAAACAAGGATTGATACAAACATGCACTCCCAAAAAACATAAACTTCTTTCTAGAGCAGTCGGGTAAAATGCATACTTTACGCCTGCTGTAGGTAGCTATGAAACATATTCGTATATTCTTTGGTATGACGCATATTATTATTAATTTCAGTGTTAATTGCCGATCTGTCAACAAGGTGCTTAGTTTCATGACAATTACGTTAATTTTATTGGTTACATTTTCATTAATATGAATGCATTAGGAGCTCCTGGCTTAATAATAACAGCCGCACGGGTCGATCATCAAGGTTAAGCAACGCTTGACGAGGTCGGTCCGTGGATGGGTGACCATTTTAACATACCGAGTTTCCTCCGTGCCTCGGAAAGCACGTTAAGCCGTTGGTCCCGACTGTCATTTGAAGATCTTTGACAGTCGTTACGAGTAGTCAGAAGCTTGAGATCTGACACCAGTCTTGCCAAGGGGTTACCCAGTTACTGGGTTGTGGAGGTCAGATAGGCAGTCGCTTCATGTAAAATACTGGTACTCAGCTGCATCCGGTAAGACTGGAAGCCGACCCAAATATAGTTGGGAAAAAGGCTAGGCAGATTTTTACAGTTTCATTAATATATCGGTACTGAATGATGAGCAGTTGTCTCATTATCACAAATCGTCCTAGATAATAATAGTACATCACATCACATCATCAGCCTATTAATGTGCCCACTGCTGGGACACAGGCCTCCTCTCTGTGAGTGGGAATGGGCCGTAATCTACCACGCGGGCCCAGTGCGGGTTGGTGGATGTCACATGTCTTCGAATTTTTGGTTCTAGGACATTTTTTGTTTGCTCCCGATGTTTTCCTTCACCGTTTTGAGAGCAGTGGTGATAAAATAATTTACACAAAGTAAAGCGCCTGCCTGGGCTCGAACCCACGACCTACAACTTGTAAGTTACCACTGGGCCACCACTGCTCTCTAATAATAGTACATCTAATTATAATGTTACAATAGTTAGCTATTTAATATTAACGGGTAGGTACACTATCGAAACTACAATGGAGCACCGGTCAAGGGTTGCTTGGACTCACCCTCGAGGGGTTCCGCACCGTTTATTAGCATAAATACGAGTTTCAGGCCTCAATCTAAACAATATGGTGGCATTCAACAATAAACTGAAAGTTTTGTTTAATATCACGTTATTGTTTTGAAAACAATAACAGTTGTTGTATTATTTAGTTCTGTCGTTTTGGCTATGAGATTAACTTTTAAAACTTTAGTTTTTAATAGCCAAAAGCCTCCCAGTCTATCACAAGGACAAAAGGTTGAAATACAAATACAAATATTTAATACAATTTTTGTGTACGTTAATACTGCGTTAGTTTAATAGGTAACTGTGTTGCAGTTATTAGCGCCCACCCCAGGAGCGAAAATACAACTTAGTTCCAAGACAAAATTTTTGTTATACTGAAAGGTAAAAACTAGACAAACATTTATAATAATAATAAAACTAGACATAGATGTATTAATAAAAGATTGTAGCAGTATAAGTGGGTGTGTGTGTGTATGTGTGTGTGTGAGGGAGGGTGTGGAGGTTCGTGCGACTGTGAGTGTGTGTGTAGGAAGGTTGCGTGTATGTGTATGTGAAAGATGTGCTAAGAATACAATTTAAGTTTGTATGAGGCACTCTGTTTCCTCATAAGTCAGGTTTTGGAGCCATTTTTCAATTTTCAGTTTGCACTCTCGTAAAGAGAGCGGATAGATATTTGATTTCTCATTAATTTTGTTGTAGATAACAGGACTCAAAAAGTTATAGTGTCTTCTAGCGATAACTAGATTTACGCTCTGTCTGACATATTCTGTTAACTCTGCGTTTTTGAGTATTAAGTTTAGGGTCATATTTAATGTCACCATGCTTACGTAATAATATGCTTATTAGACATGCTTGTCTTACAGTAGGCACTTTGCAAAGAACATACAAGTCGTGCGTGGGGAAGCGAATGGGTTTATGTGCCATAACTTTTAGAACAGCTCTTTGTGCTCTTTCCAGACGAAGTAGAAGGCATTTACCAGAGCATCCCCACGCGGTAATGCAGTAAGTTATCACAGAATGTGCTAGCGCAAAATACACCGTTTTTAACGTGTGAAAATCTGCCGAGGTTCTAAGGTTTTTAAAAACAAATATAAATTTTCTGACACGTGACACCAATAACTCAATCTGCTCACTCCAGGTCATAGTGCTATCTATAATGACCCCCAAATATTTAATTGCATTAGTTCGCATAATTGTAGCACAATTGCAGGTTGCAGTTGTATTCGAGAGGCATTTGTGAGCAGTAAGTCTGTAGGAGGAATCAGGTTGTGATAAGAGCCGTGGTGCAAATGTTATGAATTTTGTTTTTTCTAAATTCAGGGTAAGCAAGTCACCATTTAACCAATTCATAACATCCCGTAAGGCAGATTCTGCATGAAAGCGCACATCCGCCCAGTCACTTCCATGAACTAGTAAAACTGTGTCATCCGCGTATGTTATGATTTTATAATTTGTTAGGGACAGTCTACAGAGTCTGTTTATATAAATAAGGAAGAGGGTAGGCCCCAAGACACTGCCCTAAGGAACTCCGTAGGTGAGAAACTTTTCTTCACTTGTGTGGTTACCAATTTTTACAACCTGAGAGCGGTTACTAAGGTAGCTCTTGAAAATATCCAGTGGCAACCCCCTTACCCCAGTCCAAGATAAATCGGCCAGCAAAAGAGGGACAGAGACCGTGTCAAATGCCTTCGAGAGGTCTAGAAAAACAGCTATTGTTTTAAGCTTATGATTCAAATTATTTGGAATAGCTCCAGTTAAATCAAGTAATCAATCTTCCGTGCTTTTACCAGACCGAATTCCGTATTGATTTTCGGCAATAATTTTGTTAGCGTTTAAATAACTGAGAAGTCTACTATTTAATATTTTTTCAAGAATCTTAGAAAGAATAGTGAGCACCGAGATAGGCCTATAGTTATTGACACTGGCCCTGTCCCCACTTTTATAAATAGGGTGTACAACAGCCCTCTTCAACACAGTGGGAAAGACCCCGGTCTCGAAAACAAGGTTGAAGACATGGGCGATAATAGGGATAAGAGTATTTCTAGCAGCCCTAATTAGGGTAGAAGATATACCGTCCCAGCCTACTGCGGTATTAAGTTTCAAACCCAGGATAATTCTTTCGATTTCTTCCTTATCTGTCCCAAATATGGCCATTGAGTCATGTGGTGACCAAGTACCAATATCAGAATCTGAGTTATAAGGAACACTTGTAATTTTTGATGCCAGATTCTCTCCCATATTTGCGAAGAAGCTATTGACGTGATTGAGTGAAAGACTGGGATCTGAATGAAGAGACAGAAGTTCATTTGGGGAGATCTTATCACTCTTTAAGTTAGATATGGTTTTAATAAGATTCCAGGTAACTTTTGGATTCTTTGGGTGTTTTAGGAATTCAGATCTCTCATACTGACGTTTAAGTTTTTTTATTGCAAAAATTTCTATAACGGGTGTACGTTATTTTAAAAATGAAATTATCGGGATCACGTTTTGTTTTACGATAGAGATTGTCACGATTTCGGATACATTTCAAAAGCCCTGGAGTAATCCACGGTTTAATAATCTTTTGTCTACTGGGAATAACACGAACATTTGTATTTATTTCAACTACCGTAGAGATTATATTAACAAGAACAGCTGCAGCATGGTTAGCATCATTATTGCAGTCTGTTACAGATGAAAAATCTGTACTTTCTAGCATTGTCACACAAGCGTCAATATCAACGTGGGTGCGTGAGTTTTTAATTTTAGGAGTTTTGGTGTTTAGTTTGCAAAAAATTATTACTGGGGCATGATCTGTTATATATTCGTCGAGAACAAGTACGACTGCTGGTTTATTTGATTTAATGATTGCGTGATCCAGACAGTTTTGTTTACGGGTAGGGAAGAGGTGACCAGGCAGCATTCCATGCAAAGCAACTGTATTTAGATACGAATCCGCACTTGTATCGTTATTATTCGGCGAAATATTAATATTTATGTCTCCAAGTAAAATAATCCTTTTAAATGTTTTTAGTAAAAATAGGGTATCATCCAAGCTATCAATAAAATTAAGGGTGTTTCGATATGATGGGGAGCGATAAATTACTACAAGTGCTACTTCAGAGTTAATTTGAAGTATGATACAATTTGCTTCGCGAATGGTATGTGCTACCACAGTGCAGCGGATGTTTAATTTGGTATACACTACTATGCCATCGTTCTGATTTGTGTATTTGGATGTGTGTACATCAAACCCAGTCATGTGAGGTAAAAAAGGACATTTGCTCAGCCAGCACTCAGATAGTACGATTACGTCAAATTCGACTTTAATTCGGTTTAATAATATTGAAAGATTATGAAAATTGGAGGAATTGCCAAGGCTTCTTATATTCAGGTGAAAGAATTTTAGTTCATTTGGTGCACTGCCTAAATATGTGTGACATTGTTCTGGGGAACATAATTGTGCATTAGTAACCGAAAGTTGCTCTAAATCCTCTGTAATACTCCTGTTTTCTTTATCCATATTTCGAGTTGAAAGTTGGAGTAGGGTTCAAGATCAAATGGCAACTTTGATACGCTTGGACTACGCTTGGCTTGGTTAAGGTACTAAAAGCACAGTTAAATTTGTATGACAATCTCGATGAATGAACCTGACTGATGAGAGCGCCATGAATGTTTGAATGTGTCAGTGAGAGTGGGGGTCCTTGTGTATGTGAATGTGTTAGAGTAATATAGGATAAATTATTAGTTAACATATTTAAGGTTTTTTGGTGTATATGTGTAGCAGTTATGAATGCGAGTAAGTATATGTATTTTTGCCACTTATGTGAAAGGTGTATGTGTTTTTGCGTGTAAGTGTGGTTAAACAAAGATACAAAATTGCATAAAATTTAGCATAACGTGTTAGGCAAACGGTTATTAGTACAAAAGGGCAACAGTTACAATTGTTTCTCATGGATAGTCAATTTGCTAATGCTATTATTTTGTTTAAATCAGATTCAGTATTTATTGGGTAGGAATTTGCTCCCTCCTTCTTGCGAATATAGATCCTGGCATGAGTAGTCCAACAGAATTTAAAATCGTTGGTTTTAGAAAATTCTCGAGCCAGGTAATATAGTATTTTAGCCTTATATGTTAAGCTTTCAGAGAGAAAAATTGGTTTGTCTAGGCCTTCCAGTTTCAGCTTGGCAGTTGACAGTCTATTATGACTATTGGTTTTGTTATAGTTCTTCACTGAGTTTAGTAGATCTTCTTTCATAACAACCGTTGCAAAATTGACCAATAAAGGTTTATTCGATGCCGATCCAGTTTTCAACCTGTAAATATCCTTTATATCAGTTTTATTGATGTGCAGCTTCAGGGCTTTGCCGGTGTTGATAATATTTTTTGTTAATTCATCTTTGGATTCGTTAGCACTGGTAGGAATATTTCTGAGCTCCAGGCAAGAGGCCTTCTGATATCTTTCCAGGTTTTCAACTTTTTCTTCTAATAACTGGATATAAGCAAGGTTTTCTTTTCGCTCAGCAGTTAACTTGCTAAGTTCTTTCAGCAGATCATCGTATTTGCCAGAGACAAAGTCAGCAGATTTTTTAATAGACGTGTTAAGTTCCTTTAACTCATTAACAGATGTCTGAAGAGCATTATATTTTTCATTCTGTTTCTTGTCAAAGTCGGTGAAAAATAACTACACACTTTATCTAGATAACTAGATTTTATTAATGCTGTCCAGTATACATCTGTCCCTTACACACACTCAAAATAACCTTACTCTAAGAGCTTATGGTCACCCCCAAGTGTTTCTTAACCCCCGGATCAGCTGAATAAACGAATGTTAATAGAATTTCAAAGTAAAATGGAAGTTAAACACAAACGGGTGAAAATCGATTTAGTTCGGAGCAAGCATTTATCCTTCTAAGATTTCCAATAACCAAGATTAAAAGGAAATGTCATATAAGAAAGAGACACAAAAACTTCGTTTCAGATCAAATGAATAACTACAATAATAATGAATACTTATAAAGGTTTTTTAACCGAAGAAAAAAAAGGAGGAGATTCTCAATTCGACATGTATATTTTTTTCATCACACTTGCACGTAAACAGTATCTAAACATACAGGTTAACTTTGCCGTAATGCTACATATAAAACTCTCAAACTTTATTTTTGTCATGAAACCCAAGGTCGGTAAGTATTTTTTTTTTTAATTTATAGCACAACAGGTCATGCAAGTTCAAGCAAGCGAACAATTGAAAAATTGTCTTAAAATGTTATCTAAACAGGAATTTCATTGCAATCTCGCTACAGGTTATTTAAATACTCAACGAATGTTCTTAATAATCGATTTTGATAGTTTTCTGCCCTATAATTTTATTTATTTAATCGCAAATGTCATGAAAAACATTGTATGTTTCACGGGCGGTACGGGAACCTCGACTCAGAAAGCCCTCAGTCTTCAACTTCTAGTAGAGCCTCGATCGTAATTCCTTAATTACCGCCTCTAATACCCAATGTACTATTTTAACACACTTGCTCGTAAAGTGAGCCTTATTACATCGCTTTTAGGGTATTTACCCGAGCTATAACACACACGTGCGTTATAATATTACACACTAGTGCGTAATAGAATTATCCCTACAAAGTTAAATTAGTATCTACCTTTCTGCAAGTTATAAGCGAGTAAACAGAGCATTTTCAATTTAACCAGGTAAAACAGTATTTTTTTTAGTGACAACAAAGAGGTTTTATGCCGCTGAAAATCCATATAGATATTTGGAATAAATAAATGAGTAGGTACATCTTTAATTAAGTCAAACAAACATTTATTATTATCAAATTATTCATAATTTGTTATAATATATTAAAATATTTGCATTGTATCACTTAAAATTATAATTTTGAAGTAGGCTGTATGTTCACTCGCCTTTCAATTGGCGCGTGAAAAAAAAAAAGCTTGCGCGCCATTTCCCATAATTTTCATATTTTGTTTTTATCGTATTTGTCGCTGTGTGATAAATTTTATTATTTTATTATTTTATGTTTTCGTGCAGAAGATGAGCAATTGATAGAGTTAACCCCGCCAGAGATACGAAATGAAGCACAAATGCAAGCGACGCTAAGTGCTTCGACGAAAGCTGCCTACGATAGTTTCCTACAATGGAAGAGCAAGAATAATACCCAGTCATTTTCAGAAAATGTGTTTTTGGCGAAACTGAACTAGCACTATACATAAACGCCCAGCTCCCTGTGGTGCATCTATTCCTGGTGATGCTCAAACATGGTGTTGATATCAAAACGTACTGTTACCTGATGGCATTTATGAAGAGACAGCTTTGACGGATATATTGGTCGGAAATCTATTGTTTTGTTACCAGCAGACGTTGAAAAGGTTTTTGAAAGAGGCTCCGGATAGTCAGTACCTAGCATCAAAGGTACGCTGAATATTATTAATCTAAACGTATCTAAATAATTGCGTAACCTGAGCATAACTTCTTAAAAACTAATTAATTCATTTTGTTGCAGGTTGCCAATAACACCGAATATTACGGTGTTATTGGTGCGTGTAGACGACAAGAGCTTCATAATATTACAACAAAGGTCGTAGAAACCCGAAACTCTATTCATGACAAGGCGAAAATCAGTGAAGTGACGAAATAATGCAAGCCATTAATTTGGAGCCAACGGCAAAAAAGTTTTGCCCCGAACTACAACCATGTACATCTCGTAGCATGAGTTATTTGGTTCCTACTGTTCTACGATTTTCCTTTGTCGCCGACATTCACATAAGAGGAAAATGAACGTATCTACTAAAGAAGTGGCAAGCACCAATGTAACACAAACTGTGAAATTGCCATCCAAATCAATTCAATATCGCTTTGAAAATTGTACGTTTACCAATTGTTTTAATAGTTTAACGATATAAGCAATACATGTTTGTTTTTTCCTCGCAAATGTGTTTAAAAACGTCGTATGAAACTCGTGAGCTCTGCTCATTACACGCTCGGCTGAATTACGCCCTCGGCTGCGGCTCGGGCTGCAATCCACAGCCTCGTGTGTAATGAGCAACTTAGCTCACTTGTATCATAATATACTATTATGTATGACGCATAACTTTTTTATAAACTGGACCGATTTCATAAATTCTTTTTTTTATTGGAAAGAGTTTACTTCAAAGTTGGTCCCATTTAAATTTGAAAAAGAAAATTCACCTCTAAACGTAAAAAAATAAATAATTTTCCCACTGAATTTTCAACTGTGGACCGATTCTGTTGAAATTAAGTAAACTGAAACGTGAAAATAGCCGATTTTCTCTTTGTAAACTAAAAGAAAATCATGCTGTGCAGTCGGAGGATACATATTCGCGAGCTGGCTGACCAAAATGTCAATACACTATCAAAACAATAGGGTGTGTGGTTGAGGAGTTTCTATGGCCACCATGCGGCTCCATCATGAGACCAGCTCCATGGTAAGTACCATATTATTTCAATGTTTCCAAAGTTAAATAAGTACACCAACTTCTAGTTGCATCCGATTGTCAGGAAGTGCTTGAAATTTAGATTACAAATTGCCTAAGACGCATACGACAGCAAGGTAATATTATTATAATGCTTGTTATAATAAAGCCACAAGAATAGAAACATCAAGCTTACAATTCGCTAATTAAAATTATGGTACAAATATATTTATGAACCACTCAAACAAATAAAACATCCTGCATTAGTCTGTCTAAGAATAAACTCCACAGCATAATTTTATGCATGAAATAAAAACTGGCATTTGCAGGACGTTGCATTAAACATAGTGCTGCTAATCTCGTTATGAAGACAAGACTATATATGGAAAATATAATAAGTTAATTTAAAAGACATGGGATCTCATAAGTCACATTTAAGTTATGCAAATAGTAGCTTCTGCCAGCGGATTAGCCCACGTGAATGTTGTAAATTATCCCGAGCGAACATATTCCCAGACTATTATCTATCTTTGTGCCAAATTGCATCCAGATCCGTCCAGCTGTTTGAGCGTGAAGAAGAAACAATTATACAAACACACACAAACAAACTTTCGCCTGTATAATATTAGTGTGATGTATGCAATCAGTAGAAAGACAGAAGTATTTTAATACGATTTTCTCACGCACGTGCCAGCCAATGAGATGAAAACTTTTTATGAAACTCTTATTATATTACTTTACTGCAATCTAAAAATAAATTGCTTTCAACTTACAGCTAGCGCAAAACAAAGGATCGTTGCACGTGGCTCCCTAAAGTTGCTCTCTCTCGGTATAAACGGCATGCTTATTACGTATCTTGCAAGAGTAAAACGATCGCAATTATGTAATAAGTGCTCTTCAATCGCGAATACAAATGATGTAACAGCGATAGCCACACCATAACAATTTTTCGACAGTGCTGCCTCTATGGAACAACATTAACTATTAATTTGAACGCCCCTGCGTTCAAATTATTATTTTAGTCGCGATAATGGCGAGCAAATTTGTCTGTCAAATTATGATTACTTTTCCTCTTCGTCGATCGACTTCTAGCGAGAACGGTCGCGTCGCGTACGCTCTTGCACAAGTCTGCGCTCGTGCACAAGTGCTGACGCTGCAGCCTAATTCCGCCGCGTATTGCCCTCGCGGGCGGTGCAATGACCTACTGTCGTAAGTGAATCATGCATAATTATGAGAATTTGCGGTAAGTTATAGTTTTTATAATTATAACTTGTAATCAATTATGGGTTCGCCGGGTAAAATAGTACTCAAAACTGAACTCGAACAACAGTTGTACACCCGGTACAAAGAGGAAGCAAAAGAGCGCCAAGAACTGCAGCAACTAGTAGAAGTGCTCAGTAGCCAGGTAGAAGCCTTGCAACACCAGCTGAAACTTATCCAGGAACAAAAGAATGTTACTCCCGAGAAGGAACATCCGACGAATGAAAGGCCTCAGTCAACAGTCGAATATAAGACTGATGAAGAGGACCTTGCCAGAGAAACAGAATGGGTACGACAAAAAAGTAGAAAGAAAAGAAAGCTAAATGCGTCACTGTCTCCAGTATCACAAGGAGCAAGCCCCATTGAATCTCAGGCTGTTAAAAAGGCTGAGCAACCGAAAATAAAAAAACAGCCCCCACCTCCCCCAGTCATAGTAGAAAATATCAGAAACTACCAAAAGTTTTATGATCTCCTCTTGACTTGCTCAAATAAAGATTCCTTCATGGTCAAAATGATGAACGGAGATACTGTCAAAGTAAACGCCAGGGATGAAGACTCCTACAGAGCGATTACTAAACTCTTATTACAGAATAATTGTCTCTGGCACTCTTATGAGAACAAGCAAGATAGACCAATTAGGGTTATAGCCAAAAATTTACACTCAACATGTTTGCCAAGCAGAATAGTTGAAGAACTAACTGCTAACGGCTTTAAAATCCAGGAAGCGGTAAACAAATTAAGTTGGAGGACTAAGGAACCTCTAAACATGTTTATGCTTGCCTTTCAAAAAGAGGAAGACATAAATAATATCTATGGTATTAAGACCATATTAGGTTGTAAAGTAGAAGTGCAGCCTTTAAAAACATCCAAGCTTATCCCACAGTGTAAGAGATGCCAAGCATATGGCCATACACAGAAATATTGCTCCAAGGAACCTAGATGTGTAAAGTGCACTGGTAAACACCTTACTAAAGATTGCACAAAATCGATAGCAGACAAACCCAAATGTGTTCACTGTGGTGAGCCACACCCAGCCAACTACAGAGGATGTATGGTAGCCAAAGAACTGCAACAGCTAAAAAACAAAGCCTTAAAGAAAAAGGTTACTACACCTGTCACTCAGGCTCCTAGTGCTAAGAAGAATCTCAAAGAGTATCAAAGGGTATCAAATAATGTGTCTTATGCGCAAGCAACGAAACCTCGTGAATCACAACCAACAGTACACGGTCCACAACCCTCCAAGTCAATAGACGCCGATACAAATGAAAATATAAACAAAATTTTAAATATTTTAACCTCATTTGAATTAAGGTTGAAAAATCTAGAAAGTAGTGCTACACAGCTACACCATATAACTCAAAAATGAAGAACACTCTTAAAATAATGGCGTGGAATGCAAATGGACTCCTAAAGCATCAAAACGAGCTAGAGGTGGTCCTTGCAACAGAAGAAATTGATGTGTGCCTCATATCGGAGTCTCATTTCACAAGAGAATCGTATATTCACCTTAACGGGTATAAAATCTATCATGCACTGCACCCTGTGAATAATGCGAGAGGAGGAAGTACCCTTATAATAAGAGAAAACATCTACCATTACCTCGAATTTAAATATGAAGAAGAGTTCATACAAACTGTAGCCGTTAGGGTCAAAACTAAACTTCATCACATTACAGTAGCAGCTATATACTGCCCACCAAAGCATGCTCTGAAAATAGAGCAGTACAGAAACCTACTAAAACTTCTTGGCAACACGTTTATATTGGGAGGTGACTTCAATGCAAAAAACATACGTTGGGGATCTAGGCTAACCAACACTAAAGGAAAGGAATTGCTTAGTGCTATGCGAGAAATCAAGTGCAATGCAATATCAACAGGAAAACCTACTTACTGGCCTACTGATGCTCAAAGAATTCCAGATCTGATTGACTTTTTCATTTATAAGAATCTGTCAGCTACATATCTTCACATAGAGGAGGGATTTGATATGAACTCTGATCATTCCCCCATTATCTTAACCTTAAGTGAGACCATAATTCAGAAAGAAAGCAATGCAATTTTAGTTAATAAGAACACGGATTGGGATAGCTTCAAACTCGACCTAGACAACATCATTGACCTTAAAGTACCACTCAAAAACATTCAGCAGTTGGATGAAGAAATAACAAAATTTGTGACAAACATTCAAAGCTGTGCTTGGGGAAATACACCTCTTTTGAAAAGAAAAGTCGCAAGTCATAGATATCCGTTAGAAATAAGAAACCTCATAGCCATAAAGAGAGCTCAGAGACAAAAGTGGCAACAATCAAGATATCCACTTGACAAAACAATGCTGAATAGGCTTACAAGAAGATTAAGCAAAGCAATACAGAACTATCATGATGATGCAACAAAAGATTGCCTTAGCAAATTAACAAGTAGTGGAAAATCAGAACACTCACTATGGAAAACATATAAACGTTTAAATAAACCCATCGTCCATGCTTCACCCATTAAAAAATTAGATGGCAAATGGGCCATGAGTAATGAACAGAAAGCAAATATATTTGCAGAACATTTAGAACAAACTTTTCAAACCAGCGGTGAGGAAAGCTCTGAAAACATAACACTGGATGTCACTCACCATGACGACCTCAATATAAAACTGGTTACGCCAAAAGAGGTAAAAAATATGATAAAAAACTTAGCCAAAAAGAAATCGCCTGGATACGACCTTATCACTGGTGAACTCCTTCAAAATCTGCCACGAAAAGCCATAGTAAAACTTACAACCCTTATAAATGCAACATTCAGGTTGAAACACGTGCCTGATATCTGGAAAGTTGCTGAAGTCATAATGATCCCCAAACCTGGAAAACCACCCCAGGAGGTAACATCATACAGACCTATATCACTTTTACCAATCATTTCAAAACTATTTGAAAAACTACTCGTAAGACGCTTAAAACCTATAATAGAAGACAGAAAACTGATTCCAAATTACCAATTCGGCTTCAGAGAAAAACACTCCACGATAGACCAAGTACATAGAATTACCAACATTATAGAAAAAACTCTAGAAGAAAAAAAAGTCTGTTCTACAGTATTTCTAGATGTAGCACAGGCATTTGATAAGGTTTGGCATAAGGGTCTTATTTATAAGGTAAGGAAAATGCTGCCAAAACAATTTGCAGACATTTTGGAATCCTACCTAACAGAGAGGACGTTTAGAGTCAGACATGAAGATGCTTATTCCGATCTCAAGCAAATAAAAGCTGGTGTACCACAAGGAAGTGTTCTTGGCCCAATCTTGTACCTATTGTACACCTGTGATATCCCAGAAATGGAAAACAACTTCATTGCAACCTTCGCTGATGACACAGCCATCATGGCTATAGGTGTCACTCACAAAGAAGCTGTAAATAAAGTACAAATTGCTGTCAACTCCATCACCAACTGGACAAAAAAATGGCGAATTAAGTTAAATGAGTCCAAATCGACTCATATAGACTTCACAAACCGAAGACCTAATTATACACCGGTATACATTAACGGTTGCGTAATACCTTACGAAAATACAGCCAAATACCTAGGTATGACGCTTGACGCAAAACTTCGCTGGAAGGCTCATGTCAAAAAGAAACGCCTGGAGTTAGACCTACGCTACAGGAATATGTACTGGCTACTTGGCAGACATTCATCATTGTCAGTATACAACAAAGTACTTCTGTACAAACAAGTACTTATGCCTATATGGGCATACGGTATACAGCTTTGGGGCTGTACAAAACGTACCAATATTGAAATAATTCAAAGATTTCAAAATAAGGTACTTCGGAGTATAGTAAACGCTCCCTGGTACATTAGAAACGAGGACATCCACCGGGACTTAGGAGTGGACCTTGTCGCTAAAGTCATAAAAACATACGCCGAAGCTCATGAACAAAGACTTCATAAACATGTGAATGTCGAGGCTATTCAGCTCCTTGACACCACGGACATAGTAAGGAGACTGAAAAGGACTAAGCCTTTTGAATTAGTTTAGTGATTGTTACGGAGTGCAGTGAGTGCTACCTTTTAAAAACACAAGAACTAAGTGTCTTTCCCTCATAATAGAGACAATAAGAAAAGTGCCAATGGACACATTCTTTAGTACCTATACATTTACTAGGAAATTAAGTTAAATTTAAATTACTTATTAGCCTCAAGGCTAGATTGTAATTGTTATGAGTTAACCATTCGGTTACAACATAATGAAAAAAAAAAAAAAACTTTTCCTCTGGTCTGTTGGTCGATTGCCAACCCGCTCCCAAATCGCGAAGTCCAGAAGTTTTACAGTAGTCTTTGACGGATTTATTTCGGAAATAATTGCATTTGACAAACAGCGAGTGATTAGCAAATAATTGGTTACGCAATCCCGATGTTTATCACATAGCGATTGAACGCGCGATGACTGCGCGGTCGCGGCGTAATTGTTGCTGATAACTGTTTCATACGTAATAAGCCTACGGAACCTCTCTCTCTAGGGTCATTGTTATTCTGGCTGTTAGTGCATTTCTTAAAAACACATCGTAGTTCTCTCGACTAGGTTTTAGTAATTATCAGACGCAGAAGTTCGTGGCTAATCAAAAACTGTCGCATGGGTCGATCTTCGAATTTAAACCACGCTTGCCGAGATCGTTCCGTGGTGACCATGCCTAACCACCGAGACTACTCCGTGCCTCGGAAAGTCCCAACTGTCATTTGTAAATCTTTGACAGTTGATAAAGGTCGTCAGTACCATGAAATCTGATACTAGTCTTGTACGCCAAGATAAAACAATACAAAAGAAATCTTAAAAATAAAACAAACATACAAAAAGCGGCTTTCCAGGCCAGCTTGAAAGGAAAGAGGTAGCCTGGACACGATACGGGATGCACTTTTGAGCCTTTTTTGTCTCACTACAGGGTAAAGGCATCCCTTCCAGCTTTTAATTTTTCCCTGTCTTTTGCTACATCTGGTCAATCCTCTAGCTTGGAGTCCAATTTGTCACGCCATCTCTTTCTGGGCCTACAACGTCGCCGGTTCCTGTTATTCGGAATCCAGTCTGTGATGATGACTTTTGCCCAATTCTGTTGCGACATGCGGCAGATGTGGCCTGTCCAATTCCACTTTAGTTGCACTTCTTGAAAATATCAAATCAAACAATCAGTTTTACCAAGTAGGTACAAATAAGGAACTACTACAACAGATACTTAAATACATGCATACATCTAAATATACAAAGACAAACAAGAAAACAATACAGCTTAAATTAGAACAGGATCACAGAGACAAGTAATGTTCCTTTCTCATTTTTTTAAAGACAGGCAACGACTGAGCACTGGTCCAGGCCCAGTTAAAATTCTGGTATCCAGTTAAATCCGATTAGACTGGAAGCCGGCCCGAGTATACATAGTTGGAAAAAGACTAAGTAGATTAGTTAACAACGCTGGTGGCACATTTATAGTCGTGACAGTTTCAGAAGTCGGATTTGACAGCTATAAAATACATAATAATAATTAAACTTGATGCTTACAAATGATACTCGATGTTATAGTGTATGTGTAACATGGTAATTAATTAGACTTATTTTGATGTTTCAATTTCTTACGTACAAAGTTAACGCGGCATGTAAATGAGAAACGTCATCGGAATTCTTAGATTGTCACGATTATAGTATACTTAAACCTGTATATGAAAAAAAAGTTAATTAAAAAAATCAAAAAACCCGACTGCTTAAAAAGCAAACTAAAAAGACGTAAACAAGAAGAAAATCATGCTGTGCAGTCGGAGGATACATATTCGCGAGCTGGCGGACCAAAACCAGATGTATCCTTCGACTGCACAGCATGATTTTCTTCTTGTTTACGTCTTTTTAGTTTGCTTTTTAAGCAGTCGGTTTTTTTGAATTTTTTAGTTAACTTTTTTTATTTACAACCTTTTAGTTTTTTTTTTTAGAATTAGGTACATTTAAACATATAAGTGTTATATATTTTTGAAATCGCCTCTTAATCCTTTATTTTGATACCCCACACGATGGGTATGGAAGAAAAATATTTATTTTCCTCACAAAATGGCGATCCTTTTTGATTTTTGTGAGTGACACTCGCAGGATTAAAACGAATCGATTGACGTAAGAATCATCAAAATCGGCCAACGTGTTTGGTCTCTAGAACGCCACATAGGAACAAACATACATACATACATAGACTGATAAACACATTACCCTCCTTCGGCAGTCGGGTAAAAATGCGTTGACATTAAATTGAAAACGTGTCAGTGAAAACTGATTTTTAAACCGAGTTAGCAACCCTACGTCCGCGTCCCCTCGCTGATTTATACCGACGCATCGTTCCGACGTAGGTAATTAAATAACAAACGTGTTTCCTAAACGGTACCAACATTTTATGTTAATTGACGTCACGTCATCTGCAATTCAGTTAGGTACATGTTTACTTAGGTATAACGTAAACATACCTTAATCAGATTGGGCACTAGATTTCGGTACAGTCTGCGCTAATAATCGTAGGGCATGGATATTTTAATAACACAATATATTTTGTTAACAATTGTTGCTAACCAAAATTGTGTCTACGGGCAATCATCCATTTTCTACTTCCAAACCTCTCTGTCTTTGTCCACGACTTTTGCCCTGAAACCTTGAACGGATAATCACACCACCCTAGTAGGTCCTCCTCCAGGCGTCTAGTGAGTCACGATCTTTGTGTGTTGTAACCAGCCCACTCCCACTCAAATCTGTACTAATCTATACTTACTAATATTATAAAGCTGAAGATTTTGTTTGTTTGAACTCGCTAATCTCAAGAACTACTGAGTGGAATACAAAATTATTTTTGTGTTGGATAGTCCATTTATCGAGGAAGGTTGTAGGCAATATAACATCACGCTACGACCAATAGGAGCCGAGCATAAATGAAAAATGTCGCTAAAATGGGAAAAAATATTCCTTTTTGACAGCTTCTGTTGCGTGCGCTGCGTAAACAACATTCGATATGTATAGGGTAGGTAGGTAGCCAGTTGACGGGAGCGAAGCCGCGTGGGACAGCTAGTTGTATAATAATCATAATTTTTATTTAAAAATATCATTAAATCTATAAACCAGTCTTCGAATTCATTTCTTCTCTTAAAATACTAAAAACCTAATCGCGATAAATCACGAGCGCGCGTCGTGGTACCTATAAACTACGTACAGTAAAGCTTTAGGAAACTATCATTCATAAATCTGTGCTGAAACCCCGGACAGTAACCTAGTTTCGCTGCTGACTGTAGCAAATCACAAGATGATTGGAGCCGGGAGGATCCCCTCAGAATTGGCTCGCTATCTATTAGATTATCACGATGTGTGTTGTTGGGCTATCCAATAGATACGGAACCTCTGACGTAGTAAACACAAACGTTACAGTTTCTGTAACTGTATTCAACCTAACTATTAGTGGCATTTATATTGTTTCGGTACAATATAAATTCCGTTTTGAATACTGAAAATTTGTTGGTATATTTTATCACCACTGCTCTCAAAACGGTGAAGGAAAACATCGTGAGGAAACCGGCATGTCCTAGAACCAAAAATTTGAAGACATGTGACATCCACCGACCCGCACTGGGACCGCGTGGTGGATTACGGCCCATTCCCTCTCACAGAGAGGAGGCCTGTGTCCCAGCAGTGGGTACATTAATAGGCTGATGATGTGATGTGTGATGTGATATTTACTATCTGTTGGCTTTTTTGTTGATGCTGCAAAAATCACAATTTCATATTCAGAATGCAATATTTTTCTGTTTTGTTACAAAACAGTTGATATAGTAGATAACGATATTTACACGTGTAGATTTTATCGGCTATCGCCTTCATAGTCATTAAAATATTCAAGCAAACAGAATAATTTTCCCGTAAACCTCTTGACAACGACTCATGTTTCAACATTGATTATACCTCTGTATGCTAATGATCTTTAATACGGTTGTAATGCCGTATAAGACGATTTTCGTGTCACGTTGTACAATGAGCATGATTCAGTACCCTTCATTTGTTTGTCACTGACGTTAAGTAGCTGTTGATAAGTTGATAACAGGATTACAGTAAAATGAGGATTTAATTAGACACGTTTTATTACTTCCCCTCTTTCCATATTATGGCGCTCGTGTGGATCTATCAAAGGTTTTATAGGATTATAGTGAGCCTCAAATGACTGTGTTTTTCATGGAAAATGTTTTCGTGTTGCTGACAAATATATAGATGTTTTCTCTGCGAAAATAAAGAAGTTAAAGGAGATTCTTATGTGTAGGTAATAAACCTAAACATGTTAGTGAGCTTATAAGGAAAACGCAGAAAACTAGAACAAATACAAAACAAAGAAACAAAACGTTTACGATTAACTACAGAGAGAGCTATTAATACCTCGAATACAAACATGACAATAAAATAAATTGTCGTACGTTTTAACGGAATACAGACAAAGTGAAATACAAAACATTCGGCTCCTATGTACGGACAAC